>OY987331.1:54818500-56194772 GCA_963920685.1 Polydrusus tereticollis
AGTGGTATTAAGATTTCAATAAGAAATGTTTGATTATACTTTAATTTTTTTTTTATTTGGCGAGATGTAGTTACCAGGTAAGAAGTTGTATAATCTAATCGCATTAAAAGTCAAAGTTCTTTAAAACATGGCTGTCTGATGATTTGGCATAGTAATTTTATTAGAAAATCTGATATCACGCGAATGAACAGAGTCCCGAAGAATAAAGTTCCGTTTTATAGATAAAGGTGATGGATTATTTAGGACTTTATGAAGAAAGTTAAGTATAAAGTTCTACGGTTGCTCGTGGATAACCAGTTTAAGGGTAAAAATTATGGGACACATGATCAAACTTCCTCAGGCCAAATATAAAACGTGAACACTTCTGTATCCTATTTCTGTTCAAGGTATCCAAGCATGGGCCATATATGAAATCGCAATAATCAAAACTAGAAAGAACCAATGGCTCGCAGAGCATCTTACACAATTTGTGACTAAGGATATGACGATTAATATTCAATATACTTGGAGTTAAATATGACTTTTTAATTAATTTAGTTACATGCTCTCGGAACCGTAATTCTGTGTCCAAAGTAAGGCCCGATTTCTTGGCACACTTAACAATAGGTAGCTGAACTCCATCGATAGATATATTGATATTTTGAGTTTAAAATAATGCACATTATTTTTATTACCAAATAGAATAAGAAATTGAGGGGTTTAACTTTAAATTATGATCCGATGAGAGCTGTTTCAGAGTATTCAGGTCCTCATTAAGTAGGCTAGATGCATTTACATAGTCCCTATGATTAAAATGAAAATAAATTTGAGTATCATCGGCGTAAGCCCTTACTTTACAGTATTTTAAAGATTTAAGTAGATATATCGGAGGTATAGACAATGAAAAAGAGAGAGTCTGAGCTTGCTTTGAGAAATCATTGTTACAAGTTACACAAGATATTTTTTGGAATAAGATTTAATTAAACTTAAAGATGGATATGAAAAACCATAATATTTTAATTTTGTAAAAAGAAGGTCGCGGTGAAGAATGTGAAAAGCCTTTGAAAAGTCTAGGAGGACAAGAATCCCATTCAAGTTCATTTCTATAGCCCTTTTTATGTCGTCCGTAATTCTGACCTGCAACTACGTCAGGTATTAAATGGGAAAAAATAGTCACAAAATTAAAATTATCAGTTTTATATTTATATTTATATTATTATACATTTTTTTTTAAAGAATTATGGATATCATTGCCTTCACGCACGCCCCTGGTGAAGCAATTACATTTTTGTTTACCCTTAAACATTCCCTCGACCCACTGATAAGCAGTGTAATCGTTATGCTCCATTCGACAATAATTCGTTGATTTCCCGACCGCAATAAAATTTAAACCCAGCCATAAATAAGTGCCTTCTGAATACCTACTAATTTCAATACTTTAGGTTAGCTATTTTCAACAAAACAACAAATGAAGAGTGGAAATGCCAAAGGATGTAAGTGCCAAAAACAAAATTTTACAGGAAATGCAAATAAAGTTATATTTTCTTATAAAAGCAACAAGACGGAATTATAGTTTGTTAATTTTATTATTAATAACTTTTTATTTCTTTACAAACTTATATATTATAAACATTGCTAATAATAAAAAATTTAAACAAAATAACACTAACATTTATTTTAAGTATTTTTGTTATTAACAAGTTGTTGATAATACTGCTTATGACTATCTTTCTCCATATATGGTATCATCTCTTGAAGATTCTTTAGTTTTTCTGCGCTGATAGGATGTTCCTTTTCTTTCGCTATCAAACACACTCTTTTAAAATCTTCGGCTGTTTTGTTCTTTTTTAGAATGTTGATGAAAGTCCAAGCCTCTAAATTTCCAAAGGTTGTCTTTACCTTAGAACAAGTTAAATCTGATTTTGTAACTTGCAGTGCTGTAACTTTCGAAATTTTTAGTGCTGACTTATTAATAACATCATCAGCCGCTTTGTGAAAATCGAAAAACTCCCCCTCTTTTTCCATATTAATTACTTGAAAAGGATTGGCAGCCTTCGCCCTACTAACTATTTCACGTAGGTCTGAAGGTGGGATGGGCTTGCTCTTTCTTTTACGCTTCTCAATCACAGCAAAGTCGCGATCGCAACTCAAAAACTATGTCCGCTCATTAAAAACCTTTAGGTTATCTCATCAAAAACTCCATGTACTACTAAAAATAACGTTAGAAATACAATCATTCTGTTTTTGTTTTGTGAGGCGCAGTTATCACTCCAAATAACAAGATTCTTTTTATAGGTTATTTCAGCTCTATTTAGCAAATACAACAGGCACGATGCTATTTCATCACCGCCCCTTCCCCCAGTTCCTTCATGCCACATGCACATGTAGCCTTTGTTACAATCACTAAGATGGCAGCCAAAGTTATAACATGAAAGCTGTCTTTTATAGAACATATCACTGTGCGTTAAAGCTGGTACAAACATGACCTGTTGCATATCAATGGATATTACAGAGAATGAAGACAAAGGATCGACACAATTTTTACTATCTTGCGCCATTTGTTCTAAGGCTAATTTGTACCTCTTATGATAAAGTTGTAGTTTTGTTTGGGCAGATTCACTTTCTGAGGTTTTTGCTTTTATTAGACAGTTTAAGGAATCACATTCTTTGCAAGTATCTGTTCGTGGGGGGGGGGGGGGGGGTGAAATGACAAGTTAGGAAAATCTGTTTTGAATATCTTTCTATAGTATTTAGAAGAAATTTTAGTTTCTGGAAATTTATCTTTAAAGCTGTTGTATAGCCGATTAATATTTAGTTCCGGACTAAGGTACTCTTTATTAGACTTGGCCCTTCCGTAATGGCTTTCCTGCCTGGGTATGGAATTGATATGATTTTTGACTAATGTACGATCAGCAATGGTGTATATAAACTTTTTTATATGAGTTAGTCTCCTATCTACATATCCAATGTTGCCAGTTTTCTATTGCGCCACTATGTTTTGTATTTTTTTCACAGAAACACAAAAAATTTTCAAAAATGTTTTTTTGCAAACCTGAACTAGCATTCCATCTTTATTTGGCACTTGGTAATATACTGTTGACTGCCTCCGACTCTGCACTGGATCGTTATACTGTCCATGTCGACGCCGCTGTACGTGTGACAGTTGCACCAAGCCCATCAAATAATTTGCTTGTTCTTTCTCAGAGAGCTTGTTAAAATGCACGAACAAGTTCATTTTTGTGTCAGGATCCAAAACTGAACATTTATAGCGACACTTACAAATAACCTACAATGCAAGAATTAAATTAACCCAACTCTGTGCTGTACATAATGTCAGCGTTAAACTAACCTCGAACTTTGGTCGCTCCTTCGCCGGTTTTTTAACCTTTTTTCTAGTTTCATAAGCTTCCCCAGATACTCTCTTCCGTTTATTTTCAACTCTTACACTTTCCTCGCCTTTCTTCCTTCTTTTTTTGACCAAATCTTGTGGATTTTCCATTATTAAATATATTCTTCCACGTGCACTCGGCAGCAACAGGCCAAATACTATGCAAAATTAGCGGGAGACGTCGTGAACGAGAGAACGTGTTTGTTGGCACATACACCCTTTGGCAGGGAAACAACATTTGCACTTATAACGTTGGCGACTTCTATAGGCATTTTGCGCGAGCTTAATAGTACTCTGGACTTAGATCTTTTGGTAGGGTATTGGTCATGGTACATACAACACGAATATGCGAAAAAACGATTTTTGGTCATTTTGGCACTTACATCCTTTGGTATTTCACTCTTCAAATATAAAATAATAGGTAAGTATCTTTATTTTAATCATGTAATTAAATAGCTATTAATATTTATACAAAAATACTAATCTACAATACTATAATATCATATATGCCTAAACTAATTATTAAGGGCCTTACGTTACTATTAATTATGTTATTATATTGGTATATTAGGTAGGTTAATGGCAAATTGCAGGTGTTCAATATAAAGCAGAGTCTTTTCATGTTAGTTCATCAGTCGTTTGGTGTTTGTCAAGCTGTGCGTTAAAGGTATTTTCGTGTGTGTTATCGAGCATCCAAAATATGTCAGATCTGTGTGAAACTTCAGATAATATTGCTTTCGGAAGTTATGGTGTAACGAAGAAAAAACATTTATCACTTAATGCCAAAAACATCATAAAGAACGTTTACTGTACCCTTTTAGAAAAAGGGCATGACCGGAGTGCAAGTTTTAGTGAAACGAGTATTTTGACCAAAGTTGCATTAACGACAGTAAAAGATATAGTGACCAAACTTATCTAGCCAAGGAAAAAACGGTGTGACAGCGGAAAATTGAGAGGCATCGAAGAAGCTGATAAAGACTTGATTCGAAGGAAAATTTATGGCATGTACAGTAAACAAATAGTCCCAAGAATAGATACGCTAAAAAAGGTACTTGCAGCAGACCAAACCGACATTTCATGTGGCAGGACAAGCCTTTGGAGAATAGTAAAAGTAATGGGTTTTAAATATCGTACCATTGACAAACGACAAGTACTAATGGAATCGCAGCGTTTACAAGTATGGCGTAGAGATTATTTGAATCTTATCAGACAATATAGGGAAGAAAATCGTTCAACTATATACTTGGACGAAACTTGGTTTGATACCCACGACACTCCTAAAAAAGTTTGGAGCGATTCAACAATCAAATGTCAAACTAAAGCTCCCTCAATTAAAGGACAAAGAATTACGATATTACATGCAGGTTCAGAAAATGGATTTCTTCCGAACGCTCTATTATTATCTGCGAAGAAAATTGCCAATTCATCTTTGGATTACCATCAAGACACGGATGCTACATTGTTTGAAGATTGGTTTCAGAATCGTCTGCTTCCGAATGTGCCCAAAAATAGTGTTATTGTTACCACAGTCGCCAACTAAGTAAAGTGCCGAATTCAAATACTTAATACAAAAGTGGAAATTCAAAACTATATGATGGAAAATAATATATATTTCGAGGAAACCTATACAAAAAAGGACCTTTTAAATGTTTTAAAAACATTCAATATTGAAAAAGAATATATCTCTGACAATCTCGCAAGTGCTAATGGTCACACAGTTTTACGCCTCCCTCCGTATTACTGTGATCCAAGTCGAAGATTCCTATAACATAATTAATAGTAACGTAAGGCCCTTAATAATTAGTTTAGGCATAGATGAAGACGATAGTGATTGTGAAACAGAGCTAAATATAGAGTAGGTAAAGTTAAATATTGTAGATTAGTATTTTTGTATAAATATTAATAGCTATTTAATTACATGATTAAAATAAAGATACTTACATAATATTATTTTATATTTGTTGTTTTGTTGAAAATAGCTAACCTAAACTATTGAAATTAGTAGGTAATTAGGACCTGTACCCTTTCAAAAGGTCCGGTGCCTACACAATAGATATTTGTCAGGCAACTTATTTATGGTTGGGATTACGACTCAGGGCTGTCATTTCAATTTTATTGCGGTCGAGAAATCAACGAATTATTGTGGAATGGAGCATACCAGTTTGATAAAAAGAAAACATTCCGTTTTTAAGATAATTAACAGAAACTAGAATAAAATTTCAACACACTTTCGGGACCTAAACATTTTTGGACCTATGTTAAAATGAAGTTTGTTTCATGAAGAGCCCTGTAGAAATATTTTAGATCACTTAGGAGACACCCTGCATAATTTACAATAAATAATTATTCAGTTCGTTCAGATACTTTAAACTTAAGCTCTCCATCCGGTGCGTACATAAAAGTTACTTTGTATTCCAGCGGTTCATGCAAAAAGTCCAACTTGTATGATCTGATTAGCTGAAAGAAAAAAAATTCATTTAATTTCTTTAGGTGCTCAAGAGAATAAATAATATAGGAAAAATCCTAAAGGGTAATCCGCACCGAGAAAATTAAACTGTTAAGTCGATCAATAAATGTTGCTTTCATTAACAGTTAAAAGCTGTCTAGTAAAAAATCCGAAGATAGTTACAAGAAACTAAAATCCTCTTTCAAATATAAAATGTTTTTTCCACTACTAACCTATAACATCGCCATTATTGACCGATTATTAACGTTAGAAATCGTTTTTCTCTACCTTATAAGTTATTATTGCCCATGGTCAATAATAAGGCATTGAAATCCATTATTGACCGATCTTCAAGAATCTATTTGAAAGCAGGTAACTTGATTTTTTGATTCTACAACATGAATTCATTGTGGTTAGGCAACCAGATAATTATCAATACATATTAGATTGTTAAAGATGCTTGATTTTCTAAAATATCGATACAATCAACATTTTTTCTGCTTCCATCCTTAATTCTGGAGGTGTACACATAATAATATCACTAACATTTTCTTCGCTCATTTCTTAAAAAAACGGAAAACTCGTGAAATTTGATGACATAAATGAACGAAAATTGACATTAACAAAGCCACCTGACAAAACAACAAAATATTTTGCCAATTCCAAAGCGCAGGTAACTTGATTAAAAAATATACTTATACCTACCTATAATTTTTTATAATTATTAATACTATAAAGATAAATGTCTTATAAAAGTTTGTAGTAGTGGAAAAAATATTATATTAACCACGGTTTAGACAGCTTATAGCCCTCGCGTCTTAAATCCCTCGTCGCTCCGCTCCTCGTGATTTAAACTTGCCGCTCGGGCAATAATGATGGCTGTCTAAACCTTGGTTAATAATATACTATTAAATGTTGATTTGAAATACGAGATTTATTGGCTTAACATTTATTAACTGTTCACTTAAATATTTAGTTAATTCAATTAACATTTTAAAAATATTGTAATGGAAACTTTAGGCTTTCGTTGATCGTTGATTGAAAGTGTTTGGTTGTTTTATTTAAAGTTCTTTAAATGTTGGATTAGTGCCAAAATATTGACCCAAAAACTTTTATTTTGTTGGTTTGACATCCGTGAAGTATCGAGTCGAAAATTTAGTTTGATTTAAATTAAATAAATAATTTTGTTGAAATAGTATTCTTTTAAAAAAAATCTACTATAAGCAATTGTATATTGAAAATGCTATTATTAGATACCTACCTGCTTCCATGTCCGTTTAAATGTTAATAGATCCTTTATAGTTCTTTTTTTTTTTAACGCCTACTATTTCAGCAAGACTTATAGTCCTATTTAGTTTAAACCAATAAGTACATTTTCGTGTCAATACTTTACAAATGGTGAACCTTATTTAATTCTAACAGCTTAGAAAATGGTATTATAAAAACACAAGTACAAAAGTAAAAAATACCTAACAAATTATTAGTAATATAAATATTGTATTATGAACAGTTTTACATAAACTTACATTATTCTCAGTTATGAATATTACTTGAGACTTTTATTAATGTTGAATGATTTAGTATTTTATTAGTTAGTTTTGTTCTTTGGAATCAGACCTTAGAGGATTTTGTGGTCGGCAATCTGCAGTAAGGCTTCTTCATCTGTCATGCTCTACTTTAAAAAAATATCAACTTAGCATGCCATTGGCAATTTCATCAATAAGTATAGGTACATACATTACCCATAATAGATATTTAGAAAAACCTATATTAGTATAAGCATCAGCATAACTGATAGGATAAACCCATAATTAAATTAAATTTCCAGTTAAGTAAAAAGGATAATTCCGTAACCCTTCCGATTCTTACGTATACCTATAAGTAAATACAAAATATTTTGCAACACATATTAGGTATAGCGTATCTAAGAAACTTAGAACAAGTAAATTAGGTAGGTAGTACATATTATGAAAATATGAACACAGCTGAGCTAAAGCAGAAAACTTTTTAAGGTGAAGTTACGTTTGACTAATAATTTAAATCTTGATTTTTATGACTTTTGGATGATTCTAACCAAATTAATTAAAGGTAAATAAGTTAACAACTAATATTTCTTACCTTATAATTGTATCTAATAATTAATAACAACACTCCCAGCTTTCAAATTCCAAATTTCACTAGAATGCAATGGCGTCGGCGTCGTGCGTACACACATCATATGTTGACAAGTGACAAAAGACAAGTGCGAAACAAGATGCGCGGCATTAATCCAGTAGTGCCAGCGGTAGAAGTAACAGTCTAAACTGTTGAATTAAACAATTAACATTTTGAGATAATGTTGTTACTATTTCACTCAACATCTTCGCTAGCATCAACTCAACAAGTTATATGATATTTACTTTAAGGGAAAAGTAATCATTGAATCAAAAATTTAATTCTTGTTCCAACAATTAAACTTTAACAAATTTAAAATGTTGCTTTATACGCGTAAAAATAATTACCCCAATGGTTATTTTAATTGAAACAAACATCTCATCGTTGACATTCGCGTGACCGTTAAATCAACCAATTTAGTTTTCTCAGTGCGTAAGCATAGCGTGTGCTTATAAAAAGTATCAGTGGTAACCAGCCAATAAACACTTACCTTAGCCAATAGGACCTGTATTTCTAAATCTGCAAATCGCCTACCTAGGCACATTCTAGCGCCGTATCCATAGGGCAGAGAGGCGAACGGATGGATCTTTGAATATTCGTTTTCCGTTTTCATCCACCGCTCCGGCATGAATTTTTGAGGTTCCGGGACGTACTCTGACATACAACCTGTCACCAAAGTAGGAAACACAACTTGTACCTAAAATTACTTATTTTTTAATCTTTTGTATGTAATATTACGATTTATAATAATAATGTAATATCTGTGATATGGTACTATTATACAGGGTACCTCTAAACGATCTTTACAAAATGCTAGCACAAATTCCTAAGACTAAAATATGACCTTAGGCCTAAAGTTGATAGTTTCCGAAACTTTTTCGATACACCCTGTATAAAACTTTTAATATACAGTATGTCCGAAGATGCGGTTAACAAGAGGACAAATGGACCAAAAATTGAAAGATACGAAAAAAAGTAATTCTTGATAAAGAAAGTTTGCTTGTCGAAAAAATAGGAATTACGATGAGAAAATTGATTCTTACTATTAAAAATGCAAAAACATAAAATCAAACAAGAGCAAACAGGCACTTTTTGGACTTTTAACGTGAAATGATAACTAAAAAACTTGCTCCAAATTTAGTTCTAACCCTGATTCCGAACTTACTGAAGGAAATTGAAATTTATGAAATTAAACATTTTTGCATGTCAGCATTTTACTACTTTCATATTAGGACTTTTATACCTGTACATTATTACCTGTTGTTGTGTTGTTAGTGTCAGTGTCAAAATAAATATACTCGAAAATGCTATCCGTAGAACAAAGAGTTTTTATAGTGCAATGCTATGGAAATGGCCAGTGCTCTTATCGCTACGCAGTGGAGGAATTCCAACGCAAATTTTCTGGCGTGTACGTTTGGAAAGTTGGTGTACACAAACTGGTGAAAAAATTTCAAAGAACAGGATCAGTTATTGACATTAAAAAAGAGAAGAAGCAATATAATGAGGAAGATGCCTGTACAGTTTTGATATTGCAATCTGTAAATGAAAATCCATTGCTTTCCTTGAGAAACAGGGCTAAACATTTAGAGGTGGTACAAAAATCTACCATTCAAAAAGTTTTAAAAGATAATAAACTTTACCCTTACAAGCCTCATTTCAACCAAACCTTGGAGGCTGGGGATGAAGCTAAAATGCTAGATTTTTGTTTATGGGTTGGAAATGAGATTTGTAACGTCAATAGAAATTTTGACAAGCTTATAATGTTTTCTGATGAATCAACATTTTCAACCAATGGAACTGTTCGAGTAAAGAGAATCCTGAATTTAGAATTCCCGCAAGACGTCAGTACTTTTGAAAAAGTCAATAAGTGGTGTGCTATTTCATATTACGGTATCATTGGGCCCTATTTTTTCGAAGGTACTTGTAACAGAGCGAGCTATTTGCAATTACAAGAAAAATTCTTTTGCGATGAAGAGCTGCCTATGGATTATCGCAACGCAACGTATTTTCAACACGATGGCTGCCCTGCACATTACGCTGGAGAGGTCAGAGAATGGCTGAACAGAAAATTCGGTGTGAAATGGATAGGAAGAAATGGGCTAGTTTTATGGCCCCCAAGAAGCCCCGATCTGACATTAGCCGATTCATTCCTTTGAGGCCGTATAAAGCAGCTTACTTTTACGCAACCAATGGATAGTAATGTCAAAATTTTAAAACTAAGAATTAGGTAGCAGTGGAATCATTATCAGTTGAAGGGATTCAAGCCAGTTTTGATCACAGTAGGAAGCAGTTAGAAAAGTGTATTGAATATGAGGGAGTGGTTTTTGAACTATGACTATTGTGTATTATGTTTCGTCCTTTGTAAATTTATTTTTATTAATGTCTAGTAATGTAAAGGTAATAATCAAGTAAAAGTAGTAAAATGCGGACTTGCAAAAATGTTTAATTTTTTTTTTTAATTTCATAAATTCCAATTTCCTTCAGTAAGTTAGAAATCAGGGTTAGGACTAAACTTGGAGCAAGTTTTTTATTTATCATTTCACGTTAAAAGTCCAAAAAATGACTGTTTGCTCTTGTTTGATTTTATGTTTTTGCATTTTTGAGACGCCCTGTATAATAAGAATCAATTTTCTCATCGTAATTCCTACTTTTTCGACAAGCAAATTTTTCTATTAAGAATGACTTTTTCGTATCTTTCAATTTTTGGTCCATTTGTCCTCTTGTCAACTGCATCCGCGGACATACTGTATATTAATAATTATATAACGATTTTACTAAACCAATCAAAAAATTAAGGCTACATGTTTCGCCATTTCTGGCATCATCAGGCCAAATAGAACACCCTAGAAATAAAGTTAAATTTAAAGACAAACAAAACACCAAGCATTATCTGGTGATTATCATTTTGTAAGAGCCAACGAAAAAGCTTCAAACCCACTTTACTGTTTATGTAGCAGTAATATTTGTAGAAATTTAAACAGATACAATTTATTATTAATAATCGTTTAGTGGCCATCTTTTCTTACCCCCTTTGGAACTTTATATCCCAGTATTATTGTATCCTCTTGAAGAGTTCTACCATTTCCAATCACTGTCGAATACATCCTAAAAGCATGTTCTTACAATATACGGGGTCGTTGGTATGTATGGAAACGGTCGATTACTTCTTAAAGCACAACAGCTAGCAAAGAATTTTTCAGATAAAAGTTTTAGAGTTTTTTATAGTCTATTACAATTTTAAAAAATTAAGTATACAGGATGAGTCAGAAAGCCGTAGAGAAATAAAGTTACTTTTTTTTAATGGAACGCCCTATATCTTAGAATATTTTTGGATTTCACATAAAATTACAATTATTTTTTATTCAGTGCTTTATAAGTCTAAACCTAATAGTTTCCGAGATATCGATCTTTGAATCATGACATTTTTGAATTTTGGCAGCTTCTAGCTTTCTAACGGTACGTCTTAGAGTAAAACGGCTTACATGTCCCTATCTTAGTTTCTAACTATCCTTCTAAAAGTGTCAACTTTCGGTTAAACCGGATGTAGCTCAAAATCCGGAAATATTGTACTTCCGGTTCAACCGGAAGTTGGCATTTTTGGGAAGATAATAAAAAAGTAAGATAGGGACATGTAAGCCATTTTGCTCTATGGCGTACAGTTAGAAAGCTAGAGGCTGTCAATATTCAAAAACGTCATTCTTCAAAAGTCGATATCTGGGAAGCTATTAGGTTTAGACTTATAATAATGCACTTAATAAAAAATAATTGCAATTTTATTTCAAATCCAGAAATGTTCTACGATTTAGGGTATTCCATTAAAAAAAAAGTAACTTTATTTCTCTACGGCTTTCTGACTCATCCTGTATACTCATCTTTTCTTAATTCTAATAGACTTTACAAAACCATAAAACTTTTGTTTTGAATATTTTTTGTTAGCTGTTTTACTTTGAGAAATAATCAACCGTTTCCATACATACCAACGACCCTATATTATAGGGTAATTCACGATGAATGGAACATAAATTAGACGTTTATGGCGGACCAGTCAACGGCATCATCCAAAAAAAAAATTTTTACTTCGCTAAGCATGACCTGTGCTATAAATGCTGATAGTTTTGATCTCAAATATACTATGGCACTGGGTTCTTAGTTGCGATATACAGGGTGGTCTAAAAATACAGGTATTTTGATTACTTAAAAAAATGTCTAAAAGTATACCTTTTCAAATAAAACACCTTGTATATTTTTACTGATTTGAAAGCTGCTGAAATTTGTTCTTCATTTATGTATGCCATACCTACCGGGTGATGCGCCGCCAGACTGGCCAAAGGATTCCAAGTAAATTTTGGTGCCTTTAAAGATTGGCTCCCCTATTAATTTTACATCAAAATTGTATTAGCCTTTTTGAAGGTCCTTATATGATGAACTCACACACCAAATGTTACTATTTCCTAATAATCCAATTAAAAGTTTATTTATTTCGTTCTAAGTTTTTTAAATTATTACAATCAGTGGCGGCTTTTTAATAAGACCTGCAAAGCTGCAGCACTGCCTAAAATAATTATTCTATTTTTTTTTAAATTAACACCTACAATAATATGTATTTCCAATACTTCTGTGCATACGAACTCGTCGGCTATATTAATTCGCACACCTCGTTGTCGCTGTTGAGATTCAAGTCATATGCGCACCGTCAGATTGTTCGCAGCCGAAACTTCAACGTCGTCCCTAATAAAGCTCGGCTGTGGTATGGAAATGTGGCCTTGAGCTGGCCAATCAGAGTGCCATAGTTTCGTGAGATTCGTACTGTACTTGTTCGCGTCAGGTAGGTGTATTCTCTAGCCGAGATTACTATTTTTGATGGTTTACTGTATAAAAATAGTTCGTCCAGTAATAATTTTGTCAATTTAAGAATACACCCCCAAGTCTTAAGCTACGACTTCCTTGAAAGCGGTACTGTCATATAGCGGCTGTCAAGATCCGGTGAATTACGTCATGTAGCGGTGGAAACGAAGCCGTTGTCTTTTTAAACATAAAAATATGGATGACATCGATCTTGCGCTTGTAATCATCTTAGAAGAAAGAGGTTAAAATGAGAGAGGAAGAATCAAAATATATTGAAAACTTGCAAAACATGGCGCAAATGAATTTACCTTAACCAAGATCACAAAACATTGAGCCAACTGTCACACTGACACCGCTTTGAATATGAGGGCAGCGCTATCTTACGTTACGGTGTTGACTCTCGGCTGGAAACCACTTGGACTTAAATCGCACAGCAGCTTTTGTTACGTCGTAATTCACCAGATATTGACGGCCGCTATCGAGGAAACCCCAGCTTTATGGATGAGATGCGAATTAAAGTGCAAAATGCAAGAATGGTATTTTCAATTTACCTTGTTAAAAAATTAAAAATGGCCGTTAATTATATTATATTAAAATATATTTTGCGCGTTTTAAGCAGTTTGGTAACAAGACAGGTTTCTGACTTATAGCATTTATTTGAAAAAATTCCTTGAAAATGTTATTCCTATCCGGTTTTTAGTCAGTGCCATGTGTCATGTAACTGTTGATAACGGAATGGACATCCGAGATTACTCAATTTTAACCCCTTAGATTTGTAGCTGTGATGAAGTATGTTTAAAGAAAAAATTACAAATCACCATGCCACGACAAGTGCAGTCAAAAAATGCATTTTGTTCAATTGTAGGCGCACCAGGAAACAATAATAATTAACACGTTTACTTCAAAACTCACTTGTTGAGTGCACTCGCCGTGGCAGATCAAATTTCATTTTGTTGACTGGTTCACCATAAACGTCTAATCCTCCGCAAAAAATTAACAAATTGTTTAAATTCCAAGCCATGTAAAAAAAATCAACTCTGACCTGTGCAAGCGTAAATTTATAATAATGCACGCAGAGTGTCGTCAAAATGCGGCTGCTGCATTGCGAATATACGAGGAACGCGTTCCCTTGCGGGTACCTCGTTAATTATTAGGCAAGACCGAAATGTGAGTGTATTTTTAATTTTTTATCCACTTATTCGCTCACCTGAAAACTTCTTTAACAAATGCTTTCAGAAACACCATGTCATTCAATTTTTCGGCGGTTAAAGGCTCGTCCTTGTTCGGCAACACCCTCTTGAGTTCTTGGTACAACTTCTCCTGTTGTTCGGGTCTTGTCGCCAACTGGTATAGAATTGAACACACTGCCATAGATATCTAAAAAAAAAAACAGATCACAAGTTAAAATATTAACAGTAGGTAGTAGAAAAAATTATTTTTTCTTACTGTATCTATTCCAACAAATATTAAATCTAAAGCCAAAATATAGGCCGTTTTGGGATCTGGCTCGTTTGCCAAAATCCTCTCCACTAATGACAAATCTTTTTCGTCCTTTATTGTCTTCTTTTTAAGCCTCTCCATGGCTGCATCAATATGTTTCATGCAGATCCTAAAAGTAGAGTGAACTCGAGGATTTTACCTGAATACTATCCAAACTACTTACTCTACGAAATAGTCCATATTTTTGACGTATCTAGTCCAGAGAGATGTGGGAAAATATCTCCAAAAAGGGAACCTTAGCTCCAGAATAGCGATGTTTCTCAAAGCGTACTTGGCGGCTTCTATTATTTTTAGGGGTTCGGAATCAGGAGACAAATCAGGTTCCAAACAGCCCAATCGCACGTCTAGGGATACTCTACCAATACCTTAAACACAATAATATAAAAGCTGCTTACGTTTTGCACACTTTCTTAGCCAACTTTAGGAAAATTTAAAAGTTGCTGTCAGTTTTGACATATTACATTAGATATTACAAGAGTCTTAATTCTTCCCTTGCCCGCTTCTTATTAGTTAAAACGTATATACAGCTATTGAACCTAGTTATGTGAAGTGCAACTAGCAAAATCTATACTTACATTCCAGGGCCCATTTGTGTATCTCATTGTCATAATCTGAAGGCATCTCGTTTTTATCGTTTCTTATTAGCATCATTCTAAAAAATTTAGATAAAAAGTTTTTCACTATTTTTTAAGTTTCTATTATGTGATATACCTTGTGATAAAATCATTGGTAACTGCTTCTATAGGTTCTACATATTTTTTGACAGTTTGAAGTTGCAAAATTGGCTTTTGCACTTTGGTTCTGAACGTTTTCCAGGGTTCCCCGTGCCTAAAAAATAAATTTAATAGAGTGGCGGCTTCTCAAGCGCGGCAGTGTGAAAAAATTCGTTATGTAGTATATTATAAGGACAAAGCTGTATTGAATCTGGACCTTTTCCTTCAGCCCTGAAGGGTGCAAAGGTTATTCCAATATTTAAAAACAAGGGGTATTCAGATCATTTAACATTTAATTTAATTGTCGCCCCATATCTTTTTTACCGATTTTTTCCAAAATATTTGAATCTATCATCAAAGATCAAATTATTATAGCGATTTTTTTGAAAGACATAACTTGTTTTTTCAGGGTTCTTGGCTTCCGGGACAAAAAATCGACAACACTTTCCATAAACAGCCTTACTACATAACTGAGGCTATGGAAGAGGGTCTGGACACCTATGCATCGTTTTATGATCTAACTAAAGCTTTTGATTGCGTATCACATAACATCCTGCTTCAGAAATTACAATACTGCTTGCTTAAGAAAGCATCCTATTCATGAAATCTTATCTTTCTGAATGCTCTCAGTATGTTTTTTTGCAACCACAATAGGTCACAGAAGTTGCAAATAAAGCATGGAGTACCCCAAGGGTCGGTTCTGTGTCCCTTCCTGTTTGTCATATATACAGGGTGTTATTCAATAACTGTCCGATGTTTTACAGGACGATTCCTCAGTTATTTATAAGATGAAAAGTTCATATAAGCATGGGTCCGCAAGCCCTTCATTTTTGAGATTCAGGGTGTTAAAAATTTATTTTTATTTTTGTTTTTCGTAAATAATTTTTAAAATAATGTTTATATATGGACGAAAATTGTTATCTGGGGTTTTTTGAGATGCGAAGTTCGAGTTTCATGTTAGTGTGGCTCCTACTTTTAGAGGGCGCCACCTGGATTTCTTCGTCATTTTTACGTGAAAAAGGCATACTTGGTAGAAGTCGCTACGAGCAATCGTTCTCCAGCAAAAAAATAATAAAGAAATAAATGGCATTTATTTGCATATCGCTTGCCCATATCAGAGTTTGATAAGATAGCATTTATCTCCTAAACAAAGCCGAAATCAAAAAATTATGAAAATGTACTTTGCATTAGCCAATAAAGTGCCTACATATAGCAGTGTTATCAAAAGAGAAAACGGCAGTGGCGTACTTATTTTTTGTTACTGTTAAAAATTGTAACACCCTGTATCTCAAAAATGAAGGGCTTGCGGACCCATGCTGATATGAACTTTTCACCTTATAAATAACTGAGGAATCGTCCTGTAAAATATCTGACACTTGTTAAGTAGCACCCTGTATATTAATGGAAATTTCAGGACATATCGACACTAATACTATTTACCGATGACACAATCAACACTCTTAGATATTACCCATCCGACTCCTTGGCGGAAATAATAGGTGCCACGTAGGCAAATTTAATTAGCTGGTTTTTGGCAAACCGGCTAAGTCCGAACAGATTAAAACCCCAAAATTTAAACTTTACTCTTAGGCTAAACACCACTGTATACTTATACCTGTAAGAAGCATGTAACACAGTTGTGTAGTAAACTATCTAAAATAATTTATTTATTGAGGGTGTTGTCACGATGTGTCTCTGCTTAATTGGGGGACACAGTGACCATTCAAGTAAAGTTTTCAGACTTCAACCGTTGATTAAAACACTATATTAATCAACGCTTCAACTCAAGTGCATACGTATCATTGCGGAGCTGGGGTGTCGTAACTGCTATCGTCAGTGTTTTAGGGAACTCAATGTCTTAACGTTTCCCTCAGTGTATACTAAGATGTCTAGAATATATCAAGGCTAATATATCACTTTTTTCCACACATGGTGACATTTGAGCACCAGAAAAAGTACTGACTACCATTGTGTAAAATGGTACATGCCTGGGGAATTAGAGAAGCTGACGAAACAACACGTAAGTAATTAAGAAATTTATTTTGCACCGTTTTGATGTAAATATTATAATATTTTGTCCACAGTATCGTGTGTCCTAATGGCACATAGCTAAGTAATTTGTTTTAAAGTGTTTCAATGTAAACTGATTTATAATTATTTTTATGACGTGTGAAAACACTTGTGTAGTATTACCTACAAATAAATTCTTATCTATTTATCTATCAATTGCATTTTTAATGACTCGCCTATGGAATAATCGCCCTTGTAACCCCGGAGGTCATAGTGGATTAGTCGCAAACTTCGCCGCCATCAAATAAATTGTTTTAGTTTTCAAATCGCCTTGTAACCCAGAGACGGCTGGTCGTCCCTGTCGTAAAAATCTCAAGCGTCAAGATAGGCAACCAAACATACACCATTAAGTATTTTGTATCCAAATTAAACTACAGAGTGGGCAAATTCGTGTTAGCCGCCAAATTTAAAGTGAGGTTAAGGTTAAGCTTTATACCAAGGCTGGCCAATAGATTTTCCGGGTGGGCAAAATTTCATAAACTGCGGCGGCGCCGGGCCAAATACCATATTTATACAAAGGTTTTATAAAGGTACACATAAATAAAGTTTATTAAACAAATACCACATTACACACAAAGACAAAATATGCTTTAATTTACTTTATTGGTAAATGAAATTAAGTAACATAATAATGAAAACATTATTTCTATTTTTTAATGTGAGCTGTGAAGAGGTTTTCCTGATATTAATTTGTCGATATTTGGTTTTAAGTCTGATGTTGATAGGACAATTAAATCAGAAATGTGTTTTGCAGTGAGAGATGAGCGATATTTATTTTTGATGTATGATAAAGTTGAAAATGTTTTTTCACATACATAGGTGGAACCAAACCTGCTTAAAATTTGCATAGCAAGGTCGCGCAATGTTGGAAAATCTTGTCTGGAAACGTTTTTCCAAAAACTTACAAAATTTTCTGTTAGTTGCTCTGAAGTTACATTTTCGTAGAAAATTTGTTTCAGGGCAGTGTAGTTTTGAATATCTGTCACTTCAAGCTGAATGTTTGCTGGATATTCAAGCAGGTCAGTAGAACTGATGGCAAATGGGTTTATAAACAGCCGAATATTTCTCTTGTCTATTTCAAAATCCTGGAATCTGTTTTCAAAAGACTCTCTTAAACACTTTATATTTTTGATAGGTACTTTGGGATATTAAGGGTGTGGTGAACCACTATACCTTGTTGGATAATTACACTATTAATTAATGCTTCTATTTGATTGCCATGAGTTTTGATTAGCTTGAAAATTCAAACAAAATAATTCCAAGCCAAAGCGATTGGTAAATCAGTTTTTTTAACCAAATTTTGCTAAGTACAGAGCAAGGGAAAGCGGTCTCCACAATTTAGATGCCTAGCGATTGATTAATTTTAACTTAATACGCGCATCCTCTCCACCTCTGGAACCACCCAATAATTTCTATTTAATTCTTATTGGTCAAACAATAGCGTACCTCGATTATTTTGCTAAGACCATCCTACTAAACAACCGCCGGATATTAGAAAACATGGCGCTAAAAGGGTTTTGTTGCATCTGAACACTCTAAATTCCTTTGTTAAAAGCCGAAAGACACCTGCATCCGTTACTTCCAGCACAAAACCGCGGATAAAGTCGCCGCCCAGAAATCATACGAGTTTTCGTAGCTTCTTGTGATTGGATACGTTCCACCACGGAATACTATGCCGTTCAAAAGACGCGCATATAAAAAGTATTTTTTTTTTTATATATTGAGAGGAATTCGTAATTCAGAATTCAATTGAAACGACAGTGGTATTAAGATTAAAAAGAGTTAAGTTCGAAGATCAGTGAAGATAATTAAAGAAGTTCAGTTAAGATAATAATTATTAAAAGAGTTAAGATTCAAGAAGAAATAAAAGAAGTTAAGTCGAGTTCAGACAATTAAGTTTAAAGAAGTTAAGTAAGTGAAGTCCAGTTCAGACAAAAGTTCATAATTAGATTTTTTACATTTTTTTCTTATTAAAGATCAGTCAGTTCACAGTCAGATATTTGTACAAGTCTTATAAAAGTTCAGTTCAGACAAGAGTTCATATCTTAGTTCAAACCAGTGAAAATCTCAGTACAGTTTAAAATTCAAAGTATCAATTGAACTTGCAGTGCGTCGTTCTATTTAGTAATTTTCCTCAAACTCAATCAACACAGTTAATTGTGATCAAAATAAACTTAAAACTTTTACGGGATAAACCTATCAAGTACGTTTCTAGTCAACATTGCGGAAAAAAAAACGAATAGTTCTACTTCAGAGTGAAACAGTGCAACAAACCACCGTGTTAATTATTGGTAGTATCGAAAGTGTTAAGTTCGAGAACCTCCATTAGAGATAGAGAGAGATGCTAGTGTCGACGTATATGATATTTCTATGTAAGTTGCATATTTGAATAACAACCTATGTTAAAGACCATATGACTTAGTTGTAACCAGTTATATCCATTATATTAACTAATAATTGTGCTATCGTAAGAAGTTTACCACGTAGGCTTCACAAAAACTACATTTTATTTGGCCAAGTGTCGCCAGCATTTATTTTATCATTGTTACCTGTTTTATTTGTCGTTTACAATAGAAACCAAGTAAAAAACCCAAAGATAGTGAGTTTTACTTCTCTTTACCATAGCAACAGATTCAAGTAAGAAACCTAGAACCCAACTTTTCTACCGTTACTCAGCTACCAATATAGCTCCCTTTCAACCACCATCTAAGCCTGTGTAGCTGGGTCTAACAAGGGCAGTGATCTTTAATCCTTCTTTTACACTAGCAAATGTGAGAAAATGGTCGATTTTATTTCTCTCTAAGTTTGCTGCAAACAAGTCCAACTTCCCTTTGAAACCATTGATCAAGTTGAACATTGTTGGAAGAGAACAATCTTTTCCTTACAATTTAAGGTTAAGGACATTAAGGAACTTTAATGTATCAATTAAAAATGCAAGATCACACAGCCATAATTAATTTTCAAGTAGAGCTCTCTCTGCTGGCAATGCTTGTTTTTCGACCAAAAATTCCAGAACGTTTCAACCAACCAATCAAGTGAAAGCAGTGCCATCGCGCGCCGGCTAGCTAGCCGACCGAAGTTCGGGCGGGCAAATTCAAATGTCTTGGCGGGCCACTTCGTGGCCCGCGGGCCTGGGTTTGGCCAGCCTTGCATACTCATTATCATTATTGGCCGCAATAATCTTGTAACGACCTGCTATTTTGAACGTTTTCGGGATTATGTTTGAAAGAAAAGGACTGACTTCGCGTAAAATTTGTCAGAGTAAATGTTTTCTGTTGGAAAACAGAACTTTTGGTTTGGTTTTATTAGAACCTCTGGTAAGTGCATGTTTTAAAATTTAAATAAATAAATTTTGAGGATAACGCACGCAATAATATAGAGATCCCAAAAATAATTTTATTCACCCCCATCAACCATTATATTTTGTTATCAACCTGTATATTTTGTCAAATCAAACTAATAATAATTATATAATTCCCTAAAAACACGGTATTGTATACCTACCATCGGAGTCATTATGCACAGGGTGTCCAGTTTTCGTATGTTTTACGGGTTATCTGCGTTATTAGTAAAGATAGAAGGTTGCGGTTTTCGCGGCACTGTGTTACTTTTTTGAGAAACAAACGATGCCATCAACAGAATTTTCATAGCCCCCTTAGTTTTTTTAGATACGGGATGATTTTCAAAATTTTGCATTTTGTATCTCGGTTACGCTGCAACTTCAATCAAAAAGGTAAAAAATTAACTTATTAGAGTTTTTTTCACGTAGAATCCAGTGGTTTAGTCAGATTTTTTTTTATGTTTAATTGTTTTCGAGAAAAAGAGCAAACTTGCATTTTTTTAAATGGGACACCCTATATATTTTTAGCTATTATGATTCAGTTTATCACAAGCTTTTCAAAAATATATAATACTTTATAGCTGTTTTCAATGTGAACCTCAAAATTTACATTGTTCAACAAATTAAAAATTTTTGTTTAGTAGGCCATGACGGGTATTTAGCTAAACAAAAGATGACAGGCTTGTTATCTGAAAAAATATTTATTTACTGTCAGAATAGGTTATCCATTTTCTGTTCTTTATTTCTATTCAGTTTCGATAAATAGCAGTTTTTTCTTAATTATGGCTGCGAATACAAAATTCGAGAATTATGAAAAGTACGATATGTTCGTTTGTTATATTCAGTGTACCTAACGAAAATTCGGATGAAGCATTAGAAGTTTATTTTAACAGGTATGGGCATCTTTTTATATTTTTCATCATATTTTAAAATTTATAAAAACGTATTATTCGCAGATTCCCAGAAAGAAGACAGCCGGATAAAAGAATATTTTTAAAAATAAAATCAAACTTAATTTAAGTCGGTTCATTTTCCAAGCCCCGACCTAGTATTTACAATAAGGAAAACCAGGACATTGATGAAGTAAACGTTTTGGCTTCAATTGAAACAAATCAAAGTAGTTCTTGTAGAACAGTGGAAGGTTCTGTCGGTGTTACAAAATCAAGGGTTCAAACTATTCTAAAAAAACACAAAATGTAAATGGAGAAAATCATTTTGAAAAAACGATTATATGGTCTGATGAGAGTCATTTTACCAGTGCCGGTATATTTAATCGGCAAAATACTAGGTTTTGGTGCCAGGAAAATCAACATGTTATATTTCCACGGGAACGGCAAGGCAGATTTGGGTTTAGCGTTTCTTGCTTCGTACTGGGAAGTAAAATTTTATATAATATGTTTGAAGGGGGTCTTACTGCAAATAAATATTTAGAAATTTTGGAAAACATGTGCCCGAAATGGTAGAGAATGTGCCCCTAGCTCATCTTAATAGCTTATATTTTCAACAGGACGGAGTTCCCGCTTACAATGCTCAAATTGTAAGAGCATATCTTAATAATAATTTTCCTGGCCGCTGGATTGGAACACATGGACCTGTAGATGGCCACCCAGGTCACCCGATTTAACGGTTTTGGATTTTTTTTTTGTGGGGCTACCTAAAAAATAGTAAACAGTACCAAACGATGGCAAATTTAAGAGAAGCCACTGAAAGAGCCTTTAGGGAGTTACAGGCACGGCCTTTTATTATTTTAAATGCACTGAGGCGAATCAGAACAATGTGTGAAGCATGTCTTAGGCATAATGGAGAACAGTTTGAGCAATATTAATGAGACAGTTTCCTAAATCATCAAATAATTGTAGCTTTTAATTTTTGAACGTATAACACAACTGAGTTAATTGTTATTTATATTTATAAAATTTATTGTTATAGGTATATATTTTTAAAATTAGTGTTTTATATTTGTGAGAAGCTTCTGACAATTGTTTAATCTTAAAATTTATACGGTGTGCCGTTTAAAAAAATGTAAATTTGTTGAAAAATGTAAATTTTGAGCTTTACATTGAAAACAGCTATAAAGTATAATATATTTTTGAAAAACCTGTGATAAACTAAATCATAATAGCTAAAAATAGATAGGGTGTCCCATTTAAAAAAATAAAAATGCAAGTTTGCTCTTTTTCTCGAAAACAGTTAAACATAGAAAAAATCTGACTAAGCCACTGGATTCTACGTGAAAAAAACTAATAAGTTCATTTTTTACCTTTTTGATAAGTTGCAGCGTAACCGAGATACCCAAAATGCAAAATTTTCAAAATCACCGCGTATCTAAAATACTAAGGGGGCTATGAAAATTCTGTTGATGGCATCGTTTGTTTCTCAAAAAAGTAACACAGTGCCGCGAAAACCGCAACCTCCTATCTTTACTAATAACGCAACCCGTAAAACATACGAAAACTGGACACCCTGTACTTGTATGAGCTTCTTTTCCATCGTTACGACGCGACGCGTAAAATTTAAATCGAGTGTGCTTAGATTTATTTCGCTCAATTTGTTTTCATATGTTTTTGATCCTCAACTCCATTTTTTCTTTGAGTACGCGTCCGCGAAGTGTTAAATTAACTTTATTCGGTAAAAGCGGAAATTTAACATTTAACTAAAAGTGTCAAGTTATTAAAGTGATGGAAAGTGCACCACCAGATATTTCAGAAATGGCTAACAGTTTTATGACTGCAGGCGAATGAAAAATAAGGTAATTTTTTTTAACAAACCTGAACTAAAGGTGGATGTATGTTGAATTCGGTCATTGATGTAGACCAATTTTATTAGGAAAAATTAAATTCGATTAACATGGAAATGTTCATAACGCTATAGTGGCATTTATGCAAATTACCTAACAAAATGAACGAAAATTAGAAAAACTTAAGCTTTATTGACCTGCATAAATCCATCTTTATGATCATTAAAAAGTAGCCACTTATAGCATTTTTTATAATTTTCTCTGGTATTTTCTGCCTTAAATAGGTAATTATTAGTGACGTAACTACGCATTTTTTGTAACTTCCAATAGAGGGACCTCCGATTATACGCATTATACTCCGGTTCCAAAATAATTGGCAGTGACTTATTTTTACCGGGGTGTGCAAGACGTAAGGGGAACGCCAATTCCAGAGGACTGTCATTTTAAACAATAATAATTCAAAAAATATATGAATTTTGTGTTTATTATTATAATATATTTACATTTACTATAATAAATATAATATTATAAATTAAACTGAAAAATAAATTAAGCTTTTACATTTGGTGATCTAATGAAGTAATTAGAGAAACTAAATTACGCAGGTATCTACAAAATCCAAAAAGAATAATAAAGCAACGGTATATATGTTATTTTCATAATGTTTTTATTAAACTACATAATAATAGAAACATATAATAGTGGATTAAGGGCCAGACCTAAACCTAAATTATAAATGTTTATAAATTTCCTAGCTATTGTTACCTAAAGAACACTAATTGATAATAATTTGACAAATTATATTCCACGCCGACATTAAAAAGTATTATAATGACAATACATTAATTTTAAATTCATTATTACCATTACAGCGATTATTCACTAACTGACGATGAAAACTTCATTACTGTCGCTACTGCTGTCATAATATATTAATAATAGGTTCTACCATGACTTCAACGCGTACATCTAAGTCCCACATTTTTTTTTCTACGCCCTCGACATGTAATACGCACTTATGCCAATCTGCTGCTTGTACATTCGCTATTGCCGCTTTTAACAGTTCTTGATCTAATAATAAACCTTTTAATTTAAAGTTTTATTTCCACGCGCCACTTCGCCTTTTATCTGTGCCCATATAAGCTCGATATTGGATTTAGTTCACAATGGTAAGGCGGTAAACGTAATATTGTAACACCTCGTTCACGAGCCATTTCATCCACTACATATTTCGTATATTTTTTTTTGTGAAGTCTTGCAAGATCGAGCAACTGCACTTTTAGCATTTTTTCGCCAAATGCAACATTTTTTTTTTCGAGCCAGTCAACAATCTTTCCTTCTCGCCACGCAGAAGTTGGCAAAGCTTCCACCCGATGGCTGTGGTATGGTGCACTATCCATCACGATTATCGACCCACGTTCAATACGCGGTAAGATGGATTTAACCCAATCTTAAAACACTCCCGAGTTCATATCCTCTTGAAAATCACCGGTTTTATGAGATTCAAACACGTTTAACCCACCTTCAAGAAAACCAGAATCACCCCCGATGTGGGTTATATATAACCGACGACCTTTTCCTGAAGGAGCTTTCAACCCAGTGGACAGCCCATTGATAAAGGCGTTACGTGCACTTTCCGACGAATGGCTAACTTTATTTGCTATTATTTATTATTATTTTTTATTATTAGGTTTTAAATAACGTCGTTTTGTAACTTGTTGGTTACTATCACTTGAAGAACTCGCCTGCATTGAAACTTGCCTACGACACTGAACGTTGGTTAGAGGCGATAAGAAAGCGTGCGAGCGCATGGAGTTTTCTTACCTGCGTTGCCAAATTGAGTAGACCAAGTGTAGGGTGGTAGGGCCCTTAATGACATGCTGATTTTGGTACATTTTATGACAATTTAAATGAAATATTTTAAAACCTGGCAACATGTAACGACTCATTTATGCACAATATTCCCAAGCGGTTTTGAAGTAATGAGTATGTAGTTTATACTCGAAGTCCAAAATTTCTGTCAGTGACTCATCACTAGCATACAGAGAGGTCCGCGTTGTGAAACGAAGCATTTCCGGATATAGATTTAATTATGAACTGAATACGAATCTATATTTAAATTTTGCTCTTTTCTCTGAGAAATCATGTATCAAACTCGCACTAAACAATATTTTCATAAAATAATTAGAAAAATTTAGCGAAAAAGTTTCTTTTAATTAAAATTTAAAAAAAAAAAACAAGCCCAAAACTAAGATGTCTCGTTTTCCGCCCGCGGTGTTGCCATGTTTATTTTACTAAAATGTGCTTTATATTCATATTTGATACTTAGGCTAAGGCCTGACACAGAAATTATGTATTTTAAAAACTAGTGCCATTCAAGTAGTTTTCTTAATACTGTATAATATTATTAGGGTAAATGTGCATAAGAGTACGCACTTAGTGAATAAACTGGCATATCAGCTTAGTTTTATATGTAAGAATATTTTTCTACATACCATCTCTAAAAGAAACTTCAAGTTAACATGTTCTAAGTCATTTTCAGTATATAATGTCATATGAACATAAATTAGTTGTGTTTTTTTGTAGCTCAGCAAATGCGCACTCTTATGGGTGTATTTTTTATATTGGGCGAAAACAACGATATTGCCCTTCCCGTTCGTGTTCAGCAACTTCAAAATATAATGTATTAAGTCAAAAACCCCATTATTCCCAATTTCCCCAACTTACACTCCAACTACTCCACCTTCTCTGCCAAAAAAATCTTTTCTGACCTCACTCTTGTACTTTACTAAACAGGGCATCGACGGCCTAAACGGCGTTGGTCCCTCGTTCCTAAAATAAACCAAACTTAGAATGGCTCCACTATAACAAAAATGAAATTTCTATTTCGTACCTGTAAACTTTTTCTATTTCATCCGCGTCGTATATGAACAGCAAATCGGGTCTCCCCACCAATCCGGAGAGCTTGGCAATTTTTCCGTATTCATCATAAATGAGGTGAGACAATTTGGCAACATCCGAAACGTCATACTGTCCGACTATGGGAAACAGTCTCCATGTGTTTCCCAATATGGGTATCGGTTTTGGTCCGGGTACTTCGGAATATGGCTTAGCATTTATTTTCGAATTAAGGCTGTTCACGTCCGAGTCTGCGTATATAGCAACGGTCTCGGAACGATTTCTGGTTACATTTTTGGTTAGTTTTAAGGACTTCCTTAGATTACGCAGGACTCTCATGGTAAAAACAAGGTTTAGGGCTAAAAATTTTGTAAAAAATTGGCGGCTATGTCCACGTGCTTTACGGTGGATAGATTTTATAGGGAACCAGTTAACGGGCCGTTCTAAAAATTCAGCTCGCTTTACTGCCAGCCACGAAGTAGAAACAACGGTAACGCTGGATGAAGATCGGAGTCCGTGACTCGACCATTGACATAATGTCAATGGACTCGACACTTGTTGGTTAGCGGTTAGTGTGCAAATTATACAAAACAGATCGTGTACCTTTTGCTGACAAAGGGTTTAAGTGAAGTGATTGCTAAGAACCGGTGATTATTTTTGGTGCGAATTTTCTGTAGTATCATTAATAAAGTAATAAATCAAGTGAACGGCCGGTGCCAGCCTGCCGTCTCTGTTTACCATTCTCTTAAAATGGCGCCAGAATTGTGGATGTTTTTTTTATTCAAACGTTTAGTTTTTCGTATTTTCTAGCCCTTTGTTATGAACTTTTTTGTTTTGTGCTAACATAATTTATTATATTCTACGTATGTGTTGTTTATTTTGCTCAAAGGTATAAACTAATTTAGTTAAAAATCCCTGGGTGCAATTTGATTTGTATTTCTTTAGTGGATGAAAGTAAGAGACATTTTATCCAAAATTAGTATTTTGATTGCGATTGCCTGCAAGGCTCAAGTGCCCCAACAGAGGAGCGCTTTTTTGTATATGTGCTTTAAAAAAATAAATATTAATGATGTTTCCTATTTTACCTGCTTTAACTCTAAAAAGCATAGAACAGGATGAATTCTTCAGATGTTTTTTTAATATGTGCGTTGGTAAGGAGTATCAAATTCGTAGAGTATTTTCAGCAACTGATAAAATTAATTCCCGAATATTTTTGTCATAGTTTTAAATAACGCCAGCTATTATTCAAGGCATTTAGGGAAACTACCTATGACTTCTTAGAAAAAATGGAATATTATAAATTGGTTGCCTGAGAAATATACCCTTTGAGGACAACATTTAAAAGAAATTAATTGTTTTACTTCGACTGCCGCCCTACCATTGTGAATTAAATCCAATTGAGTTGATATGAGTAGAATTGAGAGGCTACAAAAAAGAAATAACACTACATGTAAAATAAAAGATGTACGTGAGTTAGTGAAATATTCAATAACAATTATCACGAGAGAAAATTGGCAAGAAGCTATTAAATGTAATTAAAGAAAAGAGGAAAAATATAGGACGCGTGGAAATAAAACTTTATATAGACAACATAATGGAAGAAATGATGGAATCACTGATTATTTCAGTTGACTTCACAAACGAATCCTTCGAATTTAGCGATGATGAAGACACCTTTTTAGACCTTTAATTTGTAAATTCTTGTAAATGTCATCTGTGAAGGTTTTATATTAAGAAAATAAACTTAATACCGTTACACGTGGTGGATTTTAGCTTGAGCTCTGAGATGTGTTGATGATAGAAAAGGAGAGTCAGTGTTCGACAGAGATACGTCAGTGTACGACAGATATACCACTAACATTTATTGTTCTGTGGATATACCTATCTATAGTAGAGATTATTTAAAAAGACCGAAAGGGCAATAAAACCTGCAACAAAGAAAGCTACAGCTTTTAATCATCTTTCTTTCTTCTAAACAAATCATAGGGATGAAATTAGCAAGTACTAACCCTTAATTGCCTCTCTTTATAAGGTGTGAGAAATTAATGCGGAACAAAAAACCTTTTCCCAGGTACCCAAAAAATTAGGTACGGGCGAGGAACTTTGGGGTTTATTCGAAATCCGACTTAGAATATTTGGTGCAAAATCAGGCCCGTATCCAGAAATTCGTTTCCGGGGGGGGGGGGGGGCTCAAGGACGAATATCATTTGAAAATGGGGACTTATTTTAATTAATTCAGAGCAAAGCGAATCACACATTAAAACTTAAATCATTATGTGACGTTTAATCTATTATTATTTATAGTGCAATAAAAAGATGCAGTACAAGGTGTAGAAAAAACAGCTACTATGTTTGAAAGAAGTTTGAGCATTTTTAATGTTGAACAAAAAATATCTGTTAATAACAAAAGTTAAATCAGTACTAAACTTTTACTAGAACATACACCTTAAAAAAGTAATTTCCTTGATTTTTTCTTCGCCAAGCGGTCGAGCACTTCCTCCGGACCATCTTTGTTCGACCAGTCCAACAAAAAAAGCTAAAAATCCCTAGATCTCGATCAGAATCGATTCCTACAATTGAACAATGCTGCCACATGTGAGATATAATAAGTTGTATTACTGAACATGGCAGGCTTTTCATAATTCAAAAATATAGGGATACGTTGGATTGACGCCGATTGTGGCTTTCCGTCGACTAAAAACTTAAATTTCAAATAATAGAAAATTCTATACTGAAGACTTTTCTATAAAAAACCCCAAATGGAAGAAATTTTCAAATTTCGGAATTTCGGGGGGGGGGGGGGGGGGCTGGAGTATTTTCAAAATGAAAAAGAAAATAGCCTGCAGCCAATTTCAGATATGAAATGTACTTCAGCAGCCTGTAAGATTAGTGAAAAAACTGTAGCCAGGATCCGAAAGGAATATACAACAGGAACCTCTCCCAGGGTAAGTGGTTTGAAATTTATTCACATATAAATACAGGGTGTCCCACAGTGGATGGCGTACTGGACGTTTATGGACCGAAGAATTATGCCATTTTTATATTATATAATATAATTTTATTATAAGTATTTATATTCAATTATAAAGTAATAAAAGAACATTTAGTCATAATATTCAATTTCCTTTTTAGACTAATAGAGAAAGCGTGCCCCAAAAACAAGGGATTTAACTAAGGCAAGAAAAACTCAGATAAGGAACGTAGTTTACAATATGATTGCCACGCATAAGTATGTCACACGGCAGAAGCTAAAAGAGGAATTGCTTGCCACACAAATTATTGACCTAAGCAACTCATTAGGTCATTTGTTAAAGCATTTGGGATTTAAATTTAAAAGGGACAGTGGCAGGCGCTACATTATGGAGAAACCGGATATTGTTTCAGAACGTATAAAATTTTTGAGACTATATACAGAAAACTTGTTATTAGAAACTCCGTTAGATGTGGTTTTTATAGACCAAACATGGATATTTCAAAATGGTAGCGACATTAGAACATGGCATGATGATAACATCAAATCAGTTTTAAATAAAGAACAATCAGACGGTAAAAGATATATAGTTTTGCATGCTGGTACCAAAGATGGCTTTATCGATGGGGGAGACTTAGTTTTTTCTACAAAAAATAAAAGCGCTGACTATCATGACAACATGAACTCTACATTGTTTGAAAAATGGTTGGAAGAACAGCTTTTACCTCGGCTCGAAAAACCCTCGCTTCTTGTTATGGACAATGTAAAGTACCATTCACGGCTCAGCGAAAATGTGCCAAATGCTTCAACGAGAAAAGCTGATATCATTTCCTGGCTACAAAGTAAAAATATCAATTTTATGGAAAACGCACTCAAACCCGAATTGCCACAAAGAGTAAAACAATACAAAGCAAAATTAGGATATACCGTGGATGAATTAATTTGTACTATGGGTCATCAAGTTTTGAGATTGCCGCCCTACCACTACATTTTCAACGCTATTGAATTAATTTGGGCCCAAAGCAAAACATTTTTTAATAAGCAAATTATTGAAAATAGACAGAAAAGAGAAAATGCCGTTTTTGATGTTTGGAAAGAGCCATTACAAACCATTACCCCCGAAAATTAATCTGGTTGTGTTTGCTATACAAATAATATTATAACGGCTTGCCCCCCCCCCCAATATTACTGGATTCATTTTTAAATTTTACTTAACTTTTCTGAAATAATACATTCCGGATCTGACCCAATATCCCACCAGCATTCACCACAGATATCAATCAGTTTATAAAAGGATACAAAATACATCCTCATATTACGTTATGCCTCTCTTACTCAGGTACACGCTTGGGTACCTAGTAAAAGGTAGAACACTAAGACTTATGTGATTTATTTTTTTACTTTCTTTGGCGTCAACTGGATATTCCCTTTAATTTATTTTTGCTTTTGATTTGTATAAAAACAAAGAATACCCTGTAACGTTCTTTGTTGCACGTTTTATTGGGGTTTCGATCTTTTTAAATAATCTCTACTATACCTTTCTACTGAGCCCCCGAAGGTCAGAGATCATGCTATATTGCTCGATCCGTAAATATGTAGCTTTTCTTTGTACACCATATAAATTGCATACGTATTTATAGAAACCTAAGCGTCCACCACTCTCGTGAGATTTATCCTCAGACGAATTTATCCTAAATTATCGACTTGCTCTAATGTTATAATTTTCCGACCCTATTTTGAAAGATAAAATTACGGGTCTGTCAATGTTAGAACTACCTGTATTGTACTGAAAAGATATACTTTCAGTCTAAAAATAATATGTTCACACTGTAACCCAAAATTTGTATTTGGCATTTATAATGAGGGTTACTTGCTGTCAGGCAATAGGAAACACAGTATAAAGGAGTAATCAAATAAAAAAGGTGATAACGAGAATTTATAAATTGTATAAAGGATGCCCTTTTTTCGTATCTTTCATTTTTTGGTCCATTCCTTATTGTCTACCCCACCTCATCCGTAAACCTACTCTATGGGGTGTTCCGTTTAAAATATTAACGTTGCTACTACTTTCTAATAGAAGCGACAACACCGCATTGTCGAAACTATTTTAGCTGGGTAGAGCAAGCACGTTTGTGTCAAAAACAAATTTTTGGGAGGCCCGTTAACTGATTCGCCATAAATGTCTAAGGTTATTTCATTCACCGTCGTATAATCAATGGCTAAAAATGCAGGGTTTGATTTTCGTTTCTAGAGTATATCATTTTTTTTTCCTAATTTAAGGCCATTCTCGCCATGTGCCCTTACCAAATTTTGATTTAAAGCTTGTCATTTTTAGATGATAAATCTTAAAAAACTTAATACATACATCATCATGCAATTGTAAATACAAGGGCTTTCATTTCAAAACTACCCACCCGGAATAGCTTTTAGAATACTTGAAGAAAAATTTAACAAAAAAACACGTCAACTTAGATTTACTGGGGGACATGTTTTACATGTATTTGCGACTCTGTAGTTTCAACCCCTAACGAGGGGCGAAAGGCACATAAAAAATTTCAAATGGTAAGGGGTATTGAGTGATAGTTTACTTGAAAGCCCTTTTCATTAGCAGTCTTTTGGTGCTTCATTTTTTAAAAGCGGATTATTTGTTTCCAAGTTATGCCCTTTTAAAATTTAAAAAGTTAACCTTGATATTTTAGTAAAATTTTACTTACTTATTTTAACAGATGTTCAAAATGCCCACCATTATTGGCAAGGCAATCGTAAAGCCGCTGCTCGAACTACTCACGCACGTTTTGAAATGTCTCTTGGGTAATCTGTTCACAGGCCACCCCTATTCTACGCCTAAGATCAGGAATATTTTCTGGTTGAGTTTTGTATACTATTGTCTTTAGATGTCCCCATAAGAAAAAGTCAAGGGGCGTTAAGTCTGGTGATCTCGCTGGTCATTCTATAGCGCCCCTTCTTCCAATCCATTTGCCTGGAAATCTGTCATTAAGCCAATTTCGCACAGGCATAGCATAATGTGGAGGGGCTCCGTCGTTGAAAAATTAAATTTTCTTCATCTAGTAATAAATTTCCATCTTCATCAATTTGATTTTCCAGAGAGTCAGTTATAAGAGGATCTATCACATTTTCTAATACATTTAAATACAGTTCACCGGTTAAATTTTCTTCCATACATATCGGACCAATAATTTTATTTCCAAGAATTCCGGCCCATACATTTATTTTCTGAGGAAATTGTGTATGCTCTTCACGAAAAACATGTGGATTTTTATTGTCCCAATATCTGCAATTGTGTTTATTAATAAACCCATTTAGAAAGAAAGTTGACTCGTCACTAAAGCAAATGTTTCTAATTAAATTAGGATCTGCATTTGCCCTTTCACTCATTAATTCACAAAATTCCATTCTTCTGTCATAGTCATCCTCCCCTAACTGTTGTAAAAGTTGTATTTTGTAAGGAAAAAATTTATTGAATCGTAAGGCTTTATGCACAGAGCCGACTGAAACGTTTGTTAATCTTGAGGCTTTCGGTATGGATGTTTGGGGATCTATGGCAAAATGACCTAAAATTTCTACTTGTGCGGCTTCATTTAAGACTTTAGGGTTCTTCACAATTTTATTGCGTACACTTCCAGTTTCTTGAAATTTATTAATCAAATTTAATACATATTGGTGCCCAACATTTTTGCTGGATATCTTTGATTAAACACCCGGGCTGTTCTTCCCCGTAAATTAAAATTAGTTCAATTCTCTCTTGTAACGAGTAAACCATTGTCGTCGAAATTCGATGGTCAATACACAACGAAATAAAGTTCGACACTAAATCGTTTTAAAATGTGGCAAAACTAACATTTGCTATCAAACACCTTTAATTTTTTTACGTATTTATCTGAATGTTTATATTTAAGGAATTTGCTGCTTTTTTAACAACTTATAAAAGTTGAAAATTTAGCTTTTTTAGGTTCTAAGGGTATAATTTGGACAAAAAATTTCTGATTGAAAAACGCATAATCACTCAATACCTCTTTCTATTTGGAATTTTAATGTGATTCCCATCCCCCCTTAGGGGTGGCTCGGAACTTCAGAAACGGGTTTAAGTGGGCATTTTGAACACGTGTTGAAGTAAGTAGGTAAGCACGAGTTCATTCTAAAGCTAATATTAAATAGTTTTCACTAAAATGTCGAATTTTTATTTTTAAACTTTAAAGGAGCATAACTTGGAAACAAACAATCCGCTTTTAAAAAATGAAGCGCCAAAAGACTGCCAATGAAAAGGGCTTTCAAGTAAACTATCACTCAATACCCCTTACCATTTGAAATTTTTTATGTGCCTTTCGCCCCTCGTTAGGGGTTGAAGTATTATAAAAGTTATTCCGGGTGGCTAGTTTTGAAATGAAAGCCCTGTATAATAGTTATTTCTGATATAGTGTTAAGATAACTTGCTTATATTATCAGTAGCGAAGTTCGAAAAGTTATTGTTTGATTGCTTGAAGCTTGTGTCCAGTAGAATAAATTAAAATATTTAATAATTTTGAATAAAGTCGAACAACAACAAATTAGTGTCATGACCATACTATCCATTTTTGTTTCCAAATAAAAATTTAAATGGCGGAATGGCGACGTAAACAACGAAACACATGACTTTAAAACAACTTATTCATTGGTCATAAAACTTTGAACATAAAAATTGGTTATCTCGAACTATCCGGAAACTTTTCGAAACTATCGTAGTGTTCCCGTTAGTTTAAATTGAACTCTTATTTCCAACGCCAATTGAACCTCAGCTTTGCGAACTTTTTGAGTTTTTAAATCCAGCTTAGGCATAATCTTATAAGCTTTTAAACATTTTTGGTGTAACCAGTAAATGTCAATAATACCTGAATGTACGAGGGTAAACAAAACTTTGTCTTGCCAAAAAATTAACTCGCTCTTTTGAATATTCTGCTGTTTTTTATTTAATTGAAACAATCGTTGCTTGTACATGAATCCCCAAACTATCCACAATAAAATGGGGTTAAAAATTTACCATTTAAAATCCAATAGCTTGTCTTAAAAGAAATTCACTGCAGGTATTATGCTATGAACACGAACACCTATTTTGCCAAATAAGTTCTGAAGCGTGGCTAATATGAAAGAAATTGCAATATAAAAAAGTTTTGTAAAAGAACAATGATGTGTGTCAGAAACAAAGTTCAATGTCGCCTTAAAGGAAAAATTAAGTGGGTTTAAAAGGGGTAAAAGTAACGCCCTGTCGATAATTTAAATTGAAAATCCACTATAGCTAATATTGAATTGCATACTTTGACTCCATTATCTTGGGAACGGCAAAAGAAATAAATTAAAACGTTTTTAACAAATTGAAAATGTTATCGACCACCCTCGTGGAAGGAAATGTTGGTCGGTTAACAGAGAAAAATTACAACAACTGGTCTGCATTTTACAGTGTTTGTTTATTAATAAGTATCTACATATATGTAAATAATTTTAAATATTTTTGTTTAAATTTATTAGAATTAAAATTAAATTAGATGAAGCCAATTTACCAATATGTACATACTGCACGTGCATGCTAACATATACAGGGTGTCAATTTGAAAACTTCCCACCCTTACTATCTTTCTTGCAGTTATAAATATGAAAAATCGGAAAGACACGTCAATTTCATTTATGAGGGGGATACTTTAATAGAATAGTTTTTGCATTCTTGTTTCAACCCCTTTGGAGGGGTAGATGTCACCCTTAGAATCTTAAATCGGAATGGGGGTCAAGTGGCACATCGTTTTAAAGGGCGTTCAATTCTCTTTTCAGTGGTATCCTACTTTGTTGCTTTTTGTCCAGAGGTGTCCGAATAATCGCGTTCGAAGTTGCAGAAACAATTAAGCTTGCCTGCATTGAGATTTTGGTTTTCAGGTTAGTGTTTACACAAAAATTATTGCATTGGGTCTCCTTGTAGTACAAATGATTAGAAGATTAGGCGACACCGTTAAAATCGTTGAATTACAGAAAGAAAATCTAGTTTAGACAATTGATTTCTTATTTATTGATTATTTTACTTCGACCAAAATAACTTTTTATTGCGGAAGAGAAATTTCTACAATAAAACACATTGGATCTACCTACGCACTATCTTATAAGTTGTTCAAATTGTTGTCCATTTTTCTGCAAACAATAATACAGTCTGTTTTCGAACACCTCCCTAACATTTCGGAAAACTTCACCGGGAATTGACCTGCATTCTGCTGCAATTCGCCTTTTAAGATCATCAATATCAGCAGGTTGTGTTTTATAAACAATGGATTTGAGATGTCTTCAAAGAAAGAAGTCTAAGAGTGTTAAATCCAGTGATCTTGGAGGCCATTCAATTGGTCCCCTTCTGCCAATCCATCTATCCGAGAATCTCTCGTTTAACCACTGTCGGACTGGAAGAAAATAAGGAGCACCGTCCCGCTGGAATGTTGTCAAATCCTCCTGTAAAACTGAATTACCCTCTGCATCAATTTGAGTTTCTAGCTCATGGGTGATAAGAGGGTCAATAGTCTCTTCAAGCATATTAAGGTACAGATCACCTGTCAAGTTTCCTTCAATAAATAAAAGACCAATAATGGCATTTCCAAGAATACCAGCCCAAACATTAACTTTTTGGGGATATTGTGTATGTCCTTCTCGAAAAATATGCTGGTTTTCGTCACTCCAATATCGACAATTTTGTTTGTTAACATTTCCATTTAAAAAAGATGAACATTCATCGCTGAAACAGCTATTTGGCAGAATATTAGGGGTGGCGTTGACTTGACGACTCATGAATTCACAAAACTTTATTTTTTTATCAAAGTCATCGTCATAGAGTTCTTGAAGTATCCGCATTTTGTATGGATGGAGTTTATGCCTTTTCAGTGCTTTTCTTACAGTCTCGTGTGATATTTCTCTCTGTTGTGCTACTGTCCGCAAGGAGCTGGTGGGCTCTGCAGCAAATAATCCCAAAACCTCAATTTGAGCTCCTTCATTCATCACTCGTAGGTTATTAATTTTTCTATTACTCACCGAACCAGTTTCGGAGAACTTTGCCACCAAATCCAGCACATATCTGTGACTTACTTCACGATTTCGATTTATTTCATTGACAACCAATGCCATCCGTCGTGCGCACTTTCCAACCTCTCCATAAATGAAAATAATTTCAGTTCTTTCTTGAAGAGAATAAACCATTCTCACACTTTATGCGATTAATAAAAGTTATCCCTGAACAGCCCAACAAGCAAAAGCGAATTAACAATAATATTCCTGTTTTGGCTACATCTTTTTAAATTTGCTGACCATGTTTTTTTTTGTTAAAAACAACGTATTTTTAGAATTTGTTGATAGAATAGCAAGGCTTTTTGTGGAATTTCAGTGATTATTTACCTCATCCATTATAAAAGCGGGTTGATTTTCACCTGATTATTCAGCGATAATCTCCCGCTCTCCGGTGAAAATCACCCTTGTCAAAAGTGAAAATCTCACCCGTCAGAAATCCAGCGACTATTTCCCTCATATACTGTAACTACAATGCGCTTTTCACTTGATTTTCGGTGAAAATGAGCCCTCGGTCGCGATTGAGCTGAAAATTGCACTCTTCTGGTTTTTCATTGTTGGTTACCTACGAGAATAACCGTCACTGTCACAACAAGTTGAAATTTCTGCTTTGACAATTTCGCGTCAATTTATCAAAATGATTCGTTTTTAGTTTTCATTCAGGAAATAGTCTAAAATAGTAGTTTGTACAACAAGAGTGGATATGATGTCCATATCGCACGATGACGTAACTTGAGCACGACGCCGTAGGCGGAGTGCTCAATCGTTAGAGTGCGATATGGACAATCCACTCGAGTTGTATAGTGTATTTTTTCTACGACTAAAGAAACTTTACACTTAAAAAAAAATTAAATTTACAATAAACAACGAAATTTATTTAACAATAATTATTAACCTATTAGATCTATATAATAATAATATACGATTACTGTTTATTTTCTACAATAAATGTGCAACTGTTAAATGTACAGTTGTTATATGCTTCTTTTTTTAAATTGCAATTTGCAACGTTATTCTCTGTAACACTATTATACGAGGTAGATGCTAACATATTTGAAGCAAGATTTTCTTTAGAAGTCGATGCAATATTCTCTATTTGCGGATTGTGAACTGATTTAACAATAGTATTACCAATCTTCTTTTTTTTATTTAAAGAATTTTCGATGTAAGTTTCCATCACTGGAGTTGATTTCCAGCCACCTCTCCTCCCTTCGGTCGGGCACTTTTTGGTAAATAACAATAAAAATGCATTCAAGCTGTTTCTAGGGCAACAAACCTTCATGCATGATTTTCAGCAATTTTACATGCACTTAACATATTACTGTTGATAATCTCCCGCTCTCCGGTGAAAATCACCCTTGTCAAAAGTGAAAATCTCACCCGTCAGAAATCGTTAGTTTTTTATTTGGTAAATAATCTTCAAAATACATTTCGGGATTGAGAAATAATCAGAAAATCATTCTCAGATTTTTTTGCCATTAGGATTTCCACGGCAAAAAATCTTCGGAATGATTTTCGATAATTTCCCTATCCCTTAATATATTACTACAGATAAGTCATCGAATGAACGCAAATTAACTAGGGACTCGTAGTACCATCGAAATTTTATTATATTACTTTTTGTGTAAATTTTTCGAGGTTACTTTGCCAATCCCCAAATAAAGTTTAAAACGGTGTCACCCATGGGCGTAGCGAGGGGGAGGCAGGAGAGGGCCATGTCCCCCCCTGGAAGTTGTTACTTATTGGAATTTGATAAAAAAAAAAACGTTAATGTTTATGATGTTTTGTGTTTATTAGTATTTGGCCCCCTAGAAAATTGTCTGGCTACGCCCATGGTGCCACCTAATCTTCTAATCATATGTACTACAAGGAGACCCAATGCAGTAATTTTTGTGTAAACACTAACCTGAAAACCAAAATCTCAATGCAGGCAAGTTTAATTGTTTCTGCAACTTTGAAACGCGATTACTCGGAAACCTCTGAACAAAAAGCAACAAAGTAGGATACCACTGTAAAGAGAATTGAACGCCCTTTAAAACGATGTGCCACTTGACCCCCATTCACATTTAAGATTCTAAGGGTGACATCTACCCCTCCTAGGGGGTTGAAACAAGAAACTAAAACTATTCATTTGAAGTGTCCCCCTTACAAATAAACTTGACGTGTCTTTCCGATTTTTCATATTTTTAACTGCAAGAAAGATATTAAGGGCGGGAAGTTTTCAAATTGACACCCTGTATATTATACAATGTACTGATGTTTGCTTTGAAATTCTTATTTTCTAAAATAATAAATGACTGCTTTATATTTTTTTTATTTTATTTTTATAAAATTCAAATTCATATAGCAATTGAGAAATATTTGTCTTGTCAAAATTTTTAACATTGTTTTTAAGTCAGTGTCCTTAATGTTAGTAAGCAGTTCTGCGAGCGGAATTTTATCTTCTTCTTCTATTCTAAGTCGTCAATATTATCTGTATTATACATAAATCCCGCTTTCATGAGTCATTTTTTTATTGTCACTGGGGACAAATTGTGCCAAGCCACCGAAACCCATATCAAAGCGTTGGTGATCGTAATATTATTTTCGATTTCTTGAAGAGGACAACCACGGTCTACACAGGGTGTTTCGGGAGGAAAGGGAAATATTTTAATGAGGTATTCTAGAGGTCAATATAAGAAAAAAAGGTCATCTAAATGTGGGCCTGGAAATGCTTTCTTTTCGAGATACAGTGTGCCAAAAAAAAAAGTAATACATTTTTCCTTCAATACCTCGAAAACGATTTAAGGTATTACACTGATCATGGGTGTGCGCTATACTGGCATGAAAATACGCTTTCTCGATTTAAAAAGTTTTTACCATTTTACCAGTGGCGTACGCGACAGCAAAAAATAAAATTTTTTTGGCGAAAAACATTGTACGCCTCTGGTATTTTTCAAATCAGGGGTCTATTTCTTAATCTACAGTCATTTCTTAAAAGAAAAAGTATTTTGAGTTTTTTTGGTAGAACAAACCATTTTCAAGTAATAGTTAGAATGCTGTTTTACAACCGTTTCCAAAAATTACTAGTTAAAATTAATTTTTTTACAAGTTGGCTTTGATAAATTAATGTCACAATAATGTTTGGCACATTATTTGACATAAAGTACTAACAGTGTTATTTTTAATATTTTTATAAATTATTAGTACCTACTAAACCGTAAGTAAGCAGTGAAATATTTATTGTACAATGCCTAAGACGTATAGCCATAGGGAATATGCCGACATGATATTTATCTACGGTTTCTGCAATGGTAGCGCAATCCAGGCAGTGAATGAATATCAACGTCGATTTCCAAATCGAGTCCTACTTAACAGAAAAGTTTTAAGAAGTAGTCCATGTTCTGTGGCGAGATTGTAAATAGAAATTAAGGTCTCTCTTTACCACCAAATAACTTTATTTTCCCCTCTAGGGTAGAAAACAAGGGTTATAGAAAATACATAAAATGATGAAGAATTAAAATAAATTTCTTAACGTTGTACTAGTTTCGACTTTAGGGAAAGTCATCTTCAGCAACTAATCATTTAAGAAATTTTGTTATGAAAAGTAGTTAAAACAGTTGGGAGAACAATGGGTGATTCAACAATAAAATATAATGAAATGCAGATTATGCAACCATTGGAATAGACAGCAGCTTATTATAAGGACGATGTATCTCCATGCAATGGTAGGAGATGATTTAAACGCAAGTAGGATAAAAGACGCTAATCATAATATAGTGATTTAAGAATGTTGAAATTAGAACATGTTGTAAAAGAAGAAATTCATTCTTAATTTAAAATGAAACTGACTTAGTGAGGGGACATGTATATTGTTGTGGTGGATTAGATTATATGTAAATTAAATTAAATTAAATTAAACAGAAAAGTGTTTCAAAAAGTATTTTTAATAGCACAAGAAACTGGCATGTTTTCAAGTGCGAAAATTGTTTCCGAAAGACCGCAGGGCCTCGACGTAGATGTTGAAGAGAATATTCTTCATATTGCTACAGAAAATCCAAGTGAAAGTACGAGAAGGATTGAAAATGAACTTCATATACCTTCACACAAAGCCGTTTGGGAGACATTGTAAAGAAATGGTTTAAATCCGTTTCACATACAACCAGTTCAACATCTTCACGATGGTGATTATGCTCTAAGAACAGAGTTTTGTGAATGGATACGTCAAAATCGAGAACTGCATAGGTACATTTTAATAAGTGATGAAGCTCAATTTACCCGTGACGGAATTAATAACTGTCATAATGAACATAGGTGGTCAGAAGAAAATCCTCACGCTACATTCGAACGAAACTTTCAACATCGATTTAGTATATGACATATAAATATGTATACATGTGAGAACTTTGTTCTGTATGGTGTGGTATGCTTGGGAATCAATTGTTTGGTCCTTTTGTACTGGATGGACATCTTAATGGACTGGACTATTTACGCTTCTTACAAGAAAACTTATTTAATATTTTTGATGAAGTTCCTTTAGATGTAAGGGCACGACTGTATTTCCAACATGATGGTGCCCCACCACACTTTAGTCTCCAAGTACGAAATTTTTTAAATACTTGTTTACCTGATCGTTGGATTGGCAGAGGTGGTCCTTACAATTGGCCACCAAGGTCACCTGACCTTAATCCCTTGGATTATTGCTTGTGGGGGTGGATGAAATCATTGGTTTATGCAACAAGAGTAGAAACAAGGGAAGCGTTGCTTGATCGCATTAACAATGCTGCAGCTATTATCCGTAATAACCGTCTCTCAATTCGCCGTGCTACCAGAGCAATTAATAAACGAGCGAATAAATGTATCGAAGCAGGCGGTGGTATTTTTGAAAACATTCGTTAAGATTTTTTTTATGGTTTAGTATTTAGATTTAGTTATTTGTTGTTAAAATAAACTTTATTGTAAATTTCAGAACCGATTATTTTACAAAATAAATGTCGTGAAGTCGAAATATCAGTAACGTAATAAAACAGCATTCTAACTATTACTTGAAAATGGTTTGTTCTACCAAAAAAACTCAAAATACTTTTTCTTTTAAGAAATGACTGTAGATTAAGAAATAGACCCCTGATTTGAAAAATACCAGAGGCGTACAATGTTTTTCGCCAAAACAATTTTATTTTTTGTTGTCGCGTACGCCACTGGTAAAATGGTAAAAACTTTTTAAATCGAGAAAACGTATTTTCATGCCAGTATAGCGCACACCCATGATCAGTGTAATACCTTAAATCGTTTTCGAGATATTGAAGGAAAAATGTATATTACTTTTTTTTTGGCACACTGTATCTCGAAAAGAAAGCATTTCCAGACCCACATTTATATGACCTTTTTTTCTTATATTGACCTCTAGAATACCTCATTAAAATATTTCCCTTTCCTCCCGAAACACCCTGTATAGAGCATTTTAATACTCTGAATAATGCCTTGGTCCAATGGTTGGCTATGTGAGGTAGTATTGGGTGAAAGAAAAATAATTTTGACATTACCAGTGTAATTTTGGGATGGGACGTTCCATTATCCAGAAACAATGCTACTCTTCTATTTTGCATCATCTTGGTATCAAATCTGTGAAGCCATGTTGTTATGATGTCTGCTGTCACCACGCTTTTTCGTTCGAGACCCATTGGAAAGGTAACTTATCGATATGTGCGCCCTTAAATCATCGAGAATTTTTGCTTTTGCCTATTATAAGTGGTTCTTCCTTCTCACCTTCCATATTTGCACATTTGTTGTTTTGCTGTTTTTTCTTTTCCAGTACACTTATCATCTTTCAATGCATATGTTTTTGTTGTCTATGCACATGGTAGAGACCTGTCTCATCTGAATTAGATACGTCCCTTGGGGCATAATCCTTTAAAATGGTCAATAGCCTTTCTTTCTAAGCAGTTCCGTCTTCGATATTGATATCGGCTGATTCGCCACATATTTTCTTCAAGGTAACATCGTGCCGACGACGGAATTTTTCTAACCGTCCATTTGATGCCTTGAAGTTATCTAGTCCTAGACATTGAGCGGATTCGAGGGCTTTTGCTTGAATTGTGGATCCGGATATTGGTAACTGCTTGTTTCGCGCCTTACAGGACCAGTTAGAAACAACTTGGTTCACTGCCAGTCCTTCGGTTTTTTTTTCTTTTTTGATAACCGTTGCCACCTTCTTAAAACAAATTTTTAACTTCTGCTTTATTTTAAAGCAACATAGTCACTTGGGTGTTACCCACTTTAAGTTTTTCAGTAAATTTCCTGGTACTTAAAGCAGTTTTTTCACTTTCCTCGATTATTTCAATTTTTTCTCTTAAAGAAAGACATTTCCTTTTTGCCGCCGTCTTCAAATATTCACGTTAGTCCCAAAACATACAAAAACTGTTTAAAACAAGACCAATGTTAATAATCGATTTATCAGCCTTTAAAGCAAATTGAATTGATCCGCCTGCAATAAAGTAATTAGTGTATGTAAAGTCTGTTCAGAGATATAAGAAAGTGACTAACTGATCCCTATTAGGAAAGACCCGGGCCAACTGTAAAATTGAAATATGGCCGAACAGGTCCGTATTTTGCTTAGAATGTAATCATTGTTTGTAATAAAAATAAGTAAGACATTAAATAATATTTTATTTATGTTTTAATGTGAAATTACAAGTTATTTTATTATTAAAAATTATATTTATGATTACAAAGATATGCAAATTATTCGGTACTTATAATTATTATTCACTTAATATATCAATATCACTATCGCTATCATCATCTGTTCTAATTATTATTTGTGCAATATTGTTTATATGGATATAGGATTTTTCCACTTTTTCAACATGTGTAACATAATTTGCCCAACTTTGTGAAGGGATGTTAAAAACTTACCTACTATGGTATCTTGCATTGTCCATTACAATTACGCTATTCGGAGGTATATTTGGAATTAGCTTGTTTTTAAACCAATCTTCAAATAAATCAGCAGTGGTGTTTTCATGGTAATTCAGAGAAGAATATTTAATATTTTTTTGCAGACAGAGAAAGTCCATTTGTCTTTAGATCCAGCATGCAAAATCGTAATTCGTTTACCTCTTTTTGATGACGCGCTTGTTTTACACTTGCCGCTTGAGTCAACCCAACTCTTTCCGCGGTATCATATGTGTCGAACCAGGTTTCATCCAAGTAAATAATCGGCCTTTGCTGATCTCTGCAAATCCTAATTTTTTGTAGATATTCGGATCGCCATTCTCGAATTCTAATGGATTCCATTAAAACTTGTCTTTTGTTAATTTTTTTAAATCTAAAACCCATGTGCTGGATACACTTCCATAACGTTGTTCTGCCACATTTAACGCCGGTTTCATCTTTTTCAAGCCTCTTAATTAAACTATCTAATGCAGGCACGCTTTGTTCCTCGTATAACTTGTAAACTTTACGCAGTATTATATCTTGATCACTTCCATCTACCTTCGAGAAAATGCCAGTATCTGTTCTTTTTTTTTTCTCGCTAAAATGGGATTATTCACAATTTCCCATGCAGTTGATGTTGGAATTTTTGTCAATGTGACCGTTTCTTCTAACGCTGCTTGCTTGCTGACCGCACGTTCAATGAGAGTTGAATAAACATTGTTTATAACTGCCTTAGTTTCCACAGAAAAGTGTTTTCTGCTTTTCGACGGGGTTATCTCCTGAGATAGATTGGGCTCGCACATATATTCCACGACACACACGATTAAACAAACGCTGTATTACACATGAAGTAAGAATATTTATTACTAAGCTTAAAACTAACTAGAGTGGCTATATCCCAACAAACATCCTACGTACTAAAGACGTACTTATTGTGTTCGTTTTATGTCCCGTACGTACAGTAAGTAAAATGTACATTTTAAGTACGTATTTTCTCTGACATATTGTGTATGTACAACGATCATTCTTGATTGTACGTACAATGTATCATACTTAAATGTACCAACGTCTTAAAAACGGTTGGGATGATACGTTGTTATGTAGGTATGTTTTATTACATAATGTAACAATGTTTTACCGTATGTAAAACTAAATTACTAATAAAAAATAATTAAATTAGACCTTTTTCAAACTTGGACATTTTTTTGTTCTGTAATTGTAAGGTTAATTATTATTATCTGCTACCGATTTAAATTTCGCGCTTGCTTACGTCGTAAAAATCCGACACTATTCGGACGTCTTTCTGTGCAGTTAAATTAACTTAACCAAACTTTTGAGTTTGTGTGTGGCTTCTTTTTGTTTGTATTGCCGATGTTTCTCAACGAATTGGCGAATTTTACCAGGACGTTTTCCTCTAAATGTGTTAAGTTTTATTTCTTTGTTCGTTAATTTATTATTTGATATACAATTTACAGGTAAATAGTAACTTGAGTGGTAGAAATGCCTCTTAAACAGTTTCGAAGCTTAAAAAACCTTACTTAAATGTACTTAGCTATGTCGATTACGATTCCTTTTATTTTTAGCTGAATTCAATTTAATTCCAAGTAAAAAACTTTAAGGTATCAAATACTGAAACTGAAGTCCTGGGGCTCTTAGTCAAGTAAAAGTTACTTGTAATAGTGAAGCAGATCTATTGGCACTTGAATATTTCTTGAATCTACCAGAACATTTCAGAAAGTTGGTAAGATTTGACCACCCATTCTATTTAAAAAGTTGTATAGTAAAACTTGATATATAGATACCTATATGTATTTTAAGGTAAAATTCAATTAACAATTGAATAAGACCTTAACAGCCCTTTACGTTAGGTATTAATATAGTAAGAATGTTTATTTTTGATAATGTTCTAGTACATTTACCATTTTAGGAGTCTAAAATGTGCATATTGACAGGAAATAATTTGCAAGCTTTATTAAACGAAGCATGGGAGCATTTATTTGGAATCACCAGGCTGAAAAGATACCAGACAAAAAGATTTTCGCAGTTTTTAATTGCAAAAGTTATAATAAGTAAGTACTAATTTAAATGATGAAACGGAAATTGGACGTTTTCAACTGGAGGTGTAGTGTATAGTAGTCAAAGTAGAGTAGGATATGAGTGTATTTTGTATCTTGATATTATTTTTATTTTATCTCCCCTAATTTTTTGTTTTAATCATCTTAAAGTTTCTTTAAAATATGGCTTATTTTATTTAGTTGACTTGTATTTGTACATACTATAAAAGATTATTTTTTCTGGGTTGTAATTAAAGTCTTTTCATTTAAGATATAAGATGCCCTTCTGAGAACAGAAAAAAGCTGAAATAAAAAAGAGGCAAAGCAGGAAATAGCCAAATTGCTAAGGAGGACCCCCCGATTGACTAAAATATAAACAAAAAGCGAAAAACAATGATAACGATGGGGAAACAAATAATAATCCCGGGGTATCAGATAGATAATAATACATTCATATATACACAATATATATATAGAATGTTACTAAATATTAACCAACAAATTTATTGTAATATATTATTGTAGATACTTTATCAGTAGTTATTATTTATCCATTGTAGGTACAACCAACGTACTTCTTACGTATGTAGTACGTACATAGCACGAAGTGTGCGTGCATCTTTAACACGTACAGTAAATGTACGTACATTAAATATACGTTTATCGTACGTACATAAGATGTACTTGTCGTACGTCTTAATTAAGTACAATTGTGTGGAAAATTTACGTACTAAGTTTGTAAAATGTACGTACTACGTCCAATAACGTACATGCATAAGACGTACTTTATGTCCGACTAGTACGTACTTAAAACGTCTTATGTATGTATTTATGCTGGTTACAGTCTTTAGAACATAATATGTTTTATGGGATTAACCCTTTCATTTTGAATCAGGTAAAAATCGGTTTAAAATCACCAAACTATTACTTTAATAATGAAATTACGTCTTCGGGATTTGCAATTTACTTTAAGACATTTTTAAGTACGGACCATAATTTACCTGCATTTATTCATTCATTCATTGTTTGTTTATGGCCACCCTTGGATAATTCCATTCAAAGGCAAAGTGTAACTTTCTTATATCTCTGGACAGGCTTTACCAATATTTTTTAAGACTTGTCGGATCGGGCTTTACTTCCCCTAATGAAGGGTGTTTTAAGTATTAATGTTTACTAAAAATTCCGATGACGAGTACTCGCGGTCGTTTAACAGATGGGTCGGTAAAGAGGAGTATAAAATAATGGGATTTCCATTTTTAAATGTTCATAACCGGTCGTTTAACGAAGGTGAGCACTTTATAGAGGCGGTCGAAAACAGAGGTTTTACTGCACCCACTCTATAACTTTACGCACTACAACTTTGTAGCCCCTCACAAGCTTTAAATGCCTTGCACCTTACATTGGTAAAAGCACTTTATTATTCATTATTTGTAATGTATTCATATATACGTGTTTATTATTGTTAATAAGAACATTTTTAGATGAACTCTTAGTGCTAAAATGAGACAACGACTCACACACCGCATTTTTAGCCATGAAACTCATGTAAATTTTTAGAAAATTAAATTCTTACCCGTAATATAAAATACGTTTATTTCATTGTAAAAATTATAGAACCACTAAATAAATGCACGCTCTTGAAAAACTACCATGCCGTGGCCCACTTTTACAACTTGTACTTTCTACTACCATACGACGAGGTCTGCCATCTCTATATGAATGTTGTGAAACATTGAAGACCGCGTCCAAGGATTTTCCAATAATGAAATTTAAATCATAATTGTTAATTATTGCACGCGCAACTTGCTCATCATTAAATATGTACCGGGTGATTCAATAAGAAACGAGGCCGGCTATATCTCAAAAGCCGTTAGTCGCACAGCTTTCGGAATATTTTTTCTTGGGATAATCGCCAATGAAAAATCGCTGGAAATTATTCTTTTTTAAGTTCCTATGACCGCCGCTAGGGGGCGTAACACCCATGGCCAATTAGAAAAGATAATTTATTTCCGGAAATTGTCCGATAAATATGTACAGGGACATTTTTTTAAGTGTCTCAGCCGATTGGCGATTTTCCTGCTGAGTATAATAAAAAGCAAATCACACATTTCTCAATGATTTTCGATAAGGAAGCCGAATTCAATGTCAAAAAATACATATCTTTACAAATTTGACAGATAAGACGCCATTTTGAATTTTCTTAAATAGCAACTTCCATAAATAACCACACGATTGAATTGCATTTGGCGATCCGTCTCTAAAACTAAACTTTATATACCTAGTTGTTGATACTTATTTTTAGCCGTTTCGGAAATACGGGGGTTCCTAATTTGCCTCCATCGGTTTTGTCTTATAAGTGTCTCGCCCCTTTAATAAATAGAACTTCTAAGCGGAACACCTTAATTTTTTCACAGTAACATTATTTCCCGTAAGCAAGCGACCTACGCTATAGTCAAATCCGACAGATGTCAAAAAGTGACAGATAAGACGCCATTTTGAATTTTTTTAAATGGCAACCCTTATAAATAACCACACGATTGAATTGCATTTGGCGATCCGATTCTAAAACCATTAGTTGTTTAAAGAATATGGCATTGCGAAATCTACCAGATCGAGCTTTGGGGAACATAGTAAGCTTATCCCAGGCGATAATCAGAGAAGGCCACTTTCCAACTGCCTGGAAACGCGCTAAAGTCATTCTTATTTATAAGAAAGGCGAAGACCCTACGGTGCCGGCTAGCTATAGGCCGATCAGCCTGCTGTCGAGCCTAGGAAAAATTGCCGAAAAGATAATCTTAAGTAGGCTCAACGACTTTGTTTTTACGCGCAATGTTCTGCCCGCCGAACAGTTTGGGTTTCGGCCTGAACATTGCACAGTCAGGCAGACCACGCGACTCACTGCAAACATTATTAAAGGCTTTAACAAGAGGGCGCATACGGGAGCAGTTTTCTTTGACGTAAGCAAAGCATTCGACAAGGTCTGGCACAATGGCCTCTTGTTAAAATTGATAAGGCTTGGTGCTCCGAACTACTTAATCAAGGTGGTAGCTTCCTTTTTAGAGAATAGAAGTTTTGCGGTCTCGTCAGAGAACGCACTCTCTTTGAATAAACACATCAGGGCGGGAGTGCCGCAAGGCTCACCTCTCTCTCCGATGTTATATAACATTTATACTCACGATATTCCGCGAAATAGATTTACGCAGCTCTATCTTTTCGCTGACGATACAGCAATTACTTGTACTACTAAATCACCGCGAATTGTCGTCAGTCGGATACAGCGTCACATAATCGAGCTGGAAAAATGGCTTTCGGCTTGGAAGATTCGCTTGAATCCCGCCAAGACGAAGGTCATCTTCTTTTCAAAAAGCACCGTCCGCAGGCCTGAAACAAGGCTACGGGTCAATGGAGTCCAAGTGAACTGGTGCCAGGAGGTGAAATACCTGGGACTTATTTTTGACAAAAGGCTGAATTGGAGGCAAAATTCAATTAATAGAATAAAGCTTGCATTGCGACAGTTAGGCTTTATCTACCCCCTGCTTCACAGGCGGAGTAGACTTGCTAATAGGACTAAGGTCAACCTCTACAAGGTATTGGTCAGGCCGGTTCTAACTTATGGTGCACCTACGTGGTGCAACATAAGCAGAATGGAGCTTAATAAGTTCCAGGTGATTCAGAACAAGGCGCTAAAAATCATCGCGAACGCTCCGAGATACATTATGAATGTAGTGTTACATAATGACTTTCAGATGTTGACAATTAACGACTTTTTCTTGAAAACTATTAGAAATTATTACGGACGTACAGACGTATCGACAAACCAACTTATTACCGACTCACATACAAGATCAAGACAAATCGGGACGTACAAGTTACCTAAAGACTGGCTCCCTGTTGGTCCAAATCCCATCCCACAATATATATATTATATATATTTAACAAAAAGGCGCCAAAATTTTTGCAACATAACTTCTAAATTAAATCCGCAAGAAGCACAAACATCCAAGCAAGCAGCTAATTACAAATTTTTACAAACCATACAGCTAAATAGTAATAACGACTAATCAATAGATGTTAAAGGAGTTTCTCCTGACGTAAAAAAAACATTGAAGAACCGGAAAACCATTAGTTGTTGATATTTATTTTCAGGCGTTTTGGAAACACGGGGATTCCTAATTTGCCTCCATCGATTTTGTCTTTTAAGTGCCTCTCCCCTTTAATAAATAGACCTTCTAAGCTGAACACCTAAATTTTTTGTGTCAGGAACATAATTTCCCGTGAGCAAGCGATCTACGCTATGGTCAAATCCGACAGATGTTAAAAAGTGACAAATGCGACGCCATTTTGAATTTTTTTAAATATCAACCTTCATAAATCCCCGCACGATTGATTTGCATTTGGCGATCCGACTCTAAAACCATCCAGTTCTTGATATTTATTTTCAGCCGTTTCGGAAATACGGGGGTTCCTGATTTGCCTCCATCGATTTTGTCTTTCAAGTGTCTCACCCCGTTAATAAATAGACCTTCTAAGCTTAACACCATAATTTTTTTGTCACTGTAAAATAATTAAGGTGTTCCGCTTAGACGTTCTATTTATTAAAGGGGTGAGACACTTAAAAGACATAATCGATGAAGGCAAATTAGGAACCCTCGTATTTTCAAAACGGCTGAAAATAAATATCAATATCTATATGGTTTTAGAGTCGAATCGCCAAATGCAATTGAATCGTGTGGTTATTTATAAGGGTTGCCATTTGAGAATTCAAAATGGCGTCGTATCTGTCACTTTTTGACATCTGTCGGATTTGACTATAGCGTAGATCGCTTGCTTACGGGAAATTATGTTACTGTAAAAAAATTAAGGTGTTCCGCTTAGAAGTTCTATTTATTAAAGGGCTTAGACACTATATAAGACAAAATCGATGGAGGCAAATTAGGAACCCCCGTATTTCCGAAACGGCTGAAAATAAGTATCAACAACTATATATAGTATTAGAATCGGATCGCCAAATGCATTTTAATCGTGTGGTTATTTATGAGGGTTGCCATTTAAAAAAATTCAAAATGGCTTGATATCTGTCACTTTTTGACATCTGTCGGATTTAACTATAGCGTAGATCGCTTGCTCACGGGAAATTATGTCGCTGCGAGAAAAATTAAGGTGTTCAGCTTAGAAGGTATATTTATTAAAGGGGCGAGACACTCAAAAAAGACAAAATCGATGGAGGCAAATTAGGAACCTCCGTATTTCCGAAATGGCTGAAAATAAGTATCAACAACTATACAGTGTGGCCCAAATTGGGCCTACATGTATGGGGATCTTGGAAACTATAGAAGATAGAGAAACGGTTAAATGGGGAAAGTTTTTGACAATTATATTTCTAACTGAAAACCGTTTAGTACGCGGCCCTATCTTTTTTGGTTTTTGAAATATGTTGAAAAACCCAAAAAGATGTATTTTCGAAAATATGCTGTAGATTTCTTATTATTCACTATTTTGGCAATCTGTAAAAACATTTTTAAAGCAACTTTTTAAGTAGATTTCAGTTCTGCAATTTAATTTTGAACACGACGTTTCAGTTATTTTATACCGTCATCAGGTTCAGTTTTTCTTATGGGCGCCATATTGTATTTTATACTTAAAAGGTAGCTTATGACGTCAGCTTTTCAACGATGTATTATTTGTTGGAAAATAAATGAAATTGACTTGAAAAATAAAGAAAATTAATTTTCGCAACACGTCAAATTTGACAACTGCACTATAACTCCCTAAATTGAATACCAATTAAAAAGTTTACATTTTGTAGTATTCACAAAACACTGCTTGCATTGTTTCAATCAACAATATTACAATAACCTATGAATCAAAAATAAAATCCAGTAGCCTATGACCAACCACTACCGTTTGAAAATGAAACAAAAATATTACTTGTCAGAACGAGTAAAAGTATAATAGTTTTTATTATTATTATCTAATAATAACGTTTTATTTGTGTATTCTGAATTTAAAAGAAAATGGCATTGCGTTTTTCTCACGAAGAAAAATTTGATTTGCTAGAATGTTACATTCATTGCAACAGAAATGCAAACCTTGCATTAGAAAGGTATTTTGAAAATTTTCCTGAAAGACCGCAGCCAAGTGTCAGACTTTTTCCAAAAATTGTTATGAACCTGAGAAACCATGGAAGTTTTGAAAAACCGCGGCCCAAGAGTTACGAATAAGCAGGTAATAACGAGCGTGACGAAAATGTCAGAGCCTATTTTAATGCCGCTCCGACATCATCTACAAGAGCGTCGGCAAGAGACTTACCAACCCCGCGAAGTACCATACAAAGAGTCCTTAAGGAAAATAAATATCGACCATACAAGCCAACTATAGTTCAGGGTTTACGAGAAACGGATTATCCAAGAAGAATGCAGTTTTCAAATTGGTATGTGAATCAATGCGAACAAAATCATGATTTCAGTCGTCTTGTAATTTGGACCGATGAATCACATTTTACCAACTGCGGGGTATTTAATAGACATAACCATCATTTTTGGGCAACAGAAAACCCTCACCAATTGGCTCAACGAAGACTGCAAACCCGATTTGGTTTTAATGTATGGTGTGGTAAGTATGGTAAGTAATGTCACCTAGCTTGCTAAATACATAGCAGGTATTAAGTAACCCAGCTTTACTTTTCTCCTTACATTTTAGACAACAGACTTATAGGACCATTCTTTTATAATCATACGTTGAATGGCCAACGATATTTGGAGCTGTTAGATGATGAAATATTACCGGCAATTAGAGCAAGAGTTCCTCAAGATCAATTAAATAATATTTGGTTTCAACAAGACGTTTGTCCCGCTCATAATGTTCGGGAAGTTCAAACTCTCTTAAGAGAGATATTTGATGACAAATTAATTTCAAATGGCGGACCAGTTAATTGGCCTGCTAGATCCCCTGATATAACTCCTCTCGATTTTTATTTATGGGGTTATGTAAAGAATGAAGTATATGAGTTTGAACCCCCGGAATCTGTACAAGAATTAGAAGAGAGAGTGAGGAATGTGTTTACGAGCATAAATGGCAACACGCTTCGCAGGGTCATCAATACTGTGTTAAAAAAGTGTCAAAAATGTATTAATAAAAACGGCCAACATTTCGAATAAGTATAGTAAGTTAGATATTTTTTCTTATTTTCTTTTCAAAACAATAATTATTATTCATTGCGTTTTTAGTTTTCTTTATTTGAAATGTTAATATGATATTTTTAACCATAAGGAAAAAATAAAATAATGTATTATAATATTATGATATTTTAAACAAATTTAACCCTGCCTAATGTGTTCTTCTCAAATTTGACGTGTTGCGAAAATTAATTTTCTTTATTTTTCAAGTCAATTTCATTTATTTTCCAACAAATAATACATCGTTGAAAAGCTGACGTCATAAGCTACCTTTTAAGTATAAAATACAATATGGCGCCCATAAGAAAAAATGAACCTGATGATGGTATAAAATAAATGAAACGTCGTGTTCAAAATTAAATTGCAGAACTGAAATCTACTTAAAAAGTTGCTTTAAAAATGTTTTTACAGATTGCCAAAATAGTGAATAATAAGAAATCTACAGCATAATTTCGAAAATACATCTTTTTGGTTTTTTCAACATATTTCAAAAACCAAAAAAGATAGGGCCGCGTACTAAACGGTTTTCAGTTAGAAATATAATTGTCAAAAACTTTCCCTATTTAACCGTTTCTCTATCTTCTATAGTTTCCAAGATCCCATACATGTAGGCCCAATTTGGGCCACACTGTATAGTTTTAGAATCGGATCGCCAAATGCAATTCAATCGTGTGGTTATTTATGGGAGTTGGCATTTAAAAAATTCAAAATGGCGTCTCGTCTGTCAAATTTGTAAATTTATGTATTTGTTGACATTAAATTCGGCTTCCTTATCCAAAATCATTGAGAAATATGCAATTTGCTTTTTATTATAGTCAGCAGGAAAAACGCTAATCGGGTGAGACACTTAAAAAAATGTCCCTGTACAGTAAAATCTCTTAATAGCGACCACCCTCGGGGAATCCAATGTTGGTCGGTTAACAGGGGTGGTAGGTTAATAGAGAAATATTAAAATAACTGGTCTGCATTTTACAGTGTTTGTTTATTAATAAGTATCTAGATATATGTAAATAATTTTAAATATTTTTGTTTAAATTTATCAGAACTAAAATTAAATGAGATGAAGCCAATTTACCAATATGTATATACTGCACGTGCATACTAACATACACAGTGTGTGAAAAGTCCCGGACCGGTCAATTATTTAGAAAATTGCGCACAATAGAAAAAAAAATTCCGGTATAAAAGTTGTAGGCCTTAAAAAAATCTATAAAACTAGGACACCTGTAATTATACAGGGTGCCTCAAACAGTCATGGTAAACAAAACTTTGGTTTATTTAAATGGAATGACCCCTTTTTAATAACGTTTTCTGATTCCTCTAAATATTCTAAACAACAATTATGAAACATGTCAATTGGCTAAACCCATTTTGAGTTAAAGGACATAAATACAACAGGTAAGATATTACCTACATTTTGCATTTTTACAAGCTGTTACCAAAATGTTTTGCGTCACTGTCATATAAATTTCTGAAAATGTCTCTCAACGAAAGGGAACGTATAACTTTACTAATGATCAGAGGTTTTGGAGACTGGCAAAGATCATTTACCGAAACAAATCAATTTTTCAATACCGACAGCCTATATCAAAATCTACAGTTGTGAGAACAGTTCAAAGATTCGAGGAAATCGGGTGTTGCAGAGATAAAGTTCGTTCCGGAAGACCAAAATCTGCAACTAGTGATAAAAAAAATTAGAGACATTACTTTATTGTGTTCAGGATCCACATTTGTCGTTGAGAAAAGCTGCTACCCAAGTTGATGTATGTTTTAAATCAGTTGAAGTTATTTAAAAAAACAGTAATTTTTACCCCTATAAAATAACTTTAGCACAGGAATTATCAGAAGACGATTTCGAACGTAGAATGGAATTTTGCGAAGTAATGATGCAAAAACAGGAAGAAAATAACAATTTTTATAATCAAATAGTTTTTTACGATGAGGCAACATTCATGTTAAACGGGAATGTCAATACTGGACTGATCAGAACCCACATTGGATTAGAGAAACACACACTCAACACCCCCAGAAAGTAAATGTGTGGGCCGGTATTATTGGCAATAGATTAGTGGGACCTTTCTTTATCGAGGGGAATTTAAATGCCGGATATTATCTCCACATGCTGCAAAATCAAATTGTGCCACCAGCAATCACCAATACAGTAGGATCACTATTACGACATACGTGGTTTCAGCAGGACGGAGCTCCTCCTCATTTTGGGCGAGCTGTAAGAGTTTACTTAAAAAATACTTTTCCTAACCGCTGGATAGGGCGAAGGGGGCCCATAGAATGGCCCGCTAGGTCGCCAGGCTTAACGCCCCTTGATTATTTTCTCTGAGGACAACTAAAAAATAAAGTGTATGTGACAAAACCTGCAGATCTGAACGAATTGAGAAGAAGAATTATTGAAGAAATTGAATATATTAACCAAGAAATGTTACAAAACGTCATCCACAAATTTTATTATAACCTAGCCCATTGTCAAACTGTGGGAGGGGGACAGTTTCGACATTTAATTAAATAGCGACTTACTTAAATTTATTTTGGTTCTTGTAAATTTGTTATTAATTTTTCTGCTTGTATTTAATTTAATTGTTATTAAATTTTTGACAAAACTTGCGTGGGTACATTTAGTACAATTTTTATGTGTCCTTTAACTCAAATTATTTCTTAAACTGATGGGTTTAGCCATATGGCATATTTCATAATAATTGATGTTTAGAGAAATCAGAAAACGTGATAAAAAAGGGGTCATTCCATTTAAATAAACCAAAGTTTTGTTTACCATAATTGTTTGAGGCACCCTGTATAATTACAGGTATCCTAGTTTTATAGATTTTTTTAAGGCCTACAACTTTTATACCGGAAGTTTTTTTATATTGTGGGCCATTTTCTAAATAATTGACCGGTCCGGAACTTGTTACACACTGTGTATATTAGGGTGGAGCGATAATTTTTTTTTTCCGAAAATTGGCACGCCTGATAAATAGAAAGTTGTGTAATGCAAAAATAAGTAGTTACCCAAAAAATAAATTTTTTAGCTCAAGTCCTTCCACCGCCCCACCACTTTTATTCTATTTCCTCGAATATGGCCATTGGGGCGCTGGAAAGACTAATATAATTAATAATTTTTGTTTATTACAAAAAACTATTTTCATTATTGTAATAAATCTTTTGCACAGCCAGCATTTGTTAAAAAAAAAAATAATATCCAACATTATTTGGCACACGGCATGGGACCTCACTAATCGGCCACTTGTCTGTAAATTAGCTTGTTCTTTGTTACGCGCACCTCCCCACTCCATTGTCGATCTTGTTAGAACTTGTATTATACCGACTGCTATCGATCTTTAGTCAGTAGAGGTGGGAAGTTCGATTCTTTTTGGTGACTCAATTCATTTGATTCATTCAGTTCAAAAGATTCGTTCAGTAAGATTCGTTCTTAAATGATTCACTTACCTACTTTTAAATAATTTTACGTTTTAAGCGCAAAAATGCTAAATCGATGTTTGTTTAAATAACAGCCAGTCGTTTGTTATGAAGATTATTGCCATAAGTGGTAACAAAATGAAAATACCCAAATGTTGAGCCCAATGTTTACGTTCTTGAAATGTCTTCAATGAATAATAAATAGATTCCTATCCAAAAATAATATTCTTCTCTTGTTTATTAAAATTTGTTCAACCATTTGTGCAGTTACACTATAAAAAAATAATCAAATAAATACCAAACAAATCAAATATTTCATCCCATACATTTATCTCTTTTCCTTCTACTGTACTTTGCGTATCAAATTAAACTGCTGTCTTCCTCTACATCATGAAAATGGAAGACGGCATCCCGCATCGCCGAGCGACGGCCGTCAGGTCAACTCTCGAGCTCGATCGTTCGAACTGCGGACTTGCGAACGAGTGAATTACTGAACTGGTGAATTGCCTTTTCGAGTTTCGGGTAAAGTGAACGAAATGCGACTTTGATTCATCAATTCTTTAAATTATTCCTGACTTGGTGAATCAAAAAAGAATCGAATCTTTTAGGAACGATGAATTAATTCTTTCGAGTCAGTGAAGTGATTCGTTCGTTTTGAACGAATCGTTCGTGAACGACCCACCTCTATTAGTCAGTCGTTATTAAGCCAGTCCGCAGTACACACGTATTTGCTTTTGTTTTACATTCTTACTTGTGATAATTAAAATGTCTAAAAACACAAGAAGTGCAATAGAATGTCCGATTTTTGGTGCACCAAGTTATATTGGTCATCTGTCCCCTGTTTCTGGAACTGCCTCAAGTATTTTGGATTCTTTAATGGTTTATCTGCCAGTTGCATGCGAATGAGCTTCCTCTGCGACATTTACTTCAACACCTCGGCGGTGAAACAAGTGGTCCTCGAGCATTTCGTGGGTCTATTGGAAACCTCTTATAGAAAATTGCGAAAAGCTACCAATCGTAGAATTTTCTAAAATAGCGTGTGAGTTACCTGACATTGATACTAACTTCCAATTAAGTACAGATCAAAAATATCTTCACGAAATGTGTTTAGCAATTAAAAACGGTTACTGCCCCGAGGCTCTCTCAAAACGTGACCCAGGCCGACTGGTCAATTCCCGGTGGTTGACTACTGCAAACAGACTACTACTTTTATATATTAGCACCGCCAATCCAACTCAAAATTTAATTACGTTAGTAACATTTATAATTAAAGTTTTTTGGTTTTTCATTAAAAAAATGCCTTCATGTATTTACGGCGCATAACATATTTTCAAAACTATTGAGCTATTCAATCAGATGATTTAAAAATATCGTTTACAAAGTGATTAATAGAAATGGTTTTTTTGGACACCCGGAAAATGTAATATTGTCTATGTTGTGGGATGACCGCAGGTGTGTAAGGCAGCTAGCCTATTGCAGAATTTTAAAGGCCAGGGCTAAAACCGATCTTAATTAACTAAAACTTCGAAATTTTACCGTTTCGATTTTTAATTTTAAAGCTCACGAATACTACAAGCTAGTAGACTGCCAAAATGTATTTTGGACCGAACCACCAATAACAGCTAAATTAACGGAAGTCCAGCTACAAGAAATCTTAGAGGACCCAGCAGAACATTCAGCGAATTCATGTATAAAAGATTACCCTTGCCACACACAAGCTGTGGAAAGAGCCGTCAAAATGGTGACTAAGGCATCTGCTATAGTTTGTGGTTACGAGAGACGAGATGGGACAATAAAAAGTAAATTAGAGTCACGGTCCATAGTACCAAAATTTGACACTCAAAAAGATTTTCATTCAAAGTAGCGTAATATGGCAACATTATTATATTTTTTTTACTTTAGGCTTTAAATTGTATTTCCTTTTTAAGAGAGAAATAAACGCTTGCTTAAAAAACCATATATTCTAATTTATTTATGATGCTTTTTGGTGTTTTTATTTTTTCTGACTGGTCATATCCCCTTTACCGCCACAAAGTCTAAAAAAACAATATAAAATGTATGTATTTTAAAATAAGAATAATAATTTTGTATTATGAATGGCAATCATAAAAGAAAATTATTATTATTTTTTTCAAATAAATACTATTTATGCTTTTTTTCGGACCCTGTGGGGGTGGAGGGGATGCTAGTGAAAAAAAAATAAAAACACCAAAAAACTTCTTATTCCCAAACACATCTTTCCCAAAGTCAGGCATCTTGATTTTCAAAAATAAAAAAATTCAGACCCTTTGGCGGTGGAGGGGATGCTAGTAAAAAAAAAATAAAAACCTCAAAAAACTTCTTATTCCCAAACACATCTTTCCCAAAGTCAGGCATCTTGATTTTCAAAAAAAAAAAATCTTCCTATACTGTCGCTCCACCCTAGTGTATATATTATACAATGGACTGTATGTTTGCTTTGAAATTCTTATTTTTTAAAATAATCAGAAATTAATGATTGCTTCATATTTTTTATTTTATTTTTATATAATTCAGGTTCACATTTTATTAGCAATTGACTTGTCAAAATTGTTAACATTGTTAAAAAAGTTTCTCAAACTTGCGAGGCTTCAGATAGGCTTGATATTTTCGACACTGGAGCAACTTCAGGTTCCTCTATCTCAGAGTTGGAAGTAGTTTCATCCGTTTCTTGGATCTCTTCAATACACTCGATGATAGTCAATTCTGCACTTCCTGTTGGCAAATGGTTATCAATAGAGGCAAATTATTTGAAGTTCACAATGTGTCCCTAATGTTAGCATGTTAGGAAACAGTTGTGCGAGCGGGATATTATATTCTTCTTCGAAGTCGTCAATATTATCTGTATTACACATAAATCCGGCTTTCATAAGGCATTTTTTTATTGTCATTGTGACAAATTGCGCCAGGCCACTGAAACCCATATCAAGGCGTTGGTTATGGTAATAATATTTTCGATTTCTTGAAGAGGGCAATCACTGTCTATACATGTTAAAAGTCTCTTAATAAGGCAGCTTCTGTAGGTCTGGCAATGTGAGCTAGTATTGGGTGGAGGAAAAATTAGTTGTATATTATCCAGTGCAATTTTGGGATGAGACGTTGCATTATCCAGTAACAAGACCATTCTTCTATTCTGCTTCTTCATTGTGGTATTAAATCTGTAAAGCCATGTTGTCATGATGTCTGCAGTCATTCACGCTTTTTTGTTCGAGACCCATTGCAGAGGTTGCTTATCGATATGTGCGCCCTTAAAACATCGATGATTTTTGCTTTTGCCCATTATAAGTGGTTTTTCCTTCTCACCTGGCATATTTGCACAGAGCAGACCTGTAAATCGTTGTTTTGGCTGTTTTTTTTAGTACACTTGTAATCTTTCAATGCATATGTTTTTGTTGGCAATTCACGATAGTAGAGACCTGTCTCATCTGCATTAAATACGTCCCTTGGGGCATAATCCTTTAAACTGATCAATAGCCTTGTTTCCAAACAGTTACATCTTCGACATTGATATCGGCTGATTCGCCACATATTTTTTTGAAGGTAATATCGTACCGACGACGGAATTTTTCTAACCATCCATTTGATGCCTTGGAGTTATCTAATCTTAGACATGAGCAGATTCGAGGGCTTTTGCTTGAATTATGAGCCCGGATATTGGTAAGTGCTTGTTTCGCGCTCTACAAAACCAGTTAAAAACAACTTGGTCCACTGCCAGTGGTGCGGTTTTCGGAAATTTTTTTTTTTGTTCACCGTTGCCACCTTCATGAAACAAATTTCTAACTTCTGCTTTATTTTGGAGCAACATAGTCACTTGGGTCTTACCCACTTTAAATTTTTCAGCCAATTTCCTGGTACTTAAACCAGGGTTTTCACTTTCCTCGATTATTCCAATTTTTTCGCTTAAAGAAAGACATTTCCTTTTTCCCGCCATCTTCGAATACTCACGTTAATCCCAAAACACACAAAAACTCTTCAAAACAAAACTAATGTTAACAACCGATTTATCAGCCTTTAAAGCAAACTGAATGGATCCGCCTGCAATGAAGTAATTAGGTTTGTACCTAACTTTCTTAAGAATTGTCGGGTCGGGTTTTACTGTCCCTAATGAGGGGTGTTTTTTGGCATTAATGTTTACTAAAAATTCCGATGATAAGTGCCCGCGGTCGTTTAACAGATGGTTCGGTAAAAAGGAAGTCATAACCGGTCGTTTAACGCAGGTGGTCATTTTATAGAGGCGGTGGCAAATAGAGGTTTGCATTAAAAATATTTGCATCTTAATACTGAGGAAAATTGACATAATTTCTGTTCAGACATTTTTTTATTTCCTTAAACAAAGTAGTGGAGATTTTGATTGATAACTTCGGTTTGGCTTAACCGAATTAAACAAACTTTTTTTGTTTTCTCGCTTGCATGTCTTAATTATTCTTATAGTGGCCGCTAGAGGGCGCTTTTTGACAACTCATTGATAATTACAATTTTTGTTGGAAATTTTATATGGTATATGTTTCTTTTTATACAGTTAAATAAAGGCTAAAAATCCTAAACGGTCAGTGAAAGCCTCATTTGTTTAACTCTTTTTTTAACCTGAGATACGGTCAAACAAATTACCCGTTGTTAAATCGCATAACCGCCCCTAAACTCTTTATTAAAAACAATAATAGAAATAATAATAATGATAATAATATTAAAAATATTTAAGATCGTTGCTTAACCTGAACTAACAACAAAATGTGTCGCAGTTGTTGCCAGCAATTTTTTATTTGAAGACTCATTTCTTTTCAATGCCTGCTTGCCTAAAATGGAATTCTGGGATAACTACATAGATCTGTTAACGACAACATTAATACTAAAGTAATTATTTAAATTCAAAAAATACAGGCCTTTGATTTTAGATTTTGCGATAATCTTTTCTTATAGCATTTTTATAATATATTATCGACAATGAGAAATCCATTTTAAATATCAATCGGAAAGTTAAGGTCGGTTAAGGCATCCAATCATTAAATTTTGTTTGTTTAATTAAAATCTGATATTTAATAATATTAAATATAATCAATATTAATAATATTGTTATTAATAAAGGGTTTAAGTGGGTTGGCGATTTAGCATCGGTAAAATGCTGCAATTATAATTTGTTTGGCTGATCTCCAGTTAAAAAGAGTTGAACAAATAAAGTTTTTATTGGCTGTTTAGGATTTTTAGCCTCTATTGAACTGAGTAAAAAACAAACACACTATGTGCTGACCCAACAGCACATCAAAACAACACTTCAGTCTTGACACTTTTTATAGTCTTGATTAACGAAACAGTCAATGTAACTACGTTAACAATCCTTAAGTAACTAACTATTAAAAGAGTAAAACTATTCAAAACAGTCCTGTCCGCATTTCACCACCCTCAACCGCCACCTCTCGCGTTACTCATCCTGTAGCGCCCACCTTCTATCCTCAAATACAATAATAATACAAAGTCACTCTCAATTTCACTTATTTATTATAATATCAAATTTCTATGGGGAGTTAAAAATTTAAATTCACAAACAAATCTCTTTACTTATTTAACTATACAAATAATCCCAACGTCGACACTGACTTTTAGAAATGCGCTCACTTTACGCTTTATTCAATAAAACTTTTCGCGTTACCGTGCCAAGTCAATAAGTAAAGGTTTCTGCCTTCGCGACGATACTTTACTATCTCCGTGTGACTTCGGGTCAACGCACTTTCAACTTCCGAACTGCACTTTTTGCCAATACACTGGACAATTACGACACGGCAACTTCGGACGATGGTACTAAGTTTGTTGGTATTTGAATGTTACGACGGTTAAAAATGAACTAGCTTTTCCTCACACGGTTAAGGTGAGCCCACCTTGAAGGAGTTATCGGAGGCCAGAGCTATCTCGAGCTCTAATTTTCGCCTACTCCCCCTAGGCTTGCCTGCCTCGCCCCCCTAAGGTTCTTTTCGCAGAGGGGTGGAGGGGGGGGGGCTTTGGTGTAGCTTTAGCAATCCCACCTATTTAGAGGAGAAAATTGATCAAAACAACACCTTAAAATGCACACAGATGTTTACACAGTTTACACAAGTGCTCCAGTTTCTGTCGGCACGAGAAAAACAAAATATTTCGGCTTTTTACAAAGGCAATAAACTAAATATATTTGACAGTTATTAGAAAACAGTTGTAGCTGGGCAGATGTTCTGCAGGTGTTACTTGTTGACACGAACGTGATCCGTCCCTATTCCGTGATCTATCCAGAAAAACTAGTTTAAGGTAGAGTTCTGACCAATCAGAGATCGTACTAGCGCGTCTTCTTCGGGGTGGGAGAGAGATTATTTAAACTTTGGCAGCGCCTAATTTCGTCAGTCTTTCTAGTACGGTAGCTTTATTTTGGTCAAACAAATAGTCGGAAATGAAAAGTGAAGTGAAAAATAAATTTAAATTTTATTTAATTTTAATTTATTCTGTTTGAAAATATTTTTGTTAATTTGTGTTCTGTTACTAAACCCTTTTATTGGACTATTTATTTTATAAACGTGAGTTTTCCAAATATTTTTAACTCATTTTCTAAAAATATTTTAAAGTTGGCTGAATTCTAATACCACACCTATGTTCTCGGTTAACCTATAAATTGTATTTATTTAATTTATCCGAAAATATTTAAGATATTTTAATTCTTTTTACTTTATTCTAAGTTATTCTGGAAAAACTTTGAAGTCCAATTTAACTTTAAAACTTTACAAAACCGTTTCATATTTTTTTTTGGGATTATTTTAATTTTCAATATTTTTTCTTAAAACTTATTTTAAATCAAATATTTTTCGTTTCTTAAAGACTCCTCGCACTGAATATAAATTTAATAAAATGATTATTTTCTTTTTAATTTGAATGATAATAAAAATAAATTCTTTATTTCTAAAACGACCAAAAGTTTTCCCGAGTTCTATTTAGTTATAATATTTTTAAAATGCCAGCACAATCCGCCGCAGTGGTGGCCGGTTGCCACTTAAAATTTCCAATGAAAATCGTAATTACTCTTAAGTGGCTAATCAGCGCCCTCTAACGACAACTGAAAAAAGAGATATAACAAAAAAAGTTCTTTTTAACCAGACTAAGTTTGTTAAGTTCGGTTAAGTCAAACCAAATTATAAATCAAAATATTAAAAAACAATTGACACTTCCTCATCACTTGAAATGTGCACAGGGAACATTTTGCTTATAATCGGGTAGATACTCTATACCCAAAGTCCACAAATTTTGTAAGTGACTCATTTAATACCAATCACCAAATATATGAAGCGGCAGAGTAAAAATAGTGTACACGTTTTATGCACGTAATAATTTTTGCCGCTACAAATATAGTGAACTTAAGAGATGACGTTGTCATACAAGTCACAATCAGATAAATGCATTTAAAATAGCACGGCGCTTCCGATACTGGGATTCTGATCGCGAAGAAAATAAATGTGGTAATACACAGAGACCGAGTTCACAACTTCAAAGATTTGAAAATAAGCGTGCCGCACTGCATGATTAATTTGTATTTTTATTATTAATTTATCGATAGATTTTGTGAGTTTCTTTCAGTTTTCGTAGTATACATATGGATCGTTCACATAGATATTGTTTTGTGTACAGGGACATTTTTTTAGGTGTCTCACCCTATTGGCGATTTTCCTGCTGACTATAATAAAAAACAAATAACATATTTCGCAATGATTTTCGATAAGGAAGCCGAATTTAATGTCAAAAATACATACATTTACAAATTTGACAGATGCGACGCCATTTTGAATTTTCTTAAATGGCAACCCTCATAAATAACCATACGAGTAAATTGCACTTGGCGATCCGATTTCAAGAACCTATAGTTGTTGATATTTATTTTCAGCCGTTTTGGAAACACGGGGGTTCTTAACTTGCCTTCATCGACTTTGTCTTTTAAGTGTCTCACCCTTTTAATAAATAGACCTTCTAAGCGGAACACCTTAATATTTTTCACAATGACATAATTTACCGTGAGCAAGCAATCTCCGCTATAGTCAAATCCGACAGATGTCCAAAAGTGACAGATACGACGCCATTTTGATTTTTTTTTAATGGCAACTCTCATAAATAACCACACCATTCAATTGCATTTGGCGATCCGATTCTAAAACCATATAGTTGTTGATATTTATTTTCAGCCGTTTCGGAAATAGAGGGGTTCCCAATTTGCCTCCATCGATTTTGTCTTTTAAGTGTCTCACCCTTTAAGAAATAGACCTTCTAAGCTGAACACCTTAATTTTCTTCACAGTAACATAATTTCCCGTGAGCAAGCGATCTACGCTATAGTCAAATCCGACAGATGTCAAAAAGTGACAGATACGACGCCATTTTGAATTTTTTTAAATGGCAACCCTCATAAATAACCACACGATTGAATTGCATTTGGCAACCCGATTCTAAAACCATATATTTGTTGATATTTATTTTCAGCCGTTTCGGAAATAGGGAGGTTCCCAATTTGCCTAAATCAATTTTATCTTTCAAGTGTCTTACCCCTTTAACAAATAGACCACCTAAGCTGAACACCTTAATTTTTTTATTGCCAAATGCAATTGCAATTCAATCATGTAGGTATTTATGAGAGTTGCCATTTAAAAAAATTTAAAATGGCGTCGTATCTGTTACTTTTTGACATCTGTCGGATTTTACTATAGCGTAGATCGCTTGCTCACGGGAAATTATGTTACTGTGAAAAAAATTAAGGTGTTCAGCTTAGAAGGTCTATTTATTAAAGGGGTGAGACACTTAAAAGACAATATCGATAAAGACTAATTAGGAACCCCCGTATTTCCGAAACGGCTGACAATAAATATCAACATCTATACGGTTTTAGAATCGGATCGCCAAATGCAATTCAATCGTGTGGTTATTTATGAGGGTTGCCATTTAAAAAGATTCAAAATGGCGTCGTATCTGTCACTTCTTGACATCTGTCGGATTTGACTATAGCGTAGATCGCTTGCTCACGGGAAATTATGTTACTGTGAAAAAAATTAAGGTGTTTAGCTTAGGAGGTATATTCATTAAAGGGGTGAGACACTTAAAAGACAAAACCGATGATGGAGGCAAATTAGGAACCCCCGTATTTCCGAAACAGCTGAAAATAAATATCAACAACTATATGGTTTTAGAATCGGATCGCCAAATGCAATTGAATGGTGTGGTTATTTAGGAGAGTTGCCATTTAAGAAAATTCAAAATTGCGTCGTATCTGTCACTTTTTGACATCTGTCGGATTTGACTATAGCGTAGATCGCTTGCTCACGATAAATTATGTTACTGTGAAAAAAATTAAGGTGTTCCGCTTAGAAGGTCTATTTATTAAAGGGGTGAGACACTTAAAAGACAAAATCGATGAAGGCAAGTTAAGACCCCGGATTTCCGAAACGGCTGACAATAAATATCAACGTCTATATGGTTTTAGAATCGGATCGCCAAATGCAATTCAATCGTGTAGTTATTTATGAGGGTTGCCATTTAAGAAAATTCAAAATGGCGTCGTATCTGTTACTTTTTGACATCTGTCGGATTTGACTATAGCGTAGATCGCTTGCTCACGGTAAATTATGTTACTGTGAAAAAAATTAAGGTGTTCCGCTTGGAAGGTCTATTAAAGGGGTGAGACACTTAAAAGACAAAATCGATGAAGGCAAGTTAGGAACCCCCGTATTTCCGAAACGGCTGAAAATAAATATCAACAACTATAGGTTTTTGAAATCGGATCACTAAGTACAATTTACTGGTATGGTTATTTATGAGGGTTGCCATTTTTAAGAAAATTCAAAATGGCGTCGCGTCTGTCAAATTTGTAAATCTATGTATTTTTTGACATTAAATTCGGCTTCTTTATCGAAAATCATAATATGTAATTTTTTTTAATTTTAGCCAGCAGGAAAATCGCTAATCGGGTGAGACACTTAAAAAAATGTCCCTCTACATCTATAGTTATTAAACTTTATTTAGTGTTACTTACTACTTTAATTGAGGAAACTATGTATACTAAAGAACCTTCAACTAGTTGTCCATACCATGGAATTCGGGAACGAAATCCTGAACTAACCACATTGGATAATGCAGAAATATGTGTCACTAACGGGTTTTCGCACTGCAAGATTAATTTGTGTTTTTATTATTGATTTATAGATAGATTTTGGGAGCTTTTTTCAGTTTTCGTAGTGTAGGTAGGTATGGGTCGTTTATATACAGGGTGTTTCCTAACCTCTCTGAGAAAATGAAGGAGGTGAATCCTTACCTTATTCTAAGACGAAAATGTGGTATAAAAGTTTTTCGCATGTCGCTTTGTTTTCAAAATACAGGGTGTTAAAAAAAAATTTTGTATTTTTTTTAATTTTATTAATTAATGCCAAACGATATTCTAATGATATTTGTTAAGCATTGGATTAGAGCACTTTACTTTGGGTCAATTTTGAATTTTACAATTAGTTCATTGGCGGGGATCTGGGTAAAAGATTATCTTAATTTTTTAGTTATTTTTCGTATTTTTATCATTATGTTGCGTCAAATGATACGAGTAGGCTTTGCTTCGTTCCATGGCAACCACATTTGTTTTCTCCGTAACATTTGTCTCCTGTTTAACGTCTTTCAAATAATATCCTTTTAAATTGTTTTTGAATTTATTTGTACTACTACACTACTTACATACTTTTCATAATAGCTGAGTTTACCAATCAAGAAATTATTTTATGTACGGTTTGGCAAATGGAAATGCGCTAGAGGCGAGACGTTAATATTTGGGCAGGGATTACTGGAGATAGCTTAGTTGGACCTATTTTTTCCAAATCGACTTACTGGTGATGTCTATTACAACTTTCTTAGAGATGAATTGCCAGAATTGATGGAAGCAGTGCCATTAAGAACGAGAGCTTTAATGTGGTTCATGCATGACGGCGCTCCCCCTCACTTTGCAGTACGTGTTAAAAACTATTTAGATTAACAATATCCAGCTCGTTGGATAGGTAGAGGAGGACCTCACCCATGGCCACCCCGTTCGCCGGATCTGAACCCATTGAATTTTTATTTCTGGGGTCACCTTAGACAACTCGTTTATACTACTTCTATTGAAACTGAAGAAGACCTTCGACTGCGTATTATTGATGGTTTTAATACGATTCGCACCAGTCCCGAAATTTTCCAACACGTAAGAGACAATTTAGCACATCGTGTACATGGGTGTTTACTGGCTCATAGAGGACATATTCAGCAATTTATTTGACTTCTGTTCTTCTAAGTTCATTATTAAAAGTTTTTAAATCAATTATTAAAATGATTATTATTGCTTTACTAACCCGAGAAGCTCTTTTCTCTTTGAATGTACTGACTCAGAGATGTAGAGACATGAATGCCGATATATTCGCATGCTTTATTGACTATAAAAAAGCTTTTGACTGTGTGTCACATCAAAAAATGATCAACATCCTAAAATCTACCGGGATAGACGGACAAGATCTAAAGATCATAACCGGACTTTATTGGCACCAAACAGCAACAGTCAAAATCAAAGGTGATGAGTTCTGGTGTTAAAAATGGAACACACTCGTGCAGACATGAGTTATAAACTGTCATTCGATAATGTCAGTCAGTCGGTCGGTCGTAGCATGTTAGACAGTTAGAAATGGTCTTGTAATTAATTGTTCTAATTACTTGATGTTAATAAAGTTATGTAATGTAATAACAAAAGTGTTTAAGTCTCTTCATGGTGAATCAGCGAATACATAGCATATTTTGGCGACGAGCTCTGGAAACGAACCATATACTGTTATCTAAAAAGTTATATTCGGTTAATCACCTTCGTGTCGAAGTCAACCACAGAACACCAAGTCAACCAGCAGTAGGGATGTGCAACTCTGAAAACTGCAAGTATCGATATTGATAATTTAGTCAAAAAAACTTGGGGGTTGTCTCAAAAAAAAAAAAAAAGGCTGGTCTGTCGTGAAGTAGTAAAAGTCGTAAAGTCTGTTTGTGTCCGAATCAAGCAAAATGTCGTTAATAGGAAGCATAGAGTCGTTTAATGCAAAGGAAAACGATATTACCACATATATTGAGAGGTTAGAACAACTTTTTAAGTGTAATGATATCACCACTGAAGAAAAAAAGGTAGCCCTTCTCTTAACGTTAATAGGGGGAGAAACTTATGGTGTATTGAAGAATCTGCTTGCACCCACATTGCCAAGTTCAAAAAAATATGATGAATTAGTTGTTGAGCTAAAGCAACATTATAGTCCTAAGCGCTTGATAATTGCTGAGAGGTTCAAGTTTCATACAGCATTTCAAGAAGCAAATGAAGACATACAGTCATTTGTAGTACGTCTGAAGAATTTGGCCAAGTCATGTGAGTTTAAAGATTTTCAAAAGGAGGCTCTAAGAGATCGGTTTGTATGCGGGATCAGGTCAGAGACTATAAAACGCAAACTGTTAACTGAAGCTAAGTTAAAATAACACTATTATCTAAGACATTATTTTTCCACTTTAAATTAAGTATATTCAACCAATTCCGACCCAAAAGGGGTACAAAAGGTACTTCCGATTTAAGTATAACCAAAGGTAAACAAAACATTTTTTCCAAATTTAGTTCTCGAACCTGTTGATTTTAAGTTAAGAGTATTAACTGGTCAAAAAGCTGATATTGTAGGTCAGGTTTTTGTGCATGTTGTATATTTGAAAAAAATGTTTTGTTTACCTTTGGTTATACTTAAATCGGAAGTACCTTTTGTACCCCTTTTGGGTCGGAATTGGTTGAATATACTTAATTTAAAGTGGAAAAATAATGTCTTAGATAATAGTGTTATTTTAAGTAAATCTCAAAATAAACTTGAGGGAAACAGGTCAGTTGATGCTCAAATATGTCAAATTGAGTCAGGAGATGTTAAAAATAAGTTAATAAACTCTATAATGACAGAGTTTGGAAACTTGTTGAATGATGAGCCTAATTCTTGTATTAGAGAGTTCAAGGCAGAGTTTAAAGTCAAAGAGGGTTTTAAGCCAATATTTCATAGGGCATATGAAATGCCATTTTCTCTGAAACCTAAAGTGGAGGAGGAAATTTTAAAAATGGTTAATTCTGGTATTTTAACTAAAGTTACACACAGCAATTGGGCAAGTCCCATTATTGTAGTACCAAAAAAAAATTCTACTGACATTAGACTGTGTGTGGATTTTAAAAAAACATTAAATCAAGCTATTGATACCGATCATTGTGTTTTACCATTACCAGGCGATATTTTTGCTAGTTTAAATGGTAGCAATTATTTCTCTGTTATAGATCTGAAGGGTGCATACCAGCAGCTACCAATAAGTGACTCTTCAAAAGAGCTATTTACAATAAACACTCATATTGGTCTTTTCAGATTTAATAGATTGACATATGGGGTTAGTTCGGCACCTAGTATTTTCCAGTGTATAATGGATGCAATTTTGTCTGGATTACCCAAAACAAAGTGTTATCTTGATGATATTCTAGTTCATGGAGAGTCCATAGAAGAATGTCATGAAAATCTAAAAAATGTTTTAAAACAACTAAATAAATTTAATGTTAAAATCAATAAAAACAAATGTAAATTTTTTGAACAATCTGTAATATTTTTAGGGCATAAAATAGATAGTCAAGGCATCCATCCGACAAATGAGAAAATAGAGTGCATAAATAAAGCTCCCTCACCTCAAAATTTGACAGAATTAAAATCCTATTTAGGTTTGTTAAATTACTATGGAAAGTTTATTCACATGCTCTCAGCCAAGCTTAAACCTTTACATGATTTGTGCAAAGGTGACACTGATTTCTGCTGGACAGAAGAGTGTGAACAAACGTTCCAAGAAAGTAAAAAATTAATTACCTCTGAAAATGTCTTAACTCACTATGACCCATTAAAACCTATCTTTATTACTTGTGACTCAAGTGGCTATGGAGTGGGTGCAGTGCTTAGCCATAAAATTAAGGGAGTTGAAAAACCAGTACTGTTCGCCTCTAGTACCTTATCAGAGAATGAAAAAAAATACTCGAATTTAGAGCGGGAAAGTTTGGCTATAATTTTCAGCTTAAAAAAGTTTCATAAATATATTTATGGTCGAAATTTTACTTTGGTGACAGATCATCAACCCCTACAATTTATTTTTGGCAAAAATAAAAATATTCCTGTTACAGCGGCTTCTCGAATAACGAGATGGGCATTAATGCTGTCTGCTTATAGTTATGATATTGTTTATAAAAAGGGATCTCTAATATCAAATGCAGATGGATTATCTCGTTTACCAATGAATTGTTCAACTGGACTTTCAGATTCACTATTTTCATTTAATTTGTGCTATGATGTGCCTTTAACTTTTCAAAACATTTCATTGGCTACAAAAAAGGATATCGTACTGTCTAAGGTTATTGATCTTACTCTTTCTGGATGGCCAAATTATAATAAAGATGAAAATTTGAAACCTTATTTTAAAAGACGTTTAGAGCTTTCAGTAGAGGGAGGATGTTTATTAGTTGGTAATAAAGTAATTATACCAAAACAGCTTCAAAGTGATATTTTAAAATTGTTTCATGAAGAACATATTGGCATTGTTAGAACAAAAATGCTCATGCGTTCATATTGTTGGTGGCCAGGTATGAATGAAGCGATTGAAGCTTTTATAAGTTCTTGTGAAACATGTCAAGAGACTCAAAATTTTACAAGTAATAGCACACTTCTTCCGTGGCCTAGCCCGCCAAATAATTTTTATAGGGTCAATATCGATTTTTTTAAGAAGTTTAATTTAGTTTTCTTAATTTTGATAGATGATAAGTCTAAATGGACTGAAGTAAAACTTATGAATAAGGGAACTAATATAAAGGAAACCATTTTGGTTCTTAAGCAAATTTTTTCAGTATTTGGCTTACCTGCGGAATTAGTATCAGATAATGGACCACCATTTAATAGTTTTGAATTTACTGCCTTTTGCCAAGCTAATGGAATACAGTTTATACGAATTCCACCACAACACCCTCAAAGTAATGGCCTTGGTGAAAAAAATGTACAAACAATAAAAAAGGGTCTAGTGCGTGCCTTGTTTAAAGAAAGGGAAAAAGAGTTAAACACAAATACTATTTTAAATAGATTGGAAAACTTTTTATTTGTACATCGTAATACACCTTCTACGTCAACTGGCTTGTCACCTGCTGAGTCGCTCTTTAAATTTCGCCCTCGTACTAGGTATGATTTATTAAAACCTTGGTCTAATAAGCAGAAAACTGTAAACATTACTGGATTAAAATTGTATAACGAAAACCAAGATGTTTATGTAAAAAATAAATACACTCATCTATGGCAAAAAGGTAAAATTGTAAGATGTATGAGTTACTGTACTTATTTAGTTAGGGTGGGAGAGGTTATTAGACTTTTTCATTCAAATGATATTCGACAGTGTAAAGTGGAAGTGGAAGTAATATCACCTGAAATAACCTCTGCTCCTTTATTAACGGCGACAAATTCCCAAAAATGCCAAGATGTTGTTCAAGATTGTTCCAATGATAATTTAGGGATAAGTCGACCAGCTGTTGATGAAGTACCGGTGCCCATGAGTCCCAAAATAAAGTCAGATAATAGAAATACATTAATTAATGATGATGCTTCTAAAATCTCAAGTAGCCTTGGTACTGCTTCAACTTCTGGCTATACTTCTAGGTCTGGTCGAGTAATCAAACCTCCCCAGAAATTAGATATTTAAAAAAGGGAAGAAAATGATGAGTTCTGGTGTTAAAAATGGAACACACTCGTGCAGACATGAGTTATAAACTGTCATTCGATAATGTCAGTCAGTCGGTCGGTCGTAGCATGTTAGACAGTTAGAAATGGTCTTGTAATTAATTGTTCTAATTACTTGATGTTAATAAAGTTATGTAATGTAATAACAAAAGTGTTTAAGTCTCTTCATGGTGAATCAGCGAATACATAGCAAAAGGGTCCACATCAGAAGAGATAGCAATAAGAAGAGGCGTGCGACAAGGATGTGTATTGTCTCCCCTGCTGTTTAACCTCTACTCTGAGGCAGTGTTCAGTGAAGCTCTCGAGAATACAACTGCAGGCATAAAGATCAACGGAAACATTATAAATAATCTTCGTTACGCAGATGATACCGTGGTAATAGCCAGTAGCCTACCAGAACTTCAGTCTCTTATGGACCTTATTGTGGAATACAGCGAGCAATTCGGCCTTTATATGAATACGTCCAAAACCAAACTATTGGTATTCTCAAAATCACAAAGAAACGCCACCCTAAGGCTCCATGGGGAGATTATTGAACAAGTTCCATCTATAAGATACCTGGGCACGCTCGTCAACCAGCAATGCAACCCAAAACTCGAAATCAGATCAAGAATTGAGCAAGCGCGGAAAACTCTGAACAGCATGAGGACACTTCTGGCAAACCGAAACCTCAACCTGGAACTCCGGACCAGAATACTTCGCTGCTACATCTTTCCCGTTCTTTTGTACGGATGCGAGAGTTGGACCATGGATGCGGCCACAGAAAGGAGAATCGACGCGTTCGAAATGTACGCCTACAGGCGAATGCTGCGAATATCTTGGACGGAACATAAGACAAACATAGAGGTCCTGCAGCAAATGGGTAAACATAAAGAACTCCTCACGACAATCAAGGAGAGAAAGCTGCAATACCTGGGACATATCATGAGGGGCGAGCGATATGAGATTCTCCGCCTGATAATTGAAGGGAAGATCGAAGGAAAACGGTCGGTCGGTCGGCCGTAGACAGAATTCATGGCTGAAAGACTTGCGCAGATGGCTCGGACAGACGTCTATAGAAATTTTCAGAGCCGCGGTTTCTCGTACGACAATAGCCATTTGGATCGTCAACCTTCGTAGGGAGTCGGCGTCATAAGAAGAAGAAGACTAATTTTTTTTTAACACCCTGTGTTTCGAAAAAGAAGCGACATGCGAAAAACTTTTATACCGCATTTTCGTCTTAAAATAAGGTTAGGATTCACCTTCTTCATTTTTTTAGAGAGGTTAGGAAACACCCTGTATATATTGTTTTGTGTAAATATATAGTTATTAAACTTTATTCTTCTTTGTATAGAATTTGAGAACGAAATCCTGACCTAACCACATGGGATGCTGCAGAAAAATGTGACACTTTAACGAAATTTTCCTTGCGCACTGTGTTTAGTGTTTTGAAAGGCCTCTTTAAGAAAATGACGAAAAAAAATGGTCGAGGAGCCCAGACAAGAGGACGGAACAAATAATCCTGGATCGTCGTTGGATCGTCGCAAACTCCATGGATTTTCTTGCCTAAATGAAATATCCACAATGAAGAAAAATGATGGCTGAAATTAAGAAGGCCTCATCTTTAACTAAAATATTATTTAGCGTTTTTAAACGAACTTTGAAAGAAATTAATTTTAGGTATGAAAAAAGAAACCGAAAAAGCCTACTTATTGAAAAAAAATAATTATTGTACGGCTTGGAAAATAGGAAAAAATTGCATTACACCGTCAATGAAGGGCACGCACAGTTGGGAAGGTATGGCAAGATCTAAATATTAAAAGTTTAAAGCGGGCATTTATCGATGGATTTTCGCAAGGACTAAGAAATCCTGGATAAAGCGGAAAATGTCGGCGTCTTATAGGATCAGGTTTTTGGGCTAATGAAACAAATTTAATTTACAAAAATTTATATGACGTTCCGACGAAATTTCATCATTTATTATTTTTTGATATGCACACGCCACTGGAATTCATCCCTGGCGTCGCACAGCTCTCAGCTAGTGATGAGTCACTGACAGCAATTTTGGACTTGGAGTATAGAAATGTATTTAAAAAACAATAAAAACCAAGTTAACTTTATAAATAAATAAATATATTAATGTTATTTAATATATAGGATCTAAAATATTTCCTGATTATTAAACGTATTGTTAAAAATTCACATTGCAGAAGATTATTCTGTGCGGTTTATTTTGCTGATGAACCTTAACTTTAAGGGTCCGTTAGGTGTGTACATGGGGTGAACAAAATAATCCAGTTTCCTGTGATGATATTCGATTCTATAATTTTGAATAATCTAAAAAGCATTTAAAGAACTTTAATTTGTAGGTCTATTTTTTAATTCAATAATTTCAACAATACTTCCCTGCCTACCCCAAGGCTTAACCTTGCCAGATGTGTATATTATGTACTTACTTTTGCTAAAACTGTCTGCAGTTCTAAATCAGCAAATCTTCTTCCCAAGCACATTCTCTTGCCAAAGCCGAATGGCAAGGATGCAAAAGGATGTGACTGTTTTGCCATTGGGCAATTTTTTAGCCATCTTTCGGGGATGAATTCATTACTTTTTTCAAAGAACATCTCTTGGGTACTTATCACACTATGTTGAAATATTACCATAACCTTAAAACATAAACAAATCAACAAATGTATTGCATCTAAATACCAACACTTGGGGTTTTTAATACCCAGTGGCGGCTCGCCAGTTAGCGGCCTAGGTCGGCAGTTCGGTATATTATAATTATTATATCATTTATTTCTTGAAATATGTCAAACCTTTACTGGGATTAGAAAGAATACATATCACGATTAAGTGTAAAACACAATATCCGACAAATGTCCACCGCGGCTTTGCTGGCAGGCCCTTGCCCTTTTGAGGAAATTATTGATAACATTTTCACATATTTGTGGACGAATTTCATCAATGACGCGTCGAATTTCGTTCTTCAAGTCAGGAATTGCGGCTGGTTTATTGGCATAAACACGAGATTTAAGAAAACCCCAGAGAAAGAAGTCGCACGGTGTTATATCGCAGGATCACGATGGCCAATTCAGATCACCATTCCGAGATATGACACGACCAGGAAATTTCAGTCCATGCATTGTTTCACGCGCGTGTGACAGGTCGCTCCGTCCTGTTGAAGCCATTATTTTTCCAAATTAATTCGGTCTAATTCAGCCCACAGCAACTCTTTTAACATTGCACGATAACGTTCGCCATTCACTGTTAGTGCAGTTCCAGTCTCGTCTTCAAAGAAGTATGGACTCGTAGAGGATGCATTGGTTTTTCGTGAATAACACGAGGATTCTCTCTCCCCCCAAAATTCGACAATTTTGCTTATTGACGTATCCATTTAATTGAAAATGTGCCTCTTCACTAAACAAGATTTTCTTCGAAAAATCTCCGTCATTTGCCTCGTTTTCCAGAATCCAATTAACAAATTCACGGCGCAACCCATGATCTGCTGGCTTCAATTCTTGGGTCAATTGGATTTTATAGGCACGCAAATGCAAATCTTTTGTGAGAATTCGCTGCATACTGCTTTTGGTTATGTTTACTTGCTGTGACCGATGGCAAAGCGACGTGCCTGGATTCTCACCAACACTTTCCGACACTGCTGCAATATTTTCAATAGATCGAGCAGTACGCGGCCGCCCTGTTGATTTTATGTTTCCAACTGAACCACTTTGCTCAAGTTTCTTGATCAATCTTTGTACTGTCAATATGTTTTGGTGCATTATTTCTTCCAAAAACGGCTCGCACTCTACGAACTGTTTCCGCATAACATTCTCCACATTTATAATACGTTTTCACGATAACAACGCGCTGTTTACCGTGTAGCGTTCCATGGCTATTAATTGCAATAAATTACATGACAGTTATCAAATTTTCAGAAGCCTACTATGACAAAAACAAAAATGCCACGATATTTAAAATATGCGTACATTTTGGGACACCTTTATATAGAATAAAAATAGTTATGTATTCAGAACAGAATATTTTTTTTCAGATTCTTAATTTTTTATATTTTCCACTTAAACTACTCGCTAACTAAACATTAACTACTCTCTTCAAAACCCATCGTCCTTGGTACCGAATTTCAATTGTCGTGATTTCTTGATGGAGCCTTTCACCCTGCTCGTCGCTGACAGCGCCCAAATTCTCAAGAGGACATAATAAATGGGAATGAAGAAAGTGAATTTTTAGTGTCATTCGGCAACCAAGCGATTTGTAGAAATCAAGAAGTTAATTAGCTAGTGGTTCGTAGTTTGCATCTATATTGTTGCCTAAACAGGCCCGGATTTGGAAATTTGCCGCCCCTAGGCAGTTGCGAAAATTGCCGCCCCCCGCCCTACGAAACTTTTTCAATGGTGGAATAAATTTGGTTCGGAAAGTTTTTCAATAAATGAAATGCACCTTTCTGAGAGTAAACTGAATTTTATCTCAAAATTTGCCGCCCTTCAATTCTTGCCGCCCGAGGCAACTGCCTACTGTGACTGTGCCTGCATGGTAAATCCGGGCCTGTGCCTAAAAATCTCCTCACTACACTTGCAAGTGAGTTCCAAGCTCTGAGTTCTTACGTGGTGAGCTTCTCTATAAAAATAACATCGTCCAGCAATTTTCTGTGTGACCCAATAAAAATGCCTTGTCTTAATTTGGCGTCAACTTGTCCTAGGTATTTAAATCATTCGCCCTTTTTATTTATAGTCTTCACAAAGTTTTTCATTCCTCCAAATTTAATGTGAGGAGTAGGCAAACGGACATTTTTTGGGTGTACAAGGGGCATATACTTAACATTTTGGGATCCCGGTTGAAATTCACTCCTTTCCGGACAAATTTTTGTTACATAATGTTCATTCACTGCACGACTGTCCCATAAACAAAGAAAACAGCAATATTTTGTAAATCCTCCCTGAAGTCCCACTAAAATTGCTATAACTTTTAAATCCTTACATATCTGCAATTTGTACCGGTCGTTTATTTTATCTAGAAGGATGTGCACATTTTCATAGGTTTCTTTCATTGTCACTAAATGTGCAACTGGCATAGATGGTTTTAAATTTCCATTATGTAATATCACATATTTTAAACTATATTACGATGAGTCTATGAATAAGCCCACTCCCAAGGAAAATGCTCGATATTTTACATTAAACCATCGATATGAGTACATGCACATAACGAATTTTCCATATTTTAAAATGCAGAAAACGTAGCATTTCTTTTCCTAAAAGTCGCAATTTTTATTTCTTTGACTAGTAAGTTCCACTCCTCAAGACGGGAACCAAAAAGTTCTGACTGTTGCTTTAACAACCCCAAATCACGTACTTAATCATTTAACTCACTTTGAACAATCAAATGTGGCTCGCGGGAACTGGGACCTGAAGTATTAGTGGGGTCGGTGGTGCCCGATGATGCGTATTTCCATTATCTCCCAAAACAATATCTTGCCAATCTAAAGGCGCAGCCGTTACTGGTAAGTCTGCATTTTGAGGAGCAGGTCTTATGGCTGAAGACAAATTCAGATATTCGAACTTGCGCTTTTCTTTTTTGAAATAACCTTCAGTCCTTGTCATACCAAAAAAGCAATCGTCAAAATGATTTGCCATACCATTGGAACTGCACAAGGCATACTTTTCTCTTCCCGTTCATCCACTGCACCAATGGCACGCTACAGCTGAGGCAACGCACACTGCTTACGTTGATCTTCGATTAAAACATCAAAATACATGAAATAGGCTTTTTTCATATGTTCAGAAAATGGTCTGGCTTGTGACTTCACCAGAAATTCTCCAGAAATATAACAAAATTTGTCAGGAGAAATTTTGCAACTTAGTTTCACTTGACATTTTCGTCGTTGAAAAAACTTTCTTAACTACACCACTCAATTTGAAACTAAAAAGAAAACTGAATAAGAGAATAAGTTTAATGTTATAAGCGATTCATTTTAGGTTATCTTTTAAAATGCACCCCTTTTAAATGACCCCCATAAAATTTACTACCTGCCAATAAAAAAGTGTCTAATGAGCTTATTGAAAAGTGGTACGTATTAGGGTGTTATGAATATTTTTTCTATTATTAGAAAGGTATTAGCATTACGAAAATAATGGGCTAAACTGTGCTACAAAAATCGTGTCGGCCAGTGTAAAATTATTGTGACAAACTTGACAGTCGTTTATGATTAATTGCATTAGTATAATAAGTTTTAACGCGCTTTAGACACGATTATCCTCGCTCATTTGACACAGATGTGGGTGATAGTCGAGTCAAGTCAAATAGGTAAATTTTTGTTTACCAAATAAAACTGGTTTTGAATGATTGTAGGTATGCCCTTTTGAAATATCATGCTTTTGGAGAGCCCGAAATAGTACGCACCACGCATTTTAATTTTTAAACTAACCCGACCAATGACGCGTTAAGAGATGAGAGGGTCTCAAGGACGATACAGATTTACAAGATCATCAATCAACCGTTTCAGGCCTTTCCCCAAATCACCTTAAACGAGGTCCCTAATAAGCGTGTTAAATGTTAAAAAAGTTCCCGGTTTTGACGGTTTAAAGAATATGGCGTTGCAAAATCTACTAGACCCTAACTTTGTAAAACATAGTAAGCTGATCCCAGGCGCTAATCAGAGAAAGCCACTTCCCAAGTGCCTGGAAACGCGCTAAAGTCATTCTTATTTATAAGAAAGGCGAAGACCCTACGGCACGGCGCCAGCTAGCTAGCTAGTGGCCGATCAGCCTGCTGTCGAGCCTAGGAAAATTGCCGAAAAGATAATCTTGAGTAGGCTCAACGACTTTGTTTTCTTGCGCAATGTTCTGCCTGCCCAACAGTTTGGGTTCCAGCCCGAACATTGTACAGTCAGGCAGACCATGCAACTCACTGCAAACATTATCAAAGGCTTCTTCAACAAGAGGGCGCACACGAGAGCGGCCTTCTTTGACGTAAGCAAAGCATTCCACAAGGTCTTTCGCAGTGGCCTTTTGTTAAAATTGATTAAGGCTCGGTGCTCCGAACTTAATCAAGGTGGTGGTTTCTTTTTTGGCGAATAGAAATATTGCTGTCTCGCACTTTCTTTGAATAAACACATCATGGCAGAAGTGCCGCAAGGCTCATCTCTCTCTCTGATGTTGTATTAACATCTATACCCGCGATATTCGGCGAGATAGATTCACGCAGCTCTATCTTTCCGCTGACGATACAGCAATTACTTCGACTACTAAATCACCGCAAATTGTCGTCAGCCTGATACAGGGTCACATACTCACATAGTCGGGCTGGAAAATGGCTTTCGGCTTGGAAGATTCGCATGAATCCCGCCAAGACGAAGATCATCTTCTTTTTGGAAGGCACCGTCCGCAGGCCTGAAATTTGCATTGCGACAGTTAGGGGTTATCTGCCCCCTGCTTCACAGGAGGAGTAGACTTGCTAATAGGACTAAGGTAAATTTCTAGAAGGTATTGGTCAGGCCGTTTCTGACCCATGTCCATGGTGCAACATAAGCAGAACGGAGCTTAATAAGTTTCAGGTAATTCAGAACAAGGTGCTAAAAATCATCGCGAATGCGCCCAGATTCATTATGAATGTAGTGTTACATAATGACTTTTAGATATTGACAATTAACGGGTTTTTCTTAAAAATTATTACAAATCATTACGGACGTAGAGACGTGTCTCGACAAATCAACTTATTACCGACTCACATACAAGATCGAGACAAATCGGGACGTACTAAATACCAAAAGACTGGCTTCCTGTTGGTTCTAATCCCATTCCACAATAGTAGAGAGGCACTAAAATTGACATGCACAAATATTAGAAATTTAACAAAAAGGCGCCAAAATTTTTGCAACATAACTTCTAAATTAAATCCGTAACAACCACAATCATTCAAATTTCTGTAAACGATAGAGCTAAATAGTGTTAATTAAATTCAACATTTTAGGGGTCAGACGACTATTGTTTTATATTTTAATTTGTTCATCGAATGATAAAAATCCACATTTACTACTAAGCTAAACTTAAAATATATTGAATCAGATCACTTTTTACCTCAGTTCTAACTCGGTTTTCCATGTCATTGCATGCGTTACCCTCAATTTTTTCGGAACCAAAAGTTTTGTTTTTTAACAGACAACCCTCTGACTTATTTTGCACTACTTCAGTCCTCTTCTTTTAAGAATCACCACGAAAAACTTCCAAAACAACAGATCGATATAAAATCCTTCCGGCCGATAATGAGTATATAAGACCTAAGTTTAACCTCACTTTAAATTTAGCGGCAAACACGAATTTTCCGACTCTGTAGTTTTAACTTGGATACCAAACACTGAATGGTGTATATTTGGTTGCCTATCTTGAAGCTTGAAATTCTTATGGCAGAAACGGCGTCACAAGGCGATTTAAAAAGTAAAACAATTTATTTGATGACGACGCGTAGTTTGCGTATATCCCCGGGGCTACAAGGGCGATTTAAAAAGTAGAGTTGTTATTCGCTGGCAGTTTGCAACTAATTAAAAAATGCAAATTAATGTAGATAAATAATATAATACTGTCTGTTTGACAATGCACTGCCGACCTTGCCGCCCCTGAAAAGCAGCCATTGCTAATACCTACACCCTTTGGTACATGGAAACCTTCAATAACACTGTCAGATGTGGTTAGTCTGCCATTGCCAATAACGGTTGGATACAACCTAAAAAATTTTAAAAGCTAACAACCTTAATTTCCAGTCAAAGAAGTATTTACAGTGAATTCCGTTTTGGAGTATACAGGGATGGTAATTTTAACAATTTTAGGCACTTGTTATTAGAGATTTAAAGATAAAATTTTAAGCGCAGACAGTTCAGGCATTTATAATCAGGCAGCGATTGTTTGTATTAAAATAAAAGAACAGAATATTTAAACAATTTTTGTGGTTCATTCAGGTATTACTGGTGACAACAAAAATGTTTGGCAGCTTATAAAATTATGACTTTAAGCCGGTGGCGTAGATACAGCTCTTAATGTTTTCCCCTTTAAGTAGTTTAAATAACAAAATTTCGCGCTGTTTACCTCAACTTTGGTTGGATCCCCCCGCCCCCCAACAAGATCCTATCTACGCCACTGTTTAAAGTAGTAAGTAATGATTCGTCTTAGTTTTAATATTAAAAGACATGTCTCCTATAGAGTTTAAAACAAATTTAATGCGTTTACTAATTTCACTTTCACTCTTTACTTGACTCTATCAATGATTAGTAACATACCATATTGTTGAAACAATTGTAGTCATGGAACTTATGCGGCAATGCCCTTAGAAACTTCCATATCGTTTAGTTTTTTACCTGCTACTCATGGGGTTTTCGTGATAATTTCAAAGTGGTGGGCAATACGAGATCCTCAGATCACACACCCACCTCTCAGGTTTATTCTAATTTTTTTTTTGAAGGGTATTAAGTGCTTGTAAGTCTTGTAACCAGTCTCGGGCTGTTTTGCCAGCCCTCGCTAACGCTTAAGCGCAGAACACGTCCTTGACTGGTAAGTATCACTTACCTCCCTTGCAGTATAATTAACCATTATAATAATAAATAAGTAATAAATAAAATAAACAACTATAGACCAGTGTCATTGCTTTCAGTATTTTCAAAGGTTGTACAGCGAGCGGCATACGTCAGTTTGCTGATTACTTTGTCAGGGTCATATGTTCTCTGTGAGTGTATTAACGACTGACACTGTAATTGATTCACTAAATTTTCTAATTAACGAACTGGAAAGTGACACGGAAGAACTTTTGGAAGGGTTGATTGTAGCTTAAGAAAAAGAGGTAAAAAGTCAAGTGAAATTAAGAAAATGCTAAAAGTAGTTAATCTTTTGCTAATCCATTTTAAGAAGTTTTTTGACACATTGTACTGGAGAAGGGCCTCCAAGAAGGGTAAGCAACCCTCAGTTAGAGGAGGAAATTATGGATAAAATTGCTGAAAACCCCACTAATAGTGTAAGAAAAGTGTCATGAGACCCGTCGAGAACAACTGCTACATCCTTGTCACGTCCAAAAAGTGCATGCCATGTCTCCCGCTGATTATCTTGCAAGAGTCAACTACGCAAATTAGTTTTTGCAATCATAGTTTTACTAGTTTTGTTTTGTTCACGGACGAAGCCGGTTTCAACCGAGACGGAGTAATAAATTGCCATAATTTGCATATCTGGCATGAAGAAAATCCCCATACAACGAGTACAGACAAAGCACTTATCAAATATTTTTGGTAATCGCTGGATAGGTCTAGGTGGGCCTATTTTATGGCCAGCGAGGTCGCCCGACATGAATCCGTTGGATTTCTTTTTATGGGTAAAGTTAAAGAGGCTTGTATATTCGACGTCAGTTCACACCAGGGAAGATCTGATAGAAAGAATGGCACACCATTTCAACGAAATTTAGGACAATCCTGGAATGTCAACCCTTTCAATGGTTCCTTTATGCGGTACACTTCGATTTGGAAATGTATTAGAATAAATTATTGCTGCATCCACATAACTGCCGAGTGCTTGTCCATAAGTTAGATGCATGTGAGCATTAATAAGATATGTAATAATGACAAATTTAATTATTTTAACGCGAATTATTAGTTATGTTGTATTCGATCAATTACTGTGTTTAAATAACATAGCTTAAACGTGATATACAAAAAATGTATTTTCCTCGAAAACGGCTGATTTAATCGAAACAAATGTAGAGTACCTTTTTGAAAAAGGAATGAAAATTTTGGCCCAACGAATGTATGGTTTTATATAAGTCTTTATGGCCTCTATAAAATATTAAAATTTCATTAAATTATATATGTCGGTTCAAAAGTTACAGCTGAGAAGGTTAGTTACTGGATGCCCTTTCGGGGCTCTGTATCTCCGTTAAGGGGCACTTTAGGACAAATTAGGGTTATTTTTACCTCTCCTATACGTTCCCGGGAGGGGCGTAGGAAATTTCGGCCCCGGCCAGGTAGCAGCCCGATTTTGACAGGAACTTTCGGCCCCGGGATGGAAGGGTCATGTTTTTATTACAGGCATTTTCGGCCCCAATGGTCTAACGTTATAACATTTAAATTTTTTTATGATCTTTTGTGTTTTGAATCATTTATAAAATGAAAATGCAACTAACCTGAACTAACTCAATTTTTGACCTGCAACTCGGCTAATGCGGTTTTATAGACTTATATTGGTTAAACAGCGCTAACACGGCATCTAATCCACCTTTTTGGTTCCAATTCGCCTTTTTCAAGTTCACCGGGGAATATTATTATTAATTGTTTGCCCCTTTTATAGACTTATATTGGTTAAACAGCGCTAACACGGCATCTAATCCACCTTTTTGGTTCAATTAGCATTACCTGCAATGTTTGGGGCCGAAATTTCTTGCAAGATTACTTCACTTAAAATTTCTAGCAGGTACCTTACCCAATATGGGGCCGAAAGTTCCGCCGCCCCCCGGGAGTATGCCAGTGTATTATAGATTTTTGACGTTGTAATCTTTCATACCTTCAAATAATATACTATAAATGGAATTGAATTTAATTGAGAAAAACTCGAATTATAAACGGATCGTTATGAGCATGAACTCTTGAGTTCCAAGACTTTTAAGTGCCGAAAATATAATGAAAAATGTGTCATGTAAAACCTTCTTAAAATAAATTCACTGTAATATATCTTTTTCGAGGCAAATTTCAAAATATCAGTATTTTTTACCTCAATGTTTCTTTAATGCAAGCTTTCAGATAACGCATTTCTTCCAGTTTTTCCACGGTTAATTCACTATTTAAATCAGGCAATATTTTGTCGACCTCTTCATGTAACAATTTTTGTTTTTCTGGATGTAGCGATAGTTGATATAAAATCGATGCCAATGCATTTGAGGTCTAAAAAACCAATAAACAAAGAAAAATTTATAAGCAAACGAAAAACGACAACAAAAATATGCAATTTACTTACTGTGTCCACACCGACCAAAAACAAATCCAAAGCCAAAATGCTGGCCAGTTTAACGTTATTCTCCTTCTTTAAAACTTTGTGCATGACAGACAGCTGGTTGTCATTTTCTTCCAAATTTAAATTATCCATTGATCTGTTTATATACTTTTGGCAAATTCTAGAACAAATTATTAAATTAAAATAGGAAAATTTATTCCAGTATTGTAACTAATTACTTACTCAATAATACAGTCCAAAGCTTCTATGTATTTTTTAAAAGTGGGGGTGCTAAAGAATTTCCAAAAAGGAATCTTCAACTCTAAAATGAGAATGCTAGTGAAAAATGCGTTGATAGCATCTATGAATCTCTGACTATCTTCAGGTGGATTTCGATCTAAACAGCCCAATCGAATATCAAGAGCTATTCGTCCCAAAGCTAAAAAAATCTAATTATCAATTTATCTAAGCAAATGTATGACCAACTCAAAATCAACAATAATTATTTTATTTTAGAATCTCTATTAGTTTCTATATTATGGTATTGGTATTTCTCTTAAGTCAGCTCCCTTGAGCTTTTACTTCTTTTAAATTTGTTGGTGCTTATTCTTCTACTATACTGGAATTTCTTTGTTGCGATGATCTTCTTGCATTGTTCTGTTTTCTTCATTGATTTGCTTGCTTATTTTCGCTATTTTGTTCCGTGTTGTTTTTTTTTTTTTTTTGGTGTTGTATCAGTTTTTTATTTTGGTACTTTTCATGACTTTTTTTTTTTTTTTTGTTTCTCTATTGTTTTTGTTAATCCTTGTTTTTGTTTTTGTGTTTTTAGGGTGGGAGCCAATCTTTCGGATATTTAAAGTTGTTGTGTAATGTCGATCGTATGTGTGAGTTTTGTATCATTGGATTTGTCGATAAGTCTGTCCTTTCAAAGTATTTAGTTATTAATTTTGTATTGTGTTCCGCAATTGTTTCCATTTTTAGGTCTCTGTGTAATACAGCTGTCGGTACGTGTCTTTGTGCGTTAGTCATAATCCTCATTATTTTGTTTTGTAGTATCTGTAGTTTTTGGTATCTTGTTTTGTTTACGGTTCTTGGAACATTAGACATTAATGGTTAATCAGCCAACGGGACGAGCTAATAATTTGGGTGTTTGCATAAACAAACATGATCTACACTGAGAAAATTCAGGCTATTAAATTTTCGAATAGAAATAACTTTAATAGCAGTAATACGATATGTCAATACATACTATTAGTTGACCTAATTTCTGCTAAAAAACTCATCTAATAGAGCGTTTTACAGATAATTTTGCTGTTATTATCATAATTTATACTGTAACTATTAGATGCTTTAATACAAATATGCTGACAACCACTTCCCGCACATTAACTTCTGATCTTTCGGCCGGACGGTTAAATCGGCAAAACTATTGTCACTTCAATTTCCAGCGTTATCCAACTGATTAATAATCGTTCCCACCCGTAGCACAGAATTTAAATTCGTTATATTATGTAAATTTCCCAAAGCGAAAGACAAACGTCTGCCTTAATTTGTTTGCATGAAGATAGTTGCTTATCTCAGTCACAATTATAATCGATTGCCGTTACTTGGTGAAATTCTATGATAAATTCAAAGAAAAATAAAACACACTGTTTACTAATTCCACTGTATTAAAAACTTACAAAATTTACAAAACTCAACTAGTTTCGCTAGCACGGTAGCTTTTTCAAGATATTAAATTATAATCGCTGGATTTTCGATACTGGCTATTGCTGAGAACCACTTCCCGTACAATAACTTCGGATCTTTCGGCCAGACGGTTAAATCGGCAAAGCTATTGTCACTTCAATTTCCAGCGTTATCCAACCAATTAATAATCGTACCCACCCTTAGAACAGAATTTAAGTTCGATATTGACAAGCACCTCAAGCAAAAATTGATAAATTGACTGGCAGCGTAACCACCTAACTCTGTCAAGTGAAAAATTTGAAGTATTTTTGCCTGCATGGCGCTGGCCTATTTATATTCACCGTCCCCCTTGCGAAAAATAGCGTCGCTTGGCGCGCGCTGGGTCCAACTTCTCGGCATTTGGCCTGGATGACCCTTTTCCGCCGTTAAGATGGTCAAAGTTACACATTTCGACCGTCTTAACTGCTTTTAAAATTTGTATTAGGGGTATGCAAATAATGTAATTTCAAATAAATATGTTTATTCTAGGCCTTATTACGCCATTTCTTTGCTATTTAATAGACCCGGGGTTAGGACGTTTCAGTACAATTGTAATTAATGGACAGTGGAATGTCTTTATAAATGGCTTTATAAATATATTTAATCAGAATTTCCCTCTAAAACTGTGTTCTAACGGTCGAGTTCCAAAAAAATTTAAAGATGACGAAGTTATTGCATGTAAGTGTGAGTTGGATGTCTTATTAATGTTATCAAGACAACACCAAAATTATAAAGATCAGTACAGAGAAAAGAAAAAAGAATATGATAAACTTTTAAAAAAATCTCAGGCAAAACAATATGAAAACAGAATAAATAATTCAGACAACAAAGTTAAATGCATGTGGGCAATCTGCAATGAAATTACGGGAAAAAAATCACAACTCCAAATATCCTAAATAGAGGGAGATCCTGAAGTTATAGCTAATAAGTTTAATGAGTACTTAATATCGGTTGTACTGAATCTCATTAAAGAATTAGCAAATGTGCCATTTAAGAGCAATATTGTTAAAAATAATCAATCACTGTATCTAAGGCCAATAACTGCAAGTGAACTATGTGACATATCAAAACTTATAAAAAATAAGAATAGTTGTGGCGTCGATGAAATTCCAACTAATATCGTAAAACTCTCCATTAATGCGTGTAAAGATGTATTGTGCCATATTATTAATAATTCCTTTAAACATGGAATATTCCCTGGACACTTAAAGGTCGCTCTTGTAAAACTTCTGTTTAAAAAAGGTGATCCAGAACTGATGGACAATTATAGACCTGTTAGTCTACTGACAGGTTTCTCAAAGCTGTTTGAGCTGGCAATGTGCTCAAGATTAGTCAATTTCTTAACCAGCTGTTGTGTATTTAGTAAGAATCAACATGGGTGTGGGTACATTAAAGGAAGATCTACTCAAACTGCAATATTCCAATTTACTAAATCAATTCTGGAGCACCTTGAGAATGGCAACGTAGTTGTGGGAATGTTTTTGGACTTGTCCAAGGCATACGACAGTTTAGATAGAGAATTACTTAACAGGAAGCTTGAAATGTATGGGGTAAGAGGAAACGCCTATAACTGGGTAAAATCATATCTTAATAATAGAAAACAGAGAGTATCTATTCTAAAAAATGGGAAATCTTACAACTCCGCAATTTTAATCAACGATGTAGGCATAGCTCAGGGAAGTATATTAGGACCCGTCTTGTTTATTGTTTTTATTAACGACCTTAATAACATAATAGAAGCCAATCAGAATATAGTGAATTACGCCGATGATACTAACTTAATTATATGGGGCAAAAAAATTGATCAACTTATTAATGAATCCAGAAGCTTTTTGGATACTGTTACAAATTGGTTCTCAAAAAACAAACTTATTATAAATAAAAATAAAACAAATGTAGTTTTCTTAAGAACAAGGGCATCAAATGTACAAAAACTAGTACAGTTTAATAATGACGATAATATTAGCTTTTCTGAAAAAACTAAGTTCTTGGGTGTACAAATTAATGAATTTCTGGATTGGTCCTATCATGTCAAGTGTATTTTGAAAAAACTGAATGCGATTTGTTATGGTATTCGTGTCACTGCCAATTATATGAACGAGAAAACTTTAAAAATCCTGTATTTTGCTAACTTTGAAGCTCGCGTTAAATACGGAATCATATTTTGGGGAAGAGATAATCAAATTCAGAATGTATTCATGGTTCAAAAGCGACTACTTAGAATAATTAAGAAAATGAAACATAACGAAACGTGTAGGTCTGTCTTTAAAACTACAGGATTGTTAACTATATATGCATTATACATTTACGAGTGCCTGATGTTTTTCTATAAAAATAAAAATTGTTTTCAAAGCCCAATAAATCATCAGCGGAACACTAGAACTGTTAATGTTAATTATCCAATACATAGACTTACTTTAACAGAAAATTCACCTCATTATATGTGCTTAAGGTTGTACAATAAATTACCTGACAGAATTAAAAGAATAGATAGGGAAAACAATTTTAAAGCTGAGATAAAGAAATTATTACTGAATTTAGAACCCTATAATCTGGATGATTTTAGAAATATGTAAAGTTAGTTATTAGGTTTTCGGCTTTAGTTAATAGGTATATAATTAAGTAGGTAATAATATGTATGGAATTGAATAGGTCTAGATTTTTGTGCTGTATGACGTCATTTCATTTTGTGTCTGTAGTTAGTAATTAGTAATAATTGTAATTGCCGCATAATTTGAAATAAAGAAATTAAGTAAGTAAGTAAGTAATCAACCACATTACTTATTGCACTGAAAAGTTTAACTTCTTGTTATTAAGCTTTTGTTTTATTTAATAACAACATCCGGAAACTCTCATTGAAATACCCTTTAATTTCCAAACTTGCCCCTATCCCTCCAAATTGAGAAAGGGGTAAAATGTTAAAAATATGGTAAAATATGTCCCCCCATATCCCTATTACCTCACCAACATTTCATGGGAATATTTAAAACCGTTCTCGAGATATTGCCTTGTAACACTTTCAAAAACTCACCCTGTATATCCGAGTCCTATTTTTTTAATTGCAAAATTGTATTTAAATAAAAATTAGATTAAAATAAGTTATGTGCATTTTAAACGCTCGGATATTTCATAAATAATTACGCCTGAGGAGTTTTTCAACATTAACAACCAAGCAGCGACTATCAGATATTATAAATACGTAAGAGTCAAGATCAAGATCAGTCAACGGCATCATTAAGAGCAGGGTCGTTCCAAGGGTAGCAAGCCGCCCGTGCGAGAATAATTTTGCCCCCTCCCCCTCATACCGTATGGATTAATTGGAATTACTCTGAAATATTTTTACCTTAAATTGAACAACGAATCACAGAAAATATAATAAATTCAAGTTATTTTTTAACTTTGCAACCTAACATAATAATTATTAATTAATTGATATAATAACCAAATGAATACGTTATACTAAATACATACATACACATATCTATTAATATATATACCCAATAAGTCAGTCAAAAGGCTTAAATAATCTTTGCTTTTGTTGCCTTTTTTAATGCGAATTCTGTTATAATATCTGATACATCTATATTTTCCGAAATGTCCTTTTCGATACTAATAATAGATAAGTCTAAAAGCCTTTCTTGTCCCATTGTCGATCTTAAATAATTGTTTATTATTTTAAGTTTTGAAAAGCTTCTTGCCCCACTAGCCACACTCACAGGTGATGTTAAAAAAATTCGTGTGGCAGTAACTAAATTTGAAAACAGATATAGATGAGGTTATTTGCAAGGTATTGAATAACGCGTTAATTTCAGGGAAAATATAGGGTGTCAATTTCATCGCATAAATCTTCAGCTATAATATTTTTTTTCATTTTTAGATGAATCATGTAACATACTTCCCACAGATTTGCACTTTGTAGACCTATTTGATTTATCCGTTTTAAGGAACTTATTTAGGTCATTGAGAAAATTGAAAACTGTGTGATGTTGTTTTTTTTGTTCGAACCTTTCTTCTATTTTTGATAATGCAGTGTCCAATATTACAAAGTAACAATTAATTTTGAATTGGTCTTCTGGATTTTTTGGAGCCTTATCTTCACATTTGTAGATATTTCCGTTATTAGTATTCATATTTAGGTTACCCTGTAATATAACAAGCTTCTCAGAAATGAAGGGTTCGGGTGTAAATAGTGGTAACTGAGGTTTTTACAATTTTAAGTTATGGCTTATCAAAAGTTTAAAAAAACATTGTAAACAATTTTGTTACTTTATTAAATTCAATTTAATAAATTTATTAAGTGTTATAATGGCTCAAGTATTCTATAAAGTTTTTGTGAGGAAGGATTTTTTTTTGGGTAAAAAATTTACATATTAGCAAAAAAAAGTAGGTATATACCATTGTTTACTTCAAAACAGTATTTATTGTCAAGAACATCATATAACATCAAAATCATTACCTACCTAACTAAAAATACAAAATAACTATCAAAACTACTTGGAATTCAGGTTTGTATAGAAAGGGTGATATACAGAAGGAATCCAACTTAGACAAAAAAAAAACGTGTTCAAGTTTTCCCTGGTCTATTGGGAGTGTAGAGTTGTATTTCTTCTCCAAATTCTGAACGAAAAGGTCTTTGAAATTTGTAGGTCTCCCTTTTTTCTTTATAGAAACAAAAGTAAAATTGCCCGAATATGTGTTGGACATTTCTATTGTATGCAGCTCTTTTAAAGAAAAACGCATCCTTGCGGCGTTTCTTATGATAATTTGTTCAGAAGATTTTGGTTGCTAAAAAAAGGTTCTCAAATCGGATATCTTCAAAAAGTCATTTTGAGTCATTCTGTATACAATAAAGGGTGTTTTCTTTTGAGCCGACCTCAATACACATTCCCACTCATCTGGACTGTAGATATACTGACAGTGGGCCCTGACGTATTTTTCTACATAAGCAAAATCTCTGGCAGAAGGAAGCATTGTATGTCCAACTTGTGGGAATACGTGCAAAATTTCTTCGAATATCCCCTGTGTCAGTAATCGAAGCCACACTGTTACTAAAGACCAATTTTTGTGTTGGCCCCCACAGTTATCTGAGATGGCAATTAGCTTTGAACCTTTGATATTATGTTTTGCAAAATGCTTCAACAAACAACTGCCTATTTCATCCGCTCCCCTTCCTGCTGTTGATTCATCCCACATGTAGAAAGACCCTTGGGTGGGGTGTAAGCTATGAATGCTAAGGTTGTAACAAAACATCTTCTTTTTATAGAATGTAGGTCCTGTAGAAAGTTTCGGAGTTGGCAAGGCCTGTTGAAGGTCAAACGTGATAGCGTAAGTACCTTCATTTTGAGCTGCTTCTAGTTTTGCCCATTTGATTGCATCTTGGCCAGCTTTTGCCTTTGAATGGTGCAATGTCTGTTCAGTTTGAAGTTTTCTTATAGCTTCTTTATCTTTGTTTAGCTTAGCATTCTTAATGGCAATATATAGGCTATCGCAGACACTGCAAGTATCCGTTTTTGGGGATTTAAACTTAATATTAAATTCCTCAGTAAATATGCGCCTAAATTTGTCTCAGGATAAAAAAAAATGTTTCGTTTAATGTACAAAAGCTATATTATTTGCTTTGTAATACTATTAGTGCAAATAAATAATGGTATATACAACACATACGAGCCGTAGTGCTCCAGCGCGTAAAAAATGGTATGTGAATACACATACCATTATCTACTTGCAGGGAAGTAATATACAAAACAATCTAAAACTACCATATTCCTACCTTTAATTTACACTCCTCGTCGTTGGGAAAGTATTCTGGATCCTTATCAGAGTCATAAACATCACTTTCGCTATCTTTAACAGAAATTTTACTTTGGTTTTGTGTGCCAAAAGTGCTGGCCACCTGTTCACTATCCGCCATTTTTAACACATACCACTATTTTCATGAATAAAATGTTACTTACCAGATAACTGTGACATTAATGTGGAGCCATCTATGAAGAAATAGTCAAACTTAAAATCAATTTCGGTTTATTTGCTCACATACCATTGTTTTCATAAAAAATCTCAATATGAGAAATATTGTCAGATACCATTATTTACACCCGAGCCCTTCAAATATATAATACCTTATTTTTATTTTTAATATTAAGCACGAAATTTATGTTTTATTAAAGAATATCCATTTTTTGTTAGTACCTATAGGCCATGACGGATATTAAAAAAAACTATTACTGGTATGATAATTACTGCAGAAGAAATATATTTTGGACTCCTCAAATCTAATTAGCAGTTATATTTCAGTAAAAATAATAACAATGCATAAATCGAGTTGTGTTTTATTTACTACGTAAAATATTAGAAACAAAAGCTGAAAATTTATAGAATTTTCTCATAAATATTGCTCAAATTGTTCTCCATTATGCCTTAGACATGTTTCATACATAGTTCTTATTCGCCTTAATGAATTGAAAATAATAAAAGGCCGCGTCTCTCCCTGAATACTCTTTCAGTAGCATTTCTTAAATCTGCAATAATTGTTTGGTATTGAATAGAATAAATTTTATTTTCAAGGTATCCCCACAAGAAGAAATCTAAGACCGACAAGTCGGGTGACCTTGGTGGCCATCTTATAGGTCCATTAGTTCCAATCCATTGGCCTGGGAGATTATTGTTTAAGTAGGCCCTGATAATTAGCGTGTGATGTCTCGTACTATTTTATATAGGATATATTTTACCACCTTAATTTATGTATATACCCATCCTTATCTGCGCTGACCTGATAAGCGGTGAATGATCGGTGTAGGTAGTATAGTACCGGACATCAAGAGTAATGTTGCATATTTGGGAAATAAATAGTTATAAATAGTAATCGGAGTATTCTTTCCCTGCAAACGTTACAAAGTGGCGACGAGGAAATTTTCCATTTTCGTGTGGAAATCGGGCCCGCGGTCGGTAATAATAGTGCTAAATTATCGACTAATAAGTGTAAAAAGTCGGTAGGTAGTGATACGAATTAGTGTGTCAATATGGCGGCAACCGTGGGTTTGCAACTGGAATTTGACCCCAAAATTCATGATTGGACCGTGCACATCAGCCGACTTGAACAATTTTTTGTGGCAAACGCCATTACTGATGGCTCGATAAAAAGGGCTATTCTATTAAATGGACTCGCTCAAAAAGCCTATATTTTACTTCAGAATCTATGTCTTCCGACGAAGCCTTCTGAAGCCACCTATAAAGATCTCATTCAGCATTTAAACGGATATTTCAGCGGAAAAACGATTGTTTTCGCTGAACGGTGTAAGTTTTACAGTGCGTATAAGTCGCCGAACGAAAGTGTTCAGGACTGGGCAGTAAGACTTCGTAGTTTAAGTATGAGATGTGAATTCGGTGATCAATTAAAAAATATTCTTCGTGACCGATTTATTTGCGGAATGCATTCAGGAAAAATTTTGGAAAAATTACTGGAGCAGAAATCCACCATCACCTTTGATGAGGCCATTGCTGTTGCTTTGACATCGGAAACCAGTGCTATTAACCATAGTTCGGAAGCACATTCGTTTGTGAAACAGGAGCAACACGAAATTTTTCGTTTGCAAGGTTTTCACCAGCTGAGGGGGAGATCCAAAGCAGCGACAGGGCATCGCGCAGCCGGTAGGGGGCGCTTCGCTGGAAACGCAGCAGGCGCGAGCGGTACGTCAAGTACTGAAGGATACAAAAAAACAGGTAGTAGTGATAAACTGTGTTCGATTTGCCGGAAACGTAAACATTTAGAAAATAATTGTTTTTATCGCAATTCGAATAAATATTGCAAATTTTGTCGTATTAAAACTCACAATACGGCAAACTGTAACAATAAAAATGTTAATTGTTTAAATATTGCTACTGACACTGAAGATGTTCCTAAATTTGATTTAAATTTAAATGATTTCCCGGTCTATACTCTCAATAGTAAGGTTTCGAAACCAATAACAACTAATATATTTTTAAATGGTAAAATGTATGAATTTGAACTGGACTCTGGTGCAGCTATATCTTGTATACCTTACCTAATGTATGAACGTTGTTTTAAAAATATTCCATTAATTAACACAGATGTGACCTTGGTAAATTTTACTGGCGATAAAATTTCTCCCATCGGTCAAATAGAGTTATTGGTTCAATATAATAAACAAGCGTGTAATTTAAAGTTTTGTATTATTAAAGAAAGCAATGTTGCTTTACTTGGAAGAGATTTTATCTCCAAATTTAATATTAGTTTTACACAAATTAATTATATTTCAGAGGATAAGTCGTACATTGATAAGTTAATTCAAAAATATCCTAATGTTTTTTCGAAGGAAGTTGGGTGTTTTAATAAATTCCCATTAAAATTATATTTAAAAGAAAATGCAGTACCTAAATTTTGTAAAGCACGACCGTTGCCTTATGCAATAAAATCTAAAGTTGAGGTTGAACTTGATAGGTTGTTAGATTCCGGAATAATAAGCCGAATAGAGCACTGTGAGTGGGGCACCCCAATCGTTCCCGTTTTAAAAGAAGACGGCTCTGTACGAATTTGCGGGGATTATAAAATCACATTAAATCCATTTTTAGTAGCTGATAAATACCCCATTCCTAGAATCGATGATTTATATGCAAAATTAAACGGAGGTGAACAGTTTTCAAAAATTGATCTAAGCTCCGCATATCAACAAATCACTCTCAATCCGGAATCAGCTAAATTAACCACGATATCAACTCATAAAGGGTTATTTTTTTATAACAGGTTACCGTATGGAGTAAGTTGCGCTCCAAGCCAATTTCAAAGGCTAATGGATCAACTTTTCTGTGACATCAAAGACGTATCAGTTTTCTTAGATGACATTTTAATTACAGGGAAGGATAAAAATACACATATCAAAAATTTAGAAAAAGTTTTAAATATTTTATCTGATTGCGGTTTAACTGTTAAAATGGAAAAATGTAATTTTTTCTCGAATTCAGTTTCTTATTTGGGCTTTGATATAAGCGAACAGGGATTGCATAAGTCTAGGAAGAAACTGGAGGCGATAGAGGAAATTCCAGTTCCTAAAAACGTAACCCAATTAAGATCTTTCATTGGCGCAATAAATTATTATAATAGGTTTATACCTAATACTCCAACTATTTTACACCCCTTGTATAATTTAATAAAAAAAGATATTCCGTGGAATTGGACCAAGGAATGTCAAATAGCTTTCGAAAAAGTAAAAGGTATTTTGCAATCAAATAATTTTTTAGTTCATTTTAACCGCGATCTACCCATAAATCTAACTGTGGATGCTTCTGATTACGGTGTGGGAGCGGTACTTTCAAATGTTTTTGAAAACGGCGTTGAACGTCCGATTTGTTTTGCATCAAAGACCTTAAATGATCAACAAAAACGTTGGAGTCAGATTGATAAAGAAGCATTTAGCATTATCTTTGGTATTAAAAGATTTTATCAGTTTTTATATGGGCATAAATTTACCTTAATTACTGATAATAAAGCTCTCGTTTCAATTTTTGGACCAAAAAAAGGAATACCGATAATGGCCGCGAATAGGCTACAAAGATACGCTTGTTTCTTAGGCGGATTTGATTTTGAGATTAAATATGTAAAATCTAGTAAAAATATTGCTGATTTTTTGTCTCGATTGCCAATAAATAATTCCGAAATTGATTCAGACAATTGTGATTTATTACAAATAAATTATTTAAATGAATGTTCAAATTTAAATATTGATTTATTGCAGGTAGAATCAGCTACTCAAAAAGATCAAATTTTGTCTAAAATTCTCACGTTTGTTTTATCGGGTTGGCCAACTGAAACTAAGGATTTGTCTTTAAAACCTTATTTTCGAAAACGGGACGAAATTTCAATTGTTAATAATGTCCTTGTGTGGGGTAACCGGGTTATTATACCGGAATCGTTACAAAAAAATATTTTAAAAATGTTACATAATACTCACATGGGCATTGTAAAAATGAAATCATTAGCGCGGTCTTATGTTTGGTGGCCAAGTTTAAATGTGAATATTGAAGAGTCATGTAAATCTTGTGTTGGGTGTCAAAAAGTACAGCGTAATCCTAATAAAGGAATTTTGCAACCTTGGCCAATTGCTGAAAGACCGTGGGACCGTATTCATATAGATTTTCTGGGACCTGTTCGAGGAAAATATTGTTTAATTGTTTTAGACGCGTTCTCTAAATGGATAGAAGTTTTTGTTATGTCTAGCATAACTTCGATTCAAACTATTGATAGATTAAGAAACATATTTTCGAGATATGGGTTACCAAAAACACTTTGTTCCGACAACGGGACGCAATTCACATCAGATGAGTTTCAAATTTTTTTAAAACAAAATGGTGTTAAACACATAACGTCCCCTACTTACCATGCACCTTCTAACGGCGCAGCCGAAAATAGCGTTAAAACTGTCAAAAGTTTTTTAATAAAAGAGCTGAACATGCATAATAATATAATAGATTTTAATCGTTCTGTTGATAGATTTTTAATGACATATAGAATCACAGAACATTGCTCAACTGGCGAAACTCCGTCTCGTTTATTTTTAGGCAAACAAATTCGTTCGAAATTTGATTTATTAAATCCCTGCAATATTAATGATATTATCCCACCTAAAAGTACATCTGAGATCTGTAATAATTTACTTAAAGCTCAAAATAGAAATAAGAAGTATTTTAAGGGGGAGAGAGACGAGAAATTTTCTGTTGGACAATGTGTCTATGCTAAGGATTATCGTAATATTGTAAAACCAACTTGGACAGTGGCTCATGTAAATAAGATTCTGGGTAAAAACGTATACCTAGTGACAGTGTATAAAAGTGATAATTTAGTGTGGAAAAGACATCTAAATCAATTGCGGAAATGTGAAATTTTAAATTCCGGTGAAAGTGATTTGGAAACAGTGAATGGTAATGAAAATGCTCAGGTTACTTCTGATACCCCAATAAATATTTCAGATTCCCCAGTAAATGTAGAAAACCCTTTTTCTTTGCTTCGTGATAATGAGCCAAGCACTTCATCATCACGCACTTCCTTTTTAATAGAAAATAGACCTAAGCGTACTAGGAAATCCCCAGATAGATTTAAGTATTAGGTTGTTATTTGAACCACATGTTAGAAGAAGATTAATTAGATTGGTACATGCCATATGCATATGAATTGAGGAGGGGAGAATGTGATGTCTCGTACTATTTTATATAGGATATATTTTACCACCTTAATTTATGTATATACCCATCCTTATCTGCGCTGACCTGATAAGCGGTGAATGATCGGTGTAGGTAGTATAGTACCGGACATCAAGAGTAATGTTGCATATTTGGGAAATAAATAGTTATAAATAGTAATCGGAGTATTCTTTCCCTGCAAACGTTACATAGCGCATTGTGAGTGGGTGCTCCATCTTGTTGCAGATGCAAGTTATTGAGACCCGCTAAGGGCACGTCTTCTATTATTTCCGGCACAACGTTTTCCAGAATTTCCAAATATTTATTTGCATTAAGGCTGCCTTCAAATATGTTATAAACTATTTTGCTTCCTAGTATAAAACATGAAACGTTAAAGCCAAACTTGCTTTACCGATCGAGTGGAAATATTACATGCTGATTTTCGTGAGACCAGAACCTCGTATTGTGTCGATTAAATATACCAGCACTGGTAAAATGAGCCTCATCGGACCATATAATGGTTCTTTGAAAATTATTTTCTGTGTTGATATTTTGTAAATACCAATTACAGCACTCTATACAGCGCTGTGCATCGCCAGGATGTAAGTTTTGTACTAGGTGGAATTTATATGGCTTAAAATTGTGTTTTTTTAGGATTGTTTGAACTCTCTTGCCTTCAACCGTTCTGCAAGAACTAGTTGGGTTTGTTTTAATTGAAGCTAAAACATTTATTTCATCAGTCTCGCGGTTTTCCTTGTAGATTTTAGGCCGAGGTTAAGAAAGTGAACCGTGTTCAATTAAATTTGATTTCATCTTTAGAAAAATTATTTTATCCGGCTGTCGTCTTTCGGGATATCTCCAAGTAATTTAAGAAATTTAATAAATCTTCATAGAGATACTACAAAAAGGCGTATATTTACCTATTGAAATGCACGTCTGATGCTTCATCTGCATTTTCATTACAATGGACATAACAAACAAGCATGACGTATTTTTCATTATTTTCAAAGTTTACATTATCTGCCATAATTAGGACAAACTGATTTTTACTATTAATTATACAGGGTCGTTGGTATGTATGGAAACGGTCGATTATTTCATAAAGTAAAACAGTTAGCAAAAAATATTTAAGACAAAAGTTTCAGGGTTTCTAAAGGTCTATTAGAATTTAAAAAAAATAGGTATACAGGATGAGTCAGAAAACCGTAGAGAAACAAAGTTACTTTTTTTTAAATGGAACACCCTATATCTTAGAATATTTTTGGATTTTGCATAAAATAACAATTGTTTTTTAATAAGTGCATTATAAGTCTAAACCTAAAAGTTTCCGAGATATCGACTTTTAAAAAATTACATTATTGAACTTTGACAGCTTCTAGCTTTCTAACGGTACGTCTTAGAGTAAAACGGCTTACATGTCCCTATCTTAATTTCTTATTATCTTCCTAAAAGTGTCAACTTCCGGTTAATCCGGATGTAACTCAAATGCCGGAAATACAGTACTTCCGATTTAACCGGAAGCTGTTGTTCTTCGGAAGATAATAAAAAAGTAAGATAGGGACATGTAAGCCGTTTTACTCTAAGACATACCGTTAGAAAGCTAGAAGCTGTCAAAGTTCTAAAATGTCATTTTTCAAAAGTCCATATCTCGAAAACTATTAGGTTTAGGCTTATATTGCACTTATTAAAATATAATTATTATTTCATGTAAAATCGAAAAATATTCTAAGATATAGGGGGTTCCATTTTAAAAAAAGTAACTTTGCTTCTCTACGGTTTTCTGACTCATCCTGTATACTTATTTATTTAAAATTCTAATAGACCTTAAAAAACCCTCAAACTTTTGTCTAAAATATTTTTTACTAACTGTTATACTTTAAGAAATAATCGACCGTTTCCATACATACCAACGACCCTGTATATTTTAAAACAGCTTAGAGAACCTGAATACCTTGACAGAAACTAAAGAAGCTTTTGATATGACATAAATAACTGTGATCTTTTATTTTTTTAAATGTCCTTCATGGCCTACTAACAAAAATGTATATTTTTTTAATATAACCTAAATATCGTGCTTAATATTAAAAATAAAAATAAGGTATTATATATTTCTGAGAAGCTAACCTGAACAGACCTGAACTAAAAACAAGTTTTTTTTTTCTCGGAAACTGTTGAACATAGAAAAAATCTGAGAACGTCACTAGATTCTACGTAAAAATAGAGAACATTGTGTCCCAAGATGTAAAATTTTCAAAAACATCCCGTATTCTGATTACGGCGTCTTTTGTTTCACAAAAAAGAGCACAGTACTGCGAAAACCGTATCCTTCTATTTTTACTAATAACGGAGATACCCCGTAAATCCATCGAAAACTGGACACCCTGTACACATGGTATGGGTACAAGCCTTACTCGTGAAATGTGTTTATCTTTTTTTGTGGAATGCCCAATTGAGTACCAATTCTTCGTGAGCTAGTCGTTGCATCTTCTTCTACTCAATCCAGAATATTTTCTACTTCTTCTAACCCTTGTCGAGTAGCTCGTTCATAAAGACATTGTCTTTACTCGTTCACATGTTATGTTAGTACTAAGAAGCTTACCGGTCTCGCATAATTCGTTAAAAGCTCTGATAAATACGTTTCTATTAGGATGTCTCTGATGTGGGAATCGTTGACGATATTCTTCAACAGCAGCCAGCAGCTGTAGCACTTCTATTACAGAAACGATAAACAAACACCATATTTGCATATTCTAAATTTGAATATGTGGTTGGCATTTCGTAACACTATAACCATTCAAGCTTAAAAATAAACATTCAATTACTATCACAGTACACTGACACATTGTCAAAACAGCAAAGCTATCAAATGTTTTGGAGTTAGTCCTTGGTGATGCCCGAAAATCGTGTGTTATAGTCGATTATTGGGTTCAGAGGTTTCACCAGGCTTTCGTGGATCGTTTTAAAGTCGGCAAACATCGACGCGCGTACTTTACCGTGCGTTCATGTATTAATACTTGTACGCGTGTCTGTAGGCCCCTTTAGAGATGATGACCGGAGAGATATAATAAATAAAGGTCGCCCTACGCCACCCCTTAATGTTTTAGAACGTGATCATCAACAAGGACATATGTGTTTTGCGATCATTTAATACTCAATGGGACGATAGTCAAAAAAGTGGAAGTTATTTTAAACAAGGTATATTTGGTTGGTAATGGCCAACATTCTAATACTGGATGGGTATTGGAAAGGGTGTGTGTGTGTATCCAAATTATAATACGGTTTACCAAAGCGCATAACCTAAAAATATTTTATAGCGCACTGAGTGGCCCAAACATTTTTTTTTTAATATATATTTTTTTGCTATTTGATTTAGCAAAGAAAGCCCTTTTATATTTAAATATTGTTTTTGTAAATTGACTTGCTGCGTTGCGAATTAATTAATTTATGTTTAATAGTCATAAGGGATTTTAAGGGACATTTTTAGACAAGCATAGGTCTCTATGCATTTGACCTTTAGGTAAACAAAATTTATACCATAAGCATCTTAAGATACGTAGTATCGTTTGCCTTACGAGTCTGTGGCTACGACGGCTGAGAAGACAGGGGGGTAAAAGGCGTAAAAAAGTCAGTTTTAACTGTAGCGGCATATAGGCGTGCAGTGCGTCGTTTCGTAATAATATTTTATAATATACTTAAATTCGTAAAAACATAAGAATAGAAAAAAATGTCTCTAGATTTAAACAATACGTTTTATTTAGTCGATTTCATTTTGACAAGCACAGCTACATACGTTTAAATATAATTATTAATTATATATTAAATAATATAATTCTAAAGTCCGCCAATGCCCTATGTATGTTATGTAGGCAGCTTAATGTCTAATGCGAAGTACCTTTTGAAAATTTTTTGACTTCGGCTTTGTTTAGGAGATAAATGCAATTTTATCAAACTGTGATATGGGCATACCGATATGCAAATAAATGTCATTTATTTTTTCAATCGAAAACAGTTGGTCACACGAAGAAAAGTCCAGGGACGACTTTTGCTAAGTGATAAAGCGGAATTTTTGAAAATTATATTTATTTCGTTAGAAATATCAAAATACATGTTAGCCCGGACGCTACTGCTAGAAGTGGAGCAAATCTTTGTTATGAAATAAATGTGTTTATATGTCTAATTAGCACCTACTAAAATTCAAAATGATATGTAAAGCGGTCTCAAAAATATTAAGGAAAACCCTTTTTCTTTTTTAATCTTGAACACTCTGTATCTGAAAATTAAAGCGGCTTCACACCTATGTTGATAGGAACTGTTTGTCTTATTTTTGGGTAAGGAATCACCACGTGAGTGATGGCACATGTTTCTTGAAACACCCTGTATACGATAGAAAGTGACAAAATCAGTATCAGTATCAAGGTACAGGTGATAATTTCTGGCCCAGGAATCCGCGCCCTATTAGACGTCGGTTGCCAAATTTACCAAAATAAATGATTAATTAATATTTCTTAAACCGCTTTAACGATTATAATTTGCAATTGTAAGGGGGGAAATAAACATATAATAATATATAAATTAAGATTTTATGAAAATTTAAACAGAGCATACGGCAACAATGTTGTGTTTCGGATCACGTTCTTTAAATTCCTTTCGTAGCTGTAGACTCGTGCGTCGGACCACAGCCCTCTCTACAACAAGGGGGCAGTGGTCGGACTATATATACATTCCTTATACTACTGAAAATTCAAAAAACACAAACTTATAATAAGTTCGTGCATAGAATTGTCCCTTATCCTTTCCGTCAGACCCAACCCTTGGACGCGTTTCGCCGTTTAAGGCTCTTCAGCAAGGCTCTGGGTCTGACGAAAAGGTAAGGGACCTCAAAGTGTTTTCACACAGAAATGCAAATAACCAAATGAGAGTTGCAGCACGTGGCTACATCTCGTGGCAACCACACGTATCAACCCAACCAGGACAGCGAGAATCCATATAGGTTCAAACGCTGGCAAGGCGGCCCATCGCGGGCAAACTACGTTGGGTGTCGCTGGAAGCCAATGTATCGGTTCAGCCTACCGAAAGCCGAAAATTCAAAAAACACAAACTTATAATAAGTTCGTGCATAGAATTGTCCCTTATCCTTTCCGTCAGACCCAATCCTTGGACGCGTTTCGCCGTTTACGGCTCTTCAGCAAGGCTCCGGGACAATTCTATGCACGAACTTATTATAAGTTTGTGTTTTTTGAATTTTCGGCTTTCGGTAGGCTGAACCGATACATTGGCTTCCAGCGACACCCAACGTAGTTTGCCCGCGATGGGCCGCCTTGCCAGCGTTTGAACCTATATGGATTCCCGCTGTCCTGGTTGGGTTGATACGTGTGGTTGCCACGAGATGTAGCCACGTGCTGCAACTCTCATTTGGTTATTTGCGTTTCTGTGTGAAAACACTTTGAGGTCCCTTACCTTCTCGTCAGACCCGGAGCCTTGCTGAAGAGGCGTAAACGGCGAAACGCGTCCAAGGATTGGGTCTGACGGAAAGGATAAGGGACAATTCTATGCACGAACTTATTATAAGTTTGTATTTTTTGAATTTTCGGCTTTCGGTAGGCTGAACCGATACATTGGCTTCCAGCGACACCCAACGTAGTTTGCCCGCGATGGGCCGCCTTGCCAGCGTTTGAACCTATATGGATTCTCGCTGTCCTGGTTGGGTTGATACGTGTGGTTGCCACGAGATGTAACCACGTGCTGCAACTCTCATTTGGTTACTTATACCACAAGAATAAATAACAACTTTATTCTTGTGCTTATACTACTGGTTTTAAATTTATGTTCGTATCAACAAATTTGGCTAATTTAAACATGTGCAAATACAATTTTTTTTGTGTTTTTTAACTGCTCAAGTCTAGCTTTTATGCAACTCAGTTTGCTATAAAATATTGTTAAGTTACGCGCTTTGGCACGCAAAATCTACCGCCTTTGTATACAACTATACAAACCCTGTATAAAAACTTACATTCCAGCGACCACTTATGTATTTCATTCAAAAAATCTTCTGGCATTTCTAAGTTGTCATCTCGTATCTCCTCTATCCTAAAAATAATAGCATTTCAGTACCCCAGAATACACTGCTCAACAGTTCAGGTGGATATTTATTATAATATTTGCATTTAAACATTTTCCTAGAGGATCGTCTTGTATGCTGCCTATGGAACAACAACTACGCCAACAAAAAAATAGAAATTTTGTTACGCCTTTGTATGCGTTTTTTTAACTTTACACCCTTGTTACTTACTCATTTGCTTTAGTTAAAATATCTACACTGGACTTTTGAATACTCTTATTATATCCACTTCAATCGCTGAGCAATGTATTATAATAATATACAGGGTCATCAAAAATAAATATCTACCATTGGTAACTTTGTTATTATTAAAGATGCAAAAAATTTTAAACTAGCAAACTAGTAGTATTTTTGCAGTTCTTTAAGATACAAGAATAGAAAAAACAATTAAGCATCGTGTTTCCGAGTTTTGAAGTAAAATAACATTTTTTTTTAAAAGGAACTGTATAGTATATTTTTATCTGTAAAAACAAAATAGCTGGTAATGAAGTTCCGATCCCATACCTATAAATTGTCATTTTACATATTTATCAACATAGATTTTTTATTTTTAACTTACACTGGTGTTCATGACCCTTAAGGTGTTCATAGCTTCAGGTTCTGCATATTCCAAATCTTCGTCGTTTAATCGTAATTTTAAAATACTTAAAGGGATGTTTTCTTCTTCCTCATCAGGATGGTTTGTTTCTGGCAAAATGTTATGCCAGCATTTTCTAATTACTCTGGTTTACACATCATACACACAGACACAGCAAATTTTTATGATAAAATAGTTTTTAGAGGCGTATTGCATTCGGATCCATGAGTTCGATTAATGGTGTAACATTTGGCGGCATGTACATGACTGTAACGTACTCATGAATATTGTTAAGTTCTTTCGCTGATGGCTGGTTTGGAGCATTGTCTAACAATAATATGTGTGCAATTTTGCTCTAGCGAGGTTTTCTTTGTTCACTATTTAGAGGTTGATGTTAATATTTGTGTGTTTACTGGAGTGGATAGTTCATTATATAGTATGTTCCCTATAGCGAGACTTATAACAAAATAAAATAAAATTAATAATTTTTTCGTTGAAGATGCTCCAAAGTACCACTCTGTAGCTCAATACATTTGCACGTTTTTGCCTCGCTCGAACTGTCTTTAGTATGGTCCCACCATATATCTCGTTTATCTTTTCTCTAACTGTAGTCTTTAAATCGTCAACGTTATTGTACCTTTGCTTGTGAATTTGGTTTTTTAAAAACAAAAAAAGATCAAGAGGGGCTAGGTCTGGTGATCGAGGAAGCCACTGAATAGGGCCACTTGTTTCTATCCATTGATTATTAAAAATAGTACTTAAAGGTTGATAAGAGCCTCTGTAGTTATGAACAGGTGCGCCATCTTGTTGAAAATGCAGATTCTGTCTACTTATAAGATCTAGTTCGTTTAATAAATTATTCAGAATTTCAGTCATAAATCCCACGTATCTTTCACCAGTTAGGGTGCCCCCATAAAAAAACGGACCAGCAATTCTTGAACCGATTAAACCGCACCAAACGTTAAAACTAAAACGGACTTGTGGAACTCTTGGATCTACTAACGAAAAATTAGCCTCTGACCAGGAATGAAGGTTTTTCCTATTGTACATTCCAGAATTTGAGAAATTGGATTCATCTGTCTATAAAATATAACGAAAGTTATTTACATTTTGACGACAGAAGTTATGATATCAATGGCAAAAAATTAGTCTTCTCTGTGGATTTCCTGCTAAAAGACCTTGAACTGGTCGGTACTTGAAAGGAATATATTTGTACGTTTTTAGAATCCTATAAACGGTACCATAAGACATAGATCCCTTGACAATGTCTGCTATGCAATTCTCACGGTAGGCTTTAGAATATGTAATAACTTCAATTTCCGTGGCCTCGCTTATTATAACATTATTTTTCTCCAAATGACATTAAAAGCGGATTTTTAATAACACTTGACAGGCTTTAAATGTGTATTTTTACTGCTTAGTCTATAGTGGCCTTTTTCTGCCTAGGCAGGAAAAGTTCGTTGCTATGCAACGTTCCAGGTAATACTTTAAATCCATCAGAAATTAAAATTGACAATAACTTGGTTGGTTTCCTAGCCTCGGCTATGAAACACCAGCCGCGGCATTGAATCTTGTGCTTTTCTGCATAGTAAAACAAATAACTATTTTTGCCCTTGTTTTGGCTCTAAATTTTACGTAGAGTCTTAAAAATACATCGCTCATTCGGTTCAGTGCGAAGTGGATATAACTCAGAGTAGTATTCTCTTGCTCTGTAGAGGATTTTCTGCACACTAAATAAGTTTCTAACTTATCACACTTTTCTGCATGGATAAAAACCTTTTTTTTTTCAAGTTAATAACTGACACAACAAAACGAATAAAAAACAAACAATATATACAAAATATTTGAAATTATTTGATAGAAAGTTATCATTGGTTTCCAAAGCCTTCTAGATGCCAAATAAATATTAAATAGCGATGGTCATACGGTTTTCATTTTCACACCTTACTATTTTACTACTGTTAATATTTAAAAATTGTAATATCGACGTTACTTTTGACTTTAGAAGAAAGTTTATTATAAGCTTTTTTGTTTAAAATTTCAAGTTTTAACAGATTACAATATAATATACTATATTATATATTTCTATTTAAAAAAATGTTATTTTACTTCAAAACTCGAAAATACGACCCTCAATTTTTTTTTTCATTCTTGTATTTGAATGAGAGCGCCCACCAGAGCAGTGAATTGCTTGAGGTGAAGTTTCCGTGAAGCACATCTGAAACGCACGTTATGTGTACAACATGTGTGCTGGAAGTACGCGCATATCCATGTTTGAGGATATTTTTCATGGTAGGTTAGGTTATAAAGTTCATTAAGAACGACAAGAAGCTATTAATTTTTTAATAACATGAAACACATATACAGGGTGTTTCAATAAAAACTCCCAGGCCGATTATTTCAAAAACTATAAGTGACATGTAAATTCTGTAAACGCCAGTTTTTAGCTTCTATGATTGGCTTCAGAACTGTGTAAAAAATGTGTTTAAATAATACAAGATGTAGGTGCCGGTATGGTGCTAAGAATTTTTTCGATGACAGGAATTTTTAAATGTTGTGGTTCTTAAAGATAATTAATTTTTGATCAAATTATGTTTCATACAAATTTTTGATAAATCCAACATGAACGGAGATATTTCGGGTTAAGTTTTTTATTAAAATAATTTTACCGGGTATTTTAATTAAATATTTTTAATATCCTTTAGCAGATTTTAATTTAATTTTGGTAATGATAATTTTAGTGATAAAACGCTCGTGTTGCGCTAAATTATTACGTCCAGTGACGTCTCAGGGAATGCCTTAACAAATAATTTTGGCAAAAAAATAAGACGCCACTGAGTTTTTGGTAATTTTTATATTTTTTTCGGATTAAGCAACTAAAAATATACTTTTGTCTGTTAAATTGTTTTCATATCTTGCTTCGTTTCGAGAAATAAAAATGCATATCTCTGGAAAACAAAAAGCATTAAATAATTAACATTATTAACACTCAGTGTCAGTGTCAGAATTTGCAATTTCTACATTTTTAAAATAAAAATGGTTTACCATAGAAATCAAGACAAATTGAACATGGTTTTAGATTATGGAGAATGCCATCAAAATGCTTCAGAAGCTGTGCGCTGCTATCGAGCTCGTTTTCCAGATAGACCAACGCCCGATCGCAAATCTTTTGTAGCTTTGTGTACCAACTTAGCTACATATGCTAGCTTTAAAAAGGAAAAGGTTCCAAGAAGGAAGAGGGTTACGAATGACGAAAATGTAGCTATAGTCCTACAAACAGTAGAAAATAGCCCACAAACGTCATTACAAAAATTAAAAGATGAAACTAATATTACAGTAAGTTCGTGTCGCAGAATCCTAAAAGGAAATGGGTTTTTTCCATACAAGATTTATTTAGTGCATCATCTACAACCAGAAGATTACCAGCGCAGATTAAATTTTTGGCAGATTTTCATATTCTTTTTGAAGAAAATCCAAATTTATTAAACCAAATTAGGTGGAGTGACGAATCCCGGTTTCATAATAATGGAGTAATTAACAGACATAATTGTCGCTACTGGTCCCGGGAAAATAATAACTGGATGCGACAGACTAAATTTCAAACACGATTTGGGGTAAATGTTTGGTGTGGTATTGTAAATGGTTACATAATCGGGCCCTATTTGTACCATCAACATTTAACTTCAGTTCGTTATTTACAATTTCTGAAAAACGATCTCCCTTTGCTGTTACAAAATGTAGGAATTGACGTAAATACTATGTGGTTTCATCAAGACGGTGCCCCAGCACACAATAGCAATATCGTTATGAACCATCCAAATGTGACGTTTCCAGGAAAAGTGATCAGCACAAATGGGGAACTTAGATGGCCAGCAAGGTCTCCTGATCTTACCCCGATGGACTTTTATTTATGGGGCTACTTACAAAATTAAATCTACAAGGAGCCAATAGAAGACATGGCTGACCTTTACAACAAAATTTATGCTACTATTTAATCGAAATACACAATTGAGAGTTTGCAGAACCGAATTATTATATCGATTTGCTATGTGTGTGTATAAAAACAGCAATAATTTTGAACAGCACATTCGACCCTATTAGTTAGTTTTTGGTATTGTTCTAATTTTCAAAAATAATTTTGTATAATTTCTCATCAGTTCTTTCATAAAATTTAAAACATCTTTTAATTTTATTTTATTATGCTTTAATGTTTTAACTTTGCTTTTAAACAACAAAAAATACAGCGTATTGATAATTTATGGTTTTGTTTCTTAATGCATATGCAATAAAATTGTTTTTATTTTTATTTCTTGAAAACGAAGCAAGATATGAAAACAATTTAACAGACAATAAAGAGATATTTTTAGTTGCTTAATCCGAAAAAAATATAAAAATTACCAAAAACTCAGTGGCGTCTTATTTTTTGCCAATATTATTTGTTAAGGCGTCCCCTGAGACGTCACTGGACGTAATAATTTAGCGCTACACGAGCGTTTTATCACTAAAATTATCATTACTAAAATTAAATTAAAATCTGCTAAAGGATATTAAAAATATTTAATTAAAATACTCGTTAAAATTATTTTAATAAAAAGCTTAACCCCAAATATCTCTGTTCATGTTGGATTTATCAAAAATTTTTATGAGACATAATTTGATCAAAAATTAATTATCTTTAAGAACCACAACATCTAAAAGTTCCTGTCATCGAAAAAATTCTTTGCACCATGGCGCCACCTACATCTTGTATTATTTAAACACATTTTTTACACAGTTGTGAAGCCAATGATAGAGGCTAAAAACTGGCGTTTACAGAATTTACATGTCACATATAGTTTTCCAAATAATTGGCCTGGGAGTTTTTATTGAAACACCCTGTATATGTAATTATTTTATATTCAGTTGTCATTATTCAAGAAATGTATTCTGCGAGGTATCAATCACCCCAATGGGAGGGGGTTTGAAACCCCCCCCCCCTGCGCACGGGCCTGATCATCACGCATTTTATTAAAATTGTAAGCACTTAAATAATTATCGAGGGTAAACCGCGCTGGACATGCCAATGTCAATCAATACGGAACACCGCAAGATTTAACCTGAAAAGCTCTAATAATTCGGCGCCCATCAATTGAAACTGCGGACCTTATGTAGGTACTTAATATGCACTTTTTTTCATGTTTTAACATGTAAAGATCGTCCCTCCAGTTTTCGTAAAACATTTTATCGTAATTCGGGTCATTTTTAAAATGGACACAATTCTTCCTATTATGACTTCTAGATTTAACCGAAGTGAAATAACGGTTCCGTTTCGGATGAAATAAAAAATTTGGGTTCCATTACAGTTCTAGTTCAGAAACAATAGTTATTTCGATTTGGTTCGTACCAATTTTTAACGGTTCCGATCCGGTTCTGTACAAAACAAGAAATTTCGATTAGGATTCAGTTCCCGTCCGTGTGGTGTGGATTCCGATTCGGTTCATAGTTACGTTTCCGATCCGGGTCTGTCTGTTTGCTATGTCAAATTAACGATAGTTTGTTACGGGTGTAGGTGATATCCAACATTTATATAGGTTTTACCTATCCACGAATTCTTGAGCTGTTGCTGAAATAACCCCACAATACATTTTAGCTGACCTTGGCTGCAGCATTACTTGATTCACCTTGCTCCTAAATTTTTGCCAGTTATGCCCATGCCTAAAATAATAATTATAAATGCAAATTTACCTTTCACATTCACAGTTCAAGCACCGGTACTTTTTATATTAAAAATTCAGGATGAATTTCCCTGCTTAAAAATATGAAAAAAATGCCCTATAAACCTATGTCCGGAAATGCTTCGTTTCGGACATACAGGATGTTAAAGTTTTATTTTAATTTTTGTTTGTTCTAAATAATTTTTGAAACAATCTCGATATTTAAACTAATAAATATATCCTTTATTTAGCACTTAGCTATTTAAACCAGATTACAAAAACAACATTCTTAATAGTACACAACCTCAGTTCCCTAAGTATAACAAAAGGTTTCTGTTAAAGATTCTCAGGTTTGGTGCTCTCTTAAAATTATCGGACAGATCGTTAAAATAGCGAATCCCATCGTAAATTTCGTTTTTTTTTTTAATTATGTAGTCGTTCCAGTCATGCTCGCTAATCCAAGGATGTTTATAGGAGTGAATTTTTTCCAGTGGAGCTACCTCATCGACGGTCCTCTGCAGAATGTCTACACAATCAGAATATACAACATTTACATCGGTTGACGTATAATTCCAGTTAAAGCCACTACAATATTTTCTATATTTTGTTGGTTGAGGTTCCTGGTACAAGTCTCATCATTTCTTGGTTCCACCCAAGATAGTCACAAATTTATGCCGATAATATCTATATCTAAATATCTATATATATAAAATCTACATATCTCTTTATGGCACGAGTATCCCAATCCTGGCACAGGTAACCTATATTTATGTCTCCCATAAAAATTGTTCTATGTTGATGTACTTTATCGTCTTCCAATGTTTTTTTCTGAATAAGTCAAAAATTCCCGAGCCGAACCATTTGGTGATCTATAAATGGATCCTATCAGTATTCTTTTTTACTTGAAGTATTGCTCTCACTGCCTAGTAATAATTATAGTCTATTGAGTCGTTATAAGTTTCTTTAAATGACAGTCCCTTTATTATATACATTACGCTGCCGTTAGTATGTCTACTATCAGAAAATGGCATTATACCCTTGAACGTCAAATTCAGACTCTTCAATATCATTTGTGACATGTGACTCACTTATGCACATCACGACTGGATCGTTATCGTCTGCTATTTATCTGATTTCATCCATATGTAGATCAGATACTTGGGCCTTGATTTCGACAAGAGAATGAGCTGGAAAACAAACACCGACTCCAGGCTCAAAAAAGCAAACAAACAACTTCACACGATATACCCACTGCTTGGTAAATTCAGTCGTGTAAACATCAGCACAAAAACCAACCTATACAAAATCATGATCAGGCCCGTACTCCTATACGGGGCCCCCACCTGGTGCACCCTGACAAAGACTAGACTACAAAAAATACAGATATTTCAGAACAAAATCCTGAGAATTATAACGAACGCACCCAGATACACCCCAACAATAGTTTTACACAGAGAACTCAAACTAGACACAATCACAGACTACATGACAAAAATCACTCAAAACTATAACAGAAAAACAGACACATCGACAAACCCACTAATAATCCAAACTCACAGACGCTCCCCCCGACCCCGCACCTATAAACTCCCCAGAGACTGGTTACCACCATAAAAAGCAAAACCGCTAAAACAACTGCTTTTCAAAACCAAAAAATCTAAAAACTTCACTCTGCAAATAAACCCTACAAGAAAAAATTAAAAAACACCAACAAAAATAAATGGCTTAAAAGTCCAAAACAAAAAACAAGACTCAACAAGTTTAGCGATAAGCTCTCCTACAAAAAAATCGGAGTAAAAGGCAGCAGCCTAGCTCAAAAGTAACAAATCGTTTATTGGGTATTTACCCGATGGGTACAATCATAAATACCCAGAAAATACCGGGTATTTACCCGAAAGATATTTACCCGTGGGAAGATTGGGTTTTTTTCTTAACGATTAACGATTCTATAAAAAAAAACATAATAAAATGAAGTGATCATAGAGTCGGGAATATCAACTCCGACACCACAACCAGGTCCTTCTGGACTGAGCAATAATTTAAGCAGAAAATCACTTCATTTAGATGATAGAGTTTCACAAATTATGAAGAAATCAAGTGATTCAGATGTTGATAAAAATAAAGTGATGAACACTGATGACACGGATGAAGAAGAAATGGAAACCAGCGATACTGAGACTGACGATGACAATGACATCAACAATATTCCATACATGGACACAGACGACGATTTATCCGAGCCAGAAACTAAATAAGTTATGCAGATTATTATATACAGGGTGTAATTTAATTGAGTGCCGATACTTAAGGGTGATAATCTATGAATGATTCTAAGATAAAAAGTTCATATGGACATATGTCCTAAACCTCTTCATTTTTGAGCTACAGGGTGTTAACATTTTAAGAAAAATATAACCTTTTTATATAAATCACTCTTAGATATTTTTATGAAATTTTGTACATACCTTTTAATCAATAAGGAGCATTTTTTGACCTAACAGATTTATAAAAATTTTTACCAGTGACGTCCGTACGGGGTTTGAACTGAATATTTTTAAAGAAAAAATGGATACGCCACTGCTTTTTCTAAAAACGAAACTTACTTTTGAAATTCCCATTTATTTTAAAGCAAATTTCGTTTATGGACTTACTTTTGTACGACGCACCGTTTTCGCGTAAAAAAATAAAAACAAAAAAAAACATTTTTTTCTTCGGTTCATTGAGACTGCTTTTATTTATTTTGTTGAATTTGGTTGGCACCCACCATGAGTGGAAACACTTTTTTTGGGACAACAATTTATTTTCTACTCACCAGTGACATTCAACTGAACGTTTGAAAAGAAAAAAACGGTAACCATATTAAATGCCCTCTTAAAGCAAATCAAATAAAAATCAGTAGGCTGGGTAAAGCTACATCAATTTTGACGTTTCTTTTCATAAAGACAAAAGGCCTGGCATTGATTTTGCATTATTAAATAATTATTATTACAGTAAGACGTTAAATTATAATAAAAGAATGGTAAATTTTACAAACAGTGAATTAACTGACATGCATTTTATTTATGGGCTTGCAGACGGTAATGCATACGAAGCCAGGCGGATATACCAAGAGCGGTATCCAAATCGCGTACTACCCGATCCGAGAACATTTTCTAGGATTCATAGACGTCTCCACGAGACCGGAACTTTAAAAGTAGACCACAGTGCTAAAGGAGTCCATCAAACAGTAAGAACACCGGAACTTGAAGAAGGAATTTTACACGAAATTGAGGAGAACCCCGAAAGTAGCACGAGGAAAATCGCGGCAACATTTAATGTTTCACATTTTCTTGTTTGGAAAATTCTCATCGAAAATTTATTATACCCATATCACATTCAAAGAGTCCAGGCATTACTCCCTAGAGATTTCCCGATGCGCATTAATTTCTGTGTGTGGTTTCTTCAAAACCTGATGGAAAATCCGTTATTTGACAGGCACATTCTTTTTACCGACGAAGCTAATTTTTCTCGAAACTCAATAAGAAATTTCCATAATAACCATTTATGGGCGGATGAAAACCCTTATGCAATTGTAGAATCAAATCATCAAGAACAGTTCTCAATAAATGTTTGGGCTGGCATTATTGATGATTATTTGATAGGCCCATTTTTTCTCCCAAGAAGACTTGATGGACAATCATATTTACACTTTCTTGAAGAAGATCTGCCGCCAATGCTTGAAGACCTTCCATTATTATTAAGAAACCAGATGTGGCTAATGCACGATGGTGCGCCTCCACATTTTAGCTTACGAGTGCGTGAATTTTTAAATCACACCTATCGCAATCGGTGGATAGGTCGCGGAGGAACGCAGCCATGGCCACCTAGATCTCCGGACCTTAACAGTTTAGACTATTTTTTCTGGGGGCATCTGAAAAGCTTAGTGTACCAAGTGCCGATTCATACCGAAGAAGAGTTACGAAATCGTATATTAGTATGCTGCCAAACCATAAGAAACACCCCGGAAATCTTCGAAAATGTGCGTCAGTCTATGGGAAGAAGAGTCCATGCTTGCATACGTGTGGGTGGACGACACTTCGAACAACTACTGTAAATAATGTGGGTTCTTTATTCTGTTTATCTTCTCTTGTCATTTCGCTTTCGATTTAAGGTTTGGAATTTTTCCTTTTAAATTAATCGCGATTTTTGAAATAAAATTTTTTATTTTTTTTTGTTTTTATTTTTTACGCGAAAACGGTGCGTCGTACAAAAGTAAGTCTATAAACGAAATTTGCTTTAAAATAAATGAGAATTTCAAAAGTAAGTTTCGTTTTTAGAAAAAGCAGTGGCGTATCCATTTTTTCTTTAAAAATATTCAGTTCAAACCCCGTACGGACGTCACTGGTAAAAATTTTTATAAATCTGTTAGGTCAAAAAATGCTCCTTATTGATTAAAAGGTATGTACAAAATTTCATAAAAATATCTAAGAGTGATTTATATAAAAAGGTTATATTTTTCTTAAAATGTTAACACCCTGTAGCTCAAAAATGAAGAGGTTTAGGACATATGTCCATATGAACTTTTTATCTTAGAATCATTCATAGATTATCACCCTTAAGTATCGGCACTCAATTAAATTACACCCTGTATACTGTTATTTCCTTTTTATATATTTATTCCTTATTCCTATATAAGTATTATCTTTGGTAGTCGTAGTCTAGGGAATCTAGATTATGTTTTTTTACATGTTTAAACAAGTTTCACTGTTTTTGTTGTTGTTATGTTATGTGTTGTTTTAATTTTTTTTTTTTTATTTTTAATACAACTCATAGAAATTTACACTTCCAATAAAATATATAAAAAACCTTAAATCTATTTGGGTATTTACCCAAGGTATAAAGGTAAATACTCGGGTATTTACCCAAAATATATTTACCGGGTATTTGCCCAGCACTATCCATATGAGACCCTATGTATTTATATGTATTACCAAAGAAAATTATAGCTACGCAATAGAAGTGTAATCCTTATGAGCGGTCTAGAACCGCGAGAGGCGCTGCACCAAGTTAATAAACACACAATTTTGCAGCAAATTCGAATTTGCACGTCCCGTGCTTAGCTTGATGGAGAGCTACGTTGCCAATAGTTGTATACTTTCTTAAAAGGTTGAAATTGAAATATAGAACTAAAAGTTATTGCATCTTTTATTTGCTTAATTTTAATAATAAGAGCTACAGTTAGTGATACAAGACAAGAACCACACGGAACTAGGATTTAAATTTTTTCATCGGATCTGGGGACGAGAAGGATCACTTATCTATTTCATTCCATTAAGATGTGCTTGTGGCGCAGTGGTTAGGGCGGCGTCTTTTAGATAAATATCGGTTTACCAGTCGCGAAATACAACCAGACGGAACTAGGTTTTAAATATTTTCATCGGATCTGGGGGCGAGAAGGTTCACTAATCTATTTCATTCCATTAAAATGTGCTTGTGGCGCAGTGGTTAGGGCGGCGTCTTGTAGATAAATATCGATTTACCAGTCGCGAGTTCGTTTCTACTCCCCAGTGTTTTTTTTTGTTTAAATTATTTTTTGTTGCTTTAAATTTTTTGTGAACTTATGTCTACTATAATATTGGTGGATAACTAGCATGGTATAGCTTTATTACTTGCGAGTAAAATACTATAGTTTCTCTACGATCATGAACTTATTTTTAAGAATTTATTTATCACAAAAAACTTTACCTTCGACGACCTGTGAAAGTGAGCAAAACAGCCCAGTTAACTTGGCAAGAAAATGCCTTATATCACACGCTTGTTAAAAAGTGTATTTGAAAAGTATTTTTCGAATCTAGGAATCAATCTGAGATATTTGATCCGATGCATATGGTGCCAATTTTCTTTCTTTTACACAATATACCATCCTGTAAGAGGATATTATGTACCAATTTTGGTTCAATTCCCTCCACTTAGAGGGAAGAGAATTAAAAAGTTAATATTTTTTTAAAAATACATCAATAAATATCCTGTACCCATCTCGAAAACAAAAGAAATTTGTACATAAGTGTATAGGAACCTTTTTACATTCTTTTAATTTCCTCTATCATGTGATATTATGTATTGTAATTTTTTCAAGGTCACCCTGTATAGCAGGATGCGTCAGTAAGGTGTTCGTCTTTAATAGCACCCAAATTACAAGGGATGCACAAAAATTTTTTGTATAAGAGCTGTTGGGTTTACCAAAAGGCATAACGCAAAAATATTTAACAGCATACTGAGTGACCAAAAAATAAATTACATAAACTTATTTCTTTTTGATGAAACACCCTGTATATTTTCTAGTTATTTAATCCAGTAAAGAAAGACCTTCCGTCTTTTCGTTTTTAAATTTTCTTGTGGCGTTGCCAAGTAATTTTTTTTTGAAGGAGTTTTTTAACTGAAGGAGTTTATCTTTTAGATTCCTTAATTTTTTATGAAACATGTCACTATCTAAATCTTATAGTTTTATCTTCATCCTATGCTTCGCAAAATAGGTATTTTTATTATCTTATTGAACAGAACTAAAAGAAATTAATTAATTAATTAATTAAAAAAATATCTTTTGTAGTAGGAGCCGCTTTGTACACTATTTCTATAACATATCCCACAAAAGAAAATATAGCTAAGTTAGGTCTGAAGATTATGCTGGCCAACCCACTTATGAAATACGGTTACAGTTTTAGGTAGAAATCAAAAATTGGATAATTTATTTAAGAAAATATAACTTTATGCGATATCCTGTATCTAAAGTGGCCAAGGGCATTTGCGGATACCCCTGCAAAAAGTATTTCAAATACCCTACATGCTAAAATTTTTTATTTTTACCTAGCATAAAAAATAAAATAGTTAAGAGGGTGTAAAAAGTTTAAAAGAATATATTTTGTGAACACTTTGTATAAAAAAATCGATTGAGGTAGTCAACTTGAAGATTACAATAAACTCAAAGATTTTAACATTTTTATATCAACCTCAGCTTTTTGGTAAACCCCGAAAATGAAAATATTGGTTCATCTATGCCGTATTGTTTTATTGGGTCTAGTCTAGTAATCCCGATAACCAGTCTACAAATTCAATTAATAATCCTGAATACTATATTACATATTATAATAAATGGTATCCGTTGCTTCGCACCCGGAAAGACGACAACTCTGGACGTGCATTCGGCAAAGGCCGGCCGCTTAACGAAGAAGGATCCCCGCTTTAAAAACCGGGGTCCATCAAGAGGTCGAATTATTAACAGTACCTTGAACTTCTAATGCGTAGCTATAGTTTTCTTTGGTATTACCAAAGAAACTTATTGCATAGCTATAAGTTTCTTTGGTATTACCAAACACGTTCTTATTTCAGCGCACCTCTTATCCGATATCTGTGTATTTATGCAGTTCTTGTCGAATACTGTTTGTTTATAACATCAATATTTGGTATTTTTAGTACGTCACTAGCATATTTACAATTTGTACACTGCATATCGCTGGCGCTACATTTGGAATTTAAATGAAATGCGAAATTCGAATTTGATGTTAGTATGACTTGTAGAGGGCGCCACCTATATATCTTTTTATACTTTTGAGGAATCATACCTTTTTTATACGTGCCTGTATTACATTTTTAAGCAAAAAAACAGATTTCTTCGGCATTTTTACGTGAAAAATGCGAACTTGGTACAAGTCACTACGAGCAACCGTTCTCGAGAAAAAGAATAATAAAAAAATAAATGACATTTATTTGCATATCGCTACATTTTGATAAAATTGCATTTATCTCCTAAACAAAGCCAAAATCAAAAAATTATCAAAACGTACTTTGCATTTGTCATTAAACTGCTTATATAACAGTGTTATCAAAAGATAAAACAGCAGTGGCGTACATATTTTTTGTTCCGCTTGAAAATTGTAACACTCCGTATCTCCGAAGCGAAGCATTTAGGTACGGACACAGCTGTATAGAAACTTTTTTTCATACTTTTAAGCAGAGAAACTCATACTGAATTTTTCCGCAATATTAATGAAGCACCCTGTATAGTTACAAAAATAGCAGGAAATAAACCTACTACTTACACTGCTAAAACTCCGCCGATCTCTCCAAAAAAATCCTGTCGTAAAACTTGCTTGTAGTAAGATAAACTGGCTATGGGAAGCCTTAAAGGCATCGTATCTTCTCTACGAAAAACTTTTTCAATTTCATCGGGGTCGAACAAAAACAACATGTCAGGTCTTCGCAGTAAATCTCCAATTTTTACAATTTTTCCGTATCTTCTATGCAGCCTCACCGCCATTTGGTCGATATTCTCGATTCGATAATCGCGAGGACCTAAATTAAAAAATGTCAAGCTTAGTTGGTTCTAGAATAATAAGAAATCATCCTTTATATATCCTGAAAAATAAAACACAGCAACTAATATGTTAAAAATGATTTTCTTGCAACCGACCGAAAAGCAAGCACTTTGTAGATAATTTTTTAAACGAAAAATATGAATTTACTAATCCCTCTTTTAATACAGTTCAGTTTTCTATTTATTTTTTTTATTTAGCTAAATATTTCAGTTTATTAAATATTTTCCTTGATACAGAGTTTTCAAACTAGAATATCTATGCCTACCTAATAGCTATACCAATATAGCATAGTAATAGTAGTAGTAGTGACAAGTAGGCCAGTTTTGACCCTTTTTGCCAACCCCGTTTTAACGTCTGGGTAATGTCAGCCAGACGGGACCTACAGTTTAACGTGGGTTCCGAACCACAATATAACCGACAGATGTTATTCTCGGCACAGTATTTTTACGGTGTTGTTATTATTAACGTCTCTCCGCTCACCACAAACCTCGACGAGCCGGCCCTTAAACGTCCTTGTGTGCAATAGAATACAGTAAACCAGTGGGATGTTCGGTGTGATCAAGTATAGCGAAGGTGCGAAGATATTGTAACTTAACCGACTTACTGTTTTAAAAGCGATAACATCCCTTGGTGATTTAATCCGATATCGGACTTCTTAAAACGCACAGACAAGAGAGTTATGTATGTCGCGGGGACCCTCGAACCATCCGGAACAGCATCAGACCCGTGCACTCGAGACTCCGCCGCCAATTCTTTGGTCAAGGTTCTTACCTCAACCATACGAATATCAGGCAGTGTCCGACATACACCATCCGCCCCACCGATCATCCTTCATTTGGCTCAAGGGTCCCTCCTTCGACAACATGCCGTTTCTAGAGTACCTACTAGACTGAAGTGCCGTTGAGAATTTGTCGGTGTGAGAATTTGTCGGTGTGAGAATTTGTCGGTGTGAGAATTTGTCGGTCGCTACGTAGTATGGTGACCTGGGCCCTGCAAACTGAAAAAAGTCTGCTGGGCCAGCCCGGGCTTGAACCAGGTACCTGTAGCATGGAAAGCGAGAATGCTGCCACGCGACCAGGCCGTCACCTATCAATATAGTATAATAAGCTATTATCAAAATTTTCTCGTACCCCAGTAGCCTTTTGTCAATTAAAAAAAAAATATTAAAATTATTATAGTGTTAATGTGATCATTTTACAAACTTCTAGGGTAGAAGAACACAGGAAAAAAAATAAATTTCATATCAACATGGGTCTGGAAACGCTTCCTCAGGGAGTTAGAGCCCTTTGAAGATGACCTTTATAAACTAGTTTTCGTTTTGTAGCTCCGGAACTACTTCAGCTACAGCAACCAATTGTGGGACAATAGGGACATAAATTACTGTTAGTAAGTTCATCTTATTGAGCTTATTGGACAATGGACAATGGTAACTTTAACCAAGGGGATATTAGGGTAAATTTGACCGCATTCCTCTCTAAAGCTTACATTTCTTGCCGTTTTGACATCAGATTGTGATTTTCCTATGTCGTTTACATAAAAAGAATACTCTCTGTAAAAGTCGCTAAATATCATCGTTTCTTCGGAAATTGGCTAAAAACAAGTTAAGATACAGAAATTAATTATTGAAGAAATTAGGTCAAAAGAATAATGAGGTTCAGTACAGATATCCAGAGATCAATTAATCAGCGTTATTATTATGGTAGGTAGTACAAAAAGAAACTTAAAATAGCACTTCCTGAAAAATGCCGACATTCTATTAATTTATGGGGATGGTCGATGTAATGGTAGAGTCGCTTCTCGACTATATGAAGAGCGGTTTCCTGAAAGGCAAATTCCAGCTCACAGACTGTTTGAAAGGGTCAATCAACGGCTAAGGGAAACTGGCTCCCTAAGAATAAAACGGTTGGATAATAGCGCTTAAAGGATCGTGCAAACCCCGCATTTTGAGGAAGAGGTACCTCGGCGATTTGAAAATAATCCTTCTGTAGATACCCGAGCAGTCGCAGATGCCATGTTTGTTAATCATGTCAGTGTATTATGGAAGGTTGTTCATGAACAGCTTCTTTGCCCCTACTATTCTCAAAAAGTGCAAACATTGGTACCAAATGGTTTCATGTCCCGCGTAGAGTTTTGCCAGAATTGTTACATGATCTGCCCCTAAATATACGACAGAACTTATGGTTCCAACATGATGGAGCACCAGCTAAATGAAAATTTTAGAAGACATTGGATTGGCCGCGGAGGCCCTGTCACCTGGCCAGCGCGCTCCCCAGATCTAACACCTTTAGATTTTTTTTTGGGGTACTTATATGAAAAGTCTCGTTTATGAAACTCCAGTCGAATCAGAAAAATATTTGGTTGCTAGAATTTCTGCTGCCGCTAAAGTAATCCAAAGCATGCTGGAGTTTTTAACCAGGTCAACTTAAATATGCAACTGCTTTTTTAAGTTTCTTTTTGTACTACCTACCATAATAATAATGCTAATTAATTTATCTCTTGATATCTGTACTGAACCTCAGTGTTCTTTTGACCTATTTTTTTTAAGAATTCAATAATTGATTTCTGTATCTTAACTTGTTTTCAGCCAATTTCTGAAGAAACGACAACATTAATTTTAGCGACTTTTACAGAGAGTATTATTTTTATGTAAAAGGCATAGGAAAATCATAATCTGATATCAAAACGGTAAGAAATTGAAGCCTTAGAGGAATGAGGTCAAATTTACCCTAATACCCCCTGGTTCGCACACCCCTGGTTAAAGTTAACATTCTCCAATAGGCTCAAATAGATTAACTTACTAACAGTAATTTATGTCCCAAAATTGGTTGCGGTAGTTAAAGTAGTTCCGGACCTACAAAACGAAAACTAGTTTATGAAGACCAACTTCAAAAGGCTCTAGCTTCCTGAGGAAGCGATTTCGGCCCATGTTCATATGAACTTATTTTTTATTTTTTCTTGTGTTTTATCTACCCTAGTAGTTTGTAACATGATCACATTAACACCCTGTATATTATTATTATTATAGTACCGACGTCATATTGACATAACTTTTTCGGCACCTATTACGTCCAAATCACCTTGTCATGACTTTACAGTGACATCATTCTTTTTCACAACGAGCAAAGTTGTTTTATAACAATTCGAATGTGTTTTGTTTTTTTATTACTACTTAGAACGCCATAATGGATGTCAATACCGTGATAAACAGAATATTTTCTCTACCTCTAACGTATTAATAAAATATTATTGTGATGTTTCATACATTAAGTTAAGTCGGCACGGTGGATCTTTGTCGGTGCGTCATGGATTATTAATCAAAGGAACGTGATTTACAACTCCCCATCTTTATTTATTATAAGCCTTAAAAATGAATAGAAACATAGCGTCTCCGAGGTTGCGCAATACGTCTCGAATTTAAAGTAACGTGCTAGATAGAGACAAAAGATATTTGGAGAGTTGTCCATTGATGTCGAAGTCATCGTTTCGATCTGTCAACTTTAATTTGTGTTTAAACGTTTTTGTGTCTTGAAATTCAATTTAATCCTAAAAACTGTTCTTTTCAGAATCATCCTTATCGTAGATACTGTCATGTTGGCGGTAAGTAATTATGGATATTTGTTATTATTATTATTAAGTTCGAACGCTAGCCACGAAAATTTTGACGTTTATAAACTTACATGCATGAATATCGCATATCACAAAACTAGGCGGACTATCCTAGCTACCAAACCATCAACAACGAAGTCAGTTCATTGATCAAAATACCGAAATCAGACTATGAAAATAACTTGGTAAATAACAAAAACAGGAAATCCTTCTTTAAATATATAAAAACCACTCTAAAGTCCAGAGTTAGCAGTTAACTGGAGAACCGGAACTAGTGGCAAACATGTTCGCAGCTGAATTTGAATCGAGCTTCATTACAGAGGACACCAATCATCTATTTTTACCAACTCAAAATTATCTAGAGCCATCCATAAAAACAATAGAAATAACTGAAGCCAAAGTTACGAACCTCTTAAACGAGCTCAAATCAGACTGCAGCCCAGGCCCTGACAATATTAATCCAGTATTTTTAAAGAATGTTTCAGTAATTAAAACTCCCTAATCACACAAATGAAAAAATCGATTGAAGAGGGCAAAATACCTCAACAGTTGAAGTCGTCAATTGTTATACCAATTTTTAAAATTATCGCCAAATTAGCTTGACATCAATTCCGTGCAAACTCATGGAGAAACTAATCGCAGAAGACCTTACCAACTTCTTTCTCCGAAACCAAATACTACCATTTAACCAGCATGGTTTCCTACCTGGTCGTTTAACGGTGTCCAACCTATTAGAATGTGTAAACTCTTGAACTTCTTCATTGGATCAGAACAACCCCATTGATATCATTTACCTGGGTTTTAAGTGCCCCATAAAAGATTAATACAAAAACTTAAATCCTTTGGAGTAAGGGGAAATTTACTAAAATGGATCACTGACTTTCTTACCGACACAACTAGCGTAGTCAGAATAGATGTTGCTACTTCACGGACATTTAAAGTCACATCAGGTGTATCACAAGGGTCAGTCGTGAGACCAATCCTCTTTAATCTGTACACATCTGTGACTTACCAGCAGAACTTAGGTCAGATGTTTCATTGTTCGCTGATGACACCAAAATTTACACAAATCCTATTACACATTACGATATGTTGGCATCAGATCTTAAGACAATTGAACAGTGGTGTGACAAGTGGCTTCTACATAGTAATAATGAAAAATGCACAGTCCTCCATATAGGCAACAATAACTCAAAAAGACGTTATGCTCTCAAAAACGTAACCATCAAACATGTTACCCACCAGAAAGATCTTGGAACCATCATCAGTGAAGATTTAAAATGGGCAGCTCGCATTGGATAATCTTTAAGAAAGCCAATGCAGTTGCCTATATGGTATCAAGGGCCTTTACAAACCTGTCTGCGTCCCTTCTTGAAAAAATTTACAAAACATACATTAGACCAATCCTATAATATGCAGCCCCAGTCTGGAACCCCTATTTTGTAAAAGACATCCATGCCTTAGAACAGACTCAAAAAAGGATCACAAAGCTTGCACCCTCAATACGTAGTCTGAGCTACGAAGAAAGGCTAAAAAAGCTCCACCTGGCAACGCTTCATGACAGACGAATAAGAGAGGATCTAATAGAAACCTACAAAATTCTGCACGGTCACTACAATGTCAATTTGAACCTCTTTACCCTAAATCACGATTTAAGACTACGAGGCCATAACTATAAACTTACACGGGAACGTTTCAAGAAACTCTGTAGACAACATTTCCTACCCAACCGAGTCAACCGCCAATGGAACTCTCTCCCAAGAGACTGCGTGACTGCGTCTTCCACCAACCTAACTAAGCCAACGTGACAAACTAAGTTTAAACGGCTCCGCCGCCTATACTGACTTTTAATAATAAAAATAATAATACCTAGGGTGAGAAGTGAACTGTTATACTCCGTCTATCTATCTTACAACTTCATTATAAATGCTAATCCCTAATAAATTCGTTACTTATAGAATAAAATGTTGCGCTGCTTTAAGATAATAATATAGTATATAAAAGCGTGGAGAGAAATATTTTTTTTATCTAGCTGTATGCAACAAAAGTGTAGTACTGATTTTTTATGTTAAAAAGAAAACGCAAAACATATTTTAAACGTATTTTAATAATAAATCATAATAATAAGTAATAATAATACAACAGTATATAAGATACAATACAATTAAAATTATAGCATATAGGACGGTTATTAATTAAAATAAAATATACATATACCTACAAAAAAAGTACTGCGTCAGAAAAATAATTATTACATTTTAACTCAACTCAGTTTCACTGTCACTGTCGTCATCCAAGTTAACAGTAACTCTTGCTATGGGCATATTCTATACTTACGTATGATTTTTTTACATTTTGAACATGCGCTACACAATTTTCCCAGCTTTTGTTTGGAATATTTTGCATCTCTGACTGTACTAAAGCTGTCACAGAAGAATTTAAGGTTGGCGAAACATTCCTCCTTACTGATGCTTTCAGCTGGTGCCATATATGTTCAATTAGGTTGAACATGCAATGATAAGGAGGAAGTCTTAACACGGTATGACCCATTTCTGCCGCCAAAGTGTCACAATAATATTGCTTTTTTATTGAAAACGATTTTAAAATTTTGAGCAATTGTTTTTTTGTGTAATTTTCTTCAAAATAAATATTATTTTCTATCATATAGTCCTGGATGGTAACTATTGTGTCATTGGTAGCTCGCATTATCCATCACTATCACACTGTTTGGTGGTATATTTGGTAATAATTTGTTTTTAAACCAGTCTTCAAATAGTTCTGCCCTAGTATCATCGTGATAATCAACAAGGGAGTCCTTTATATTTTTGGCTGATAAGGCCAAAGCGCTTGGTATAAATCCGTTTTTTGTCCCAGCACGAATTACTGTTATACGCTTACCGTAATTTAATGGAGCTTTCTTTCTGCATTGACCCGATAAATCTACCCAACTTTTATCTGGAAGTTCGTGTGTGTTATACCACGTCTCGTCCAAATGAATAATATCCCTTCCATCCTGTCTATATCCATGGACTACAATTAGGTATTCCATCCTCCGTCTTTTTCACCGGGCCGATTCCATAATTACTTGCCGTTTGTCAATTTTTTTCACTTTAAAACCGTTTCTTAAAATACATTTCCTTAGAAGTCTCACGACAACACTCTGCATCATCTTTTTTTTATCTTTACAATAGAGTTTTTAAAGTGGGGTTCATTTGTTCCCTGTACATGGCATATATTTTTCTACGAATTATATCGACATCCTTTCCCCTTTCCACTATATGTTTATTCACAACAAACCACACTGTGCTCACTGGCCTGCGTGTCAAATTCACTGCACCAAATTTTGAAAAACCACGTTCAAGAAGGGTGGTGTAAACGTCAAAGAATAATATTTTTGTGTCAACTGATAAAATATCACGCTTTAATTGAGTTTTATCACGACCCGTAGATCCACTTGGCGTACTGGTTTCTTCCCACGAACGAACTATTCTTAGATATCACGTTTAATTGGCAACAAATAACTTCTTGTCTAAACCAATACAAATATCTAACTGAATTTTAAAACAAAAATCGGCATATTTAAATAACTAAAATAAACCTATTTTATTTTACCCTAATTATTTTAAAAGGATTACTGAGAAAATATAATAATCCCAGTAAACCAAATTCGGTTTCAGTGACGTTCCTGAAACCATCTTTTTAAATAGGAAACGTTTCATACTAAGTTTCTGAAACGTTTCGGGTCGGTTACAGAAACGGTAAATGTCCTACCCAAAAAACGTTTTAATACAACGTTTCTAAGTTACTTTTCGTAAACGTTTACTAAGCTATTAATAAACGTTGATAAAACTATATATAGTGAATAAGTTGAAATAACGTTTCTGCTACGTTTCAGCAACCCTAATGCCCTGTCCAATGAAAGTTTATTGGTAACGTTTTGGAAACGTTCTTGTAACTTTTAACATTCAGGACACAATTAAATTTCTGAAACGTGGTTGCTACGTTTCTGAATCCGTAGATATCCTGCCCAATAACCGTTCTTCGTGGTGCATCTAAATAAGTTTCGGAAACGTTTATGCTACGTTTCAGAAACCATAAATAATGACGCATAATTATTACTTCTCATAATGTATATTGATGAAAATTATATACATACTAGGTATTATGTGGAAATTAATTTTCTGTTCGTCGTTTGGACCTTTGATATCTTAGAGCAGCTATTGTTTAAGCCGGTCCATTATACATCGTTCTAGTTCAACTTCTGTGAAACTGCCAAATCTTTTCCTAGATGCGTCTGAAACCAAAATATTGCTGTTACAGTTACTGAAATAAAAAATATAGCGACTCTTCATAATATAATATTAGACTTCTTTTTCTAAAATCTTGAATTACATGCACCCAAAAAATGATCGATTAATAATAATTGTTCCAATCAAGAGAACCTTTTTAGTTTAAAGTTTAAGCTGTCCAAAACTGTTATTGTTTTATCTTCATCTTACAGGGTATAACAAAAAATATTGCATGGCAAACTAAATAAGCCAAATTAATGTGTTTTAAGGTTCCATTGTAAGGACACTCATCTAATGAACATCAATTAAAAAATTAAAACAAACGATTTCCAGTAGCGTCCATTATGGGTCCTTATCTCCGTAGGTAAAGTTATAGGGCAGTTTTGAATGTTAAGAAATAAGAAAATAATCTAGATTTATGGGAAATGTAATACATTTTTTATCAATGGATGTTAAAGCATGCTGTGATTGATTTTCTGAAATAGAGCTAGAGACTATTTTTCCTTTTCAATTTACCGCTTAATTATCCGTCTGGCGTTTGGTAACTAGTTTGTTTTGTTTGGTTTTGATTATATTCATTTTTCACTTTCAAAAGCACAAAATTTAATTTACCTTAACAACAGGACCAGGTGCAGGTTCAGTCATTATAACTAAAACACTTTCACTTTTCCACACACTAATTTCAAACAAATTTTAAAAAACACACCAAAAACAGGAACAAAAGACAGAAAGTCAGATGGTGGTGTTGTTCTGCCTTTATGATGCTGCACGCGCCATTATTTGCTATTAACTAACGTTCCACTCGGCGCTCGGCTTCGGCCAAGTTCGGCAGTCAGCGTGACGTCTAGGCTTGTCGCAATTGGTCGCAAAGCAACACGTGGCGAAAAGATTTAATCTAATTAGTTCTGTCTGGCCCCAAGGAATTAAAGCAAAGGAGCGAATTTTCAATAGAACACGGTAAGCAATGGGATGCCCCTTTAAAAAAAAAGATATATACGTAACGTAGGATAGGTACCTTGTTGAGCTTGTTTAAAAATCATAATGTTTTTATTAAAATTTATTTTTCTCTTCATCTGAGACATGTCAAATAGGTTTCGTTTCAGCAACTAGTTCCAGAAACGTAGCCCTGTAGTTTCTATGAACGTTTTATTGGAAACTTTAAAGGGGTCACTTGAAACGTTTCAGAAAGGTTTTGTGTTTACTGGGATATAATAGTCTTCAAATAGATCCGTACCTGGAGTCCACAGATCAGGTGGCCGAATTTTACACCTCACACAATAGGTTATTATGACGATAAGGGATTAGCATTTATAATGAGTTTGTAAGATAGATAGACGGACCATATATTATTATAGCGAGCGCTTTCATGTCCAGAGAGGTGCGCAGAATGTCTTTGGTATATACATATGATTTTTTTCTACTACTAACACTAAAATATTGCATACATTAATTCGTTTAGATCTTTATACAGGGTCGTTGGTATGTATGGAAACGGTCTATTATTTCTTAAAGCACAACAGCTAGCAAAAAATATTCCAGATAAAAGTTTTATGGTTTTTTATAGTCTATTAGAATTTTAGAAAACAAAGTATACAGGATGAGTCAGAAAGTCGTAGAGAAATAAAAGTACTTTTTTTTTAATGGAACACCCTCTATCTTAGAATATTTTAGAATTTTACGTAGAATTACAATTATTATATGCATTATAAGTCTAAACCAAGTAGTTTCCGAGATATGGACTTTTAAAAAATGACATTTTTGAATTTTGACAGCTTCTAGCTTTCTAACGGTACGTCTTAGAGTAAAACGGCGTACGTGTCCCTATCTTAGTTTTTAACTATCTGTTTAAAAGTGTCAACTTCCGGTTAAACCGGATGTAGCTCAAAAGCCGGAAATATAGTACTTCCGGTTTAACGGAAGTTGGTATTTTTGATAAGATAATAAAAAAGTAAGATAGGGACATGTAAGCCGTTTTGCTCTATGGCGTACCGTTAGAAAGCTAGAAGCTGTCAAAGTTCAAAAATGTCATTTTTCAAAAGTCGATATCTCGGAAACTATTAGGTTATATAATATATTAATTAACATTACCATAAAACGTTTGCCTTGAATATTTTTTGTTAGCTATTTTACTTTAAGAAATAATCGACCGTTTCCGTACATACCAACGACCCTGTATAGTCATTTCTGTCTAACTTTTAAAATATTTTGAAAATCAAGTAGCCTGGAAAAACAGAACTATAGAAATACGATTTTAAATGTCGGTTTGTAGAAAATTTGTAGTTGTGTTAATATCTTAACATGTTAAAGAATCGGTGAGTAAGAATGCTCAAATCGCGTATAACTTACAGTCGAAACGGCGGCGGTTCCCTGCCGGTGGGTCATGGATATATCACTTCATCTTTATTTATCATAGCGTAAAAAGTCAATAAAAACATAATAGAGCGCCTCCGAGGTTGCGCAATACGTTTCGAATTCATAGTAACGTGCTAGACAGAGACAAAAGATATTTGGAGGGTTGTGCATTGATGTCAAAATCATCATTTTGATCTGTCAACTTTAATATGTTTTTAAACGTTTTTGTGCCTTGAAATTCAATTTAATCCTATAAACTGTTCTTTTCAGAGCCATTTTTTTATCGTACTTTCATATGGGTGGCAAGTAATTATGGACATTTGTTATTATTGTTAAGCCGAACGCAATCCATTTTGACGTTTATAAACTTAGACTTTGTATGACTTTTTGAATCTCATAATTTTGATTAGGTTCATATGGCTTTTAGGCACACGGAAGCATATATGTATTAGTACTATATGGCTATTACCCTGAATATCTTGAAGCAACAACAGAGATAGAAGATCCAGGATCATTTCGACTTGTGCGCATGCGCCGTAAGGGTATTGCCAAATGTACTTTTATTTCTTTAGAACAGGGCAGAAGAGTGAGCCTTAGAAAATCAAAGCAATGATAAAATTAACAAAAATCTTGCTAAGAAATTGTAAAATAAGCATTAGGTCTGTACTTCCAAGTGCTTTCAAATTATTTCTTTCCATTTCTAAACTAAAACGCGTTAAATAACAATTTCATATAACTGGAAGGTGACAACGTGACAGCGTCTCATTTTTACTCGACATAACCTCGAAATCTTTAGCAAATGTTAATTTGTTTGACAGTTCGCTTCATCGAGTTGATTTGGTATTATTAACGGCTTTTGTGTACTGTTTGTCTTTACTTTTCTGCAAATTCTGATTGTGTGTGTGAAGTGTGATAATTTTGTGATGATGCCGAGGCAAAACAGAATATTTTACATTATTTTAAACAGGTGTAAAAACTTAAACAAAGATTTATCGTTCTGCAGGTATGTACCTAGATCGGATGTTACTTTCTTTTAACTTACCTAACGTTAATTTCGTGAGGGAACAATAACTAGGTAGTCCATTTCCTAAAGATTATTTTCTTTTGCTGCTGTTAATATACTTAGGTACCTACATATTTTTACCGAAAATTGCATGTACAGGGTTATCCAACCAAGACTAGACAAGGCGGTTTTTTGACTTTTCCTGTACTTTTATAAAAAAAACTGAAATAGCCATCTTAAGTCATTTTCTCCCGCGAATTCGAATATCTTCAGCAAAAAACAATTGAACATCAAACAAAAGTACTAGGGGTCACTTTGATATTTTTTTAAATGGGATGCCGTATTTTTAATGAGCTTATCCGATTTCTCATATAAATTTTGATCTAAAATGTTGGATTTTTAATTCAAAAACGCCTTTTTTCTTCAGTTTTAAATTAATTGATTTAATTTTTAATTAAATTTTTTTTATTAAAAATCCAACATTTTAGATCAAAATTTATATGAGAAATCGGATAAGCTCTTAAAAATACGGCATCCCATTTAAAAAAATATCAAAGTGACCCCTAGTACTTTTGTTTGATGTTCAATTGTTTTTTGTGAAGATATTCGAATTCGCGGGAGAAAATGACTTAAGATGGCTATTTCAGTTTTTTTATAAAAGTACAGGAAAAGTCAAAAAATCGTCTTGTCTAGTCTTGGTTGGATAACCCTGTACTTCAAAGAATCCTACAAAAACCTACTATTTTACTTGTTAAACTCTAAGAATAATTGTAAAATATCTAATAAAAGTGTAAGGAATTTAAATATTTGAATTCTGGCGGCAAAACCTTATGTTGGTAGAATTGTATAAACGAGGTTAGGTCTGACACTTTTATGTCATGTCGCCGGTAGATAAACGATTAAAGATTGTAGTGTTATGGTTTTATTAAATTAAAGGCGAAAAGTCAAGATGATTTATGTGTTTTCATGTAAGGACTAACATCCCTTACATCTTCAGGTGTGGGGTAATACGAGAAATACCAGTAACAACGGGGATGACCCAATTATTTCAAGATTAAAACAGATTACGATTTTATGATGGCGTCAGGTCATGAAGGATTTTCAGCAGAAGAATTTGAGCAATTTATGGAGAACCAAGGCAAAGACAGTAAAGACACATGCAAGGGCGAGAATGGTGAGAAGTTACTCGGCACTATTGGTCAGTTATTACAGCAAAATGCTGAAATGTTACGCATGCTGCAGTTAAATCAAAGTGGCACACATATTACGAAGCAAGACAGTTTTCATGTAATGCCAGATTTGTCAAAGACAATTGATAATTTTGACGGAGAAAAAGGTCCAAGAGTGGCGGAAATTTGGTTAAGACAGCTGGAAACTACTTCTTTACTGCACAATTGGCCCGATTCAATCCTGTTTCAAACTGCAAAAAGTCATTTAGTAGGAGCAGCAAAATTCTGGTTTTTGGGGAAAGCAGATGTGATAGGAGATTTCAGATCGTTTCGACTGGCTTTTAAACGTACGTTTATTTTTGAAAGAAGTAAGACAGAACTATGGAAACAAATGCAAAACAGAATACAACAACCAAAAGAGAATATTGCACTTTACTTTCATGAAAAGGTAGCCTTATGTCGAGAGCTGCAACTAAGTTTCCGAGAACTAAAGGAACAAGTGGTAGTTGGATTACTATCAAAGGACTTAAGTAATTTTTTATTCTCAAGAAGTCAAGAGGATGAAGATGAATTATTTCAAGATATAATTGAATATGAAAGAGTGTGTAATGCTCGAAAAGGAAGAATAAGCCATAGTAAAGACATTGGTTTTAAATACGAGACAACAAGCAGAGTTCAGCAGGGAGAAGTGAAACGAGAAGTACCAAGGGTGAGGCAGGTACTGCGATGTTACAATTGTAATGAGGAAGGGCATAGGCTTACTGAGTGCTCCAAGCCACGTCGCCCTAAAGGTTCCTGTTATGGTTGTGGATCCTCCGAGCATCAGCGGAAAGATTGTCCAAGGACATCAGCAATGTGGGTAGATGGGTTAAAGCCTGCATTTACAGTTTCAGTCCAATTGCAAATGGTTGAATCTAACTATGAACTAGAAGCTTGTTTGGATACAGGAAGTCCAGTGAGTTTAATAAAAGTTGGTATTTTGCCATTAAATTCTTATGAAGTGGGGAATAATAATAAAAAGCTGTATGGTTTAAATGGGGCTCAATTAAACATTTTGGGTATTTATGAAAAAGATATTATTGTTCAGGATATACAGGTTCAAATTACATTTTATGTTGTTCCCGATAGCACTATGTCATTTCAAATTTTACTTGGTAGAGATTTTATGGATAATAAAAATTTAAGAGTTGTTATTGATAAGGGAGTTCAGATTTCTAAGATTTGTACCGAGGTAACGGAAAGTAAAGAGCCTGTTACTGATGAGATTCAAAATGAAATAAATCAAATCATGTTTATTGATGCCGGTATTGAAAATATACCAATTATCAATGTCAATTCGCAATTAGATTGTAAGATACAACAGGAGGCTAAAGTCTTGGTAAATGATTATTTAAGTAGGGAAAAACCTGATAAACCAAAAGTTGATTTTGAGTGTAAGCTTTCAATTAAACAGGAAGAACCATTTTCTTTTAGAACTCGCAAGCTTTCTTATGAGGAAAAAAATAAATTGCAAGAAATTTTGGACGAATTATTAGAGAAAAATATAATTCGAGAAAGTTATTCTCCTTATTGTTCTCCTATTGTACTGTTAAAAAAGAAAAATGGAAAAGATTATAGACTGTGTATTGATTACAGGAATTTGAATAAGAATATTGTAAGAGACCATTTTCCTCTTCCATTAATAGAAGATCAGATAGATCTACTTAAAAATAAAAAGTATTTTACATGCCTTGATTTAAAAAGTGGGTTTCACCATATAAGAATGTCTGAAGAGTCCGTTAAATACACTTCATTTATTTGTAGTTTGGGTCAATATGAGTATTTACGTTTACCTTTTGGCATTTCAAACGGTCCATCTGTATTTTGTAGGTACATAAATTTGATTTTTAGGAAACTCATTCGTGAGAAAAAGTTATTAACATTCTCTGATGATCTTTTAATTGCTACTGAAACCATAAACGAAAACTTGGCGATTTTGAAAGAAGTTTTAACTTTAATGAAGGAGAATTTGTTGGAGTTGAGGTTAGATCACACCTCTAAGACATCTGGACCGGATGGCATACCACCTTCACTGCTACTAGGCTGTAAATCATCACTTACCGTGCCCCTATGCATACTCTTCCAAAGGTCGTTTGATTGTGGGCTCTTTCCTGATGTTTGGAAATTTTCCAATCTTGTTCCAGTATTTAAATCTGGTGACCGAAGCGATGTCAAGAATTACCGCGGAATATCTTTAATCTCCGCCATCCCGAAGCTATTTGAATCTATCATTACTGACGAAATCTTCTCAACTTACAAAAATTACATCATACCTCAGCAGCATGGTTTCTTCAGTGGTCGCTCAACTGCAACTAACCTGGCTGTTTATCATAATTTCTTGGTTTCTTCGGTTGAAGCGGGTCATCAGGTCGATGTCATATATACCGACCTATCAAAAGCTTTTGACAGCGTTTGCCATGCTCTGCTCCTGGATAAGCTTTCTGATATTGGAATCACTGGCCCATATCTCAAGTGGATAAGCTCATATCTTAGTAATCGCCGACAGCGTGTTACCGTTTGCGGATCTACCTCCAAGGAGTTTCTGGTTACTTCTGGTGTTCCTCAGGGCTCACACATCGGGCCCATCTTATTTATTCTATTTATAAATGACGTCATATCCTGTTTCACTGGGTCCGAGTGTCTGGTGTATGCTGATGACCTGAAGTTTTTCTCTCGAGTAAGTTACTCTAACTGTATGCAGTCTGATTTGGACAGGTTGGTTGTCTGGTGCAGATCCAACCATCTTCAACTTAATGTGAGCAAATGTAAGGTCCTTCGATTTTTCAAGGGCAATTCTCCCACAAATTATACTTACTTCGTTGACAACTCCACCCTGGATATCGTCTCACATTTCAACGATCTAGGCGTTATCTTTGACAAGGATCTTTCCTTCGTCTCTCACATTGATAACATAATTTTGAAGAGTTTTAGAATGCTTGGCTTCATAAAGCGGCACACTGTGCAAATTTTCGACACAGCGGCAATTTTAGCTCTCTATAATGGTCTAGTCCGATCGATTCTGGAGTATTGTTCCATTGTATGGAGCCCCTATTATCAGTGTCACGTCTCTAGAATCGAGCGTGTGCAGAATAAATTCGCCAAATATCTTCTATTCAAACTAAGATTTCCCTATCACGGCGTGCCATACGAAACAAGACTTCTCCTATGCGGCTTGCAGAGCTTAGAGCAGAGACGCAGAAAGTCATTGCTTGTCTTTCTGTCCAAGCTAGTCTCTGGTGCCATTTGCTGCATCTCCTTGCTCGAGTCTGTTCTGTTTTTGGTTCCTGTAAGACGCACCAGGCAGGAACAACTGTTTTTCGAAAGAACCCATCGGACGAACTATGGACAGAATGCTTTCACCTCCAGAATGTTAAGGAACTACAATCGACATTTCCCCGACTGCGACATATTTAGACTAAGCATTTGTTCTATCAAAAAGTATATATCTAACACGACCTGATTCTAATTGTCTTAAATATTGTTCTGTTATTGTTTAAAATGTATATTTATAATTTATAAATTTTCTTAGTTTATGTAGGCTTATACCATTTGGAATGTTATTTCCGTAGTGTATTGTTGTAAATAAATAAATAAATAAATAAATAAATAAATGCTGTTTTTTTAAGACCGAGGTAAAATATTTAGGCTATTTGGTAAGTTTCAATGGGATAAAACCAAATACTGACAATGTAAAAGTAGTAGAAGAGTATCCAATTCCAGACACTGTCAAGAAGGTTCAAAGATTTTTAGGTCTTACGTCATATTTTAGAAAATTTATTCCTTCGTTTGCAGAGACTGCTAAACCCCTTTATGATTTGATTAGGAAAAATGTTTCGTTTAAGTTTGAGAAACAGGAGCTGAATGCTTTCAATGAGATTAAAGAAAGATTGATGGATGCACCTACGTTAGCAGTTTACTCTCCTTTACTTGAGACACAAGTTCATTGTGATGCTAGCTCAAAGGGTTCTGGTTCAATATTATTGCAGAAGCAGCAAGATGGATTGTTTAAGCCAGTATTTTACTTCAGTAAAAGAACCTCTGATTTCGAGTCTCGTTTACATAGTTATGAGTTGGAAATGTTGGCTATTATTAATGCATTAAACCGTTTTAGATGTTATTTGCACGGCATACATTTTAAAATTGTGACAGATTGCAATTCAATCAAAATGGCTCTAAATAAAAAAGAATCAATCGTTGGGCTTTGACACTTCAAAATTTTGATTATGAGTTAGAACATAGGGAAGGGAATCGAATGAAACACGTCGATGCATTGAGCAGAGTAAATTCTATATTTATTTTGGAGGAAAATACGTTTGAACAAAATTTGTCGATTGCACAAAATTTAGACTTAAATATAAAGAATTTAAAGACTGAGTTACAAACTAAAGAAAATAAAAACTTGGAATTAAGAAATGGTTTAGTATATCGGAAAAACAAAAATAAAATACTATTTTATGTTCCTAATATTATGCAAAATCAGGTGATTCAAAAGTCTCATGACAATTTTGGTCATTTGTCTGTCGATAAAACCGTAGAGTATATTTCAAGGGTTTATTGGTTTCCTGAAATGAAAGAAGACGTTAAGTTGTATATAAAAAACTGTTTAAAATGTTTAACATACTTACCATATGAAGTTCGTAAAGTATTAGGGAATGATCGCTATTTGATTAGTGATGTGGATAATTTTCAAGTTTCTCAAAGACCTTTTGAAGGGGTATGTGGGGCAGAAAATGTGAAATTGTGGCTGCACCGGTAGTTAAAAGGCTGTAATTACATTACTTTATATCTGTATATAATCTTAAGATATGTTAAGAATACTTACATACCTTTATGTTTGATTTCCAAATTGTGAACCTTATGTATTTTCTACTTATGTTATTACGATTATCTTATGCTGGATGTTATGATTTCCTAGGTATGAATAAAAATTACTTACTCTACCTACCTTATGAGGAAGATTATGCACTTATGTTATTACCATTATCTGAAATTTATGTTATGACTCTTATTTGAAATTTATGTTATGACCCTTATTTGAAATTTATGTTAAGAAACTTATGAAAATCGTATGTATTATTTCAGAATTGAGGTTAGAGATTACAGTTGATCGGGACGCTCAAAAGTCAGGTTTGGCCGAAACTGTAAGGAATTTAAATATTTGAATTCTGGCGGCAAAACCTTATGTTGGTAGAATTGTATAAACGAGGTTAGGTCTGACACTTTTATGTCATGTCGCCGGTAGATAAACGATTAAAGATTGTATTGTTATGGTTTTATTAAAATAAAGGCGAAAAGTCAAGATGATTTATGTGTTTTCATGTAAGGACTAACATCCCTTACAAAAGTTTTATTAATATGTTTACCTGCGTTCTTTTTCTTTTCTCAATCGAAATAATATACAAAATCTTAAACAAATCAAGAACTTTAATGTTTGTTTACAAATATCGGTCCAGTTGTCAAAGTCAAATGTGATAACCTCATTTTTTTTCCGTTAAAACAAACGTCTATTTTCTTTTTCTCGCGCATGCGCACTACGTGAAATGACCCTGACCGAACAAGGAACCTCGGCTTCACTACGTTTACGTTGGTTAAATGGGCAAGGCGCCATATAGTACTAATACATATATGCACGGAAGTAACGACGCACCGGTAAAGAACCACCGTTTTGACTGTAACTTCCATACATAAAAAGTTTTTTATTATTTACCTAGGTGATTATTTATTATCGTTATTTCCCTGGGTAGAGAAATTTTACTTCTCATGAAATGGAGTAAATAGTGGCGATTTCCTAAGTTACTAGTAGAAAAAACAATTTCTCCTGCTAAGAAACGGTTAATATTGAAAAAAATTATTATAATTACATATATAATTTTTCTGTCTGTACCAAAGTTGGACCGCGCGAAAATGGGAAGGAGCTTCGCGTGACGTCACTTTGCAGATGCTGATCGGATGACGGTTGAGATTTACTAAGCGTGTGGCGCGCGCTATTGTGTTTTGTACGTACGGAAACGGCGTTTGATAGTTTAATGATATATTTTTTATCTTCTTGCTGGTTTTAAATAAGTGAGAAAAAAAGCTTCTAATAAATATTGTGTGGTTCCTGAGTGCCGTAACAAATATGGGTATCTTACTCTCTTATTTGTTTGCTGATATGCGTACTCAAGTGTTGCTTAAGGCTGAAGTTCGCACCAAGGGAGTCCAGCGGACAAGTGAATATTTGCCATTGTCAAAAGTGGAAAAAAGAGAAAATATCCTTTTAAGGAAAAGGTTCTGAAGGAAATGCGGTTGGAAGGTAGTAGCACCGTCCAAATATAAGAAGTCCGCTCACTTGCTCTTGCCGCTGTAAATTTCTCCCCTGCCGACGACCTACCCCGCGCCCAGCGAGTCAACGCTTAAGCGGTGTTCGGCTGGGGATTAGTTTTTGCAAGTGCATACTTTTATCCACAGCGCTCTCGGCGAAGAGTTTTCGTATGCTGCCACGTTATAATTAGTATAATTTTAGCTTACTTATGATGGAGGCGAATCACCTTAAGAGTTTTTTCTTATTGTTGTGTTGATGATTGTTGTGTTAGTTCACGTGATTGTTTTTCGTTATTTCGGTGCCCTAAAGATCCAATAAGGTAAGTAAAAAGGATTGTTTACTTCTGTTGAGTAAGATGCAAAGTAGATTTAGTGGGACATATTACACCATGCCGACGTTTCGTTAATTTATTTTAACTATGAATTTTCATGTATGTATTGATTATGCTGTCAAAAAGGTATATTTAAATAATAGTAATTTACCTAACAAAGTTCCGAAACTGATATTTTACGAGATGAGTAGGAACTTTCCATGGCGAGCCGTAGGCGAGTCCTGGAATCCTGCGTGTCCCGTAAAATCACTTTTGGATCGTGTTACGTACAATATTTTTTCTGTAGCCGTTTTGTATGTTTTATGTTTGCAGAGTTTTTAAAAAACTGTTTGCCTTAAAATGCTTTGATCCGACAGAAGGTGGCAATACTTTAGAAGATGCTTCTGATATTTTTCTGGCCATAACCCCTGATTTAATACAAAAGGGTACGTTTTTGCAAGAAAAAAAAGTAAATTTTTCACCAATTTTGAGAGTTCAGACCAATGATTATCGAAATTTAGCAACTGAAGAAGGCAATGCCCTAGTCTATGTTGCTGGGTACTTTTAAAAAAAATGTATTTTAAAACATTCCTGCGACATTTGTCTTAAATTTTGTAACACTTCTCTGAGCGATAGTTCTACACGGTTTTGTGAACTAAAGGCTTATGATGGCAAGCAAAGCCTATTTGGTAGCCTAACAGTTCCCCCAAAAACATTTTTAGATTATTTGAAAACTTTGGAAGGTATCTTTATTTTAATGTTTAATAGTCTTGCTGTAGAAAGAGGCGTAGGAACCAAACTTAAACAGAAATTTTCAACAGTTGATTTTTCACATCCATGTCCCAATTTTCCACATGATTATTTTATGTCGTTGTACACAAGGGTACGAATTTATTATACATTAAAATTTACTAATCGGGAGATGAAATGCAATCGACTAATAAAGCAAATCAAAAGTTGAAGATTTTACAAAATTTGTAATTTGTATTTGTAATATTATTATGTGTAACGCAAAACAAAAAATGTGTTTTATTTAATTTTTTCCTGCAAAAATAAATTAATCCGAAAAAAATTGAACTTTTTGGTAAACACAACAAATTTAAAAACCAATTTGGAAAAGATAAAATAACGACAAAAAAAGATGACCTAATAGTTACGTCTATAAATTATATTTCCAAACTTTAAAGTACCTATTCATTTCCCCCAATAAAATATCAATATTTTATAATTCGATATTGTTAAACTAACACAATAAAACCAATAATTCGTATCATGATCTAATGCAAATGCAAACTATTAATCATGCAAATATATTAAAACGTTTTGTAAGTATTTATTACCACAACTCCCTCGTATAAAAATATTCAAGCGGCCAAACCACCGTTCCTACTGAATGACTCCCGTATCTCGCTGGGAGGCGGTTCTCGGTGCGATTCGAGGTCACCGCCGGCGTTTTCAATACTTCAAAGAAGTGATCGGACTTCTTATATTTGGACGGTGGTAGTAGTACCGATTCAGTTTGTAGTAGTAACGGCTCTATAACATTTATTTTACCAGAACTATGCTTTTCAGATTCGATAGTAGAATACATATGGATTCCAGTAGAAATACAAAAGAGAACATTTTTTTTACAGAAAAAAATCCAAAACTTTATTCAAGTATGCCCAGCCATTCACTATTTATTGTAAATATGCTAGGCCAAAAATGTAAATCGGATAGATAGGATATTTTTTTAGCCCTAAAGAAGATCGAACTAAATTTATCCTCCTAGAATATTAGCTGACGATTTTAGTGTAAAAGTTGCCAAAATATGTAATATTATTCAGAACACAGTACCTTTACTAGCAGAATACCGTTATCCACTTGAAATCATTATCTGATGTTCAAAAAAAACTTTCTATTCTCCGTTTTGAAATCTCAATACAAAAACCAAGTGAACCGATACACAATACTAATAAAATCCCTTCCATGGTCAGAATATAAAGGTTGTAACACTATGAAATATGTTATAGCATGTACACCTAATGGTTTTATTTCTTACATTTCTTCTGGTTTTGGTGGTAGAAGTACTAAATAAATTAGATCCAGGGATTCAGGCAATTGCCGACAGAGGATTTAAGCATCTGAAGGACCAACTTGCAGCCAATAATAATCAACTTGTTAGACCATCATTTGTCTCATCCAGCCAAAAAAAATTCTAAGCAAGAAGTTAAGGAATCAAATATGATTGCAAACTTAAGAAAAATTTTAAAAGATTTTATAGTGCAAATAGTTTGTGAAGTAATTAATTTAAAATATTATGTAGTGAATTAACAAAAATAATAATTTACATTATTTTATTTTAAAACAAATTCACCCGAAATTCATTGTTTGTCATTGTAGTTAATATTACAGATTTAACAAGTTTTTCATCAAAATGGCAATATTTTATTGTATTTTTTTCTGATCTTTTAAAGTTCGGATACGACATGACATAAATTCCACGCCTTCTTTTACTGAGATACAGTTGTATTTGACTTTGAGGTATTTTTCCTTAATATTTCCATCTGAATATATGTAATTTAAACTTGATTTTTCGGTTGCTGAACTTTTAATCTCAAGTACATATTCTCTAAATAATAACAATAATCATGTACATTGGAAACAAACACCTCCTTCAGATGGATTATAATGGATTACTGACCATAGTTAAAGGTTTATAGGATTACTGACTGTGTAGCAATTAGCAAACTCAAACTCGTTCGCGTTTGGCGACCCGCGCGCCGTGGTGTTTATGCAGAATGACTTTTTACTGAAACCCAATCTTTAACATTGAATATCTAAGGATTGGATATACTTAGGGAGCTGATTCTATTGAATGCCATAAAAGAAATTACGAAAAAAAATATCGGTAGTAAGCCTATTAACATTTCAGGAAGAAACGTTTTTTTTATTACTTTTCCTACGATTTCACAACAATATAATAAATTATAAAATTACCGGTTTACGGCTACTTCGATGGTCCACGAGCGCAGTTTGTAACCAATCGAACACTGCTTGGATTGCGAAAAATATATACCGGGTGTTGCATCGTCGAGCGGGACATAGGAAATCCCATGTAATTTTAAATGGGGTCAATTATTGGCTTCCCTAATTATTTTAGAGAAAAATTATATTTAGGTTTATTAAAGAGCACTAAAACCCACATTCAAAAGAATAACTTTAGATATTTTTGATGAGCCCGTTTACGGATTATCGCCGATTTCTTTTTAACTATTTCTCCTTTTTATGGCCCCGTATTTGCGGGCACCAGTCAAGGTAAAAGATGACTGTCAAATAAAGTTGTCATTTTGAAATGTGTGCTTTATTGTTATAAAAACTCGTACATCGAAAATATTAAAGGTGTATTTATGAGTACAAATTAAGGCCTCCACACACCGACGCGGCCACGGCCACGGTAGCGGTGGCGGCCGCGGTGGCGGCCAATCTAAACACATGGAAATAAATGAATGAAATCATACCAGCGCGGGCAGGTCTAGATCAAGCGGCCTAGGGCAGCGTTCTGATATGCGGTGACGGTCAAATACAACGTGTCAACTTTGACTGCGGAAAGTGACAGTAGTAATGGCAAATAATATACTAGAATTATTAATAGAAAATGTTAAATTATCTCCTTCCACATCGTCTATCATAATATCAAATAATAGAAATAAAAATGAAACCTGGACGTTTAAAAATATATTTTTGTATACATAAAATCTGTAAACGGAAACTATCTTACCGCTCCACTCACCGCTTTGGTGTGAATACGCCCGACCGCTAATATGATCGCCACCGCGGCCGCCACCGCTTCCGTGGCCGTGGCCGCGTCGGTGTGTGGAAGCCTTAAATCTGAATAAAACCAAAATAAAGTATCCAATTACAAGGTTAATTATGACATTTTACATGTTTCAATATTTTACTAATTAATAGGTAGGTACTATTAAATTGTTAGAACTTTAGGATTTAAGAAGATGTTCAAATATTCCTCCATTGACTGCTAGACAATAACCGAGGCGATCATAAAATTCTCTTCTTACATTCGCTAGTTGGTAAACTGAAATTCTATTGCATTCGGCAGAAATAGCATTTTTTAACTCGTCTAGATTTGGGTATTTTTTATCTTTGTATATCCTGTTTTTTAAATGGCCCCAGAGAAAGAAATCATTTGGCGATAAATCAGGAGACCTGGCTGGCCAATTTACTGTATGTTTTAAGCCAATAACATTTCCATTAAAAGCACGGTATAAATATTCCCGGACAGCCAGGGTACTATGTGCCGGGCAGCCATCCATTTGGTACCAAACTTCCTGATTTTCCCTGGCGGCATCATGTAAAGTAGGTAAAATTTGATCTTCAAGTAGTTCCAAAAAATATTCTGCATTTAAATTTCGTGTAAGAAATAATGGCCCGATAATATTTTCTCCGAAAATCCCAGCCCATACATTAACTTTTTGTGGATATTGCGTCCTTGTTTGCACAAACCTGTGTTGGTTTTCTTTGCTCCAATATCGATAATTTTGAACATTGGGTTCATTGTTTAAGGTAAATGTGCATTCGTCAGTGAAACAAATGTTTTTTAAAAATTCCCTATTCATGTTTGCTCTTTCCATCATACCAAAACAAAACTCCTGTCGTCGTATTTCGTCCCTATCTCTTAGCTCTTGGTGCTTTTCATATTTGTATGAATAATATTTATGTCGTTTCAAAGCTCGTAACGCTGTGGTGTGATCTAATCCTATGTCATCCTCAAGTTTCCTTGGGCTGATCTTCCCATCATTTTCTTCCACGCACAATAAAACTTGCAAGTCCCTATCATTTCTTGCATCTCTTCTTTGTTCCTGCTTTTCTTCACATCTGCAGTTATTTATTACAGTGCCTTTTGTCTCAAATTTCTTGATAGTCCTTTCGACTGTAGATTTTGCAGGTATCGGTCTATTCGGATACAGAGCAGCAAACATGTCTGACACATTTTGATAACTATTTCCTTGATAATACCATTTAATCATCAATATTTTTTCTTCAGAAGTGTAATTCATGGCTAATATTTTCGATGTACGAGTTTTTATAACAATAAAGCACACATTTCAAAATGACAACTTTATTTGACAGTCATCTTTTACCTTGACTGGTGCCCGCAAATACGGGGCCATAAAAAGGAGAAATAGTTAAAAAGAAATCGGCGATAACCCGTAAACGGGCTCATCAAAAATATCTAAAGTTATTCTTTTGAATGTGGGTTTTAGTGCTCTTTAATAAACCTAAATAGAATTTTTCTCTAAAATAATTAGGGAAGCCAATAATTGACCCCATTTAAAATTACATGGGATTTCCTATGTCCCGCTCGACGATGCAACACCCGGTATATGAAAAATAATATATATATTAATTAATATACAGTGTATCCACGGATGGACTTAACTATACTTGTAAAAACTTGTATTTTCAGTTTTTTCAAAAAGAAAGGAATTCTTTATTTATTTTGCATTGGTCATATAAACACAATTCACCTCGAAGAACTTCGATTTTGTTGTACAGAGTGCGGAAAAAATACAAAAATATAATCTGCTGTAAATGCTTTTCGATTTCTCCTTATTTTTATTTAAATTCTTCCAAAAGTTTTGATTCAATATTATTAATTTTGCAAATATACTATTTGAATTGTATTTATATAATAATCAAAAGAAATAATAAAGTTAGGGGTTTTGCAGCATGTCAAATAAAGGGAGAACATTTAAAAAAAGTCAACCTCCGACCAGGACTTGAACATGCCACCTGCGCTGCCAATTGCGCTGTAGAGGCTATCAGGTACGACATTTTGGTCAGGTTTGCTTTTTGTCTAAACATTATGTTGTTAGTAATAATATAGAGACTTACCAAGGAAAGGAAGGAACCTCCAAGTATTCCCCAACAAGGGCATAGATGGGGGACCGGGAATGTCCTTGTAAGGTTTCGCACTTGCGACATCCTCAAGTTTTTCACTAAAATCACTCAGGCTGGTAGTCAACACACTTTTAGATTTATTCGATTTTTGCAAAAACCGTTTAAAAAACAAATTTGAAGGGGTTTTCAGTAAATTGGCACGTTGCATACTTCCGGCTATAAGAGCTGATAGAAAAGTAACAGGTCATCTTTTCCACACATTTTTATGGTCATCTTTGGCACAATTTTTTATGGTTTTAATTATATGCTCTAGTTGGGACATTTTAAAAAGTTTAAGGGTCCCAATGCTTAGAACAAAGTTTTAGGTATTTATTTATAAATGTTACTGTATAAAAATGTAGCTGAATAGAGCAAGTAAATGTACAGGGTGTTTTTTGTTCGTTGATATTATTGGGTATAGGCTAAACGGTAAGAGATACAAAAAAACTAAGATATGTGTTCCGTTCTCTTTTTTAGTGTTTAGTTTAATGGCGCAATGAGATCTACGCTAACTAGATTGGTTTAGAAGATACAGGGTGATTCTCATTCATTCTGTTAATTTTTGAGATATTACCAAAATTAGCATTTTCTTAAATGGAACACCCTCTGTATCTGGGTGTATCAAAAAATTGAATATTTTCTTTCGATTGCAACAATATATTTACACTTAATATTTTGCTTTGTTCTAAATAGCTAAAATACCAAGAAACAAAATTTTTTTAGTTGCAGGCCATGGATTGAATCATTATTCTTTTATTTTATTATAGGTATATTAAAAACCCAGTTAACAGGAATATTAAAACATTGATAAACTAAAACAACAACAACTACAAAAAAACAAACAAAAGTTTATAATAACAACTCAACAATTATTTCATATGCTAATATATAAAAATTAGCATAGGTGCTTAATCACGAAATGTGCTCAAATTGTCTTCCATTCTGCTCGATGCATTTTTGGACTCGGCTTGTAACTGAATGAGTCGCGTTATAGATGTGAATATTTGGCACTCTTTCAATGCAATAAATGAATGTTGCTCTAAGTTCTTCTCTAGTATTACTTCGGGTTTTATATATTTAATTTTTGATAAATCCCCAAAAATAAAAGTCGAGTGGTGTCAGGTCGGGGAAATCCTGAGACCATCTGTTTGGTCCATATGTACCAAGCAAATTTTCGCCAAAATTGGCAGTTAGTAAGTGCCTTACCATATGGCTATTATATGCTGGAGCACCATCTTGTTGTAAATAAACATTATTTCTAGCTAATGTCATGTTATCCAACTCGATTACTACACATTCATCCAAAATTTGGATGTATCCTTCAGCATTCAAATTTTCATTAAAAATCCTGTAGTTAAGGATCCTGTTTTGGTACAGCGCCACCCATACATGGAACCCAAACTGTCCTTGTTGTACCCTGGCGACCGTCTGATGAGGATTTATGTTTGATCAATATCGATTGTTATGTCGATTAAAAATTCCTTCGCTAGATATAAAAGTCTGGTCAGTCCATATTATATTTTGAAAAAAATTGGGATTCCGATTAATCTATTGCAAATACCAATGACAAAATTCTAAACTCCGATCTTCATCTTCAGGATGTAAGTTATGAACCTTTCTTATTTTATACGGTTAATACTTATGTTTTCTTAACGTTTTTAAAACTTTAAATTTACTTGTGCCAATATCTTATTCAATATTACGGCTAGATACCGTCGGATCAGCAGCAACACAAGCTAATGTATTAATTTCATCTCTTTCTCTATTTTCCTTATTGTAAATCTTCCATACTCACTTAAATTGTGATATAATCTTTGAAATATTTGTTTTTCTTGATGTCGTCGTTCCGTATAACGCTCAAAATATAGGCCTAAAGCTGCGTCTTTATTTTTATTACTCTCAATATTTACCTATAGCACTCAAACATGTTTGATTTTTGAACTCCTTTTAAAAAATATAATCGTAAATATTTCATTAACAACAAGTGTCAAAACCAATACTTGATTGTTAATGAATTTTATGACATGTGAACAAACAAAAGAGACTGGCTGTATGGCTTTTCAGCCAAATGCCAATTAAAAATCAATTCAATCCATGGCCAACTAAAACAAATTTTGTTTTTTGGTATTTTAGCTATTTCGAACACAGAAAAATATTAAGTGTTATATATTGTTGCAATCGCAAGAAAAAATTTAATTTTTTGAGACACCCAGATACAGGGTGTCCCATTTAAGAAAATGCTAATTTTGGTAATATCTCAAAAATTAACACATCTATATTTTTTTAAATATGTCACTGGATTTTACGTAAAAAGTTATAAAACTTTCGTAATAAAAGTTTCTTTTTATCTCCATAAATAACCGAGTCATAAGAGATAATAAAGCCGCCGATTTTGAGAATCACCCTGTATCTTCTAAACCAATCTAGTTAGCGTAGATCTGATTGCGCCATTAAACTAAGCACTAGAAAAGATAACGGGACACATATCTTAGTTTTTTTTATCTCTTACCGTTTAGCCTATACTCTATAATATCAACGAAAAAGAAACACCCTTTACAGGAGATATTGTTTCACCACACACTTTAAGTCGTTTTCAGGCAAGTTACTGCTCTATTGGTTTGCGCATTCAGCACTGCCTCTTCTTGTCGGTGGCATTATTCAAAACATCTTACGTTTTTCATAAAAAAAAGCATTGAAGTTGCTGCCCGTTTTATTAATTATAACCAAAAATAATCGTGCGCTCATATGAAGAACGCCGGTCGCAAGCAAACCAATAATTCGGAAAAGCGCCACTGCGCGCGCTGTAGGCACCTACCTCCCCCCCGACGAATTATTTTCGACAGTAGCATAATTATTACTGCAAGTCCTGATAATGTTGAAGTAATGAAATTTATCAAATGGAAACCCCCAAGTGTAGAAAAGAATATTTGCAGAGGTTGTGAGTCTTAATGTATGTTTGTACAATTGATATAGTCATAAGTGGACCGTTGTTCTTCTGTTCTTAATTTTCTGAATTTTTATTTTGGTTTAACCCGAAGCGCGAAGCCTTATGGGCGCGGGACCAATGACCTGAGGAGCTTCCTAAAAAAACAGGTTTAAAAACAAACAATATTGAATATGTACTTATGTATTTCATAATTTTATTACCACAAATTTACACTTGCTGAAGATTAGTATCTGTTTTTCTGATGAATTTTAACTTCAAGGGTCCATTGGGTGTGTACATGGGATGAATGAAGTAGTCCAGTTTTTTGTGATGATATTCAATCCTATAATTTTTGATAACCTACAAATAAACAGCCAAGCGTGAAAAGCATGTACAGGGTGTCCCGTTTTTTAGTTTTTTAATTTGAATTAGTGTTGCGGTTTATGAAAACGACTCAGGAAATGTTTGAATACCTGTTGTTCCAAAATGTTTCTTCGTGCAGTAGTTTCACAGAAATAATAACTGCTTGTTATTTATTTCTAACTATTCCTGTCACAGTAGCAAGCGCAGAACGACCTTTTTCGAAATTGAAACTCATCAAAAATTATCTGAGAAGTACTATCGGACAAGAAAGGTTGAGCTCTTTAGCCATTATTTCTATTGAAAACGAAGAAGCAAGAAATCTAGACGTTTCCAATCTTATCAATGTATTTGCGAATATGAAAGTTCGCAAGAAGGATTTTAGTAATCTATAACGCTTCTTCAATGTACAAAAATCGGAAAAATATGCATTGTATGAATAAATAAGTTTCAGCGCAAAAGAATATTCGTTTTTTTTCCTTGTTGTAAAATTCATAGGGGGGGGGGGGTCCAATAGAGGAGAGGGGCTCATTTTTCTCGGTGGAACACATCTAAATCGACAATAGTTACGCCACTGATCATGCTAATAATTCCGAAATAAAGTAAAAAAAAACTTCTAATAGATACTAAACTTAAGGCTCATTACACACTATTTGAATACTACATATACATAACTTTAATACCTCATAGTGATACTTCAGTGATAACTTTCAATGTTATTTTATTATTGTTCGGTGTCATCTATTTTTCCTTGTTTTAAGTTGTTTTTGTTGTCTCTCGTCTTTTGGTACTAGTGTTGTAAAATTGCTAAATTCTTTTTAGCTCACAACTAAATTAGCTTTTGTGCTGTTAATAAATAATAAATTTTGTATCACTACGTTACCTATTTTATTTTAAAAACACACAATTATTTAATTTAAAGAAATAGTCCATTCTCAAAGTGGAGTTGAAATTATAGGGAAAGAAAGGAAAGTCAAAAAGTCTTTCTCCACTAATTTAATATATACAGTGATGGGCTAAAATATGGAACAAATTCATTTAAAAATCAGGTATTAATTTTTTGAAAAAACGCTCGGACACGTCCATTATAATTTTTTCTTCCGAATTTTTTTGCCTCAAAAAGAAATTATACAGGGTGTGTCAAGAAGTAGATGTAGCAAACATTTTTTGTATTTTAAATAGAACCCTATTTTTTTCAGTCGAATTTTGAATTCTACGTCAAATTCTGCGCATAATTCAGGTAGCATACCCTATCCTTATCTCTAACGGTTTTAGAGAAAAATTACACCATAAAACGAAATTTTTCTTTAAAAAAAGTTACATCTACCTTTAAAGGTAAACAGGTAAATTTAAATGAATTGTCACTACGATAGCAAGTCATGTGTCAATCAAAAATAATTTTAGGTATAATTTTTAAAAACGGTGATCATGGTGCATTTAAATGAAACTCAAAGAATCGAAATTTTAATTTTAATTGGATGTGGAGACAAAACAAGAAATCAAGAAGAAGTTTGTAACTTGTTTAGCGCTAAGTATCCAGAACGACCGATTACAAGATCTACAGTGAGTAAAATTGAGAAGAAATTCAGGAAAACAGGGAATGTAAAGGATCGTCTACGGCCAGGTCGTCCAAAAATTAGTGAAAACACAAAATTGAACATTTTGTTAGAAGTTGAAGATAATCCCAATAGTGCATTCACTGAAGTAGCCCTTAATAATGATGTGAGCCGACGATCTGTTTTGCGGGTATTGAAACAAGTAAAGTACCATCCGTACAAAATTAGGTTGCTGCACGAGCTAAACGAAGATGATCCCGACCGCCGACTACAGTTTTGTGAGACTATGATGGAAATTTGCAACTTAAATCTATTTTTCCATCGCAACATACTTTGTAGCGATGAAGCCACGTTTTGTTTGAGTGGTTCGGTCAACAGACAACATTTTCGGTATTGGAGTACAAATAATCTCCGTTGGATGAGAGAACAGCACACGCAAATACCACAAAAAGTAAATGTTTGGGCAGGGATATTAAATGATAGAATTATTGGACCTTTTTTCTTCGATGGAAATCTTACAGGAGACCGTTATTTACAATTTCTTCAAAATGAATTAATTCCCACACTAGCAGCGGATTTTCCAAATCCGAATCAGCCTAATCTACCAGAATAACCAGAAGCGTCTATTTGGTTTCAGCAGGATGGTGCTCCGCCTCATTTTGCTCGACAAGTACGAGAGTATTTGAATACTGTATTTCCCGAACGATGGATAGGTAGAAGAGGACCCATAGAATGGCCTGCAAGATCTCCCGATCTTACACCAATGGATTTCTTTCTTTGGGGTTATATGAAATCAAAAGTGTATAAGGATAAACCACAAAATTTGGAAGACTTAAAATTTAAAATTAGATATGAAATTAGGCAAATTAATGAAAATACTGTAAATAATGTTTTAGAAGGGTTTTTAGGTAGATTGGCATATTGTCAAGAAGTTAATGGTTGGCATTTTCAACACTTAATAAAATAATTTTTGTTTTATGATGTAATTTTTCTCTAAAACCGTTAGAGATAAGGATAGGGTATGCTACATGAATTATGCGCAGAATTTGACGTATAATTCAAAATTCGACTGAAAAAAATAGGGTTCTAATTAAAATACAAAAAATGTTTGCTACATCTACTTTTTGCCACATCCTGTATAATTTCTTATTGAGGCAAAAAATTCGGAAGAAAAAATTATAATCGACGTGTCCGAGCGTTTTTTCAAAAAATTATTACCTGATTTTTAAATGAATTTGTTCCATATTTTAGCCCATCACTGTATAATAAATTAGTGGAGAAAGACTTTTTGACTTTCTTTCCTTTCCCTACACAATTATTTGCTATTGGCGTGGTCCTGCAAGGTTAAGGTTCATTTGTGAATACCCAAATGTTTAGCATATTCATCTTTTTTTTTCTTCCGATGGTGCACTTCCGCCAGGTTTGGCCAATTGTGCTCACCCTAGTTTGGTCGTGCACCCACCCATTTATTCCAGTTCCTTGCACTAGTTTGTGTAGGTCAACTGGGGAGAGCGTCGGAATATCCTCTGGTTCTAGTCTTGGTTGCCCGAGTATTTGTTGCCTTTTCCGATGTAATAACTCGCAGTGGCAGATAATATGCTGAACCGTTTCACTTTTTCACCCGCATAACGTTGTACAGTGGCATACGGTGCAGGTGCTTCTTAATAGCCATGTGTCCTGTCAGAATTCCTGTGATAATTCTCAGCTGATTTCTGTTTATCAGAAGTAGCTCTTTCGTTGGTTTCGGTCTGGGTCCCCAATGAAAGATTTGCTATGTTTTAATCTCTGTCTGTTGTTCCAGTAGATTTTGTGTTGATTCCTTGTCCATCGTTTAATGACATCTTGTACTGTGCACCTTGGGACTTTGAGTGCCGGTTTTAGACCAATGAATGTTTATTCCAACCCCTTTCTTGCAAGTTCGTCAGCCTTCTCGTTTCCTGTTATACGTTCATGTCCTGGTACCCATTGTAGTATTACTTTGTTGACTTTTGCCAGTCACTAGTTCCTCTTGGCATCCCCATACCAGTTTTAATGTCACCTTATTGCATATTAGCGCTCTAAGGGCTGCTTGGCTGTCGGAGTAAATGTGGATCCGCTTATTAAGATAAGTCCTCCTATTATTTTCTTACGCACACTGTAGGATGGCGTAGATTTCCGCTTGGAACACCGTGGGGGACTTACCCAGGGAGAAATAAGCATCTCTCGTCGGTCTTACTCCCTGCTTCGGCACCATCTTTGGTTTTTAATCCGTCTGTGTACCAGATTATTGTTCTATGTATGCATCCCGTTCATCGATTACGGTCTTGAATGGTATGTCATAGCGATATGTAGGGTTTGTGCGGTTCAATCTCATTTCCAACTCAGACCACCTTATGGTATCGCATAGAAGTGCGTGTCCAGTTCTATACCACCCAGCAAGTGACGTTGAACTCTGTAGTCTGTATAGTCCCATTCTTGCCTCTCCTTTAGTCACCAAATAAAGTAAAGGAATGTCTAGAATTTTCTCCATTGCGGATGTGGGGGTCGATGTTATGGCCCCTGCGATGCTCAAGCAGGCCAGTCTTTGTAGGCTTCCTAGCTTTAATATTGTGGTTTTCCGCTGTGTCTTTGGCCACCAGACCAGTGCTGCATACGTACTTGCAGGTCTCAGTACCCTGGTGTACAGCCAATGCACCAGCCTAGGCGAGAGTCCCCATGTTTTACCGTAGATCCATCTAGTATACTGCCAAGGTTACTTTCGACTTCCGGATTGTTTCTCCACGTGTTTCCATGTCAGCCTGAAGTCCAAAGTTATTCCCAGGTATTTGACCTCTGCCGACAGTGGAATGTTTACACCTTGTATGGTTAGGAAACCAATCCTACGTGTTTCCTGCATTTTGTAAAGGGGATTATGACAGTCTTTTCAGGAATGATGTTAGTATTCATCTTGGAAATTGTTATAATTGTAAACAGAGGTTTGGCAATAACATTTATCTTGCACATTAAAGCATATTTTGGCTTTGACTTTTTGACTAATCATTTATTTGAAGAACTTCCTTGAAAATGTTATCCCCATACGGATTTTAGTCAGTGTTCCATGCAGTCCCGTGTCATGTCAGAATTGGCCTCCAAGATCACCTGATAATACATCAGATTTTTACTTGTGGATTAGCTCAGGTATGTTTAAAGAAAAAATTAATACCAGTTGAAGAGTTGCTACACAGTGCAGTCAAAAAGCGCATTTTCTGTTTTGGATGGAAACGGCTAGTATTTTAAGTACCTAAGCTACAAAAGCGAGCACTCAAATATCTGTCCTTCGCGGGTCCAAGAGAGTCGTACTCTTTATAGAAAGAAAAACATTTTAACATTGTACTCGTCACTGCGTCTCTTTATCTTGAAAACTGTATGTCTGGTATATTAGTATCGCCATCATTTGATTTGTCAAACCCCTACCTGATGAATGAATAAGGCAATACTTAAATCTACCTCTTCCTATTCCTTCATTGACGCTAACCAAAAGTTCTGTAATATGAAAACATTAAGATGTAAAATCGCTTACCGTCTAACGAAGAATAAGAAAGCTCTTGATTGGTAAGGCTTACTATAGTTTAGGCGAATTATATGCTGCTAGGTGAATATTTTTATTTTTCCTTCTATTGTTATACCCATGTAGTCTACTCTCAATCTCGTGAATGATCATTGATGTTTCCTGTTAAGTGTATTCACTGATTATATTTAGTATTGTTCCTTCTTTAGTACCTGTTATAGCTTGTTTACTTTGCTTTCTTTCAGCTTTGTCAATGAACCATCAGGTTTCTAATAATAAAGATTACTGAACTTTGACTTTGACTTTGACTATCTATTTTAATATTGGGTTTAATTATTTTAGCAGATTTAATTCAAATTCAAATAGTTTATTTCTTCGATTCAAAAGCAAAATGCAATAATTGAAGGAAACGTCAAAATCACTTCCGCAATTTGGCGCATAGGAGGTCTATTGAAGTTTATAATCGAGAGTTATTCCCAATATTTTAGTATTGTCGCTACAGTTAATGGGATTTGATGTACCCGACAGGAGAATAGGAAGATTATTTATTACCGTTTATGGTTGCCTAGACAAAGTAAACCACATATAATATTTGCAGAATTATACCATTGACTCTTACTGCCATAAACAATCTACCTGATTAAATCCTATTGTATACGCCTCAACCTCTTCAAAGCTGAATAAATGGGATCAGGGTCGGCTTGAAAATGTACCTACACCACATGATTTGTTTTTATAATTTAAAATAAATAGACAGGTATTTTTAGTTTTAGGTACCTATAATAAATGTAAAATAATGATAACAATTAATGATAATTGAAAATAATATAATTTCAAAGTATAACTATTAGGATAACAAGTACAATAAAAAGTAATTAAATTCTTAAAAACTATTGACAATTTATTCAAAATTTAACTCTGTATCACTATCACTATCTTCATCTAAGCCTAAACTTATAATTAAGGGTTGAACATTTGTAATCATACAATTGTAAGAATTTTCCACCTTAAGTACATATTGTACACAGTTTTTCCAGATGTCTGCAGAAATGTTTCTTACTTCGTTTTTAATTAATTCTACTACAGATGCATTTAATGTAGGAGAAATATTATTTCTCCTAATATATTTTAATTGGTGCCATATTAGCTCAATAGGATTGAATATACAATAGTATGGAGGAAGACGCAACACTGTATGTCCATTTCTGCTGCAAGTTTGTCACACTCGTATTCCTTAACTAGCATTGCCCATTACAATAACGCTATTTTCAGGTATATTTTTAAGTAGTTTATGTTTAAACCAATCTTCAAAAAGTTGTGCGTCGGTATCTTGATGGTAATCTAAAGAAGAATCTGCTATGTTTTTAGCTGAAAGCATCAGAGAATTTGGAACAAACCCGTTCTCTGAACCAGCATGTAATATTGTGATTCTTTTGCCTTTATTTGATGGTGCCTTGGTTTGACAATTTTTGGAAGAATCATCCCAACCTTTTCTTGGATTGTCATGGGCATCGAACCATGTTTCGTCAAGGTAAATAATTGGACGATTTTTTTCTCTAAATTGTTTAACAGCTGTTAAATATTTAAGTCTCCATTCTCGTAAACGTTGTGATTCCATTAATGTTTGTCTTTTATTAATGCTTCGGTATTTAAAACCCATTTTATGCAATATTTTCCTAAGACTTGAAAGGCTACAAGAGATATTTGTTTCGTCTTTAATCAGCCGCTCTTTGAGGGAAATCAAAGTGGGTACAGTTTGTGCCTCATACATTTGGTAAATCTTTCTTCTTAATAAATCCATGTCATTTTCGTCAATGCTTCTAAATGTGCCAAAATCACTCCGATTTTTTCTAGGATTAACAGGTTTAAGTACTATGTCTCTTACCGAAGATAAAGGAGTTTTTGTCAAAGTAGACGTCTCTGCTAAAGCATCCATCGAATTAAAATTTCTACTCAACAAAGATTGATACACATTTTTAATTATTAGTTTGGCATCGGTAGATAAATGCTTTCTTTTAAAAATGACACTTGAAGATGCCCCCCTATCAGCACAATTCCAAGGACGCCACATTCTACCACTAATAAGCCCAAATAAAAATTACTCGCCGGAAAACCACTAAAGACTAAAATTATTAAAAATCAGTTTGTATTTATATATGCATCAGGCATAGGTATAAATTGAATTTGTACCTGATCCGGCTCTACTCGAAAAGGTTTTAAAATTTGGGATTTCCTTATTTATTTTATGGTCAAAGGGATAATGAGGGTTTTATTGCAGTCTAAAGATCAACGATATAATTCTACAAATACTATACCACTGTTTTATTCCGATTTAGCTGTAGAAAACTTTTCTGTGACCAAGTTAAAATCTTTTCGTATACATTCTCCGCAATATCCGGAACTTGACATGGATCCTCGTGAGTAATTAATACATTTGTGTCATCTGCATAACATACCGTGTAGACGTTCGACTCGTCGTTTAGAAAATTAATTATATCATTTGAGAAAATTAAATAAAGAAGAGGACCTGCTTTTCGTATTATTTATGTTCACAGATTGATAGCCGGTCTTCAAGATAAGGTCTAAAAAGAACATAAGAATACGTCTTATTCCGTATCGATCAAGTTTAACTAACAGTATTAGGCCACAAAACAAAAAAAAATTGTTGAAACATAAAGCTGAATAGGATATGGTAGTAGAATGAACCTATCTAAATACGAAAATGAACAAAAAAAAAGTTGTTGTTGCCTAAAAATTCCCTCACTACACTTCCAAACTCTGAGTTCTTGGGTGGTGAGCTTTTCTATAAAATTAACATCGTCCAGCAATTTTCTAATTTGCGGCCCAATAAAAATGTCTTCTTTTAATTTGGCGTCTGGGGAAAGACTTGTCTTGGGTGTTTAAATCATTAACCCTCTTTATTCATAGCCTTCACAAAGTTTTCCATTTATCCAAGTTTAATGTGAAGAGGAGGCAAAAGGACATTTTTTGGGCACAAACTTAGCATTTTGAGATCCCGGTTGAAATTCCTCCCGGAACTCCCACTAAAATTGCTGTAACTTTCAAATCTCCACATATCATTTGTACCGGTTGTAGTTTATTTTATCTAAAACGTTATTCATAGGTTTCTTTCATTGTCATTGAATGGGCAACTAGTATAGATGGTTTTAAATTTCCATTATGTAATAACACAGCTTTTAAACTGTATTTCGATGAGACTATGAACAAACGCCACTCGCAAGGAGAATGCTCGATATTGAGTTCTTGCATTAAACCATCGATATCAGTACATACACATAACGAATATTCCATATTGTAAAATGCAGAAAACGTAGCATTTCTTTTCCTAAAAGTCGTATTTTTTGTTTCTTTGGTTAGTAAGTTCCACTCCTTAAGGCGGGAATCAAGAAGTTCTGGCTGTTGCTTTGACAACCCCAAATCACGTACTAAATCACTTAACTCATTTTGAACAATCAAATGTGGCTCGCCTGCACTGGGATCTGGAGTAAAAGAGGAGTAGACAAACTGTTCCTCGGAGCTTCCTGATGATGCGTTATTATCTCCATTACCTCCCAAAATAATATCTTACCAATCTAAAGGCGCAGTCGGTACTGGTAAGTCTGCATTGTGAGGAACAGGTCTTATGGTAGAAGGCAAATTCGGATAATCGATCGTGCGCTATTTTTTTTTAATAACCTTTAAGCTGGATTTATAAACTCGAAGCCGGCGTCGGCGCTCGTGCTGGCGTGGGCGCTGGAAGTTAAATAAGTGAATCGTAATTGAGTGATTTATAAACTTCGCCGGCGTTCGCGCTGGCGCCGGCTGGCGTTCGACATAAACCATCTTTATCCTTCCCGCGCCGGCGTTCGTGAAAAATTCGTAGCGCCGCGTCATAACCAATGGCATATCTATCAAGTCATGTTTGGCATTTGCCAATCTGTCAATGGTCAATCGTCATTTTAATTTTACTACCGCTAAGATAGCAAGTAACTTCTTCTTCCTTGCTAAATCCATTTATTTAACTCTTTCTTTTTGTTGTAATAACTGGCTAGAAAAAATACCACCTGAACTAAAATGTCAGAAGTGTCAGATTATGTTTTTGTTTGTTAACACTGCGAACGCGAACGCCAAGTTTATAAATGCCCACTATGCTTGTCTACGACGAACGCTGGCGCCGACGCCGGCGAGAGTTTATAAATCCAACTTTAGTCTTTATCATGCAAAAACAGCAATCGTCAAAATCATTGGTGGGTTCTCGCCATACCATTGGAACTGTAAAAGACATACATTTTCTCTTCCCTTTCATCCACTGCACCAGCTTAGTTCTTACTTCTTATATACATATAGATGGCGCCATTGATTTCAGAGTTTGAATGACATTTCTGACGTATTGTGCTGATTTTAAAAAACAACAAACTTAGAATAAGTTCGTGTACAGAGTTGTCCCTTATCCTTCTGTCAGACCCAATCCTTGGACGCGTTTCGCCGTCTACGGCTCATCGGCAAGGCTCCAGGTCTGACGAAAAGGTAAAGGACATCAAAGTGCTTTTGACACATGGAGTAGTTTGCCCGCGATGGGCCGCCTTGCCAGCGTTTGAACCTATATGGATTCTCGCTGTCCTGGTTGAGTTGATACGTGTAGTTGCCACGAGATTTGAACAATGAAATGTGGCTCGCCTGAACTGGGACCTGGAGTAAAAGAGGGGTAGACAAACTGTTCCTCGGAGCTTCCTGATGATGCGTTATTATCTCCATTACCTCCCAAAACAATATCTTGCCAATCTAAAGGCGCAGTCGGTACTGGTAAGTCTACATTGTGAGGAACAGGTCTTATGGCAGAAAGCAAATTCGGATATTTGACTTTGCGCTATTTTTTTTTTTTTTAATAACCTTCAGTCTTTGTCATGCAAAAATAGCAATCGTCAAAATCATTGGTGGGTTCTCGCCATACATACATTTTCTCTTCCCTTTCATCCACTGCACACACGGAAAGCCCACTGCTTGTCTTGATCTCCGATTAAAACACCAAAATACGTGAAATAGGCTTTTTTCACATTTTCAGAAAATAGTCTATCTTTGAACTTAACCAGGAATTCTCCACAAATATAACAAAACTTGTCAGGAGAAATTTTGCAACTGCAGCACGTTTCACTTGACATTTTCTTCGTTGAAAAATTTTTCCTAACTACACAGAACTAGTCAATTCGAAACTCTATAGAACATAATAAATAAAGACACACACTAAGTCTCGGTCTCAGTCAAATTATAATTTAGTTAGGTGGTGGTGGTTACATGTTTCGTCCAAACAATGGGCATCATCAGACCTAAAACCAGAGTTGTACGAAAACATTTAATCCACACATATGAAGTTTAAAAGCCTAACCTACCTTAGGAATAATAACTTAAAAACAGATTTAATCTGTTATGTGTCATTTGTGATTGTGTTTCCATTGGTTTTTAAGTTATTATTCCTAAGGTAGGTTAGGCTTTTAAACTTTATATGTGTAGATTAGATGTTTTCGTACAACTCTGGTTTTAGGTCTGATGATGCCCATTGTTTGGGCGAAACATGTAACCACCACCACCTAACTAAATTATAATTTTACTGAGACCGAGACTTAGTGTGTCTTTATTTATTATATTTAAATCAGGTCTCTTTGAGAATGGCGGACTATTTCTTTGGACTCTATAGAATATTGAACAAGAGAATAAGTTTAATGTTATAAACAATCTGTGTTACCTTTCTGTTTTAAAATGACCTCTCATAAAATTTACTGCCTGCCAATAGGAAAGGGTCTTATGAGCCCATTGTGGTACATGTTAGGGCTTTATGAATATGTATTATATTATTAGAAAGGTATTACCATTGTGAAAATAATGGGCTGAACTGTGTTACAAAAATCGTGTCGGCCAGTGTTATTGTTTCTTGACGCGTTTAAAGTTAAACAAAACGTAACAAATTCACTTGTCGACTGTACTTGTGGTGGCAGATCCAATTTCATTTGGAACTGGATCTTAAAATGCTCGGTAAAGTATACAAGGTGTTAACAACACAAATGACGCTCCGCGAATAAAAACTTCCCTAATACTTTTAGGCAGATATAGAAAGAGAACCTCCACTAATGGCCAAATCAAGTGGTAAATTCTGTCGATGGGCAAGACTTACTTTTGCTAATACAGTCAGTATCTCTAACTCGGCAAATCTTCTTCCCAAACACATTCGCTTGCCAAATCCAAACGGCAACGAAGCAAACGGGTGCATCTCTTTTGCCATTGGGCAATTTTTCAACCATCTCTCGGGTAGAAATTCGTTGCTTTTTGTAAAAAATTCATCCTGGTTACTAATGACGCAATGTTGAAAGATTACTTGAACCTTAAAAGATAATTAATTGATATTATTAAAAGAGCGTACTTAGTATTTCTTGAAACTTACACCTTTTGGTACATGAAAACCTCCTATTATACAGTCAGATGAGGTTTGTCTTCCATTTCCAATCACAACTGGGTACATTCTAAAATTTGAAGAACTTAAAGATAAACAAAACAGATTTTTACTAAAGCTATGTAATTTATTAATAAAAAAAAGAGCTGTACAAAATGCTAGAACAAACTCCTTAGGTTAAATATGACCATCTAGTACAACTTACCTAAATCTAAAAGTTGATAATCTCTGATATTTAAGGCGTCAAAGATATTAATTTGTATTTAACTCTTTTCCAAATATTTACCTTAACCCAAATAAAGCTAAAGACCGTTTAAAAGTGCTACTGTAGATATCTTATTAATATTTTGGCAGCTCAGTTCTTACTTCTTCAATACATACAGAGTGGCAAAAAAGTACCGCATAATGCCTGTAACTTTTGAATTACCTCGCATACGAAAAAGTGACCTTTATGAAAGTTGTTCAGTAAATTATTCCTCACATTTCTACCTGCATGAATTTTTTCTGTCATTTTTGGTTTGGTTGCCATATAGACTTACTTACTTTTTTTAAATGGAAATATAATTGCATATTTGAAAACTCTGATCTTTTGTATTTCAAATTTTTATTTATTCAAAATTGTAACAAACTTTATAATAACAAAATAAATAGCCTAGAAAATTGAACAACTTAACATCGGAATAATAAGCACGTGAAACCTTTTCAGTGGATCAGGTGTTCAAAATGACCACCATTTTCTGCTAAGCAGAGCGCCAGCCGGTCCCTGAACCCGTCTACAACGTTTAAAAGAAAGTCCTCTGGAATGGCCCGAATTTCAGCACTAATTCTGACTTTTAAAGACTCTAAGTCATTTGGACGGCTAACGTAGCGTTCTTTAAGTGTCCCACAAAAAGAAGTCGAGCAGGGTTAAGTCCGGAAATCGCGCTGGCCAGTCAATAGCACCTCTTCTGCCTGACCAACGTCCTGGAAATTATTCGCTTATGTGCTCCATCTTCCTGGAACCATACCTGTTCGTTTATGCCATTATTTACACACGATAAAACCATTCTGCAAAAAGAAATTATGTGATTCCTAAGGAGGTCCAAATATTTTTCGCCATTCCAATTACCATCTATGAAAAAAGGTCCCACAATATGCCTGCCCAAACATTAACTTTTTCCGACCTCTCAGTATGACCTTCCTGGAATCAGCGAGTATTCTCAGCAGACCAATAACAATAATTGTGTCTATTAACAATGCCATTTAAATGGAAAGTAGCTTCATCCGAGAAAATGCTATTTGTTGTGAAGTTATTATCGTTATTGCATCTTTCCATCATCAGCTGACAAAATTCAGCTCTTCTATCAAAATCGTCCTCGTTTAACTCGTGCACCAATTGTATCTTGTAGAGATATCATTATTAAAATTTCAACTCGGTGTTTCTCATTCAGATGGACCATAGAGTAAACAAATTAGAAATCAGACAACAGAAAACTAAAAACGAACTCAAAATTGACACCTCTTAGTTCGCTGTCATAAAAACACCTTGACTCAACTGGTGGGTATTAGGTAGAAATAATTATAATTAGGAAGTTTTTCATTTTTGAGCTGTCATTATCTCGAACACGCTTGAAGATTGGTGAAAATTTGAAATATGCAGTCATATGCAGGGTGTTCCATTTAAGAAAAGTAAGTTAGTCTCTATGGCAACCAAACCAGAAATGACAGAAAAAACTCATGCAAGTAGAAATGTGGGGAATAATTTACTGAACAACTTTCATAAAGGTCTCTTTTTCATATACGAGGCAATTCAAAAGTTACAGGCATTATGTGCGACTTTTTTGCCACTCTGTATATATGGCGGCATTGATTTCAGAGCTTAAATTCTGACGTATTGTCCTGATTTATTAACATGTTTATGCTTGAGTAAAACTCGGAAAGTGGATTTTCCGAAACTGGGGTCTTCTTTTACAATACAATGATAAACTTAAAAAATTTCACGAACTAATGGAGGAATTTTAGAATTTTAAGGATAGTGATGCTCAAGAATTACCTACTTCTAAATTCAATATTTTCACCAAAAAATGCAAACGGCTCAGTTACAGATGAGGATTCTGGAAAGGAAGATAATGTATCTATTGAAAATCTTCCAGGAAGTCAACTCAGGGTTTCCGCGTAGACGAAACTTTTTTGTTGGAAAAAGTTTTTAAAAAATAATAAGTTTGATAATAATATTTCGGAAACTATCAACTTTTGAGCTAAGGTAAGTTGGGCTAGATCATCATATTTAGCCTAAGGAATTTGTGCTGGCGTTTCTACAAACCTTTAGAAACGCCCTGTATATTACCTCATCGTTTCCTTCATGCAAGCTTTCAGATAATGCATTTGTTCCAGCTTTTCAATGGTTAATTCGCAATTTAAATCAGGCAATATTCTGTCAACCTCTTCATGTAATAATCTTTGTTTTTCTGGGTGTATCGATAGCTGATATAGGATGGATGCAACTGAATTTGACGTCTAACAAATTAAGAAAAAGATAAATTCAAATTTAAAAATGTTTTCTTCATGTACTCCCGAAAAGCATATACAGGGTTTCTTTCAATAAGTTATTTTTAAGAAAAACACTGAAACATGAAAATTGATTTAAATTGTTGTTAATTGTTCTTCATCTTTATGTAATATTTTCATTCCCCTCCCTTCAACCCCTTAACCTCAAGCTACCCCAACTTTTTTTTAAAGGGAAACCTAGGTCAAGGGGGCTCTATAAAAAGGTCTTCAAAAGCTGAATCCCATGATATAGAGTGTACAGGGGTTTGCTCATTTCGTTACGGTAAAACCAACCCAAATAAGTTTTTCCCAAAAATCTGGTGATAATGAAAATAAAACAATCCGGTTTTCCTCCACAATTTAATTCACATAAAATATAGTTCTTTACATTTTTCGAACGTCTAGACGTTCATTCTCAGGGTATATTAACAGCGAGTTGAGTAAAATTTTAATGTATGATTGGCTCAAATTACTGAGTGCAACTTAACAAAGATAAGGAATACAATTCAAGACATAGTGTAGAAACTAGTCATATGATGTATGTTAACATATTATTTGTATGCAGATTTAAATATAAGTGAAATTTTAATTAATTAAATAAAAATAATAAAATTTTTCTTTTATAACCACCCACTTTTTTGAATATTTTTAAAAATGAAAAAGTTTCACCTACATTTAAAAGTATGAGACAAAGTCCCATATCAACATTTGAATTTTTGTTTTCCGCGAATAATGTTATTCTCAATCTTCTTTCTCAAATAATCTTACTCTATCCATAATGTTTCTTCATTAAATAAAAATGTTTACATTTATAATTAAAATTTCACTTATATTAAAATCTTCATACAAATAATATGTTAACATACATCACATGACTAGTTATTAAACTATGTCTTTAATTTTATATTCCTCATCTTTGTTAAGTTCAACTCATTAATTTGAGACAATCATATATTAAAATTTCACTCAACTCGATGTTAGTATCCCCTGAGGATGAACGTCTAGACGTTCGAAACATGTAGGGAACTATATTTTATGTTTATTAAATTACCCATATAAAATGCATATTGTACGGGAACTTCTCGAGGACGGTTACGATATACTATTACAATCTGTGAGGAAATGATGGCAAAATGCAGGGAAACAACATCCTTTTCCAAAATATTATATTCTCTGATGAGGCGACATTTTATTTCAATGGAGTGATCAATAGACATAATTATTGATTCTGGTCTGATCAATATCCACATACGTGGATACGTAAAGGACATACACAACATTCTCAGAAAGTCAATGTGTAGTCTGGAATAATTAATAACAGAATTATAAGACCATACTTCTTTGACGGAAATCTTATTGCTCAGCGTTACTTAGATTTCCTCTCATTTGATTTAATACCTGCACTGGCAGTTACTTTTCCTAACGATGACGATCCAGATATTCTCCGTAAAAGAATATGGCTTCAACAAGATGGCGCACCACCGCACTTTGGTGTAAATGTTCGAGGATACTTGGACGAAATTTTTCCAAATCGCTGGATAGGTCGGCGATGACCACCAAGGTCTCCGGACCTTACGCCATTGGATTTCTTTCTATGGGGTATTTAAAGAAGATAGTGTATCAGAATATGTGAGATAACATTGAAGACCTAAAAGATGAAGAAGAAGGATGGAGATGTGCCGAAAGTGCCGAAAGAGATCATCGTGCGGTAGATAATATTTACCATAGACTTGGTGCAAATCAAGTGGAATTATTCCTAAAAAGTGTTACTTGGGCTTGTTTTACAGTTTAAGGGGTTGAAGCCCCTTCCTTGATAATATTACAGAAAGATGAATAGCAATTTATATCAATTTCCGTTTTTAGCGTTTTTCTTAAGTAATAAGTGGCGGAAAACAATGTATTTCTTCTTAAGATTAAAAAATACTATTGCAGGAGGCAGCAATGGGGGCAGGAGGGCACTGAGTTCGGTTTTAAAGAACTATTTCAGGTATTAAGTACAGATAAAAAATGATAGGTACAAATGTATATTGCAAATAATATTTTTTTTTTAATTTTAACTCTTTGCAGTAGCTCAGTGCTAAAATAAATTATTATCATTTTTTACTTCCACCTAGCATGAAAAATAAAAACGTTAAGGGGGTGGGACATTATGGTGTGTCACCCGGTACCTAGGTATCACATAATCATCAAATAACAGTTCATGCTATACTGCAGTAAATTACTTTTTACACTTCAGTTTCCATTTGCACCACTTCTGTATAATTGAACATGCAACTTGTAATTATTTCTGTGTCGAAATCAATGAAAGTGCATGAAGCCAATGCACCGTAATCACACAGCATGTTATTTGGCACTAAATTTTATTACTATACCTTATTATAAAATATGAATGTCTGTTTTTATAGTAGCAATAAATTTAATATATGAATACTAAAATGTAAGTAATAGTATAATTAAGTATCAAGGACGATTTACTGGTCGCTATGCTGTCTCCAATATTAACTGAGGCCAGTAAATCTTTACCGTACGAGATTCTTATGCTACATTTTATACGACTTACATGGAAAAACTTCGCAAATTCTTCGAAATCTCTAAATTAATGAAAACTTTCAAGTTAAATTTGTCATTGTCTGTACCATTGCAGCCAAAAAATACAGCGACAGAGAAATTTGCTATAATCTCATGCACTAATATAGGTAGGTAACATCTCAAGTTTCAGGTGGGGTGGGTTCATGTAAAGTTTTAATTTAAGCATTCGTTTTAGTAATAACTTTAGGAATAATTTTAGTGCATACCAGGATATTTGATGTTGATAGACTTTTACTGTGTTCCGGCCACAATTTTTACGTGATTTTTACTTATACTTTGTTTTATTAGTCTCCGACTCCCCTTGTTTTTGTACCATATAACCATATACCGGGTGATGCATGGCTTAGTTGAACATAGGAAAGCCCATGTAAATTTTGAGGTAGCTAGATATTGACTCCCTTGTACATTTTAGAGAAAAATTGTATTATAGTTTTTTGAAGAGTCCGATATAATAAATCCATGTGCTAAGTTTGAATAAATTTTAATTAGCCAATTCTAACTTATTCAATTAAATGTGATGACAAAATTACGAAATTTTCATAGTTTAGATAATACAGCAAACACCAGCAAATTATTATTTAGCATTGACAAAACGAAAAGTAGCGTCAGTGACAACATTTTATTGAAGGTACTTTAATTATAGCTAATGAGCTATTCAATTAAAGATAAGTAACTATGATTAAGTGGTATTATACAGGAAACAGTTTAAGAGCAGTGTTTAAAATGTTTTCAATAGTAATATGTTAAGTGCATGTAAAATTGCTGAAAATCATGCATCAAGGTTTGTTGCCCTAGAAACAGCTTGAATGCATTTTTATTGTTATTTACCAAAAAGTGCCCGACCGAAGGGAGACTAAGACAGACTGAGAGGCAGGGTACATGTAAGAGATATTGCTACGGCATTGGGAGTAAGCAAATATACAGTGATATCATGCAAGAAAAAATCGAAGAATACATGGAAATTATTAGGAAACCAGGTTCCGGTAGGAGGAAGATCTCGAAATAGGATGAAGATACACTTGCCGAGCTTGTCAACTTTTTAAGAGAACACTCTCAAGACAGCTCTAAACGCGAAAGAGGAAACCAATTTTTCCGGATCCTCGAGCACAGCTAGACGTCGACTGGGGGAATTAGGTGAACTCTTCAGGCACAGTTTTTCGAAACACAATTTTCCAAATGCACAAACTTTTGAAAGCACAATTCTTCGAAGCTCCGTTTTCCGAACACACCAGAATTTTTTCCACAAAAGAAATAAAACAAATGCATACAATACAAAATTAGTAATTGAAATTATGTGCTACTCCACGCAAATATTCTTGAACATTAGAAGAATCGAAATTTGAAACAAGTCTTTGTATTATGTCTGCGTAGCCCTTGTATTTTGTTTTGATGTACCTGGTGACTGTCTTGGAACGTACTAATCATTTTTTTTCTATTATTAATATTTATTTCGATTAAATTATTTTCTCTTTGAATTGCCTCGATGAATTTCCAAATTGTTGGGTGGTTTGCTGTTAACTGGCTTTCAAGACGCATGTGGCAGCCTTTAACAGAATTGTTCGTTTTCCAGACCGTTTAATACGGAGAAATACCAGCTCTATATCGGATGTGCAAGCAATGGATCTCGGCGTTGATGCCTTCTGTTTGGACGGCCAATCCATGTTTCCTCGAAGTAGTCTACAGCTCCCCGAGCTTCAACCGCCAACAAGTTATTACCGCACAACGACAAGGGCTACGAAAACTAATGCATTCAGCAGCCTTAAGCCTTATGCGAACTGCAAAATCGATATCAGTGTCATATCTCTGCTCGTGACCCTGTTCCTGAATCTAACTATACGCTGGCAAAAATGAAAGAAGCAACTTCATTGTTGACATTCTCATAACAGATCACACACTTTGTTGGCTCCAAGTCCTTCAGCTCTTGCAGCATTTCCATGTACGTCTTCTCAGTCTTGTCTGGTAACTCTTGTTGGACTTTTATTATGGTTTCTTCTGAAATATTCCTGCATTGTTATTCTATTTTTTAAATCGTCAATATCGGCAGGTCTTATTTTATAAACAACATTTTTCAGGTTTCTGGAGACCTAGGCGGGCATTTAATAGGCCCACGTCTTCCAATCCACCTGTTCGGAAAAACTTGATTGACATAATGGCGCACTACTGCTGCACAATGTGGAGATGCGTTGTCTTGTTGGTACCACAAATTTTTATCTAGAATTGCAGGATTATTTCTACTCGGATATAAGTTAACTAGCGTAGGGATAAGAAAGTCTTGAAGAAACTGAAGGTAATTTAGCCCGTTTACATTGTTGTTAAAAAAATATGGCCCAATAATTTTGTTTTTCACTATACAGCCCAAACATTAATTTTTTGAGGATATTTAGTATGATGCTCACGCATCCACCTGGGATTTTCTTGTGCCCAATATCTACAGTTTTGCCGGTTTACTTTACCATTTAATTTAAAAGCAGATTCATCCGAAAATAGGATATTATCAACAAACAAAGGATCTGCGTTACATCTATCCATTAATATTTGACAAAACTCCATCCTACGATCTGGATCATCTTCATTCAACTCATGAACCAGCCGGATTTTAAACGGGTGCCATTTTTCTACCGTTAATAGGTTATGAACGGTCATAACAGCCGCCTCATGATCTATGCTAATCTGGCGATCGCTGTTATGGGGATCTTCTTCTATAGCCAATAAAATGTTTAATTTTTTATCATCGGGAATAGCTGGACTGCCTTTCCTGGGAAGATCTTCCACAGAACCCGTTTCTCGAAATTTTGTTTCAAGTTTACTCACAGTTGATCTAGTGATTGGTCTTTCTGGTTACTTAGCGTTGAACAAAATGCAAACTTCTTGTTGGGTACGAATCCTATCACCATATCCAATTATCATAAGAATTTCTATTCTTTGTGTGGGAGATAAACGCATAGTAACTAAATATTAAAATTAATTTTATTACTTCTACTAAACTAACTAGAAAAATTCAATATAATGACATGACAGCAAAATATCATTATCTAAATACCATAGTTACATAACAGCAAATAGGTAAGCCTACTTTTAAAAAAAATTATCTTAAATAAAATTATTTGTTCTACCTTGTAGCTACGAAACTATCAATTTTAGGCCCTAAGTGTGTTATGTTTTTGAAATCAGCTGTTCTTGAAGATTACAGATCGGAACTAAAATATAGGAGTTTCCATTAAAAAAAAAATCGTCGATAATGTCATATTTACTACATGAGTTACCCTGTATAATAAATTTATATGTTAAAATATGCGCAATTAAAAATAATTATATACGTGTCCGAGAATTTTTATAAAATGTTTTTAGATTATTAAATAATGAATTTGTTCCCTACTTTATGTACCTACACACTGTATACAGAAAAGAGTAGAATTTTGTAGGAAACATGTCACAATTTTCTGTTGGAGTGGTATATGGGGAGGATTACATCTTGCGTCTTACTGTGTAGTTCAAAGAGACCAGACCTTAATCCTATCAAGAACGTTTGGGGAGAAGTAACAATATACCGGGTGATGCATGGCTTAGTTAAACATAGGAAATCCGATATAGATTTTGAGGTGGCTAAATATTGGCTCCCCTGTACATTTTGGAGAAGAATTTTATTATAATTGTTTGAAGAGGCCGATATAATAAACATATGTGCCAAGTTTGAATAAATTTTAATAAGCCAATCCTAACTTATTTAATTAAAATTACGAATTACGAAATTTTCATAGTTTAGATAATACATATAGCAAGCACCAGCAAATCATTATTTGGCATTGACAAAACCAAAAGCAGTGTGAATGACAACATTTTCATTAAGGGCGCTTTAATTATAGCTAAATATGATATATTCCATTAAGGAAAACTAACTATGATTAAGTGGTATTATACAGGAAACAGTTTAAGGTGTCTGAAATGTTTTCAGTTCAATTCCCTGATAAGCCTATCCCTTCTATTTCATTAAGTAAACTTGTCATTAGTAAATTTGAGTCCAAAGGCACTGTAATAAATAACTGTAAATACTCAACTCAGAATGTCAATAGAGCTGAAAAAAAGGATAATAATAGAGATCTTGATATTTTACTGCACGTGCAGAAAAGTAAAATGATTAGCACGAGGATTCTTTAGGTATACTTTAAAAAAACATAAATATTCTCTTTACAAGTAAAACATGAAGAACTACGGCAAGGTGATGAAGAATGGAGGTTTTGAGGTAATGGAAAGAGCCAATAATAATAGTGATTTTTTGAGAAATATTTGATTTACCGGTGAATGTACATTCATCCTCAACAACGAACCAAATGTTCAAAATTGCCGGTATTGGAGCCAAGAAAATGAACGTCGGCGTCGTCTTGTTCATACTCGGACGCAATATCCACAAAAAAATTTTTATGGAAGGCAACCTTACAACAGTAACCTATTTGGACTTCCTCCAAAATCGAATTAAACCTGCACTAGAAGAAGTTGTACGCGAAAATCAGGAGATCTGGTATCAAATGGATAGTTGTCCTGCCCATAATTCTCTCATGGTTAGGAAATACTTGCAAAATATTTTTAACGGAAATATTATAGACCCACGGCATCTAATCCTTTGGGCAGCCAGGTCTCCTGACCTTTCGCCAAACGACTTCTTTCTATGGGGTCACAGGAAAAATTTTATTTATAAAGATGTAAAATTTGAAAATTTAGACCAGCTAAGAAACTGTATTTCTTTAGAATATGACAGAATTTCTCAATATCAACTCAGTAATGTTATAAATTTTATGATCGGTTAGGATATTGTTTAACTGTTAATGGAGGGTTGTTTGAACATTTAAATAATTAATGTTTTTGTGAAAATCTGTAGTCTTAGGTATGTTATGTTAAATTAAAGGCTTAGTAAGAAAAACATAATGGTCTCTTTTATTTTGGATGTGTGATTGCCGGATCGGTGAATCGAAAATGTGTTTTTAATGTGAAATAATCTTTATCCATTATGTCCAGCTTTACGTCAATTTTTGACTAAAGCGTGACAGAAATTATTTGCTGGTGTTTGCTGTATTACCTAAGCTATGAGAATTTCGTAATTTTTCCATTACATTTAATTGAATAAGTTAGGATTGGCTTATTCAAATTTATTCAAACTTGGCACATGGGTTTATTATATCGGCCTCTTTAAAAAATTATACTAAGTCTTTTTCTCTAAAATGTACAGGGGAGCCAATATTTAGACACCTCAAAATTTACATGGCATTTCCTATGTTCAACTAAGCCATGCATCACCCGGTATATGTATAGGCATGATTTTAGACCGACAAGCGAAGAAGAACTCCGATGGAAGATACTTGAAGCATGGAATAAAATTCCTCCAGAATTAACAAGAAATTTGGTGTTAAGCATGCTGAAATATTAATTATTATTATTTATTTATTTTCACCAGTTTTACTAACGATCTATAATGAAAATACATGTAGTAAAAAAAGCAGAAAATCTATTCAAAAACAGAATGCTGCAGAACTAACCTGTTTTTATAAAACCTTTCACGTTGTTGTCAAATGTGGATTATTTCGTAAATGTCACTTTACTTACCATTCTAGAACGGTAAGTGATTTACTGATTTACTTACCGTTTAGCCTTAGTAAATACAACTTATCGACATAAAAAAAGACTCGGTATATAATCAAGAAGATCAAGTCGTACAAAAATATATAAAATATTACTTACTGTATCCACACCGACCAAAAACAAATCCAAAGCAAAAATACTGGCTAGTTTTACGTCCCTTTCCCTTTTCAAAACCTTTTGCATGACGGAGAGCTGGCTGTCACTATCTTCTAAATTTAAATTATCCATAGATTTCTTAATATATTTCAGGCAGATTCTGAAAACAAATAGCATTTTAACTGGTGAAGATTCATTTTTTTTTTTACATTTGTTTTATAACATGAGTCGAATACTTGTTAAAAATACTCTATCAAGGATACATTTTCTTTTAAATTGTAAGAAAAAATACCAAAAATTATTGAAATTGTTAATTTAGTTTTCATTGGTGTCGGTTACGTTTGTATTACCAATTAACGTTAAGTTTTAATTTTTTAACAAGGTAAATTGAAAATTACTATTATTGCATTATTTTACACTTTAATTCGCATCTCATCCATAAGACCAAAAATATTTCTGAGGATGTATTCTTAAATTAACAAAATTATTTCTAGATAAACTATTCTTATATGGTAAACGATCAAAAATAGTGATCTCGGTTCAAGAATACATCAACCTGGTGCTAACAAATACAGTACGAATCTTACGGAAATTATGGCACTCTGATTGACCAGCTGAAGACCAAATTTCCATACCGCTGCTAAGTTTTATTAGGGATGACATTGAAGTTTCGGCTGAAAACGATCGTGTGACGCGCGTGACATGACAGTGCAGCGACAACAAGGTGTGGGAATCAACATAGCCGACGAGTTCGTACGTACAGAAGTATTAAAAATACAAATTATTGTTGAATGTTAATTTAAAAAATAAAATAATTAATTTAGCCACTGGCAAAATGCTTTCAATACTTAGTCAATAAATTGCCATTATACCGGGTGGTGCACCGTCAGACTGGCCATAGGAAATCTCATGTAAATTTTGCTATCCTAAAATATTGGCTCTCCTGTTAATTTTACATCAAAATTGTATTAGATTTAGTCAATTAAAAGTTTTAAAAAGAAAACTCTTCGTAATATTCTTAAAAATTAAATACGTCTCTGATGCATACATACTGCAATGAAGCCATAAGAAAATTATGATAATATCAAATGTTACTAAACGTTTTATTTTCTATTAGTTTCAACATGTTTTACAGTATTGAAGAAGAAATAATGATTATAGTAATTTAATAAACGCAAGAAAGTACTTAAAACGAATTAAGAAAACGTTTAATAGGCTAAATAGAGGACGCAATATTTTAGGAAAGCCAAATTTACATGGGACTTCCTATGGCCCGTCTGACGGTGCACCACCCGGTATGTATATTGATTTAATTTACAGGGTGTCTTTAAAAGGTGCGGAGAAAACGCTACCACAAATTCCTGAGGCTTAAATATGACGATCTAACCCAACTTACCTCAGACCAAAAGTGGATGATTTCGGAGATACAGAGTGTCAAAAGTTCAAGTTGGTTTTAGTTTTTCATAAATAACTTTTTTAATAATTGGTGTATTGTCACAATACTCGACTAGGGGGGATTTTGTGGGGTGAAAAATTAAAATCTGCTTTCATTTTTGTAAAATTTAGAGGACGCCAGCTGCGGTACCTTGCACACATTTAAAACGAAATAACTTTTTTCAGCCACCCTGTATTTAACTTTTAAACAAAAATTCTTATTTTCCATCGTATTTTACCTAAAAATGGTATACGTGGTAAGAATTGATTTGAGCAGCCGTTTTTTAGATATCTGGATTTAAAAAATTCACTTCGTGTATGACCAGTTCTAAATTATTGTTATAATTGAACACAATTTGAAGCGAAGGCGTTAACTTACTACAACTGTCACTAAAAACTGACTGGTGGCAAATTGAATCTAAAAAATAATTCAAGCATACATTTGAATTGTCAAACAATTTTCAAAGTTCTTTTCGTCATGGCCGTACAGTACAGTATACCAACGAAGAAATGACCGATATGTTATTGGTTTTTAGATATTGCCAAGGAAATGGTTTAGAATCTTGCAGAATATACAGTGAAAGATTTCCGAATCGTCGATTACCAAACCATAAAACCTTCGTGGCAGCTGAAAGACGTCTTCGTGAAACGGGTAGGTTTGCGCCTGTTTCTATTAATTATGGTCGTGCACGTACTGTAAGACCTCCAGAGGTTGAGGAAGAGATTCTAAATCGGATTGAAGAAAATCCTAAACTCAGCAGCAGACGATTGGGCTTAGAGCTACGGTTTGCAAAGATACTGTTAATAGGGTGACCATAGAACAACCTGTTGCACCCATTTCATATTCAACGGGTACGAGATCTTTTACCCCATGATTTTGAATCAGATCAAGATAATAAATAAATAATCAACACAAAGAATTTTATTCACAGATGAAGCCTGTTTCATGCGGAGTGGCATAACTAATTTGCACAATGAACATGTCTATGCTGAAGAAAATCCTCATGCGATCAAAGTAACCCATTATCAGCATGAGTTTAAGATCAATGTCTATCACACTTTCATAATCGGTCCTGTCACTTTACCACCTCGACTAAATGGCGAAAATTATTTGGAACATCTCCGAAACGAATTACCAAACTTATTAGATCCCTGCCCTTGGAACTTCGAAAAGGAATGTGGTTTATGCATGACGGTGCTCCTCCACATTTTTCGTTAAACGTACGTTATTATTTAAACTAAAAGTATCCAAATGAATGGATAGATAGAGGAAACGATGCACCCGCAAATTGGCCAGCTCGATCCGCTGATATGACACCAATGGATTATGTTTTATAGGGAACTTTGAAAACCCTTGTGTATTGTAGGCCAGTAGATACAGAAGATGAATTAAGGAGACGTATTCAAACTGGAATTGACGCTTTGAGAAATGATGACGAAATGCTCCAAAGAGTTAAATTTAATTTTTTAAAATGTATTAATCTTTGTACCCACAAAAATTGAGGTAATTTTAAACATTTGTTAAAGGCAATTTTTTTTAAATTAAATTATATTAAATTTTTGTTGTTGATAAATCTCTTATTGACTGTTTTTACTAGAGAATAAAATTAACAACACATTGATGCAATTGTTTTTTTTTAGTTTTTAGTGACAGTTATTTTAATTTAACGCCTACGCTTCAAATTGTGTTCAATTATTACAATAATTTAGACCTGGCCATACACGAAGTGAATTTTTTAAATCCAGGTATCTCAAAAACGGCTGCTCAAATCAACTCTTACCACGTATACCCTTCTTAGGTAAAATACGTTGGAGAATAAAAATTTTTATTTAAAAGTTAAATACAGGGTGGCTAAAAAAAGTTATTTCGTTTTAAATATGTGCAAGGTACCGCAGGTGGCGCCCTCTAAATTTTACAATAAAAATGGGAGCAGATTTTAGTCTCTCACCCCACAAAACCCCCCCTAGCCGAATATTGTGACGATACACCAATTATTAAAAAAAATATTCATGAAAAACTAAAACCAAATTGAACTGTTGACACTTTGTATCTCCGAAACCATCCACTTTTAGACTGAGGTAAGTTGGCTTAGATCGTCATATTTAAGCCTCAGGAATTTGTGGTAGCATTTTTTCCGCACCTTTTAGAGACACCCTGTATAATAGAATATTTAATGTATAATATTATATAAAATCAATCGATCGAACCGGTGATTTACTGTGCGTGGCATATCAATAGTTTGACTGCTGGACGAATAGATTCACTTCTTTTGGCTGCAAATTTCTAACGTAAAGTCCGTTCACAGATTTAAAAGAATGACTACCTTACCTGCCTTTAGTTATCACCCATCATAAAATTTTTTGTTGAAAGGGTTTCAAGGATCATAGAGATAATGATTTAGATAGAGACACTTATCTTTAGATTATCAAGAGATTATGAAAAATGTATATACAACTCTCATAGAACGTGAAAAGTTGAGGAAAATGGAATGTATTGAAGAAACAGCCACATTGACTAAAATTTCGGAAAAAAAGGATGGAAAATTGTGAATAAACCCATTACCGAAAGGCAAAGAAGGAAAGATTCTGGGACTTGCAAAAAATTAGATCGCAGCGATAAACGGCAAGTTATCATGGAATCGCAACGACTTAAGGCATGGCGATTTGAATATTTGACAAAAATCGCTCAGTACAGAAGTGAGAACAGACCTATTATATACTTAGATGAAACCTGGTTTGATACTAGATACCCCATCAAAAGGTTGGGTTGATTCTAGTGATAGGTGTAGAACAAAGGCACCATCAAACGGAGGAAAGAGAATAACCATAGTGCATGCAGGGTCCGAACATGGTTGGGTACCAAATGCACTTTCATTGGCAGCCAAGAATATAAATGACTCCTGTTTGGATTACCATAATGATACCACAGCGGAGTTATTTGAGGATTGGTTGGTAAATAAGTTAATTCCTAATGTTTCTCCGAACAGTGTGATTGTTATGGACAACGCAAGTTACCACAGTAGACAGTTAAACAAGCACCCTTGTTCAAAAGAAACGAAAATGGCAATACAGGAATTTATGTATCAGAATATTTTCATGAAAGTTACACTAAAAGAAAGTTACTTGATGTGCTTAAATTTCTGAACCTAGAAAAGGAGTACTACTGCGACAGCTACGCTAAAAGTAAGGGGCATACAATGCTAAGGCTTCCGCCGTATCACTGTAAACGCTAGTGTACCGGATATTATTATTACTGAAGTGGACAAAGTGCCTGTGAGTAGCTGGAAAAATTGTGTTTCGCATATTAAAACTGTTGAAAATTCATACATTCAAATTGGGAATATTACAGAAAGATTTATTAACATAGGTGTTGATAGTGACACTGAAAATGAATTAAATGAGTAAACTGTAGTTGCATTAATTAATTATAATATATTCTATCTAAAATTGTTTATTATTTGTGTCAAATCATCCATCCTTGAAATACAATTCAGTGCGGGCCTGTGTAGACTCCAGTCTGGTTTTAAACAGGCGTCAACACGAGTCTGTAAGTCATTCTCTTAAATCTGTGAACGGACTTTACAGTAAAATATTTTTTAAATAGCGCATCCAGTACCCTTAAGCGTAGTGGATAAAAAGTAGTAAATGCTTGTAAAGGAATATGAAGTGTTTACTACTTACTCTCTTATACAGTCGAGCGCTTCAATGTACTTTTTAAACGTAGGTGTGTTAAATAGTTTCCAAAGAGGAATTTTTAATTCTAAAATTGGAACGTTTATAAAAAACGTATTTATGGCATCTATTAATCTCTGACTATCTTCGGGTGGCTTTCGATCTAAACATCCCATTCGAATGTCCAGAGCAATTCTCCCTAAAGCTAAAAAAAATGTAGGTATTATAGTGTTGTCACGTAACCTGAGTTTGTGAAAGGATACACAAAGTTGACTGATCGAAATCGGAATAATTTAATTGTCTCAATTTTATTGAATGGAAATTCAGGGCCAATTTTAGAAGGTAACTATCCAAAAAATATATTAAATTTCTGCATAGTTTATAGAATGTAAACTCAGATTAAAATAGAGATAATTACTGACCTAAATTATTAAGTAACTTGTTAGAAATTATTTAATTACCATAAATACAGGGGCGTCTCTAATAATAGGTCTGTACAAAATGCTATATAGCAGAAATTTATAACGACAGAATATAATGATCCAGCCGAACTTGTACTCTGTTTGAAATTGAGAGAGAGTAATAAATCAAGTGACCATTTCAAAGGGTAGATAGTCGGAAGAGGACGGATTTCATTCAGACACATTTAACATCAACGCCGGAGTCCCTCAAGGTTCTATATTGTGTATTATATTACTACTATTACTATACATTAACGATATTTTGGCAAAAACTAAAAATCCTACATACTGGGTCTCCCAAAAGTCCCGCATAAAATTAATATCAATTAAAGGAAAACGATCTAGGAAAAATGCTCGGACCCGTAAATTATTATTTTTAATTGTGCATTTTTTGACCTAAAAAAAATATTATACAGGGTGTCTCATAGAACTGTTGTCACGTCTTTGACAATTTTTTTAAATGAAATACCTAATTTTTTATTAGGTTTTCACATTCTACGAAAAATTCTAAATATTTTTTATGTAGGACTTGCTATCCCGATTTTCAGCTGTTTCCAAGATATTGACATTTAATTTGAAAATTGAAACAAATAGGTTATCCATAAAAATTTGTTATGTATTACTAAAATGGAAATTCTAAAAGCGCAACAAATGCTGGAAATGTCCACCGCCTTCTACCTGACACGCCCTATACTACTGATGGTAAAATCCGTTTACTGCATTCCTTTTAAAATCAGGAGGTATATTCTATTTGTTTCTGTCCTTATTCTTTCTTTAAGATCTTTAATGTTGTTAGGTCTGTTTCGGTACACTCTTTCCTTTAAATAACCCCAAAGAAAATAGTCCAGCGGTGTTAAATCCGGCGACCTAGGTGGCCACTCAATAGTACCCCTACGACCAATCCAACGGTTTGTAAAGGTTTCATCTAGGTACCTTCGGACCTCCACGCCAAAGTGTGGAGGGGCACCATCTTGTTGAAACCATACCATCTCATTTGGAATATCTGGATCCATCTGGTTAGGAAAAAGAACTGCTAATGCCGGAATTAAATCAAATGTTAAAAAATCCAAATAACGTTCAGCGGTAAGGTTCTCTTAAAAAAAATAAGGTCCCAAAATTCTATTATTTATTATGCCTGCCCAGACATTAACCTTACCAGCATATTGAGTGTGCGTCTCAAGTAACCATCGCGGATTATCATGAGACCAGAATCGATCATTTTGTCTATTAACTTGCCCGTTCAGGCAAAATGTAGCTTCATCAGAAAATAAAATATTACTTGAAAAGGCATTATTAGTATCAATCCTTATCATCATTTCTTCGCAAAATTTAAGCCGTCTATCATAGTCATCTTCTAGTAGTTCCTGTACAAGAAGAGGTTTATAAGGATGTAATTTTTCGCTCTTAAAAAATCGATGTACTGTACTACAAGTAGCTTCATTATCTAACGCCAAAGTAACAATTGAAGAGTGGGGGTTTTCAGTAAGCGATAACATTAAATCGATTTTTTCATCCTCGGTTAGAACGAGTGGTCGACCGCTTCTAGGTAAATCTCTAACTGTACCATGCTCCTCAAATTTATGGAATACCCTACTTACAGTCGACTGAGTAATTTGGTTTTCTGAATACTTTTCGTTAAACAAAGTACAAACCTCAGCTTGACTTCTTATTTTGTCCCCGCACCCCAAAATAATTAAAATTTCGATGCGCTGCTTTTCTGTTAACATTTTTAGGTAATTGACAAATTACTTAAGTCAAAGTCAGTATTGACATAATTAAGGACAGTTGATGATAGTAAGATACCTGATTTATTTAACATGTTATAATATAAAATACAAATATGTACTAAAAGTATTACCTTTAATAAAAAAAAATTAAATGTCAATATCTTGGAAACAGCTGAAAATCGGGATAGCAAGTCCTACATAAAAAATATTTAGAATTTTTCGTAGAATTTGAAAACCTAATAAAAAATTGGGCATTTCATTTAAAAAAATTGTTAAAGACGTGAAAACTGTTCTATGAGACACCCTGTATAATATTTTTTTAGGTCAAAAATTGCACAATTAAAAATAATAATTCACGGGTCCGAGCATTTTTCCTAGATCGTTTTCCTTTAATTGATATTAATTTTATGCGGGACTTTTGGGATACCCAGTATAGCTTCGCTGATTACAGCACACTTGTTTCATCCATTACTTTGGATTTTCGAACATCAGCTGCCAATATACATCTCTATAGGCAGCAAGAGGTCTAACATCTCAACAAAGACCTGAAAGAAATTCTGTCTTGGGGTCACAGTAAATAAGTAGAATTTAACGCCAAGCAAACCCAGGCGGCATTTTTTTTAAGAAAGTTAATGCTGAAGAACCGGATATAGTCATGGCGGGACACTCGATTTCCTTGGCTTCATCAATTCATTTATTGGGCGTCAATTTGGATAGTCATAGTCACGTTGCGGCCATTGCCAGGGCAGCCTCACAGAAGCTTGGGATACTTTTCCGAACTGAGAACCTCTATACACCCCAACAACTTTTGATGCTCTATAAAACGCAAATTATACCATCGCTGGAGTACTGTTCGCATATTTGGGGCTCTGCTCCTAAACATACCCTGAGATTGCTAGATTCCATGCGAAGAAGAGCCATTCGCTTGTTTGGTGACCATGATATGACAAACAACCTGGAATGCCTTGAACATCGGAGGCAGGTTGGCGACTTGGGTCTAGTTTACAAATATTTTCATGGTAAGTGCTCAACTGAGGTTGCTCACTTGACTCCACCCAAAGAGGCGCATGGTAGAAATACACGACGAGCCACTGCAGCCCACCCGTACGTGGCTTAGATTAGTGTCCCTCAAACGACATTGTTTGAAAATTCTTTTATCTGGAGAACGTCATCACTCTGAAGCGACCTCCCTGACGCCGTGTCCCCAACAAGTATAATCTCCAAAGATTCAAGACCAACGTGAATCGTTTCCTGCGCACACGCACCGCTCGCAGAGCGCCCTCAAGGATTAATCCTGCAGTGCTGTGCCTTATCATAAAAAAAAATAATAATAAAAAAGGGGCCAACAAACGCTTGCCATCTCGTATTTAATTCCTGAAAAATGAGAATTTTATGTACTTTAATGTTAAAATCGGCTCATTCCCTTCTTTTAAATGCAAGCCTTGAAGAAGCTTTAAGCCATTAGGTAAAGCGAAACGTTGGCAAACATTTGCTAGTCCTTTTTTTTATTGTTCGGTTGTTAATGTGGGAATTAGGTGGTTTAATTGAAGAAACCGTCCAGCCAGTTGTTATTAACTTAGGAGCAGACGAAAATGCATCAGATTTTTCCATATATGATGAAATATTGGGGTATAATAGGGTAAATATCTAATTAATAAAACTGGTATGTTGTTTTGTACGGTGCGAGCAAAAATTATTTTCAGCCAAAAGGGCTTGGACTGAAAAACGAAGGGCTTGGTTTAGATCACAATTATATAAGGGGACAATATATCTAACCAAATCTAGGTTAAACTTGTGTCAAATTCATATTATGATATGATATGCCAAACTGATGATTCTGATGAATATTAAAATAAGGTGAAGTGGGGCAAATGTCAAAATGGGGCAAATGTAATAACATTACATATTTCCTACAATTTTATCAAAATTACTTTCACGACCGCATCACCTGTTGACCCGTAGTCAATAGTCTCTCCTAACGTCGGTTGAAATAGTGTCATTTGGTTTTAACCCGCCATTAGCTAACAAGTGCTCCGCGGTCGCATTTGAGGTTACAATACGAGTGATTCATGCTTTTTCTAAAATCTTCCTAGATCCTGTCTTTGCAAGGTAAGCTTATGGAAGCATTGTTTATGGAACTATAATATGGCCATCTTTATATAATTTTTTCGTAAAAATAATGAATTGAAAATAATTTTATTTATAGTAGGATATTTTACATTTGCCCCGTTGAAAAGGTTGGATGGGGGCAAATGTAATATAAACATTATCACATTTGCCCCTTTTATATTACATTTGCCCCTTGTCTTTTACAGAATCAAAAAATGGTGCGCTGCTATAAAAGGAAAAGGGCAGACCCGAAATATTCTTAAGCTGATGTCAAGATAGCTGTGCAAGGTGCAAGAATATCAAACTGGCCGAATGACTATGTACAGGGCCTCCAAGACCTACAATATACCATATTGTACATTATATAGTCGCGTAAAAGGACTTAAAGGAGCAAAAAAGAAGAATAAGGGCCGGAAAACTGCTTTAAGTACAGAAAAGAAAAGGAGTTAGCCGCAGGTTTGGCCACTATGAAAAATGGGGTTTTGGATTATCCAAAAAGGAAGTTATTGAACAAGTTTCCAGTTTTGTGAAAGAAAATAAAATCGAAACTCCTTTTAAAGATGGGATGCCTGGTACAGACTGGTTTCTAGGTTTTAAGAAGCGGCATAATTTAAGTATTAAAATTCCTCAGTCAGTGGAATATGCACGTAAGAAGGCAACAGATCCGTTTATAATCATGGGATACTTTGAACTTTTAAAAAATCTTCTTCAGGAGTTGAAACTTGAACATAAAAATTCTCAAATTTGCAATCTTGATGAAAGCAGCTTTTGTATCGACCCAAGCAAAACAAAAGTAGTTGGGATACGAGGAGCGCCATGTTCGCGAGTAACCAGTACACCAGGTCGAGAAAATACGACAGTCTTCTTATTGGCAAGTGCGGCTGGCGAAAAGGCTCCGCCATTAATAATTTTTAAAGGTGCTAATATTTGGGACCAATGGCAAGCTCCTGATGATGTTTTTCCTGGATTATCCTATGCAGCTAGCCAAAAGGGATGGATGGATGCCGAAATATTTTATAATTATTTTAAAAACACGGTTATTCCTGCTGTAGGAGATAAAAGACCTGTACTAATTGTATATGACGGACACTCCACACATGTTACTACATCGGTAATTGAACTGGCCAGAAATGAAAATATTACAATCCTTAAGTTACCCGCTCACACAACTCACCTTCTACAGCCCCTTGATTTGGCGGTTTTTAAGTCTGTTAAAACTGCATGGGATTTAAAGTTGGTAAAATGGCAACGTCACAATGTAGGTCGAAAACTGCCCAAAAAGGTTTTTGCGTCGTTTATTGCAGAAATATGGAAAAACACCGAAGCAAGTGTTATTCTCAATGGTTTTCGAAAAGCTGGTATTGTACCCTATAATAATAACATAGTGCCAAGAGAAAAATTTAATCCTGAGGCTTTAAAACGATGGGACGCTAGAAATTCTGCAACGAGCAATCTTAACATGGTTCCACATCAAAATATCCCAAATAAGTCAGATTCAAGTGTTGTAAATGGTACTGTAAAATCCCAGCCTGGTTCATCAAATGAACAACCTGGTTCATCAAATGAACAACCTGGTTCATCAAATGAACAACCTGGTTCATCAAATGAACAACCTGGTTCATCAAATGACCAACCTGGTTCATCAAATGAACAACCTGGTTCATCAAATGAACAACCCGGTCCTTGAGAAGAAATCAGCTTTGAAACCCTTCTCTTAGATTGCGTTCGTCAACATCAGTTAACACCAAAAGTTTCCAAAAAAAGATAAGCTCCTGGAGCAGATGTCATTACAGCGCCAAAAGTTCAATATGAAACACCAAAAACACCAACACCAAAAAAAATAAAAAAAAAACATCGAAGTCCAAGTTCATCCAGCGAGTCAAGTGAAGGACTGCTGTCTTATCAAGAATCTGATAATGAAGAAAAATTTTTACTAGAACTACAAGCATCAGAAGAGGAAGAGGAGTGCTTTGAAAGTGTGGGAAAAGTTGAAGAAAAATGTGAACGCGATGATTGGGTTGTAAAATTTTTAAGGTACAAAAATGTTTTTCTTTTTTTTTTATAATGGCCTCGAGTAAGCAAAAAAAAATTAATTTGTTTGGTCTCTTGTTGATGATACTGCTCTCGTAAATACCGAAAATGTAATAAAAGTGCTTCCAACACCATCAGAAGATCGAAGAGGGACTGGAATGACATTCAAAATGCGGTTCGATGGTTTCCGTCTATCCTAGTTAAGGTTTTTTGAAAAGTAGAATTACATTTTCATTTTCTTAAAAAATGTTCATTTTTGTTAATTTTTTTCTGTTTTTCTTTTGAACGTTGTAAAACTTTGTTATTTTTAGGTCTAAATTAATGAACCAAAAAAAAATTATTTAAATAAACCTATATTTTCACATTTGCCCCACAAAATTGTGTAGTGTAATAAATAGTAAAATAAAACAAGATTATCACATTTGCCCCAACATAAGGGGCAAATGTGATATAATGACGTCATTTTAAAAAATGTACATTTTACTAGGCACATAAAGTGTATCAGTACTTTTAGCTTCAGCTACCACCAGATAGGTCATTTAGGATTGTGTCATAATTTTTTCAGAATTTTTAAGCCATAAATATAATTTTGATTAAAATTTGAACTTACACTAATCGAATTTTACGTCACATTTACCCCACTTCACCTTAAGTAAACAAACAAATTTATTTTTGTTGTTTATAAAATTAACAAAGAAAGAATATAGAGAATGGAGATTGGCCACCGCCATTCTCCAAGCATAAATTCACACGTCTCTTCATATTTTCGAAAGCATTGACCAGCATCCCTGAAGAAATGTTACCATATTCTTGGATAATCCTTTCTTGTAACTAAATTTTCAACGTGTTTTAAAAATATTGTTGTTCAAATGAGGAAAAATGAAGTAATCCATAACCGTCAGACAAGGTAATCTGGGTGGGAATTCCATGTCTGTTCGAAATCTGATCAATCTGTCGTCGAAAATATTGCGTAAGTAGTTAATAGTTTCGGCTTATGTATGGGCGGTTGCACCGTCCGCGTCCTGTTGAAAATAATTAAAACGTAGTTCACCGTCAAGTAATTGCTCCACAAATGGATTCAAAATATTGTCCCTATACCGCTGTGCTGTAACTGTGTCATGGAAAAGAATAGGACCAACAATTCTTCTTCGGGAAACAGCCAACCAGACACCAATTTTTTGAGGGTGCAATGTGGACTCTACAAAAAAAATGAGGATTTTCACTACTCCACGTGCGTGTATTCTAAGAATTTCCATAACGGGCGAGGTGGAGCCAGGCTCGCGAAAACCGTCCATGCACGAATGCTGACTGTATTGCCACTCATCATTTACTGTAACCCCGTTTCGAAAATACGCTTCAACCATGATTTTTTTGTGCTGTTCCGTAAAAATCATCGCGTGAACTATTTAAGAAATTGGATAAATTATAGTCTATCTTTAAATGATACAAAGTAATAAATTAATCAAAACCGTCGTCTTTTTTAAGCTTAAAATTATGTAAAGCCGTACCATTCACCTGGAATTTTACAAAGCAATTTTATCAAAACTAGTTAGAGTCTAGGTACTTATTCCGTTCATCATGTCATTTCTTTTTTTGTACCTAATTCTGGTTACCTGTTTGCTAATTATGTGGTTATTATGCCTCTATGGGTGCCTCCATTAGAATAATACACCTATTTATATCGCTGTTTGTTTCTCAGTCAAAGTGTGAAGTGTCAGTGTTTTTTTAATTAAATATGGAGAACAATTGCCTTAACGCCCTAGAGTCCATGTACAGGGTGACCCATTTTCGACACTTTTATAGGATATCTCCGTAATTGTTAGTGCTATCAAAAAAGTAATATAGATGTAATGTGCTCTTTTAGGGTCAAACTTAAAATAGTGAAATCAAAATTTAACTTCTAGCATTTGTTGCATTTTCGCTCGCTTAAGAGATACGGGGAAAAATAAAAAAATTGACAATTTTAAAATTACCCTATATTTTCTTAGTTAAAAGAGATACAGAAAAATGTTTTATACATAAGTTTATTTATAATGATTGTTGAATAATCTGCCGTTTTCACAATAAGTATACGGGGTCAGGTAAAAAAGTTATCGGACCTAATCTCATTTTTTTAAACGGAACACCCTGTATATCTTAATCTAAAAAGATAGCATTTTAAATTCTCTTTTCAAATATATAACACACCATGGATGATATTGGTTTCCTAGAAGATTTATTTAAACTTTATTACTTTAAACCACAGTAGGCCATGAAACAAAAGCTAATATCCGAGAAACAACTATGTTGACATTCTAGTTGTTATTAACATTTAACGTCAATTTTATGTTAACATATTCGTTTGTGAAAATGACTTATCAACATTTTGAAAAATTTGATATATTATCAGTTTATATATTATATTATGGAAAAAAAGAAGAAATGGCGCAATATTTATATTTTCTTCGCTATTCGGAAAGACGGCAACCATTTAAGAACATATTCCGACGACTGGAACATAATTTAAAAACAAACAGCTCTTTTACGATGCCGAGATCAAAAACTTATAATAAAGAAAACAAGGAAAATGAAGAAATAAGCGTATTAGGATTTGTCGAGGCCAATAATCAGGTAATATATCCTGTGATAGCTTTGAATAGTAGTAGCTCAACTTTAATTAAAGTGGAAACTTTTTTAGGCGCGTTTAGCACTTTTAGTGGGTATTGAATGAGACTGAGCTATTAGGTTAATCTGTGACTGAGCCGTCAGATTCGGCTATGCAACGCTTATGATGCAGTCGGGGAAAAAAGCAAGATACTAAAATATGACCAAATGCACAGTGCTTTTTATGGATCGATTCTTTTATCGTCTTGAATTTGAGATTTGCGTTAGATTCTAAAAGGTTAATAGAGAATCTCGTATTGGTGAGTTTTCACTTCTGTCTTGTGGTCTTAAGCACACATCCTAATTTTATTCTCTAAAATCACTTTGTAATTTTAGGAACAAAAATCTACGTCCGTCAGAAACGTAGAAACTGAAACTGGAATTACAAAATCTAAGGCGCAAAGAATTTCGACGTCCAATAAATATTTTCCCTATGATGTTAAAATTACCCAATATTTGCATCCTGGTTATGATGTGAGGCGATTGGAATTTTATCACCGGATTTTAAATAAATCTAACGAGGATCGTTCTTTTCACCAAACAATAATTTGGTCAGATGAATGTTGAATTACAAGTTGCGATATTCATAACCGACAATGAAAGATATTGGAATTTCACAAATCCCCACATGGTACGACTTGTTCACCAACAAGGTCGATTTGGGGTAAATATAAGTTGTTTTTTTGTTTCAAAACAAACTGCTGTATCGCTTTTTTGAAGAAAATTTAAATGCAGATAGATATCTGGACATACTCTAATCGAACATTTTCGATGTTCTTGATGCTGTTCCTTGATATAAAGTAATAGAGATTTACTTTCAACGAGATGGCGCCCCTACCCATAACGCTCTTCGAATAAGATAGTATTTAAATACTTACTTTAGAAACCGTTGGCTAGGAACACATGGACCTATAAGGTGGCCACCACGATCTCCGGATCTAACACCTCCAGATTTCTCTCTTTGTGGAGTGTTGGAAAATTAAATTTATAAAGAAGTCATTTTAACCCGAGAACAATTTGATCAAAGAATTCATGAGGCCTTTGCAGAAATAAAACCATTACACATCATGAATGCCTTAAAATCCGTTCGAAAAGGATGTCAGGAGTGCATTGAAAACAACGGAGGAGCTTTCGAACATTTGCGATGATTCCGGTTATTTTTTACCTTAATCTGAATCCTTTATTTCGTTTCAAAGTAATAAAGTTTAAATAAATCGCCTAGGAAATTATATATATTATCCATGGTGTGTTATATATTTGAAAGAAGAATTTAAAATGCTATCTTTTTAGATTAAAATATACAGGGCGTTCCTTATTCTGAAAACGGCAGATTATTCAACAATCATTATAAAGAAACTTTTGTAAAAAACATTTTTCTGTGTCTCTTTTAACTAAGAAAATATAGGGTAATTTTGAAAATGTCAATTTTTTGATTTTCCCCGTATCTTTTAAGCGAGCGAAAATTTTCAAATTTTGATTGTTTGACCCAAAAAGAGCACATAACACCTATATTACTTTTTTGATAGCACTAACAATTACAAAGATACACTATAAAAGTGTCGAAAATGGGACCCTGTACAGTAAATGAAAAAAAATTAATTCTTAACTGTTACGATTCTATTAAAAGGGAGAATGCGGATTTGAGTGTTGACAATGCAGTGCAATTTACAGCAGATATGCTTAAACGTTGGGAAAACAACAATATATAAACTTTTAAAAGAAAAAAAAAAGTGTTGGCGTCAAACCTCCAAAAACTTCTCCAGGACCAACACAACATGAGCTGGACGACGTCTTAATGCAGAAAATAAGGCGAAAAGTTCATAGTTTATTTTTAGAAAAAGAAATTCCCACGCTGGACAAAATTTTGTTCTCAATCCGAGAAGACCAGGACTACCCATTTATGTGTAGAAATACGCTTTGAAAATTATTTAAAACAATAGGTTTTCGCTGGGAAAAACATAATAGGCAATCGATTTTAATAGACAGAAGCGATATTGTCTATTGGATAGTGCATCTCCACTGTTTCCAGTGCCTCTCTACTGGTGATTGGGCTCTCAAATAGGGAGTCAGTCTCTAGGTAGTTTGTAGGACGAGTCTGGTCTGGCTTTTGTATGTGAGTCTGTTATTAGTATGTTATATTGGAAGTTCTGAAGGCTTCGTTAAAGGTGGTCTACTGATGTTCCAATCTAAAAATACAGGAGACTATCACGAAAATATTAATGCCGATGTCTTTGAAGAATGGTTCGAGCAAATTAGATCTTATACCAAAAGATACAAGATACAATAATTATATTGGATAATGTAAGTTATCTCTCTAGGCTGACGGAAAAATTACCGACCAGTGCGTGGCGTAAAAGTGAAATAACAGAATGGCTAAGTTGAAGACAAATAGAATTTCCATTAGCTTCCTTAAAAAAAGAACTATTGGTACTAGCCAATTTCCATAAAAATGCATTCAAAAAATATTTAGTCGATGACATGGCAAAGTTACGAGGAGTATCTGTGCTCAGGCTCCCTCCTTACCACTGCGAATTAAACCCGATCGAACTCATATGGGCTCAAATAAAGACAGATGTCGCCAGAAAAAACACGACTTATAAAATGGTGGATTTAAAAAGACTCTTTAATAAAGCTATGGGTAAAATCAGTGCGGAAAAGTGGCAAAAGTGTATCGATCATGTGATAGAAGAAGCAAAAATGTGGCAGGTAGATATAATAATAGAAGAAATGGTGGAACCTCTAAATATAAACGATGTTAATAAAAGTTCATTTTCCGAATCGGACTATGATTAAGCGGTAACGACAAAGTATTATTCGATTTTTGAAAATGCTTTGTTTATAAGATTCTATATTATATCTTGTTTTTATACTTATATTATGCAAAATAGTACCATCCATTGTTATTTATTAGTTTATACGATTTTTTAAATGTTTTCATATGTTATAAATACCTTCGAATATAACATAATACAAGTTTAGAAGAACAGGCATCTTTAAGATTTTTAAATTAAAAACTTCTCCAATACACGCTCCTGGCTAAGGGATTTTTCCAATAACAACGGTAAATCCTTAAATATTTCAATGGCTTGCGATAAATTCAGGCGGGACCTACCTAAATAATGCTCATTATTTGGATCCTTTAATGTAAACACAATAGATTTTAAGAGATGGTGTTTAAATTGTTCTTGATACCCCGGTATGCGTTTTGTATATTTAATGAGCATTTATTACTTCGCGCCATTTAAAGATAGACTATAGCGATGAATCAAATTACTTGTTATATAACTGATTGATTGATAATTGAATTTACCTTATAAATATAAGTGTACATTAAAAATTAACAAATAAATGATACTTAAATGTGCGTATATAAATAAAAAAAATTGTGCCAACAATCTCCAGTTGTTTTTCATTTAATGGCGATTTTAGAGAAATACAGCTACTCAAAGGTCTGACCCCGCAGCAGGCACGCGAATGTCTGCCAATAACTGGCTGATCAAACCGCACTTTCACACGCACACACACACACACACACACACGGAGAGGTGAGCCCGTCTGGCGGGTGTTCTTGTGGCCCTGAGCTTATTTTGCTCAGAGTCTTAATGACTCCTTCCAGACTTCCTTCCACGCCCCCCTGCGGTCCAGTTCCGGAGGGTCTTATCAAAAAGTACTTAATTAATTATGGGTTTTTGTGGGGTGTATCAGGGGGGTTGAGAGAAGTTGGTCACGGGGTCTTTTATGACGGTAAGGGGCATCGATGTCATAGTTGGAGGCTTGTCTGATTTTGGTGATCTGGGGCCGAAGTTAGAATCTTCGTGTTTCTCTCGTGGAGAAACTGGGAAAGTGGTGTGTGTTTGATGTCGCGGTGTAAATCTACGTTACGGATGAACCATGGGATGTCCATGGCGGTGCGGATGTAACGATTTTCAAGGGATTGGAGGCGGTTGATGTGGGAGGGGACTGCGTGACCCCACGCCACTGAACCGTATGTGAGGGCGGGTCTAGTGATGGATTTAATAAGGAGGGTCTTGTTTTTGTGGCTTAGTGTGCTGTGGCGATTGAGAAGGGGGTAGAGAAGAGAGTAGGTCATTCTGGCTTTATTGAGGTTGCCTTGAATATGGCGTTGCCAGTGGAGGGTTTTGTCGAGGGTGATACCGAGGTATTTCACTGCGTCGGACCAGGGGACATCGTGTCCATCCAGGTTAACCGCGTCGAAGGGGGGCTGCCTTCTGCGGGCAAACTAGATGGTTTGGGTTTTGTCGGGATTGCGGCGAAGTTTCCAATTAACGCAGTAATTGAAAAATTCGTTTGCTGCTGTTTGCAGCTTTCTGGTGACCAGGTAAGGACGCAGTGATCTTACGATGAAGGCGGTATCGTCGGCATAGAGGGCCAGGGTGCTCTCGGGGGGTTTAGGAATATCGTGGGTGAAGATATTGAAGAGGTGCGGGGATAGGACTGCTCCTTGTGGGACTCCCGCTTCGACGGTGCGGGGGGTTGAAAGTGATTGTCCGATGCGGACTTTGATGCTGCGGCGGGCGAGATATCATCAGCTATCATCTTGTGAATCAGCCCGTCATGCCAAACGGTGTCGAAGGCTTTTTCGATGTCGAATAGGATCATCCCGACGTACTGATTCCAGTTGAAGCTCTGAGTTATGAACTTAGTGATTCGGAGGGCTTGGAGCTCGCAATTGAGATTTTCCCGAAAGTCGAACTGTTCGTCAGGAAGGACGTTCAGTTCGGTGGACTTCTCTTTGAGGCGATTTAGGATTATGACTTCAATGATTTTGGCCATTGAGTTAAGGAGGGATATGGGTCAATAGTTTTGGGGAAAGGAGAGGTCCTTTTCGAACTTGGGGATCATGATGACAGTAGCCTCCTTCCACTTTTTGGGGAAGTAGGCTAGCCTGAGAGTGGCGTTGGCGATGTTGGCCAGAGTGGTCATGTAAAACGCACTTTCTATTGCATTTATCCCTTTTATAGAGTGATGTAGGCAAATGAAGAAAGAAAGGGTTTGATGTACAATGTAAATCGTTAGAGAACCTACTAAAATTATTTTTACCGCCCTGTGAGCGTTTTGCATATTAATTATAAAGCCTGTTTACAATAGGTAGAAGTGCAAGAAAAATTGCGTGAAGGCATGCGCGTTGGTGACTTTTTTACTTGCACTGCACCAAATTAGGGCAGGTTTCAATTTAATTGCAAATGGCATGCAATTTTAGTAAATTTTCTAGTAATATTTTCAATACCAACTTGACAATAAAACGTGAACATAACTTTTTCAACTTTTTCCGCCACTAACTACCAAAAAAATCCTGCTTTATATAAAGTAAAATCTACTAATTACAATAATAAATACCCGAGGCAAACCTTTTCTTCTATCAGCTGATATTGGGTGGATTTGTAAGGTTGTCATTATCTAAGGTTAAGGTACTTGAATACAAATATCTGCTTCATATGTAAATGCATGCATCGAGTCAAAGAAACTTCGTAGCTATAGGCTTTTTTGATCGTATGAACTTGCATGCAGTCAGTTGTACCTAATGTAAACAGGCTTTTAGGGTTTATTACTCTCTCCTCATCTCAAACACAGACTACCTATAGCTTACTCTACAAGTTAATAATTCCCGAAATACCGTCAAAGTATTAATTTTTTCTTTCCGAATATTCGTCTTAGTAATAGCAGAATTTGTATGACGCTTGGTAGTAAGGGTTGTTTTTTTGAAATGTGAAAACCACATTAACAGTTTTGATGTACCTTGCAGAGGGCACCACCAGCAGCACTTCGTATACATCTAAAGGTTCATAGCTTTCTTGTGCATCGGAGAATTAAATTTCTAATACAAAATTCTTATTCCAACGCACCTTTTGTTTAAAAAAAGGTATACCTGGTAAATTTTGCTTCAGACAACTGATTCTGAGATAATTTGAATGCTTTATTTCGTACTGAATCTCGTCGTGGCCTTCCTTCACACTTTATCCAGACTTGAGACTGGTTTGAAAAAAAACCTTTTGGAATGAATATCAAGGACACGAAACTTTTTTGTTGAAAAAAGTTTTATTTATGGTGTACTAACCTGTAGTTCGAAAACTATCAACTTTTGGACAAAGGTAATAGGCTAAATCGTCATGTTTTAGCGTTAGGAATTTGTTTAGCACATCCTTTTAGAGACACCCTGAGTAGAGGAAAACGGAGAGAGCGAGATCAGGTGGTGCTGGTGGTGCTGGTGGTGCAACTAACCCAGGTGGTGCAGGTGGTGCGTTTTACGATCTAACCCAAGTGGTGCTGGTGGTGCGTTTTATGATCTAACCCGGGTGGTTCGGTGGTGCGTTTTATAACCTAACCCGGGTGGTTCGGTGGTGCTGTTTACAAAATAACCCGAAATTAAACCCGACTTTTTACGACCTAACCCGGATGCTTTCATGAGGCGGCTTCTTATCTAACCCTAACTTGAACCTTAATATTTATGAACTGACCCGAGATAAAACCCGACTTTTTACGACCTAACCCGGATGCTTTCGCGAGGCGGCTTCTCATCTAACCCTAACTTGAACCTGAATATTTATGATCTGACCCGAGATAAAACCCGACTTTTTATGATTTAACCTTAGTGAAACGCCGCTGCTAAAGCGGGATAATTAAATCCCAATTTTTATAAGCCATCCTTAAACCCAACTTTTTACGATGCGACCTGAGCCATCCTTAAACCAGACTTTTTATTATTTCCCCTTAGTTGAAACGCCGCTGCTAAAGCGGGATAATTAAATCCCAATTTTTATAAGCCATCCTTAAACCCAACTTTTTACGATCCGACCTGAGCCATCCTTAAACCAGACTTTTTTTTATTTTCCCTTAGTTGAAACGCCGCTGGCGGGTAGTAAAGCGAAATAAATCCCTAATTTATATGGTCTAACAAGATAAGTATAATAAAGCGGTACATTTGTCACCCCGCAATAATTATTTATACCTAAATAACCCTCTCAAACCCTCTGCCGACTCGATTTAAAAAGAAAGGGACATAAACCTTTATTTATTATTCCGAAGGACCCTCATTAAAATTCAGTAGCATATCCAATAATTGATTCCAATTTTTGCACCACTTATATAAAATACAATAAAATAATTACCATCTAGAACCATTAACTAGCGATTTCTTTGTACTCGAAGTGGATAAATTATAGGACTATCTTGTAATGAGAACAGAGTAATAAAAAGTAAATAAAACTTAAATACGTATAAAATACCAAGCAGGTATAGGTACTATACAACTTGTGTTCGCCATCAGGTAAAAGCCCTCATAATGCTTTTATAAAAATTTCGGATAATATCATAATATAAGTAAATAGGCTACAATTTCAGGAAAAAAGTAAAAAAAATTAATTCACAGTGTAAAATTGTAGTTAAATGGATTGTAAATACGAAATAATATAAAAAGCTACCTTTTGTTTGCGATGATGTATGCACAATAACTCTATATTATTCGGTCCTTAAACTGAAAATACCCACTAGATAGGTATCATAAGCTGTATTTGTCATCAGGTAGAACCCCCAATAAAATTATGAATATCAGGCGTAGGCAACAATAAGCAAATCACGTTGGTTTTTTAATTTATTATTAATCTGGCTAACTTAAGAAACTCACAATATAACGACCATCCAAAAAAATCATAATACATTACTGGGTGTGAAAGCAATTGCGCTGCAAAATATAGTGTATACCGACTCTGAGGTAGTTAATTAAAATCCCAATTAGCGCTAAAAAAAATCAATTAGATATTTACTTTAGATATTTTAATAAAAAAAATCAATATTATTAGCGCCACCTATCCGTTTATGGAACCTACATATAGGCTTAACAAGAATGACAAACTTTGGGAATATTATTTTACATGATTCTCTCGATTATCGCATCGCTATCACATTTCAATATTCTTGGCAACATTTAAGTTTTAAAATTAGCACAATATCAAATCCGTTACAATGAATTAAACAAACACATACATAATTTTAAAATCTCATAATAAGAATATAAACTAAAATTATAATGCGTAGCAGGTCCAAAATCTAACAAGTTTCGACTAGTCAAATGACGTCAGTTTACATCTGCGAAGAATACCCAACTCTCGAACCATAAAAAATGGTCAAACTTTGTCGGCAAATACCCTTCTATGATGCAGGGGAAGGACAGGTAACTCGAGATGTTTATAAAGAAACGTTAAAGAACATTATTTGCTTATTTCTAGGCTCTTAAAAATTACATGCAATCGAACAATAAATGTTTTCATCATGTATATTTATGAGTAACACATTACCTTCGACATACATAAATTCAAATTGATAATTACTCGCCTTAGTACTTTTTTAGAAGCTTGAATCTTTGCATATAACCGTCTGAGGATACCCAAACTTTCCCTAACATATTTCTCCGCAACCGGGGAAAAAGAGGTAGAAAAAGTAAAATATCAACTCCAAGTGTCTTTGCGAACAATCGGCAATAAAATAGAGTATTTCAGTTTTTAATTTTTCGTAAATAAAAGCTGGTTAGATTAATAGTCTCTGTGAATATAATAACATAAACAAAGTGATATGCCGTAAATTTAGGAGTACAGTATAAATTATGCCTCTATTAAAATATACCGCAATAACTAACTACCAAAGGATTTTTGATATTTTGAATATATTTGATGCTCATAGCATTATCACATTTCCAAAGGCTCTAAATTTTAGAAAAATGTTCTAATAGAATATGTCTATCAATATAAAGTAAAGGTATTGTTAGGTTTTTTTAAAAAATACGACCTACAACAGTCTCTGCTACAGCATGGCTGACTCTGTAGAAACTTCTGTGAAACCATAATAATTATATCAATAATCGAGTTGTCGTTATGATAATATTTTCTTCCAATATCCGACTCCACTATCCATAAAAGTTATGTTAGGAAATTCATAATTGAGCGCATTGTAATTTTTTAAAAAGAAATTCACTTCACACACAAAGATGTAGCCATTCAATCCATGAAAATAATGCAAGTCAGTATGCGTATGTTATGGCTAACTGTTTAAATGTCTATTCCTTCCACGTTTATCGGAAGAAATACTTTTTTTATACTAGTATTTTAGTTGAAAATAAGATCATAAATCATCTATACAAAACAAGCGTCCCTTATGGATTTGAACGAAAATCATAGATTCGACTATTTTCATGAAAAATAAATCTAAGTACGGAATAATGCAGGAAGATTATCTATTTTCTTGGTTTAGAAAGTGATGTAGTTAAGATTTATAACTTAGGAATAAATAAATTATTATTAATCTTTTCGACCTATTTCTCTTGCATATTTAATTTCTTTGATAGTAAGAACTAATCTTTTTATTTTACAAAGTAAAAAAAAAAGCTAAAGATCGGCGTTGTCAGTCAGGTATAAGAACTGATTTAACACGATGGTTTTTGTACAAACGTTCACATACAATTGTATGCTTTTTAACCGATTATGTCGGAAAAAATGACGATTTATAGATTAGATATTTAGACGAAGAGCTAACCTTCTCAATAAAGTATTGATTATTGCCCTGCTAGCTAGACAACACTTTTTATGTTAGTCAAAAAAAAAATTTTTTTTTCGGACGCTATTACAGATTTCATCGTTAACTAACAAACATTAAGACCAAAAAATTAGCGTGCAAGATGAAATGTATAGGTTCACTTCATTTCTACATTATTTTACAACTCTCAATCGCATTAAAAACAAGATCGAATAAAAAATAACTTATGACATATGGACGAAAAATGTTTTTCGGGCTATTTAGGTTAGCGACCGCATTACGTCTGAAATACTACATTTTTCGAGCTTATAACATAATTTACTATTTTAACGTTAAAATAGGGGAAATGATGTATCAAAATGGATACTTTTTTTTGTCGGTCACGAGATTATAGTTTCTTTTAAAATGAACTCTAATATTTACAACACAAATTATCCTTTAAACCACATTAGTTTAAAACTCGTCTGTCGCTTTCCCTCTATTGTGAGTTTGATTAAAGTATAGCGTAGTATATATTTAGATGAATTTCGCAAATGTTGAATACTTTCAAAACTGAAAAAGCCGCCCTTTGCAATAAATATCTCCGTAGAGTTAGGTACCCTGCAGATTAAGGGTATTTCAGTGGATAATCATATACAAATTCAAAGATTTTGTCTATTTTAATGGATTAACAAACAATATCTATAGGATGACTTTACTGATAAAAAAAAAATAACAAAAATCCATAAAGTCTAGGCTCACATGAAATTTCATAAAGAGCAGCTGCATAGCCTTATCACATCAAACTATATTTTTATTTCGTTCTATTGTCAAAAGTCTGTGTTTAGGAGATTATCGTTCATTTTAAAATGAACTCTAATATGTACATCACCATAAACTACCTCTTAAGCCGTCGTAAAAATACACTTTTCGATCTACCTCTATATTGATTTTCTAATATTAAATATCTACAATAGTCGAAATTCGCTCGCTAATACCTATGTATGCAAGGTTTCTTCAAAAATGACAATTTTGTTGTTTAATGGCTTGAAAAAATGGAAAAAGGAGGTTTTTGCATCCATTTATTTCCAGATGAGTGTTAAAAATACTTATAAAATTCGGTATACCGAAGATCAAGCATTAATGAGAGGGTTGAGTCCTGTTTGCCAAATCCTGATTTTTAATTTGACGTTGGCAACGGTACAATTTTTTAACATTTATCATAAGAGGCGTATATTTTTGGAGCTTAGATCTACCAGTTTATCCACGCCCCATTTATTGTTAGTGCTTTAGTAATTTTACTTTCCAATTATTTTTTACCAAAACGCGTAGTTGAAACAGTGTCTATATCAGACGATATAATAAATTTTAAGGATTAATTTGCTTACAAATACACTTTAATTTATTTAGGCTAAAGCAGCCAAACATATACTGGAACTACGAAAACCCTATTACAATTTGGTTGCCTAGAGAAAATTTTGTAAAAAACATAGCTTTCTACACAAATGCTTGCACATTATGTACCTATCATTTTAAGATACCTGCCGACATCAATGTAAGCATTGACATAATGACGCAAGATATAGGTAGGTACTAGAATATTCAAGATTTCTATTAACGATACACTTCAGCATACATGCGAGATGTCATTAATGTCTACGGAAGGCAACAGACATACCAGCTATTTTTACATGGGATTCCATAGACTTGGACGCTTCTTGTTTAGAAATATTTGATGTCATCTTGAGGAGTTCCGTATTGAAGCATCAAACCTACCTGCCAAATAATTGACGAAATATGGGATATCATAAAATATGCCCCCCATCGAACTAAATGATCCTATAAACCAGCTTCACAGACCATAATTTGTGATGCTAACACGATTAATACGCAATAGAACAAGATTAAGAAACAAAATTTAAAGTAGCTCTTTATCACACGAAAATAATTAAATAATTTACGGTTACAGAACAATAATTATTTTAAAAAGCTGTATAACTAAATATATTATGTTATTAGGAATATTCTGTCTAAAGTAACAGCTAATCTTAGTTGAAAATGAGATCGTATTATTGATTGTTGAATTCGTTAGGTATGAAATAAAATTAGAGATTTCGTCTATTTTTTCACGATTAAAAAAGAATACCTCTATTTAGCTAAAAATGAAACGATTACAGTGGTAGATTAATTCACTTTACCAAGCATGTAAACTACTAATTTTGCAATAAATATCTTCTATATTTCTAGGTAGGTTTACTCGAAAATGTGGGGCTATTTTCATCAAAAATCCCGATACGAAATTGAAAAATTTGCCTATTTTTGTCGGTTTACAAAGTGATAGTGGAATATTGGTTTGATCAAAGAACAATAATTATTTTAAAAATGTTGTATAATTAACTAAATGTCGGTGTTATCAGGCAGGCAAGAAGTTATTTATCTGAATCTTATTTGTACCATTAGCGTTTATATACAAATGTTAGTGGTTTTCAAAAATTGATATCTCGGAAATTATTAGGTTTAGACTTATAATACGCTTATTAAAAAATAATGACTACTTTATGCAAAATTCAAAAATATTATAAGATGTAGGGTATCCCAGTAACTTAACCAAAGATTTTCGGTCTTCGTAAAGCTTTACACGTTTCTTCAGCGTACCAAACATTCACTTTTTTTAAATATTGACATCGGGTTAGGATTCTGAACATAGGATTAACATCACTCCAATAGTGAACATGTTGCGTTGTCACAGTTCCATTCGTTGAAAAGTAAACAAAACCGTTTGAGCTACGTGGGGAATAAATAAAGTTGGCTTGTTGAAAAATTTTAATATTTATTAAGGTAAAAGACTATAAATATATCGATACAACACTTTGGCATTTCTAATACTACAAACATGAATATCTAAAATGTGATATTTACAACCGTCAACTCTCTCTCCCTTCTCTAATTTTGGTACACCAATGCTGTCTTCTAAGTTTATAATATATGGCGTCCTGCAGTTTAATTCCGAAAATGTTTTAACTAAAAATTCCTCTTTAACACATCCTTTAACGTAAATAATGTCTGCGTCTATCAGATTGTTGGATATGATATTATGTAGTTCCTTGTAATCGGTATCACCATAATTATAAAGGATACCATGATGATTTCCAAATAGATATTTGACTTGTTTCTTGCAAGCCTTACTTAAGGTGTCGAATGGTTTAACTGGTTTAAAAAAGTAACTTTTCATACTATTCCCATCATAAATAGCCAATTCTTTCGCGCAAAATTCAGGTATGTTAAATCCTTGAATATCGACTACAACGAACTTCATTGTCTGAAGACTCAAATCAAACAAGTATATTTTCATATTTTTATCGCTCTTAAGTTCGATTTCAAAAGCACACCCCCACTTTTCGATAATTTCACAGTCTTAGCACATAGATCTTATATTTTTATTTACGATCAATTCATCTTTATTCGCCAATCGTCTCAAACGAGTCTGCTTTTGAAAGTAATATAGCCTTAGTATTCAGAAAATATTAATGATATCGGAGCCTAAAACATCCTTGACACTAAAAAATCATTGTGTTTCCTAACAAAACCCATCATCTTGTCTATTTAGCTTGCTTTCCTATTGTTTAGCAGGTTAAATAAAATTATTATTTCGCTCTTTTTGTCTGTACTGAATCGTTAGGGGAATACGTTTCTAGTTCTATAAGAGAGACAGTTAAAATTTATGTAAGCAATCAAAAATCCTACACTATGAGCTACTTAGTTAAAATTTCATATTTCCTTCCTGGGTCAGGCAAAATTTGTGATGTGTCGGACAAAATTTATAAAAATACAAAAAAAAATGCTGGATGCATTTTTAGCGTGACTTTCTATTTAATACCATCTTATTTCAAGGTATAATTCGGTTGTCAAAATGAGAATAAAATAATTTTCCCATGGTTTATGTCATCTTAAAAAAGTCAAAAGGTTATATTCTGTAGAGGGTCAGATACATTTAAATTTAAATATTTTCTCCAAGAAGAATTTTAAGATAGTATTATAGTAAATAAAAATTCTATACCTCCAATATTTCATGGAAACATATCGTGTTCTAGCGACATAACCCAAAAGTACCTCTATTCAGAAACGCATCGTACTTTTCTTGTCAATAATTGTCTCATTGTCCCATCCATTACATTATTATAATCTTAAAGCACCTGTTACCAGCATTATCTGTTTTTATGGTTTTCATAAAACATAGCGATTACCAATGAAAATTAAACGAAAACTTAATAAATAACTTTTTTTTTCAACTGAAATAGACTGATTTTCGATGGAAAAAATGTTACTTATAACTAAAAATGAATATAAGTCATATACGCAATGATATTTAGAATAAATCAATCTTTTCTAAAATTACTATGAAATATTCACAAAATCGTTTCGTTATAACCAAAGTAGCAAGGCTTGCAGATTTCGTATAGAGTTCAAACGCGATACTGAGATGATCTTTTTTTTTATATTTTTGTAGGATAATGCACCACTACGTTGTAAGTACTTGAGAGAGGACTTTCTTGAAAAATCCTCAAATTTCTCTGCAATTTTGTTCCTTCTAGAGTTAAATTCACACAGAAAACCCCGTATTCTTATCTTTCAGGTTGCTATATTAAAAAGGGCTTATTAGTATGGTTTAGAAAACAAGCAATATTAATTAACGGATGTTTTTTCATCGTATGAAGAGTTGAAAATTTTTTTTTTTCCACTCCAATGGTTACGATGCAGAGAGTCGGGTTTCATCATAATCTTTCAGGGTAGCTCAGGTTTGATTGCATGTAGAGAGTCGGGTTTCATCATAATCTTTCAGGGTAGCTCAGGTTTGATTACATGTACTAAGGTTAGTGCTCCTTACAATCGGTTTCAGGTTTGACGCGCCCCCCTCAGGTTTGTTCAGGTTTCTCAAACGTTTGAGAAACCTGAACAAACCTGAGGGGGGCGCGTCAAACCTGAAACCGATTGTAAGGAGCACTAACCTTAGTACATGTAATCAAACCTGAGCTACCCTGAAAGATTATGATGAAACCCGACTCTCTACATGCAATCAAACCTGAGCTACCCTGAAAGATTATGATGAAACCCGACTCTCTGCATCGTAACCATTGGAGTGGAAAAAAAAAATTTTCAACTCTTCATACGATGAAAAAACATCCGTTAATTAATATTGCTTGTTTTCTAAACCATACTAATAAGCCCTTTTTAATATAGCAACCTGAAAGATAAGAATACGGGGTTTTCTGTGTGAATTTAACTCTAGAAGGAACAAAATTGCAGAGAAATTTGAGGATTTTTCAAGAAAGTCCTCTCTCAAGTACTTACAACGTAGTGGTGCATTATCCTACAAAAATATAAAAAAAAAGATCATCTCAGTATCGCGTTTGAACTCTATACGAAATCTGCAAGCCTTGCTACTTTGGTTATAACGAAACGATTTTGTGAATATCTCATAGTAATTTTAGAAAAGATTGATTTATTCTAAATATCATTGCGTATATGACTTATATTCATTTTTAGTTATAAGTAACATTTTTTCCATCGAAAATCAGTCTATTTCAGTTGAAAAAAAAAGTTATTTATTAAGTTTTCGTTTAATTTTCATTGGTAATCGCTATGTTTTATGAAAACCATAAAAACAGATAATGCTGGTAACAGGTGCTTTAAGATTATAATAATGTAATGGATGGGACAATGAGACAATTATTGACAAGAAAAGTACGATGCGTTTCTGAATAGAGGTACTTTTGGGTTATGTCGCTAGAACACGATATGTTTCCATGAAATATTGGAGGTATAGAATTTTTATTTACTATAATACTATCTTAAAATTCTTCTTGGAGAAAATATTTAAATTTAAATGTATCTGACCCTCTACAGAATATAACCTTTTGACTTTTTTAAGATGACATAAACCATGGGAAAATTATTTTATTCTCATTTTGACAACCGAATTATACCTTGAAATAAGATGGTATTAAATAGAAAGTCACGCTAAAAATGCATCCAGCATTTTTTTTTGTATTTTTATAAATTTTGTCCGACACATCACAAATTTTGCCTGACCCAGGAAGGAAATATGAAATTTTAACTAAGTAGCTCATAGTGTAGGATTTTTGATTGCTTACATAAATTTTAACTGTCTCTCTTATAGAACTAGAAACGTATTCCCCTAACGATTCAGTACAGACAAAAAGAGCGAAATAATAATTTTATTTAACCTGCTAAACAATAGGAAAGCAAGCTAAATAGACAAGATGATGGGTTTTGTTAGGAAACACAATGATTTTTTAGTGTCAAGGATGTTTTAGGCTCCGATATCATTAATATTTTCTGAATACTAAGGCTATATTACTTTCAAAAGCAGACTCGTTTGAGACGATTGGCGAATAAAGATGAATTGATCGTAAATAAAAATATAAGATCTATGTGCTAAGACTGTGAAATTATCGAAAAGTGGGGGTGTGCTTTTGAAATCGAACTTAAGAGCGATAAAAATATGAAAATATACTTGTTTGATTTGAGTCTTCAGACAATGAAGTTCGTTGTAGTCGATATTCAAGGATTTAACATACCTGAATTTTGCGCGAAAGAATTGGCTATTTATGATGGGAATAGTATGAAAAGTTACTTTTTTAAACCAGTTAAACCATTCGACACCTTAAGTAAGGCTTGCAAGAAACAAGTCAAATATCTATTTGGAAATCATCATGGTATCCTTTATAATTATGGTGATACCGATTACAAGGAACTACATAATATCATATCCAACAATCTGATAGACGCAGACATTATTTACGTTAAAGGATGTGTTAAAGAGGAATTTTTAGTTAAAACATTTTCGGAATTAAACTGCAGGACGCCATATATTATAAACTTAGAAGACAGCATTGGTGTACCAAAATTAGAGAAGGGAGAGAGAGTTGACGGTTGTAAATATCACATTTTAGATATTCATGTTTGTAGTATTAGAAATGCCAAAGTGTTGTATCGATATATTTATAGTCTTTTACCTTAATAAATATTAAAATTTTTCAACAAGCCAACTTTATTTATTCCCCACGTAGCTCAAACGGTTTTGTTTACTTTTCAACGAATGGAACTGTGACAACGCAACATGTTCACTATTGGAGTGATGTTAATCCTATGTTCAGAATCCTAACCCGATGTCAATATTTAAAAAAAGTGAATGTTTGGTACGCTGAAGAAACGTGTAAAGCTTTACGAAGACCGAAAATCTTTGGTTAAGTTACTGGGATACCCTACATCTTATAATATTTTTGAATTTTGCATAAAGTAGTCATTATTTTTTAATAAGCGTATTATAAGTCTAAACCTAATAATTTCCGAGATATCAATTTTTGAAAACCACTAACATTTGTATATAAACGCTAATGGTACAAATAAGATTCAGATAAATAACTTCTTGCCTGCCTGATAACACCGACATTTAGTTAATTATACAACATTTTTAAAATAATTATTGTTCTTTGATCAAACCAATATTCCACTATCACTTTGTAAACCGACAAAAATAGGCAAATTTTTCAATTTCGTATCGGGATTTTTGATGAAAATAGCCCCACATTTTCGAGTAAACCTACCTAGAAATATAGAAGATATTTATTGCAAAATTAGTAGTTTACATGCTTGGTAAAGTGAATTAATCTACCACTGTAATCGTTTCATTTTTAGCTAAATAGAGGTATTCTTTTTTAATCGTGAAAAAATAGACGAAATCTCTAATTTTATTTCATACCTAACGAATTCAACAATCAATAATACGATCTCATTTTCAACTAAGATTAGCTGTTACTTTAGACAGAATATTCCTAATAACATAATATATTTAGTTATACAGCTTTTTAAAATAATTATTGTTCTGTAACCGTAAATTATTTAATTATTTTCGTGTGATAAAGAGCTACTTTAAATTTTGTTTCTTAATCTTGTTCTATTGCGTATTAATCGTGTTAGCATCACAAATTATGGTCTGTGAAGCTGGTTTATAGGATCATTTAGTTCGATGGGGGGCATATTTTATGATATCCCATATTTCGTCAATTATTTGGCAGGTAGGTTTGATGCTTCAATACGGAACTCCTCAAGATGACATCAAATATTTCTAAACAAGAAGCGTCCAAGTCTATGGAATCCCATGTAAAAATAGCTGGTATGTCTGTTGCCTTCCGTAGACATTAATGACATCTCGCATGTATGCTGAAGTGTATCGTTAATAGAAATCTTGAATATTCTAGTACCTACCTATATCTTGCGTCATTATGTCAATGCTTACATTGATGTCGGCAGGTATCTTAAAATGATAGGTACATAATGTGCAAGCATTTGTGTAGAAAGCTATGTTTTTTACAAAATTTTCTCTAGGCAACCAAATTGTAATAGGGTTTTCGTAGTTCCAGTATATGTTTGGCTGCTTTAGCCTAAATAAATTAAAGTGTATTTGTAAGCAAATTAATCCTTAAAATTTATTATATCGTCTGATATAGACACTGTTTCAACTACGCGTTTTGGTAAAAAATAATTGGAAAGTAAAATTACTAAAGCACTAACAATAAATGGGGCGTGGATAAACTGGTAGATCTAAGCTCCAAAAATATACGCCTCTTATGATAAATGTTAAAAAATTGTACCGTTGCCAACGTCAAATTAAAAATCAGGATTTGGCAAACAGGACTCAACCCTCTCATTAATGCTTGATCTTCGGTATACCGAGTTTTATAAGTATTTTTAACACTCATCTGGAAATAAATGGATGCAAAAACCTCCTTTTTCCATTTTTTCAAGCCATTAAACAACAAAATTGTCATTTTTGAAGAAACCTTGCATACATAGGTATTAGCGAGCGAATTTCGACTATTGTAGATATTTAATATTAGAAAATCAATATAGAGGTAGATCGAAAAGTGTATTTTTACGACGGCTTAAGAGGTAGTTTATGGTGATGTACATATTAGAGTTCATTTTAAAATGAACGATAATCTCCTAAACACAGACTTTTGACAATAGAACGAAATAAAAATATAGTTTGATGTGATAAGGCTATGCAGCTGCTCTTTATGAAATTTCATGTGAGCCTAGACTTTATGGATTTTTGTTATTTTTTTTTTATCAGTAAAGTCATCCTATAGATATTGTTTGTTAATCCATTAAAATAGACAAAATCTTTGAATTTGTATATGATTATCCACTGAAATACCCTTAATCTGCAGGGTACCTAACTCTACGGAGATATTTATTGCAAAGGGCGGCTTTTTCAGTTTTGAAAGTATTCAACATTTGCGAAATTCATCTAAATATATACTACGCTATACTTTAATCAAACTCACAATAGAGGGAAAGCGACAGACGAGTTTTAAACTAATGTGGTTTAAAGGATAATTTGTGTTGTAAATATTAGAGTTCATTTTAAAAGAAACTATAATCTCGTGACCGACAAAAAAAAGTATCCATTTTGATACATCATTTCCCCTATTTTAACGTTAAAATAGTAAATTATGTTATAAGCTCGAAAAATGTAGTATTTCAGACGTAATGCGGTCGCTAACCTAAATAGCCCGAAAAACATTTTTCGTCCATATGTAATAAGTTATTTTTTATTCGATCTTGTTTTTAATGCGATTGAGAGTTGTAAAATAATGTAGAAATGAAGTGAACCTATACATTTCATCTTGCACGCTAATTTTTTGGTCTTAATGTTTGTTAGTTAACGATGAAATCTGTAATAGCGTCCGAAAAAAAAATTTTTTTTTTGACTAACATAAAAAGTGTTGTCTAGCTAGCAGGGCAATAATCAATACTTTATTGAGAAGGTTAGCTCTTCGTCTAAATATCTAATCTATAAATCGTCATTTTTTCCGACATAATCGGTTAAAAAGCATACAATTGTATGTGAACGTTTGTACAAAAACCATCGTGTTAAATCAGTTCTTATACCTGACTGACAACGCCGATCTTTAGCTTTTTTTTTTACTTTGTAAAATAAAAAGATTAGTTCTTACTATCAAAGAAATTAAATATGCAAGAGAAATAGGTCGAAAAGATTAATAATAATTTATTTATTCCTAAGTTATAAATCTTAACTACATCACTTTCTAAACCAAGAAAATAGATAATCTTCCTGCATTATTCCGTACTTAGATTTATTTTTCATGAAAATAGTCGAATCTATGATTTTCGTTCAAATCCATAAGGGACGCTTGTTTTGTATAGATGATTTATGATCTTATTTTCAACTAAAATACTAGTATAAAAAAAGTATTTCTTCCGATAAACGTGGAAGGAATAGACATTTAAACAGTTAGCCATAACATACGCATACTGACTTGCATTATTTTCATGGATTGAATGGCTACATCTTTGTGTGTGAAGTGAATTTCTTTTTAAAAAATTACAATGCGCTCAATTATGAATTTCCTAACATAACTTTTATGGATAGTGGAGTCGGATATTGGAAGAAAATATTATCATAACGACAACTCGATTATTGATATAATTATTATGGTTTCACAGAAGTTTCTACAGAGTCAGCCATGCTGTAGCAGAGACTGTTGTAGGTCGTATTTTTTAAAAAAAACCTAACAATACCTTTACTTTATATTGATAGACATATTCTATTAGAACATTTTTCTAAAATTTAGAGCCTTTGGAAATGTGATAATGCTATGAGCATCAAATATATTCAAAATATCAAAAATCCTTTGGTAGTTAGTTATTGCGGTATATTTTAATAGAGGCATAATTTATACTGTACTCCTAAATTTACGGCATATCACTTTGTTTATGTTATTATATTCACAGAGACTATTAATCTAACCAGCTTTTATTTACGAAAAATTAAAAACTGAAATACTCTATTTTATTGCCGATTGTTCGCAAAGACACTTGGAGTTGATATTTTACTTTTTCTACCTCTTTTTCCCCGGTTGCGGAGAAATATGTTAGGGGAAGTTTGGGTATCCTCAGACGGTTATATGCAAAGATTCAAGCTTCTAAAAAAGTACTAAGGCGAGTAATTATCAATTTGAATTTATGTATGTCGAAGGTAATGTGTTACTCATAAATATACATGATGAAAACATTTATTGTTCGATTGCATGTAATTTTTAAGAGCCTAGAAATAAGCAAATAATGTTCTTTAACGTTTCTTTATAAACATCTCGAGTTACCTGTCCTTCCCCTGCATCATAGAAGGGTATTTGCCGACAAAGTTTGACCATTTTTTATGGTTCGAGAGTTGGGTATTCTTCGCAGATGTAAACTGACGTCATTTGACTAGTCGAAACTTGTTAGATTTTGGACCTGCTACGCATTATAATTTTAGTTTATATTCTTATTATGAGATTTTAAAATTATGTATGTGTTTGTTTAATTCATTGTAACGGATTTGATATTGTGCTAATTTTAAAACTTAAATGTTGCCAAGAATATTGAAATGTGATAGCGATGCGATAATCGAGAGAATCATGTAAAATAATATTCCCAAAGTTTGTCATTCTTGTTAAGCCTATATGTAGGTTCCATAAACGGATAGGTGGCGCTAATAATATTGATTTTTTTTATTAAAATATCTAAAGTAAATATCTAATTGATTTTTTTTAGCGCTAATTGGGATTTTAATTAACTACCTCAGAGTCGGTATACACTATATTTTGCAGCGCAATTGCTTTCACACCCAGTAATGTATTATGATTTTTTTGGATGGTCGTTATATTGTGAGTTTCTTAAGTTAGCCAGATTAATAATAAATTAAAAAACCAACGTGATTTGCTTATTGTTGCCTACGCCTGATATTCATAATTTTATTGGGGGTTCTACCTGATGACAAATACAGCTTATGATACCTATCTAGTGGGTATTTTCAGTTTAAGGACCGAATAATATAGAGTTATTGTGCATACATCATCGCAAACAAAAGGTAGCTTTTTATATTATTTCGTATTTACAATCCATTTAACTACAATTTTACACTGTGAATTAATTTTTTTTACTTTTTTCCTGAAATTGTAGCCTATTTACTTATATTATGATATTATCCGAAATTTTTATAAAAGCATTATGAGGGCTTTTACCTGATGGCGAACACAAGTTGTATAGTACCTATACCTGCTTGGTATTTTATACGTATTTAAGTTTTATTTACTTTTTATTACTCTGTTCTCATTACAAGATAGTCCTATAATTTATCCACTTCGAGTACAAAGAAATCGCTAGTTAATGGTTCTAGATGGTAATTATTTTATTGTATTTTATATAAGTGGTGCAAAAATTGGAATCAATTATTGGATATGCTACTGAATTTTAATGAGGGTCCTTCGGAATAATAAATAAAGGTTTATGTCCCTTTCTTTTTAAATCGAGTCGGCAGAGGGTTTGAGAGGGTTATTTAGGTATAAATAATTATTGCGGGGTGACAAATGTACCGCTTTATTATACTTATCTTGTTAGACCATATAAATTAGGGATTTATTTCGCTTTACTACCCGCCAGCGGCGTTTCAACTAAGGGAAAATAAAAAAAAGTCTGGTTTAAGGATGGCTCAGGTCGGATCGTAAAAAGTTGGGTTTAAGGATGGCTTATAAAAATTGGGATTTAATTATCCCGCTTTAGCAGCGGCGTTTCAACTAAGGGGAAATAATAAAAAGTCTGGTTTAAGGATGGCTCAGGTCGCATCGTAAAAAGTTGGGTTTAAGGATGGCTTATAAAAATTGGGATTTAATTATCCCGCTTTAGCAGCGGCGTTTCACTAAGGTTAAATCATAAAAAGTCGGGTTTTATCTCGGGTCAGATCATAAATATTCAGGTTCAAGTTAGGGTTAGATGAGAAGCCGCCTCGCGAAAGCATCCGGGTTAGGTCGTAAAAAGTCGGGTTTTATCTCGGGTCAGTTCATAAATATTAAGGTTCAAGTTAGGGTTAGATAAGAAGCCGCCTCATGAAAGCATCCGGGTTAGGTCGTAAAAAGTCGGGTTTAATTTCGGGTTATTTTGTAAACAGCACCACCGAACCACCCGGGTTAGGTTATAAAACGCACCACCGAACCACCCGGGTTAGATCATAAAACGCACCACCAGCACCACTTGGGTTAGATCGTAAAACGCACCACCTGCACCACCTGGGTTAGTTGCACCACCAGCACCACCAGCACCACCTGATCTCGCTCTCTCCGTTTTCCTCTACTACCCTGTAGAGGGTGTCCATTTTTCGATGGTTTTACGGGTATCTCCGTTATTAGTAAAGATAGGAGGATGCGGTTTTCACAGCCCTGTGCTATGTTTTATAGTCTGTTGCTTAATGCGAGAGAGTAATAAATCATATCACATCAAAGAAATCCCTACATTGGACAAAATAATGTATGAAATGAAAAAGGATGATTTCATTCCGCCCATGGGTAAGAAGAAACTATGGAAAACTTTGAAGGAACTGAATTTCTGTTATAAAAAAATCACTTTTAATAGAGAAAGACGAAATCATCTGCTGGCGACGACGATTTTTGAGGACAGTTAGACAGTTTCGAAGGGAAAACAGGAATATCTATTATATGGACGAAACTTGGTTAAGTGAAAGGATATACCGTTGGTAAAATATGGCAATATAAACATAAAAAAAGCGCGAGTCAAGCTTTCATGGAAGGATGGTCCACTGGAATAAAAGCACCCTCGGGAAAAGGTAAAAGATTAATAATTACTCACATTGGTAGCAAAAATGGATTTGTCGATGGAGGCTTACTAGCATTTAAATCAAAAGGGACTGGAGACTATCATGAAGACATGAACGCTGATGTCTTTGAAGAATACTTCCAGCGAATGCTACATCTTATTCCTCCTGGGTCTGTTATAGTCATGGATAATGTCAGCTACCATTCAAAAAAATCCGAAAAAATACCAACGGAAAAAAAAATGAGATTATTCATTGGCTTAATGTAAACTACAACCATTTCATAAAGATATGCTAAGAAAGAAGGTACTGGAGATTGTAAATTTGAATAAACCTTTTTGTACGAAATTTATTGTCGACCAAATCGCTTCAAAACGAAATATAACGGTATTTCGCCTTCCGCCATATCACTGTGAATTAAACCCCATAGAATTGATGTGGGCGCAAGTGAAAGGGTTTGTAGCAAGGCATAACACCACTTAACGAGAGAAGTTGGAAACCTCTTGGCAGAGGGAATAAAAATAGTGGATTGTGAAAAATGGCGTAAGTGCGTCGAACATGTGATTGAAATAGAAGAAAGAATGTGGGAAGCTGACAAGCACCCCCCCCCCCCATATTTCTTGTAGTTTTTTACGTAGGATCCAGTGACGTACTCAGATTCTTTTCTACGTACAATAGTTCTCGAAAAAAAAATCAAATTTGCTTGGACATTAGGTTAAACTGCCTTCCTAAAGACTTACACTCAAGAGACCACTTGTGTATTTCATTTAAAAAATCTTCAGGCATTTCGAAATTCTCGTCTCGTATTTCTCCTATCCTAAAAAAATGGCGTTTCTGCATTTATTTGCAATTTAACGGGATGTAGTTTTTACCTTTCAACAAATTCTTGAGCTGTAGACGAAATTACTCCACAATACATTTTAGCGGACCTTGGCTGTAACATGATTTGATTCACTTTACTTCTAAATATTTGCCAATTTTCTCCATGTCTAAAAATGTGATTATTATTGATTAAGTATGCAAATTTATGGGTGAGGTTATGTGGAAAGGTTGTACCACAGAATATGGTACCATTAATTGATTTTAGTTAAAATTGCTAGTAGCAAAAATGTTGCAGAACCCATATTCTATTAAGTGAAAGTTTTGTAGCTGTATCAGTTATTTTACATAAAAATGTTATTATTATCCATGTGCGTTTACTATTAATTAGAATGATAATATTTAAAATTCAGCAACTGAAAATTTTTTCACCTAGGTGTATTTTCTCCAACAAAGTAATAAATCAAGAAATGCTCGAAACCGTTTTCAAGACATTTTGTTGTTTTTTCGCCCCACCACCGCCTCTGCTTCAAGCTTTACAATCTTATTCAAAGAAATCGTCAGTGTCGCTCGGAGGCCCTAGTTCAAGTTTAAGAGAAATCTAAGTCGACAGCATCAATTTAATAACAAATAACCAAGTATTTTGTTTGTTATTAACTTATTATTATTATATTAAATTTGTTATTTGAATTTTTCTTACACTTTACAATTTTAATAGAAAATGGATACATAAACCACATTGCATTTCTTGTTGCCAATCATCCTCCAGATACTGAGGTAGCGTTTGTTCCAAGAAGTTGCGATATACCTTGCCCGGAAGTCTTCCTGGTAGAAATAAGTACCGGTCCAATTAGCCAGTCACCAACAATTCCAACCCAAACGTTCAACAAGAACTGATGTTGAAAACAATCTTTAAGTACCTCATGTGGATTTTCTTCATGGTGGTTGTGAAAATTCCTTATTGCATTTCTTGAAAAATTCGACTAATCGGTAAAAAGAATCAGTAGTTAAAGGATTTGAACCAATGTGTGCAAAAGCCATTGACAGAATGCAATCCGTGGAGGAAAATCAGCAGGAAGAAGTGCCTGAACGCATTGTATGTGGTATGGGTACAACAAATAGTCACTAAGAATTTTCCAAACAGTCCCATTTCTTACATTCAAAGTATTTGCAATCTTCCGAATAGAAGTACCTGGATCTTCCTCTATCATGGCCAGCACATTTTCTTCCACGTCTACCGCTCTTACTGTCATTGGCCTTCCTGGTCCCCCACTTCGTTTCAATGTGTCTGTTTCATGAAGACGTTGATGAATACTTTGGAAGGGTCTTCTATCAGGCACATTACAAAAAATCGTTTAATGTACAACGGCTTAGTTTTTTTTTTTTTTTTTTTTTTTTTTAAGATAAAGCACAGCACTACAGGATAAATCCTTTATGGCGCTCTAGGAGCGGTGCGTGTGCGCAGGAAACGATTCACGTTGGTCTTGAATCTTTGGAGACTATACTCGATGGGGAAGACGATCTCAGGGAGGTCGTTCCAGAGTGATGACGTTCTCCAGATGAAAGAATTTTGAAACAGTGTCGTTCGAGGGACACTAAGCTGAACCACGTACTGGTGGGCTGCAGTGGCTCGTCGTGTACTTCTACCATGCACCGCTCTGGGTGGTATTAAGCGGGCAACCTCAGTTGAACACTTGCCATGAAAATATTTGTAAAATAGACTCAAGTCGCCAACCTGCCTTCGATGTTCAAGGCTTTCCAGGTTGTTTGTCAGACTATGGTCACCGATCAAACGAATGGCTCTTCTTTGAATGGAATCTAGCAATCTTAGGGTATGTTTAGGAGCAGAGCCCCAAATATGCGAACAGTACTCCAGTGATGGTCGAATTTGGGCTTTATAGAGCATCAAAAGTTGTTGGGGTGTATAGAGGTTCTTTGTTCGGAAAAGTACTCCAAGCTTCTGCGAGGCTGCCTTAGCAATGGCCGCAACGTGGCCATGCCAAGACATATGACTATCCAGATTAACGCCCAATAAATGAATTGATGAAGCCAAGGGAATTGAGTGTCCCGCCATAACTATATCCGGTTCTTCAACATTAACTTTTTTAGAAAAAACTGCCGCCTGGGTCTTTTGAGCGTTAAATTCTACTTGGTTACTGTCACCCCAAGACAAAATTTCTTCCAGGTCTTTGTTGAGATGTGAGACCTCTTGCTGCCTATATAGATGTGCATTAGCAGCCGATGTCCGAGCATCCAAAGTAAAAGTTGAAACAAGTGTGCTGTCATCAGCGAAGCTATATATAGGATTTTTAGTTTTTTCCAAAAGATCGTTAATGTATAGTAAGAAAAGGGTGGGCGACAATATAGAACCTTGAGGGACTCCGGCGTTGATGTTAAATGTGTCTGAAAGAAATCCGTCCATCGCCACTCGCAGAGAACGGTCTTTAAGAAAGCTCGACAGCCATGAACAAAATTGAACCGACATTCCGTATGCTCTCACTTTAGTTAGGAGCCCCTCATGCCATACTCGGTCAAAAGCCTTGGAAATGTCCAGTGCTACCGCCCGGGACTCCCCATGGTGTTCTATTGCGTTGTTCCAAACATGAGTAACATAAGCGAGAAGGTCTCCTGTTGATCTAGACTTACGGAATCCATACTGGCGGTCACTAATAATGTTGAAGCCTTCCAGGTATTTTAGTAATTTTTCGTTGATAGCCTTCTCCATAACTTTTGATATAACCGAGAGCAATGCGACTGGACGATAGTTGTTTGGCAAGGTCTTCTTGCCTTTTTTGGGTATGGGCTGGACTCTCGCAGTTTTCCAGCAAGAAGGAAATATTCCTTTTTTGTAGGATAAGTTAAAAAGCCTACAAAATACCGGTGTCAGTTCGTCAGCGCATTTCTTAATTACGATGACTGGAATATCGTCAGGACCAGAAGCATTTTTAGTGTCGAGACTCCCCAAGATTCGCTTAACATGGCGGTGGCGAAAGACAATCTCGGGCATTCTCGATTCTACAGGGGTAATGTTCGGTGGAGTACCTCCCTGAAAATTTACCGTTGAATGTGAAGAGAATAGTTCCGCCAGTAAGTTTGCTTTTTCCTGTGCTTTGGTCGCAATGGTGCCATCAGAACGTGTTAGAGGTGGAATGGTTGACTTGGTAAAGTTCTGACTGACGGCCTTAGCTACCGACCAAAATGATTTTGAGCCGCTAGGACATTCAAGAAGTTTGTCTCTGATCCTCTGGTTGTGTGCTTCTTTGCTTTGGTTTATCGTTTGCTTGCATTGGTTTCGAGCGTTAACAAAGATGGTACGATTTTCGGCGGTAGGATTTTTACGCCATTGTCGGTAGAAATAATTTTTTGATTTAACAGCTCGTTCGCAATTTTTGGTAAACCAAGGCTTGCCGTTAGAAGGGCACTTTTTTGAGAAAGGGATGAAGGCTTCCATACCAGTAAGGATAACCTCCGATATTTCTGTTGCACAAATGGATGGATCATCAGAGGTAAAACAAACGTCCCGCCAAGGAAAGGTTCGAAAATGGTCCCTTAGGTCTTCCTACTTAGCTGATGTATAATGCCATATCTTGCGTGGTTTAGGAGGCTCTTCAGCACTAATTGGTAGTTTGTTCAGTGCCGAAATAAGGTTGTGGTCAGACGTTCCTAACGGCGGCTTCACGGTGACAGTGTACAAGTCGGGGTTTGAAGTTAAGAAAAGATCCAACAAACTAGCAAAATCACCATCTCGGTCTGGAATCCGAGTTGGTTCACCCACCAGCTGGGTGAGGCCAGAGCTGATGGCAAAGGATTCGGCTTCACGACCTTGTTCGTCAGTCATGTTTGAGTATTTGTGCCAGTTGACATTATGAATGTTGAAGTCGCCAAGGATGACAACTTCGGAATTGGGATGGTGGGTTTGCAAAAAGTCGATAGTATTAGCAAGAGAGGAGAACAAGTCTCTATAATGGGTATCGCTTGGCGGCCGGTAAAGGCAGCAGATGAATTTAGTAATTCTCTGCGTTGATATTTTAAACCACATTACATCAAAGTCGTTAGGCTCGAGTGTCTCCTCTCGTTGACAAGAAATATCACTCCGGACAAAGAGACAAAGGCCAGAATTCCGCCTAAATCGGTGATGAAAGTCGTACCCAGGATATAAATAGCTGACCGTACTAATCGATGATCTGACTTTGGTTTCGGTTAGTGCAAGTACATGAGGTTTGGTAGATTGTAGATGTTGATGGACTGCATTGATGTTGGAGTTCAGTCCTCTTATATTGTAGAAGTCAATTTGGAAGTTGCTAATCTCGGGTCTTTTAACAACTCCAGTTTTCACACCATTTCCATTTAGAATATTGTTCGAAGGACCCGCATGGCTACTGGACATGGTGAATGATTGGATAATCTCGCTTGATAAGGCGCCAGGACCCGCCCCCACCCGGAGATCCGATCGGGGGGCGTTTTTAACTCCGGAATTTATTGATCTTGGAACCATCATCACAGCATTTTTTGTATATTTCCCACCCTGGAAACCGGAGACATCGGCACAGTGACGAAACGTTAGCTCAAAGAGCAACTTCACGCCACCTAAGCCGATGCGATGGTATTTCAACGGGCGATGTCGGGTGAGCCAACATCTACCATCTAGTTTGTAATGAATAACCATCAGCAGTCCGTAAATGAAATGCATGTCAGCCATCTCGGCGTTCGTATAGCGACTCATGATAGAGGACTTCACTAACACAAGTTTAACTATTAAAGACAGAAAATACACGACAATCAGTCTCAACAAATTCGACACACATACAAAATGATCAATTACGAGACGTATTCAAATAAAATTCACGTTTAAACTGATGAAAGAGAGCTGTCACAAATCAGTGAGATTTAAATCTTTCTTTTTGATTTAAATACTTTGATATTAAATCTTTTCAAAATGATTTAATTCTCTAAAAATAGTTAAATCTTTTTACATAGCCTGTATATTTCTGTCGATTAGTGTCCGTGCATTGCATTTTGCTTTGTATTTAACGCATTGCTGTCGCAGTCGACGCATCGCAAGAATTAGGTGCCTAATTGTTACTAGAATGGCCATAGAAGAAATGCACGAATCTGATATACCGAATACTGATGTCTGAAGCTGAAGATGTATTGAATCCCTACGCATCCTCAGATGATTCGGATGATCCTGAATACAGGCCAAATTCAGAAAATACAAGAAGGAAAACTAAGTTAACTGCTTATTTTAAACTTAATTCTAGCAAGAGTACTGACGGAAGTGGAACTGATGAGTATTGTAGTCATCAAGAATCATCGAGCAGCATTTCTACTGTTAGTGAGGTTGGTCAAAGTCAGCTACAATCATCAAGTTAATCCGTTTTGTTTGATGGAGTCGTGGTGAAAATGCAGCAATATTAGCCCAATGTCAGAAATGCCCAAATAACAAACTAATAAAAGGGAGATAGGTACACGTCAACAACTAACTTCCTTAGACATTTAAAAAATAAACATTTAACAGCTTATAATGATAATGTATGTACTTTAGAAAAGTCAGAAAAAAAACAAGTCACAGGTCCATCAGAAGAAAGATACAGAATTTAAAACTGCATCCACAACACAATTAATTGGATATTAGAACCAGATTCGCCAAGCCAAAAACTATATCTGAAGTTCAGTTTGTTGTTAATTCTATGAGCGCGGTTTCTATAGTAAACAATCAATATTTTGTGCAGTTATTCGACGATATTAAGTTAAACGTAATGTCACGAACTACAATTATAAAAAAAAATTGTAGTATTAAAAAGCAACATGGTGGAAGAACTTAAAGATACTCTTTTAAATACCCAGTTTGTATGCAGTACAACAGATATAAGGTCCTCTAAAAACAGAAGTTTTATCTCTTTTAATCTCTTAAAAATATTTAAATATTTAAAAAAGATTTTGTAAAAAAGATTTAAATTTAAAAAATATTTTCTATTTACATCTTTTTTATAATCAAAATAATCTTTGATTTAAATGAATTGTCCAAATGAAAACTCTCTATGATCATTGATTTAAATATTTTTTAAAATGATCTTAAACAGCTCTGCTCGGTAAGCCCAGGGTAGTACGCCATACTTTTATTTCGACTACATTAATAAAATTTGAAAAATATCAAAAACGGTTTCTCAAAAATTTTTCTTGCCCTGTATCTTTGAAACAAAGCGGCTTTTCAAAAATCATCAAAGGACAAAATATTCTTAGAATAGTATATTTAATAAACACCCTGTGTATTCATATTCAATAATTTTTCCTGCACCGCCAGAGAGCTTTGCTCCAATAATACTCAATTAAAATGGAAAATCCTCAAAGGCAGGGATCAATTTAGCGCCTAATATTGCAAGCACAATGGTGGATATTGTCGATTTGAAGTAAAAAAATACTATAGTACAAATATTACAATTCGATAGAAATAGTACTTTATTATCTTTTTATACAATAGGGGCCCATGCTTGCATTATTAAATACTATAAATAGTTAAATAGAACTGGTGACGGCCTGGTCGCGTGGCAGCACTCTCGCTTCCCATGCTACAGGTACCTGGTTCAAGCCCGGGCTGGCCCAGCAGACTTTTTCAGTTTGCAGGGCCCAGGTCACCATCCTACGTAGTGTTGCGTATGCAACACACACCGACAAATTCTCAACGGCACTTTAGTCTAGTACAGGGATGCACAGACTTATAGGGAACAGGGGCCACTCGGGAAAAATATAAGCCAAGGACGGGTCACTACAAACAATACTTATTAACACAAAAAATTTAATTTTTAAATAGTATGAAATACAATGATAAAAATAAAAAAACCTTCAAAAATGTTTGTTGTAATTATGTAATCGTAAGGTAATCTAATCATTACAATGTAATATTTCATGTTTTATTATTTTGATGCATGGCATTGCATTGAACTAACAAGTTTTTTTACATGTGGTTTCACATTACCTGTCGCCACACGTAAAATTGCTTCCAAATTTTCATTTGCCAGACGGTTTCGGTTTTTCGTTTTGTTTAGTTTCATCACTGAAAACGTTTGTTCCCAAATATACGTCGATCCAAATAAGCTTGCGCATTTCAATGCATTTATTCGCAACTCTTTATAAGCGTTTTTATCAACGCAACGGTAGAAGTTGAGTAAATTACCTTCATTAAATTCGTTTCGTAAACTATCATCATTTTGCATGTCTATTAATTCCAGCTGCATTGATTCCGGCGCATTGATTCCGGCGCATTTTCGGGTGAAATGTTGAAAGGATTGCTGAAAATGTCCAATAGAGGTTTAACTTTTTTGAAGTCTACAAAACGATTTTAAGAAGCTTGTATCAAAATATCAATTTTCTCAACATGAGCGAAATTGACGTCAGTTTTATTGACTTTCTCCATAATTTTGTTGTAGTTCGGAAAATGGCTGTAATTGGCTGAATTGATTTGCGTCCTGAAAAGACTCAATTTGCATTGAAAGGACGTAACATGAGAGTATAACTGCGAAATCAATTGATCTTTGCCTTGGAGTCGCGTATTTAAGACATTCAAGTGATTTGTGATGTCCACAAGAAACGCTAAGTCACACAGCCAATCAGGGTTGTCGAGTTCGGGGACGTCGTTTTTCCTTTCCGCCAGAAATAATTGGATTTATTCAATCAAGTTAAGAAACCGCTGTAGTGTCAACCCACGACTTAGCCACCTTACTTCAGTGTAAAACACCATATTCGCTTTCAATATCATCGAGAAATTGTTTCAATTGTCGGTGATTGAGACCTCGTGATTTTATAAAGTTTACCGTGGGTACTACAACTTTCATCACATTTTCAAATCCCAATAATTTTGAACAGAGAGCCTCTTGATGTATAATGCAATGAAACTGCATTAATTCCTTGGTATTTATGTTTTTAGTTTGTAAATATTTTTTTAACATAGTTACTATCCCAGATGTACTTCCAACCATTGAAGGTGCTCCGTCAGTCGTAATTCCAGATATTTTCGTTAAATCCAAATCCATTATAGAACATTTTTCCAGAAGAGCTTTGAGCATGTTACTCCCCTTGGTTTGACTTGTCAAAGAACTCATACCAATCAGTTTTTCACTCACTTCAAAATTTTGCGTTACACCTCGTAAAAATATTAAGAGTTGAGCAGTGGAACTTATATCTGTAGATTCGTCGAGTGCCATAGAAAAATACTCAAAACTTCTCGATTTCGTAGCTAATTGCTCTTCTATATTAGCTGCTAATGCGGTAATTCTTCTTTGAACAGTCATCCGATTTAACTGAATTTTTTCAAACTTCTTTAAATTTTCCGAACAAATTTTTTTTGCGGCGATATCTAAACATTGCTTAACAAACTCACCATCTTTAAAAGGACGACAAGTTTTCGCTATTATTCGAGATATTTCAAAGCTAACTTCAGTAGCTGTTTCAGCATCTTGAATTGGTTTTGTAAACATAGCTTGCTGGCCTATTAGTTCCCGTTGTAAAGTGGAAATTCTTTGCGTTCGATTTTCGCCAGTTAAAAGTAGGATGCTGGGCTTCATAGTGCCTTTTCACATTATATTCCTTCGGAATAGAAACACTACTCTTGCATATTAAACAGACAATTTTGTTATGTGATGAAATAAAAAAGTATTTTTCGGTCCAAATATCTTGAAACTGTCGATTTTTATCTTCAACCTTACGACTACGTTTCTTACTGGGGCCTGGTTTATCCATATCAAAATTGATATTATATTGTTACGTAGGTAGAAGCCAAGTTCGAACGACGAAATATTTACTCGTCACAGATTATAGTTCTTAATCAGTATAACGTTCGCTTAACTTAACTGCCCCGGTAGCTGGCGATGCGTCGTATTTATTTACACGAGTTACCAAACATCGAGAACCTTCCACTTTGTTCGGGGATACTACCGACGTGTTTCGCGAATCTTAAAGTAATCTAGTTAATGCGACAGATTTCTAGTCTCGTAACAATATGCTTAGACCAGACCGGAGCGCGGCGAGTAGAATACTTTTAAAATTCGTTGGCAGGCCGCATAAATATCGCTTTTAAAATTCGTTGGCGGGCCGCATAAATATCGACAGCGGGCCGCATGCGGCTCGCGGTATGTGCATCTCTAGTCTAGTAGGTACTCCTAGAAACGGCATGTTGTCAAAGGAGGGACCCTTGAGCCAAATGAAGGATGATCAGTGGTGCGGATGGTGTATCTTGGACACTGCCTGATTTTCGTATGGTCGAGGTAAGAACCTTGACCAGAGAATTGGCGGCGGAGTCTCGAGTGCACGAGTCTGATGCTGTTCCGGATGGTTCGAGGGGCCCCGCGACATTCATAACTCTTTTAGCTGCACACAAGGACGTTTAAGGGCCGGCTCGTCGAGGTGTGTGGTGAGCAAAGAGACGTTAATAATAACAAGACCGTAAAAATACTGTGCCGAGAGAATAACATCTGTCGGTTATATTGTGGTTCGGAACCCACGTTAAACTGTAGGTCCCGTCTGGCTAACATCACCCAGACGTTAAAAACGGGGTTGGCAAAAAGGGTCAAAACTGGCCTACTTGCATGGCGTCAAAGCCTTTCCGTCCACTACTACCACTACTACTAAATAGAACTAGAGAAATGCGTATTTATTTAATTAGACATTTGTGATTTTGTGAATTATTTGGAGAAGTTCAGAAGTCGCAGGTTAATAATAACGCATATATGTAGTGGAAATAGATTTGTAAACGGTGATTTACTTGAATTTGAGTCAAAATCAACTAAAGATTATCATGAGAAAATGACTGCTGACATCTTCGAAGATTATTTTGAGCAACTGATTATAATTAATATAATTAATTCCTGAAAATTCTGTCATAGTCTTAGATAACGCCAGCTATCATTCAAGGCTTTTAGAGAAACTACCTACGACTTCTTGGAAAAAAAGGGATATTATAAATTGGCTGTCTCGAGAAAAATATACCCCTTGAGAACAACATGCTAAAATAAGAGCTTTTAAACATAGTGTGAGAAAATAAGTGAAGTTTTAAAAAAATGGGTAATCGACGCAATGGCTAAAAAGCGTGGTATTGTTTTACATCGATTGGCGCCAATCTGAATTAAATACAATTTAATTGATATGAACACAAATGAAAGGCTATGTAGCAAGAAATAACACTAAATTTTAAATAAAAAATCTACGTGAGTTATTGAAATATTCATTACCGATAATTATTATCACAGAAAATTGGCAAGAAGCTATAAAACATGTAATTAAAGAGGGAAAAAAATCTGGTACTTAGACAACTTGATGGAAGAAACGGTAGAACCACTTCAGTTGACTCCACAGATGAATCCTTCGAATTTGATCGATGGTGAAGAAACCTTTTTAGGCCTTCAATTTGTAAATTCTTGTAAATGTGATCTGTACAGTTTTTATAAAGAAAATAAGGTTAATAGAGTTAAATATAAAGTTTTTTTTGTACAGCATAAAAATTGCATACGTATTAATAGAACGTCCATTACTGTCGTAAGGTTTATCCTAAATAATTATCGGCTTGCTCTATTATTATACTTTTCCGACCCTACTGTGAAAGATAAAATTACGGGCGTGTCGACCTATACAACGTTAAAACTACCTGTATTTTACTGAATAGATATACTTTCAGTCTAAAAATAATATGTTCACACTGTAACCCAAAATTTGTATTTTGCATTAATAATGAGGGTTACTTGCTGTCAGACAATAAGAAACACAGTATATTAATCATCGCTATATCAGATCGTTAGGGTGATAACGGTCCACATGAATTTCCCCGCAGAACCATTTTAAATTACGAATTCCGCCAAAAATATTTTATTTATAGTCTGTCTATCTATCTTACAAACTCATTATAAATGCTAATCCCTAATGCCGATAAGACCCAGCGGGTGATCGAATGAAAGCAGGGACGCACTCGTTGCTGATAGAATAAAAGGTTGCGCTGCTTTAAGATAATAATATACAGGGCTGCCCAGAAGTCCGGAATAAAATTAATATAGCCTTAGCCTGTAGCTTTTGGGGAAAATGCTCGGACACGTCAATTTAGTTTCATATATGCTCACATTTTGACGTTATTCGTTTGTTTTTTTATTGACATTTGTCAAAGATATGACGACATCGATCTTTTTTTTAAATGGAAACATACAGCTTGTGATACATCATTTGAAAGCTAATATCTCGTACAGTATGCTCATAAATTTTGGCGCGATTCTGTCAAGCTATTTCAAAATGGCGACTGTTAAAAGTTTTAAAAAAATCCCTATTTAAATAAGCGGAAATGATAAATCATTGATGTATTTTTTACCTTTCAAGGTAAGAAATCTTCGTTGTTTCACGTTCTGACATTTTGTGACATTGTGACTTAACAATAGTTATGGTTTATTTGTTATTTATTTTGTAAAAAAAAAATAAAAATGTAGGGAAGCAAAACAAAACACAACAAAAAGGTGGTTTAACGTGGCAAATGCTGGAAATGTCCTCCACCCTCTACTTTTCATGCTCCCAGATGATGGTAAAATTTGTCGACGGAATTTCGAATGGCTTCAGCCGGTATGTTATGTGTCTCCAATCTAATTTTGAAAGGTAAAAAGAAACATCAATGATTTATCATTTCAGCTTATTTAAATAGGGATTTTTTTAACAATTTTAACAGTCGCCATTTTGCAATAGCTTGACAGAATTGCGCCAAAATTTATGAGCATACTGTACGAGATATTAGCTTTCAAATGATGTATCACAAGCTGTATGTTTCCATTTAAAAAAAAGATCGATGTCGTCATATCTTTGACAAATGTCTAGAAAAAAACAAACGAATAACGTCAAAATGTGAGCATATATAAAACTAAATTGACGTGTCCGAGCATTTTCCCCAAAAGTTACAGGTTAAGGTTATATTAATTTTATTCCGGACTTCTGGGCAGCCCTGTATATAAAAGCGTGGAAAAAAATATTTTTTTTATCTACCTGTATGCAACAAAAGTGTCATACTGATTTTTTATGTTAAAAAAAAACGCAAAAACATATTTTAAACATTATTTAATAATAAGTAATGATAATAAAATAAGAATATAACCGTATATAAGATACAATACAATTAAAATTATAATATATAGGACGGATATTAAGTAAAACAAAATACACATATACCTACAAAAAAGTACCGTGTCAGAAAAATAATTATTACATTTTAACCCAAGTCAGTTTCACTGTCACTGTCGTCATCCAAGTTCACAATAATTCTTTCTCTGGGCAAGAACTATGTTTACGTATGATTTTTCTACTTTTTGAAAATGCGCTACACAATTTTCCCAGCTTTTGTTTGGAATATTTTGCATCTCTGACTGTACTAAAGCTGTCAAAGAAGAATTTAAGGTTGACGAAACATTATTCCTCCTTACCGATGCTTTCAGCTGGTGCCATATACTTATGTTCAATTGGGTTGAACATGCAATGATAAGGAGGAAGTCGTAACACGGTATGACCCATTTCTGTCGCCAAAGTGTCACAATAATATTGCTTTTTATTGAAAATGATTTTAAAATTTCGAGAAATTGCTTTTTTGTGTAATTTTCCTCAAAATACATATTATTTTCCATCATATAGTCCTGGATGGTAACTTTTGTGTTATTGGAACATGGAACTTTATTTAACCTACGACTGTGGTAGCTCGCATTATCCATAACTATCACACTAATCTGTTTTTAAACCAGTCTTCAAATAGTTCTGCCGTAGTATCATCGTGATTATCAACAAGGGAGTCTTTTAAATTTTTGGCTGATAAGGCCAAAGCGTTTGGCATAAATTCGTTTTTGTCCCAGCATGAATTATTGTTATACACTCACTTTGGTTCTGCATTGACCTGATAAATCTACCCAACCTTAGTCTTGCACTTCGTGTGTATCATACTACGTTTCGTCCAAATAAATAATATCCCTTCCGTCCTGTCTATATCCATGAACTGCGATTGGGTATTCCATCCTCCATCTTTTTAACCGGGCCAATTCCATAATTACTTGTCGTTTGTTAGCTTTTTTCATTTTGAAACCGTTTCATAAAATACATTTCCTTAGTCTCACGACAACACTCTATTCCTGTATCATCTTTTTTAATCTTTGCAATAGGGTTTTAAAGTGGGCATATTTTTCTACGAATTATATCGACATCCGTCGCGTCCAGTTTCTTAAAAGTAAATGAGTCTTTCCTCTTTCTTCTCTCCACTATAGGTTTATTTACAACAAACAACACTGTGCTCACTGGCCTGCGTGTCAAAGCTACCGCTTCCTCCACTGCACCAAATTTTGAAAAACCATGTTCAATAAGGGTGGTGTAAACGTCGAAGATTACTTTTTTTGTGTCAACTGATAAAATATCACGCTTTAATTGGTTTTTCTCACGACCCGTAGATCCACTTGGCGTATTGTTCTCTTCCCACGAACGAAACATTCTTAGATATCACGTTTAATTGGCAACAAATAACTTCTTGTCTAAACCAATGCAAACATCTAAAATTTTAAAACCAAAAATCAGCATATTTAAATAACTAAAATAAACCTATTTAAGTTTACCCTAAATATTTTAAGAGGATTACTGAGAAAATATAATAATATAATAGTCTTTAAATAGATCCGTACCTGGAGTCCCCAGATCAGGTGGCCGAGTTTTACACCTCACACAATAGGTTATTATGACGGTAAGGGATTAGCATTTATAATGAGTTTGTAAGATAGATAGACGGACTTTACCTCCCTTATTTAACAATACTATCAATACCTGTAACTAATCAGATTATCCTTAAGTCCTCATTTTAATATTATTGCCTAATCCCTTATGCGATGTCTACGGGGGAGTTCGTGACAAGCTTTTGGTGCCTAAAGATCTCGGCGGAATTCGAGTGGGCCCGGGTGAAAATACCCAAAAAAATTTGTTTATCTGAAAACACAAGTTTACGGGTCCCAGCAATTTTTCAATTACTAATTTAGAAGAAACATATCATTTTAATTTTCATTTAAAACAAAAATTAAAAAATTTTCTTAAATGTCAAGTTCAACTCGTGGTCAATTAGTATTCGTATGAACAAGGACAGATTTATTGGATCGTCATTTCTCGGAATGTTCTTTAAATGACAGTTTGTTTGTTACCAAAACTAATAGAAAGAATGTAAATTAGGTATAGTTTCAACATAATAATGATTATATATTATGGTTTGTGAAACGATACGTTTCAAGAAAATTGATGGCCTCGCACGCTGTCCCGATCTAATCCCCATTGAATGGAATTTCGTTATTGTTTATGTAACAGACCTCTATTCAAAAATTTCAAATAAAAATACTTATTTAAAGAAATTACATAACTAAAAGCTTGAAAACATTTAACAAGGTGTCGGTCGTCCAAAATAAATGTTTGTAACACAAATTATAATATTTCCTCATATATATACTTAATTGATGTAATTTGAAAATGACCCTGAATGATTACATCAATAGTACATACAACACAAAAAAGACAAAGCTGGGAAATCAAAAGCGGATGCATCTAAACAATAAGTTGAGTAAGAGTAAAAGTGGGTATTCAATGAATATAATGAATGAAATTTCTTAATCTATCTCAACGACTATAAGGACGGACATGTTAACGGAAAAATCAGGTATCAAGTTATTTTAAAAGATAATTAGCAAACTTGTATAATTTTTAGAGCACGTCAATGACCTGTTGGTGAATTAATAAATCACTGCAATAGAAATTTATTTAATTTAATAATTATTGTTAAAATATAGAATAAAAGCAATTAGTTACATTAGATATTCTATAAATTATTTTTGTTAATATATAAAATGGTTAATTATTAAATATTTAATTTCTACGGAAAACGGAATGTTTTTTTGTTCAAACATACAGGGTGTCCCACTAAGGTTGGCGAGAAACAATAATATGGAAGCCATACACTTTACGGCTTCGAGAAACCTTTTTTATGAGCTGAATCGATTTTGAGAAATTAATGTGAAATAGTTTTTAATATGGCCGCTATATAAGTATGTTGCCTAATGTGAGAGAGTAATGAATTATTATTGAACTATAAAACCTAGTGGTCTTCGCCGTATTTCATAGGCGTAGTCCAATTATTATTTCATATAACATTCGAAGTTGCAAAGATAGTTTAAATGTGTTCGAATATGACTGGAGTCGGACAGTCAACAATATACCGACTTTTGCACGGGGATAAACGCGACCCTGTCAGGTCACCAAAGAGAAGTACAGGAAGAAAAGAAACTGTAATAAATGAGGATGAACAGACTGCCATCAGAAGAATGATACACTCGTTTTACTTAAAAAAAAATACCTACCTTATTGGACAAAATGTTATGTCTGAAATGAAAAGGGATAATTTCATTCCACCCAGGGGTAAGAAGAAACTATGGAAAACTTTGAAGGAAATGGATTTTTGTTATGAAAAAATTCAAAACAGAAAATTACTTTTAATAGAGAGAGACGAAATGATCGGCGACGACGACAGTTTCGAAGGGAAAACAGGAATATCTATTATATGCATAAAACTTAGTTAAATAAAGGTTATACCGTTGGTAAAATATGGCAGGATTAACATATAAAAAGCGCGAGGCAATCTTTCATGGAATGATGGTCCACTGGAATAGAAGCACCCTCGGGAAAAGGTAAAAGATTAATAATTACTTACATTGGTAGCACAAACGGATTTGTCAATGGCGGCTTACTAGCATTTAAATCAAAACGGACTGGAGACTATCATGAAGATATGAACGTTGATGTCTTTGAAGAATACTTCCAACAAATGCTAGATCTTGTTCCTCCTGGGTCTGTTATATTCATGGATAATGCCAGCTACCACTCAAGAAAATCCGAAGAAATACCATCGTCTTCTTGGAAAAAAAATGAGATCATTCATTGGCTTACTGTAAATAAGAAGCCATTTCATAAAGATATGCTGAAAAAGAAGCTACTGGAGATATTGTAAAGTTGAATAAACCTCAACCATAACGGTACTTCGCTTTCCGCCATATCACTGTGAATTAAACCCCATGGAATTGGTGTGGGCGCAAGTAAAAGGGTTTGTAGCAAGGCATAACACCACTTTTAAAATGAGAGACGTTGGAAACCTCTTGCAAGAGGGAATAAAGATGAAAGAGAAGAAAGTGGATTGTAAAAAACGGAGTAAGTGCATCGAACATGTGATCGAAATAGAAAAGAGAATGTGGGAAGCTGATAACATGCTAGAAAACACTGTAGAGCCCCTTATTATTTCTCTAGACCCCAACGACGATAGTTCATCGGACTACTCGGAACATGATGACTAAAATTTAAGAATTAAGTTGTTGTATTGTACAGGGTGTCCAGTTTACGTATGTTTTACAGGTTATCTGCGTTATTAGAAGGTTGCGGTTTTCGCGGCACTGTGTTACTTTTTTGAGAAACAAACGATGCCATCAACAGAATTTTAATAGCCCCCTTAGTTTTTTACATACGGGGTGTTTTTGAAAATTTTCCATTTTGGGACACCCCCCCCGTATCTCGGTTACGCTGCAACTTATCAAAAAGGTAAAAAATAAACTTATTAGTTTTTTTCACGTAGAATCCAGCGGCTTGGTCAGATTTTTTCTATGCTTAATTATTTTCGAGAAAGAGAGCAAACTTGCATTTTTTTAAATAGGACACCCTATATATTTTTAGCTATTATGATTCAGTATATCACAAGTTTTTTAAAAATATATAACACTTTATAGCTGTTTTCAATGTAAAGCTCAAAATTTACATTTTTTTAAACGGCACACCGTATAAATTTTAAGATTAAACAATTTGTCACAAGCTTCTCACAAATATAAAACACTCATTTTAAAAATATATAACTATAACAATAACTTTTATAAATATAAATAACAATTAACTCAGTTGTGTTATACGTTCAAAAATTAAAAGCTACAATTATTTGATGATTTAGGAAACTGTCTCAGAAATATTGCTCAAACTGTTCTCCATTATGCCTAAGACATGTTTCACACATTGTTCTGATTCGCCTCAGTGCATTTAAAATAATAAAAGGCCGTGCCTGTAACTCCCTAAAGGCTCTTTCAGTGGCTTCTCTTAAATTTGCCATCGTTTGGTACTGTTTACTATTTTTTAGGTAGCCCCACAAAAAAAAATCCAAAACCGTTAAATCGTGTGACCTGGGTGGCGATCTTACAGGCCTATGTGTTCCAATCCAGCGGCCAGGAAAATTATTGTTAAGATATGCTCTTATAATTTGAGCATTGTGAGCGGGAGCTTCGTCCTGTGCAAATATAAGCTATTAAGATGAGCTAGGGGCACATTCTCTACTATTTCGGGCACAATGTTTCCCAAAATTTCTAAATATTTATTTGCAGTAAGACCGCCTTCAAATATATTATATAAAATTTTACTTCCCAGTATGAAGCAAGAAACGCTAAACCCAAATCTGCCTTGCCGTTCCCGTGGAAATATAACATGTTGATTTTCCTGGCACCAAAACCTAGTATTTTGCCGATTAAATATACCGGCACTGGTAAAATGACTCCCATCAGACCATATAATCGTTCTTTCAAAATGATTTTCTCTATTTACATTTTGTAAATACCAATTACAAAACTCTACGCGGCGCTCTGCGTCACCGAGATGTAAGTTTTGTACGACATGCAATTTGTATGGCTTTAACTTGTGTTTTTTTAGAATAGTTCGAACCCTTGATTTTGTAAGACCGACAGAACCTTCCACTGATCTACAAGAACTACTTTGATTTGTTTCAATTGAAGCCAAAACGTTTACTTCATCAATGTCCTGGTTTTCCTTATTGTAAATGCTAGGTCGGGGTTTGGAAAATGAACAGACTTCAATTAAGTTTGATTTTATTTTTAAAAATATTCTTTTATCCGGCTGTCTTCTTTCTGGGAATCTGCGAATATTACGTTTTTATAAATTTTAAAATATGATGAAAAATATAAAAAGATGTCCATACCTGTTAAAATAAACTTCCAATGCTTCATCCGAATTTTCGTTACACTGAATATAACAAACGAACATATCGTACTTTTCATAATTCTCGAATTTTGCATTCGCAACCATAATTAAGAAAAAACTGCTATTTATCGAAACTGAATAGAAATAAAGAACAGAAAGTAGATAACCTATTCTGACAGTAAATAAAGATTTTTTCAGATAACAAGCCTGTCATCTTTTGGCCTACTAAAAAAAAATTAAATTTGTTGAAAAATGTAAATTTTGAGCTTTACATTGAAAACAGCTATAAAGTATTATATATTTTTGAAAAGCTTGTGATAAACTGAATCATAATAGCCAAAAATATATAGGGTGTCCCATTTAAAAAAATGCAAGTTTGCTCTTTTTCTCGAAAACAATTAAACATAGAAAAAATCTTGCTACGCCACTGGATTCTACGTGAAAAAAACTAATAAGTTCATTTTTTACCTTTTTGATAAGTTGCAGCGTAACCGAGATACGGAATTTTAAAAAAATATCATTGCAATTTACCTGAAATTTACAATTCAACCTTTAAGCCGTCCACCCTGCTTAATGGGTCCTCTCAGTGCAAATTTATATTTTATTACTCTCTGGCATTAAGAGACAGAGTATCGAACTCAGAATTACCAACTCTATTTATACACAAAATATCTTCTTCCCTGTTCATGATATAAAAAAGTTTCAAAAGAAATGGTTCTTGGTTTCAAAAACTACTTTTACAGAGTGAGTGCCTCAAAAGTATAATTTTTAATATCAACTTTCCTTTTTTAAATAAGACGCATATTTTATGCCAAATATTGCTCCTTTAATCAATTCTATATCAAAAATCTATACTAAGTTCTATGCCTAATGTCCGTTTTCGAAATAATGACAAATACAATGTCTTGATGTTTTTATTAATAAAAATAAATTTAAAATAAACATGAAATTTAAAAAATAATAATGGTCTTATAACAGGTGCTCAAAATGAAGACCATGTTCGGTTTGACATATTTCGTATCTTCTGAGGACTTCAGTAGTGCAATTTTATTTTTTAAATCCTCAAAATTTTTTGATTTTTCAGTATAAACTACTTGCTACTAAATCTAAAGGTGTTAAATCTGGCGATCGTGCTGGCCACCTAACAGGTCCTTAATTCCCAATCCAATTTCTCCCATAATTAATATCTAAAAAATCTTATTCAATCCGGAAGTTATGTGGCGGAGCATTATCTTGTTGAAATTATAAGAACTTCTTCCAAAAGCATAGGTAAGACCTCGTTAGAAAATTTAAATACCTTTGACCATTTAATGTACCTTCATAAATAAAAGTGTGGTCCAATTAATTGTCAATTAAAGAGACCGCACTCATTTACCCCCCAGACATTTTGGAAATGAGTTTCCCGAACCCAATCTGGATTTTCCACCGACGAATGATGAATGCTATGACGATTCACGATTCTGTTATTGTGGAATCGTCACTCCACATAGTTTTTTAAAAGGCGATGAATTACAATCGTCTTTCACAATCATTAGGACATAAAGTTGTACCAGATGAATTTTAAAGTGGTATCCGTTGGTAATTAGAATTCGCTGCACTGAAGTCTTGCTAATGTGCTTTTCTTCTGAGATGCCTCTTACTGGCACATGAGGGTTTATTACTATCGGTGCAAGGACTTTTATTGTGTTACTTTCGTTACTTACTGGTCGAGCATGCTGTGAGCCCTTCGCGCTAGGAAAACAACCCGTTCCCATTTTTATTTACACAATGCATAGCGATGGTGTCAGACGATCTGGAAACCGAGTTTCGAATTGAGTGGTTCTATGTAGTTAAGAAAGTTTTTCAACGACGAAAATGTTCAGTAAAACGCGCTGCACTTGCAAAATTTCTCCTGACAAGTTTTGTTATATTCCTGGAGAATTTCTGGTGAAATCACAAGCCAGACCATTTTTTGAAAATGCGAAAAAAGTCTATTTCATGTTTTTATTGTTTTAATCGGAAATCAAGACAAGCAGTGGGCTCCCCATTTGTGCTGTGTCAGCTGTAGCGTAGCATGGTGCCTTTTGCAGTTCTAATGGAATGGCGAGAACCCACCAATCATTTTGACGATTGCCATTTTTGCATAACAAAGACTGAAGGTTATTCCACAAAAGAAAAGCTCAAGATCGAATATCCGAATTTGCCTTTTGCCATAAGACCATCACGATGCAGACTTACCAGTACCGACTGCGCCTTTAGCTTAGCAAGATATTGTTTTGGGAGGTAATGGAGATAATAACGCATCATTAGGCAGATCCGAAGAACAGTGCACCAACCCCACTTTTACTCCAAGTCCCAGTAAAAATTACGACTTTTAGGCTTCAGGAATACTACGTTTTATGCATTTTACGATATGGAAAATTCGTTATGTGCGTATATTGATATCGATGGTTTAATGCAGGAACTCAATATCGAGCATTCGCCTTGTGAATGGGGCTTGTTTATAGACTCATCGACATATAGTTTAAAAGCTGTGTTATTTACACAATAAAAATTTAAAACCATCTATGCCAGTTGCCCATTTAGTGATAATGAAAGAAACCCATGAAAATATGTGCATCCTTTTAGATAAAACAAACTACAACCGATACAAATGACACATATGTGGGGATTTAAAAGTTATAGCAATTTTAGTGGGACTTCAGGGAGGACTGCTGTTTTCTTTGTTTGTGGGACAGTCGTGTACTGAATGAACATTATCTACCAAAGATTTGGTCGGACAGAAGTGAATTTCAACCGGGATCTTAAAATGTTAAGTATGAGCCCCTTGTAGACCCAAAAAATGTCCTTTTGCCTCCTCTTTACATTAAATTTTAACTAATGAAAAATGAATGGACAAATGGATTCAAAATATTGTCCCTATACCGCTGGGCTGTAACTGCGTCATGGAACAGTATAATACAATACGAGACGGAAAATGTTTCATTGCTGGTCGAGATAAACTATAATCTCGAGACCGCAATGAAATTTTCCGTCGAGGATTGTATACTATTTTATTTTCAGCCATGAATTTATGATTCAAGTAATATTTATAGTAATATTCATGATTTTGCACGATAGACTTTTTTGAAACAATAAATTTTGTCGCACCGGTTATTACCTTTCATTTCCATTGTTAGTCGTTGTCATCAGTTGACAGCAGTTGTCGCTTAAAATTTTTTGAAAGTCAGCGTTTTTTTAAGAAAAAGAATACAGATTAAAGATGTTCTCCGATAGTGACGACGAGTTAATTAGCTGTACTCCGCCTGATTTGAAAGAAGCAGCGGATAAGATCAAAGAAAGTCTGCTACCTACAAAAAGTAAGCTACGTTATGAGAAAGCTTTTAATACATTCCAGGCGTGGTGCAGCAGCAGAGGAACAACCAATGTTACATCAGAGACCGTTTTGTTGGTCTATTTTGGTGAGATCTCTAAAGAAAAAAAATCTTCCACTTTACTTTATGGGCTACCTACAGTATAATAAAAAGTATACTGAAACTTAGAGAAAAGGTCGACATTTCCAAGCATTCAAAACTTGTGGCTTTTTTGAAGCGACAAAGTGTAGGCTTTGGGCCTAAAAAGTCAAGTGTTTTTTCAAGAGAAAACATCAGAGATTTTTTGGTTAAAGCACCTGAAGAATTTTTGTGTATGAAGATTGCGCTTATTGTTGGAGTCTCGGGAGCATGCAGGAGTGATGAACTAGTAAAGATGAAAATTTCCCATGTTAATGTTTTGCAAGAAAAGGTCGTCATCGAAATCCCTGATACGAAGACATATATAAATAGATCCTTCATCATAAGTGACCCAAATTGGATTGACGTCTTTCAGAAATATGTGACTCTGCGAAACAACACTCAAAATGACAGGTTTTTCGTCCAATGGAGAAATGGCAAATTGCATAATCAGGCTATTGGATATCATTCAATCGCGAGTTTTCCTTAAAAGATAGCTACTTTCTTGAAACTTCCAAATGTAGGGTATTTCACGGGTCACAGCCGCTACTTTATTGGTTGATAATGGAGCTGATGTTTTGCAGCTAAAAAGACTCGGCGGATGGAAATCGAGTGCAGTTGCGGAGGGATATGTAGAATCCTCACTAGAGAACAAACGAAAGACTGCTAAAATGTTATCATCTTCCTCTAAAACTGTTGATTTACCAAGTATTTCAAGTGAAGCTGCATCGCAAGAAATACGAATTTCAAATGAAACTCAACTTCAAGAGGGTTTGAAAATTTCTGTAATAAATAACAATGCCAATTTAACAATTAACGTGTATAAATAAAAATATGAATAAATAAAGAATCGGATCGTTCCTGTGTTCTTATTTTACCCCGTTTTTATAAGACCTACTCAAAAATACCGGGCAAGAAAATGAGGATTGAAATGTATTAGGATAGAAACGCATTTTCCGTCCTAGGATGGAAAATGCGGATCGGAAGTAAGAAGACAGAAATGTGACATTTTCAAATTTCTAAAAAGACAGGAATGTCAATATTACATACATGGCTGAAAATAAATAAATAGACAACCAGACGCCAACTTTTTGAGGGTGCAATGTGGACACCAAATATGAATCTTCACTACTTCACATGCGTGTATTCTGAGAACTCACATAACCGGTGAGGTGGAACCAGGCTTCATCGCAAAAAAATGTCAGGTTTAATAAATCATTAAAGCTGGATTTATAAACTCTCGCCGGCGTCGGCGCTGGCGTCGGCGCCGGCGTTCGTCGTAGACATGCATAGTAGGCATTTATAAACTTGGCGTTCGCGTTCGCAGTATTGACAATGACAAATAAAAACATAATCTGACACTTCTGACATTTTAGTTTGTACTGTTGGTGGTGTTTTTTTAGTGCAGTTATTAGAACAAAAACAGAGTTAAATAAATGGATTTAGCAAGGAAGAAAAAGTTACTCGGTGTCTTAGGGGTAGTTTTATGCTAATATGTAGCATAACTCAGGAAACGCACTCGTCGCTTCAAAACAAGACCCATAAATAGAGCCAGGCGCAATGAAGGTGGATTTAAATATTTTCAAAAGATTAAAGCGATGGATAAGCAGCAGTTTTTTAAGTATGCACGAATGAATGTTCCTACCTTTGATAAGCTGGTAAACTTTGTTTCTCTACGAATCCAAAGAGGCATGAGATCCGATGAAATATCGCCCGAGGAAAGAGTGATAATAACATTACAGTATGTATATTTTTTAGTAAACGCAGTGCAGTTAGCAGTAGAAGACTGCTACAGTTCTGTTTTTCATGTAATGAGTATGTATTGTTATAATAAAAAATGGTATTGTTTATTTTATTTATTTATTATTTAATAAATATACAGCCATAACACCTATATATAAAAAATCAATCGTCAATAATTATCGACCTAACAATATATTGTCGTCCATAGCAAAAATGTTTGAAATTATATTATCAAAAAATATTTCTGATTCATTGAAGAATTATATTAATGCTCAACAACATGGATTTGTTTACGATAAGTCAACAGTATTAATCATTTGTCATATTCCAACATTATATCAAATGTTATTAACAACAAACTACAGCTAGGCACAATATAGGTAGGTATACACAGATTGTGGTTTACGAAGACGAAATAGGCTATTTGTGTTGGTTGGACACTCACCACTTGCTAATATGCTAGATCTATGCAACAGACTATATATCAAACATCTGAAAACAGGGTAAAAGCCATGCCATTGAGAAATGCTTTTTACTTTTTGAGGAATATTTTAACTGTTAAATTTTCTTTTGTGTAGAGTATTGTCATTGTCGCATACTCTATCTTATATCTTGCGACTTGTATGTTTTTTATTTTCTTTAACTTTACTTGGTTTTTATATATACTATTTTATTGACAAATATAGTAAATGCAGATCGTATACCTAATAGCATGAATAAATTATCAGTTTACCCCAACTTCGATATTTTCCATACAACTGCCACAGAAATTAAAAGCTGTGCATAGATCTCTCATAGTGCTCAGTGCTAATACTAATACTTATTTAGCTTAGTTTAATTTTTTTTAGCATATAAGTTTACACCAACTTTACATGTACAGATACCTAATTGTAATTAAAACAGCTAACTTTTTTACTTATATATTTTTATGCATTTTCTATTTTGGTATAATTTTTGACTAACCAGTTGTATTTAGAATCATTGCAATTTCTTCCCACGCAAGATTCTTTTTTTTTAGCATCTTTGTAATATCTATATCTAACGTTGTATAAATACTCATAGTTTTGGCACAGCTTATAAACTATTCTGTGGTTTTGGATCGTATCTATCAGGAGCCCCAAATCAATTTCTGTTCCTTGGAGAACTTCAGATTCACCTAAAATCAGATGCAAATAAAATTAGCAAATAAAACTAGCAAATAAAACTAACTTTAAAGTATGTTTGTACTTACCAAGGGTCTCAGTCGCGAACGAGATCAATATAAGAACCACAAAAACAAATAATCTAGAAATGCCAAGCTGACATCAACACAAAAATTAAAATGACTTTTGGCCGAAATTGGCCGTTGACACTTTGGCAGATGCCAAACATGACTTGATAGAAATGCTAAAATCTCATTGGTTATGACGCGGCGCTACGGATTTCCTACGAACGCCGGCGCTGGCAATAAAAAGATGGTTTATGTCGAACGCCAGCCAGCGCCAGCGCCGGCGCCGGCGAAGTTTATAAATCGCTCCATTACGATTCACTTGTTTAACTTTCAGCGCCCACGCCAGCGCGAGCGCCGACGCCGGCTTCGAGTTTATAAATCGAGCTTTATTTTCAATAAATTATGGGTAAACCACTGACAGTAACCCCTGCGTCTTTCAAAATCTGCAGCTCGTATTTCTTGAAATACTTTCATCTTATAAAGAAACAAATTTAACTGTTTTTTAAGAATAGTCTTGCATCTTACACATTTTTTTGCCGCATTTTGCATTATTTCACGAACATGTGCAGCAAGTTCTTTTGTTCTTCCAGCTCCCTTTTTATGTTGAATAAAACCCATTTCCCTCAACAGAGCCACAGTTCTTCTCAGGCAATGATAAAAATCCCGAGCAGTAAAAGCCGCGTTAGGAAAATTTTCGCGAAAACCGTTCATGCATATACGCTGATTGTATTGCCACTCACTATTTACTCCAACCCCGTTTCGAAAATATGCTTCAACCATAAATTTTTAGCGATGAATCAAATTACTTGTAACGACTGTTAAGGACGGCGGAATAACTGATTAATTGATAATGCTGGTACTTACTGACACCCAACAGGTATTAAGCTCTACCGCTAAGCAGCATGGCCTTAGATGCAAAGCACACTTTGATGATAATAATTTTTGTTCGCACGGTATTAGCGAAGAATGTCTTTACTTTGTCAACAAGAATATTGTTCTTCAGACATTAAAGTACTTTTTAGTTTGTGAGTGAGTTCGAGATTTTATCATCTGAAGACCGATATCCTGACGCTGTTAATATGAAGCTAACAGTTAACTACTTACACTGCAATAATTCCACCCAATTCTCCAAAAAACTCCTTTCGTAAGACATGTTTATAGTAATTTAAACTGGGCATTGAAGGCCTCAAAGGCAAGGAATCCTCTCTTCGAAAAACATTCTCAATCTCATCTGGATCGAACAAAAATAGCATGTCGGGTCTTCCTAACAGGCCCTCAATTTTAACTAATTTTCCATACTCGTCGAACAGTTGTCGTGATATTTTGTCAATGTGCTCGATTTGAAGATTTCCTAAAATTGTCTTAGTTTATTCTAGAATAATTTGAAAGGAATAGGAAGGTCTAAATTACATCAGTAGTCAAAAACCAATTTTAATAGCAATGATTATTGAAGATTTAATAAAAAATTAAAGAGTGGTGTGGCTCTAATCTACTTTTTTTTTAACCCTTTGCGTCCGGCATTAACGTTTTTTGACATTTTTTATTAAAAAATCATGTTTTATAGGTTAAAAGTAAAGAGTTAACAGTAAAATGGTAAAAAAAAAATTTTGCCGCTGCAGATTTTAAAAAAAATGGTGGTTCCGACAGGTGACCAGTAGGAATTTGGCTCATTTTTTTATTGACTAAGTAAGTATTTTATATTATAAAAGATATATGGAGTAATACATGTAATTGACTTATTCGCCGCTATGGTAAATTAAAAAACAATTTCTCTTATCATTTAGACATAGTCCAACTCCACAAACAGAACAACTCCACATACTACCTATGCGCTATTTCTTTCGTGCTGCATACTGCACAACGCCTAGATGTACCATGTATAGGCATATGGGCTGCCTTGTCAACTCTTTTCTCCATTGGCACTGTTTTTTTGTAACAGTTTATGGCTTCCACTGACTTCCGTCCTTTTTTCTTGGATACATTTCCAGTGCCAATCAATCCTGAGGCAATGTTAATTCTAAACTGCTTCAGAGAAAGTGAAGCACCACTACACCTTTTCTGAAATAAAATTAATGCGTTTACCACTGTAGTGTCAAGAAAGTGCCAAACTATTCTGTGGTACCATTTTTGGCTTTTTCGATCAATGGCGTAACATTTTTTGAGCATATCAGCCTTATCAACCGAGCCCATATGTCCATTGTAGTCAACAACTAGTTTTGGGCAATTTACTTGTTCAAACGTGCCATCTTTGTTTCTTCGATTAGTGACAACGGCATCTTCTGGATCATGATAATTTGATAAAAAATAAACTGGTTTTTTATCTTTCCATTTTAGGCACAATAGCCTGTCTTCAGTCATTCGCCAATCATCCTGTCCTCTGGCAAGTCTCTTGTCATCTACAAAGTCATGTGGTAAATGTTTCTTTCCCTTTCTTAGAGTTCCGCAGCCGTATATTTTATCCTGCTTCAAACCCCATAGGAGGGGAACACCAGAAAAATAATTATCAAAGAATACCCGATGATTTTTATTTTTCAAATCTTGTGTTAGGTCTCTTACTACTCTTGCACCCAAATCTTTTTCGGGCAGATCTCCTAATTTTCCAGTGTATATTTGGAATTCACAAACGTAACCCGAATCATCTGCACGGACCCAAACCTTGTATCCGCGCTTGGTAGGTTTTGCAGGCATATATTGCTTCATGCACGATCTACCTTTATATTTGATCATGCTTTCGTCAATTGCTTGAAATTCTCCCGGAGAGTAGTACTCTTTGTATGTTGTAGAAAGTGTAGTCAGTAGCGGTCCCACTTTATAGAGTTTATTATAATTTGGTTCTCCTTTTTTTGGTTGTAGCGTATTATCTGCAAAATGTAAATGACTAAGCAACCAATAAAATCTATCACGGGAAATAACTTTGCTGATGTAGGCATCTCTGATTTCTTCTTGTGAGGACCAATTCAAGCTAGGAAGCTTCTTCACACCCATAAGTAGGTTTACTCCAAAAAATATCTTGATTTCGTCGCACGTAGTTGGTTGAAAATTCTTAGTTCCTTTATTAGTATTTTTTTGGGTAGCATATAAATTTGTATTGAATGCTATTGACTCTAACAAATCCTCTGGGAATAAGCACAAAAAAATGTCAAGGGGAAGCTCAATGGCCTCGTTCATATTTACGCTCTCGGATAAATCAAATGTTGGAGGTTCCTGATAATAATTATGCTTAGACCAAGTTGCACCTGTAAATTTGGGAACATATCTAGGTAATCTCTCAGCTACACGTGCGAGTGGCTCGTCGTCATCGCTCTGGATTTCAATAACCTGAGGTTCCAGTAAAACTTCTGCGCTGAGGTCTTCTTGCTCAACAATCATATTTTCGTCAATATTATCAAGTAAATTGTTAAGTGTATGGTGAACTTCATCTTCATCCCCTGATAAATAGTCATCTGCTAAAGATTCTATGTCGGACGGAATTTCAGCCAGTATATTATCTATTTGTCCATCATCCATTGCTTCAAGATCCGCAAAAGACCATTTTTTCCTTCCATCTGCAAATTGCAGAAAAAAATATTTATATTTCTAAAGGTGCCCTTATATTCCTAGTGGTTATGTCAGGCAACCACCAAATAGTACAATAGATAAAATGCAGTACGACAAAAAAATGGACAATCCCGCTGTACAATGTGAAAGTAAACAGTATTTAGTGCAATTACTTACGTGCCATATCAAGTTGCTCCTATTTTTACTCAAACTTATAAACACTGTAAGAAAGACAGCGTATTACATGCAATTGAAGTGCAAACTCAAATGTTTCTAATAGATGGCACCACTAACATTACGATGTAAGCAGCGGTTAAGCCATTTAACCAGTAGGACTCGGCCAACAAATTATTAGATTGGTGGTTACGTGGAGCGACCAGTGGGACGCAAAGGGTTAATATCACTAAAACCAACATATTAACTTTTAAAAGTTCACTTAATATTATTATTTTTGACAATCTAATAATTAACAACCCCGGAAATTATAAAATTCTTAGGAGTTTAAATTACTCAGAATTTTTCTTTTAATGAACATACGGGGTTGATGCATGGCTTAGTTAAACATAGGAAGTCCCATGTAAATTTTGAGGTGGCTAAAGATTGACCCCCCCCCCCCCTGTATATTTTAGAGAAAAATTGTATTATAATTTTTTGATGAGGCCAATTTAGTAAACCCATGTGCCAAGTTTGAACAAATTTTAATAAGCCAATCCTAAATTATTCAATTAAATGTGATGGCAAAATTACGAAATTTTCATAGTTTAGGTAATACAGCAAACACCAGCAAATTATTATTTGGCATTGATAAAACGAAAAGTAGCGTCAGTGACAACATTTTTATTGAAGGCGCTTTAATTAAGTATAGCTAAATATGAGCTATTCCATTAAGGAAAAAGTAACTATGATTAAGTGGTATTATACAGGAAACAGTTTAAGAGCAGTGTCTAAAATGTTTTCAGTTTAATTCCCTGATAAGCCTATCCCTACATTTCATTAATTAAACTTATCATTAGTAAATTTGAGTCCAAATGCACTGTAATAAATAATTGTAAATGCTCAACTCAGAATGTCAATAGAACTGATGAAAGGTATAATAGAGACCTTGATATTTTACTGCACGTGGAGGAAAATAAAATGATTAGCAGGAGGATTTGTTTTAGCGATGAATGTACAGGGTTATCCAACCAAGACTAGACAAGGCGATTTTTTGACTTTTCCTGTACTTTTATAAAACTGAAATAGCCATCTTAAGTCATTTTCTCCCGCGAATTCGAATATCTTCAGCAAAAAACAATTGAACATCAAACAAAAGATCTAGGGGTCACTTTGATATTTTTTTAAATGGGATGCCGTATTTTTAATGAGCTTATCCGATTTCTCATATAAATTTTGATCTAAAATGTTGGATTTTTAATTCAAAAACGCCTTTTTTCTTCAGTTTTAAATATTAAATTAATTAATTTTAAATTTTAAATTTTTTTTAAAATCCAACATTTTGGATCAAAATTTATATGAGAAATCGGATAAGCTCATTAAAAATACGGCATCCCATTTAAAAAAATATCAAAGTGACCCCTAGTACTTTTGTTTGATGTTCAATTGTTTTTTGCTGAAGATATTCGAATTCGCGGGAGAAAATGACTTAAGATGGCTATTTCAGTTTTTTTATAAAAGTACAGGAAAAGTCAAAAAATCGCCTTGTCTAGTCTTGGTTGGATAACCCTGTACAGTGATGGAAATAAAATTTGGTACTCTGAGGTTAACATTTTATGCCATTTTTGAATATTTTGGTAAACTGGGCTTTTTACAATTATCTCACCTCTATACCTTGCGTTTCTTATTTGAGTAATGATAGAAAAAAGGCAATATATATAAAATTATTTATTCGAAGAAAGTATTCCTAGATAGTTGAGCAAGTTGGGAAACCAAGAAGCACTATACAAAGCCTCAGAACTAAATGCAAAAATACAGGATCATTGGATAGAAGGGCTGGAAGTGGCAGAAGAAAAATTTCAAACGAAAATGAAGATGTAATATACAATACATGACTTCAAAATTAAATATAAAACAGATTATTCAAATATTAAAAAACATTGGTTTAGTATTTTACAGCGGCACCACTTTTTTCCACTAATAAGTTTAAACATCTGGGCATTGATGCCACCAGCATTTGGGCGTGATGAAAATTGTAGGTATTCCAGGTTTCTTCAATTTTATTCCACAAATCATCACTGTTTTGAGGATGGAAATCATTGTTCTTGTTAATTTCTTTCACGATATATCCCCAAACGTTTTCGATTGGATTGATATCAGGGCTTCTTGAGGGCCAAGGTAACAATGAAATGTTATTTTCCCGTATCCAGTCCGATACTCTACTTGCTGTATGGACGGGGCAGTTGTCATGCTGGTATATAAAATTTTCTTGTTGAAATATATTGTTTACCGATGGCAACATAACATTTTGAAGGATGTGTATATAAGCTTGAGTATTAAATCTTCCTCGAATTCGGTGGCATATTCCTAACCCTCTGGAAGTCATATACCCCCATACATTAACTGAAAATCTTCCACTTGTTTTAACATGTTGGTATATCTTTCTTCGTACCGTGTATTTGGCGGCCTATACACTCTAATCTGCCCGTTATAATACGACTGAAAAGTCTTCTCGTCGTTAAATACTACCTTTTCCCAAAAATCCATACCTTGCGGTAAATATTCCCGCGCAAACCCCATTCTTTGCTCTTTATTCATATCGGTCAAAAACGGTTTTTTTAGCAGCTCCTTATTTCTCAATTCCGAATTTTTCCTTATACGATTTATCACCGTTCTTACTGTTTCAGGAAAATTAGTTTGGTTGCGTGCTTCTACAGCCGTCTGAAATGGATTGTTTCGCAAAAAATCTATTAGATCATTATCTTGATTTCCGTTTGAATTTTTTCTTCTGCCACTTCCAGCCCTTCTTTCCAATGATCCTGTATTTTCCCATTTAGTTCTGAGTTCTCAAATTGCTCAGCTATTATTTGTAGAGAAACACCGTCTTCAAATAAAGCAATTAATCTCGCCTTCTCGAGTTGATTCATGTTCACAAAATTTGTTACAATAAAATAATTTAATTTTCAAATCTGATGACACCGATAACAATTTGTCAAAAAGTGAATTGCATTTCCAGGTGATCTAGGTAGGTATTTAGGTAAGTAGGTATACAAAAGCCGACATCATATCAGGAAAAAATAAGTGTACGAAATTTTATTTCCGTCACTGTACAGGGTGTCCCAAATTCGAGCCTCATCATTGGGATCTCGAAAACTAGAAGAGACACGAGATCGGTTAAATGGAGGCAAAGTTTCGTGATTTAATGCTGATCAAAATGCTACCTTAAAAGTTTAAAAATTCCGAGTGCTTCCGAAGATTTTTGGAAAAAAACAAATATTCGCGATTTCATTTTTATTTGTTTATGACTCTATTTGAACAGATATAACAAAATAAATTTCACATTCTCATTGCTACTTTTTCTGTTCTACAAGATGGTGTTATAAGATTTTCAAACCGACGTTTCGTCTTTAAGCTGTCATCATCAACTTTGTTTTTTTAAATAGGGCCCTGGATTTTTTATTACGGATTTTAAGAGCCTCTAAAGTCTCAAAACCAATAATGTATCGCACTTATTCGAAAAATTTGTATTAATGGCATTTTTCATAAGAACTCATTTGTTAAGAGAGAGACAGAAACAAAAACGTAATAAAACTGAATAATGAGAGTTAAAGCAAATATTCAAATTGTAATCCGCCTGCTTGGATGCATTTGCGTGTTAGTCTGTGAATTTTATGGATGGCACGCTGAATAGTCCTTGCGGGGATAGCCCTGATCTCCCTTATTAGGTTTTGACGTAAAACTTCAAGGATTTGTGGTTTGTTTCGATAAAGACGGTTTTGGAGAAATCCCCAAAGAAAGTAATCTAGAGGGCTTAGGTCTGGGCTCCTAGCTGACCAACCGGGTCCTTGATCCATTTATTGAGGACAAGTGCATTTAATAAATTTGTAACGAGTCTCCCATTATGAGGTGGTGCACCATCTTGTTGTCACCATAGTTAACGTAATACGTCCAACGGTTCTTCCATTAGGAAATCCAATATATTGGTCCTTATTAATTCGGGATATCTTTCAGAAGTTAAATTTCCTTCAAGAAAAAACGGGCCGATAATTCTATTGTGCCACATACTGACCCATACATTAAATGATTGCCGTTCCTGAGGTCTTACTTCTCGATTCTGCCTTGGGTTTTCTATCGACCAATAGTGTTCGTTATGTCTATTAAATAGTCCATGTGTTCAAAACCTGCATTCATCTGTCCATATAGTTTTATTTAGGAAGTCGTCATTTTCATTAATTCTATTTTGCAACCAGCTACAAAATTCTAATCGTCTCTCAGCATCGGCAGGTCTTAGTGTTTGACTAATATTAATTTTGTAAGGCTTATATTCACGATTATTTAAAGTTCTCCAAACTCTCATTTTCGGTAATACTACTTCGTCTGAGAAAACTCTAATTGAAGCTCGAGGATTATTATTTGCCTTAAAAAATAATTTAAAATTACTCATTTTACTTCCTACTGTGTAATAGTTTTCAAACTTACAGTGTTTAAGATAATTTGTTTCTCTTCTGGATCGATTGGTCTTCCATATTCAACCCTTGGTTGAACAAAACTTTCGTATTGAGCTAAATTATTATCAATATTACCAAAATAACTATATAATGCGGCTGCCGTCTTTCCGGATATTCCAACAAATAGCGCTCACAAGCCGTTTTTGAATTCCGATTCGAAATATAATAAATCCTTATCATGTCTCGTTTTTCTTCAGAAGAAAAAGGCATTTATGTTTAATACGCATTAACGATTAGTGAACAGTGAACTGTCAAAATATTAGATAATTTAAACATAAACAAATGAACTAAGATGGCCGGCGCGCACGAAGCACCGCCACCTTGATAGATTGCTAAAATTTCTGTAAATATAGCCTAGAGCCTAGGGTTTGAGGGTTGACACTTTAATTATATTATTTATTAAAAATTAATGCAAATGAGTTCTTATGGAAAATGCCATTAATATAAATTTTTCAAATAAGTGCAATACATCATTGGTTTTGAGACCTTAGAAGCTCTTAAAATTCGTAATAAAAAATCCAGGGTCGTATTTAAAAAAACAAAGTTCATGATGGCAGCTCAAAGACGAAACGTCGGTTTGAAAATCTTATAACACCATCTTGTAGAACAGAAAAAGTAGCAATGAGAATGTGAAATTTATTTTGTTATATCTATTCAAATAGAGTCATAAACAAATAAAAATTAAATCGCGAATATTCGTTTTTTTCCAAAAATTTTCGGAAGCACTCGGAATTTTTAAACTGTTAAGGTGGCATTTTGATCAGCATCAAATCGCGCAACTTTGCCTTCATTTAACCGACCTCGTATCTCTTCTAGTTTCCGAGATCTCAATGATGAGGCTCGAATTTGGGACACCCTGTACATGCAATAAAGTGGTTTTTATTTTTTCTCCCGAAAACGCGGCACGATACGAAAACAATTCAGGGAAGAAAAGAGTTGTATTACTAGTTGGTAAATCTGAAAAAAAATATCAAAATTAGAAAAGTCAGTGGTGTACATTTTCTTGATAATAATATTCGTGAAGGTGCTCCTCGAGACGCCACTGGACTTAATAAATTTAATCTAGTTAGGGCTAATTAAGCCCCTTATTATTATGAATAACACCCTGTATAGGTACCATAAACAGAGCAACTCCGGACACATGTTCATATAAACTTTTTCTCTTAGAATATCATAAGAAATCACCCCTTAAGTTAGGTACCGTACTTCTAAAACACCCGGTATAATAAACATAAAACTAATTACGTACTTACCAATAAACGGAATGAACCTCCAAGAATTCCCCAAAACGGGCAGGGGTGCAGGCCCTGGAATGGTCTTGTACGGTTTCGCACTTTTAAAATCTTCGACATTTTCACCAAAATCAACCAAATCACTTGACAGGACACTTTTAAAATTCTTCGATTTTTGCATCAACCTTTTGAAAATCACCGGGTTTCCAACTTTTGTGGTGTTTTTAAGTAATTTTTTTACGCCTTGCATTTTTAATTATTATCAAGTTATATCGCGGTACTATAATATCTTTCCGTGCTTTACTTTCGTTACTATAACAACAACAACAACAAACAACAAATCATTAATGATTCAATTACATGCCGTCAAAATACCACCGCATAGACGTCAAGGCTAGTGCTGTGCGGAGGTTGAATCACATATACAGGGTATCCGCTTTAATGGTACATGGCAAAACTACAGATTCCCTATGTAAGAAATATATAGATTAAAGTAAACGACCTGCGCAAAGAAAGAGACTATCGGCTCAATTATTTACTTTTACTCTGCTTTTACGAGCCTAAACAGGTTTGGAAAAAATCTTTTAAGGGTCCCTAACGTACACGCTGAACTTTTGTATTTTTTTTTTATCACAGAGACAGTTAAATATTTGGAAATGAAAATGTAAGCTTGCCACTGTGCTAGCGAAATTTACTAAACACATAGCACAGTAAAAGCCTGGAAACATTTAGCGAAAAAAACCAACAACTCCTATACAGGATACCACAAATTCGAGTGCATGCATGGGGATCTCGGTTATTATAAGAGACACAGGGTGGGTTAAATTATGGCAAAGTTGTACATTTTGGTGCTCAACAAAATGCAACTTCGAGAATGAAAAAATTCCTAGTACTTCCTAAGATATTCGAAAAAAAACGAATTTTTGCAAAAACCTTTTTATTGTTTCCTGGGCCTATTTGAAAAGAAATTTCAAAATAAGTGACACCTTGTCATTGCCACTTTTTCTCCTCTACAAAATTACGTTGTCAAATTGAAAATCTGACGTTTCGTTTTTGGGCGGCCATCATCAACTTAATTTTTTAAATACCCCTGAATTTTTTATTTTATTTTTAGTTACCTTTTGACTTCCTTAAGGCAATAAGGTGTCGCAACCATCTAAAAAAATTATAAGTTTTATGAAATAACATCTTAAAATTCATGAATCACCCATACTCTGTATAACACATAGTTTTATTCATAAATCCATCTCTATTGAACACATTATTCTTATGGAAATAGGATAGTCACGTAATTAAATTGTTAAAAAACAAAACATAAAAAAATAAATAAAAAATTATCAGGTCACCGTTGGAAACTAAAAAAACAAAGCAATGCAGTTGCCTTGGCAACCTCAATATATTTTTGTTGATAAAGTCTGTCAAAACGATAATTATCAATTTTGATTTAATAAAACTTCTATTTAATTTTCATCATGACATTTTCATTTGAAGAAAAAAGAGATAGGATAAAAATGTATTATCAATGCAGCAGAAATTCAGTTCGTGCTTTAGAAGTTTATCTTGAAACTTACCCTGAGAGGTCCCAACCAAGCATTTCATTTATTCGAAAGCTAGATGCTAATTTATCCGAATCTGGTTCATTTTCAAAAAAACGAGGAAAATATAGAAGCAGAACAACAGAGGAAGAGGTTGCTATTGGTTTAAACAAGGTTTGTAATTTTATCCATTTATTGCGTATGTACGTATCGTATCACAGTATAACGGGAGTAATAGGTATCGAACCAACTAACTAAATTGTAAAATGTGATTTTTTTAAATTTTATTACAAATATTTTAGGTAAACAATAATCCCTCTGCTTCCACCCTCCAGATTGCCGCAGAGGCAAATAATAATCGGACCATTAACAAAACAAATACCTGGAGAATTTTAAAGAACAATAATTTTGAACCATTTAAAATTCATGTGAGTCAAACACTACATCCAGAGGATCCCGAAAGGAGGCTAGCATATTGCTTCTGGTTGCGCGACCAGATTACACGCAACGGGGATGCATTTTTGAACAATATTATTTGGTCCGATGCGATGAGACAAAATTTACTAATTGTGGCGAATTTAATCGTCACAACGAACATATTTGGGCCGTCGAAAATCCTGAAGAAAATCGGGAAATCCGCCCACAAGTTCGATTCAGCATAAATGTTTGGGCTGGAATATTGGGCGATCGCATTTTAGGGCCCTACCTATTTGAAGAAAATTTAACTTCTGCTGGATATTTAAACATTTTAACTACCGATTTTCAAGAGTAGGTACCTCATGGATTTCCCTCTAGCCACTTTACGAAACCTGTGGTTCCAACAGGATGGTGCTCCTGCGCATAACAGCAGGATCAGGGCCGCATTTAGGACGGGGCCAGCGGGGCCATGGCCCCAGGGCCCCCACCAATTCGGATAAAATAGAAAAATGATTGGTATGTTTTCGTCGATGACTTAAGAACGCTTGTCGAATCTCATGCTTCTCAGTTTGGAAAGCGACATTTTCCGCGATATGAATGTTGATGATATTGTCAACACTTTTGCTAATAAGAAATCGCGCATAGTTTTTATTTAATTAGAATTAATAAACGATTGTCAGTGTGCAAATATATTACAAGAATAAACTTTTTCATATGCTGTATGTAATCATATTATTTTACTTGAGTATACTCCACTATATATACGAAAAAATTTTAGGGGCCTCCACCAAATTTTGGCCCCAGGGCCTCCGAATTCTAAATGCGGCCCTGAGCAGGATTGTTCGCCAATTCCTCCTAGAGGAATTTCCAGAGCGCTGGATAGGAAATGGAGGTTTTGTTGAATGGCCAGCGAGATCTTCAGATCTCACACCATTGGATTTCTATTTGTGGGGTACTCTTAAAGATTTAATTTGCAAGCGGCCTGTCAATAGTAGAGAGAAAGAACTAAGAAACAGAATCATAATTGCTTTTCTAACCTTAAATAGAAGGGGCGTTTACAAAGCAGTTAAAAATATTAAAACAAAAATAAACGACTGTATTAGAGCAAATGGTAATATTTTCGAACACTTGCGCCGAAATTGATGCAAAATTTTTTATTTATAATTCTCGTTTGTATTGCTAAAAGTAAACTTATTAATTTAATAGACAAATACATTTTTTTAACAATTTAATTACTTGACTATCCTATTTTCATAAGAATAATGTGTTGAATAAAGATGGATTTATAAATAAAACTATGTGTTAGACAGAGATGAGTGATTCTAAATTTTAAGGTGTTATTTCATAAAACTAATAATTTTCTTGGATGGTTGCGACACCTTATTGCCTTAAGGAAGTCAAAAGGTAACTAAAAATAAAATAAAATAAGCTCAGGAAACAATAAAAGGTTTTTGCAAAAATTCGGGTTTTTTCCAATATCTTCGGAAGTACTCGGAATTTTCCAATTCTCGAAGTCGGATCTTGTTGAGCACCAAAATGTACAACTTTGCCATAATTTAACCGATGCTGTGTCTCTTATAATAACCGAGATCCCCATGCATGCACTCGAATTTGTGGCACCCTGTATTGAAAAAACGCTAGGCCAAGGGCGGATTTACGGGGGGGGGGGGGTGGTAATAGGGTAATTACCCCCCCCCTGAATTTAGAATTTTAAGCATCATTATTGAAAAAAAGGGCGTGGCACACAAAAATTTTTCGCCTGCGGCGCTATTTCTTCCTGTCCCCTACCCTCGTACTTATTTTCTAGTTACTTCAGGTTAATAACAGCTTTATTTATTACTGCATGCTTGTTTAAAAAAAAATCTACTTATCTAAATGCATAGGAAATCGATACCATTTTTAAAAAAAAATTGGGATTTGAAATTACCCCCCCTCATGTTGAAAAGCTAAAACCGCCCTTGCGCTAGGCTTAAATATTATTGTACAGATTACGAGTAATAGGACTCTTAAATATTTTATTCTTTGTTCATCATCCTTGTTATTCAGTAATATGTGGGCCACAGACAGTTGGATTTTTAATTGGATTGAAACATTTAATAATTTCTTTTTTTATGGCATCATTGCCAAACTTTCACGGTGATTCTGGTTTTGTAACATCAGTTTGAATACGGACTTTTCCACTTTCTTTAAGGTCAAGTTATGAAAGAAAAAAATAATATATATATATTAGATTTATATTCTAAGGGCTTCCCACATAAACAAACTGTTGTCATTTTGTGCTTTGCTGCAACAAGGTGATTTTTCGTCACTGAGGTCAGGCCACCAAAAAATAGCAAAAATATGACAAATTTCATCGACGTCCACGAAATGTCAAGGGCTGATTTCGATTACTGGCCAAAAACTTAAAATATCACGATTCTAATCTTTAAATGGCGTCCTGTTGCAAACTGTTCAACCAAACTTTATATTGAGATATCACTCCAGATAAAGCCACGCCAGATACGAAAGAATGTCAATTTGCTTGCACACTTACTTTGCCATTGACGTGGGAGTTGCGGATGACCTACACCAAAAAAAAATTGTGCCACAGTGGAATTAGTACTAAGAAAATCAAAAAGTATTATCCGCACCAATATAATATACAGTGAAATTTCTCAATAGCGACCACCATCGGGGAATCAAATGTTGGTCGGTGAATAGAGAAAAATTGCAACAACTGGTCTGCATTTTACAGTGTTTGTTTATTAATAAGTATCTACATACATGTAAATAATTTTAAATATTCTTCTTTAAATTTATCAGAACTAAAATTAAATGAAATGAAGCCAATTTACCCATATTTATATACTGCACGTGCATACTAACATATACACGGTGTCTCAAAAGAATGGAATATTGCAAATATCTCCTTCATTGTCATAAAAACGCTCGGATACGTCAATTTAATTTTTATTTTTTACACATTTCCAAGATATTTGTTTCTATACAGGTTGTCCCACAAAAGCTGGGGACACGACTACTTCGTTTTTTCAAATGAAACACCACAATTTTTACATTTTTGTGTTTACGGAAAATTCTACACAGATTTCATGTAACATGATTATGATGGCAAATGTAATACAAGGTGTGAAAAATTACTTTAAACAAAATTCAAAAAATAATTTCAAATAATTATATATAAACTAGTGAAATAAAGCATTCGGCTTTAGCAGATGTTCGAAATGGCCCCCGTTGACTATTTGGCAATATCCTAATCTTTCATAGAAATGTTGTACGGTATGTTGTACGGTTTCTGGCGATATGTTCTTCGTTACCTGGCGAATTCGTTCAGATCGTCGATATTCTGCGGTTGGTGTTGATATACCCTTTCTTTAAGGCATTCCCAAGCAAAATAGTCAAGTGAGGTAAGGTCGGGTGACCTAGGCGGCCACTCCACCTGTTTGGAAAGATTGTGTTCAGATATTCCCGAACTGCATGCCCACAATGAGGCGGGGCACCGTCTTGCTGTAGCCATATCTGTTGTCCAGGAATATCTGGATCGTGATCATTTGGGAAAATAACTGCCAGAGAAGGAATTAATTCAAATGTTAGAAAATCCAAATATCTCTCGGCCATTAGTGTTTGTTGAAAAAAATAAGGTCCCAACATCCTGTTGTTAATTACCCCCATCCAAACATTTACTTTCTGCCGATATTGCGTGTTGTTTTCTAAGATCTAATGTGGATTAGTCGGAGCCCAATAACGATAATTTTGCTTATTAACGTTTCCATTGAGACAAAAAGTTGCTTCATCGGTAAATAGGATGCCTCGTAAGAGATTTGGATTTTGATCACACTATTCCATCATTTGCTCACAAAAATTCAGGCGTCGCACTGGATCATTATCGAAAAGCTTTGCACGTAATTAACTTTATACGGGTGAAATTTTTCTCTTTTAAAAAATCTGTGGATTGAACTTCTATGCGATTAATTGTTTCTTGATAATAAATTAATTGAGGAGTGAGGATTTTCATAGATAGATAAAGACAAATCTATTTTATGTTAAATGAACTCTGTGTAGAATTTTCCGTAAACACAAAAATGTTAAAAAAATTGTGGTGTTTCATTTGAAAAAACGAAGTAGTCCTGCTTTGTGGGACAACCTGTATAGAAACAAATATTTTTGAAATGTGTAAAAAATAAAATCGACGTGTCCGAGCGTTTTTATGACAATGCATTGATTAAGGAGATATTTGCAATATTCCATTCTTTTGAGACACCCTGTATACAATGTACTGTATGTTTGCTTTGAAATACTTATTTTTTAAAATAATCAGAAATTATTGATTGCTTCATATTTTTTATTTTATTTTTATAAAATTCAGATCCTCATTTTAATAGCAATTGAGAAACATTTGTAGACTGTTGTTAAATAAAATTGTTAACATTATTAAAAAAAGGTTTCTAAGTCTCGCAGGCTTCAGATAGGCTTGATATTATCGACACTGGAGCAAGTTCAGGTTTCTCTTCCTCTGTCTCAGAGTTGGGAGTAGTTTCATCCGTTTCTTGGATGTCTTCAAGACCCTTGATAATAGTCAATTCTGCACCTTCTGTTGGCAAATCGTTAACAATAGAGGCAAATTGTTTCAAGTTCACAAATGTATCCTTAATGTTAGGAAACAGTTGTGCGAGCGGAATATTATCTTCTTCTACGAAGTCGTCAATATTATCTGTATTACACATAAATCCGGCTTTCATAAAGCATTTTTTAATCGTCACTGGGGACAAATTGCGCCAGGCCACCGAACCCCATATCAAGGCGTTGGTTATGGTAATATTATTTTCGATTTCTTGAAGGGGACAACCACTGTCCATACATGTTAAAGCCTTTTAATAAGGTACCTAGCTTCTGTAGAGCATTTTAAAATTCTGAATAATGCCTTGGTCCAAACGTTGGCAATGTGAGGTAGTATTGGGCGGAAGAAAAATAAGTTTGACATTATCCAGTGTAATTTTGGGATAAGACGTTGCATTATCCAGAAACAATACCTACCACTCTTCTATTCTGCTTCTTCATCTTGGCATCAAATCTGTGAAGCCATGTTGTCATGATGTCTGCTGATATCCACGCTTTTTTGTTCGGGCCCCATTGGAGAGGTAACTTATCGATATATGCGCCCTTAAAACATGGAGGATTTTTGCTTTTGCCTATTATAAGTGATTCTTCCTTCTCATCTTCCATGTTTGCACAGAACAGAATTGTAAATCGTTGTTTTGCTATTTTTTTTTCAAGTACACTTGTCATCTTTTTATTTATTTATTTATTTATTGGAACAAATACACTACAGGGCAAAGCCCCAAATGGTACAATCAATTTTACAGTTTTAACAGAGACAACCAATGTATAAGAGAAATAAAATAGTAATACAAAGATATTTACAATAAGGTACGTTTGATGGAATTAAGGCTAATATGAAAAATATCAATGTGGCTGAATCTTTCGTTGTAGGTATATAGAGACCATACGATCAGTAAGAGCCCTTCTTCCATAATTTGTTCGATGTGTCAGCTGCAGGAATAGATGCTAATGTCTCAACAACCGTGTTGGCACTCTGAGGTATAAAGAACTTAACAGTTTGGGAGAGTCGATCTTGACTGATTTGACTAATTTGTACAGAAAGATTAGAAGGTGGTTGTTGCGTCGAGCTTCGAGTGATTTTAGGCCACACATGAGAATTCTTGTTTCGTAGCTTAGATCATAATAGGGAAAACGATGTTTGTATAACAGATATTTTGCGTACTTGTTCTGGACTCTTTCCAGTCTGTTGGCGTGGCACAGATAAATAGGACTCCAAATAATGCTGCAATATTCGAGGATACTGCGTATAAGAGAATTGTATAGCAAGCTGATGGCTTTGGTGTCTGTCATGTGTCTTGTATTCTTAAGAAAACCTAGTAATCTGAGGCTTTTTGCGACGATCTGATGATCAATAGATGCATATGTTTTTTTTGGCAATGCACGATAGTAGTGACCTGTCTCACCTGCATTAAATAAGTCCCATGGACCTTAAAAATGGTCAATAGCCTTGCCTTTCCTTTCAAGCAGTTACGTCTTCGATATTGATATTGGCTGATTCGCCACGTATTTTCTTGAAGGTAATATCGTGCCGACGACGGAATTTTTCTAACTGTCCATTTGATGCTTTGAAGTTATCTAGTCCTAGACATTGAGCAGATTCGAGGGCTTTTGCTTGAATTATGGGCCCGGATATTGGTAAGTGCTTGTTTTGCGCCTTACAAAATCGGTTAAAAACCACTTGGTCCACTGCCAGTCCTTCGGTTTCGGGAAATTTTCTTTTTTGTTTACCGTTGCCACCTTCTTGAAACAAATTTCTAACTTCTGCTTTATTTTGAAGCATCATAGCCACTTGGGTCTTACCCACTTTAAATTTTTCAGCCAGTTTCCTGGTACTGAAACCAGTTTTTTCACATTCCTCGATTATTTCAATTTTTTCGCTTAAACATTTCCTTTTTCCCGACATCCTCAAATATTCACGTTAGTCCCAAAACACACAAAAGCTGTTCGAAACAAAACTAATGTTAACAACCGATTAATCAGCCTTTAAAGCAAATTGAATGAATCCGCCTGCAATAAAGTAATTAGTGTATATGTACCTATATTTCCTAAGAATTGTAGGGTCGGGTTTTACTGCTTCTAATGGATGGTCTTTTTATCATTAATGTTTAGTAAAAATTGCGATGATGAGTGCCCGCGGTATTTTATTAGATGGGTCTGTAACCCTAACTAGGTGATTGTTTTCAGTTGCCCAATACCTGGTGCTATTTCTGATGAACATTCCCAAGTTGATAAAACAGGATTCGTCAGAAAATAAAATTTGTAATTTGGAAAATGGCTGTTGGTGCTCCTCTTCAAGATACCAGTTATAAAATGCCAATCTTTGAATGTAATCTAATTCAAATTCGAATTTTTTTCAAGTCCAAAAATATACTTATCTCTTACCAGTTGACAATGTTTTGATTATATTTATTAATAACTGCTATATAAAATAAATATATTATTAAGCTGCCTCAATGTACAGGGTGTCCAGTTTTAAATTGGTTTTACGGGGTATCTCCGTTATTAGTAGAGATAGAAGGATACGGTTCTCGCAACACTGCTACTTTTTTGTGAAACAAAAGATGGCGCAATCAGAATTTTTTGAGTCCTCCTTGTCTTTGATATACGGGATGTTTTTGAAAATTTTACATTTTGGGACACCCCTTATACTTAGGTTACCATGTAGCTTATCAAAGAGAAAGGAAATGTTCTTTTTGTAGTTTTTTACGTAAAACTCAGTGACGTACTCAGCTTTTTTCTACGTTCAATGGTTTCCGAGAAAGAAAACAAACTTGCTTTTTTTTTTAAAACGGGTCACCCTGTATATTCTTTAATAATTAGTTTATAACAAGCTTCTCGGAAATATATAATACCTTATTTTTATTTTTAATATTAAACACGAAATTTACGTTTTATTAAAAAATATACATTTTTTGTTAGTAGGCCATGACGGGTATTTAAAAAAACTATTACTGGTATGATCATTACTGCAGAAGAAATATATTTTGGACTCCTTAATCTAATTAGCTGTTATATTTCATTAAAAATTATAACAATGCATAAATGGATTTGTGATTTACTACGTAAAACATTTGAAATAAAAGCCGAAAATTTATAGAACTTTCTCATAAATATTGCTCAAATTGTTCTCCATTATGCCTTAGACATGTTTCACACATAGTTCTTATTCGCCTTAATGAATTGAAAATAATAAAAGGCCGCGTTTGTAACTCCCTAAATGCTCTTTCAGTTTCATTTCTTAAATCTGAAATTGTTTGGTATTGAATAGAATAAATTTTATTTTCGGGGTGTCCCCACAAGAAGAAATCCAAAACCGACAAGTAGACAAACTAACCTGAACTAACCTTACAGGTCCATTAGTTTCAATCCAGTGGCCTGGGAAATTATTGTTTAAGTAGGCCCTGATAAGTAGCGCATTGTGAGCGGATGCTCCATCTTGTCGCAGATGCAAGTTATTGAGACCCGCTAAGGGCACGTCTTTTAATATTTCCGGTACAACATTTTCCAGAATTTCCAAATATTTATTTGCATTAAGGCTGCCTTCAAATATATTAGAAATTATTTTGCTTCCTAGTATAAAACATAAAACGTTAAAGCCAAACCTGCATTGCCGTTTGAGTGGAAATTTTACATGCTGATTTTCCTGAGACCAAAACCTCGTATTGTGCCGATTAAATATACCAGCACTGGTAAAATGAGCCTCATCGGACCATATAACGGTTCTTTCAAAATTATTTCCCTGTTTTGTAAATACCACTTACAGAACTCTATACGGCGCTGTGCATCACCAGGATGTAAGTTTTGTACTAGGTGGAATTTATATGGCTTAAAATTGTGTTTTTCTTGGATTGTTTGAACTCTTGATTTAACTACTCCGACCGAACCTTCAACCGTTCTGCAAGAACTAGTTGGATTTGTTTCAATTGAAGCTAAAACATTTATTTCATCAGTCTCGCGGTTGTCCTTGTTGTAGATTTTGGGCCGACGTTTAGAAAATGAACAGTGTTCAATTAAATTTGATTTCATCCTTAGAAAAATTCTTTTATCCGGCTGTCGTCATTCTTTTCAAGTAATTTAGGAAATTTATTGAATTTTTATAGAGATACTACAGAAAGGCGTATATTTTTGAATTCTACATAAAATAGCAATTATTTTTAAATAAGTGCATTGTGAGTCTAAACATATCAATTGTTTGGTCTCTTTTTATCGTATATAATATATTAAATTTGTGGAAATGTGCTTGTCATCATGACATCTTCATAAATTTTACAGGCATTGGCTAAGTTTAGAATTATATTCTCTAATTTATAATTAAAAATTACGTAAAACGTATGTACCTAGCTGTTTGTAAAATGAATACATATACCGGGTCCGCCAACGAAGCGGGGACGGAAGATTACATCTTTATCAAAAATACTGAAACAGCACGAGTTCTGGAATTAAAAATGGCATATTTTAAAAATATTTTACATTATACAGGGTGGCTCAAAAAAGTAAGGCGAAGAAAACTTGTATTTTTTTAAATAGAGCACCCTATATCTCACACTCTTTTTGAATACTACATAAAATAGCAATTATTTTTTAATAAGTGCATTATAGGTATAGTTGGAGTCAAGCAAATATTTGACGCGTGACACTTCCATCTTGTCATATTTGTCCAATACTAGGTTATTTCGATTTCACCAACTTTATTACAGCTGATACTTAGTCAGGGCCGGACTGACGAATATTGTTATTTATAAACCTTGGCAGAAAATGATTGCTGGGAAACACTACACAAATAAAGACAATATAACACTATAAAAAGGCAATAAAATGATTTAAATACTCAAAATCCAAAACCAAATACAGAATGTCAACAAGACAACGACATCACTCGTTTTGGAATAAATAAAATGCGGATCTGCAGCCCATATGATTTGACCAAATCGACGAGAATTATGTATATCTCTTTTTAGTCATACAAAAGGATAAAGATACAAATACTTCGAGTGGGTGGTAATTATTATAATATAAATTAGCCATTAGTAACTTTTATATTATGAGTGGCCTGCCGTATTTGACACTCATGACAATATGGAAGTGTCACGCGTCAAATATTTGCTTGACCCCAACTATAAGTCTAAACTTAATAGTTTCCGAAATATCGACTTTTAAAAAATTACATTTTTAAACTTTGACAGCTTCCAGCTTTTTAACGGTATGTCTTAGAGCAAAACGGCTAATATGTCCCTATCTTACTTCTTTATTATCTTCCTAAAAATACAAATTTCTGGTTAAACCGGAAGGACCATATTTCCGGCTATCGAGTTATATCCGGTTAAACAAAGTTTACATTTTTGGGGAGACAATAAAAAAGTAAGATAGGGACATGTAAGCCGTTTTGCTCTAAGACGTACCGTTAAAGAGCTTGAAGCTGTCAAAGTTCAAAAATGTAATTTTTTAAAAGTCGATATTTCGGAAACTATTAAGTTTAGACTTACCTATAATGCACTTATTAAAAAATAATTGCTATTTTATGTAGAATTCAAAAAGAGTGTAAGATATAGGGTGCTCTATTCAGTGGCGTAGCCAGCATTTTGGGGCGGAGGGGCGCAAATCGCGGAGCTAAAGCGCCGCAGGCAAAAAATTTTTGAGACCACGCCCAAATTTCGTAGGAATTCACCTTTATGCTCCCTAGGAAACAGGGGCCTGGCCCCAAATAAAGTTAAAATCCGCTATATATAAAAAAAATAAATTTATTGTGATGAGACGCTCTCAAAACCGTTCTTATTAAGTTTATTACTATCACTCTTCTTTACTAAAAATAAAATAAGACCGATCTTGTTTTTTAAGAATTATTTTTTAAGTAGTAAAGGGGCGCCAGGCCAAGGGGGGCGGGGGGGGGGCAAATGGGGGCGATCTAATTATAAATTAGAGAATATAATTCTATACTCAGCCAATGCCTGTAAAATTTATGAAGATATCATGATGACAAGCACATTTCCACTAATTCAATATTATATACGATAAAAAGAGACAAAACAATTGCCAAGGCCCAGGTGATAATTTGTGGCCAAGGAATCCGCGCTGAATTAGACGTGGGTTGCCAAATTTACCAAAATAAATGATTAATGAAAAGTTCTTAAATATTATCTTCGCCGCTTTAAGAATGTAATAAATTATATTAAGCGATTATAATTTGCAATGTAAGGGGAGAAATAAACGGGATGTATGTATACAATATACAAAGATGTGCATACGTCTAATTGTTTTTGTAATATATTTGAATAACATACAAATTAATATTTTATAGAACTGTAAACAGCGTATTACGGCAATAATGTTTATTTTTTTGTCCACATTCCCTTCGTAGCCCACAAGCCGTGTAGCGAACTATAGTCTAACGGTAACTGCAAACCCCTTGTCAAATATGTGACTTAAAACACTAGAGCTTACGATGGTCGTACCACGCTTTCAGGATATCGATTTTATTTTTAATAAGTTATATTTTCGTCCCGGTGTGAATATATCTGCTACGTAACGTTAAGCACTGAAATTTTTGGTGACTTAAAATCCCTCTGATAATTCAAAAATTAGTGCTCTTTTTGCAATTTAACATCGGTTGGTTATAAATTGCGATCGTGGACTATCGATAGTTAGGTCATCCTTAAAGCAATTTCGACGTAATAGGTGTTGGAAAAGTACGTCAATATGACGTTTGCTTGTTAATGTGATTGGCATGATGCAATGTTTATTGATCCTACCTAGATTTTTAACTTAAAAATTTTTTGTTAAAAGTATATTATTACAAACAAATATAGTCTGATCGGCCATGTACCTACCTATTTACAAATACATTTGGCATGCATAAAAGTACGGATTAGTGAATAGGCTGGAAAAATACTGCAAATAAAATTATTCTCAATATACTCAGACAATTTAATATTCATAATAATATAATTATATAACATATCACAGGTATTTCAAAATAAACTTTACATAAATACCAACATTGATTAATAATAAAATTACACAATATCATTTAAAATATCCCATTTAAAAATGAATAAAATTACTTATGCATAAGTTTTACATTATTAAAATATTGGAAGTGTTTATATTGAGCCAGAGTTTAGCGGTACCTTTTATTTTAGTTTAGAACCTAATTTTAATGGTCTACATGCGAAGTTTTTTTAATTGATGGCCAAAAATACGAGATGTGAATCATTGGCACTTTCAGATTGATCTAAGACAAAAAGTTCCTAATGCGACATAACAAGTCAGTCCAATTAACAACATAGAATTGCATGTGATGTCTCTAGGGATGTATGGGGTTTCATAATCTAAAGGCGATCGTTTCCACATCGTGGCGACGGCTAATGAAGCCGGTAGGTTGCCTTGGTAACGCTGACGGGGTTGGCACCGTTGAGTATGCCATTATTGCATTTCGTTTAATCGTCCTTTATTTATTAGTTTATTTTTGTAAAATATGGCAGGGGTAGTATTTTTTCAGTTTTGCACTTCATTTGTATTGTATAATATCCATTGTGAAATATTGAGAATACGATGGTCTGCGCATTGGGAAACCTTTATAAAAAAAATCGGGTTGATCATTACCATACCATTGACAAAAAGACAGTAAATTATCCCAGTTGCAATTTAAAAACTTTGATTGTATAATTTATCATAATATGTATATCTTCCTGTTAGTTTTAATTTCTTTTTGTTGTTTACAATTTATCTCTGTCACAATTCTCGAGATAATAGAATCAAATTTTACAAGAATATGAACTTATGGTTTTTTAAGGAGAGCCAATTAAACACATCCAGAATTTCGAGTCATCAACTAAAAAACTGCAGGTTGTTTAGATTGTGAATGGTAAAACCAACATAAAATGTAAATTCCTATAAAAAAACTTTGAAAGACTTCAAGATTGAGTTATTGTTTAGAAGAGTGCCTACATTAAAGATATTGTTGTTGTTTTTTGTTATTTTAATAATAATTAATAAGTAATTGTACATAATAATGAGACAAAAAAAAAGTTTTTTTATTTTTCTTAGAAAATATTCCTAATAATACTTCTGTAAAATAATGTTCTAGTTTATACAAAGTTAATTGGAACAGCAAAAAAATTGGGGTACAATCAATTTACTAGCACCTTGCATTAAAATAAGAAGCAGAATTCTTATTGATGGCTCCTCGTAAGAGAGTCAAGGTAGGCTTGACGACTCTGTCACGAAATTTGTGGGCAGGATTAGAAGCCTAGCGCATTTGATTGGTCACTGGCAAAATTTAAGTGTAAAAAGGGTTGGATACCACAGTGCGGTACAGTGTGTTTTCATTTTAAACAAAAAGTCAAAATGACTTCCAAAAAAAATACTATTTCTGATTGGAATATGTAGTTTTTGTATACACTCTCAACTGTACCAGACAACTGTATTTATATTAATTTTATCACACAAAATATATGTAGCTACTTCTGTGAGTTTACCTAAGAGTAAAAAACCTTTGTCTTTTGTTTTTAAGAAAAATATTCATTAACAAATATTGGCTATGAATATAATCTTAAAACTTAAAGGTCTTGTTTAAATCGATTTTTTTTATGACTAAGTTTTTTCCAAATGTAAGGAACACAACCAAAATAAAATTCATAACTCCAAGACCAAAACATTTACAGAGCTGCGGATTGGGAAGAAGTAAATTATAAGTATGATGGAATTGGACCAATTTTTGAAAATTTAGGATTTTTTAAGAATTTGAGCTGCCTGTATAAAAAACTAAATTTTCCAATCGCAAATTATATTGTTTTACAAACAACAAATTTTATAAACATTGATTTTTTCTTGAAAAATTAAAAATTAAATCTACTTATTAGTTGTATAGGAACCCCATCTAGGGACACCTTGTATTTTATGACTCTAAGTGATGCCCTTCAATGTAAGTCTTATCTCGATTATGCTTATACTAATTGTTTAGATACCCTGATAAATTATTCTCTAAAAAATGAACAGGAACACCAACTTTTATTAGCAGTGTTATGCACAATTTTACCAGTGATCCTGAGAGGACTGTTTGTACCATCAGCAGGTAAAAAACCTCTTTGGTTTTTAAGTTTGTGTGCCAAAGTCAAAAATATAGATTCAACATTGTCACATTCAGAATCTAGTCTAGCAGAAGTTTCAAACAACTAAAACAAAAATGGCAACATGCACCCACTTTGCTGCTATGTAAACTTATTAAGTAACCAGAAAATAACTGGAAAAAAAAAACTTACAGGCATATTGTGCATATCAGCAAACTTCTGGGCCTCTTGAGTGGGGACAGCAACTGTCTGATCACACTTGTTTCCTACCAGGATTTTAGGAACATCCGGCATGCAGTTCATATTAGATTCCTCAATCCACTTCTTTAAAGATAAAAAAGAGCTATTGTTTGTGACATCATAGACTAGAATAACAGCATCTGTGTTTCTAAAAATAGGTTAAAATTGTTGATTCACAGAAACTTAGCAAAACAACAGACATCGTCTACCTGTAGTAATGTCGTACCATGGACATTCTATATCTTTCTTGCCCAGCAGTATCCCAAAGTTGCAATGTAACAGGTTCTCCATCTATTTCTAATGTTCGACCTCTAAAATCTACTCCTATTGTTGCCTCCGAATGGTCCAGAAATTTGCCTTCGCAAAACCTAAAACCAAAGAACTCATTGAATAGGTTTGTCCTGCTCTTTTTCCATAATATCAAGATCAAAAACCAATTTAACGGAACCTTCACCTATATGTTAAAGTCGTCTTTCCAACATTAGAGTCTCCTATGACAATAACTTTGAATACTTTCTCCTTATTTTGGATGGCATTTTCGATTGCTCTCGTACTGCTTACTGACTCTGATGCAGTACTCGAACCTGTAGTTACAAGGGCCATAGTAGATCATAAAACTAGGCATAAATTCAATACAAACAGGATTTTATAACAACCAGCAAGTATTTTAGTGTCGTAGGTCTACAAGGTATTTTTAGTGATTAAAAAACGTATCACAACCTAAAATGCTAGCCAGTTAAGCACACAAAACTTAAAAGAGGGCTAGCACACAACTCAAAAATTTAGGGCTAGGCACAAAACTTAGGTTAGTTCAGGGCACGTTCGGGTTAAGTTTAATTTTTGTGAGGTTAAGCAAACAAAAAAGACAAAAGGTTAATTACAGAACCCTAACCTTTTATTGTACCGTGACAATCAAGAAAGTTCGTAACAGTGCTGTTCATACAATCGCGAACGGAACCATATTTACATTTTTTTTAAATCATAATAATTGTCGAGTATGTCGAGTGCAGTAAATTTTCAAGTTCTGTGGTGCCGTAGTTTTATACTTATCTTTGGTACCGTATTAAACTTTTGCAACAAAAAAAAGTTGCACTCGTCTTCCCACACTCACATTCCGCAGGGTTTTCTTCGAAAAGGCCGTGCGCGCCACAGAACTCAAGTGCGCGCACTAGGCGGTCACGGTAGAGCTGCCAGAGAATCAGCAAATTGGCAATATTTGTTGGTCGCAGAGCTAAGTTTACTTTGTAAAAACAGACGCTGTGCAATTAAGTATATTCTGTTCAGTACCTTTCGCGAAAAAGAAAATCGAGAAATAAAAAAAGAAATTGGATACATCCTCTATCCTCTATTGGATTGTCGACGACTAAAGGGAAATATTTCATACATTTTATCAAGATCTTCGACAACATGAAGAAACAAATTTTAATTTGACAGGATAATGTGAATGTATTCGTTACTTATAAGTCCCAAATCACTGCTCTTTTTTCGATCTCCATAATAAGCAAATCGATATCAATTTCTGGAGACATTTTGCATGTTTTCCTAACAACATCATACTAAAGTTGCGAAATAATCGCCAGCCGCGCGGCCAAGTGCGTTACTTCTCTTATCAGAGTCGGGATCTCGCTGGCCGTCGCGGGTCGCGGCCAAAGAGGATAGGACAAAGAAAAAACAGTCGCATGTGGCGGCCGCGTGGTTTCGCCACCGTCCAAATATAAGAAGTCCGATCACTTCTTTGAAGTATTGAAAACGCCGGCGGTGACCTCGAATCGCACCGAGAACCGCCTCCCCGCGAGATACGGGAGTCATTCAGTAGGAACGGTGGCTTGGCCGCTTGAATATTTTTATAGGAGGGAGTTGTGGTAATAAATACTTACAAAACGTTTTAATATATTTGCATGATTAATAGTTTGCATTTGCATTAGATCATGATACGAATTATTGGTTTTATTGTGTTAGTTTAACAATATCGAATTATAAAATATTGATATTTTATTGGGGGAAATGAATAGGTACCTACTTTTAAGTTTGGAAATATAATTTATAGACGTAACTATTAGGTCATCTTTTTTTGTCGTTATTTTATCTTTTCCAAATTGGTTGTTAAATTTGTTGTGTTTACCAAAAAGTTCAATTTTTTTCGGATTAATTTATTTTTGCAGGTGGTAACGAGTCCATCACCGTAACACAGAACCACCGTAATCCCTGACCGGCACGCAACCGACCATACAGCAATGTAAATTAAATGGGGTTTCTTAGTTTCTTGCGCCCAGCTATATGAACGAATTTCAAGAAAAGTGGTAAATTATTTAGCTTCGGTTGAAAGGATATTGAAAGGCAACTCTATATGCTCTACAATACTGAATTCAGGGCTCTTTGTAAACCATGGACGGATTCTTTGAATTTCTATATGCGAGTTTTAACATGTTGCAGATTTTTCTATTCGGCTTTCATTTTCGAAATGTATGCAGTAATATATTTATCGCTGTTAGAATTGCAACTTTATGCATGATTTTCTCCACATGTAAATCCTTAATAAGAAATCTGCAACATGGTTAAACTCGCATATAGATTTGCCTTTTAATATCCTTTTAACCATAACTAAATAGTTTACCAGTATTCTCGAAATACGTTCATAGCTAAGCGCAAGTAACCCCATTTAATTTACATTGCTGTATGGTCAGTTGCATGCCGGTCAGGGCTTGCGGTGATTGACTCTTGATTGGCTTCATAGAATAGGAGTGCCCCTCTTATTTCTATGATTGGCTTCCGCTCTTTTCCAGGAAAGGCTGTTGGTGACGCCCAAAAAATCCTTTCTACCAAATTTCGTGCAATAAAAGAAATATTTAGAAGGAAGTTTTAAAAATATTAACTTTCTGTATTTCCGAAACTATTAACTTTTGGACTAAGGTAAGTTCGGTTAGATAGTCAAATTATATGCTTAGGAATTTGTGCTAGCGTCTTGTAGACCTTCTAGCTAGAGGCACCCATGTATTATAACTTTTTTCGACGATTTGTTTGTGAACCTTTTGTCTCTTTATGAATCGCTCTATAATGAATTTTATAGCGAAAAATATGTGGATTCATTAAATAATTCACAATTATTTGTTTAAATAATTATTAACAATATCTTTACAATGTAACAAGATCAAAATAAAAAAAAAATAGAAACTCAATGAAAAAGTCCCAGGAAAGTCCACTTACTATACAGGGTGACGCGGATCTAAATGAACATACTTCAACACAAGACAAAGAATACCTTGGGGGTTCTTAATCACCCATCTTTGATAGTTCAATTGTCGATAGTTAATAAGATACAGGGTCTTTTATGAACTTCAGCAATTTTTTGTTCTTGTCATATTTTTTAATGCACTCCGTATAAAATTTTCATATTGGGTCAACATCTGTAACCTATCTGTCGCTTAAAATTGCAGTATCAGAAAATTTTAAATTCCAGGCCCGTATTAGAAAAAGTTGACATTTTCAATTTTTACATTTTTAACACCCTGTAGATCAATTTTTTCAAAATATTATTTTTTTATTGGAAAGAGCATAAAGAATTGACCCTAACGGCATAATTTTCAAAGTTCCCGCACCCATCACTTGATTAGAATAAATGGTTGTTTTGTAAAAAATTTCAAAATGGTGCATATTTGGAAATTAGAAATTAAGAAAATAACAATAAAAAAGCAAAAACTGCTTCCGAAGAAAAAAAATAAATGTACTAAACGTTTAATAGTTTTAACGAGACTAAATTTTAGGGAACAACACAACAACAAATAACAAAGTAATAATAATAATAACAAAACTGCAAGATAATGATTGCTTTTTAGACATCGACAAAAAATCGTAAATTACAGTCAGAAATTTCAAACTTTGTAAAGTAGGCTTTGCCTCATTTAAAAACAAACCAAAGACTATCGAGTTACTGTTCCATAGCAACAATTCAAGTCACTATCAGATATGTGACAGTTGTCTGACCTTTGTTAGTATTCGGTTAACAATTATTGCAATTTTCTGTTGAAGATGCCTTACCAATTTTCAAATGCCGAATATGCCGACATTATTTTTGTATACGGTTTTTGTAACGGTAATGGAAGAGCTGCTGTTCGGGAATATCGTAGGCGATTTCCGGGTAGAAGATGTCCATATCACAAAACATTTGCAAATGTATTTTTATTCGCTGGAGAACATGGACATTTTCCCACCGACAATAATATTGATCAACCAATACGACATCCAGTTCAGGAGGAAGAAGATATCTTAAATCTTGTTGAAGATAATCCCAAAACATCTACTCGAAAAATTGCGACACGTCTAGGAATCCCGCAAAAAAGAGTTAATGTAACACTGCAAAAGGAAGGCTTGCATCCGTTTCATGTTCAAGAAGTTCAAAGATTGGAACCTGGCGATTATGCAAACCGGTTACTCTTTTGCCAGTGGCTCAGTAGACACCAAAGGAGTCTTTATCGAATCCTCTGGACCGATGAAACACAATTTACCAGAGATGGTGTAAATAATTCAAGGAATTCCCATGTATGGTCGTTAGAAAATCCACATGCCATCAGACAATCGCATTCGCAGCACAAATTTTCCATAAACGTTTGGGCAGGTATAATAAATAATAAATTAATTGGGCCGCACTTTTTTGCTGAAAGATTAGATGGAAATCAATATTTAAATTTTTTACAAAACATTTTGCCAGGACTTATGCAGAATGAAAATGCTAACGTGAGAGGGCTCTTTTTTCAACATGATGGGGCCCCACCACATTTTGCAAGGGTTGTATCTGAATTTTTAAATATTACGTTTCCTAACAGATGGATAGGCCGTGGAGGGCCCCATTTATGGCCAGCCAGGTCGCCGGACTTTAATCCTTTGGATTTTTTTTTCTGGGGGAATATGAAAAATTTAGTTTATTCAGAAGAAATCAACACGCGGGAGCAGCTTTTGCAACGAATTATTAATGCTTTTCAGGAAATAAAAATAACCCAGACGCAATTAGAAAAGCAGTGTCAAATTTAAACATCAGAAGACGAAGATGTGAACAAGCCAATGGAGGGCATTTTGAACAGCTTCTTAAATAACAGTGTTCTGCTAAAGTGCTCTTAAAATTAATTCTTGCTAAAACTTTTTCTATGTATTAGATTTTAAGCAGTCGATTTTAACTTGCAGTTTTGTTATTATTATTATTACTTTGTTATTTGTTGTTGTGTTGTTCCCTAAAATTTAGTCTCGTTAAAACTATTAAACGTTTAGTACATTTATTTTTTTACTTCGGAAGCAGTTTTTGCTTTTTTATTGTTATTTTCTTAATTTCTAATTTCCAAATATGCACCATTTTGAAATTTTTTACAAAACAACCATTTATTCTAATCAAGTGATGGGTGCGGGAACTTTGAAAATTATGCCGTTAGGGTCAATTCTTTATGCTCTTTCCAATAAAAAAATAATATTTTGAAAAAATTGATCTACAGGGTGTTAAAAATGTAAAAATTGAAAATGTCAACTTTTTCTAATACGGGCCTGGAATTTAAAATTTTCTGATACTGCAATTTTAAGCGACAGATAGGTTACAGATGTTGACCCAATATGAAAATTTTATACGGAGTGCATTAAAAAATATGACAAGAACAAAAAATTGCTGAAGTTCATAAAAGACCCTGTATCTTATTAACTATCGACAATTGAACTATCAAACATGGGTGATTAAGAACCCCCAAGGTATTCTTTGTCTTGTGTTGAAGTATGTTCATTTAGATCCGCGTCACCCTGTATATAGGCGGGTTCCAGGGTAAAACCACAAAATTAGTTTATAATTTCTATGACTCGACTGTAAACTAGTGTAAACTAAGCATTGAATCCGTGAATACTTGCCACATATTTGCCTTCAACGGCCATACTGAATTGTTCGTTGAATGTTTTTGAGTTCTGTGGAACGAATTTAATATGGCCGTGGCAGGCAAATCGTAATTTGACACATCGTTGGATTCCTACAAAAAAATAACAATGTAAAACAAAAAGAACAATTATTTATTGGCGCTTATTTAAATATTTACAATATTAAATAATTTATTTCAGTCCAATATGACTTATATTTTGTACCGTTAAAAACTTAAGTAACAAAAATCTTTTTCACAAACAAAAGTTTTTTGCAAATATGGTTTTTAACACTTTTTAGTCCGAGTTGCACAAGTTCTTTTACACCATTCCTTTTAAAATTAATATGAAGCGCAGATAATATTTTCATGTACTAAAGATTTTATCACCCAGCAAACATAATTTTTCCGGTTACAACCGACCATGTCAAGCAAAGACGACTTGCACTCAGGGCTGCCACATCTACGGAAATTTCCGTAGACCTACTGAATTCAGGTGTCTAAGGAATTTTGTCAATTGAATTGTCAATCTCATCGCCAAGGTCACAGAATACATATAGTGATACTTTGGTAAAGTAGGCGTCACAAATATAACATTATCGTTCACATTTAAATATTGGTATAAAAACTCCAGCAAAAAAATTTAACAAAGGAAGCGACAATACCCGGGTTAACACTTAAGAGTCAACCTGGATGCCAAGAAAGTTCTGTCTAATTAACTCTTGTGGATATTCTATTGGCCTTCAAAGCCCATTTTCCGTTTCTGATTGGCTGAATCAGTTAGATCACCCTGTAAAACTCGACCTATTGACAGTATTTTTGATCGCTACTGGCGAAGCGCCGATACGGCTTCGCTCTGTTCTTATCTATACTACGTTAAAAAGAGATAGATGCGAGGACGGCTCACGCCTGTACGAATCGTACTCGGCGGCATCTGACTTTAAAGTTCCAAGTAAGGCGCTCACCGAAACCTCACATTTTAACCCGCAATGCATGCCGCATAGAGGCGGCATGTTTTGCTGGAGCTTTTATACAGAAATCAGAAATGTAAACAATAATGTTATATTTGTGGCGCTTACTTTAACAGCAACAAAAAATAAATTTAATAGTCATTTAAAGGAAAGGTATTGTTTGCTGGGAATTATTTTAAGTTAAACAATAAAAAAAAATAAAAATAGTGCCCTCCCTATCTACACAAGAAATTGTTCCTGAAAAGTTTCTCTTGATCAATTATTAGATTTTTTTTCAGATAGATATGTACTTTTCTTCCTATAGAGAACTAGAAATTGTTTAACTCGGCCTTAAAATGTACGATGCACACACACGCATACAAACACACCATCAGACACACACAGACACTTCCAATTGCATAAAAAGTTCATAAATGCTAATTACACTAATTGAAATGAAACCTAAATTGGAAGGGACTGCCTTGAAAGCTATTAAAGTGGTGGAAATTGGAGTGCATATTTTGTCTGCCCGATTCGGGATCCAATGGGTCTTCTCCATTGTCATACTGTCTTCGTTTTTCTTCGTCAGTCAAAACCTCTTTGGCGGCAGCAATGTCGATGAACTTTTTCTCCGAAATTTTCTTCATTTTCTCATCTGTCTGATAGTTATCCGGATGCCATTTTTGAGCCGCTTTTCTATAGGCTTTTACGATTTCTTTTTTCGTTGCCGTCCTTTTGACACCTAAACAATAAACAAAATTTGAAGCTTAGCGTACCAAATCACAACTCAACATTAATTTTTTACCAAAAAGAGAATGCTAACGCCGAATCAATTGTCGGATCCTCAGATCGTACATTAGTTCTCATGGATGGGACACAGATTGGGATAAAATTGGCAAATTATAATATTAGAAGTTTTCGAAACAAAACTGATGAACTTTTCCAACTGCTTAAGTCAACAGGCTTTCCGGATATTGTGACTCTCACTGAGACATGGTGTACAGAAGACGGAATCAGGATTTTAAGGTTGGATGGCTATGAACTGGCAAACTACTTCTCCAGGTTAAATGTTCGTGGAGGTGGAGTGGCCATATATGTTTCCAAAAAACTAAACTTCAAAATTAAGTGTAATGATAGTATAGTAGCAAATGACATTAAACATGCTTTTACTAAAATAGTAGGTCCTACTCCAATTATTGTATCATGTTTTTATAGGCAACCATCCTCTAGTATTAGTGAATTTATATCTGGGGTCGAACTAATTTTAAATCAAGTTGCTCACCCAAACAAACACTTGATAATTTGTGGGGATTTTAACACAAATTTTGATGAAAACGTAAATAATACCCATGCAAATCGCCTTTGCAACTTAATGGCATGCTATGGACTCCAACCATGTATCTCCGATTTTTCCCGAATACAGGGAGAGTCGGGAACTAGGATTGACAATATTTTTCAGAAATTTCAAAAGGGAGAGCAATGTTTTGGCTTTCAGAAATCTGTTATATCAGCACGAATGGCCTTTTTTGAATGATGAAACGGATCCGAACTCTGAGCTTGACTGGTTTAGTAACGGGTTTGTCGAGTTGATGAAAATGGCTTTTCCTTTAGAAGTCCGTAGACAGAATAGCTCAAATTGTGTCGATAATAGGTCCAAGCCTTGGCTGTCTAATGAGATTGTAGATGAGTCTGTGTTTCAGAGACCTATACAAGGTTGTTAAAGGCTCTGACAATGATGCTTTGGTTAGTTCATATAGGGATAGACTAAAAACGCATAGAAGGGCTGTTGATGAAAGTAAACATAATTATTACGACACCATATTCAATAATTCTCAAAATAAATCTAAATGTACTTTACAAATGATAAAAAAAGAAGTTAACCTTAAATCTACATGTGAATACCCGGATTGCTTTGAGGACACATTGGGCAATAAAATAGAAAGTCATTGAAAAGCAGCCTCTGTATTTAACTTATATTTTATTGAATCTGTAGAAAATTTGATAAATGGCCTTGGATGTGACCTCAATCATTCTGGTGCTTCCAATAGCAGCTCTATGCTCTTGAGCCTCATAACACCATCTGAAGTTGAAATAATTATCTATGCTGTTTTAAAAAAGAATGCTGCTGGTGATGATGGAATTCCTTGCACCCTTTTGAGTTCTGTAGCTGATATCATTGCTTCTATATTAGTTGAAATGATAAATAGTTCTTTTCAAAAAGGAATTGTGAATTAAAGTGTGCCATAATTAAACCAATTCATAAAAAAATGCGAAAGAAAAAATCGAAACCTATAGAGCAATCGCACTTCTCCCAGCTTTTTCGAAAATCTACGAGAAAGCTTTTTATATCAGGCTCTTGGAGTTCTTGGAAAGGTTTAATTGTTTGCCTGCTATTCAGTTTGGTTTTCGCAGGAAGCGATCCACTACAGATGACATATTGACAACAGTCACGTATATTATAGAAATGATAGACCAGAGAAAGCAAGCGGCTGGTTTGTTCTTTGACTACACCCGCGCGTTTGATTTGGTCAATCATAAGTTGCTTCTGGCTAAATTGCATTGCTTTGGAGTAAGTGGACTGCCCTTGAAATGGCTGTCCTCTTACCTTTGTGATAGAACTCGGAGAGTAAAGTTAAATGTAAGTGGTGGGGAGTTTTATTCTGGGGAGCTACCGGTGAGCATGGGGGTACCTCAGGGGAGTATTCTCGGACCCCTACTGCTTTTAATTTTTGTAAGTGATGTAACAAGGAACAATCCTGCTAGTAGCCTCACTATGTAATATGTATGCAGATGACATGACTGCTGTTGTCGCATCTGAGGGCGTTTCAGGTTTGTGTGCCGGGGCTGTAGACAGTGTGAGGTTTATGAATGATTATAGTCAATCCAATGGTCTTTCTCTCAATTTGTCGAAGACTCAGTGTATGATGTTTTCTGCCAGTGGAATTGATTACTCTATTTTGGTGCGCATGAATGGCGCATCGATAAAGCAGGGTGAGGGCCTAAAACTTTTAAGGTTACATCTGAATTCCCAGTTGTCTTGGAATTTTCTGATAGACTAGATCCTGGAAAGGCTGGCTAAATACTGTTTTGTTGTGTGGAAACTTAGACAGTTCACAAATAGACCTGTGCTACTTTCTTACTACTATGCCTACGCTCATTCATGCTTGAGCTATGGTATCGTGGGTTGGGGCAACGCTAAGAGAATTGTCGAAGTTCTAATCGCACAAAAGAAGATCATTAGAACAATCTATTTCAGGGGCAGATGACATTTATGCCGTGAACTGTTTAAAGAATTGGGTATACTGACAGTAACGTCTCTATATATATTAGAATGTGTAATTTATGTAAGAAAAAAATTTGGATAAGTATCTGTTTGTTCGCGATGCTCAAGATGTTTACCCTTTGAAATGGAAATGACCTTAGAGTCCCGTCTCACAGGTTGCCTTTACTGCAGAGAGCAGTGTGGTTAAGCCTGTTAAACTTTTTAATCACTTGCCGCATAGAATAAGAGAAATAAAAAGTGATATATCATTTAAAAAAACTCTTAAGAATTTACTTTTAACATATAGTTTCTACAATTTACAAGAGTTTTTCTCAACCACTTTTTAGTCTTGGGCGGTATTTAAGGTAATGTGTGCTTCAGTGTTCGTTCTTCTTTGTTTTTACTGATTTTTACACTGTTATTTTAGCATAAGTTTATTAGTTGTAGGTTTTTTTAACTGACGAAATGTATGTCACAAAATGTGATCTGTAAGCGAATACTTGAATAAATAAATAAAAAAATAAATAAATCTCACCTAATATTTTATAATAATCCCTTTTTTCAGCCTGCTTCTGTCTGTTTTCCGCTTTATTCAAGCCTTCCTTCGCTCTCTCAAAGTGTTTATCCACTTCTAAAGCCGCTCTATAATCTCTGATGGCATCATCGTATAACTCCGATTGCAAATAGGCCTCTGCCCTATCACAGTACACATTGGGATCTTCATTCATTTCTAACGCGTCTGAACAAGCCCTAATCGCTTCTTCTGTCTGTTCCTCGTTTGAGTAGCAAGTGCAGAGTATGCGTTTTCCTTCAAATATAATTGGTCTTATTTCGTTTTCATTTTTCAGAATCTTTTCGGCAGCCTCGATGCCTTCCGCGTAATTTTTGTTTTCCAAGGCATTTTCGGCTTCTACCAGGAACTTTTCGACTTTTTTTATTTTTTTATAAAACGAAAAGCAGTCCTTGTGTTCTGGGTCTAATTTAAGGCATTCCCTTATAGCTTTTAAGGCATCAGTTGCATGACCAACCTAAAAAATAAAAAAATTAAGGCCGCATATAAAATGTTTTATTACAAAGATGCATAAAGCCTTGCAACAAAGCATTGAACCACGTCGCGTTTTGGTTTTGGTCGGAGCATGTAACCTGACCACAATATCATCGGATTTCATCAGTTGTTCAGTTTCTGCTGTCACGTCAAAGGAAATGTTGCCGATATTGCAACTCTGGACAGTCCTCCCGTATCATCAGGGTCTTCGGTTTTAGTTTAGCATTATTATGAAATACCGATAGGCAAACCAAATTTTTATTAAGTTATATTTTAAGTTTGGCGTGAGACCTAACCAATAAAAATTTTATTTTTTTTTTTCACAATAGCATCGTCCTTGTGTGATACAACTTCGAAATAGTGCCCTCGTTTACCTTGGAAAAGTAACAATATTTGTACAGGGACGTTTTTTTAAGTGTCTCACCCGATTGCCGATTTTCCTGCTGACTATAATAAAAAGCAAACCACACGTTTCTCAATGATTTTCGACAAGGAAGCCGAATTTAATGTCGAAAAATATATAGGTTCACAAATTTGACAGATACGACGCCATTTTGAATTTTTTTAAATAAGTGAGATTCCTATAAAAACTGATATTATTTTATCTTCTATAACCTACCGGCAGTATTTAGACAGGGCGCATAGTTTTTCTGAATAGTTTAAATAAATATTAAAAAAAAATCGTCTTGTGCCTTGTAAAAAAAACGGTCCCAGAGCCGGAGTAGTATTAACAAGTGTGTGTGTTTTAATTTGCTGTGCGGTCTGGCATCTAAACATTGCGTTGACTTAGTATGTTCATAGGCTTTGGAGGTCATGGAAGGAGAATTATTGTGAACCTAAAGATGTTCTAAACGACCCTGCTGTGAATTTGGTAGAATCCGTTGATTTAGATTTAGGCGAGTAATTAGGAAAAGGAACGTCACAAAAAAAGCGTAAAGTATTTTTGAACTTTCAGGCAAAGGAAATGTGTTTAAATGTGTATAAAAACCTAAAACAAGACACTATGCACATAGAATATAGCAAATGCGAAGTAGTAAAAAAAGTTTCCGAGCTAACAGAGGTTCCTGATAGTACTGTACTTTATGTAAGTCAAAGGAAAAACGATCCGATTTAGGTAAACCTAAAAATTTGGATTTAAACTATCGGGTAAGAAGGTTACTTAATTAAAAATATAAAAATAATAAAGTTCCCATAACAGTAAAAAAATTTCAAGAGCTCGAAAAACTTTGTTCAGAAAGCACTTTACGACGAAGGCTTAAAAAACTGGGATTTAAATTAAAATTATTAATAAGCATGCTGCAATAATGGAAAGTAGTAAAATCGTAAAATGGCGAATATAATATTTAGAAAAAATAAATGAACATGGAAAAAGGGGAAAACAGATATATTAAATACAGTATTGCCCGAAAAAAACAGTACTGAACTTGTAATCGTATTATATATTTAAAAAATACATATTATTGACACTTTATTATATGTTCTAAGTGTGCACCTCCTCGTTCAAGACAGACTTCATAACGATGTTCTAAGTTTCTGGTCATGTTATTGAATAAGGGTTGTCTCAGAGCTGCGAAGAAGACTCTAACGGCATCCTTTAATTCATCGATGGTTTGTGGTGCCCGTTTGAAAACGGCATTTTTAGCCATGCCCCAAATGTATGCGTCTGGAGGTGTGAGGTCTGGAGAATGTGAAGGATAAGGGAAGTCAGTAAATCGTGAAATGAATTTGCTTGGAAAATGTTCTTGAAGAAATTGACGAATTGCGGCAGCAGTATGGCAAGTTGCCCCGTCCTGCTGAAAAAATTGGTTTCGAAATGCCAAGTTACGTGCACGACAGAATTGACGTAGATCAGGGATAAATCGTGTTAAAATGTGTCTGTACCTCTGTTGATTAAGTGTGACTTGCCTACCAAGTACGGACCAATGATTCCGTGTCCGGACACAGCACACCAGACACTCACTTTTGCACTATGTAAAGGAACCTCTTGAACCTCATCGGGTCTGGCAAAGCCCAGAAATCGATTTGTGCGACGATTCACATAGCCTGACAAGTGAAAGTGTGCTTCGTCTGAAAACCAAACATTTTTCAAAAATTCAGGATTTTCATACTGTAACGCGAGAATTCTGGCGCAATATTCCACTCTACTGCGATAATCCTGAGGATGTAGTTGTTGATGTACCTGAATCACATACGAAAATGCACCCAGCTCCTTCAGGATTCTTTGAAAGGAAGTTCTTTTTAAATCAAGTTGTAACGCTGTCCTTGCCTGGCTGGCTTTCGGATTTTGTAAGATTTGCTCAAAAACACGTTCATGGTTATTGTTGTTGTTAACTGTCCTAGGACGCCCCGAGTTTCCTTTTCGTTAGCACAATACACTACCGGTATTTCTGAACTTTTCAATAACCTTCAAAATTACAGCATTACTTGGAGAACGTTTATTAAACCGTTGTGTGAATTGATCAGACACGTATAGCAAACTTGCACCATTATGTCGGCCCATTCCGTATGAGCGAAAATAATGCTCTACCAGAAACACTTTCTCCTCTGTACTTAACACCATTTTTAACAATTAGGCCCTACTAATTACTTCTTTGAGGTTTACTTGACAGGTCTATACTAGCTAACTTGAGTGTGACAGCGCACGCATAAAAACACCGCCAACTTAGTTTCAGTACTGTTTATTTCGGGCATATCTGTATAAAAAAAGGTTGGACTCGTGGCTCTAGCGGACGTCAATTAAAAGATATACCTCCAAGCAAAGGATCTCGTATTGTCATTTTGCATTGTGGATCAAGGAATGGTTGTATTATAAATTTGCTTAAATTGTGCGGTATAAAGTTGGAAGAATGTAATGTGAATTACCACAAAAATATGGATTCAAATATTTTTGAGGAACAGTTTGAAGATTCTTTAATTTCAAACTTAAAATCTCACAGTGTCATTGTATTAGATAATGCAGCTTGCCATTCTAGACAAATTCATAATTTACCCAATTTGTCCTCCAAAAAACAGGAAATTCAAGAATTTCTTTTTAACCATGCCCTATTTCTCGAATACCAAAAGAGAATTATTGTTGGAAGCACTTCATCTTAAACAATGGGAAAAACAGTATGTTATTGACAATGACAATGTATCCTAAAAAAATACGGTCATACTGTTTTAAGGCTACCGCCTTATTTTTGTATTTTTAACACCATTGAATTGAATGAAACATATTGGCAAAATTAAAAATTTGAAGAATATCGAAAATTGCGACAAATTCTTCTCAATGGTGGTGATAGATTTGTTATCAATCTAGCAGAGGATACAGAAGATTATTTAGACGTATCTTTGGATGAAACCTCCAATTGAGACATCTACGGTAAGTTAAAAATCAGAAAAAATATGTTTTCTTCCTTAAGCTAAAGTTCTGCTTAAATTCATAATTTTGTGATCTCGTTCTCGTATTATATGTTATTTACGATTTCTGAAAACCTCATCATAAATTCCATCAATAATTTAAAAATTAAAAATAATATTGAAAAACTAACGAAACGAATCCGACCTTGGCTACTTATTGAAATCGACTGGCGGGGTCTTTGTCGGTATTTACGACTTTTAATCGAGTTTTTTTTTAAACTCACTTAAAGTTGGCAAGGACTATACACAAGTGAATTGCATTTGGCGATCCGATTTCAAAAACTTATAGTTCTTAATATTTATTTTCAGCCGTTTCGGAAATACGGGGGTGAAAATTATGTATCTGTGAAAAAAATTGGGTTTTTATCTTAGAAGGGCTATTCATTAAATGGGTGAGACCCTTAAAAGACAAAATTGATTAAAGCAAATTAGGAACCCCCGTATTTCCGAAACGGCTGAAAATAAATATCAAGAAGTATAGGTTTTTGAAATCGGATCGCCAAATGCAATTCACTTGTGTGGCTATTTACGAGGGTTGCCATTTAAAAAAATTCAATCTGTCAAATTTGTGAACCTATATATTTTTTGACATTAAATTCGGCTTCTTTGTCGAAAATCATTGAAAAATATGTGGTTTGCTTTTTATTATAGTCAGCAGGAAAGTCACCAATCGGATGAGACACTTAAAAAAATGTCCCTGTACATTGATATTTTTACACCTAAAGCCGGCGTCCCATGCATACGATTTCCGATGATACGATGATCCGACAGTGCTCTCATTGGTCAAAAATTTTGGCGGCAAATTTCATCCGAATATTTTTAACAATCTACGATGCATCGTACGGGTTGAATTTAGCTTAACTTTTGTCCGATGTCGGATGTTTTTTAACCCCAATTTTCTCTTTGACATGTTTATTTATTATTATTTTCGGTGGCATAATGACGCTAAACGAAGTCAAATCAATAACAAGTGTTTTAAACCTCAGAAAAGCCCCGGGTTTCGACGGTATCAAAAATGCGGCGTTGCGAAACCTACCCGACAAGCTTTGGGGAATATTGCAAGCTTATCCCAGGCGATAATCAAAGAAGGCCATTTCCCATGTGCCTGGAAATATGCAAAGGTAATCTTAATACACAAGAAAGGAGAAGACCCAACTGCTGCAGTGAGCTATAGACCGATCAGCCTACTCTCTAGTTTGGGAAAGATCATCGAAAAACTGATTTTGTCTCGTCTAAGTGACTTCGTGTTTGAGCGCAATGTTCTGCCTAATGAACAGTTCGGTTTTCGAGCCGAACATTGCACAGTTAGGCAGACAACGAGACTCACATCAAATATCATGAAGGGTTTTAACAGAAGGATGCACACGGGGGCGGTTTTCTTTGATGTCAGTAAGGCTTTTGACAAGGTACGGCACAACGGTTTACTATTAAAGCTAATAAGGCTCGGAGCTCCAAACTATTTCGTCAAGATTGTGGCTTCATTTCTTGAAAATAGAAGTTTTGCAGTCTCGTCGGAAAGCGCGCTTTCTTTGATAAAACGCATCAGGGGGAGTGCCGCAAGGCTCACCTCTATCTCCGATGCTATACAATATATACACTCACGATATACCGAAGGATAGACAAAATGAGCTCTATTTATTTGCCGACGACACTGCAATTACTGCAAAATCAAAACAACCGTGGTTGATAATCTGAAGGTTGCAGCGCCACATTAAACGTATAGAAAAATGGCTTTCGGCTTGGAAGATTCGTCTAAATTCTTCTAAGACGAAGGCCATATTTTTCTCAAAAAGCAACGTCAAACGACCTGAAACTAGGCTTAGCGTTAACGGGGTACAAGTGAATTGGTGCCAGGAAGTTAAATACCTGGGACTTATCTTCGACCAAAGGCTGAATTGGAGGCTAAATTCAATTAATAGAGTAAAGCTTGCATTGCGACAATTAAGCTCTATCTACCCCCTGCTTCACAGGAGGAATAGAATTGGCAACAGGATAAAGGTCAACCTCTACAAGGTCTTGGTCAGGCCGGTTTTAACTTATGGTGCGCCTTCGTGGTGTAACATAAGCAAGGCGGAGCTGAACAAGTTCCAGGTAGTTCAGAACAAAGCACTAAGGCTAATAGCAAATGTACCGAGATATGCTATGAACCGAGTTCTACACAATGACTTTAAAATACAGACCATAAAGGAGTTATTTTTAAAAATCATAACTGACTACTACAAACGTACGGACATTTCGACCAACGAACTCATAACACAGTCACATACAAGAGCAAGACCTGACTCGACATACAAACTACCTAAAGATTGGCTTCCTATTGGCGAGCCCATTTAACAGTAGGGAGGCACTAGAAATAGTGGAGAAGCACTATCAACACAGCACCACCGTTTTAAGAATGGTAAAAAAAGGCGCCAAAAACAAGCATCATCAAAATCCTAGATAACCACGCACGACTCGCCAAGAAATAAAGCTACTGCCGAACAAAAATAAGAAATGCATATGAACAATACCGACAAATAAGTAGACGAGGAAAGAAAAGAAGTCACAGGTCTAACCTAGCTTAGGAACACATGGAAGATCCCGTATATTTCAAAAAAAGTGTAGCACGTACTAACTTTAATAATAGGGTTTTTTTAACAATGAATAGATATTATCCCCAAAAATACATTTGTTGCGTCAACAATGTACTACTTTTATTGGTTTTTTTTACAAAAAATAAACATAAACCTGCTAGAAAAAAACAAAGATCATCGGAAACCTAAAATCAAAATAACCCAATGATTAGTTTTCCCAGGTAATAGTTGGTATATATCGCGGTTGGTATATATATCATGTTTTAACAAAATAATGTAATTTTAATTTTTTTTTTCATTCACCTGCTCATTTATTATTACATGAGTTTCTTTAAAGTTCATTGTATTCAATGTTAAATAAGAAAAACGAGTATTAAATTCAAAAAAAATTAAAAGCACAGCCAGACCAGAAAAAGGAAAATTTAAGTAAGGTTAAGTTCATGAAAAATCTAGAAATTTAAGACACGACAACGGATCCATGGGATATGTAAAATATTTTCGTACGAATCGAATACCAAATTGTTCTCGGATATCGGACGTCGGAAATCGTATGCATGGGACGCCAGCTTAATTCTTGGATGCAGAATATACGCCAAAAATATTTTTACTAAAGAATATTTTATTAAATTTACAGGGCGTCCGGTAAGTATATGACATAGTGCATACTCTCGGAAGTATATTATGGGAGAGGTCAAAATAACCCTAATTTCTCATAGAACAAGACATGTTTAATTTAATGAAATTTTAATATTTTATGTAGGCCATAAAGATTCATAAAACCATACTACAGTACAATTTACATGGTGAGGGAAGTCAGGAACGGACTTGCCACCACACTCGTTTGGCCAAAATTTTGACAGGTGTCATTTTACAGAGCTTAAAACTAATTTTTTAAATACTCTGATCATTCCTCTTTTTGCATTTGTTTCGATAAAATTAGCCGTTTACGAAGATAATAAATCTCTTGTACAACCCGGCGTTAACAATGTGTTTTTGACAACACTTTTCTAATTTGTCTGATTGATTGAGTACATAAGTCTTAAGTAATTGAGTAAATACCCTGACATGCTTCTAATTAATGGACAAGCTCGTGGACAAGCACTCGGCAATTGTGTGTAGGCGAGAATTTATTCTGATACATTTCCAAATCCGCGTTTACCGCACCGAAGAACTTTTGAAAGGTTTGATCGTAGCTTAAGAGAAACAGGTAAAGTTAAGTGAAATAAAAAAAAAATGCTAAAAGTAGCTAATCTTCTGCTAATCCATCAATCGGAGGAGAAGGACCTCCAAGAAGAGCAAAGAACCCTCAGTTAGAGGAGGAAATTCTGGATGAGATTGCAGAGAATCCCTCTAATAGTGTAAGCAAGCTGTCGGTCCAAGTTCATGCGACAAAGAGAAATTTAAAGAGACTTGTATATTCGACGCCAGTTCACACCAGCGAAAATTTGATAGAAAGAATAACACACCGTTTCAACGAAATTAAACAAAGGCCTGCAAGACTCTCTGAGACCTGTACCACCAAAATAAATAGGTACTGTGCTTGGAAGTACCTATTGGTTAAGTGCTAAAAACTATAATGAGTGCCAAAACACAATATACGAGCCATTTTATATCCCACCTCATGTCTAATTACCCTCACTGCAAAGAAACCACTGGACAATTTGACTGTAAGGCATCCAATATCATCCACACTTCAAACCTACCAAATGCATTTTACCATCATTAAAAAGCCACTTTTTTGAGGTAGGTACACCAGCTCCCTGTCAACAGGCCCCCCCCCCCCCCCCACCTATACCTACTTAATCTTTATGATGCCTAAACTAAACCATTTATTTTTCTTAAGGACCATAGACCCCTAAGTGTTTACCTTGGAAATAACAATATTTATACATTTATTTACAATAACAGATACCTAATCCTTTGATCCAGAATACAACAAAAATGTTCTTATTTATCATATCTTATTGAATGCATTTTGGTAGACAATAATAGTAAAACCACATAAATATTTTTTCCTTGCTTATCTATAGACTCTAATTAACTGAGTATTTACCAAATAGACCCATTTTGAATTGTTTAAATTTTGTATAGTATGATAGGACATATCCACTTAAGTCAATATCTAAAATAAACATACCTTGTACAACATCTGAGATAATTTTAGATACCCATCAATATTGTCACTCTGTAACTTGGTGGCAGCTCTGATATCTGAAATGGCAGCCATTTCATCCCCATTATCTAAATGCATTTCTGCTCGAAACTCGTACATGTCTGAGGCCCAAGGACTTGCCTCTAAGGCTTCACTCAAGTAGTGTATGGCACTTGCATAATCATTATGCCCATAATAGTATTCAGCACTTCTCTTTTGCTCTTTGGCAGGATCTATTCTCTGTATTAAGTCGTTTGCTTCCACATTATATGGATCCACCTTTAACACATTGTAAAAGTCTAATTGTGCCAGATCATAGTTACCTTGCTTGAGGTGAATGTTCCCCCGTTCTATTCTAGCTGCTGTAAAATCAGGCTTTAATTCAAGAACGCGGTCGAAGTCTCCTAAAGCATTTTTAGCTTTGCCCAGTGCTAAATAAACTGTGCCCCGTTTGAAGTGGGTGAGATAGTTTGTGGGGTCACCGTCCACAGCAGAATGGTACTGGCTCAGTGCATCTCCCAGTTGGCCCCTCGATAAATATTCTTTTCCTAGTTCTAAATGCTTATTTATCTCAACTTGTGATATACATTCCGACACATCTATGAGGGCTTCAAAAGCCAGCAATGCCAAATATGGTGTTATCTTGAACCAAATATTGTTATTCATAATATCACTGAACACTGGATTTGTCATCTTTTGGAACTGATTTTAAAGTACTAAACATTGCAGAATTTACCGATGTGCTACAAATATTTCTATTCCATTTTTCGTCTAGCCTAACATTTCTGTTTTTATTCGTGTTGTCAGCTGATTGGTCCAAGTAATTTTTTACGTCAACGAGGTGACAGATGAAACTTGCGCACGTTGTTGCCAGTTTCCCGATCCAACATTATTTATTTGGAGTTTGTTCTCGAATACACTCCGTTCATTTAACATAAACATGTCAATGTCAGCTGTGTGTCAGATTCTGGCAAATTTGACAAGTCGGTAAGAAAAGATAAAAAAAAGTATGTAAATTAACCAAACGGTAATTCCAAAGAAGACAAATTACTAAAAATTCACAGGAATTATGTGTAAGTCCTAACAATGGCAGCTGAAAGCGGTTATGCTTCAAAAAGCAATGATGGTATGGCGAAAGAACGTTCAATAGGTGAAGCTGGACCTTCAGAGGTGGCCCAAGAGAGCTCTATAGATGAATTTGCAGCCCCTGAAGCGAGATTTGAGTGTCCCATTTGTCTTGCTTGGTTGAGGGACCCTGTAGTCACTTCTTGTGGACATCGATTTTGTAGAAATTGTATACAGGAGTGGTTAGAGTAAGTTATTTTTTTCTATTTTAGAAGTAGGTAGCACCTATTTTTAAAATGCTTATTAATTTTATAAACTAATAATATATAATAGGCTTAGTAAAAAAATTATAAAATATGGGTCCACACAGTGGATTACAATGATACAGAGGGAGGCGAGGAGGGAGGTCATCATTTATGACTCACTTGAAATGATTTCATACTTAAAAAATTTTATACATAAAAAACAAGTATGTATACCAACATTTTAGAAAAGAAACTGCATGTCCAGTAGATAACATGAGACTAGATAAGGATAAAGATGTTTTTCCTGATAATTTTACAAGAAGGGAAATATCACAACAAAGGACAAAATGTCCTAACATTATTAGAGGGTGTTTGGTAGAGTTGTCCCCTTTAGATGTGGAATCTCATTTGTTAGTGTGTGAATTTAGGTAAGTATCAAGGCACAAACTACTCATTTTTTAAAATCACTATTACTTACCTACCAAGTTCTCTACATGTTATTTTTCAGACTTCCAGAATTACCAGAAAATGAAAAATTGAGGTGTTATTTTGTAAATGTAGGGTGTAATCAAAAATTTGAGGATGAACCAGAGCTGCAAAGACATCTTGAACAAAATATACAGCAGCATTTAGCAGTAAGTAAGACAGACTTGTCTTTTGGCTTTTTAAATTATTATTTTCAATTTTTAGCTTTTATCTCAAGCTTATTCTAAAGCTCTTGTACAAAATGCTCATGAAGACACTAGTTCAGCACTTGCACAGGCTAATTTCTGGGATCCTCCGTCCAAACAGGAATCTTCTAGTCAATCAACAGACAATGACAACTTACAGAATCTGTTAAAGCAAGTGTATTTGACAAAATGTATGGGACATTTCTTAATCTATCTATATATTTTAGGGCCCTGTACGAAAAAATCATCATCCTAGAACAAAAAGCCAGAGAACGGGACATCATAATAGCGAACATGTCACAGCAAATAACGAACTATAGTAGCTCAATAGCTAACTTTCAACATCGTTGTTGTAATGGGACCTACATCTGGTACTTTAACGACTTTAAAAATAAAATTAGAGCTATGAAAGACAATCCTCGATTGATACACTACAGTCCTGGCTTTTTTACCAGCTTGTATGGATATAAGTATGTTATTTTATAAACAGGATGATTTTTTTAATCAATTGCAACTTCTTTTAGATTGTGTGTCAGGATAAACTTGTCCCCTAAAGATCAAAACTACTTGGCAATATTAATTCATGTTATGAAGTCTGAGCATGATCAAGCTTTAGACTGGCCTTTTTGTGGCCGATTGACTGTAACTCTAGTGCATCCAAGGTAATTGTAAATATAACCCTTTATGTTTTTATTGCAATGGCAACTCAAATTGTGAGTTTTGGCAATGTCACAAATTGACTGGTGGCCCGTTTCTACTACTTCAGTAGTTTTTACATTTTTTAAGCATTTAATATTTTTTTTTTATTTATAAGTTCTTTATTGGTTTCCCAACAGGCCATCAACCTAAGGTCCTTCAGCCTATAATATTTACAATATGCCTCTCATTTCATCTTATTACCTATTACAAAATAACACTCAATATATTGTATCTTTTCCCTATCTTACAAAAAAAAAAAAAAAAATTTTACATTCTCTTGTTCCCCTAAAAAACAACTCTCATCCACCAGGTTAAACTTAAAGTTAAAGCCAAATAACCCCAATCAGACCCCGTAAACTCACTGTTAACAATGACTCAATTTCAACTTAAATTAAAATTAACCTACACTAGCAGACTCCACCAAGATTATTCTTCTTGTCCCCTGGCTGCTAGGAACCACTCCCATAATGTTTCGGCTGGAAATTTGTATTTTGGCATCACTTCTCTGTTCCGTGTTCTGCAGACTGTTTCCAGTAGTTTGTAGTTTTTTGGTTTGTTCGCGAACCTGCTCCCCAATTTCCGTGTTCTCTGGTGGATTGGTTGGATTCTTGTTTTGGCGTATAAAAAATTGTTTGATGGATGATGTGTTGGGTTGTTTGGATGTCGAATCTTCGTCAGGCTTCTCAATGCAGTCGTCTCTCCTGTTGATAGATTTTTCCATGCTGGCTGCCTTGCGTTCAACAACAGAATTGAACCATATTCTACAACCGGTCTGCATATTGTGCTGTAAATTTGGACCGCCTTCTGTGTGGAGATACCCTGGTTCTTATATGTTAGGGAGCGAAAGTGCTTGGCCCTGGAGATAATTTTCTTCTTAGCAATTGCTGTCTGTTGGTTGAAGTTTAGCTTTGAATCCAAAGTTATGCCAAGGTATTTTGCAGATGGTATTGGTTGGACATTAACATTATCAATTTGTATTTGAGGGCGGATATGTTGTGATTGAATATTACGAACTGTGATTTGATAGGATTGACTCTCAGTATCCACTTTCTGAACCAGTTAATGATATGATTCGTCTGTTGCTGCAGTTGTTCTACTGTTCCTATGATTGACTTCCCATGTGCTATCAGTGCTGTATCATCCGCGAATTGTAGTATGTATGAGTTAAGGTTCTCTGCAGCCTTGAGATCGGAGCAGTAAATATTGTACAATAGCGGCGATAGTGCAGAGCCTTGCGGCACTCCTTGTTCTGGGTGGAAGTTTTCCGATAGGTTATTGTTCAAAATTCAAAATTCAAATTCAAAATTCAAAATAGTTTATTAATGTTAATTACATAAGTACAATGTTTACACAGGTCAGAAATTAAAATCAATTAAAATGAGTGTTAGGACTAAAATTTCCACATAAAATTTATACATTAAAATGTCAACACAGGTTTACATATTAAAATTATCCATAAAATCATACATTTAAATGACAACACAGGTTTATACGTTAAAATTATATCTACTCATATCAAAGTTCAAAAACTCATTTACACTATAGAATATATTTCTAGTTAAAAACAATTTTAGTTCTTTTCTAAAACACCTGTGTTCTAGAATTCTAACAGGAACAGGCAATTTAGTAAACAGCTTTACAGCCATAAAATCTGGTCTGCTTTGACACTTAGCCAGTCTGCAATAAATAGGCACTATGTTTTGTCTAGTTCTGGTATGATGGTCATGAACGTCCCCATGTGTCGTGAAACTGCTCTCATTTTTCTTTATGAAGAGTAAGTTTTCCATTATAAATACTGCTGGAAAGGTGAGGATGCCTAGTTGATGGAAAGCATTCCTGCAATCCTCTCGGAACCCAAGGTGTGCCAGAATTCTAATGGCTTTTCTCTGCAGCCCGAACACCCTGTCCGCAGACGACGCCCCGCCCCACACCGCAATAGCATATGTCATTACTGAATGAAACAGAGCATGGTAAGCAGCCAGGAGTGTCCCGTCTGACACGCAGTCCACCAAACTTCTCAGCAAGAACACACAGCCTCTCAGTCTTCCACAGACACTGTTAGCATGAACATCCCATTTCAGCTTTGGATCCAGATGCACCCCCAGAAACTTGGCACTCTCCTGGTTTTCTACACAGACGTCTGTGGTTTTCTACTCCTCCAAGGTCGCGCAGGGTAAAAATCATGTTTTGTGTTTTATCAACATTTAACAGCAGTTCGTTGGTTGCAAACCACTCTTCTGCCCTTGACTGTGCCTCCCGCATCACGGCTTCAATTTCTTCAAGTTGCAGTCCTTGCAGACTGAGTGTCGTGTCGTCGACGAAGAGAGTGTACCCCGCAGTGGGCTCCTGTGATGGTAGGTCATTTACATAAATCAGGAAAAGAATGGGTCCCAATACTGATCCCTGTGGGACTCCTACATCAACGATTCTCTCCCTCGACGAAACCCCACCCACCCTGACAATCTGCCTACGGTTTTCCAGATACGACTCCAGCAGCTTTATGCTAGTCCGATCAAATCCATAGCACTTGAGTTTATTTATTAAAATTCCATGGGAAACACAGTCAAAGAATCTGGCAATGTGGTAGTGTCGGTCTTCAAATGCATCCATAATCTTGGAGAGGAGGTTCTGGATGCCAAGAACAGTGCTCCTGCCTTCTCTAAATCCAAACTGACAATTTAAGAATAAGACGTTGCTCTCAAAGTAGTGAGTGATTCTCCGGGAGATGCATTTTTCCACAACTTTTGACAATATAGGGAGCAGAGAAATTGGGCGATAGTTTGATATTTCCTTCTTATCACCTTTCTTATAAATAGGTACAACAATGGCTGTCTTCAGGGCATCAGGGAAAATTCCTTTGTCAAAGCATCTATCGATTAGTTTTGTAAGTGGTATGATGATCAAGTTCTTTATTGATTTAATGACTGACTGAGAATCCATATATATCTGTACTGTTTTTATTCTTAAGACCGTTTATTACATCCCTTACTTCGTTATATGTGACATGCCCAAGTGAAAATGTCACATTAGGCCTCTGTATTTTTTCCAGATATTGAAGGGGGTCTATTTCTGTTCTAGGTATATTTTCCTTGAGGCCGCCATGGGCTACACTGGTGAAGAACATATTAAATGCATCCGGCTCAATGGCCGGAGTTGCATTCTCCTTTTGCTGACCTCTATTATTGTTGAGGATGTTCCACATACACTTTGTGGGGTTTTTCGCAGTGTTGATCATATTGTCATTGGCTAAGCGTTTGTGTTCCTTGATTGTTTGCCAGTAAGTTCTCCTGAGATCATAATACTCCTTACGATTACCTGGAGTGTTGTACTGTCTGTAAACTTCCCCCACGAAGTGTAATCGTTCTCTCATACGGCGCAATGAGTCATTGAACCACTCCACTCTGTTCAGTCCTGGTGTCCCAGCACAGTATGTCCTCTCCGGGAAGGACTGCACATAAGCATTACATAGAAGCTCCACAAATTGAAGGAATTTATCGTTTATCGTGATATTAGTAGCATCGATAAAATCCCATCGGTAGGATTCCACAATATTGTAAAAATCAAGCATACCCCTCTGTGTGATTGGCCTAAAAGTTGTTTTGACAGTTTCATTGGGCTTATTAGTTATTAGTTTAAAGGATACTACAGTCCCGCGATGGTCAAACATGTTCATTTCCACAGTCTCTGCCTCAATTGAATCTGGAATGAAGCTCATGAAAACGTTGTCGAGGCAGGCTTCCCCGCGAGTTGGCTCGTTTATCGTTTTTTGAAAACCATAGCTTTCAAAGAGGTCACACGTGTAACCTGCTTCTCGTTGGTCTGAGTTGAACAAAACGTTGAAGTCACCCGCCACCACAATATTCCTACTGTAGCCTATGCTCTGCAATGCAGATTCCAGAGTATCCAGGAAAGTGCCAAAGCAGCCATTTGGAGTCCTATAAACAATCATCACATATAAATTATATGGTTTAACTAGAACACAGGTTAACTCTATACATTTTTCAATATTAATAGTAAGTACATTGGTGGTTTCCAACTTAAAATTTTTATTCAACAGGATCAGGGTACCTCCTCCTCTGGATTCAAATCAAATCAAATCAAATCAAATCATTTATTCATGTTAATACAATTATAAAATTGTTTACACACGTCAGATCATAGCGATTAAATCGTCTTAAGATATATATATACCGGTAAAAACATAAAAATAAAAAATTTATAAAAAAAAATTTTCACATGCACTAAAGACAAAACTACTTAAAATTTTTTAAAACTAATTACAATAACTACAATAACATTGATTTAAAATTAAGTTAAAATTTAGTAGCTCAAACACTAAAACAGTTTCAAGTGGCGCTTTGGAAAATAGGAATATAACCTTTACATTGTATTAAAATTACACACAAAATATTCGTCGAATGAATATAAAGGTTTAGATAATAAAAAGCTCTTAACTTTCTGCGCGAAACCCCTCACTGGTAAATCCCTGATGGGCAGGGGCAAAACATTATAGAACTTAATGGCCCAGTACCCCGGGCCATCCTGACATCTTCGCAGGCGCCAATACGCAGGAATCAAATTCTGTCTCGCCCGAGTCTTATAGCCATGAATATCCTGGTGAGACCGATACAGTCCCGCACTCCGCTTGACATACATCAGACATTCATAAATATACAGGCACGGCGCAGTCAGCACCCTGAGATTAACAAATGCATCCCTACAATCGTCCCTGTATTTTAGACCAGAGATTACTCTAATTGCTTTCCTTTGGAGAGCAGATATCCTATGTGCCGCCGCTGAGTGTCCCCAGACAAGAGTCGCGTATGCTATGTGCGACTGAAAGATCGCAAAATAGGCGGTCCGTAGCACGTCAGACGACACGCACTGAGAAATACCTCGAAGAACATAAAGGCTCTTATTTAGCTTTGTTGCCAGGGCATCTACATGTTTGTCCCATTGCAATTTTGGGTCAAGAAGCACCCCCAAAAACCGGACCTCAGAATCATTGGGAACATCTATTTCTCTCATGGAAAAGATCACTCTGTTTGTTTTCTCAGCGTTCAACAAGAGTCTGTTGGAGCAGAACCAGGACTCGGCCTTATCCTGAGCCGCCATGGACCCCCCTATCGATTCTTCTATAGTGTCAGCCGCAAATGACACAGTCGTGTCATCAGCAAAGAGGGTATATCCTTCATGGCCACGGGATATGGGGAGATCATTTATATAAATTAAAAATAGTATAGGCCCTAGAACTGAGCCCTGCGGAACCCCAACACTGATCTGCCTCTTTGCTGAAGCCACACCAGCCGTCACCACTGTCTGACATCTGTGCGTTAAATATGACCTGAGCAGGTCAATACTATTCTGACTGAAATTATAGTATTTTAGTTTCTGCAGAAGGATATGATGGTCAACGCAGTCAAAGGCCTTGCTCAGGTCGCAGAACAGGACAGAGTGGTAGTCCATTCCATGAAAGGACTCCAATATGCCGGCGACAAGATCCAGGATACCGAGAACAGTATTCCTGCCCTTCCTAAACCCAAACTGGTCCTCCGAGAACAGATTATTTCTCTCAAAAAAATCCACTATTTTGAGCGCCATACACTTCTCAAATATCTTAGAGATTATGGGCAAGAGCGAAATGGGTCTGTAGTTCTCCGGTAGCGAAGGATCACCCTTTTTAAAAATGGGAATAACAGTGGCTATTTTCAAAGAGTCTGGAAAAATGTTATTTCTAATACAGATATTTATAATTTTAGTAAGGGGTGCTATTATAGTATTTTTTATGGTTTTTATTAGCTTGACATTTAGACCGTATATATCTCGACTAGGTTTATTTTTTAACATATCAATTATATCTCTTACCTCATTAAAAGTGACATCTGTGAAGGAAAAGGAGGTTTCAGGGGGTGAAAGATCTTTTAAATTATCAAGAGGATTTATATTTTTGTTTGGGATATTTTTTACTATGTTTTCCGCAATTGTTGTAAAAAAGGCATTGAAGTCATCAGGTGCTAAACTGTGATTATTTTGAGATTTTATAGTAGTTTTACCTCTAAGTTGGTTAATTATTTGCCACATTGTCTTACCTGGGTTGGCAGAGGATCTGATAAGATTGTCATTTGTTTGTATTTTAGTTGTACGTATTGCATTTTTATATTTTTTTCTGAAGTCTTTGATTTCCTGGTCTACACCTTCAAAATTATACTGGCGCTTCTTGCTGTGTAACTGACCAGTTCATAACCCTGAATGTTAAGAGTTTGAAGTTCTTCTGCTATTAACCAGTGCTCCGAGAGAGCCACGATGCTGTATGGCTTGTCTACTAGGAATGCATCCAGCTGGTGTACTTTGCTTCTTAGAGATCTCACATTACAATGTACAATACTAAAACAGGTTTTGTCTTCACTGTTATCTACTTCCTTTGGAATACTACTCTCTTCAGGTGTTGATTTTTACACAGAGGTTTCGGTGTTCTAGGAAGTCTTTGATCATCCATATTAGGTTATCGGACACTTCTAATTTTTTCATTTTATACAAAATCCCCCTATGCCAGACACTATCAAAAGCCTTTTTTATGTCTAAGAAGAGTGCTGCCGATTTGAAGTTTTTGAGCTTTTCTGTTTGTATATTTGATATTAGAGAAAACATAGGGTGCAAGGTTGAGCTGCCTGGTTGATTCCCAGACTCAACCGATGTTAACAGAAAGTCCTGATATAATGCTAGATTAGTTGCAGTAGATCGGCCTGAAAAAAAACCGTGTTGCCCTGGTATAATATAATTCTTGTAGGTGTTGAAGATCTCAACGGTAATCATGGACTCAAGAAGCTTAGGAATAGCAGAGAGCAGAGAGATTCCACGATAGTTAACTATTTTCGTCCTGTCACCCGACTTGAAAACGGAAATCAAATTAGAATGTTTCCATGAAGAAGGAAAGCAGCCGGTGTTGATAGATCTCTGAAGAGAGAGAAAACATAGGGTGCAAGGTTGAGCTGCCTGGTTTAAATCCGTATTGGTGTATTGGTATTTTGTTCTCTACTTCTAGTTGTATTTCATTTCGTATTAGTTTTTCAAATAATTTTCCTAGAACCGGTAGTAGGGTGATGGGACGATAATTCTTTGTACAATGATGATCTGTATTGGGTTTTGGAATATTGATGATGACGCCATCTTTCCAGTCATCTGGAAATATTTGTTTGCTAAGACAGAAACTGTAACAGTTTATTACATATTTGTGTATTTCCCAGTTTAATTGTTTAAGTATGATCCATGATACATTGTCCATGCCCGGTGCCGTGTTCTTTTGATTGTGTAGGGCCCTGAAATAATTTTCTTCTTCTATTGGTTTCACCCGTTTTGGTCTGTTTTCTTCTTTGAAGAATTCTGTGAACCATACGTTGACCGCTGCCTGGTTGTTGGCATCGAAATTTGGGTTTTGTTCTTCCGCGTAATGTTGCTTGTAGTGTTGTAAAAAAACTGCTATTTTTTCTGCGTCTGTGGAATATATTCTTCCGTTTTCTTCTATTTCTGGAATCACTGATTTGGTTCTGTATTTAGTTAGATGGTTTGTTTTTTGATAAAAATTTCTCCCTTGGGCTTCATTAATTTCTTGACATGTTTTTAGCCAGCTGTTTTGCCTAAATTGAAATATCATCCCTTGGATACTCTTGTTTAATCTATTCAATCTTATTTTTATGTGTTGATCTGGATTAGCACGATATTCCCGGAGCATCCTCCTTTTTTGTTTAATCAACCTGACTACATACGGCGGGAGTGGAAAGGAATAGAACTGACGATTTACTTGTGGCGAGTTTTTTAGGATGGATTCCTGAAGTCTATGATTAAACACCTTAATTTGCTTCATATTGATTGCCGTAAACATTTAATAATAATAATAAAAATTATATTTCAAATATTTATAATATAATAAACATGTTAATGTGTTATTCTTCAATAAACTTATTCATAAATTCCCCGAAGACATGCTTGTTGAGGGCAAATCTTATCTAAAAGTATTTAAAATTATAAGTATTTAAGAATATTTTTATAAAAAGGGGCAAGGGCTACTTTCTTGATGTTAGTTATATTACAATTCTGAAAAACATTAATTTTATAATTTTTTTACAATAATATTAAGTAAATAACATTAATAGCATTTCCAAAAATATTTTTAAATCCTGTTTCCAATAAAATTATTAGATTGTCAAAATTATACTATTAAGTGAACATTTCAAAGTTAATACCTATGTTAGTTTTAGTAATTTTAAAAGAAAGAATATTAGAGTCACACCACTCTTTAATTTTTATTAAATCTTCATTAATTATTTTAATAAATTCAATATAATATTTACTATGCCAAAGTATTGTTGTATCATCAGCAAACATGATGAATTTACCATTTATAAGAATTGTCGCAAGGTCATTTATATAGATTAAAAATAGCAAAGGACCAACAACTGAACCTTGAGATCTTTCAGATTAATGCGATTTAAACAACTTTAATGATATACCTATAGAACCATAAAGTTCAAGCTTCTTTAATAATATTTCGTGGTTAACACAATTAATAGCTTTTGAAATGTCACAAAATATTTTTAGTGAAATAATTTCTTTAATATTTGTTCCTAAATAATTATTTAAACAGAAACGTAAATATTTAAAAGGTTTTTGTCCTTCCGACCTATTTATTTTAGATTTGACTTATTTATTTTAGGTTTATGGATATTTCATTTTTATAACGTGTATTATGGTTATGGTCTTTAAACTATAATATTAGGTTTTTATTTTTAAATATATATAGGTATTAAAATATTATAAATATAAATTTGTCTAACGTTTTTTTTTTTGTTTCTGAATATGATTCTTTTATTTCTTATTAAATGTAATTTTCAAAAATCTTTTTGGTAATACAGGCGTCCCTCGTTTTACGCGGGGGTTACGTTCTTTGAAAACACCGCGTAAAAAGAAACCGCGTATATCGAAACAAAAACATTTTATTACATAAACTTTTATTAAATACATAATATGTATACATATGTACATATTATGTATGAGAACATTAAACGTACATATATGTACTATGGCATCATAAATACATATAAAACATCTTTAAAAATACAAACAAAAACATTAATTTTTAGAGAAATAAGACGTAATTTTTGACTGTATAGCTTCGTTGCGTAAATTCTTCTCAACTTCCTTGTATGCTGCCAATGCTGCAAAAACCTCTCGTTTAGTTTTTAAACTTCTTTCCATTGTAGGATCTTCGCTGATTAACAGGCGGGTACCAACCGCGTATAAGTGAACCGCGTAAAATAAATCACTGGTGTCAAAAGCGCAAACGCGTATAAGCGAAACCGCGTATAAATGTGCCGCGTAAAACGAGGGACACCTGTACTTCTAATTTTTTAACTAAAGTTCTATTAATGCCTCCCCAACCCAAAATTCCGTAATTTAAATGGGTTTTAACTAATGCATACTTAATATAATATTTCTAGATGTTTTATATTTAGAAATTTTTAAATGTTTTTAAAAATTGGTAGTACCTACTTAAACTTCTTAATTTTTTAACCAAATATTATACTTGAAAATTCGAATTCAATTTACTGTCAAAAGTTATTCCCATATATTTTACATGATTACTTTTTAAAATTTGAATTTTATCCCTTTTGAATTGATACTATTCATATTTTGTGTTACATTATTAAGGTTTAAAGCAAAAGGAAGATAATTTGTTTTAAATAAATTATTATTGAGCCAATTCTTTATAATTTTAAAATTTTCTTTAATTTTCCTATTTAAATTGCCCCAATTTGTATCCCTATAAAAATTAGCAGTATCATCTGCAAGACTATAAATTTTTACATGGCAATTTATTTTAGAATAATCGTTAATATAAATACATATTAAAAAATAATGATCCTAAAATTGTTCCTAGGGGAGCACCATATTTAAATACTTTTGGATAGCTTTCTTTTTTATCTATTTTAACATAAGTTGGTCTATCTTTAAGATAGTTTTCAATTAATTCTATATGCTTTCCTCTAAATCTAATATTTTCAGTTTTTTTAATAGTAAATTATGGCTAACCCTATCAAAGGCTTTTGCTAAATCTAGAAAAATAAAAATACAAGGTGTTTTATTATCTAATGCATTAATGCATTGTATATTTGTTCTGTTAGGTAGCAAATAGCATCTTGCGTCGATTTATTTTTTTGAAACCCAAATTGTTTTTAGGAATTAAATTTAATTTTCCTAAATAATTCTCAATTCGTATTTTTAAAATGTTTTCAAACATTTTAGCTAATGAAGATAGCAATATTCAAAATCAAAAAATCAAAATCAAAATCAAAATCTTTATTTCATGTGAGGATCACAAATGTAATATACATACGTCAAAATAATAATCAGTCTGCAGGAAAAAAAAACATTTTCACTCAGAAACCAGATTATACCAGTAATAAATTTAAAATTAAAACTACCGTTAAGGTTCTGATACGTGACAAGTAAACAAATTTAAAAAATTTTAAAATTCAGAATGTAAAGTTTACGTGACAACATAAAAACACACAGATTTAAAATTCAAAATGTAAAATTTACAATAGTAGATACATTATACAAAAACTACGAGAAATGCGACATATACTCTTCAGGCGAATAAAATGAGTTGAAAATCATAATTTGTTTCATTTTCTTTTTAAAGCTAAGAAACGGCAATTGTTTGATTTCTGCCGGAAGAACATTAAAATATTTTACTGCCCAATATTAAAGGTCTATAATTACTAATTTTACTTACTGTTAATTATATTTTCAACTTCTTTATGATTACTATTGATTACTCTCTTCTAAATACAATGAGTCTAAATGTGTCGTTATTACACTTATTGATTTTATTTGTTAGATTTTTACCGACTATAGAAAAATAGTCGTTAAAGCTATTAGCACTATTGACTTATTTTGAATTTTAATTTCGCTTAAATTTTTTGTCTTTGATTTTTATTACATACTTTTTTAATAGTTCTCCACATATCTTGATTAGACTTTTGGCATTTATTAATTTCATGTTTATAAAATTTGGTTTTTGTCTCTTAAATTAGTTTAATTAATTTGTTTTTTAATCAATCATTCTTATTTTTTTGTAATTTTTTATAAAATTGGTTTTTTGTCTTTATAGAATTTAATAATCCACTAGTAATCCATTACTTCTCGTTTTAATTTTAATTTGAGTTGTACATTATTTTGAATTTCTTTTATTAAGTTATTAGACAAGTCATTTATTGTTTCATAATAAGGATAGGAAATTTGTTTAATCTGTTTTTGTCATATTTTTTTTTTTACTTTGTAGTAATTAACGTAATTTTTATACATTAATAAAGGTTCTTTATAAGTATCATTACCAATAAGTATTTTTTGTAAAATTGTTGGTTAATGATCCGTTATTTGATATTTAAAGATTATTGATTTAAAATTATCTTAATGTTCTCTTGTTTTTAAGAGTTATGTTCCTTTATTTCTCTTGTGTTTTTATTTATAAATGATATAAAATTATATTCATTCGATAAGTTTAAATACTCATTAGTATCTTTAGATTTTGAAGAAATATCAATATCTATGTCACCTACTAGAATTACTGCTTCATTTTTACAAATATATTTGATGTTATTAAAAAAAAATCTTTAAATTTATAGTAAATTCGAAACCATCTAGTGGGGGGGGGGGGGAGTTTATATAAAAGTATTTAAGTGAGGAATGAAACACAAAGTCTGCTCCACTAATTTAATAAATAGGTTCAGATTAACATCCCAAACATGTTTCAAAGGCATAAACCTTCATCTTCAGTGGGTAATTATTAAGATGTTGATATTTATGAAGAGACCAATGACATTGTTACGTTTTTTATAAACTGAAAAGGGAAGGAAAAAACACAAAATTAGACAATTTAAAAACCGCAAAGATATCATCAATAAAAGTTTAATATGATTAGGAAAAGATATTTAGTAAAATGTGGTGATTAACATAAAACCGCGAACATAGTAAAATAAAGTCAAGTTAGAGACTTACCTAATGTTGCAGAAAAATTTTTATGAAACCATATGTAACTTTAATTCGGTACAAATATATCCTAAATTAAAGTAAAATTATAATTAAATGAGCAAACATAATTTAAATGAATTTAGTTTTATTTTAATTTTAAACTTGTTGAAAAACCCAAATTTTACTGGGAGATTGTAAAATTTGGGTTTTTCAACAAGTTTAAAATTAAAATAAAACTAAATTCATTTAAATTATGTTTGCTCATTTAATTATAATTTTACTTTAATTTAGGATATATTTGTACCGAATTAAAGTTACATATGGTTTCATAAAAATTTTTCTGCAACATTAGGTAAGTCTCTAACTTGACTTTATTTTACTATGTTCGCGGTTTTATGTTAATCACCACATTTTACTAAATATCTTTTCCTAATCATATTAAACTTTTATTGATGATATCTTTGCGGTTTTTAAATTGTCTAATTTTGTGTTTTTTCCTTCCCTTTTCAGTTTATAAAAAACGTAACAATGTCATTGGTCTCTTCATAAATATCAACATCTTAATAATTACCCACTGAAGATGAAGGTTTATGCCTTTGAAACATGTTTGGGATGTTAATCTGAACCTATTTATTAAATTAGTGGAGCAGACTTTGTGTTTAATTCCTCACTTAAAATATTACTCCACTGTGAGATGGACTACTTCCATAAAATTAAAAGTATTTAGTTAGATTTGTCTTTTTAGCCAGTCCTATAAGAACATAAAAGAAACTATGATGTCTCGTCCAGAACTGCAAGCTTTTAACCGGCCAATACAAGATTTGAATCCTAAAGGATTTGGTTATACCGAATTTGCCTTACTAGAGGAATTGTTTGAACAAGACTTCGTCGCTAGTAATCAGTTAATTATTAAGGTTCAAGCTAATCCAGTTTGATGCGATTGTCGTCTTACTTTTGGTTAGTGGAAGTTTTAGCTATGCTCATAACTAAATTTTTAGCTTAAACTTGTTTAAATATTATTTAAATTGTTTTACACATTCCAAAGGTATTATTTTATATTTCTATTTTTTTTTGTTCTGTTATTTTTAAAGTATAATAGGATTTATTAAAGATTTAAAAGGTCATCATTTTGGTCTTATCATTGATCCGTATCCATTTTCAGGGGGATGCTCCAATTTAGAGCAACCAGTTTTATATTAAACGTAGTATCGTCGGCTTAATGAGAATACCGCGTAAAGTTTTAAGCAAAATGAGATTTTGGGGCCGCCTTGTAATAATTATTAAACCCATCAATTCAAAAAACTGCGCATCCGTGGAAATACACGTTCACGCTCAAAAGTTTATATTTATAATGAAAACAACTTAACCACAACCCGCTCTGTTTTTAAAATAACAAAGCGCATAATTCCCAGTTTGTACAGGGTGTTTTTTTTCGTTGATATTATAGGGTATAGGCTAAACGGTAAATCACATCTATGCTAACTAGATTGGTTTAGAAGATGCAGGGTGATTCTCAAAATCGGCGGTTTTTATTATCTCTTATGACTCGGTTATTTATGGAGATGAAAAGAAACTTTGGATACGAAAGTTTTATAACTTTTTACGTAGAATCCAGTGACGTATTAAAAAAAAAATAGATGTGTTAATTTTTGAGATATTACCAAAACTAGCATTTTCTTAAATGGGACACCCTGTGTCTGGGTGTCTCAAAAAATTGAATTTTTTTCTTGCGCTTGCAACAATATATAACACTTAATATTTTGCTTTGTTCTAAATAGCTAAAATACCAAGAATCAAAAATTTTTTAGTTGGCCATGGATTGAATCATTATTCCTTTATTTTATTATAGGTATATTAAAAACCCAGTTAACAGGAATATTAAAACATTGATAAACTAAAACAACAACAACTACAGAAAACAAACAAAAGTTTATAATAACAAGTCAACAATTATTTCATATGCTTATATATAACAATTAGCATATAGGTGCTTCATCACGAAATGTACTGAAATTGTCTACCATTCTGCTCGATGCATTTTTGGACTCGGCTTGTAACTGAATGAGTCGCGTTACAGATGTGAATATTTGGCACTTTTCCAATGCAATTAATAAAATTTGCTCTAAGCTCTTCTATAGTATTACTTCGGGTTTTATATATTTCATTTTTGATAAATCCCCAAAAATAAAAGTCGAGTGGTGTCAGGTCGGGGAAATCCAGAGGCCATCTGGCTATTATATGCTGGAGGACCATCTTGTTGTAAATAAACATTATTTCTTGCAGCTAATGGCATGTTATCCAACTCGATTACTACACATTCTTCGGAAATTTGGATGTATCCTTCAGCATTAAAATTTTCATTAAAAATCCTGTAGTTAAGGACCCTGTTTTGATATAGTGCCACCCATACATGGAACCCAAACCGTCCTTGTTGTACTCTGGCGACCGTCTGATAAGGATTTATGTTTGACCAATATCAACTGTTATGTCGATTAAAAATTCCTTCGCTAGATATAAAAGTCTCGTCAGTCCATAATATATTTTGAAAAAAATTGGGATTCCGATTAATCTATTGCAAATACCAATGACAAAATTCTAAACGCCGCTCTTCATCTCCAGGACGTAAGTTATGATTGAATCATAAATATCTCCGGGGTGAAGATTACTCATATTAAAGAGGAAAGAAAAATCTAAAATTCTTCACACAGCTTTACATTAAGGACACAAGCAAGCTCACAATGGCGAGCACAGGTTAACTCCTTTCCTTATTTTATACGGTTGATACTTATGCTTTCTTAACGTTTTTAAAACTTTAAATTTACTTGTGCCAATCTCTTATTCGATATTACGGCTAGATACCGTCGGATCAGCAGCAACACGAGCTAATGTATTAATTTCATCTCTTTTTCTATTTTCCTTATTGTAAGTCTTACCTCTTGGTTTTCCAAATGATCCATATCCCCTTAAATTGTTATATAATCTTTAATAGTATATTATTAACCAAGGTTTAGACAGCCATCATTATTGCCCGAGCGGCGAGTTTAAATCACGAGGAGCGAAGCGGCGAGGGATTTAAGACGCGAGGGCTATAATAAGCTGTCTAAACCGTGGTTAATATATTATTTTTTCCGCTACTACAAACTTTTATATGACATTTATCTTTATAGTATTAATAATTATAAAAAATTATAGGTACGTATAAGTATATTTTTTAATCAAGTTACCTGCGCTTTGGAATTGGCAAAATATTTTGTTGTTTTGTCAGGTGGCTTTGTCAATGTCAATTTGTGTTCATTTGTGTCATCAGATTTCATCATCAAGGGTAAACTACCCAATCGTTGTCACTCCACCAATTATTGGCACTTCTCTAAGTTTTTGTTAATTTCAAAAATCTTGCTAAAATATAGCCAAAATATAGGATATCAGAGTAATAGCGACAACCCTGGCCAATAGTTGCTGATCATTACGCCGTTTATGTCATTTTGGCGCCAGTTCTCGCGTTGAAAAGTGTCGTTCGATATCCTGAAAGTCCTGTAAAATTAGCGTAAAGGTAAGAATGCTCTTGGTAATTATATGATATTTTTTACCTTTAAACAGAAAAATTGATGTATGTATATTATAGATAAACATTGTCTTAAAGCTAAAAAATGATGTAAACCATTATAACCTAACATTTTAAAATCCTTTTAAAAATAATATGCCAGGTAAGTTTATCTTTGGTACCTAGCATATCTTAAACACACTATAAAAACTTCAAAATTTCCTTAGTATGAGCACCATGTTCCCATAAACTTTATTTTTAGGTGAGCACTGGTACAACTCATTTTTGCTTCGTCATCCTATTTAAAGTAATAGAACTCCAGAGGCCGTTACAGCAAGCGTCATCAAACCTTTCTGAAAACGATATTCGAATATGGTTCACAGACATTGAAGCATATTTAAAATCAAAAGGACATTTCTCTATTTTAAGTGATCCCAGCAGGGTATAATGGGGATGAGACTTGCTTTTTATTCTGTCCAAAACTCGGAAAGGTAATAGCTCCAAAAAAATGCAAAAAACGTTTATGAAATTGACAGGGGACAAGCAAAACAAAACCTGACTGTTATGTTCAGTTTTTCTGCTGCTGGTTCTATAACACCACCACTAATTATATTTCCGAACAAGAGATTAAATGCAGCTGTCTCGAATAGTATTCCCGATAATTGGGGTGTAGCTATGACGGACAATGGATGGATGAAATCCGAAGTATTTGTCGACTACATTAAAAATGTGTTTTATAAAACTCTCGTTGCAGCGAACGTTCAATTTACCGTGATCCTTTTTGTAGACGGTCACCAGACCCATTTAACATATGAACTAATCAAGGTCTGCACAGAATTACAAATAATACTCATAGCGCTGTGTCCTAACGCTACAAGAATATTGCAACCTGCTGACGTATCCTGCTTTAAGCCATTAAAAAGCTTTTTTAGAAATGGCGTTCTTGAATGGAGGAGAGAAAATCCATATTGCCAATTGGGAAAACATAAGTTTGCCCCAATATTAGCAAAGGCTATTTTACAACTTAAGAAGGAAAGCATCAAAATGGGCTTTCGAGCATGTAGATTATGCCCATGGAATCCTTGCGCAATAGATTTTTCTAAGTGCCTTGGAAAAAATGTTTCGCAAGAACCACGTGCATCTACCTCCAGAGCTGAAACTGAATTCCTAATAATGAAAATACTGAAAACCAGTTGAACAGTATCCAAGAAAACAAAAATGAAATAAGAAATGAAGAACAAAAGAGCAATATAATGAGATACCTAACGAAACCAAAAACTCCTCAAAGGATAGGAAAGAGGAATTCACAGAGAGTATCATATGCGTGAACCATATCTTATGATGTGGTTTCTAGCTTGATAAATGAAAAAGTAGTTAAACAGATCGAAAACGAAAAATTAACACATCTATATTTTTTTTAGATACGCCACTGGATTCTACGTAAAAAGTCATAAAAGTTTCTTTTTATCTCCATAAATAACCGAGTCATAAGAGACAATAAAAATCGCCGATTTTGAGAATCACCCTGTATCCTCTAAACCAATCTAGTTAGCGTAGATCTGATTGCGCCATTAAACTAAACACTAAAAAAGATAACGGGACACATATCTTAGTTTTTTCGTATCTCTTACCGTTTAGCCTATACCTTATAATATCAACGAAAAAAAAAACGCCCTGTACATTTGCAGGGGTGCCTGGCTCGCGTTGTGAGATTTTGATAGGTTTTAAAAGAAATAGTTATTGTAATGGAAGCCAGCCTTATATGCTTTTTAACTTTACATAAAAATAGAATACACTCTTAAAGGTTGGAGACGGGCCGGGACGCATTTCTTACATATTATGTGTTTGTTAATATACAAGGTGTATATAGTAAGTATATGGCATAGTCTCGGGAGCGTATAGGAGAGGTCAAAATAACCCTAATTTGTCATAGAAGAATAATTCCTAAAGTACCCTTAACGGAGTTACTGAGCCCCAAAGGAGTACCCAGCGATTAACTTTTGAACCAACATGTATAATAATTTAATGAAATTTTAATATTTTATGTAGGCCATTAAGAAGTCAGGAACGGACTTGCCACCACACTCGTTGGGCAAAAACTTCGACAAGTGTCATTTTACAGAGATGAAAACTAATTTTTTAAATACGCTGGCCATTCCTCTTTAAGAAAAGTACTATACATAATTAATATGTGGCATAAAAATAATAAAATTTGTCATTATTGCATCTCATTAATGCTCAAATGCATCTAACTTATGGACAAGCACTTGGCAATTGTGTGGATGCAAGAATAATTTATTCCGATACATTTCCAAATCGAAGTGTGCCGCATAAAGGAACCATTGAAAGGGTTGACATTTGGAAAATCACTAACCGCAGGAATGTTAAAAATGTGAAAGATTTGCTTTTTCTTGTTTACTTCATCATATTTTCTAAATAGGCGCCCTGTACCTATCTATACATTTCCTAAGCAGATGGATGTTATCTCGTTGTACTTGAAACAACATTCCAGGATTGTCTCGAATTTCGTTGAAACGGCGTGTTATTCTTTTTATCAGATCCTCCCTGGTGTGAACTGGCGTCGAATATACAAGCCTCATTAAATTTCCCCATAAAAAGAAATCCAATGGAGTCATGTCGGGCGTCCTCGGTGGCCATAAAATGGGCCCACCTCGACCTATCATCCATCGCATAGCAAAAGTATTGGATAAGTGCGGACGAAGTAAATTGCTAAAATGGGGCGGTGCACCGTCGTGCATCTACCACATCTAATTTCTAAGGGTAAGTCTTCTAATAAACCGTTTAAGTTTTGTTGCAAGAATTGCAAATACGTACCTTACACTTAAATTAAATAATAGGCAAATTACTATAGAAGTATACTACGCATTGTTTGAATCCCATCTTCGATACTGTCTGATTTTTTGGGGCTACATTTCTGTAAGCCGACTACATACTCCCTTCCTGATTCGAAAAAGAGCAATGAGAATGATATGTAACATCGACACATTTGCGCACTGTAAGCCACTGTTTAAATCACTCAAAATCCTTACCTTATATGATTTACTTACATTCGAAACTCTAACTTACTTACATAGACATGAAGGGAAGGCGAGACAAGGAATAACATACCAAATTATCTCACAAGATCCAGAAATAACTTAACTGTCCCTCAGTCTCGAAGTGAACTATCTAAGAACACAATCTATCACTTAGGAAAGACACTTTACAATAGTATACCCCTGATCACAAGACAGCTAAGTGCTAAGCAATTCAGTAGCAGGATTAAAAAATGTTTATTACTGAGCGCTAATTATTCCCTTGCCGAGTTTACTAATAATATAGTTCCTTTGCTGCAATATTAAATTCTGTTAAGGTAAGTCGGGGCAAGTGCACCCCTAAAAATCACAAGTTCAAATACCTATCTGTTTAAAAATTAGGAAAGTTTGCATTAAATGTCCTCATAATTTTTTTTTTTTTTTTTAATAATAATTTATTATTGACCTCAAAACAGTTTACAATAAAACTGGCACCGAGGCCTACAAATTGTATGGTATAATTATTTACATTCAAATAAAGTTATTCCGAAAGGCAAACAAATGTAGTTTATATTTCTTTATCCTGCCACTTAAATGTCTATACTCTATTTTCCTTTATATAGTTTTTACTACATTGATGTATATAGTGACTTCAAATAAATATAAAAATTTGTATTTAAAATGCCATATTGACAAGATGGCACTAATTAATTTTTTGCGATGACAGTGGGCGCACTTGCCCCACCAAACGGGGCAAGTGCGTTACTTCCTGATATTGGTACAATTCAATTTTATTCATTTAAATAAGGGGCAAGTGCGTTTATAGGTTATAATCGACACTTTCTAATGCCGTTTACAGATCTATATTATTTTGCTCCGTTCAAGAGATATCAACCCGAATGTGTGGCAAACAATACTGTTTAATTCTTTGTCAATCTCTTTATTAGAAGTTAAAAAATTTTAACAGTTAAATGAATACAATTAGTGCCGACATAGTTACCTAACTAAAAAATTGTCTTAATTACTGAATAAAATAATTATTAAAAGCAACTGGAAATACAAGTTCACCTCTCCTGCCAATAGAGGGCTTTGACAATAAAGCAACAATATCACCTTCATGTATCGTCGACACATCTTCAACCGGAGGATAGTGGAAAACTGATTTTTTTTTTAAAAAATCCGATTTTCTCAGGAACTTTGTTACTACTGTAGATTCTCGGGAGTTTATCTCCATGATTTGCCCAACATAGTGTTTTATGTTTCTTTTTCCTGGAAATTTTACTAGTATTCAATCTTTAACTTGCTTCTTGTCTAAATCTTGACCCAAGTCTTCTAGTTCAGCTGCTTCCATCTCCATATTTCTCTGATCTGTTCCAAAGTTTCTTCGTCATCTTCTTCATATTATATTTCTTCGTCATCTTCTTCATATTATATTTATTCTTCTTCTTCTTCTTCTGTTTCACTTTCTGGTTCTGATCTTCTGATTTTTTTTATTTAATTTTGCAGTATTTTGCTTTTCTATCTTTTTATTTTTCGTTACTAATTTTTCTAACTCTTTTTCTTTTAACCGTATTAATACTTCATTTCTGGTCACTATCTCCGAACCAGATGCCACTCGTTTTTTCGGAAGCTTTTCTTGAAGGGAACTTGATTTCATTGTTTGTAATAAAAGTTCCTCAAATGTGCAGCAAGAAGAATTTGATGAGGTGGAAGGCTGATTGCTGGATGTAGAATCAGCAGGAACAGTTGTACCTTCGTTTACTACGTTGCCCTTAGCATCATCAGTAATCGTTTTTGCAGAATTATCAGCTAGTGGTACCAGTACTAAAGAATCCAGGGAGTGTTCAGCAGTAATATGTGTTAAATATCGCTTATACACCAAGGGGTCATATTTTTCCCAAGCAATAACGGTGTTGTCATAGGGGTAAATCCCTGCCTTTTTAAAGCCATTTTTTATTAGGTCTGGATTTAGGTCCGACCAGATTTGTTGCATCATTACAGAAAATGTTTTTTTCATAACTCTTTTTCCAGGGGTTTTCCTCTGTCATTTTACAAGTTGCAAATCCCAGTTATCTTTTAGTGATTTGAATACTGCTAGATCCAGTGGTTGTAACAGATGACTGGAATGGGCTGGGAGTTTCAAAATTGTAACATCTTCTTTCATTGCTTCCTCGATAATGTCTAATCCTAGATGCGTAGCATGCCCGTCGTATATCAAAAGTATGGGACGTTTGTCAAATTTTTTTAAGAGCACTTTCTTAAAATAACTTTTGAAGACTTCGCTTTCCATCCACCCATTTTTTGTTGCAGCATATGCCATTATTAAATATAATCTTTGATATAACTGATGACATCTTTACAGCCACTGCTAAAAATAAATGCACTGGCTTCATTCTACTGGACTATAGTAAAGCTTTTGATACTATATAGACTATAGACTGTGAAGTACTGCATACGAAACTTAAATCCTTGGGTTTGGGTAATACTGCAGTTATATTTTTTTCAAGATTACTTTAGTAACGGAGGACAAACAAAAACAATATTTGGTGTGCGAGTCTATCATACACGGACCTTCAATAAAGTCTAATACAATTTTGATGTAAAATTAGTAGGGGAGCCAATATTCGAGGGTAGCAAAATTTACATGGGATTTCCCATAGACAACGTAACTATTAGACCGAACAATAACAACTAAACGTGTTGTCATCATTGTATTCCAGTGTAAAGTAAATCAACATTCAAGCTGCTCCCCTCCACTCGGTTTGCCAGACTTACGCCACAGAAAACGTAGTTTTCTGGGCTTACTCTGTTAAAAGTATTAACTTCTATGATTTACTAGAATAACATGATGTGGGAAATATATAACATTGCCTAAAACCTTGTAAAAAATCTGTAGTATGGCAACGCAGCAAAAAAGAATCCGCCCAGATCCCATCATTTTCGTGGCCATCCGCATCGGCTCGGCAATACTCGGCATAGCGGATGTTCCATTTCATTTGTGACAGCGTTTTTCTGTGGGTTTTCCTAGAGTTTTGTCAACCTAACCTTTATTGTTCTGTGGTTTTGTCGTATGCATATGTAAAGTCAGCGTAATCCCCACTCCCGACCCCACCTAGCTCCTCACAGCGTCTGGCCACCAAACGATTTTGGCATCACAATTTTATAGCATTTATGAATGGCGTGTCGGATCTATAGTTACGATGCCTATGGGATTTCCTATGGCCAGTCTGACGGTATAGTAATAAAACACCGCATTAAAGGACATAACAGTTTTATTACTTTGAGCATTTTTTTTGCATTTGATACAATTAATACATAAAAAAATATAAAATTTAACTATAATACAAAACTTAATTTTAAATAAACATAATTTGTGCTGTAAAAATACATAAATAACTACAAAATAAAACATTTATGGTTTTAACCTAATAACGGAAAGTTTTTGAAAGCGTGTTGTGTTTTGTACACAGAAAAAAATATATGCTCATTTGCAGGGGTACCCCATCCCTAAATTGTTCGGCTCGGGTGTTAAGTGGTTAAGCTGCAGCTGACACTTATATTACACCTAAGCCTAGTGGCTTTTACCTACTTAAATTTGACGAGTCGACATCGAGAAGAAATTCGAGAACTTTTCTGTAGGTTTTATGTGTTTATCTAAATATTTTACGGGTATCCAGAGATATTTGTTTAATATTCAGCTATTTTGCGTTCAAAAACTTTTCATTAACATTGATAAAAATAAAAAATTATTTTTTAATGACTACCTAACCTTTGGATTGATTGGAGTATTATCGTACTAAAGTTTATTGCAGGCAAGCTTGGATTTTTTCGATCCATTCTTGCGCCGATGCTGAATCCGAAGCACAGAAGTTGTAGGTCCGACGACTTGTGCGCAACTAAAACAAAATTCAAAATCAACATTGTTGCCGTAATACTCTGTTAAAATTCCCATAAAGTATTCATTTGTATAAAATTTAAATATATTACATAAAACAATTAGACGTACGCATATACCTGTATGTTGTACACAGCCTGTAACATATATCCCGTTTATTTCCCCCCTTACATTGCAAATTATAATCGCTTAATATAATTTATTATATTCTTAAAGCGGCGAAGATAATATTTAAGAAATATTGATGAATCATTTATTTCGGTGAATTTGGCAACCCACGTCTAATACAGCGCGGATTTCTGGGCTACAAATTATCACCTGGGCCTCCATAATTGTTTTGTCTCTTTCTATCGTATCTAATATTGAATTAGTGTAAATGTGCTTGCCATCATGACATCTTCATATATTTTACAGGCATTGGCGGAGCTTAGAATTATATTATTTAATTTTTAATTAATAATTACATTTAAACGTATGTAGCTGTTTGTAAAATGAAGTAGCCAAGGTAGGGAAGTAATTGCCAATGTTGACTAACTTCTTTAAGTTTTTTTTTGAAAGGGTAGATAGTCGCAAGAGGATAATAAAAGAGGGCACACATATGCTTGCCAACGTTTCGCTTTAACGATTTAAAGCTCCTTCATGATAAAATATTGGCATCTAAAGTCACAAACTACTCCATAGAGAAGAACAAAAAACCGAAATAGGAACAGATTAACACTCACTTCACTACAATTGACATGAAATATAAAATTAAAAAAAAAAGATTATACTAAAGATCACAAGATTGATAAAATTGCAACAACCACATTGATTTATCAACCATTTACTGTTAAATTGCCTCTTTCATTCTCTGTACGTGTTCAGAATGGCTCTTAATAATAGGAAGAACAAAACAACGCACCAAATATCAACGCTAAAGCACTAAAACTTTTATATTGCATTTAAAAAACGGGGGAAACCAATATGACATTTGACAAAAACATAAAAATCTCATTTTTCAGGACAGAATAAAACATTAGGGTGAGTGTGATTTTTCAAAAACATAATACTTTTAAAAATAAACTTCAAAAACAATCGCATAACAAACACACTGAATTTGACTGAATGCCCACCAGGAACTCTTGAAATTATTGTGATATTATTATTAACACAGCTCCCAGCTAGAAAATAGGCCATACTCTGCTAAAATAGAGCGATGGCCCGAGACGATTCCCATAAAATTGTCAACTCACAAGAAATCCAAAATATAGGCAATAATCTAAAAAACAAATTTAGTAGTGGATATGATGAAATTTCAACTTCTTTAATCAAGTATATGATTGAACCAATTGTGGACCCCCTTGTTTACCTAGTAAATAATACATTAAAGTACGGATTATTTCCTGACCAACTAAAACTAGCCATAGTAATGCCTATATTTAAAAAAGGCGTTCAAACAAAGGCCGAAAATGACCGTTCTATTAGTTTGCTCCCATCATTATCAAAATTTTTTTAGCGGATAATGGGTAACCATATTATGGAGTTTATGTTAACGCATGATCTCTTTAACGGGGTTCAACATGGATATTTAAAGGACAGGTCGACTCAGACAGCAGTGTTTCAATTTGTTGACCGGATTTTAGGGTCTTTGAATGACGGAATGATCCTCTTGGGAGTTGTTGGAGATTGACCCTGTAGATAACAGTGGGACCAGTTGGAATTGAGATTTTAATTGTCATTGTCAATATAGTTTTGAAATAAATAGTTTTTGAACAGTAAATATAATAATCGAAATATATAGAAATAGTTAATAGAAACCACATTTAGTGGTCCATTTGAGATAAAGAACAGCCCTAAGGAGAAACAGTAATAGCAGTTAGAAGAAATGGATGAAAAATCGTCGGAAATTGATAATCTGTCAAAAATGTCAAGAAAAACAGGAAAGAACTACATAAATATAGAAAATACTGATAAAATAAAGATTACGAAAGATAAAGTAAACAGTATAGATGATTTAGAAGATTTTAGAGGATTTCCGAATCCAGAAAATGAAAATTTACCTGAAAGAAAAAACAAAACCCATACCAAATCTTCAACAGGTACTAGTAACAAACAATCATCATTGCCACTTAACAAAAAATTATCTTTACAATTGGAAGCAAAAAAAAGTTAGCAGCTTTAGAAGAAGAAAGATTTTAGCGACAGAAGGAAATTATAGAAATGGAATTAAAACTGAAATTAAGTGAAACCGGTTCCTCTATAAATAGTGAATTGGGAGGTCAATTAGAAAAAATTAAAGAGGTAAATTACAACAATTATTTAGAGTCTATAAATGAGGAGAAACATATACAAAAAGTTAATTGCTGGTTAAACAAAAATGAAAATAAATTTGGGAATCAAGAAAATGACCTTAAATCAATAGCTACTAGTCGGCTTGATAAAGAACTAGACATTTCAGTCGAAGCAGGAAAAAGTAGATATTGAGAAAATCCTGTTAAGACAAACTATAGATAAAGAATTACCTTTTTTTCCGAAAATGTTAAAGATTGGCCCAGTTTTTATAGTCAGTATACAGGGTGATTCACGGTGGATGGAACATTAGACGTTTCTGACGAACCAGTAAAGGAATCGTTGCGAAAATTTGGTTGCTTACATAAACGGACATGCTCTACCCATCTAAAATATTTTTAACAATACAGTGATGCCGCTTCCACACAAAAATAATAGTAACTTTGATTTTTCAAATGGAACACCCTATATTTTATTTTATTTTCGAAACACCCATTACTTTTCTTACAATTTTTGTTAACTCTATTCTACACTTATCTCTTACCGTTTCTAAGATATAAATTAATTTCCGTTTTTTTTGGCCGAAAACTTCACTTTTAAAAATGCTGATAATTTTGAACTCTAAAATACTGAAACCCTGAAATTTGGTAAATAGTTAACTAATACCATAGGGCTCTTTGCCCTACCCTCAAATCTTAGTTGCAATATACAGGGTGGTTAAAAAATACACTTATTCTGGTAACTTGAAAAAGTGACCATAAGTCCTTTTTTTGAAATGTAACACCCTGTATATTATTACGTATTTGAAAAGCTGCTGAAATTTCTCCTAATTCTTGTATATTCATACCTGTACCTAACTAACTCGTTTAACCATTTTTTTGACGTATTAAGCATGATTTGTAAAAATTTCTATACAATTCAATTTTCATTCGGTTATTAGTAAGTTAGCCATGACAAAAACAATGATGTTGACTTATGTTACTATGGTTATCGTTTTGACATTTCATTAAGTTTAGATACAAGATAGTTACAGTACAAGACAGTTTAAAATCATGGAAGAAACCTATACAAATGCAGTTCTTATGAATTTATTTATTTTATTTGGACAATGTGATAGAATTATCACCAGGACATGTATAAAGTTTAACGAAATGTACCCTAATTTACAGCCAATGTATCTCAGAAAATTCATAAGGATCCAGAACAATTTTATTAAATGTTAACTAGTGAAATAATAAAAGAGTACTAAAATTATAACTAATAAAATGCTATTTTAACAAATGTTCAAAACGCTGGCCGTTTACATCCAAACACTTTAATATGCGGGTGTTGACTGCATTTGTCGTTGCAGATCTAATTTCGGTTGGGTTTAGATCTCTAAATACTTGAGTGACTCGAAGTAGCAGCTCTTCTTTAGAATTTACGGGTGATTTGTAAACTTTTTCTTTGAACATGCCCCACAAGTAAAAATCCAATGGATTGAGATCGGGTGACCTTGGAGGCCAATTCCAAGGTCCCAAACGTCTTATCCAACGATCGTCAAAAATCCTATCAAGTTCTGCACTAACTTCCCTAGTGCAATGTGCAGGAGCTCCATCAAGTTGATACCAACAGCTTCGATAATCTGCTAGTGGCAGATTATCTACAAAATTTTCGACATCTGTCCTCAAAATATTAACATAGTTTCTCGAATTTAATGACTCCTCGTATATTACATAATTTAATTGATTATCCATTAACATGCAAAAAACATTAAAACTAAATTTTTCTTGAAATCCGGCTTCTTTTGTTACATGCGGGTTTTCTCTGGACCAGAAATGACTATTTCGTCTATTAAAAATCCCTTCCCTTGAAAATTTTGATTCATCGGTCCAAATTATCCTATTTAAAAAATTTGGATCTTCTTGAGTGCGCGCCAATATCATTTCACAAAATTGTACTCTCTGTTGAGGATCTTGAGGCTTCATGGCTTGAACTTTTGTAAACTTGTAATCATGCATGTTATGTTTTACTATTCTTTGAACTGATGAATATGTTATACCTAAATCGTATTGAGCACATCGTATTGAAGATTGGGGAAATACATGAAAATATGCCAAAACATTAATCTCGTTGTCTTCGTTAGAAGTCACGGGTCGAGGCAAGTTTCTTGGCGCTTTTAAAGCTGAACCAAAGGCAGTAAAATTGTTCTGGATCCTTATGAATTTTCTGAGATACATTGGCTGTAAATTAGGGTACATTTCGTTAAACTTTATACATGTCCTGGTGATAATTCTATCACATTGTCCAAATAAAATAAATAAATTCATAAGAACTGCATTTGTATAGGTTTCTTCCATGATTTTAAACTGTCTTGTACTGTAACTATCTTGTATCTAAACTTAATGAAATGTCAAAACGATAACCATAGTAACATAAGTCAACATCATTGTTTTTGTCATGGCTAACTTACTAATAACCGAATGAAAATTGAATTGTATAGAAAATTTTACAAATCATGCTTAATACGTCAAAAAAATGGTTAAACGAGTTAGTTAGGTACAGGTATGAATATACAAGAATTAGGAGAAATTTCAGCAGCTTTTCAAATACGTAATAATATACAGGGTGTTACATTTCAAAAAAAGGACTTATGGTCACTTTTTCAAGTTACCAGAATAAGTGTATTTTTTAACCACCCTGTATATTGCAACTAAGATTTGAGGGTAGGGCAAAGAGCCCTATGGTATTAGTTAACTATTTACCAAATTTCAGGGTTTCAGTATTTTAGAGTTCAAAATTATCAGCATTTTTAAAAGTGAAGTTTTCGGCCAAAAAAAACTGAAATTAATTTATATCTTAGAAACGGTAAGAGATAAGTGTAGAATAGAGTTAACAAAAATTGTAAGAAAAGTAATGGGTGTTTCGAAAATAAAATAAAATATAGGGTGTTCCATTTGAAAAATCAAAGTTACTATTATTTTTGTGTGGAAGCGGCATCACTGTATTGTTAAAAATATTTTAGATGGGTAGAGCATGTCCGTTTATGTAAGCAACCAAATTTTCGCAACGATTCCTTTACTGGTTCGTCAGAAACGTCTAATGTTCCATCCACCGTGAATCACCCTGTATATACACTACAAAAATACTTGACTTATCAGAGGAAGAAAATGTATGTAGATTAAGAGAATGCTTAAAAGGTGATTCACGAAGGTCTGTAGAAGGTTTATTAATTTCCACGTCAGTTGCAGCAACATCCATCATGGAAATACTTAAAAATAAATATGGAAGGCCAGATGTAATAGTAAGAACTTTGGTAACTGAAGCAAAGTTGATGCCCATAGTTAGAAGTAATGATTTTATGGCTTTAACATATTTTTCTGAAACCGTCACAAATTTAGTACTTACCTTTGAATCGCTTGATATGCAAAATTACCTGTCTTGTCCCCAATTGCTGGACGAAATGATGCAAAAGCTTCCCTATGGTATGCAGCTTTCCTGGGGGGAAAAAGTAGCGAGAAACCATGGAAGGTACAATTTGAAAGATTTTAAGAACTGGATTTATGATAAAGCTCAAGGAACAGTTAACCACAGGTCACCAAATTATGATAAGTTTAAAAGAACAATGGTACTCACAAAGAATGAGGGATGAAAGACATATTTTAAAGTCTGTACTTTATCCAAAGAAAATCATAACTTGGAAAAATGTGACAAATTTTTGGAAATGAGCGTAGATGAACAATAGAAGTTTGTCAAATGCAATAACATGTGTTTCTGTTGTCTAAAATCATTACATAAAATTTTGAATTGTAGAAATAAAACCGAATGCAAAATGTCAGCATGCAAGAAAACCCACCATAGGCTCCTTCATTTTAATGGCCCAACACGAACTTTGACAAATGAAGAAAGAACTAGAGCTACACAAGATAAAAATATTGAAAATCCAGGATATGAAATCTTCTCTAATTCTCAATCAGGGACATCCAGTCAAGTTGTAGCTCACACGATCAAGAAGTAATATAATGAAATTCTACTTAAAATTGCTCCAGTCATTTTAAAAACTGAAAAGACAGAAAAGAAGATATATGCACTTTTTGATGATGGATCAACTATAAGTCCTATTGATGAAGAACTGGCAACAGAACTAGATATGTATTACCTCAAACAATTTTAAATTTAAGATGGACAGATCGAGATACTTCCAAACGAACAGACACAAGAATGGTTAATTTTGAAATTGCTGGTGAGTCAGAGAAGGTGTTCTATAAAATGAATAATGTTTACACTCTCAAAGATATGGATCTACCAGTACAAAATATTAACATAAAAAAATTACAAACAAAGTGGAAACATTTACAAAATATCACATTTGAAGATATTCAAGAAATTCAGCCAAAACTTCTTATAGGCCAGGATTATTGGGACTTGATTACAAGAAAACCTATAGAAGGTCCTAAGAATTCTCCCGCCCTATCTTACACTAAGCTTGGGTGGATATTATTCATGGAAATCTTGGTGAGTTCAGGGGAAGATTAGACGAAACGATTAGTCTTCATATTCGACAAGAGAAAACGGACGAAAAATTACATGATTTGGTCAAGAGTTTTTTAGTACAGAATCTTTGGGTATAAAGTATAACGAAGCGCAACAGTCGATAGAAGATGAAAGAGCAGAAAGTATTTTAAGAAAAGTTTCGGTAAGGAAAGAAGATAGATGGGAAACTGGACTTATTTGGAAACATGAAAATGAAAAATTGCCTGACAGTAAACTTATGGCATTCCGAAGACTTGAATATATATAGAAAAGAAAATGGAAAAAGATACACAATTTGCTGAAAGTTATAGAGAGAAAATAAAAGAATATGAAAAGAAAGGATATGCAAGCAAAATTGCTAAAGAAGAGCAAAAAGAATCAGAAAGAACATGGTATTTACCTCACTTTGGAGTTACAAATTCTAGCAAGCCAGGAAAACTGAGATTTGTTTTTGATTGTGCAGCAAAAATAGAAGGAAAAAGTCTGAATGATTTTCTTCTAAAAGGTCCTGATTTGTACAATTCTTTAACATCAATAATACATAAATTTAGAGAGCACAGAATAGCATTTTGCGCAGATATAAAGGAAATGTTTCATCAAGTGTTAATAAGATCTGAAGATCAAAATTCTCAACGATTTTTATGGAGGAATCGACCAGAAGACGGCATCGATACGTATGTAATTGTAATGCAAGTTATGATATTTGGAGCCGTGTCGTCTCCGTATACAGCTCAATATGTAAAAAATATTAACGCTGAAGAATTTTCCGATTATAATCTACGTACCGTGGAAGCTATTATAAAAAGACATTACATGGATAATTATTTGGATAGCATACCTACTTCTGAAGAGGCAATTAAACTTATTAACGATGTTATTATGATTCATAACAAAGGAGGTTTCGAACTTCGTGGATGGATATGCAATTTAGAAAAGGTTTTTGAAAGTGTTCCCTTACATTTACAAAGTACTGAAAAAATATTTGATAAGTCGGGAACAACACAGAGGATACTTGGTTTAAAGTGGGATCCAAAAGAAGACGTTTTGAGTTTCCCAATAAAAGTCGAGGAACTAACGAAACAATTACCTACAAAAAGACAAATTTTAAAAATTATTATGACAATATTTGATCCTTTAGGTTTGTTGGATTACATAAGTAAAGGCTAAGATTTTATTACAAGATATATGGAGAAGCGGCATTGGATGGGACGATGAAGTATCAAGAAATCAACAGAAAAAGTGGATCAGCTGGCAAGAATGTTTAGAGCACGTACAGAAATTAAAAATACCAAGATGTTATAATACAAACAATAGTCACACAGAAATGCAGTTACATATATTCTGTGATGCAAGTGAACAAGCTTTTTCTGTCGTTGCATACTTAAGATATGAGGAGAAGACAAAAGCAAATATTGCTTTAGTAATGTCTCGCAATAAAGTCGCTCCAATGAAAAAAATTACAATTCCGAGGCTAGAACTAAGAACAATAAAGAATTCTCACACTTTAAATATAAATAAAACATTTTTATGGAGTGAGTCGATGTCAGTACTTGGATGGATAAGATCAGAAAATCGAAAAAACGGTACCTTTATTAATCATAGAGTTGCAGAAATTTTAGAAAACACCAATGATTCTCAATGGAGATGGATTCCTTCAAATTTAAATGTAGTAGATGAAGCTACCAGAGATGATAAAGCTGCAAATTTAAACTTTGAAAGTAGATGGTTTAGAGGACCCGATTTTTCCTGTATATTTTTGGCTAAAGAAAAGCTTGCTAAAATTAAAGAAGAGGATTGTGTTCTTACAAACATCGTTGTGGATACCTCATTTTTGCCAGATGTTCAGAGATTTTCCTCATGGAAAAAATTGATTAATTCGACAGCTTATGTTTTAAAATTTATACAGTTACTGCAGAAAAAAATACCAAAAAACGATCGACTACTGTCATATGAAGATATCCAAGCTGCAGAAAAATTATGGTGTTTGGCAGTCCAAAAAGAAGCATTTCCCAAAGAATATAATCAATTATTAAAAGTCAAAAACGTTGAAAAAGAAAGTCGTCTGTATAATTTGTCACCCTTGCTCAAAGAGGGATTGATTTGTATTAAAGGAAGATTGGATTATTCACCAGATTTGGACATACAAACTAAGCAACCAATCATTTTAGTTAACAATCATTATTGTACAAGGTTGATTGTGAAGGAGTTTCATATAAAGACAAAACACGGAGGAGTATAAATTGTCCTAAATGAAATTAAACAAAAATTTTGAATTATACAACCCCGAAGAACGTTCAAATCAGTTATCGAAAAATGTCTTTATTGTAGAATTAGAAAAGCAAAACCACGGATACCAGAAATGGTACAACTTTCAGCAGAAAGAGTCACCAAACCATTGAGACCATTCTATTTTCGTGGAGTGGATTATTTTGGCCCAATGAATGTAAAAATTGGAAGGAGAGAAAAAAGATATGGTGTATTATTCACCTGTTTATCAGTTCGTGCAATACACATTGAAATGGCTTAATCTTTAACTACATACTCTGCCATTTTAGCTATACGACGATTTATTGCAAGAAGAGGGCAGCCACACATCATATGGAGTGATAATGGTACAAACTAAACTTCAGCAAATAAAGAATTAAAAAATGAGTTAAAAAATGTAGATGAAAATATTATTAAAGCAAAATTATTAGCTACTCAGATTATTTGGAAATTTTTACCACCTGCCAGTCCTCATATGGGAGGCGCATGGGAACGTATGGTGAGAAGCGTCAAAGTAACTTTAAAAATAATAATAAAAAAACAGTGTCCCAGACCTGAAGTATTAGAGACGCTCTTGGTGGAAGCAGAAAATATCATTAATAGCCGTCCATTAAGTTATGTATCTTCAGACCCTAACGATCCAGAAAGTCTAACACCAAATCATTTTTTAATGGGATCGTCAAGTTCCACAAAACCACCTTGGTTGTTCCAAAATAAGCCGGACGATATAAGAAAACAGTGAAAGTATGGACAGCAGCTTACGGAAAACTTTTGGAAAAGATGGGTAAAAGAGTATATACCAACTCTAATAACTCGAAGCAAATGGCTGCAGGAAAAGGCAAATATTAGAAGTAGTGACCTAGTTGTCATTACAGATAATAGTTTACCCAGAAACAAGTGGCCGCTGGGCAAAATTGTGAATATATATCCTGCAAAAGATCGGAAAATACGGATTGTAGATGTAAAAACCAAATATGGAACCTATAAGAGACCTGTTGCCAAAATATGCCCGCTTGAATTGCCCGAGGGAGGTGATAAATAACATTGAAATTTATTCACGGGGGAGAAATGTTGGAGATTGACCCTGTAGATAACAGTGGGACCAGTTGGAATTGAGATTTTAATTGTCCTTGTCAATATAGTTGTGAAATAAATAGTTTTTGAACAGTAAATATAATTTGAGCTATCGAAATATATAGAAATACACCACAGAAGTATTTCTTGACCTCTCAAAGGCATATGATACATTGGACTATGAAATCTTGCTTGACAAGTTGGAACTGTATGGAATTCGAGGAATGGTCTTGAGATGAATCAGATCATACCTATCGGAAAGGTACCAAAACGTAACAATAGGTAAGGGAAAGGACCGCGTAACATCTAATAGAGCGGAAATAAAACTAGGAATACCACAGGGAAGTGTATCGGGACCTCTACTATTCATTATCTATGTAAATGATATTACAGAACTACTTTCTATCGAAAATAACTGTACTTTAACAAATTTATGCGGAAGATTCCAATTTCCTCACAGTGGCTCCAAGTCTGCCAAGTATTAATATAAGAACTGAACGAATAATGATGGGAGCAAATGAGTGGTTTGCCAAAAATAAGCTTGTGTTAAATGGATCAAAAACCAATCCTATACTATTTAAAACCACGAGGTCTACATTGGAAGAAATGGAACATATCATTGTAAATAATGGTAACTAAAACTGTCAAAGACGACAAAATTTTTGGGAATGGTCTTGGATAGTACTCTATCATGGGACCATCATGTAGAATATGTTCTTGGTAAACTGAATAGGGTATGTTACACTTTACGCATTTTAGTTAGATATCAGATAGGCAGACATATAAAATGGTCTACCATGCAAATTTCGAATCACACGTCAGATCAGACGAACGATTGTTTATATGTCAAAAAAGAGCAGTAAGAACAATATTGGGTCTTAATTTCAGAGAAAGTTGTAGAAGTAAATTTAAAGAGAACCATCTTCTTACTGTCTCTGCAGTTTACATACAGGAATGTGTTTTATTCTTTTTTAAAAACAGATCCTTGTTTAGATACAGTGAATCACAAAATAAATATCCAACAAGAACGATGAACTATACTTTCCCTAAACATAAGCTGACATTGTACGAAAGTGATGCTTCATTACAACTGTATTAAACTATACAATAGTCTTCCATAATACATCAAAACTTGTGACAACATTAAAAAAGTAAAAAAAAAACGCATTTAAATTACCAAAAAATATGCTTACTTTATCTCTTATTTTTATTTTTTTAACTTTTTTTAAACTTTCGATACATGATAGCCATCTTTGGTCAGCTAAGGAAGCACAATCCTTTGTAAGTATATCTCAATTGAGTAGAAATTTTATGAAGGTTTGATAACACTACCAGTGAAGTACACTAGAGGGCATAGTTGTATCATTTAATTAACATATCAGAGTCGAAAATCAACTCTTTACAATAATCACAATCAAACTAAAGACAAGAGACTAGAGCAAACTATATTGTGCTAAGGTTGCTTGTATCTGTTTTACAATTCACGGCCAGGTTTTTTTTTTTGTTAATGTAACATTTCTGGTATTTTTCTTTTTAGGGTGTTTTCTTCAAACCCACAAATTTTGGGATTGTCAAAATTGAAGTGTTCCGTTTCAAGGTGATGTGAAGAAAGAGCAGTTCTTTCGCTTTTATTAATATTGGTGACCTTACAATCGTAACTGTGCTGGTATACTCTTTTGGTCAGTTTTTGTCGGGCAATTCAAACAATCAATTCGGTAGACCAAGTTAGATCTTCCAACTCGAAGTGTGAGGTCTTTAATTTTGCTAAACAAGTCACCTACAGTTTTTTGGAATAACTTACTAATTTCATGTTCTGACCAATTTTCCACTCAAACCAGGTATCATTGGGATTTTAAAATATCCAATATGTTCGTTAGATTGTTAGATCTCTACGTTAACTGGTCTCTTAACAGTGCGGTTACTGAACAGTACAGGGTGTCAAGTTTTCGATGGCTTTACGGGGTATCTCCGTTATTAGTAAAGATAGAAAGTTACGGTTTTCGCAGCACTGTGCTACTTTTTTGTGAAACAAAAGATGCCGCAATCAGAATTTTTTTAGTACTCCTTGTTTTTGATATACGGGATGTTTTTGAAAATATTACATATAATGACACCCCCCATATTTAGGTTACCCTGTAGCTTATCAAAGAGAAAAAAATGTTCTTTTTGTAGTTTTTTACGTAGAATCCAGTGACGTACGTGATGAATTTAAAATAATAAAAGGCCGCATTTATAACTCCCTAAATACTCTTTCAGTGGCATTTCTTCAATCTGCAATTGTTTGGTATTGAATAGAATACATTTTATTTTCAAGGTATCCCCACAAGAAATCCAAAACCGACAAGTCGGGTGACTTTGGTGGCCATCTTACAGGTCCATTAGTTCCAATCCAGTGGTCTGGGAAATTTTTGTTTAAGTAGGCCCTGATAATTATCGCATTGTGAGCGGGTGCTCCATCTTGTTGCAGATGCAAGTTATTGAGACAGGGTCTAAGGGCACGTCTTCTATTAATTCCGTTATAACGTTATCCAGAATTTCCAGATATTTATTTGCATTAAGGCTGCCTTCAAATATATTATAAATTATTTTGCTTCCTAGTATAAAACATAAAACGTTAAAGCCAAACCTGCTTTGCCCCTCGAGTGGAAATTTTACATGCTGATTTTCCTGAGACCAAAACCTCGTATTGTGCCGATTAAATATACCAGCACTGGTAAAATGAGCCTCATCGGACCATATAACGGTTCTTTCAAAATATTTTGTAAATACCAATTACAGAACTCTATACGGCGCTGTGCATCACCAGGATGTAAGTTTTGTACTAGGTGGAATTTACATGGCTTAAAATTGTGTTTTTTTTAGGATTGTTTGAACTCTTGATTCAACTACTCCGACCGAACCTTCAACCGTTCTGCAAGAACTAGTTGGATTTGTTTCAATTGAAGCTAAAACATTTATTTTATTAGTCTCGCGGTTTTCCTTGTTGTAGATTTTAGGCCGAGGTTTAGAAAATGAACCGTGTTCAATTAAATTTGATTTCATCCTTGGAAAAATTATTTTATCCGGCTGTCGTCTTTCGGGATATCTACAAGTTATTTAAGAAATTTAATAAATCTTCATAGAGATACTACAAAAAGGCGTATATTTACCTATTGAAATACACTTCTACTGCTTCATCTGCATTTTCATTACAAACATAACAAACGAGCATTTCGTATTTTTCATTATTTTCAAAGTTTACATTTTCTGCCATAATTAGGACAAACTGATTTTTTACTATTAATTAAAATAAGGTATTATATATTTCTGAGAAGCTTGTTATAAACTAAATTATAATACTAAAAATATATAGAGTGACCCATTTAAAAAAAAATCAAGTTTGTTTTTTTTTCTCGGACACTATTGAACGACAAAAAGAACCTAAATATAATGTGTCCCAAAATGTCAAATTTTCAAAAACATCCCGTATATCAAAATCAAGGACTAGAAAAATTCTGATTGCGGCATCTTTTGTTTCACAAAAAAGTACCGCAGTGCTGCGACAACCGTATCCTTCTATCTTTACTAATAACGGAGATATCCCGTAAAACCATCGAAAACTGGACACCCTATACACTGTTAATTAGGGATCCAGGATAGCTATTTTTTAGGAAAATCTGTTTGATCAATAGAAAGTTGTGGTCCCTGAACTTAGGGTGGGCCAATGTTACAGCCCTATGCACCAATGACTTAATGGTGGCTATTTTATGGCATAGGCTGTGATTGAAATTGACAACCAGTCAGTGATAAGATTATTATTGTGTTCCGTGATCACAACCATTGAAAATGTTAAGTACAGAAAGGTCACTATAAACAGATACAAACAACCTTAGCACAATATATTGTAATCTCAGTAACTAATTTTGGGTTGCTCTAGTGTCTTGTCCTTAGTTTGATTTTGATTATTGTAAAGGGTTGATTTTCGAGCCGGATATGATAATTAAATGATACAACTTAATAGCTCTGCCCTCTAGTGTACTTCACAGGTACTGTTCTCAAACCTTCATACAATTTCTACTCAATTGAAGAATACTTACAAAAGGGTGTGTTTCCTTAGCTGACCACCGAAAGTTTAAAAAAAGTTAAAAAAATAAAAAATAAGAGATAAAGCAATTTGGTAATTTTAATAATAACATCACAATAATTTCAACAGTTCCTGGTGGACATTGAGTGTGTTCATAAATCGCTATTCTGTAGACTAGTATATGGTCAACTCAAGAAAATTAAGATTAGACACTTTATTTGTCAAAGCAATTAATAGATAATTAAACGTGTTTTTTTTATTTCCTTAAAAAAATTACATGACAAAGTATATTATGCAAAAATAAGACTTTAGGATATTTAGTTTTTAAATTATTTTTAATGATTCCATTTTTAAGTGTGTTATTATAAACGATTGACAAAATATCTATGGAAATCTTTTAAACACATTTAAGCTTTAAATGTATCAATTATTTTATTTTTGTATAAGTGCATTGCGACAAATGTGGTCAAAACTTGGCTATGGCTCGTTTAAACAAAAAAACTTATGGTATAATATGTAGATACAGTAAAACCTGTTTGCGACCGCCTGCATTGAAAGATGACCAGTGTACTGGAAAAAAACAGCAAAGCAACGATTTACAATTCTGTTCTGAGCAAATGTGGAAGATGAGAAGGAAAAACCACTTATACTAGGCAAAAGCAAAAATCCTCGATGTTTTAAGGGCGCACATATCGATAAGTTACCTCTCCAATATTATCTGTATTAGACATAAATCCGTAACATAAATAATAACTTCGAAGAAGATAATATTCCGCTCGCACAACTGTTTCCTAACATTAAGGACACATTTGTAAACTTGAAACAATTTGCCTCTATTGATAACGATTTGCCAACAGAAAGTGCAGAATTGACTATCACCGAGTGTATTGAAGAGATCCACGAAACGGATGAAACTACTCCCAACTCGGAGACAGAGGAACCTGAACTTGCTCCAGTGTCGAAAATATCAAGCCTATCTAAAGCCTGCGTAAACTTAAGAGACCTAATAATGTTAACAATTTTGATAAGTCTACAAATATTTCTCAATTGCTGTTACAATGTGAATCTGAATTTTATAAAATAAAAAATATGAAACAATCATTAATTTCTGATTATGTTAAAAAATAAGAATTTCAAAGCAAACATACAGTACATTGTATAATTAGCATGCACGTGCAGTATATACATGTTGGTAAATTGGCTTCATCTCATTTTTTTTAGTTCTGATAAATTTAAACAAAAATATTTAAAATTATTTACATATATCTAGATACTTATTAATAAACAAACACTGTAAAATGCAGACCACTTGTTTTGTTTATTCTCTCTTACCGACCAATATTAGATTCCCCGAGGGTGGTCGCTTTTATATTTGTAGCTCTAGAACCGTGGGGCGAACTATATAAACCATCATTTCGTTGAGACCGCGTATGAGAAAATTACTAAATTAAAATTATTTCAACTTACATCGAAAAAAGATTTATCATCAATTTTCTTGGGTGCACCTGGGGCGGGTGTCATCGAGCTAACTGACATGACCTCGGCCAAATCTGCAAATAATTAAAGGATTAAAACAAATCTATTTTGAAACCCGCTTTTTCTACTTACCGATGTATCCCTTGCAGTGGGAATCCTTCATAGCATCGTAGTACCTCAACTGGTGCTTGATGGAGTCCAGCACGAACCACCTCTGTTTCCAGCCCTTCAGCAAGGCACCCCTTTTGTAAAGGTACCCCTCGTGGGTACGGTTCTCCGCTACGTTGGAGGAGAACTGGTCGTAGAATTGTTGACTAGAAGTTTGCCTTGCACTGCCTACACACAGAGAATAAAAATAATAATTACTACACAATCTAAGTTAAAGTGATATAGCAAAAAACACTCGGCAACTTAGTTTGTAATCGTTTCAAGTTAAATTATACAGTGAGAACATCTAACATGGAATAGATTCTGTATTGTCACTTTGGTAGATTTTTCTGAAACACATGAACTATTATTTTTTATTGCACATTTCATAAACTAAAATACGCATATACCAAGCCAAAAAATACTTATTACTTTTTTTTGAAGAACCCGTATTTTTTTGTCATACTTTTAAAGAACGCCTAGAGTTGTATATTGTATAGAACTAAAAAATATCTTTAATAAAATGTATTAACACTTGGTTTCAAAGGTATTGAAAGTAGAATAAAATATTCTTTAAAGTAAAACTATTTAAAATTTGTTTACAAAGGTACAAAATGAAATATACGTATATAAAATATAATCCAACATTAACAAATACTATACCGGGTGTTTCTCAAAAGACGCTCACCCCTATAACTTTTTTGTATTTATAGATATTAAAATGAAATTTTGGAATTGTGCATAAGAGATGAGTCTGCATTTATTGGAATAATTTTTGATTTGTTAGCACTTCCGGTTTAGCCGGAAGTGACCTTGACTTTGGTATTTTAAATGGGACACCCTGTATATTTTTACTTATTTGGATTCAGCATGATATTCTAAGTAAAATGACATCCCACTTGTCATTTTTTGACGTGTTATAACATTTTTATTCTGAAATGACGTTTACTCCATTTTTCCAAATGGAACGATAGTGGTTCACTAGAATATTTGAAACGAGCATTTTTTTCCCAACAATTTAATACCATACACTCCTATGCTATTTTAAAACTTACGCAGGTATTAAGAAATTGATCTAGGCAACTAGGCTTAATTAAAACTAAACTAAAAGAACTAAACAGTTCACTGAATTTCTCAACAAACATCTAATAGTAGATAGTAATTGTTATCATTATTAATACATCAATCTAGGACTTTAATTATAATACCAATTATCATCGCTCTAAATGTTCGAAATGTCCTCCCTGTTAATGAAAACAATTTTCCACTTTGTCGACGGTTGCCCTCATTACATTTCTTAACTGGTTCATTTCTTGAATTGTTGCTCTCACTTTATTTTCAAGTTCTGCACGGGTGACTGGTGGAACGTTGTAGACTTCCCCATGAAAAAAGTCCAACGGAGTTAGGTCGGGGGATCTAATTTAGAAAATAAAAATGTTAAAGGATGAAAAGACATACCTACCAAAAAGCTTAATACCTTCCTGGCCACCTTATCGGTCCGTTAGTGCCAATTTTCCCCATACGTGTTATGAAGGTATTCCCTAACAGCACGAGAATTATGTGGTGGAGCCCCGTCTTGTTGAAAAATAATAGCCATTTGTTCAACTACAGGCAAATTTTCGAGAAATTGTTCTATTTCTACTTGCAAGAAACCTAAATATCTTTCGCCGGTAAGATGACCATCAAAAATAATTGGTCCCACAATTCTATCTCCAATGATACCTAACCAGCAATTGAATCCAAATCGCTCTTGAAAATTGCCTTCTTCCATTAAATGCAGGTTATCTTGTGACCAATAACGCTTGTTGTTTCTATTAAACATGCCCAAATTTGTGAATCGACTCTCATCCGAATAAATAATTTTCGACGGAAATGTTGGATCTTGTTGATGTCTTTGTAAAAACCAGTTACAGTATTCAAGCCTTCTGGCATGGTCATTTTGATAGAGATGTTGTATTTATGTAAGATCCTCCATACTGACGAGCTACTAATATCACACTCAACAGCAGTTTCTCTGACTGAGGCAGTAATATTTATGTTAACTAATGATAGTACGTCAATTTATTTCTCTTCACTTACAATATAGTTATTGACCGCATCCTCATTGGGTTCTGTACGCATTTTTTGTTCCAGTTTTGAAAAATAATGCCGGATTGGAAGTCGACGACCTGGAAAGCTCTCTGCATATAATATTGCGGCCTCAGAAGAATTTTTTCTGGTCTCTCCAAAAATTAAGAGCATATCAATTTGTTCATTTCTAGTAAAACTAACCATTTTATCTGATTTACAATCTAAGTTTTATAAACGAATGACATTTGAACAACTTTTAATTAAAGCCATATTGGTTTTGATATTCAATTCAATTGTTTTTCAAAGCCGCCTTTATATTTCTTTTCTTTAGAAAGGACAGGGCGGCAATAATAATTCATAACGCTTTTAAATATTATTATGTGATTGGGATTTAAGGCAAATTCTTTCGCGTTAATTTTAAAATAGCATAGGAGTGTATGGTATCAAATTGTTGGGAAAAAAATGCTCGTTTCAAATATCCTAGTGAACCATTATCGTTCCATTTGGAAAAATGGAGTAAACGTCATTTCATTTTTTTATCTACAAGCGTGCGGTAAGTAACTACTTACCGCACTGATTTAAGTGCGGTAAGTATCACTTTACCGCACTAGTGCTGTAAGTAATTACATACTATAAAAACAAGTTTTTATATTATGCAAGTGTATTTTTTATTTTTAAAACAAACTCTATTAAACATTATATGTATAACAAATATGTAATTACATATTTAAATTTCTAAACTAATCCAAACTTATAAATTAAGAAATATTAATATTAATTGTAGAATTTGTAACATTTCCAAACGATATCGATGAAGGAAGTGTTTTACTATCCGATGAGACACAATAATTGAAATTTACAGATTTACTAAAACATGAGGTTCTCTCTGCATATTCTTCTACACCATTTATTTGCTTTGGAATTCCTATTTTATTTTGAACCGAATTTTCAATATAGCCCTCCGCAATACTGGAGGACTTCCATCTACCATGCCTTTTTAAACTCATGATATTCCCGCCAGCATCTACTAATAATGTAGCTGACGTCCTTCGATAACAATGTCCCGTATATTCTTTGGGACTGGACAACTTTAAATATGATGCAATTTGAGAAGGTATTTTTCCAAAAGTATTTATACCCAGTGGTTGGATAGTGCATCTTCCTTTTTTATATGCAATAAATAACCGTGTATGGGCAGTATGATCGGGTCTAAGGGCTCTATACTTCTTGAAAATTGAAATATTATTAATTTCTGATCAAAATCCTGCCACGTAAACCACGAACTGTCGATCTACATGTGTCTTTGTATCCGGGACAGTTACAACAAGGTGGATTTCAAATTCCTTAATATCTTCAATTTTTATTTTACATAACTCCACTTGACGACATGCCCCAGCGACGCCCACAATGAGTACCACCTGAAACAAGCAAATAAGTTGTTATTTAAAGGTGGATTTTAAAAAAATCGCAATTAAGTACCTTCATTAATAAAACCTCCTCATCTGGTGCCGTAACAAGGAATTTTACAACCTCATTCTTGGAGAATGCCTTTGATTTCTTAGCTTTGTATCCCACAGACTTTCTTTTTAAATATGCCATCAGTTTTGCATACCTGCTTATGTCGACATTATTTCTGATACTTATAGTAGATCTGAGCATTGAGTAATAACTCCATAAAGAGGATGATTAACTGTCCTTAAACTTATCCACAAAATAGGCCAGCATCACATCTTCACTAAAGCTGGATTTATAAACTCGAAAAGTTGGCGAGGTTGAGGTTCAGTTGGTGTTGGAAATAGGAGTTCAATTTAAACTAAAGGGAACACTCAGTTCCATTTATACACTCGTTCATGTCGTTGATGTAAAGCTCATGTAAGGTTCGAAAACTTCCCGGGTAGTTCGAGACAACCAATTTTATGCTCGGAGTTCGGAATATCTAACCTCACAAACTTGATCATAACTTCAACCTCACCAACTTTTCGAGTTTATAAATCCAGCTTAATTGCTTTAACTTTCTTTGATGAACACCAGTCCATGAAGAGCCCATATTCCTTCTCATATCTATGCCGTGATTTATCCGGCAATAAATTAAGGGTAGCTGCTTTAGCAATGTCCAGAACTTCCTTCGGAATTTCATCATCACTGCTGCTACTGACTTTCATTTAAAGGACGTAAAACACACTTTCACGAAATTGTTACAAAAATAATTATCGTTTATAATTATATCTGTCATATAAAACCCAACTATTAAATTTCTATAATTTATTTCCCTAGCAACCCGATGTTAATGCATTGTTGATAACGACTTACGAGGCACCTACGGGGTAAATTAAAACAGTGCTCTTTTAGAGTTTTTAATATTGGTGCCCTAAAACATGCTTGTAGATAAAATATCGTACAATACACTTACGGTAGGTGTCTTTACCGCATTTGCGTGATTTACCAAACTCGCCTTCGGCTCGTTTTGTTAAACATCACGCACGTGCGGAAAAGACGTACCTACCGTACTTGTATTGTAATATACTATAAACGCTTGTGAAACTTAGAAAGTCAATTAATATGACATAATTTTATTTTTCTTAAACTACTTGACTATAAATTAACCTATTTAATTGATTCATGGCCCTCTAGATTCAATACAAAAAATGAGAATAAAAATGTTATAACACGTCAAAAAATGACAAGTGGGATGCCATTTTACTCAGAATATCATGCTGAATCCAAATAAGTAAAAATATACAGGGTGTCCCATTTAAAATACCAAAGTCAAGGTCACTTCCGGTTAAACCGGAAGTGCTAACAAATCAAAAATTGTGCCAATAAATGCAGACTCATCTCTTATGCACAATTCCAAAATTTCATTTTAATATCTATAAATACAAAAAAGTCATAGGGGTGAGCGTCTTTTGAGAAACACCCGGTATAGACGTCTAGAAGAACAATAAATTCTTACAAATAAATTTTTGTAATTGTGAATTTAATCGTAGATATACTTAACAATTTAAAATTATGTGGGAACGAGTTATATACAAATGCTGACAGGTACAAAAAGCATGAGAATGTGAGAAATGGATTTTATTTACGACTAGGACAACGGACAACATTTTCAACACCTTTTAAACTAAGTGTGATACATTTTATTAAAAATATTTTTGAATTCTAGCAAATCTTTACTTGCTCTGTATAAATAACCGTTAAAGATGGAAAAGTTAAACTCGGCACCAATAGGTGTTTTCAAAATATGACAAAAAAATAGGGGGTTTACGTTAAAAAAAAAGTTGGCCATAATAAGTATTTTTTGGCTCATATGCTTATTTTAGTTCATAAAACGCGCACTAAAAAATAATAGTTCACGTGTTCGAGGGATTTTTAGAAAAATCTACCAAAGTGACAATACAGAATTTATTCCATGTTAGACGTTCTCACTGTATAATTATACATACCGGGTGATGCACGGCTTAGTTGAACATAGGAAATCCCATGTAAATTTTGAGGTGGCTAAATATTGGCTCCCCTGTACATTTTAGAGAAAAATTTTTTGAAGAGGCCGATATAATAAGCCCAAAGTCTAAAAGATATGACGGGAAAAATTATGCAACTTTTGTATTAAACGTTTTTTTCTGTCACTTATATTAACCCCTGTAGGTGGGTATCCAAATATAAAAAATAACCCTGTACATTCACGCGCAACAACGAACCAAATGTTTAAAATTGCCAGTATTGGAGCCAAGAAAATGAACATCGTCTTGTTCATACTCGGACGCAATATCTACAAAAAATAAATGTTTGGGCGGGAATTGTAGGACATTACATTATTGGGCCATTTTTTTATGGAAGGCAACCTTACAGCAGTAACCTATTTGGACTTCAGTTCACATTTTTCTACAGTTGAGCATGGTTCAGTGAAGTTTCTTTGTGCCCCCTTTTTTACTTTTTCCTCATAATGGCCTATACCTTTACGTAATAACTTCATTGACCAATGCCCTTTTGTCTAGTAAGCTTTTAATTTTTACATTATTTAAGAACCGGTACCAGTTTTTTCATATGACATTTCCATAACCTTCACACTTTTTCATGTGAAATCACATTTCCCGCCAGCAATTGTGATTGCATGAGGTTTCTTTCAGCTGAATTCCTAATTTTCCTCTAAATAGCTCAAAGCCAACATAATAACCTCACTGACAATCACATTGTCCCAATAATCTTTATTACCTGGTTCTCTTACTTCAACGAGGGATGTGAACTTTCGAAATACAAAAATTTTCATTCTCCTCAGTCCAAATTTTAATATTTTTCTACCTTCAACGTCATTACTTTATTTAATTTTATAATGTTAACCTTTTCACCTTGAACCAAAGTCTAGATTCAGTCTCAAAGACTTATCATTTTTGAACTTCGTATTTTCTAAGCTGAACCACCGAGATCAATTGCTGTATCCCTGAAGATGGACATTTAAATGTCCGAAACATGTTGGATAACAATCTTAATAATAAAATTATGTGGAGGTAGACTGAAGTCGTTTTGTTATGGACTACTTTTTCAAGTCTATTTGGACTTACTACAAAATCGAATTGAACCCGCACTAGAAGAAGTTGTACGCGAAAATCAGGAGATCTGGTATCAAATGGATGGTAGTCCTGCCCATAATTCTCTCATGGTTCGGGAATACTTGCAAAATATTTTTAACGGAAATATTATTGGTCCAGGGCATCTAATCCTTTGGACAGTCAGGTCTCCTGATCTTTCGCCAAACGACTTCTTTCTGTGGGGTCACTTAAAAATTTTTATTTATAAAGATGTAAGATTTAAAAATCTAGACCAGCTAAAAAACTGTATTTCGTTAGAATGTGACAGAATGTCTCAATATCAACTCAGTAATGTTAGAAATGAATTTTATGATCGGTTAGGATATTGGTGATAATGGTGTATTTTTATTTTGAATGTGTGATTGCCGGATTGGTGAAACGAAAATGTGTTTTTTATGTGAAATAATCTTTATTCGTTATGTCCTGCTTTACGTCAATTTTTGACAATAGCGTCATAGAAATTATTTGCTGATGTCTGCTGTATTACCTAAACTACGAAAATTTCATAATTTTGCCATCACATTTAATTGAATAAGTTAGGATTGGCTTATTAAAATTTATTACTTGGCAAATGGGTTTACTATATCGGCCTCTTCATAAAATTATAATACAATTTTTCTCTATAATGTACAGGGGAGCCAATATTTAGCCACCTCAAAATTTACATGGCATTTCCTAAGTTTAACTAAGCCATGCATCACCAGGTATACATACGTATGTATATTGTGACTTGTATTTGCCTACCTGAACTAACAGATCCGTTATCACCCCCACTGACTTGCATAGTCTGAGACGCGGTAGTGTCCGATATAGCCTTGTACTTGGTGCAGTTATTTGGGACGCCCTCTATACACTTTTCGTGGCAACTGTAGCCGCAATCCATGCATCTCATGCCGGTCTGAAGCGACAAGCATTACATAAATAAAGAAATAAATAGATCTAGTAAATAACTGCAAGAAATAGCAAATAAATTACTGACTAAATCTAGTATGGGCTATTCAATCTAACCATCTGTACTTATATAAATTTAAAAAAGAGTTGAGCAAAAAATATTATATAATCCACAACTATTAGTACAATATACCTACGTATTATAAGTGGAAACACAGTAACTGTAACAAAAATTATACCTCTGCAAATGAGTACAGGTTAGTTTGTAAGAAATGAAAAATAAATCTAATTAAATAAGGTTAAGTAGATATGTTTTACCCATATATATGGTTTTACCGACCAAACTAAAGTATTACCTTGACGGGTCCCCAAAGAAGATTCGTGCAAGAATCGCAGTGTGTTGGAGTGGTGTAGTTGTACCTTTCGAATCTGTGCGGGTGGGAGTAGACTAGGTAAGCTTCAGCCGCTCCCACCATTTTACCTGCAGACAGAATAAAATTTTGTTGGGATAATTATTTAGGGTGATCTAGTCCAAAAGTTGGTAATTTCAGAAATACCGTCAGATATTATCTCCAAATCTTTATCACGAAATTTGGTGGTAAGGACTTTGATGTACTCCGCAAAAAGCGCCACCAGAAGCACTGTGTGGTGTTGTGATTAAGATTAATATAAAAAACAAACATGGAGAACAACGAAGATACATAGGAAAAGCCACAGAAAATTAAAGGCTTAACTTTTATAAAAGCTTAACCGAATCGAATCGCTTTTTAGTGTCAAACCGCTATTTATCGACCGATGAACTTACAGAACGTCACCTAAATATACGTTATAGTCTATCTTTAAATGATACGAAGTAATAAATCAATCAAAACCCTCTTCTCCATGGGCGTGCAAGATCTTTCGGCATGTATAGATTTAAATAGGCCTGAATTTTTAAATTTGTGCAGAATCAGTACAAGTATCGGCATTAAATTCAAGTTTTGTCTTCAAATATATATTTTAATATTAAATTTTTTAAGCTTAAAATTATGTACCGGGTGTCCCACTAAGAATGGCTGTCGGACGTATTACATCAAAATTTTTGTCGTGCCAACAGTGTTGTGTCGTATTTGATTTTCAAAATGCCTCTGTTACTTGAAGAAGCGGTTGACATCATTGCGGTGTATTTTGAATGTTTGGGAAATGCAACAATTGCTGAACGGGTTTATGCAGTACGATACCCTCAAAGGCGCCGATACGACAGTAGAATGTTTAATCATTTAGCTAGCCGTTCTCGTACTACTGAAAGTATTCGTTCGGCAGAAGTTTTTTAAAAAAAAATAAAGGAACATTTTTAAAGCTATATTAAGGAAAAAAACAACTCTAACTATTCCAATCACTTATTAGAATGCAATCGTAAATTTAACTATAATTACCAAATTCTCCACACTGAAAATATAGGCCCTAAATTAGATTTGTTGGAATCCTTGGAAATAAATAAACTTAAGAATACCGGCCGCTTATTGAATTGTCAAACAGATTTAAATAAATCTCTTTTGTTACATCTATTTTAGTACCTACCCTAATTATATGAATAATTGTTTGAAAAACCAGAATTTATACATTTTATACACATTCGCTTTTATACCACTCATTCTTAAAAAAGCTACAGTGATAGCGAAACTAGTTGAATTTTATAAATAATTCTTAAGTTTTAAATAAAGTGGAATTAAAGTAAGAAGTGTGTTTACTTTCTCATATTGTTTTATTTTTGTGTTTAGATTGGTTCTATTTCATTTGATGTTTGACTTGTGAAAATACTCTGTATGTTTATCCCCTATAAATAATAAATCAAATAAAAATAAATAATAATCATAATAATAATAATAGTGATGAGTATGATAGCCCTGCCTTACTATACCGGGTGTCCCACTAAGAATCGCTGTCGGCCGTATCTCAGAAAGTGTTAGTCGTATGGCTTGCGGAAAAAAAATATATTAGGTAAAGTGGTCATGAGAAATTGTTTTCAAGTTTCTCAGATTGACGCTAGAGGGCGCAACAGTAACGGTAAATATGAATCACGAAGTTTCCTCAAAAGTCGCGTAGTTAAGGTATCCCGAAAATAACATTTTTGTATATTTCGAAGATTTATTAATAAAATTCACCTATAGAACGTGTTCGTCACTTTTCAAATAAAGTGGTGGGGGAAGGTTGAACATTATTTGTAATTAATGCTGATAACTCCGGTCTGGCTTAACATAATTTAGTAAACTTAGTTTTGTTAAAAAGGGCTTTTCTCACTCTATATATCATCTTATGAACTACGGCAATATATGTTTTACACTAGGCGCTAGGGGGCGCTGTCATACAACTTCACAAACATTGCTCGTTTTTTCCATAATTGTAAATATAATAGTATATTCAATTTTACCTGATTACAAGGATGATTAAAAGTCTAAGAAGTCAGCGAAAACCGCAAGTTAATATCTATTTTCAATCCGGAGATATCAGCAACAATAATCATAATTACGGAACATTATGATTTTATTTTGTAAGAGTCAAATAGGCCTTGGAAAAAAAAATATGAAGGTACGTATGTTTCAAGCAAATATATCGTTACGACAATAATTCTCAGTGGCGCCCTAAATGTTTAAATTGTCGCCCATCGTTCTGTATACACGACTCCAATCTCTCCCTGGTTGACAATAATAATTGATAATAATATAATTGATAATATAATAAATAATTTTTCCAGTTTCCACCTCTGCCATAGGGATACGGCGACTGCTGTCCATTATCCTTTCTATCATGTTTTCCCGTGTGGTGGGTCTGATAACGAAAACAAGATCCTTCAATCTCCCCCATAGATAAAAATCTAGGCATGTTAAGTCAGGTGATCTAAAATAGAAATTACCACTTTCATTAACAGTATCACAATATATCCTATAATATTACCTGGCAGGCCACGAATATAAACTCCCTCTTCCTATCCACCTTGCAGGAAATGTGTCGTCAAGAGATTGACGAACGTTTGCCGCAAAATGTGCAGGACATCCATCGTGTTGGAAAACCATAGTTCTGCGAATATCCAAGGGCACATCCTCAAGAAAAATTGGGAGTTCGTAATTTAAAAAATGTAAATATCTTTGCCCAGTAAGCGACTCATTAAATACAAACGGTCCGATTATTATGCCTGCCAAAATGCCGCACCAGACATTGACACTCCATCTTCCTTGATGCTGCACCTCCCGCATCCAATGGGGATTATCCCGCGACCAATAATGCATATTATGGCGGTTTACTCCTCCATTACTATGGAAAGTAGCATCATCAGTCCACAAAATTCTGGAGAGGAGATTTCTATCTTCCAATATCATATTGAGCAACCAAGATCAATGATCCAATCTTCTATCATAATCTTGCGGGGTCAAAGCCTGGTGGAGCACAATATGGTAGGGATGTAGCCTAAAGAAAAACAAAATACTTATTACATTGACTTGAAAACTATTTAGAGAAATATTGGCATTATTCTAAACTATTTAAAAGTTATAACATATAGATATAATTACTTACCTTTCTTCTTCTAATAAAATCCTATGCACAGTAGAGCGAGTAACGCCCAAGTCTCTAACAATTAATCTAATACTAATTTGTGGATTAAATTCCAAATATGCCAAAACATTTGCAATATTTTCCTCGGTTCGACCTCGGCGGCGTCAGCAATATACAGGGCGACGAATACTTCCAGTAGTACGAAAACGGCTAGCTAAACGATTAAACATTCTACTGTCGTATCGGCGCCTTTAAGGGTATCGTACTGCGTAAACCCGTTCAGCAATTGTTGCATTTCCCAAACATTCAAAATGCACCGCAATGATGTCAACCGCTTCTTCAAGTAACAGAGGCATTTTGAAAATCAAATACGACACAACACTGTTGGCACGACAAAAATTTTGACGTAATAATGAAAGGTGACACGCGTGCACAGTTTCAATTAATATGTTGTTTTTCCAATGCCTATTGACTCTTAAAAAAACCTTTACAATGGCAACTTGGAAATAAAATCAAAATGTTCCGTAATTATGATTATTGTTGTTGATATCTCCGCATTGAAAATAGATATTAACTTGCAGTTTTCGCTGACTTCTTAGACTTTTAATCATCCTTGTAATCAGGTAAAATTGAATATACTATTATATTTACAATTATGGAAAAAACGCGCAATGTTTGTGAAGTTGTAAGACAGCACCCCCTAGCGCCTAGTGTAAAACACATATTGCCGTAGTTCATAAGATGATATATAGAGTGAGAAAAGCCCTTTTTAACAAAGCTAAGTTTACTAAATTATGTTAAGCCAGACCGGAGTTATCAGCATTTATTACAAAAATGTTCAACCTTCCCCCACCACTTTATTTGAAAAGTGACGAACACGTTCTATAGGTGAATTTTATTAATAAATCTTCAAAATATACAAAAATGTTATTTTCGGGATATCTTAACTAGGCGACTTTTGAGGAAACTTCGTGATTCATATTTACCGTTACTGTTGCGCCCTCTAGCGTCAGTCTGAGAAACTTGAAAACAATTTCTCATGACCACTTTACCTAATATATTTTTTTTCCGCAAGCCATACGACTAACACTTTCTGAGATACGGCCGACAGCCATTCTTAGTGGGACACCCGGAACATACAGGTTGAGGATTTTAAGTGTTACAATGCAAAATCTGAAACCGACTGAAAATATTTTATTCAAATTTTAGGACGCCAATAGGTGGGGAGACAAATTTTAAAACATTTTTGACATTTACCCCCCTTCGGATTTTGTCTAGCTGGTGGCAGATTTAAAAGTGAAATAGGTGTTTATTTTCTTCGATAATTCGATTCTCCGTCAACAACTACGTAAGTAAGCATAAAATTGTTACATTTACTCTATTGGTACAAATTTACTATTGGCGTCCTAAAACTTAAATAAAATATTTTTAGCCGTCTATCTGATTTTGCATTGTAACACTTTACAATCCTCACCCCGTAGGTATAACTTTATAAATCGATCGGCAATAATGCTCATTTTCCATAGAATTACCCTGAAATTATAAGAAATAAATAATTGAAAACATACCTCGCATCAATATCTCCAATGTTGACCGTTTATGAACCAGTCTACCATGCGACCGAACTAGCGCAGTGCTAAATGATGCATGGCGCTGAAATGCCAATAAAATTTATTTACATTTACGGAAGATATTCACAAAAACTTACAGTCAAAGAATCCGTCATTGGCAAATCCAATTTGTCCCAAAGAACCTTCCACTTTTGGGGAAGGTGGCCCAGTTCTGTCTCCAACTTGTGGATTTCTTCCAATAAATGACTGAAAGCGTCAGGCACTACTTTGTCGACACAGTCATATCTGAAATATTGACGGTAGGAATCCAGATTTCTGACATAATAAGAACACTTACCCAAGCGCAACGACTTTTCGCAACGATTTGCTGGATCCATCCGCTGCTTCCGCCTCTTCTTCTTGCTGAGTGTCCATCTGGATGACTTCCAGATCGTAACTTGGTCCATGGTGTAAGTCTTCGTCCAAGTAATAGTTCCAAACCTGACAAAATAAATAGGTTATTAACGGAAATTCGTACTGAGACACTATACTTACTTCTAAGCAAGGCAGATGGCTCTGAGGTCTTAATACGGGATGCTCAAAGTCCGGGGTGTACATAAAGTTGAAGAACAGAGGATTCCTCGCGTGTTGCTTCTCGATGTAGTCGAAAATACTCTGTCCCAAATTATTACCTTGGTTTGTACCACAAAGTCTACCACCTAGAAGAAATATACGTTATGAACAAACAAAAACCATATCGTCTTGACAGATGGCTTACCTGGATAGATATTTTCGTCATCCGACGTTGTATCGACAGTTTTATGGTGAGATGTCAAAGATCCTCTTTTATCTTCCACAGCGGCCACCCCGGATTCCACGCGTTCCGCCTCGCAATCGAACAGAAACGTTCTGAATCGACACGAGACCGAGTGGTAAGCCAGGAACCGGAGATAGTAGTCGTTGAATTCGAACGCAAGCGGATATTGTTTCTGGATCTGGTGGACCACGTCCAGGAATTGGAGGAAGGTTGGCGCGAAGCCGCTCGCTTGCGAATTAGCGTTGAGATTACTCCTGAAAATGGAAATATTTGTAGTACACTCCCAACAGGATCCGTGAAAACTCCCGCTGTCTACCTGTGACTGAACCTATGTCCGAATCCGATCCATTCCTTTTCCACCAACACCCTGAACCCCTCGATGGTCCTGTAATGCGGGTCGAGACACAGCTGGGCAATGGACGAGACCTGAGCAGTGATATCCCAACCATCCTCCAAACAAATGGCTACGCTGGAACCTTGTAAATCCAGAAGGTCTACTACTGCACCGGCCAATTGCATTATGTTCTGGATTTGTTGAAGCCACTCAGAGTTCTCGATAAGTCTGTACATCAAAGACAACATTTCATTTTTCATAGTACATTTATTAATTTCGGAAATTTTGTACGAGGTGTTTTTTTTCGTTGATATAAGGTATAGGCTAAACGGTAAGAGATACAAAAAAACTAGAATGTGTCCCGTTCTCTTTTTTAGTGTTTAGTTTAATGACGTAATCAGATCTACGCTAACTAGATTGGTTTAAAAGATTCTCAAAATCAGCGGTTTTTATTCTCTCTTATGACTCGGTTATTTATGAAGATAAAAAGAAACTTTCAATACAAAAGTTTTATAACTTTTTACGTAAAATTCAGTGGCGTATTTTAAAAAAAATATAGATGTGTTAATTTTTGAGATATTATCAAAACTAGCATTTTCTTAAATGGGACACCCTGTATCTGTATGTCTCAAAAAATTGAATTTTTTCTTGCGATTGCAACAATATTTAACACTTATTATTTTGCTTTGTTCTAAATAGCTTAAATACCAAGAATCAAAAATTTTTTAGTTGGCCAAGGATTGAATCATTATTCTTTTATTTTATTATGGGTATATTAAAAACCCAGTTAACAGGAATATTAAAACATTGATAAACTAAAACAACAACAACTACAAAAAACAAACAAAAATTTATAATAACAACTCAACAATTATTTTATATGCTTATATACAGTGACCGGCAAAGTCTTTATTTTCATATTCAAATTTTACATAGAAAGTGAGTCAAATTTATTAAAATACGTTAACAATAAAATAAACTTAATTTAATTTAAAGATTATACCTACATTTGAAAAATGGTTAAAGAGTATAATGTATTCAAGTTTACAATACAAAATATTACAACATTAAAATACGCAAATTAAATTTTGTCAAAAAAAAAATTAAACCTTGTCCAAAAATTCGGCTATATTATAAGGGCTTATGTCAATAAGCAGCTTTTTGATTTTATTTTTAAACATGTTTAAAGACGGAGCAGCTTTAATTTCGTCATGTAATGCGTTATAGAAGAGGCAGCCATTATAATAAGCCCCTCTCTGGTAAAGAGCCGTGGAGTGTCGGTCGGCAATCAATAATCTATTATTCCTGGTATCATATGATCTATTGATACAGTTCTTTTGAAATAATGTTATATTGTTCCGGACAAAGCAAAGTAATTCATACATATATATACCGGTAACAGTCAAAAAATTTAAATCCCTAAAGGCTTGGCGACAAGATTCCCCGAAATTCAAACCCTTAATAATACGAACAGCATACTTTTGTAATATAAAAACCCTGTTAACATTTGTGGCCCTACCCCAGTGAACAATGCCATATCTTAGATGTGAATAAAAGTTTGCGTAATATAATGTTTTCAGTATGAAGTCACTACATTGATTTGACATTGTTCTCAGTCCAAAACATACAGATGACAACCGTTTACATAAGTTATTAATATGCGAGTTATAGGCTAAATGGCTATCAACATAAAGCCCTAGAAGCTTCACTTCTTCCAGAAAGTCCAATCCAATTCCGTTGAGGTTGATTCTCTCTACACTTAAGTTCGACTTTACCGACCTAAATAACATGCATGCAGTCTTATCGTTGTTTATGACCAATTTATTCTCAAACATCCACTCACTAGCCTTGGCAAAGACCAGATTGACCACCGGTTCAACCTCGTCGCAATGTGATACCTTGATCATTAAATTAGTATCATCAGCGTAAAACATAAGGACCACAGACAGGTCCTCAAAAACGCTATGCAGATCATTGGCATAGATTATAAAGAGCAAAGGGCCAAATATGGATCCTTGTGGGACCCCTACATTAATATCTACCACGTCCGAGAATACTGGACCCATGTCAGATGATATCTTGACCATTTGTGTCCGACCCTAGATACATCTTAAACCAATGCAGTGGAACCCCTCTAATTCCGTAGAGATCCAATTTTTTTAGTAAAATGTCGTGACTCGAAGTATCAAAAGCCTTACTTAGCTCAATATATAAGGCAATCCCGATTTCTTTTTTGTCTATAATCTTATTTATTTCATATAAAAATGAAAATAGGGCAGTTTCCAAGCTTTTGCCCTTTACAAAGCCATTTTGGGACGAATGTATAATATTGTACTTTTTTAAGAACGAGTAAAGTTTATTGTACATAGTTTTTTCGTATATTTTCGACAAAGTACTTAACAAGGTAATTGGACGAAAGTTCGTAACATCTGTTTTATCTCTTTTTTTGTGAAGCGGCTTTACTATAGCTATTTTAAGTTTTTTTGGGAAGATACCCGTTTCCAAGGAGCAATTGACTGTATGTGTTAATGGCAAGGATATCCAACTTTTTACATGTTTTAATATTCTACTTGAAACGTCATCTTGGCCTGTAGAGAACGATGATTTCAAATCCGTTAATATTTTGATAATGTCTGCTTCAACAACGGGCGAAGCAAAAAAGGTACTTAGTAATGTAGAGTAACTCAAAAAAAAAACTAACTAATTTACGCAATTTTCAATGTACCGGTGGTCAATCTCTGATCTAAAAGTGCTCGATAGGTTTGAACCAATCAAACTAAAATAAGAGTTAAAGTTGAAGAAACGAATATGAAATCATCAGAAATCAGATTAGTTGATGAGATATCGAAAAAACTTCAAGAATAAAAAGTGTTTAGAATTCCATTGGAACCTTACATGCAATGTTTGGGATATCTACTTGAAAAAACATAAAATCGAATTTTTTTGTAAATATTTTTTTACCGAATTAAAAATTTCCATATTTTTCCCTTCTAATAGCTTCATTAAAGTAAAACTGACTTCTGTTAAACACAACTAGAAATATTCTTTCGTTTTTCTGACAATTAATTTGGAGCAATAATTCAAAAAATTCGTTTACACTGGGTTGCCAGCAGCAGCTGTTGCAATAGTCTATTTCTAATAACCTTATCGATATTTTTTATATCGAAATAATCTGTGATGTTAAGAAATTCTTAAATTCATTAACCCAAAACAAATTTTATTTATAACCGTAAAACAGAATTTTGAATTTCGCAGATAAACTTAAAAAAAATTTTTAAATTAATAAAATTAAAATTATTTTATTGAGTCAAATAAACAAAAGAATATTTTTAGTTGTGTTTCTAATTCTAATGGAAGTCTAAACACTTTTTATTTTTGGAATTTTTTCGATATCTCATCAACTAATCTGACTTCTAATGATTTCATATTCGTTTCATCAACTTTCCCGCCATACCAGTGGTCACGTGATGTATGCCCAAATCGATTTTAAGGTTATGGGACATGCACATCCGATCCCCCAGAAAATTTTTTCGATATTCCGCTAATAAAATTTTTTCCCATATGTTGTGAACTCTTTGCCGGTCACTGTATAGGCTATACGCTTTATTGTGGGTATCAAACAGAGAGAATCCTGTAGGGTACACTTTGTGGCGCAGAGAATCTTAACTCTGATTTCACTCTTCATATTGGAGACATCCTCGCTGATCTTTAAATACCGCGCCGAGCTTAGGGGTCCTGCTCCCCTGCGCGCCACTCGTCAGGCTCTCCTTCTGCCTTTGCCTATTCCGAGATCTACCTTGGTAAAAAAATCATTGATTTTTGAGGGTCGGAACACCTTTAACCATTTGCCATCTAGCCTGAGAACGCTTAATTCCCTAAAAACTTTTCGTCGCTCACTGAAAAGCCTACTTATAAGTAAGGCCTATTACACTATGGATGAATTCTATCAGGACAGGCTCTGACTCTGACGTTGGCGTGCTTTTGGTATTTGGGATCCGTGATTTAAATTTAAATTTAATTTTAGATCAATAATTTTTTTTTTGTTGTAGTTTTTGTAATATTTAGTTGTTTTGTTTTTATATTTATATTTTATGTTTTTATTGTTTTAGTTTTAACTTGTTTTGTGTGGGTATCGTTCCGTTTCTAATGATTACTATTGCACTATTACCATTTTTACCTTATAGTAAGTTAGGAATGCTTTGTCAATAAAAATTATATATTTTTTTTTTGACCAATAAAGTACTTTTTGAATTGAATTGAATATAACAATTAGCATAGGTGCTTAATCACGAAATGTGCTCAAATTGTCTTCCATTCTGCTCGATGCATTTTTGGACTCGGCTTATAACTGAATGAGTTGCGTTATAGATGTGAATATTTGGCACTCATCAAATGCAATTAATGAAATTTGCTCTAAATTCTTCTATAGTATTACTTCGGGTTTTATATATTTCATTTTTGATAAATCCCCAAAAATAAAAGTCGAGTGGTGTCAGGCCGGCGGAATCTGGAGGCCATCTGTTTGGTCCATATGTATCAAGCCAATTTATGCCAAAATTGGCAGTTAGTAAGTACCTTACCATATGGCTATTATATGCTGGAGCACCATCTTGTTGTAAATAAACATTATTTCTTGCAGCTAATGGCATGTTATCCAACTCGATTACTACACATTCTTCAAAAAATTGGGATGTATCCTTCAGCATTCAAATTTTCATTAAAAATCCTGTAGATAAGGACCCTGTTTTGATATAGCCCCACCCACACATGGAACCTAAACCGTCCTTGTTGTACCCTGGCGACCGTCTGATGAGGATTTATGTCTGACCAATATCGATTGTTATGTCGATTAAAAATTCCTTCGCGGTTATATATACGGTTGATACTTATGCTTTCTTAACGTTTTTAAAACTTTAAATTTACTTGTGCCAATATGTTGTTCAATATTACGGCTAGATACCGTCGGATCAGCAGCAACACAAGCTAATGTATTAATTTAATCTCTTTCCCTATTTTCCTTATTGTAAATCTTACCTCTTGGTTTTACAAATGATCCATACTCACTTAAATTGTGATATAATCTCTGAAATATTTGTTTTTCTTGCTGTCGTCGGTCCGTATAGCGCTCAAAATATAGGTCTAAAGCTGCATCTTTATTTTTACTACTCTCAATATAACCACTCAAACATGTTTAATTTCCATAGTTTTGAACAATATTCATTTTGGACTCCTTTTTTAAAAAAATATAATCAAAAATATTTTATTAACAAGTGTCAAAACCAATACTTAATTGTTAATGAATTTTATGATATGTGAACCAACAACAACAAACGCTTAAAAAATTCAATCTATGACCAACTAAAAAAAATTTTATTTTTTGGTTTTTTAGACAAATAATATTTAGAACAAAGCGAAATATTAAGTGTTTTATATTGTTGCAATCGCAACAAAAAATTCAATTTTTTGAGACACCCAGACGCAGGGTGTCCCATTTAAGAAAATGCTAGTTTTGATAATACCTCAAAAATTAACACATCTATATTTTTTTAAAATACGCCACTGGATTCTACGTAAAAAGTCATAAAACTTTCGTATTAAAAGTTTCTTTTTATCTCTATAAATAACCGAGTCATAACTCATAAGAGATAATAAAAACCGCCGATTTTGAGAATCACCCTGTATTTTCTTAACCAATCTAGTTAGCGTAGATCTGATTACGCCATTAAACTAAACACTAAAAAAGAGAACAAGACACATATCTTAGTTTTTTCGTATCTCTTAACGTTTAGCCTATACCCTATAATATTAACGAAAAAAAAACACCCTGTACAGAGTACCCAAGATTTAAATCCCATATTTAACCCCTTCACAAGCATCCAGCTGTTGTCTAATAGCTTTTAGTTTCGAAGGTACCATATCCAATTTTTTACTTACTTATGAAAACTGTGTTCCGGCTCGACATTTTGCGAACTGGCAATACAGGCCCTCATCAACTTCTTGAAGGCTGTCTTGGTATGTCGCACGTCGTAATAGTCCACCGGTATAAAGTCCGTTTTGGGTGCTGATTCCACCCTCATTCCCTTCATTTGGGCCTTTTCTCCAAGTATATACAGTGCAGCCCTAATAAGGAAGGTGTTATTAAAGCTTGGTTTAACTTAAAAATCACAATTACCTCTGCAATGTGTGGACACTATCGGCAGCATTTTCCAAATCGGTAGGATGCCTCATCGTACCCCTGATTTGCTGTCCCTGAGACAGGGAGGCTTGAGGCGACTGTTTCTTGTCTTTTAAGGAGCCCCAACGGCCGAAATTTTTAGGGCCCTTGCCTCCAGAGTGCCTCGGAAAGACCCTAGAAAACAAGAAATTATCCTTCACAAAAAGGACGTGGAATCCAAGCCTCTTTCCTCACCCCAATGTTCCTATTGCCTTGTTAAAGGCATTGGATCTTCTTGCAACTTCGGGTGTTAGGGTGGCGCACGCCAATGGATCCTCTGCAGCCAACAGAAGTGAATCTATGCTCAGGGAACTGTCCGACATTTCCCAACCAGGCCTGGAAAACAAGCACGTTTTATTATGTTTATAAATTTATTTTTAAAGTACATTTACCTATGAGAAAATACTGGCGTTGCTATCACTATAGCAGACAAGTATTTTTCTTGCTCAGAAGATGAAGTTGTCTCAGTGTTAGGATTGGGCGTAGGATGGCTTTTTAACATACCCATCACACTTTTACCTACAAGGTTGAATATCTCTTTAATTTTGTAACCGATTTTAACCATTTTTTGACGTGACGTGGAGAGATATATCACACTGTTTGCTTACCATGGTGTCCTGCCCCTCTTAAAAGCAGAGCCTTAGTCCTGGGATGTCTCCAGGTGATCGTCGGTATCCGTCCTTGTCTCGAGCATCGGCAGAACCTCCTTATGCTCTCGTCAGTCACCGTGCATGGCACGACCAAAAGCGCAGGATAACTAAAAAGTATAACAAGTGCATAAGCAAGCTATTCAAGTTAATAAAAAAATATCTTTAGACTTTTCACCCACCTTCGGCACATGGAATAAATGGAATTGACTGATGTCAATCTAAACTGTTCGGGAGATCCCCTGGTTTTCAACGGAGAAGTGTTGTTACACACTCCCAACCTAGAATGTTAACATAGTTTATTAATAAATATTAATAAAAATAATAACTCTTAATTTTAAAATTTAATTAACATTTTTTCGATTTCTGACTCAAACAGACGTTGCCCTTTAAGTCTTTTGTGTTGTGCTGGCAATGTGTTAAATAGCTTTACACACATATACTGTGGCTGTTTTTCGGTTATTTGAAGACGGTGTACCGGGCAGTTTAAATTATTTGTTCTGGTAGTGTAATCACGATTATTTGCATATCAAAAATATGTTCATTTCTAAACAAGAACATAAAACATTCATATATGTACAATGCATGAACCGCCATTATGCCCAATTATTTAACAACTGATCTGCAAGATTCATTGTAACTAATTTTTTTGATAACACGTATTGCTCTTTTTTGCGCTACAGAAGTATTTTAAATCAACCCATCTCGACCCCAGAAAATGATACCATATCTAATTATTCTTTGGTTTGGATTATTTACTGTCGAGTACAAGTCATTTGTATATATAATAAATAATATTGGGCCTAATATGCAACCTTGTTCCAGTACGATCTAAAAGTTAATTGGATTTATGTATTTACAGTTTTTTTTTACACTTACTAACTGTAAACGATAATCTAGATAAAATTTTAATGCTTTACCTCTTACACCATAGATCCAATTTCTTCTAATAATAATAATAAGTTTATGTCATATAGTTACAATATAATAAACATTTTAATATATATGTTGTTTTTCAATAAACTTATTCATAAATTCCCCAGAAGACGTGCTTGTTAGGGGCAAATCTTATTTATTTAAAAGTATTTAAAATTATGAATATTTAAGAATATTTCTATAAAAAGTTGCAAGTATTCAATATAGGCTACTTTCTTGATGATAGATTATTAAATTTCTGAAGAAGATTAATTATATAATTGATTCAAAATAATATTAAATTGCATTAATTAGCTATAGCATTTTCAAAAATATTTTTAAAGCGTTTTTTCCAATATTAATGTTTTTATTTTAATTTCATATTTTTTTATTGAAATATTTTTTTTAAATATTTGTTGGTAAATAAACATTTAAATAAAAGCATAAATATTGAAAAGGTTTTTGTCCTACGAACTTATTTATTTTAGGTTTTATGAATATTCCATTTTTAGAACGTGTATTATGGTTATGGTCTTTAAACTTTATAAGATTTATATTGTTAAATGTACACAAACACATATTAAGATATTATAAATGTAAATTGGTCTAACGTTCATCTTTTCTGTTTCTCAATATAAGTATATTGAAGGATAAAGATAGTCCTTATTGAATATAATTTTAAAAAAATTTTTTTGTAATACTTCTAGTTTTTTAATCAAATATTCTACTTGAAAATTCCAATTTAATTTACTGTCAAAAATTATTCTTAAATATTTTACATGATTAACTTTGATAATTTGAATGTCATCGCTAATATTGATGCTATTCATATTTTGTGGTACATTATTTAGGTTTAAAGAAAAAGGAAGATAATTTGTTTTATTAAAATTAATTGTTAATAAATTATTATCATACCAATTTTTTATAATTTTAAAATCTTTTTTAATTTTCTTATTTAAATTGTCCCAATTTGTATCGCTATAAAAAATAGCAGTATCATCTGCAAAACTATGAATTTTCCCAAAATCATTAATATAAATATTAAAAAATAATGGTCCTAAAATTGTCCCTCGAGGAACATTATATTTAAATACTTTTGAATAGCTTTCTTCTTTATCTATTTTAACATAAATTGGTCTATCTTTAAGATAGTTTTTAATTAATTCTAATTGCTTTCCTCTAAATCCAATATTTTCAATTTTATTTAATAGTAAAGGATGGCTAACCGTATGAAAGGTTTTTGCTAAATCCAGAAAAATACAAATACAAGGTTTTTCGTTGAACTTACACATAGTCATAAAACTTATTATTCTACTACACATTGCCAATTCAATCAGTTTCGAAAATGCAGGCAGTAAACTTATAGGCCTATAACTATCAAAAAGTTGGGTAGATGTCAAATTTAAAACAATAATTTATGAGTAAGGGGCGTAATTTACGCACTTAAATTCAGTCAAAATATGCGCATATATATTCCTTGTTTGCCTTTAAAATATGCAGTTATATGCATTTTTTGATCAAAAATGCAAATTGGTATGCAATATTTCTTAATTTGTTTAAGTAAAATAGGGCAAAGAAACACACTGGATTCTAAAAAAAGATTTTTACCATATACGGTGCTACAACAGACAAAAGCACTAAAAACTTCTCATCTGGGACTGGATTTGGAAAGAAAAAGCTGCGACCAAAGCCTTGCATAAGTCTTCTTGAAAAACTTCCTTTTCAGATTTCGATTTTTCCCCAACATTTGGAAATGCGTTTTTTACACTCAGCTGAACTGGCTCAGATTTCATTTTTTGTAACTTTGATTTATGCAGCAGTGTTTTCAAATGTTGATCGATTTGGAACTTCTTTTTACAAACAATAATTTTTGCACAAGCTTTACAGAAGACTTTTTCTCCACTAAACTCTAACTCCGGGAAATTTTTAATCCACGAAGACGTTTTCACCACTTTAGACATTTTGAACACAAATTTGAAATCACTAATTTCAGACTAAAATACTGAAATCTTTCGACAAACTAAAACAGAAGTACGTATTACAACCCGATATTAATACAGTTTGTTAAGCAGGTAATAATAAGGTATTATTAAATGACAATAAATAACCCCTAACAATATACCTGCAAACCCCAGAAACCCTCAATAAATACCTTGTGTGTAACTAAAGTGTAAATATTAATTATTATATTATTATCTTTAGATTGGAAAATCCCTAAAACAAGTGCCGGACTGGACATTAAACCTAGGAGTCTACGAGTTTTCATGACCGGGCGTTTTTAATTTTTTGATAACGCTGAAAACATAAAAATATGCTAATAAAATAATAATTTGGGAAAAATATGCATTTTATTATAAAATTGCCAAAATATGCAAAAAATGCATATAATATATGCACTTTACATATATTCCGCCCGTTATTTATGAGATAGCACAGGATGTTTTGAAGTTCATTGACCAAAATTTTCATTATAGTTGTAGGGATTTCGTCTATGCCACTACTATGTTTATTTTTAATATTAGTTGCTGTTTCATGTTTCTGCGTTGTTTCTTTTGGTGCTATCGGTTTTACAAACATTGATTTATCGTTTTTTATTATATTACACTCATGGGAAAGCTTATTTACCGATCTGAATAACTTTGCCGCCACGTTTATTAAAAAATCACCGAGTTTGTTAGCAGTTTCTTCTCCATTTTCCTCTATCTGAATTTCATCTTTTTGTTTTGTTTGGCTAGTATTTCTCTGCAAATTGTCCACATACATATTTCATTTTATTATCAGACTTATTTACCCTTTTTTCATAACTAGTAATGCAGGATCTTTTAAGAATATTGTCGTATTATTTTTTTGTTTCTGTGTAAACAGTCAATAAAATATCCAATCTTTGTTTACAATCTGTGAGTTGTGGACTTTTTTGTTAAAATTTCTGGAAAAGGTAGAAACTTCTTTTAGAGGAAAATAATGATCGAACTTATTCTTAAATACAGATATAAAATATTCCCATTTTTTATGTATGTCATGTTTCTCTATTTCATAAATTTTATCCCATTTTTCACTTTTTAAGCTACACAAAAAATTGTGTTTTTTTAATTCTGTAAAGTAGCGTGTATATTCATCTAATTTTGGTTATTTTTTACTTCAAAAACAATTTTCTGAGCTGTATGCTCTGACACAAAAAAATTCTTAAAGGTAAATGCACGAACAAAAGGTGAATTTGTAAAAATATTATCTATACAGCTAGCGGAAGTAGGTGTGATCCGCGTATTCTCCATTATGGTAGGCACTAGGTTTAAACGAGTTCATAAGGGAAAATGCTGACACTAACTTACGGTTTGGTATAGAAATATTATTCTACTAATTTGAGGTATGAGTTTAGTTATACCTTTGCCAATCTCTCACGTAACTCCTTTCCACCATTCTCTCCAAGGTTTTGGCATCTGTGGGTGCGTGAGAAGTCGGAATGGGATTATTTTCGAAATCGTCTATAGAAATGTCGTCGTCGTTAGCAAAATCATCGATGGGAAGGCTCATTCTTCCCGGTGATGTCATGTATTTGTTTGTGTTGTTAATTGTTACCTAAAGTACAAAGAATTACGTTCAAAAGGAATTTATTTGTGGGTTTGATTGACTATATTTGATATACAGTGTTGTCAAGTGTGCAACATATGGGAATTTATTTTATTACCGATTCTCAGAAAATTTTATTCTTTATAAAAGTTGGTGCATGTTCGATAGTCATATTAGGTGCACTTGGAATGGTTGCAAGTCAAACGGCGTACAGGGTAGGTCAAAAAATATAAAACTTGTACAAGAATAAAGTACGGGTACTTTATTCTTGTACACCCTATTTTTAGCAGTTTTCTAGGTACTATCTTTAATTTCTATCTATTTATTTATTTCTCCTTTCGGTTTATAATTTTCTTTTTCTTTAATTACAATAAAGACATAATTATTATTATTATTATTATTTCACACAATGATTATGCCATGAGTTACTTACGTTTGGTAGAACGTACTTCTGCCTCTTGGATGACGATTTTTGCTTGAATCCAGCCTTTCTAGCTGTTTTAAGTAGAGTTTTCTTGGCAAAGCCCTTTAGAGTGGCGTTCTTTTCTTTGTTTTTATGCAAGGGCGTTTCATTTACTGTAACTTGTCCTGAAAGCGGAAAAAGTTTAATTTTTTGCAGTCAAGAGCTTATGAAATCACAATTAGGTACCTGCAAAAGCGAAGAAATGCCAAAAACTAGGCGGATGTCGAATTTTGTGAATCAATTTTCTCAAATTGTCGATATTTTCAGCGGTAACCTCTTCGTCAAACGCCAATTTCATAAGTTGAAAGGTGCAAGACCTAAAACAGCGTATCTTAAAGAAGACACCATAAATAACCTTAATCAAAGACGCACCTTAATTGAATACCTTCTTGTAACCACTGGTCTAAATGAGCTAAATATTGTACAGCTACCTTCTTCTCTTTGGTCAAAGACGTAACGGGAAACGATCGAACAATAATTTGTTCGCATGCTAAAATTCACAAAAATTAATAAACTATTTGCAGTTCAATGAAAAATTCTTACCGAAAGAATCGCACGGCGTTCCCTTAAATATGATTCTGTAATTGGTAAGAAATACCGCGCCCTCTGACGGTAACAGTGGCGGTACACCCAACAGGCCTGGAATGCTTTCCTCCCTACAAACAAATATACAATCATATAGTATTGCCATTCCCTGGAAAAGAAATATGTTATACCTTCCATCTGGCAGAAGATAAACCCGTAACCCATCCATAATGAGTTCTTCTCCAATGAGCAGATTGGGAGTAAGTATTTTTGGTTTCTGTATAGGCGGCCTTCTCTTTGATTCCCTGAAATGGACGCACAATTATTACAATGAGCCGCTTAACGAGCAGTAATCTTTTTTCAAAATTAAACTCAAACTCAAAAATAATTTATTTATCCAATAAACATATGAGACATAAGATATTCATACATATTTCTTTATACTATGGATAAATAGGGCAATACCGCGATTATAAAAAACCGATAGCACAAAAGCACAGAAGAACTGTGCCTGTGTGGTAAAGCCCAAGGAATTATGAACTAAAACTAAAAAAAAACAAAATTTTAAATATATTCATTGACACGGCGACGCGAGGACCGACTCAGGGGCAGGTAAGAGAAGAGGGGAAGGAGGGCAGATAATAAAAAAACATATAACAAAATAAGTAAATAGGTGTAAGCAACCCAGCAAGATAGTAATATAACATTTATACAGGGTGGCCCATCAAAAACGTACTGCAAGGTATTATAGGCTGGGAAAGGACTTCTCGACAAAAGCCAAAACCACGTCAAGTTTGTTTGTCAGGGGGACAACTTTTGACGTAAGAATCATAGCAAAGCCTTCAACCCCCTAAGTGGGGGTGTCATCCCCGAAATTCTTTCAAATGAGAATGAGGTTCAAGTGACTCCTCATTCGAAAGAGCTCTTAATTCCCTATACATCGCTGCTTACATTTTGAAAATCGATCGACTCGTTTAGAAAATATGGGCCTTTGAAATACCAACAATACGTTTGACGCAAAATGCAAAAATCGATTTAAAACGTACCGTATTATTGAAAATTCATAAAGAATTCGCTGTTTTTTGGTCATTTGCAGATTCTTTAGGCTCGTGTTAGTGAGATAACAGTTATCGAGTTCTTGCTTCGCATTGGGCCAGGTAGTTGCTAGATAGTTGTCTTGTGACTTGTGGTTGAAGTGTTTCCAAATTATTGAACCTTTTAAATTTATCAATTATGGTATACTTAATTGCAGAAAGAGTAGAAATTATTGAGTTTTTTTCAACAACAATGAATGCGGAAATCGGGTCGCGGAGCTGTTTAACCAACGGCATCATGACAAACATGTTTCTGGAAAAATTGTTCGGAAATTGGTAGCCAAATTTCGCGAAACAGGTTTCGTTCATAACAAAAAGAGGCAGTTTGAAAATCTGGTACTAAATAAACCTACGGAGATAGCAGTATTGGGGCAAGTTGCAATGGATAGTAATAATAATAATAATAATAATAAAATTTATTTCCTCAATTTATAAATGTACCTACAGAAATTCAACAAGTACAATAATTGAGGAATACGTCAAACGAGAAAATTTTACAAAAAAGTCGACAGAACAGTTTAAAACTACAAATTTATCTTAAGTCTAAATAAACTACAATACATCTAGGGTCTAATATTCCTAATACATTCTATGTGAAAAATTCAGACATTTTATAACATGTTTTGGCAATAAGAAAATCTTTTAGTCTTTTTTGAAAAACTGAGGCAGTAGGAGCCGATTTAATATTTTCACTCAGATGATTAAAAAATCTGAACCCATTAAAATAAAAGCACTTTTGGAAAGCTGCCGTGCGATGTGAGGGAGGTATTAACTCATTGCAAGATCTTGTGTTGTGAGTATGAACGACCTGTACGCCGTCAAAAATTTCCCTGTTTTTATACACATACTTGCATACCTCCAGGACATAAACCGAGAATACAGTCAAGACTCTGTTATCCCTAAAAGTAGATCTACACGATTCAGTTCTTTTAAGCTTAAATAGGATTCGCATGGCATACTTTTGCAGCAGAAAAACCCTCTGTATTTGGGCACAATTACCCCAACAAAGTATTCCATTTCTTAAGTGACTGTGAAAGTTGCAATAATAAAGAGCCATTAACGTTATATGGCCACATTGTTCAGCCATTATACTAAGCCCATAACAGGATGATCTAAGTTTGGCGCATAGAGAGTTTACCTGATTGCTCCATTGAAGCTTATGGTCAATCTTAATCCCTAACATTTTAGTTGTTTCACTAGGCTTAATTGGGTGCCCTGAATCCTCAAGCAAACCAAATATCGATACTTGCTGCCTCGATATAGTAAAACGCAGGAGCATTGTTTTGTCTGTATTTAGTTTTAAGAAGTTTTTCTCAGACCAGGTGAGAACTTTATTAAGGACTTCCTCACACTTCACCTTAAGGTTGGAATAACTGCAAGATGTGATGAGGATATTAGTATCATCAGCATAACAAAAAACCCGCACACCATCCTCCGCAATGTAGGAGATTAGGTCGTTGGAATAAATATTATAAAACAGGGGGCCCAGAATAGAGCCTTGTGGAACACCCTGAGAAATTAATTTAGTTTCACTATTGACCCCATTCAGAGAGACAAAATGATGACGATTTATAAGGTATGATTCTAGCAGCTGGTAGGGGATACCTCTTATGCCATATCTATCCAGCTTACTCAAAAGGACTCTATGATTTACCGAGTCAAAGGCTTTGGAGAAATCTATAAAAAGACCACATACATGCACACCCCTATCTAATGAGGATATAATTGACTTTACGGAGGATGATAGAGCAGTCTCTGTACTAGCATTTTTAGTGAAGCCATGTTGAGACTTTGATAGAATTCTGTTGGCGTTAAGGAAGCATAGCAGTCGGTTCTTAATACTTCTTAATAGCCAGTTCCATAACCTTAGTACGCTAAGTACAAGACAATTGGCCGTTGCGACGGGCGTGAATCGTACAAGTGTCCAACGAGTATTAAAAAAATTCAAGTTCCATCCTTATAAGATTCGCAAGAACTAAATGAAGACGACCTTGATCGTTGCTCTCAATTTTTCGAAATTATGACTGAACGAGCGATTAATAATGGTAATTTCCTAGTTAATGTGGGTTTTTCGGACGAGTGTACCTTCTTCTTGAATGGTTTAGTGAATCGCCACAATTGTCGTTACTGGGCCGATACCAATCCAAGGATTTTCCACGAGACACACACAACACCCCCAGAAGTTGAATGTATGGGCTGGTATTTTTGGAAATTCCATTGTATGCCCTTTTTCCTTCCTGGAAATTTAACAGGCGATGTGTACCTGGATTTACTAGAAAATGCCATCGACCCCGCTCTAGCAAATAACATAGAGAACGACCCTGCACACAATGAACAGGAACTGATTTTCCAACAAGACGGAGCTCCTCCGCATTACTCGCTACATGTGCGCAATTATTTAAATGACACGTTTCCAGGACGCTGGATAGGCCGAAGGGGTGCAATTGAGTGGCCCCCTCGGTCACCCGACTTAAGTCCTTTAGATTTTTTTTTGTGGGGGCACATAAAAAGCAAAGTTTACAGCACTCCACCTGACACATTGGAAGATCTGCGAGGACGAATCATTGACGTATGTCGCGAAGTGACACCACAAGTGCTCCAGAATGTACGGCAATGGTTTGAAGATAACCTATATCACTGTATGCACGTCGGCGAAGAACAGTTTGAGCATTTACTTGACTAATACGGTAAGTTTTTAAGTAAAATTAAATCGATTTTTGCATTTTGCGTCAAACGTATAGTTGGTATTTCAAAGGTTCATATTTTCTAAACGAATCGATCGATTTTCAAAAAGTAAGCAGCGATGTATAGGGAATTACAAGCCTTCTTGAATGAGGCGTCACTTGACCCCCATTCTCATTTGAAAAATTTGGGGAATAACACCCCCACCTAGTGGGTTTAAGGTTTTGATATGATTTTTGCGTCAAAAGTTGTCCACCTGACAAACAAACTTGACGTGGTTTTGGCTTTTGTCGAAAAGTCCTTTCCCAGCCTGTAATGCTTTACGGTACGTTTTCGATGGGCCACCCTGTATACTCTAAACATATCACAATATTTTATTTATTTATTTATTTACTTCTTTATTTCAAATAACGTTCATAAATATACATAAATATATACATAGATATAAACATAAAAAGAAATGACGTTAAAAGTATAGATACCTATACGACAAGAAATCACATATTCAAGTAGTCATCAACACTGTAAGGTTCCAATTCTATAAGTAATTGTTTCAACTTTTTTTTAAACATCCTCTCATTGATTGCTTGTTTTATATTAAGAGGTAACTTATTAAAGAACTTAATACACATGTAGTAAGCGCTCTTCTCAAGCAAAGTTAATCGATGTACAGGGTAGATAATGTCGTATGAACGAGTGTTGTGTTGATGCTGTATATTGGTGTTAAACCTATCTCTATTCTTATAAAAAAATATTACCAAGTCAAATATATACAAAGCCGTCACAGTCATTATATTTTTGTTTCTAAAAACTCCTCTGCACGTCTGCAAATATGACATTTTATACATAATTCTAATTACTCGCTTCTGTATAATAAAGGTGTTTTGAATTTTCGAATTCGATGCCCAAAAAATAATACCAAATCTCAACACAGCCTCAAAATTTGCAAAATGCAAAGTCCTTCTGGTATTTTCATTCAAATATTTTAAAACAATGCGAAAACAATAACATACTTTATTTAATCTCGCACTTAGATTTTCTATATGATCTGTCCAATCCAAAAACTCATTAATGTGAATCCCTAAAAATTTTGTTGTTTTTTGAACGTTTAATTGTTTATTATTAATGGAAATTTCTTCGGGTGTAATATTTTTGTTTTGTTTTGTTCTAAAAATTACAATGTTTGTTTTGTCTTCATTAACTATTAACCTATTCATGTCACACCACTGTTTAGTTATATTAAACACATGATTACCAGATTCAATTAGGGCAGGAATCTGGCATGCTCCCACTAACAGATTTGTGTCATCGGCGTATGATGTTAAACCGGATTTAGGATTTACTTCGAAATTTAGATCATTGACAAAAATAATAAACAAAATGGGCCCTAAAATACTGCCCTGAGAGATTCCTAGATTGTTAGGTAATATATCTGATTTACAATAAGTATTTTCACTCTCTACCGCAACTCTTTGTGTTCTGTTAGTTAGATAAGATGTAAACCGTTTTAAGGCATTTTTCCTGATTCCATACAAATGCATTTTTTTAAGAAGCAGTGACCTATTTAAACCGTCGTATGCCTTTGACAAGTCTAAAAATATACCCAGAGCCATTTCTCCATTCTCTAATATATCTAATATTCGTTATGTAAACTGAAATACAGCAGTTTGAGTAGAACTCCCTTCCCGATATGCATGTTGATTTTCTGAGAATAGTGCACACTCCTTCATGAACGTCATCAACTGGTCGCACATTACTAGCTCAAATAGTTTTGAAAACCCGGAAAGTAAACTTATAGGCCTATAATTATTCATATCCTCAGTATCCCCTTTGTCTTTATACAGCGGCTTGATTAAAGCTAGTTTTAAGTGATCAGGAAAAATGCCTTCTCTTAATGAGTTATTTATCAAAAAGCAAAGCACATCGACAATCACCGGAATGCTTAGTTTAACTATGCTTGTGGGAATTTCGTCATCTCCAGCGCTATGTTTATTTTTAATTTTTTTTGATAACAGTATGACGTCGTTTGATGTTACTTGTTTTAAAACTAAACACACTTCATTAGGTCGGATTTTTGAGTTCCAATCAACGGGATTACTTTCTTTTAAAAGATCAGGCACTACCTTAAGTAAAAAATTATTATAGTTATTGGACACGTCTTCAACACTTCCACCTATTGTCGATGTACCTACTTTAGGATTTTTTGATATGTCTCTAAAAATAGACCACATACATTTATTCTTATTGTCCGAATTTTTAATTCGCCTCTCATAGCTTTCAGACCTACACTTAATCAACATATTATCATAATATTTTTTTGCAATTTTGTACATTTCTTTGTACACATCATCTTGTTGTTTTAATACTAAAAGTAAATCTAACCTATCCTTTAAAACCCTGACCTGTTCATTATTTCTAAAAATACATTTTTTTGTTTGTTTTTGATGTCATAGCTTTTTAGGAAAACTGTGGTTAAAAATTGCTACGAATATATTCATAAACGTTGTCCATTGACTGTTTACATCAGATATCTCAGTATTAAAAACATCCATCCAATCTTCCTTTTCTAACTCCCTAATAAATTTTTGTTTACATTCATCGGAGAAAAACCTTTTATACACTGAAGTTACATCTTGTTTTTTACATTTAAAGATAACTTTTTGAGCTGTGTGATCTGATATGGTTGAGTTTATGATACTGCTTTTAAATTGAGTATTTTGAATATTGGTAAAAATGTTGTCAATGCAACTTTTTGACGTTGAACTTAATCTAGTATTTTCTTTAACTGTTATATATAACTGAAATGAACTCATTATAGACAAAAAAGTCGTTCTATTAGTGTTATTTTCAATAAGTTCAATATTAAAGTCACCTGCAATAAACACTTTTTTTGGTTCATCCCCTATCTGTGACAGCATCTCCTCTAATTTTTGGAAGAAAACAGCAATATCACCCTTAGGAGGCCTATAAATTGTAATTATAAGAAACTGATTATTTTTTAGGGAACACTCCACGACAGCACACTCAAATTGTCCACTTCTGCTAACTGGTTAATTTTTTTCCGCACTTTGTATTTTAATTTTTTTTCCACATACACGGCTACACCTCCATATCCTTCATTTCGACAAAATGATGACGCTAGGGCAAAATTGTTTATTACATAGGATCCTAATTGTTCTGCGTTTTCCCAGTGTTCTGAGAGACATAAAAATCTACATTCCGAATGTTCTTCTAACAAATGATTTAGTTGATCTACGCAATTTCCGATGGATTGCACATTTTGGTGTATAATACTGGAGCCTTCAGCAATCTGTGCTTTTTTTTCACTGTCTCTCTCACACACTTTTGTAATTATATTAGCATTAGGCTTTGATGACTTTTTACTTAAATTGAATGAAAATTTCCAAGTACAGTGTAATTTGTTTGTTGCTGTAATCTTTTTATTCTTTGTATATATGTCGGACAGTTTGGATCTCTAGCTGTGTGATTTCTATGTTGTAGTTCGCTTACAGTTGCGACAGTCAAATACGGTTGCATTACAGTCCACGGCTTTGTGTCCATTTCCACATTTATAACAGCACTCAACAGACGTGCAATATTTAGCCACATGTCCAAACAAACAGCATTTAAAGCACAGGGAAACATTTGTATACTCTTGTATATAAGTTGGGGATAGGTCAAAAGTAAGGTCATTGTTTCTAATAAGCCACTTAAATATATCTGGAGGTATTTGAAAGATCCAGTTTTCTTTTGTTTTATTCCTGCATTCTCTTTTTGTTATATATTTGAACTTGTTTTCAACATCCTGTCCAAATGTGTCAGATATATGACAGTTTTCAGCAACAAATTCTCGAACAAACTCGTCCAAGGTATATCCTTTAAGAATACCAGTTACCATTATCATTGGATTTGAATTTGATATATTTTTAACTATAAATTCCGGGTTAGAACTAGCTAAGCTATCTTTTAACTTTTGTTGTTGAGTTGCATTCTGGCATTCAATAATGACACTTCCACTTTGTAATGGTTTAACAATCTTGAAGCTTCCGTTGACATCTGTTGATTTGAGATTATTTTTAATTTTTTTTATGACAGTTCTTGGGTCGTTTTGTCCTTTTATTTTTATAATGGTTTCGTGTTTAGGTTTTTGTGCTGGTGGCGTTTTCCATTCTGGGATAGCTGTAGAAGCCGCCGGGTTATTGCTGGCTGGAACACTCTTCACTGCTCCACTAAATGATGCCTTCGGCTGTGACATATTCTGAGATATTTCTGGTTTTTCGTTTGGAGGTAATGAAGATTTGTTATTTGTTAGTTGGTTTACATTTTCTGTTTGTCCGATTCTGAATGCTATAGTTGTAACGTGCCTCTGTATTGTAAAGAGTGCTGAGCGAATGGTTTTGCCTTCACTTTGTTGGATTTCTTCTACACGTTCATGTATGTTCTGGATAGCATCAAGGATTTCATTAAGCATTCCTTCTGTTGACTGTGATTTGGTGGTTTTCTCCGAGTTTACAATTGGTGGATAGTTATCCTGGTTGTGCTTTTTGATTTTATTGGTATGTGCTAAACTGGTTGGGCTAGAATCAGAACTAGAACGCGGCCTTTTTTGGGTATTCATGTGTGCGAAATACATTGCTACCTCATCTAGTGTCTTGCTTTCTGTAGCCTTATTATCAGTTGCTCCCATTTGTGCACTTAGTTGTGTAGAACCGCTGGGTGGAGTACGCGTCATTGTCTTTATGGGTGTAAAAATCGAGTTTGGCGATAAATTAGCGTCGGGTATGCTAAAACTCTCTACATCGTTATGACGTTGTTCAAATATTTCACCATTCGCTTTTTTATCGACGATACTTTTTTTCCTGATTTTATCGGAATGTGTTAAAATGCTTGACCTGTACGATGATCCTACAGAATGACTTCTTGTTTTTCTATTTATGTATTCCCTGACGGTTTTTGGGGCACTAAGTGATTCATTCTTGCTATCATCCTCCATTTGTTATGATCATAGTTAAAATATTTAAAAAAAAACAAATCAGTGTCCGACTAATTCAGTTAATAAACGAAGCGATTTAAAAACACGTCCGTTCAACGCGAACACTGGACAATATGCGGGAATAAAACAAAAAAAAAATAAAACCTTTTCCTTCATATGCTTTAAATTAATTTACTATCTCATTAAAATGCTTCTTCATCTATTCAAATTTCACATTTCACTCAAAACTTTAACTTTACATTAATTTCAACACAACTAACTAGTTCATACCAAGTCTTCAACTGTATCACATTATAAGTTATATAATTATTATATTATTGGGTCTTTAATTAACTGCTTTAAATTAAAAGTGTAAATCAGCTTTTCAAGGTTAGTTTTAGGAGCATAATCTTTTAAGAGGTCTATGTTCAGGTCTCCCGGGAACATTAATTTAACATTAACATCCAAAGGAATTGGTAAATTCTGGACTTACCTATAAACACCTTCCAAGGTCTCTATGTGCATGTGCACCACCCCAGGTATCATTTGATGTAAATTTCTTATATGGTCTCTGGTAACGCCACCTTTAAAACATGAAAACCCGTAAAAATCACACAACAATACTCACAAATTATGCGTGATTACCTTCATTACAAACCCTGTCGATAAATCTGGACACTATTCGAATGACGGCTGTTCCCGTCTCACTTGGGTCTTGGTCTTCGAAGCCCGATTCGGCGTCTGCACTGTCGCTCTCTGCGACACTGTAAATAATACTGGAATATTATAAAAAAGTAACATGTATTAATATGGGATAAAATGCGTTAATCTTCCCAAAGGCACAGCAATTTAAACAAACGACTATTCATTAATGCTGTCAACGTTTCGACATACTTCGTTCGTAGGGCTAAACAAATCTGATCTTTTAACCTCGATGAAGACGTGAATAGTGTCGGAACGTTGGCAGTGATTTAAATATTAATAAATCGTCCAGGAAAGCTCAAATATCCTTTCCATTTGAAATAAAAATACAATTCACGTTGCTATACACACATAATATTCAACTCTGTTTTGTATTTCCTGCAAAAAAATCCTAGTAGCAATCTTCTTTTTACCTATTTGCTATACTATTGCTAGCTCTCTCGTCATCAAACACTTCCTGCTTACTGGCCTTATTCCCTATATCCAACGGTATAAGCAAGTAGACCATCCTGTTAGCATAGTGTATTGCTTGACTATACATCGTATTTTCTTCGCACGTTACTAACTCCTTTTGTTTTTCTGGATCAATAGAGTTCCATATCCTAAAAAGTAAAAGTTAAAAAATCACGCTACTATCAGAAGGTGCCCTCTGAACTAACCTCATTTGTTCAGCGGCAATTTCCAAAGCAGAAGTCTCCTGCATTCTCAACATTGATTTCCTGTGCCAAGTCAAATCCCTATCTCTCGGACTTAGCAGCTCGTTCGCGACCAAACTTTCCACCCTTGATGCGTACAAGGCTTTTAATTCCTTTTGCACATCCTAAACATGGAAAAAATCGATACACATTACAAGATACGTATTTTCAAAATTATACGCTCACTTGATAGAACGCCGCTTCCCAAAACTGTTGGTTCTGCCACACGGCGTGTTCCTGTATGCACGTATAGGCGAACTGAATGATGCCTGTACATAACTTCCTGCAAAATATTGTGGCCAAGGGTAAAAGGGCGTAGGCCACACCATATTCGTCCATCGAACTGTCATCTTGTAGGGCACAGTTCATTAGGCGAACTACTAGGTCGAATTGTTGATCTAAAATAGTTGTAAGGTCATTTTCTCAGTGGGTAAATTATTAAATGGTAGAAATAAAAGTTTGTCTAAACCATAAATATATCTTTACTTTTTATAAAAACGAGGTAAGGATCTTTACATTTTAGTAAATGGTCGAAAAGATTTACGATATGTTTCAACCTTCGTGAAAGTTATCTACAGCAATCGTAAGAATTTCTAGTTTAGGAAACAAGCAACGAGACAAGTGAACAATCTAAATGGTAGCTAGTGAAATGTATACATGTTAATAAGGGAAAATCTAAAGGGGTAGTATAAAAGGAGGGTGACATTAGAAATGTTCGGAATAAATTGCATAAAGAGTCCAACGAAAGATGCTTTAGATATCTGCATTTATTCTGAAGAGTTTCATTTGATTATCTAATGTTATGAAATAATTAGGTAAATGTGCTCTTCAAATAGGTAAAATGTGAAACTAAGAGCTAATTGGGTATTTCTTTTAATTTTTTAAATCAATTCTTACAACCTGAAGCTTTTCACCCAAAGAAATACCTAATTAGCTCTCAGTTTCATTTTTATTAAAAAAAAATTATAGGCATTTTAACTAAAACTCATTTTATATAGGGCGAGTCAAATAATAATTTACCATAATTTGCATATTCGACATAAAGAAAATCCCCATGCAACAGTACAGACAAAGCACTAACAAAGGTTCATAGTTAACATGTGGTGCCATGTATTTGCAATTCTTGCAACAAATTTTGAACGGTTTATTAGAAAATGTCCCCTTAGAAATTAGAAATGAGATGTGATATATACACGACGGTTCTGGTCCATTGGATTTCCTTTTATGGGCAAATTTAAATAAGCTTGTATATTGGACCCCAGTTTACACCAGGGAAGATCTAATAGAAAGAATAACACACCATTTCAACAAAATTCGAGACAATTCTGGAATGTTGTTCCAATTGGAACGAGAAAACACCCGCCCCAGGGCGCCCATTTCGAAAATCTGCTGAAGTAAGCAAGAAGAAGCAAATCTTTCACATTTTTAACATTCTTGCGTTTAAGTAATTTCCGAAATGTCAACCCTTTCAATGGTTCCTTTATGCGGCGCACCTCGATTTGGCAATGTATTAGAATAAATTCTTCCTGCATCTACATAAATACCGAGTGCTTGTCTATAAGTGAGATGCACGTGAGCGTTAATGAGATGTAATAATGAGAAGTAATAATGAGAAGTAATAATGAGAAATTTTATTATTTTAATGCGAATTATTTATAGAAAAAATGTATTTTCTTCGGAAACGGCTAGTTTTATCGAAACAAATTTAAAACAAACGACAACAAGCAAAAGAGAAGTGACCAGAGTATTTAAAAAATCATTCTTCAATTCTGTATAATGACACCTGTCAAAATTTTGGCCCAACGAGTGTTGTGGCAAGTCCGTTCCTGACTTCCCTGACGATGTAAAACATATACTGTAGTATGGTTTTACGAGTCATTATGGCCCACATAAAATATTAAAATTTCATTAAATTATACATGTCGGTTCAAAAGTTGGAGCCGAAAAGTTAAGTCGCTTGGGGGCTCTGTATCTCCGTTAAGGGACACTTTAGGAGACAGAGACGTCAGACATAGAATAACTCGAGGAAAAACAGCCATACACAAAATTAAATGGATATGGTTTTCTAAAAAGAACATGCAGAGTATCGAGACTTGAGCATGATAGAAATGATGTGTGACAAAGAGTAGGCATGAGTATACTCATTACAGAAATAATCCAATAAAGACAGTATCAATGGTATCGACTCGTAAGAAGAATGGTCGACGAGACTTATACAAAATGGGGTTTTAAATTATTATACCCCAAATAGAAGAAAAAGGTAGAAGGAAATCAATTATTAAACTAGAGTAATGATGTGGATGTTGACGCTGTTTGTACTATTTTAATATAATTTGCATTTGCATTGTAAATAAATAGTCTCAAATCTTACCTTCTAACATAGCTTTAGTCCCGCTAACTTGCTGAGACAACTCGTTACACAAGGCCAGCCTCGCTTGTTTCGACTGTAGCGCCCTTAAAACCGCAGGAAACGACTTTCTAGCGTCCGATATTTTATTTTCGAATATCCAGTTAACACAATTTCTTAAAACCTATAAAAAAACGTTGAATCACATAGGGAGAAACGAGACAAAATGGTAAAATTTACCTCTAATCTCCTAGCCGAATTACTAACAATATTTTTACTATCTCGCATATTTGATATGTGTGGTCCCATGGGTACTATTCTAGGTTGGATGGGTCGTAGCGACGACAACCTAGAAGAAATTCAATACGCCGTAAAGTCATGTAGCATAATACCCGTGTTTCAATGTGCGCAGTGCAATTGAAAAGATAGAGAGACACACCATTAATGCAAAAATACTGGAAATGGATAAGCTATGTATATACAGCTGACACTTAATACATACAAAAATAAAATATTACTCTTTTATAATTCAAGGCAGACCGCCTGATTTCCTATGTATATAGAGCACAGTAGGGTTTCCTGGGTAGCTGAGAGCCCCTAGAGCCCAGCAGTGGCGGCTGGTGCATAAGCGCTGCAGTGCTGCAGAGCTCCCAAAAAAATGAAGAAAAATAATAATAATTACATAATCTATAAAAAATATTTCATTTCAATTGTATTAATTCTTGCTCGGATTGTTTTGCCAGCTCTAGACTCGTGTGTGTGGCGGCCTGTACATACCGCGGCGATCGCCTAAGTAAAGTCGACCAATGGAATATCGTACCGACACTACCGACTCTCCCTGTCGCTGAATTATTTTTGATCTGGGCAACACAATCGGGGTCGGTGAGCTCATTCGAACACCCGCGCGGCACTCCACTTCCCCCGTAACGGTCTAAAATAAAGCCGTGATTTAACTGGAGAGCTCGCTGCATTTAGTTCAGCGCAGTGCGGGTCGCTGGATACGGTATTGAATAGTAGTATCGAACGAATTTTTACGCGACTGTTTAATATACGGCGAGTTGAACTTAAAACACTAATAATTGAGTGCGGGGTGGTTTTTGTGTATTGCTGTGACAATTATTAACTGTGTAGTATACTATGGAAGTGGTCTTCAATTTAAAAGTCGTGGCAAAATTTATAATTTAAAATTTTTATAAATGGGCGTGGGTCCAAAAAAAATTTTTCTCTGCCGCGTTATTTTCTCTTATCTATGCAGCACACCTACTAATAGAGTTCACGAGCCGCCACTAGAGCCCAGTATCGAACCCCGCGGCCAATACCGGACGCCGGGAAACATGGTGTTAGGGAAGGTCCCCTCAGTAAATGCGAGCGAACAGTAAAGAAATACGGGGATGGGACCATTCGCCGTCGCCGTTTCGCCGTCGCCGTTTCGCCGTCGCGACAATTCGCCGGCAGCCGATTCGCCGTGGGCCGTTTCGCCGTCAAATAGAATATAAGTCTATAATTATTACAATTTTTTTATATCTAGCATATACCGAATTGGACCCAAAAAGGTGGATTAGATGCCGTGTTAGCGCTGTTTAACCAATATAAGTCTATAATTATTACAATTTTTTTATATCTAGCATATACCGAATTGGACCCAAAAAGGTGGATTAGATTAGAAACGGCGACGGCTGAACGTCCTAGACCCGAATTCCAATAACCCTAATTATTATTATTGACTTGCCTATGTAGGTATATTTTTATCAAACAATTTTGTTAAAATTTAGCAATATATATTATAACCTTTTTTACGTATTTTATTAATTTCTATTTGACGGCGAAACGGCCCACGGCGAATCGGCTGCCGGCGAATTGTCGCGACGGCGAAACGGCGACGGCGAAACGGCGACGGCTAAATGTCCTAGACCCAAGAAATACTCCACAAATCAATCTTGCAAAAAATAAATCAGAACAAACATACAAGAACTATAAAAATCGAATGGTAAAAGTTAAAGAAATGGTTAAACATAGAATCCAGGAGTCCTGCCAAGAATCAGAATACAATGAAGCAAATAAAAAATAAAGAAGGAATAAATGTATCCGACAAAGCAGAAATATTGAAGGGGTAGAAGGAACATTTTAATGAACTTGAAACCCAAAAGCAAAAATGGCGGATAACTCGTAGAAACCCAATAATTGGGCCTGGTATTTACCACGGGATTCTTCTTTCTTATTCCTCTTCTGTTTTGTTAAAAAATAAAGCATAGAAATTTTTATGTGATCAAGCTTTTTATTCTGTTCAGGAATTCTTAGAATATAAACCTAGCTCTCCAGGTCGTTATATTGTCAGTTTCTTAAGTTAGCCAGATTTGGCTTTTACTTTTATTCATTATTCGTGACTTCCTTTTCGGTGACTATTGAAGCTGTTATGTTAAGTATGTTAGGACAGGTCGTATTATTGTCTTGTATATTATGAGTTTTGTCAAGTTATCAACTTTACTACTTCTAGATAATAAAGGATACACTGCCCCCATTTGCTTTTGAGCTTTTTCCAGTCTATCATCAATGTTATCATTTCAAGACATTTTCTTGTCGAAGACAAGGCCCAGACACTTAACTTTGTTGCTCCAATTAATTGGTATATTATTGACTTTAACCCTGGTCTCGGGTAGTCTTAGCCTTGCCTTTGAAAAGTAAATAGCCTGTGTTTTATCCTCATTAAGTTTCAGCTTCCATGTTTCAAGCCACTTCTGCAGGATCAAAATATGGCGTTGTAGACGTAAAGCCACTCTAGAGGGCGCTCTTGAGGTGGTACTCATGGCAGTATCATCAGCAAATATATATAATTGCGTGAATGGATCACGCGGTACATCAGCTGTGAATATATTATACAGAATCGTTGCAAGGGGCGATCCTTGCGGGAACCCGCTTTGATTATTCTTATTGTTGATACTGTGCTTTATGACGATACCGCGAATGATCTGTCCTCAAGATATGATATCAATAGCCTGATAAGGTAATCAGGCATTCCTGTCCTTATTAATTTTATTGCAAGTCCGTTATGCCAGACCTTGTCAAATGCTTTAGAAACATCGAAAAAGACTGCTCCTGTCGACATGCGGCGGTTAAATCCACTTAGGATATTGGTTGCCAGTCGTGTTGTCTGGCGCACCCTGCAATGAGCAGCTCGAAAACCAAACTGCTCTGGTGGTAAAATGTCGTTGTTTGATACAATATCGGGTATCCGATTTAGTATCAATTTTTCAACTACTTCTGTGTCTGTAGCTGGCAGCCAATGTCAGATCTTTCCCAGTTTTTGGAATTAACACCACCTTGGCCCTTTTCCAAACGTCTGGAAAACAGCCCTTTTCGGGTATTGCTTGGGCTATGTTTACTAAGTCCAGTGCTGTTCGGTATTGTTTTCATTATTTATGTTTTCTTCGTTTGTTTTCCTGTAGGTGTGACTAGTCTTATAAATTTAAAAACATTTTATGATGAATAAAGGAATCTTAATTTGCTATTGTTTCATCTTCTACATTTCTTCTGGGCTGTTCCAATAATTGGAAAATGTGGTGTTAGAGCAACCCAAACCAAGAACTGAGAGGCAACACAAAAAAAGAAAACTGTTCTAGTATGGTTCGCAAGAACTTTCCATCGAATCGCCTCAGGACAAAGATAACCAAGTTGGTCCATTACTTCTAATTCAGTAAAAAGGAAATGATAAATAAAAATATATGATATTAGTGACAGCATTAATAATATAGAGTAGGGAGGGTGCGGGTATATCCGCCGATCTAGCAGAGAATACCGTGGCTAGACCACTGAGATCGGTCAAAGAGGAGATAGATTGCATAGCCAAACAACTTGCAATAAGCGGATGGACAGAGCTAACAACCTGTAGGATCTCCAGGCAATTGTGGCCCCTACTTGATAACAGGAAAACCGCAGCGTTATTACAACACTGTCGGAAGGACCTAAGCAATATCACTGCCATGGTTACCGGACACTGTCTTTTCGGTAAACATGCCGAACGTATGCAAACACCAGCTAACGACTTCTGCAAAAGTTGCAGAGACGAAGAAGATGAGGAAAGTATTCAACATTTCTTGTGCGAATGCCCTTGCTATGCAAGAAGAAGGTTTAATGCCTTGGGCGAACGATTCTTCATTAATCTGGAGGAAGTAAGCAGCTTACAACAGGGTCGACTTACTAGGTTTATTAACAGTAGTGGCTGGTTCAAGTGAGCTGCCAAGATTCTTCTGCGTTATACGTCGCACTAGCCATCAGGGAGCTGATGCTGATAGGTTCCGCGGAAAATGTGTGGTATCACAACGGTCCTTATACGACTACGTGAGACTGTCTGGGCATACCAGAAGTCTGCCACTACAACCTAGCCGGTGGGCAGAAGTCTTTGAATCCCATGATTAGTGATGGACAAAACTGTTATTTTTAAGTACCAGTGCTTAAAAATTACCGATTGTAGAATCGTAGAGTAATAACCCATCTCCATATTTTCAGTAATAAAATTTGCTGATTGAAGTTTGAACGTGAAAGGAAGTAATACATTAATATGTAGTTTCTTGATAATAAGGAAAAGTGATCTTGTAGTTGCAATTAGAAGGAAGCCGAGTTGTACTTACAAGTCATACCGGAATCCGGTGACTGTTATTTTGAACAGTTACAAGTTCTTATCAATAAATGGAAATTATAGGCTCTGTCCGTCGAAGTAAGCAGTCTGTTGTTTTATTACATGGCGCTACAGCGCTTCACAAACGACGGGCTGCCCCTTATTGACAGGTAGAAATGTCAGACAGCTTTTCTATCTGAAAGAGCCTAAAATGTTTTCGACTGTATCTGCTTCAGACATAATTAAATCACCGACCGCGACAGTTATTTATTAATATCAATAACGGTATATTTTTAACGTCACTTCTCAAAGAGGAAATAGAGTTTTGACAGAGAATGAGGCTAGATTTGAAGTTTTTATGAAGTTATAAGATATTTGTGTTGAAAAAAGTGTTTATGTTTAATTAAGAAAATAGAGAAATCCAGATAATAAGTCGTATGTATTTTATTATAGTTTTGATCTCGCAACCATTACTACAACAGCTGTATTCAAATATATACCGGGTGATGCATGGCTTAGTTAAACATAGGAAACCCATGTAAATTTTGAGGTGGCTAAATATTGGCTCCATTGTTCATTTTAGAGAAAAATTGTATTATAATTATTTGAAGAGGCCGATATAATAAACCCATGTGTCAAGTTTGAATAAATTTTAATAAGCCAATCCTAAATGATAGTCAAGCTTCATAAATCTTATGTGAGACCTAAACTGGAATACGCACAGTCAATATGGAACCCATATTATGTTAAGGACATCGAACAAATTGAAAGAGTACAAAGACGTATCACCAAACTTCCAATGGAACTCAGGGACCTACCTTATGAGATGAGACTGAACCAACTAAATCTTACCACCTTAAAGGAGCGCAGAACGCGGGGAGATCTTATAGAGACATTCAAAATTCTTAACGGTCATTATGCCAGTAATCTAGAAATATATACTCTAAATAGTAATGTACATCTGCGAGGTCATGACCAAAAACTATCGAAAGAAAAATGCAATAAACTGCTGAGAAGAAACTTCCTAACGAATAGAGTTGTGTATGACTGGAATAGACTGAGTGACCACACCATAAATTCATCATCGAAAAATCAATTTAAGAACAACTTGGACCGAGAAATGAAGAGCTGGAATAAAACTTTCATACATTACTCAGCATAGAATACCTATATATCTGTGATCCAAACGCGTAGTACCGTTTTAGAATAATATAACAAACATTTAATTAGACAGTAAAGTTAGTGTGTGATAACAACCTGTGATACAAAAAGACTCAGTAGTCTCATCGGATCTTGGATCTCGTCTACTACTGAATACTATAATAATAATAATAATAATAATAATCCTAACTTATTCAATTAAATGTGAGTGCAAAATTACGAAATTTTCATAATTTAGGTAATACAGCAAACACCAGCAAATACTTTCTATGACGCTATTGTATTTAGCTGGTCTAGTAAGTGATCCCATAGAATGAAGTCGTTTGGCAAAAGGTCAGGAGACCTGGCTGGCCAAAGGATTAGATGCCGTGGGCCAATAATACTTCCGCTAAAAATTGATGCCAGATCTCCTGATTTTCGCGTACAACTTATTCTAGTACGGGCTCAATTCGATTTTGTAGTAAGTCCAAATAGGTTACTGCTGTAAGGTTGCCTTTCATAAAAAATGGTCCAATAATGTGATGTCCTACAATTCCCGCCCAAACATTTATTTTTTGTGGATATTACGTCCGAGTATGAACAAGACCATCTTCATTTTCTTGGCTCCAATACCGGCAACTTTGAACATTTGGTTCGTTGTTGAGAGTGAATGTTTCTCAAAAAATCCTTATAATTATTTGCTCTTTCCCTTTCCATTACCTTAAAACAGAATACCATTCTCCGTTCTTCATAACCTTGCCGTAGCTCATGATGTTTTTCATACTGGTAAGAAAAATATTTATGTTTTTTTAAAGCGCGCAACACTGTGGTTTGATTTTCCTACGGCTTGCCCAATAATCCTCGTGCTAATCATTTTATTTTCCTCTAAGTGCAGTAAAATATCAAGATCTCAATAATTCCTTTCTTCAGCTCTATTGACATTCTGAGTTGAGCATTTACAGTTATTCATTACAGTGCCTTTAGACTCAAATTTACTAATGAAAAGTTTTAATTAATGAAATGGAAATGATAGGCTTATCAGGGAATTGAACTGGAAACATTTCAGATGCTGCTCTTAAACTGTTTCCTGTATAATACCACTTAACCATAGTTACTTTTTCCTTAATAGTAAAATAAAAAATAAGCACAGCTCTGGTGTAGATGAAATTCCTACTAGTATTATAAAGTCTGCAATACCGACAATTAAAGAAATTCTTTGTCACCTTATCAATAACTGTTTTAAACAAGGCATTTTTCCTGAGCAATTAAAAATTTCATTAATAAAACCTACATTCAAGAAAGGAGATTCTGAACTCATGGAAAATTATAGACCCATAAGCCTTTTACCATCATTTTCTAAGTTGTTTGAACTTGCAATGTGTCGTCGCCTTTTAGATTTTATGACTAAGTGTAACTTGCTTAATTGTATACAACATGGATACATCCCTGGCAAATCAACACAGACTGCTATTTTTCAATTTACCAAGAAAATCCTGGATTTTGTTGAAAAGAGTAGTCTGGCAATGGGTATATGCTTAGATTTGTCAAGAGCGTATGACTGTATTGATCCGGTATTGTTACTTGGCAAACTAGAATTATATGGAGTCAGAGGACGTGCTCTAAATCTATTTGAGTCATATTTAACAGGTAGGCGACAAAAAGTCAAGATAACCAAGAACGGCCAGAGCTATTTTTCAAATTTAATGGAAAATAGGTTAGGAATTGCTCAGGGCAGTATTGCAGGACCAGTTTTGTTTGTCATATTTCTTAACGACTTAAACTCTATAGCAACTTCACCTAATGAAAATGTAACATGTTATGCCGATGACACAAATCTTATTACTGGTGGAAAAAATATTGGGGAGTTAATGTTAATGGGAACAAATTTGTTCAACAAGGCCAACACATGGTTCTTAGAAAACAAATTAATATTAAACAAAAATAAAACAAATGTACTACTGTTCAGAACAAAATTATCTAATGTAAATAAACCACCTAGTGTATCATTTGGGGAATCAGAAATTGAATTTGTTGAGCAAACTAAGTTTTTGGGAATTCATTTGGACGAGTTTTTAAATTGGTCTTATCATATTTCCTTACTAATACAAAGGCTAAACTCGATTTGCTATGGAATGAGAGTTGTTGGGAGATATGTTGATGAAAAAAGCTTGAAAGTCATTTATTATGCCAATTTTGAATCGGTTATGAAGTATGGAATAATTTTTTGGGGCAGTAATGGTCTAGTGGAAAAAGTATTTGTAGCTCAAAAAAGGGCAATAAGAGTATTGAAAAAAATGGGTTTTAATGAAAGTTGTAGAAATGTTTTTAAAACATCTGGTATCTTAACGGTTTATGGTGTATATATCTATGAATGTCTGTTGTTTTTCTTTAAGAATAGAGATATGTTCCAGCTGCAGATATTTCACGAGTATAACACAAGAACTCTAAATGTAAATTATCCGATACACAGATTAACCTTGACAGAGAAAAGTCCATCTTATATGTGTCTAAAATTTTTTAACAATCTGCCAAATAATATAAAAAGTATCAATAGTCTTAAGCCATTTAAAATCATGGTTAAGAAATTTCTTGTTAAATTGGAACCCTATTCCATACAGGATTACATTAGATAGGCTATCACTAGTTATATGTAGTTAGTACTTAGGACTTAAATTTATCTGTTCTTGACGCCATTTCCTTTTCTATGTTGTATGTCGTTTTGTGCTTGTTACAGATGATGTATATGACAAGATCAGAAATAAAGATATATATAAAAAAAAAAAAAAAAAAATTAATAGAATAGCTCATATTTAGCTATAATTAAAGCGCCTTCAATGAAAATGTTGTCACTGACGCTACTTTTCGTTTTGTCAATGCCAAATAATTATTTGCTGGTGTTTGCTGTATTACCTAAACTATGAAAATTTCGTAATTTTGCCACCACATTTAGTTGAATAAGTTAGGATTGGCTTATTAAAATTTGTTCACACTTGGCAAATGGGTTTATAATATCGGCCTCTTCGAAAAATTATAATACAATTTTTCTCTAAAATGTACAGGGGAGTCAATATTTGGCCACCTCAAAATTGACATGGGATTTCCTATGTTCAACTAAGCCATGCATCACCCGGTATAATCTTTTATATACTTCTTATAGCTATTACAAACGCACAGACGTATCCACAAATGAGCTTATAAGTAGAATACAATTCCACATACGATCCAAAACTGGCTCCCTGTACACTATACAGCAGCAACAGTAGAGGCACAAAAATAGTAAATAGTAAGAGACACTAAAAGCAAACCAAAACTAAGAAAAATCAATGGAACGAGATATCCACCCACACTCGGCGTAAAAATATAAGTGTGCCGACTGCATCCTAAGCAGGTGAATCAGGAGGCAGACCGCCAGTCTTGCTGGACGGATTTTTGCGCGCTCACGCTCTTTCGTTTGCGTGCGTATGTACCCGGAAATATGATCGAAGTGGACTAAACCTTACTTATTAACTTCAAAGAATTTCTCATCGAGAGCGTCTGCTGGTCTCTTTATGCTGTGATAATATCACTCAGTGTTTTTTTTGTTAAGGTTGATTTACACAAAGATTTTTTTTTCAATACACTATATACGTAGGAAATCTGACTATTGGCTCTTCCGCTATTAGCTATTAAAAAATATTATTAGTCATATAGACAGGAAAACCTGCAAGGCGCTCTTGTTCTTTGTGAACCTTTGAACAGCCAAAATTCAGTTACATAATCTCTTCTCAAACAAGAAAGTGAATAATTGTGTATAAATATTATGCAAATACATAAAACAGGCCATTCAACGTACATAAATATATGTGCAACATTAAATTTATATGCACATCTAACTTACCAACTAAAATCGTCACTAAAATTAGCAACAAAGAATGGTTTTAGTACAGTTTATTAAAAAACTTACACCTATCACTCGAAATTTGTAAACTAAACATGAATTTGTCAAAATAGAAAGAAACTAATGCATTCTTACCTGGTTTTGAGATCATTCTTGGACATGCCTTCAGTGATAATGGCCTGAACCAAATCTGTATTGATGGCAGGTAAAGGTGGTTGGTGGATTCTTGCAAAAGCCCCATCTGGTGGTACAGGGATCTTTAACAAATACTAATTATTATTATACAGCTTAATTGCTATATAACAAATATTATTTACAATAGACTGGTTCAGATTAGGGTCAGAGGAGTAGTAGACATTTACCTTTTGCGAGTACGACTGTGGATTTGGAATTTCATTCGTGTACAATTGGGTGGCCAATTCTTGAATGTGCACCAACACTAACCTAGGATCCTGAAAAAAATAAATAAAATATAGTCCGCTACAATATGTAAAACCAAAAAAATATACCAGCTGTTCCTTTTTAAGCATATCATTTGAATTGCTGTAAAGCTCGTCCCACACGTCGCACGGTCTCCAGGGTGGCCCTCTCTCCGACACAAAACTCGTATAGAACATGCAGTCCAAAACTCTCGTAGTAAAATCACAGTCTCTTAAGTTTCTTTCACCTAAAACCGATATTGTGGAACAGCCTGTATGTGTATGTATGAAAGCTAATGAGAAAGAGCTTAACCTTACCTAAAAACGCCGCTTTATGAAAAGTTATGACCGGTTTCGGATGAATCCTGATCAAAGTCAAGCAACTTCTGTATCTGTAAAAAATAGATATTATGATAGATATATTACATCCTAATATTCACAATTGAAAACATAAAATAAGAAACAACTAACATGAACAGTGCCTACGGCCTACATGGTAAAAAAATGTAGTCTAAATCAATTAAACAGACAAGAGTTGCAGCACGTGGCTATATCTCGTGGCAACCACACGCATCAACCCAACCAGGACAGCGAGAATCCATATAGCCTTGCCGATGAGCTGTAGACGGCGAAACGCGTCCAAAGATTGGGTCTGATGGAAGGATAAGGGACAACTCTGTACACGAACTTATTTTAAGTTTGTTTTTTTCTAATATTTAGCTTTCGGTTGCTAATTTGACACATTGGCTTCCAGCGCCACCTAACGTAGCTTGCCCGCGATGGGCCGATATGTCAGCGTTTGTACCTATATGTATTCTCGCTGTCCTAGTTGGGTTGATGCACGTGGTTGCCACGTGATAGTGAGCATTTCCATGCAAAGAAGTGAATAAGTAAAAAATAATGTTTGTTTGAAGGTTAGAGACAATAATGTAACAGTGATAAATTAATGATATACGTATTTTGTAATAGGTAACACCAATCTTTAGACAAATTTGATTTACAAGAAACAAACAAGAATTATTGTGCTAACTTGTGTGACTGTAACAAATTGACCTTGAATGCTTCAAAGACCTGGGTCATGAACTTCAAGTGTGATTTAAATAATGTTTGTTTGGATAATAAATCTTTAAGTAATCTAACTGAAAATAAATTTTTAGGTTTATGCATAGACAACAAATTAAAATTTGAATGTCATGTTAGATCATTATGTGGTAAGTTGGCATCAGACTGTTATGCTCTTAAAGTAATAGCAGGGGAGGTTGATTTTAATATTGCTAGAAATGCATACTTTTCATTGATAGAATCACGCTTGAGATATGGTTTGTGTTTTTGGGGTGCTTGTACTAAGCAGCTATTTAATAGTGTTTATTTTGCAAAAAAGGGCGATCAGATATCTCTGCAATATCAGCATGAGAGACTCATGCAAACAATTTTTTATCAATCACAAAATCCTTACTCTTCCCTCTCTGTTTATATTGGAATCAGTTTGCCTGGTCCAAAAAAAATATAGAAACGACAACTCCACAAATAGGCATGAATATGGGACCAGACAGGCTAACGATGTGCTCTTACCTATACCTACAAGTTCACTGACAAAAAGATCATTTATATTTGATGCCAAGAAGTTGTTTAATCATCTTCCACTAGATGTAAAACAGATTGAGAACAAAATACTTTTTCGACGAAAAGTTAAACGATTGATGGTTGCAAGGGGTTATTATGAGGTAACTGACTTCTTATCTGATAGATTTTAAGCTGTATATTGTTTGTTTTTGTATTTATTTCGATTTACTTTGTTACTGTTTATATTAATTAGTTTGATACCATTACTACATATGTTTTTGCTAGTAGTTGTTTCCATTTCGTTCTTTTTTATTTTTTGTTTGTAAACACTTTTAACAGCTTTGTCAACAAGTTTTACCCTTATGACAATAAAGCATATTTGATTTGATTTGATTTGATTTGATAACTTAACTTACCCCTGTAACAACTGGGCAAAGGTTCTCATGAACACGGCCCTTATTTCTTTATCTAACATCACGGGATGTGGCGCCCTCAGAGCCAGCGGTGGAAACGCGTGGTCGGCGCAACTCAATTCGGGTTGCAGTATCAAACTAAGAGCTTCTTGAGTGTTGCTGAGCAACGGCTCCGAAAGCAAAGGCACGGAGATGCCGTCCGGGATAAGGATGGAGCCACCGTCTAGATCAGCAACTATTACATCCATCTGAAATGAAAAAATCCTCAAGGTGGTATTGCACAAGATATTTTATTTGTAGTACCTGTTCAGCTACTTCAGTTCGTAAAGATGAATGAACTCCCATAATAAAAGGTGTAGGAGTTGACAGGACTTCGACCAGTGGGGCTGGTAACAAAGGTATGTAAACATGCGTATATCTAAAGGGGTACATCAATGCTGTCAAAGCCCTACAGGCTTCAGTTAACCTGAAAATTAATTAGTCGATATTGTCCAGCTTGGCTGACAGCATTACTTTTATACATACCTATTATAGCTTTTCGAATGAAAGAGTATTTTGTGTTCCGTCATTATGGCACAGAAAAGAACTAACACATTTCTTATTCCTAACTGTTGAAATAGCAAATTAACAGAGGAGTGCGTTACGGGAAGCGAGGGAGACAATGGCGGTTGCAGAGCTTGTCTATCGCCAGCTCCAATACTAAAGCACATTAAAAATTGATTGAATAGTTTATTTTACCAATAGACGATTCATTGCTTACCTAAATCTTACTTGTGGACCACCTGGCGGAGGGACTTGTATGCAACCCAATATATTACCAACCAAAGTTTCTAGTGGTACAGGCATATTTTCTACATACACACAGTAAATTATTCCAAGGCAGTTCTACAAAAATGTAGCTATACTTACTTACTTACTTATTTTCTTTATTTCAGATCATGTTACATAATTTACATAAAAATTATAAACACAAAATGGAATGACGTCATATAAAAGAAAAATCCTAAAGAATTACATATCTAAAAAGTCATTCATAGTATAGGGCTCCAACTTTACTAAAGTCTTTTTAATTTCTTTCTTAAATTGTTTTTCATTGCTTATTCTTTTTATTCTCTCTGGTAGTTTGTTGAATAGTTTTAAGCACATATAATTGGGTGACTTTTCAGTAAGGGCTAGCCTGTGTTTGGGGTAATTGATATTTAAAGTTCTCGTTTGGTGTTGATGACTAGCTGGTGCTTGAAAACAGTTTTTGTTTTTAAAGAGGAACATTAAACACTCATAAATGTACAATGCATATACCGTCAATATTCCCAATTTTTTAAAAACAGACCGACACGATACATTGAAATCTAATTTTTCAACTATTCTAACTAATCGCTTCTGAATTACAAATATACTTTGAATTTGACTATCCCTTCCCCAAAACATTATCCCATATTTCAAACAGGATTCGAAATTAGCAAAATATAACATTTTCAAAGTTTTTTTATTCATGTATTTACCAGTAACACGAATACCATAGCAAATAGCATTTAGTTTCTGTGAAAGACATTTGATATGAAACGACCAATCTAGAAATTCATTAATCTGTACTCCCAAAAATTTTGTGGACTCCGAAAAAATAATTTTGTCTTTATCATTACTAAAGTTGGTTGGTTTTTCCACCTTTGACGCTTTTGTTCTGAATAGAATTATATTTGTTTTACTTTTATTTAGGATAAGTTTATTTTCTGTAAACCACAACAGGGTCACTGTTAAGAAAGTTTCTGCACTCAGTGACAAGTTGATTAATACTCTTGCCCCCCAAAAGTAAATTAGTATCGTCAGCATAATTAACCATATCTTGATTAGCTTGAATTAGATTACTCAAATCATTGATGAAAATAATAAATAGAATAGGCCCCAATACACTACCCTGTGCTACACCTACACTGTTATATAATGTTTTGGAGTTGTAAGATTTTCCATTCTTCAGAATGCAGACTTTTTGTCTTCTGTTACTAAGGTACCCCTTTATCCACTTATGAGCGTTCCCTCTTATCCCATACTTTACAAGCTTCCCAATCAATATATCTCTATCCAAGCAGTCATATGCTTTAGATAAATCCAAAAACATTCCACAGCTACATTACCATCTTCAAGGTGTTTCAGAACTGTTTGAATAAATTGAAAAATTGCAGTTTGGGTGGATCGTCCATTTAAATAACCATGTTGACTTTTACTAAATATATTACAGCTTGTCAGAAAATTTGTTAATCTTGAACACATTGCCATCTCAAACAATTTTGAAAAACCTGTTAATAAACTAATAGGCCTGTAATTATCCATTAGTTCTGGATCACCCTTTTTTAAAAGTGGTTTTATTAGTGCTATTTTTAAATTTTCAGGAAATATACCGTATTTAAAGGAGTTGTTTATTATATAACATAGAACATCTTTACATACCCTAATAGAAATTTTAACAATACTAATAGGAATTTCGTCGAAACCGGAACTATGTTTATTTTTTATGTTATTCGCTATTTCGCATAGTTCATTAGTTGTCACTGGCCTTAGAAACATAGACTGATCGTTTCTGGCAATGTTACAGTTAAAGGGAACACTAGACCGATTTTTAATTAGATCGGGTATTACAGATATTAGATACTCGTTAAATTTATTTGCTATTGTTTCAGGCTTTCCCTCGATTTCTATGTCCGAGTTGTTGTTGGCGTTTCCTGTAATTTCTTTACAAATCGTCCACATGCATTTCATCTTATTATCCGAATTATTTACTCTTTCGGAATAATGGTTTTTATGAGATTCGTTTAAAAGTATATCATATTCTTTTTTCTTTTCTTTATATTGATCATTAAAATTTTGATGCTGTCTTGATAATGTTAATAACAAGTCCAACTCACGTTTACAATCAGTAATTTCCTTATTCTGAAATATTTTTGGAATTTTTGCTCTCGAACATAGCTTTAGAGGGAAAATCTGTTGGAATATATTTATAAAATTATTCATAAATGCACACCACTGCTCATCAACATTCTTTCTTTCAACCGCATAAACATTCAACCAATCTTGCTCACTCATATAATACTATAAATACTAATACTATAATACTTTTGATGTTGATTTGCGATTTTTATATTTATTTTGCTGGTAATAAACTTATTATTATTATAAATAATACACAGATTGTAATTTAGTATTTTACTTTAATAGATACCTTTTATTAATAAATAAAAGTTGACTCACCCGAAAGGTTTCTATGTAGTCCAGCCTCGAAACTAATACTAAACATTTGGGTGCATACATTATGCTGCTGTGCGAAATGGATGGAATTATGGGCTTTAAAAGTGCAGAATCTCCATCTACTGGGTCTTCTTCCTACAAGCAATCATGTTATAACTTTGTCTCCTTTTTTTAGGTCAAGATTATCAGCAGAGTACTTAGTAGGTACTAGCTATTACCTGCTCAGCTACAGCATTTGTACATCTTACCTCATCAACGGGTTTGCTAGGTGTAATAGAAACTGTTTCATTAAAGCACAAGCAGGCGCAATAGTGGCGATTTGCGTCGATATCTGTAAGAACGGATACAAAGAACCGTGGTTCCTGCTTTTCTGTGGATAGAGTCCATCCTTGAGGTTGGCAAAACTAGGACAAATAAAACTACTAAAAAACTTGCAAATCAATTTAAACACACATCATGCTTCTATTAGTATCAATTATTAGTAATGCAAATAATATTTATAAATAACAACATATTTATTTTAAGAAATTTTTCATGACTAGGAGGATGCAGTTTCACATTTACCACAAAAATGTTATTATCATTGGTAAATTTTACAATTATACAGTGCAATAAACTGTTAATATTTAATGGTATTTTACCAAACATAAATATAAGTTGCAACCAGGGAAAGCAATCTTTTACATGAACAAAAAAAATTATTAATTTAGCTGTTTTTTTCATAAAGACTTAAGTTCCTTACCCATTCTATTCCATCTATGAATGGTGTATCTGGCCAATCTTTTTCAGGAAATCTTTGTATTATTGCACCACTTCCTAAAATTACATATATATTCAATTTACCAGTATCATAACAAGGATTTCAATGTGACACACAGACAAACCATTTTCTATGCACAAACAGTACAGGAAACCCATTTATGGCGCTCTTTAAGCGGTGCGTGTGAGATGTAAGGATAACATAATTGAAAAGTATGCACAAAAACATCAATCGCAACTGGGTTTGTTAAGATAGTACTTTGAACAGATTTAAATACCTACTTAAAAAGTAAATACTTACTTTCTTTCTCATGATCGTATCCCACAATAACAAAATAATCAGCTAGCCTCGACATTTTTATTTAGCCTTTGAATTGTATAGTCACTCCTTTTCTTTTCATTTTTACTAAATACAATTATTTTTTTGAATAGAAAATTACTCATAAACTGGAGTGGAGGGTCAAACTTCTGACATGTTTTTGGTTGCCTATTCTCGTCGTGGCTAATATTAAACTACAAATTATAATTATTTAGATTTGCTAATGATTTCCAATCGCATTCCTTTATTGTTTATTTATTTTAACTACACAGCCACACCCAAATGTTTCTATTTTCTAAACAAAAATCTTTACGCCATTTTACCACGGACAACTTTAAACTTTCTTGACAGCTGTTTGACACATGATGGCAACCAGTTCGGATTTGACAACTACAGGCGTTTTCAATTGTACTAAAACATATGTTTTGGGTTTTTTGAGTTTTAAGAAACCAACGAGGTCTGTAAACCACAAAACATAACCAAAGAGGATCATTCATAACCCTTCTAACTAACTAACCTGAACTAACCTTTATTAGGCAATCCAACGACCTGTCAAATCCAATTTCGAATGACAGTGGTTGGCACACATGTATGTAAACAACCATTTAAGCTTGCGTGGAAAGGAGTATTTATATCCGTATTTTTGCTATTTTTTAGTTAATTTTGGTGTTTGTTGTTTCGTGAGTGTTTTTAGAGAGCTTTATTAATATCATGCCTGTTACTTGTATTGTTGTTAACTGCGGAAGTCGACGCGATCGCGACAATGTGTCGTTTTATAGAATTCCTAGCATACTGAATCTACCAAATAAGCCACATACAAATGAGTTGTCCAGAAAACGTAGGGCCTTGTGGATAGCTGCTATAAACCGTACCGATTTAAGGGAATCAAAGCTAAAATATGAGAGTCTGCAGCAAACATTTTATAGCTGGTAAGTTTCTAAAACTTTATGGAAAAGTAACTTTCTTCAGGGTTATGACATAGGAAATTTTAGTGTTACTTTCTAATACATTTACGATTAATAGGTGAGCCTGCCTTATTGGAAAACCAAGAACATCCAGATTGGGTTCCTTCTCAAAATATGGGGCATGTTGCAGAAACTGTAGTAAGGAGACCTAAAGATTTGGAGAGACACGAACGTCTGGATAAAAGATGGGACAATCCTCGGGACAATCTAAAGTAAGAGGATTTTACATTTTATTGTCGATTATGTCTGAATTTAGAGGTTTAACTTTCAAAACGCCTTTGTTTTGTTTGTAATAGGTATAGATTTTCCTTGTTAAATGAATTATAACATTTACAGGTGGAGAATATGGATTTGGATCAAGGTAACAACAATGACACTGCCTCTGAAGCAGAAGATGGAGGAATTGCAATTCAGACTGACATAACGATGGAAGAACTATTTTATTTACTTATTTAATTGTAGTATAGGATTTATTCTTCTCAAACCATATTATTATGTTTTAGTTTTAATTAACTTTAACAAATATGATTTTATATCATTATAAAAAGAAGCGAATTGGATGTTAGTTATATTATTACTATAACTACTAGTAAGACTAATGTATAGGGTGAGATATAATTTGAAATAAAATTATTAAACAATTATTGACTTAAATATTTTCTCACCTTCAGAAGATATTTACTATACCTATGAACAAAACTGTGAAAATGAAAATTGATTAGTCTGTTTCTTTTTCTTTAAATTCCTGTAGGTAATCATATTTTATTAAAACAGTACATTTTTTCATTTGATAGGTATTTATTGAAAATAGGTATAAAAATACAGTCAAAGGTAAAAAAGATTTCATCATTACGTTCTCAACTTACAAATATTATTCTTCACAAAACCATAAGAAATTGGGAACTGCTATTAAGACTTAGCTTATTACAGATTGGATATACATACTTGATGTATCAGTAGAAGTACCTACCTAGCAAAAAGTTAAAATAGTGACTTTGTTATGGTAGTTTTAAAGATAATATTTGTTAAATAAACTATAACATTTACAAGGAAAAATAGATTTTAATATTTTTTACATTCCTCGCAAAACCATATGAGATTGGGAACATCATCGAGTCCCACACACTGACTATGAAACCACTGCGTTTCACATTCATCTCCATCACATTTTATCATTGGTCTCCCATCATCATATACACATACTTGGCATTGGCCACGATGCCTGAATGTCTCTGCAAGACAATGCTTGTTTCCTGGAGTAAGCATACTCCGCAGCAAAAAGTAATGTGCCTGCACGACTGCAGACCTCACTGTTCCCTGCCATGCAAGTACGGTGGGCAGTGCACACGCTTCCATCTTTGGCAACAATTACCCAGGCATCTAAAGGTTTCAAAGTGGTTCTCTGAGAATGTTTGACCTAAAATTGAAAAGCTAATATGTAGTAAAATTGTAACTCATTTCACAACATTATAAGAACATGATGCTGAAAAAAAATCACAAAATTAGTAATAAATGAACAAAAATCTTACTTTTTCAATTAGAATGTAAACACCATCAACTATTTTAGTTCCAGTTTGTAAAACAAACCCAGACTCAAAATATTTATATGCCTGCAAACTTTTAAATGCCTTCATTTGTTCCTTGGAATAAAAACTATGGGAAACACCAAATATGAAATAATATCCATGTTTGAAATAGGTGGAACGCCATTAATACTGTAGTCAAGGTCCTAAGAATTAATAACAAACGGGTCCAAGCAGCTTATTAACTTTAATTTCAGTCGATACCTAAAAAGAAAACAATGGTTACACAGGTAAACAAGAAAATAGATTGCATTTAAACCTACCTTTCTCCAACATCTGGATTCTCCGCTGATAATTTTTGAATATATTCACTGTCCATCATACAAAAATTCACTTTATTTAAAAGAAAAATCAAACAAAACACTTAAAAACACGATCCAAACACTTAAACGTCACAAAAATCAATGCTTATGTTATGGAGCCAGTCGCCATGTGTGCCAACCAACGTCAATTGTGTTGACATTTCTACCGCGTGGTTTGGATTGCCTAATTAGGCAATCCAACGACCTGTCAAATCCAATTCCGAATGACAGTGGTTGGCACACATGTATGTAAACAACCATTTAAGCTTGCGTGGAAAGGAGTATTTATATCCGTATTTTTGCTATTTTTTAGTTAATTTTGGTGTTTGTTGTTTCGTGAGTGTTTTTAGAGAGCTTTATTAATATCATGCCTGTAACTTGTATTGTTGTTAACTGCGGAAGTCGACGCGATCGCGACAATGTGTCGTTTTATAGAATTCCTAGCATACTGAATCTACCAAATAAGCCACATACAAATGAGTTGTCCAGAAAACGTAGGGCCTTGTGGATAGCTGCTATAAGCCGTGCCGGTTTAAGGGAATCAAAGCTAAAATATGAGAGTCTGCAGCAAACATTTTATAGCTGGTAAGTTTCTAAAACTTTATGGAAAAGTAACTTTCTTCAGGGTTATGACATAGGAAATTTTAGTGTTACTTTCTAATACATTTACGATTAATAGGTGAGCCTGCCTTATTGGAAAACCAAGAACATCCAGATTGGGTTCCTTCTCAAAATATGGGGCATGTTGCAGAAACTGTAGTAAGGAGACCTAAAGATTTGGAGAGACACGAACGTCTGGATAAAAGACGAAAGATGGGACAATCTAAAGTAAGAGGATTTTACATTTATTGTCAAATATGTCTGAATTTAAAGGTTTAACTTTCAAAATGCCTTTGTTTTGTTTGTAATAGGTATAGATTTTCTTTGTTAAATGAATTATAACATTTATAGGTGGAGAATATGGATTTGGACCAAGGTAACAACAATGACACTGCCTCTGAAGCAGAAGATGGAGGAATTGCAATTCAGACTGACATAACGATGGAAGAACTATTTTATTTACTTATTTAATTGTAGTATGAGATTTATTCTTCTCAAACCATATTATTATGTTTTAGTTTTAATTAACTCTAACAAATATGATTTTATATCATTATAAAAAGAAGCGAATTGGATGTTAGTTATATTATTACTATAACTACTAGTAAGACTAATGTTTTTATTATTATAATCCTTTATTTAGCACTTGGCCAATACATTGCACAAAACAAATCATCCTTATAAATGTAATCATCATATGTACATACTTGCTAATTGTAAAATTAATAGAAAAGCAAATTCACAAATACAAATTCACATTGATAAAATATGCAGTCAAAAATGTACACAATATAAAATCACACAAACACGTCAATAATACCCTACTTAACTTTTATATCCATTTCTGTCATTTATTATTTAAAATTTAATGATTTTATTGAATTGAATCATTCTCCCTTAAGATATTCTTTCAATTTACTTTTAAATCTGTTAAGGTTTCCTATATCTTTTATATCTACTGGCAGAGAGTTGAAGGTAATTAAACCTTTATGGTAAACAGAGTTTTCCGAGCTACTTTTATTCTTTGTCATTACACGAAAATCAAGTTTGTTTCTTGTTGGGTATGAATGAACTGACTCGTTAGTAATGAGCTTTTCAGTCAAATAACTTGGTGTCATCCCATTTTTAATTTTAAATATGAGAATCATGGTTTGATATGTAAGAAATTTCTCAACACAGAGCCAGTTTAGGCTATTCAACATATTCCTTATTGGTGTGTCCCTTCTTTCCCCAAGAATTATACGCATCGCTCTATTTTGTAATTTTTGGAGTCTATTAATTTCGTTCTTATTTGCTAGGTACAGTATAGAGGAACCAAAAACAAAATGTGGCAAGACCAAAGTATTAAAAACCGTTACCCTTGTCCACTGTGTCAAAGATGCAGACACTCTAGACATAAAATTGAGACTTTTCGTTATCTTATTTATTTATTTAAAGCCAGTACACTACAGAAAGATCTTATTTCTAAATGGTACAAACGGTACAAAATTAACAATCTCTAGACATACCCGACACTAAAATCATACAATACAAACAGTTTAAACCTTAAGCCTTAAGATGGTCTTTAATGCGATTAAGCCAATAAGAAATATATCGCAGTCGGAGTAAAATTTATTGTATGTGTGCATCAGCCGGTGAGCAAAGGTATTTGAGCCGTAGTTAGTCCTGTGAAACCTTTCATGAAATAATTGTATTTGTCTTGTGTTTCTACTAGGAATTGAAAATAATACTAAGCTCAACAGATCGCTACAGTCTATACTCCCATTCACCAGTTTATATAAAAACAACACCTGTGCGTTCCTTCGCCGGGTCAGCAAGCTCTGAAAGCCACAGAGTAAGAGTCTTGTCGAGTAGGGTACATTCTGGTAAGGAAAATTATGCTTGTACAAAAGGTATTTAACAAATTTGTTTTGAACCTTTTCCAGTCTATCTATGTGACACGCGTAACCTGGAGACCATACGACAGAACAATACTCTAAAACACTGCGTACTAAACAATTATAAACGCTAGTAAGCGCCTTAGTATCGCCGATGTGTTTTGTGTTCCTCTTGATAAACCCAAGCAGCCTAAACCCCCTCAGAACGATACTATCTATATGCTGGTTGAAAGTCAAATCACTGTCAAATATTACACCGAGGTCATTTAACGATGACACACTCTCGATGATCGAGTCTTTAATCTTATACACCGTTCTGTGAGGGTTTCGACGCTTGCAGAAACTAATAGCCCGACACTTAGAAACATTAATACTTAAATAATTCGCCTCGCACCACGCAACGAAGTTGTCAAGGTCAGACTGCAGACAATTAGAATTCGCAGAGACAGTATTATAAAACTTCAAATCGTCCGCATACAGAAGGCAGCGAGACGACCCGAAACAAGAAATGACATCGTTTACAAACAGCAGAAACAGTATGGGTCCAAGATGGGACCCCTGGGGGACGCCTGAGGTGACGAAAATTTCGCGCGAAACAGAACCACAAGCAACAACGCGTTGATGACGTAGAGACAGATACGATTCAATCCACCCAAGGTAATGTCCCGAGATGCCGATATCACCAAGCTTTTTCAGCAACAAGGCATGGCAGACACTGTCGAATGCCTTAGAAAGATCGGTATAAATGCAGTCAACTTGATTCCCAGACTCAACCGATGTTAACAGAAAGTCCTGATATAATGCTAGATTAGTTGCAGTAGATCGGCCTGAAAAAAAACCGTGTTGCTCTGGTATAATATAATTCTTGTAGGTGTTGAAGATCTCAACGGTAATCATGGACTCAAGAAGCTTAGGGATAGCAGAGAGCAGAGAGATTCCACGATAGTTAACTATTTTCGTCCTGTCACCCGACTTGAAAACGGGAATCAAATTAGAATGTTTCCATGAAGAAGGAAAGCAGCCGGTGTTGATAGATCTCTGAAAGAGAGTTCTTAAGGGGTCCAGGAGTGAGCTGCAGCAATTTAACAGGAGTAAAGGGGGTATACCGTCTGGACCAGCCCCCTTGGAAACGTCAAGAGACATTATCTTATCCCTAATTTCTTCGATAGTAAAAATGTGAGAAGATAAAATGGATGAGAATTCAGTAGGCAAAGCACCAGAACTGATCGGCTTGGAGTGATCCGAGTAGCAAGACTGAAAATGAGTAGCAAAGGCATTAACAATGTCCGTGGGTTCACTAAGGGTAAGATCGCCGTACTGCATACCAGCTGGGAGACCGGACAACCCCCCCAAATTCCTGACGTAGGACCAAAAGTGCTTGATATTCTCGGGAATCAGAAGTTCGGCATTGGTAATAAACGTCAAGTAACATACGTCAGTCCGAAACTTGACCTCTCGTCTAATGACGGAGTAGGCGTCATAATCGTTCTGAAGACCCGTTTTTTTGAATTTCTTGTAAAGTTTATTTTTATTAGCGATAAGTTTACGGAGGTCGCGATCAAACCAAGAGGGATATTTCGCTCCTTTAATAGTCTTCTTAGGAACGCAGAGGTCTATACCTTCAAAGAGAACCGAGTAAAATCTCTCAGTTGCCAAATCTATATCAGAGATTGAAGTAAGAAAATCCCAATCAACATGGTTATAAAAATTATTCAAATCGTTGAACTTGGCATTATTAAAATGATAGAAGGTAGATGTGGCATTATTTTTCAACTCTGGGACATTATAAATATTAAAGTAACACTCAATTGCAGGATGGTAGGTATCAATATCAATTAAGGAATCAGAGCACGACAAAACAGATGTTTCATGAAATTCGTCAGCAAAAACGTAGTCCAAAATTCGATCAATACTGTTACGGTGATGATTGACTTGTTGTTTCTATAAAGGCCATGGTGTTCAACAAGATCTCAGCGGTAGGGGAGCGCAGAGCCGCAGGAACCAATACATCATCCTCGAAAGTCCATTGAACATTGGGAAGGTTAAAGTCCCCGCATATTATAAACCTATGATTATCATATTTATTCCTCATGGATTCGCAGGTATGACAAAAGGATTCATAGCATTGAAGTGATGAGTTCGGAGGGATGTATATGCAGCAAATAATAAATTTAGCCTGATCCACGCATAGTTGAGTCCAGACATCCTCATAAAGGTCGCCAGCTGCAGTATGTACGGCAGACGAACTGTACCTCTTAGAAACCGCGATCAAAACTCCGCCGCCTCGCTGACAATCGAGCAATTCGTAGTCTCTGTCTCTACGATAAACGATGAAAGAAGCATCAAACAGTTCGGAATTAGAGATGTTACTATTAAGCCAAGTTTCAGACAAGAGTATAAGATCATAACAAGAGGAGTATGTAGACCTCAATAGTATATCAGTTTTTGTTCGAAGACCTCTTACATTCTGATAGTACACTGATAACTTGGAAGAGTCGTTGATATTTAGAAATTTAAACCGACTTCGTTGTCAGTTTGTTGAGCGACAGTAACGTTACGATCCGAATGATTAACCCGACCGTCACTGCAGATAGTAGCTGCCTGCAGTCTAGCACATATATAGCCAACCAGGTTCGACTTATCGCTGTAATTTAAATAACCGTAGGAGGTATGACGGAGCAAAGGCAGGAAAAAAACGTTCTGATTAGATATATCTAAGTTCCTAATTATATTATCAATAACATACAGTATATGCTCCCTAAATCTCAGAGCACCATCAACAATAAATCCAAGGTATTTAATTTGTTTCACAGTTTCTATAATACTACAGCCTATCTTTGTATTAAGACTACTTTGATTGAATTCACTTTGTAATTTATTATTACCTATTAACATAAATTTTGTTTTTTTAACGTTTAATTTAAGAGAGTTCTCATTAAACCACTTGTATAACTGACCCAATTCCAAATTGATGTTGTCTATTAAGTGATTTAGATCTTTTGAAAAAAAATATATCAATGTATCGTCAGCAAACAAGTGTATTGAGCATGTCTTAATTATTGTTGTTATGTCATTAATATAGAGTAAAAATAACAAGGGCCCCAGGGTACTTCCCTGCGGTACCCCAATACTATTCATGACCTCTCCTGATTTCTCATTGTTAATCCTAGTTACTTGCCTTCTGTTTTGCAGATAATCCCTAATCCAGTCCAGTGCCCTATCAATTATACCATATGCCTCTAATTTCTGTATTAACAATTCCCTATCTATAGTCTCGAATGCACGTTGTAAATCTAGAAAAACCGCCCCCACTGCGTAATTGTCATCCAATAGATACTTCCAATCATAAAGAATATTCTGAATTGCAGTTTCGCAACTGTGATTTTTACGAAATCCCGACTGATTTATTGTAAAAATGTTGTTTTTAGTTATAAATTCTACCAGTTGATTATATACTACTTTTTCCAGAATCTTTTCAATTGTCGCGAGCATATTAACTGGTCTGAAATCATCTGCTCTGACCGAACCCTTAACCTTCTGAATTGGAATAATTGTGGAAATCTTCAATAACGACGGCACCTTGCCAATTTCTAGTGAAGTGTTAATAAAATTTAACGGGTTGCTCAATAATATTATATGTATTTTTTATAAATTCGGATGTTATATCATCTGGGCTCCCCTTATTAGGCAATATCATTACAATATCCCTCAACTCTTTATAAGCGATTAGCCGAAATGAGTTGAACTTTTGTTCAATAGCTTGTACACCCACCATTGATTCTGCCCCTAAATTACTCTTGTCAATACCCCCTATAATGTTGTCTATACTTTCTACAAAATACTCATTCAGGTTTTCTGCTATATCTTTAGAAGTAGTAAGGATCTTACCCTTTATCTCCAGCTTATCAAATCTGTTTTTTCTTTTGTTGGAAACCAACTGACTCAAAGTTTGCCACATTCTTCCAGGATCACTCTTCGACAAATCAATTCTAGTCTCATAATATTTCTTCTTTTCCTCTCTAATTACCATCTTAGCCCTGTTTCTGTTTTTTTTATAATCTTCCCTACTAGTATCTGAATGACTTGTTTTAAAGTCTTGGTAACTATTGTCCCTATCCCTGGTTGCGCTCTTTACCCTATCATTAAACCATTCCTTATAGTTAGGTTTTATTACCTTATCTATTTTAGGTGCCACCTGGTCCAAAACATTCACTATATTGTTATATAATACAGCATATTTATTGTTTATATCACCCCCTCTATAATCCCACTCTACTTTTGACAATCCCTCATTAACCCTATTATAATCAACCCTACCCCTTGTGTTTATGATTAAATTGTTTGTACAATAGTCACGCAGCTGAATATTTATGCCAATAATAAAATGATCACTAATACGGGGTGTCTCCCACACTAAACATTTCAAAGCATCCTTCCCGTTAGAAAAAACTAGATCAATCAAACTTCCCCCCTGTTCAGTGGGATGCGTAATATCCTTAACTATTTGTTGAAAACCAGAGTCATTAACAATTTTTTTTAGTTTCGTTGAATAGCCAGTCTGTGACATCCAATTAATGTTAAAATCCCCCATCATTATGACTGGACACTCATAATCAGTCAAATCCTCACACCAATGCTCAAAAAAATCGAGAAAATCAGAATCACTTGAACTGGGAGAATGATACAAGTTGCCCACAATTACATTTTTTTCAAAAACATTAATTTTAAGAACAACAAACCAATAGTTTTTTTGATATTGATACTTGTCCACTTTTAACAAATCAACACCGTTTCTAACATAAATCGCTACACCCCCAGTATGTCTGTTTTCACTATCCACTCTAATAATTTGATATCCCTGAATGTCAATTTCGAAATCGCTAATCTCCTCTGTAAGTCTTGTCTCTGTCAAACATACAACTAGTGGACATGAATCTATTACAAAATTATGAATCTCGTCAAACCTTGAGGGCAAGCTTTGAGAATTTAACAAAATCATGTGTGCCTTTCTAAAAAAGAGTCATTTCTTACAGAAGAATTAGCAGCATCACGTCTTTTTTCATTTATAGTATTGGCCCTAATAGTATTATTCAAAAAAAACTCATTATGATCGATCTGGGGGTGTAGTTTTATCATATTAAAGCAAATGTGTTTTACCAAGTCTGTTTTATCCGAATAGCTCAGCCATCCATCCGAGGAAACGAATTTCGGTGACAGGAATCTAACGTGATCCGCTTCTTGAATAGTCGATAATAAGCGAAAATTCTGGAGTTCGATAGCTCCATTTAGAATGGGTCTTCCAAAGCGTAAACAAGGGCTAATAATAATTAAATTAGTGTGTGCGCTGGTTTCCATCAACGAGATGTATAAGGTGAGATATAATTTGAAATAAAATTATTAAACAATTATTGACTTAAATATTTTCTCACCTTCAGAAGATATTTACTATACCTATGAACAAAACTGTGAAAATGAATATTGATTAGTCTGTTTCTTTTTCTTTAAATTCCTGTAGGTAATCATATTTTATTAAAACAGTACATTTTTTCATTTGAAGGTATTTATTGAAAATAGGTATAAAAATACAGTCAAAGGTAAAAAAGATTTCATCATTACGTTCTCAACTTACAAATATTATTCTTCACAAAACCATAAGAAATTGGGAACTGCTATTAAGACTTAGCTTATTACAGATTGGATATACATACTTGATGTATCAGTAGAAGTACCTACCTAGCAAAAAGTTAAAATAGTGACTTTGTTATGGTAGTTTTAAAGATAATATTTGTTAAATAAACTATAACATTTACAAGGAAAAATAGATTTTAATATTTTTTACATTCCTCACAAAACCATATGAGATGGGAACATCATCGAGTCCCACACACTGACTATGAAACCACTGCGTTTCACATTCATCTCCATCACATTTTATCATTGGTCTCCCATCATCATATACACATACTTGGCATTGGCCACGATGCCTGAATGTCTGTGCAAGACAATGCTTGTTTCCTGGAGTAAGCATACTCCGCAGCAAAAAGTAATGCGCCTGCACGACTGCAGACCTCACTGTTCCCTGCCATGCAAGTACGGTGGGCAGTGCACACGCTTCCATCTTTGGCAACAATTACCCAGGCATCTAAAGGTTTCAAAGTGGTTCTCTGAGAATGTTTGACCTAAAATTAAAAAGCTAATATGTAGTAAAATTGTAACTCATTTCATTACATTATAAGGACATGATGCTGAAAAAAAATCACAAAATTAGTAATAAATGAACAAAAATCTTACTTTTCCAATTAGAATGTAAAAACCATCAACTATTTTAGTTCCAGTTTGTAAAACAAACCCAGACTCAAAATATTTATATGCCTGCAAACTTTTAAATGCCTTCATTTGTTCCTTGGAATAAAAACTATGGGAAACACCAAATATGAAATACTTAATATCCATGTTTGAAATAGGTGGAACGCCATTAATACTGTAGTCAAGTTCCTGAGAATTAATAACAAACGGGTCCAAGCCGCTTATTAACTTTAATTTCAGTCGATACCTAAAAAGAAAACAATGGTTACACAGGTAAACAAGAAAATAGATTGCATTTAAACCTACCTTTCTCCAACATCTGGATTTTCCGCTGATAATTTTTGAATATATTCACTGTCCATCATACAAAAATTCACTTTATTTAAAAGAAAAATCAAACAAAACACTTAAAAACACGATCCAAACACTACAACGTCACAAAAATCAATGCTTATGTTATGGAACCAGTCGCCATGTGTGCCAACCAACGTCAATTGTGTTGACATTTCTACCGCGTGGTTTGGATTGCCTATCTGTGGTTCTTCTGGTTCCTTTTCCTTATTTTTGCCAAAAAAAAATTTTAGAACGCGAGATGCAAAATGTATTTTAATTATTTTTTATACATTTTTCTTGCCTTTAAAGTGTGTTATACTTATAAAACAAACGTTTTATTTATAATTTTGGATGATTTTAAGCCATCTCTGAGTAGTTACGGTGATCCAAATGCATTTACACCAAACATGGATAAATTGGTGTCAAAGAGTTTTGTGTTCACCAAAGCCTATGCTCAGGTAAAATTTCAGTAACATTTTTTAGGCTTAAGTAATTTTATATATTTTTTTAGCAAGCTCTTTGTGCGCCAAGTAGAAATTCCCTTTTAACTAGTCGCAGACCAGACTCCTTGAGACTGTATGATTTTTATAGTTACTGGAGACAAGGTGCTGGCAATTTTACTACATTACCACAGTATTTCAAAGAGCGAGGATATCATACACATTCTGTGGGCAAAGTATTTCATCCAGGTAGATACCTGGGTTGTGTATTTTTATGATTGTGTATATAAATAATAATAGAGTTTTATTTTAGGTATTTCCTCAAATTTCTCTGATGATCAGCCTTATAGTTGGAGCCAAAAACCTTTCCATCCCAGAACAATAGCGTTCACAAATGCCAAAGTGTGTACAAATCCAGATGGGACATTGTCTAAGAATCTCATATGCCCTGTAACAACAGAATTTCAACCTTATGCGACTTTACCGGACATAGGTATGCATATTCTTATATGGACTTATAACCTGAGTGCTCTATTCTATGACAGTCTTCTTGATGCTTAAACTTATTAAATTTTTCAGAATCTATGGAAGAAGCAGTTAACTTTTTAAGGTATAGAAATAAGTCTCAAAATGAATCTTATTTTTTGGCTATTGGATTTCATAAACCTCACATACCCTTAAAGTTTCCAAGATCTTATTTAGGTAATAAATGATAATGAAATTGCAGATTTGGAGTTTAAAAACAAAATTAAAATATAAGGTTGTTAAAACATTAATTTGCAACGATTTTAGGATTGTTTTTAAGATTTTCACCCCTTGGATAACATTTCTCTACCAATTAACAGAGTAAAGCCATCCCTTTTACCTGATGTTGCATGGAACCCATGGACTGATATCAGAGAAAGAGATGATATTAAAAAAGAAAATATTCCTTTTCCCTATGGGCCTGTATCGGACAATATCATGAAGAAAATTACACAAGCCTATCATGCCTCAGTCAGCTATGTGGATGATTTAATTGGAAAAGTTTTAAAGGAAGTAGATTTAAAAGATACTGTGATAATTTTAACAGGAGATCATGGTAAGAAGTTTATAATCTAGAATAGTGGTCATGCAGCAACTGCAGTTCCTTAATTTTTTCTGCCTTTTCTCTGGACCTTTACAAAAGAATTTAAAAGTATTCAGCCCCACTAAAAATTATTTGTCAACCCCTGGAGTCCTGGAGATTATGTATTTAGACCTCAATCTGGAACTACATTTTAGGCTGGTCTCTGGGTCAACATGGTGAATTTTCAAAATACAGCAACTTTGAAGAAGCTACTCATGTGCCCCTCATTATTCATGTTCCGAATCTGTCAAGGCAAAGAATTGTTGTCAAGTCGCTTGTCGAATTAGTTGATATTTTTCCCACTTTAGTGGATCTAACACAAGTATCTGAAGGTTTAATTAAGTGTCCTAAAGCTGAAAAATTGTTAGCATGTACGGAAGGTGAAAGTATGTTGCCTGTTATGCTAGACGCTGTTGAAAAACAGGTATGTATAACGACCAAGAAGACTAGAAATTCTAGTTCTGGTTCGGTGCCAGATGTCAGGAGGGTCGAATTTAGACGAGAAACGTCAGCAAGGTGGGCGTCGTAGCCAATACAGCCATTTAGAAAGTTTCCATTGTATTAAATTGTACTCCCAATCATAGTCCTAAAAATTCTAAATTTAAGAAGCAAAAATGATCGAAGTATCTTTTAAATTATCTTATGCTGCATTAAAGTTTGAATTTTATAGAGATAGTGACCTCGTTATGTCACGCGGCATGATCTGAGATGCAATCGCACGCTTTTTCAAAAGCATGCATGAGTGACTGAGAAATACAAATAAAAAACGAACTAAAAGGTACCTAAATTTAACATAAAACAAACCTTTAGTTCTATCTGACATCTAAAAATGTTATATTAAAAAATAAAAAAATTAACCCACCTTAATTTAAAAAGTCTATTCCATAAAGATATACCACCACAAATTCAAAATCCTAATCCTTTTCCCTCAATAATATTTTTAATGAAAATAAATAAAATCATTTCCCTACTGGCATTGGTCAAGAGAAAAAACAAACTTGTTTAAGACCTATTTCTCCTACTATTTACAGTTATTAGCTCACGTCAAATAAATATAAAACCTCTACACTCAATACTCAACAAGTGTTTCAATTAACCCCTTATTCTTAACCTATTTGTGTAGCCAAAGGGACGTTCCCAGTCAAGTCCATGGGCAGGCACACACATTCATTGAACCATCCACTACTGTGTTTTACCTTGTATACATTATAATTATATAGAGTTGCTGATGATGATCTTTTCTAAGGTCGAAACTAGTCCGACTCAATTTTCAAACTTGAATGTATATTGAACATCTAACAATCTAACTCATATGGTGAATCCCTCCCATATATATGCCCTCGATACCCAAATCTAGGGTGTAGTGTAGTTAATATAAAAAAAATTTTGGTGGTAAAGACAGACTTTCATTTCCCTTTCGTAATTTAAGTGACTTTAAGCAGCTAAAATAAAATTGATTAACTTTGCTAAACTTAAGCCCAACCCAAAGAATGGTCGAATATACAGTAAAAAAAATTTTCGCAACTTTCGTGACAACTGCAGAAGAACAAACTGGACTGTAACTGGTAATACTCCACTTAAATGTTTCTATCACAAATTAACTAGAAATTTTAATGTTTCATTTCCTGTTGTTAAAATAAAGAATAGGGCGAAGAAACACTGGTTAACTAAAGCTATAAAGATATCTGCTAGGAATATGCGAGCTTTGCATTACATCAGGAAGTTCTTTTCTAATAATGCTTTTTTGATATCTTATTTCAACCAATACAGAACAATTTACAGAGGGGTGGTAAAGTTTGCAAAAAAAGCTTACTATAATCAAAGGCTGGAGAACTCGAAAAATATTTCTAAAGAGACATGGTCTATTGTTGATGAGTTAAGACGGGATGTAAGAGACAATATGCAGTTCAATCCTACTCTCTCCCCCAATGAGCTAAATGATTTTTACTGTTCTGTTGGTGGCAATCTATCAGCTAAGATAAATCCACCAACTAATCCGTTAAATTATCTTTCTAGGAGGTCTGTCACCGAAACATTTTTTCTGCGCCCAACAAGAATTAAAATCAGTATTTTCTGCTATAAAAAACAGGAATGCATCAGGATGGGATGACATGTCAGTTAAGATTTTTTGTGAGTTATCTGACATTGCTCTTTTGTCCTTGGCTGATGCAATTAATCACTCCTTTGTAAATGGAAGCTTTCCGGGTTTTCTGAAAAAAGCAATTGTAATTCCGTTACATAAGGGAGGGGAGGATAACACTCCTTCCAATTTTAGACCAATATCTCTTTTACCTACATTATCCAAAATAATTGAAAAACTGGTTAAAGGTAGAATCATGTCCTTTCTGTTGAGGTATAATATACTTAATGTAAACCAGTTCGGCTTTCAGAACGAGAAGTGTACAAACGATGCCATTTTTGCATTCTTGGAGCGCTTGTATATCAATTTAAATGACAATGCTATCGCTGGCGCGGTGTTCTGTGACCTGACAAAGGCATTTGATTGCGTCAGTCACAGTATACTGCTACAGAAACTAGAGTTGTATGGTTTTAGGGGTGTATGCTTAAGGTGGTTTGAGTCCTATCTTTCAGCAAGGACTCAGGTGGTTTCTCTTGTGGGCCAGAGGTCTGATATCGGTGGTGTGGTATGTGGAGTGCCCCAGGGGTCAGTTCTTGGACCAATTTTGTTCCTTTTATATATTAATGACTTACCTACCCTGGATATTAGGGGCAAATTTACACTTTTTGCTGACGACACCACCATTTGGCACGGGACTGATGCAGAATCTCTAAATCAGCTGATTACTGCAGATTTAATAAAGATTAAGGACTGGTTTGATAGTAATTTGTTGACCTTCAATATTAAGAAAACAAATCTTTTGACATTTAAATGTACCTTAAATGACATCCAGCTTGGGACATTAAATATTAACAACCTAGATAGTGTTAGATTCTTGGGCGTTCATGTTGATAGGGCACTAACTTTTGCAACACACATTAAAAAGCTTACTGCAAAATTGTCCTCTGGTTGTTATGCCTTAAGATCTGTGGCAAAGGAACTAGACTCATCTGCTAGTAGAATGGTCTATTTTGCTCTCATTGAGTCTCACCTAAGGTATGGGGTTCCTTTTTGGGGCAGCTGCAGTGAGTATTTGTTTAACTCGGTGTTTGTCTTGCAAAAGAGAGCTATGCGTTTTATGTTTGGAATGCGAGGAAGAGATTCTTGTAGGCCCTTTTTTATAAGAGAGGGTATAATGACCCTTCCATGTCTATATATAGCAGAAAGTGCATACCTGATCTTTAAAAAGTATAAACACACCATTACTGAGGGTCCATATAATACTCGACAAATTTACAACATCCCTCTACCGATTCCAGCAACAAGCCAGGTAAAAAGATCATTTATTTATAATGCCAAGAGAATGTTCAATCATCTTCCGGTGAATATAAGATGTATTCAGAATATATCTGAATTTGGGAGGGAGACCAAGAGATTGCTTGTACGGAAGGCCTATTATACTGTTACTGAGTATTTTGAGGATCAGTTGTGACATTAAGTAAGTTAGTTAGGATTTTTTTACATCTAAATGTTATTTAAATTTTTTATTTTTTTTCCTGTTTTTTTGTTTTTTTATATTGACTAGGATATGTATTGTGATGACATTTTTGTTTCGGTGATTCATTTCATTTTGGAGTTGTTTTTTTTTACGTAGTATCTATTAGTTGCTTAAGTGTTTTAAGATTTTACCTATTTTACTGTTTTATTTGTTATCGTTTAGTCTGGTCTTATCTTAGATTAAGTATTTCATTTTTAAATAGCTATAGTTCAGCTTTGTCAATGAATACCATGTATTTTGGACATTAAAGCATGTTTTGAATTTGAATTTGAATTTTGAATTAAAGATATTGAGAAAATTCTTTTAATACCAAAGTTAAAACACATTTATTCTTTATATTACCAACATTTCAGTAAATTGGAAATTTCCTAATTTGCAAATCTACAGGATAACTTTTTGTACTTAGATATGGTTGTAGATTTGCAATTGGCTCATTGGCTATATTGGTGAATGTATTAAGTTGTGTCTGTAAGGGTTGAACCTTTCATCTACAGATAGCGCTATTCGTCAAATAATGTCTATGGAAACAATTGTTGACACAACTATAGCAATTATTCTGAAAATAAAGATATTCGGACGTGAAAGTACCGGGCCTAAAGTGGCAAGTAATGATCGACATTGTATTGTAATAAATAAAATAAATCACGTGATACATGCTCATTGAGTAATACGCAACGAGGAGTTTTGGAAGGTCGCCCATATTCTCGACATTCAAGGACACGCCACATTCTATGGCTTCGTATACGTTTATAAGTCGCCTCTCCTATTTCTAATGTTCTTGAGCCCCTCTTACAAATTTATTTTAGAAAGTTAAAGGAAAATCGGCGGTTTTTACCCAATATCCCAGACCCGGGCCCCACCCGACGCAGTTTCCGAATAGTGACAAGCCGCACTTGCGCCAAATTGAGATTATGGGATATTCGATGAAAACAAAAAGATATAGATATGCAGAGTGGGTAGAGTTTAATCCGAAAAACTTTAGTGTCAACTGGGCCAAGGTTTGTATAGATACCAAGTAGAGAACTTAGTAAAAAATTACAAAAAAAAAAATGATAGATTTTTATTATATAATTAAATAAACTAATTAAAGAGAGAATAAACAAATAAAATTGATAAATACGAAAACTCTAATCAAGATATGTGGAAACCATTAGGAAAATATGTAATAAAAATCATAAACATAAAAATAACGAAATTAAAATCGAAAATAATTAAGTCGCTTAATGACAAGAAAAGTATAGCATAACAGCTTTTATATCGACTAATTTTCTGAAGTTGACGAAAAACTAGCAAATAAAATCAATAAATGTAATAACAAATTTTTAGATTAAAAAAAACAATATAGAATTTAGAAGAAAAAAAAAAGATAGTTTGAAAATAAAAAATCTCCCGGTGCCAATAGTATAACCATAGTAATATTAAAATCTATTAAAACTACTAGTTCTAGACAACTTACTTTTCGTATAAATAACATTTTTAAATCAATTAAGTATATATCCAGACGCTTTCAAAATTGGTGTAATAAAATCTCTAAAATTGGAAATTCAAGTAAAACTAGTAATTATACAGGGTGTTACAAATTCGACATACGAGCATTGGAATCTCGGAAACCATAGGGGTTAGAGAAACGGTTAAATGGGGGCAAAGTTGTGCAATTCGGTGCTGATTAAAATGCCGCGTTAAAAGTTTTAAAATTCCGGATACTGGACTGACAAATGTAAAATAAGAATAAAAAAAAAATAAGCAAAGACAATTCATTATTATGAGAAAGTAATACTGCCATTACATTTTGAGGGTATAGGACGGTTTAAAAAATCCAGGTCCGTATTTGAAAAAATAAAGTTAATGTTGGCCGCTCGGAGCCGAAACGTCGGATCTTTAGTTTAATAACGTCATATTGTTGAGGAGAAAAAGTTGCAATGACAAAGTGTCATTTATTTTTAAATAGCTATTCAAATGACCTCAGGAAAAAATAAAAACGATTTTGCAAAACTTCGGTTTTTTTCGAATAATATCGGAAGTATTCGGAATTTTAAAACTTTTAAAGCGGAATTTTAATCAGCACCGAATTGCACAACTTTGCCCCCATTTAACCGTTTCTCTAACTCCTATGGTTTCCGAGATTCCAATGCTCGTATGACGAATTTGTAACACCCTGTAGACCTATAACATTAATATCTTCATCAGCTAAAGTTTTTAAAAAATAAGAATTGATAATTATTTAAAAAGAATACATTTTATTTCTAAAAACCAATTCGGGTTTCAAAAAAATATATTGACGCAAAATGCGATTTGTTATCTAACAGAACAAATATATAATACATTAGATAATAAAACACCTGGTATTTGTATTTTTCTGGATTTAGCAAAAGCCTCATCCTTAGACATAATTTACTATTAAAAATATAATTAAAATATTGGATTTAGAGGAAAGCAATTGCATTTATCGTATAGGTACTTGCACCTCCTTAAAAAATTTGTTATTAAATATTTATAATTATTTTTATTAGACAGATATAAAGTCAGTGTTGCATGATAAATGTTTGTTGTAGCTTTATGGTAGGGAACTCTATGACCACTTAATAGATCCTAAAGAAAACATGAATTTAGAAGGGAGAAGCGAGTTGCAAAAATTAGCTAAATCCTTAAGAAAGAAATTGATTTTAGGGTGGCGAGATGCTTAATATTGCTGGTCCTGCTGGTCGACTCTTGTCCTATCGTTAAAATATAGCCAAATAATAATATAGAGTAGTACCTAAATGTAAATAATTATAATGAATTGTCATATATTTATATAATATTAATAATACTAATTAGTAATAAAATATAAAAACATATACACTATATATAATTGATCTTTTCTTTGCCGACGTTACCGCAGCCATAGAATATTTCTATGACTGCAATGTAGGGTTTAAACTAAATAATTTTTATTAAACTGTTAAGGTAAAATAGTAGTAAAAATGCGTAGCTGTAAATAAAGCTCGAGAAGTGCTTATTTTTTTTCTATAACGTTCCGTAATAATTAGCGTGGTGTCTGCAGTATGAGAACCCTAATTGCTGCAAAGGCCGTTATGGTTTTTCCAGAGATGATTTGATTTGTCCCCAATTTTTCATGGTCACTTGTCTCTCTGACATTAATCCAGATAGTACTTGTTTTCTAGAAGGCGAGAAGCCATTGTGCTACGGTTCTTTTTCCACGTGGGTTTAAAGAAATATAGACCAACGTAAAGGAAACAGAATGAGAATGAGAACGACGCACTGCCTAACATCGAACGACCCTCATCGATTCAAAATAGGAACATATAACCAAAGTGATCCTGGCTTATCATGACGGATGACAGTGTAGCGGCGTAAATTTAACCTCGGACTCTTAAGTTAAGTCTATACTGGTCCTTGGGGAATACAGCCATGTGTCCACCTACACCGTCAAAGCACCCCGAAATAGCCACCCCTTGACCCTACCTCAAACAAACTCGCCCTCCATAGTCAAATACCACCGGTTTCGCAGGTTAGTTTGCACGGGCTAAACTGTAGTGAATTCACGGGTCATCCACGGATTCTCAGAAACGCTTCAAATAGGTTAGGTTAAACAAGGTTTAAAGCATGGGTTAAGGTATGGGTATGTTTAGAGTCCAGACGCACAAGAGTGCTTATCTGAAGATTTTGGGAGACAAGAAGGAGATGACTGGATGGTATGAAGCAGACGCTGTTATGTACATTGACAGAGGGAAGAAAAGACTAAGGTGACGTTTGTTTGACGCATAACTACACCTAACCCTACTTTTTTATACTGATTTATTTATTTGTTTTGTGTGATCTAAAGTATTTATTCTTTGGGATTGAATATTAAATTGGAGAGTTGGGATAATTTTGTAGATAAAATATGTTTAAAGTGATAAGAACTGTTCCAAGACTGCCAATTCTCAAGAGAAAAGAACTTCAAAAACACCAAAGCGCTCGTACTTTTTTATCACAGGCATATTATTGTGAAGAAATCTGGAATCATAGACTAAACACTCCCATTTTGCAAAGAGTAAATACGGAAGAGTTATATCAGGACTTAGATTCAAGGTTTCAAAAAGTAAAACAGATAAATGCCATAGATGTCGACATTTTTGCAAATTCTGTACAGGACAAGTCTTATAGTGAGGAGTTGCTCGATATTATACATAAATTGCGTCTTACTGCTGACACTGGTTATACTTTAGGGTCTACAAGTCACGCAGTTATACGAGCATTACTTCAGTTTGGAAAATCGGAGGAACTTCTAAACGCCATAGATGACAGATTAAATTATGGTTTGTTCTTGGACTATTACACAGCCAATCTGCTCATGGATACCTTTTGGAAATCAAAACTGTATGCTCATGGAGCCAGAGTAGCTAGTCAGCTTATGCTGCAGGAGGAATTGGACCATCCTTTGGCTTGTGATCTTGGGTTGTTACATTGTTATAACTATCTACTTAAACCTGAAGGTAATTTTTGTATATATATAATGGGTTAGTTGGGTTAATACAGTTTTTGCCATTTTAGGTTGGCCTGAATACATTTCTCCTGCCGAACCTGAAGATGAAGTTAAAATAAGAGTGAAATATTTAAGAAATCCATATGATGATGAGCATTTTGACTTGAGGGACCCCAATCAAATTGTAGGCAAAACTTTAGCTATGGTAAGCAAAAATAAAGCTGACCCTTTATATCAGAGCTTTTATATTTTGGGAATGGCTCTCTTTGGAAAAAATGAGGAAGTACAAAATGCTTGTGAAAACGTAAAAGAACCTTTATATAAAGAAATCTTGGATTTAGTACCTGAAGATAGTGCAGTTAAAAGTATAGCTACCACACTTAAAACAGAATCACTTAATGTAGGAGAATATTTAGTAGAGAAAGTTAAAAAATCCTATCAAAGAACATCAGAAACAGACATAAGTGGCCAGTGCCAAACTTTTGAAGAGTGGGAACAAGAACGTGTACGTGCTTTGGAAGAACAACAACAAAGAGTAACCACAGCCAAACGATTAAAAAATATTGAAGATATACAGAATGCACTTAAAGAAAAAGAAGAAAAACTGTGGTTCTTTGAGAAGGAAGAACAAATTGATCTGGCTATTGAAGCAAAGAGAGTTTTCTATCCAAAGAGATGGTTCGGAAACAAAAAGAAGCCCAAGAAAGTCGACGAAAGTTATGTGCCACCTGAAGTGCATAGTAAGCAGGTTGGAGGTTCTCAGCTGAGTTAGTTTATATAGCTTGTAAATAAATTTTTTTGACAAAACATTTTTTATATTTTGGTTTTCTGCAGTAAATATGGAAAAACTAGTCTCTTAATATAATTAAATTTATTATATATTTGTTTCCATCTACCTACAAACATTTTCCTTTAAAACAAGAACACAATTTCGATAATGATAAAATATTACTGTGTGTACTTTTTTAAAATAATTTTCTATATGGGCGTTATATCAGCATTTCTTTGTGTGGCTTAACTCCTGGCCACCTAAAAAAAAAAGCTCATTTTCCACAACATGGCGTTATTGTATGTGGTATAAACATTCAAGAAACTGCATGAAGAACTCCAGTTCTACAATGGTTAACTTTTCATTCTTGGGTCACATTAACAGTTGAATTTCTTTCATGATTTCAGCTGTGTCGTGCTGTACTTTTTCCAATTTAACCCTTATTTCTTTGTTTTTCTCAGTCTCTACTTGCTCTTCCAAATTTCTAAGTTCACGCTCTGCTTGACCTACATCAGAAACTGCTTGAAGTATGCCGTTACATTCTTCACGGAGGGCTGCTAGCAATTTGTAAGCCTTTCTTGCAGATTCATCATATTTGCAATCCTGAAGAAATAAAAATGTATAGTAGTGAATTTATTGAATCAAGTATTAACTTTCATTGACTTCTCACAATTACTTACATAAAAAATAAGCTCATCACCTAATGTAAAGGACCTGTCCACTTGTCCAGTCAAATTTTTTATTTCCTTTTGTACCTCTTTAGTGTCTAACAGTACTTTCTGTATTGCGTTATTTTGCTTCTTTATATTCCCTACTATTTCTAAAATTCTTTTTGTATAAGCAGCTCTAGAATTAAAATATAGGTACGTATTAAAATAAATTCCCTTTTAAAAGGTTAAAGCTTTTTAATTTTAAGCCCTTATTATAATTTATCTGTTACACCTCAATGACAATCATTGTTGTTACACCTTACCTATTATTTTTGTTATTAAGTTCTTTGCACCTTTCAATCAGAGATTGCTCCAACAAATTTTTTGCTTTAAAATCTTCCACCAGTTCTTTGTACACATTTTTTAAATTGACAAGTTTGTTTTGTTCATCTTGATACTTTAAGCTTTCAGAACTTACAGAACTAAAAATAATTAAATTGAATATAACTTTAGGTGAGAGCATAACAAATTACCTTTTCAGTGTTCTATATTCTTCTACAAGGGGCGTTTCAACATCCTTCCATTGCTTTGCTAATTCAGCCAACCTATTTTCTGCTTTCTGGACTAAATTTTTTAGTTTTACCTTATTTTCTTCATTGTTTAACACAGCTAGAGTTTTGTTCTTCACTTTAACTTTGGCCACTGAATCTTTCAGAGAACTCTGTTCTTCATTTCTTTGAGCTTTTATCTAGAGCAAATGTTTAGCTAAAATATAGGCTATTATTCAATTATTTTCTTACCTTAACTAGTTTTTCTTCATAGCTGTTAACAGTGTCTTGTAAGGAGATAAATGTATTTTTCTTCTGGTTCAGCTGTTTCAGCAAAACATCTATTTCACTATCCCCGTCTGCTACATGTTCATTTTCCTTATTTTTATATACATTCTCACTATTTTTCTGTGTGGAATTTGCAGTGACTATATTTAATACATCAGTAGGAATATTGCTTTTTAGAGGTGAATTTGAAATTCTTTGTTTCCAATCTTGGGTGCCAGAAATTTCAGTGTCTTGGAATAGCAGGGAAGGTATCAACTGCCTTGAAGAACATTGTTGGGTTATGTATGGCATAAATATATATTCATCTGGACCTACATGCAAGAAAAATATTGTTAAATGTGGTTATTTGATACACAAAAAGTCTTACTTGTATTTTCATTTGGTACTATTAAGCGGACACTATTGACAGGACTACTATCTCCAAAACTATTAACAATCACTCCATTAACAGTATCCCTTGTCCCATGATATAAAATTTCAGAAGGCAACCACATTTTATCAAGGGATTGTCTGAGACTATCTTCTATTTGCTTCACTATTTTTGGAACATATCCTATGGGTTCTATTGAAGCTATAGAACTTGAATCTTTTGGAAGACGTTCTATGAGGAACATCAAAACTCTGCGTACCTCCACCTGTTGATTAAAAATAGTGACTTTGTTGCTTCTTTACAATTTTAATAATTATGTGATTTTCGCACCTCATTACAATACAATATCGTCTGATAGCCCATGTCTCCTTTAAATCCTTGCTCTCTGATTTGCTGAGCTAGATTTGAAGCAAACTTTATTCGTGCACTCATTGAGGATGGTGGACGTTCGTTAATCAGGTAAAATCGAGTTACCTATAAGTCCTATAACTATTTTAAATAGAAAATTGTTCATTTATTCTATTTAAAATATAAAATAGAAAATACTTTTTGCGAAAGTATTTAAGATAGAAAATAGAAATGCCATTTTCTATTTTGCATAGCTATTTGAAATAATTTCATTTCAAATAGTTACCCACCTCTGGTGTACAGCTATAAAGTTAAAATCAATTAAGAAAATACTAGTCCTTGGCTGATGCAATTAATCACTCCTTTGTAAATGGAAGCTTTCCGGGTTTTCTGAAAAAAGCAATTGTAATTCCGTTACATAAGGGAGGGGAGGATAACACTCCTTCCAATTTTAGACCAATATCTCTTTTACCTACATTATCCAAAATAATTGAAAAACTGGTTAAAGGTAGAATCATGTCCTTTCTGTTGAGGTATAATATACTTAATGTAAACCAGTTCGGCTTTCAGAACGAGAAGTGTACAAACGATGCCATTTTTGCATTCTTGGAGCGCTTGTATATCAATTTAAATGACAATGCTATCGCTGGCGCGGTGTTCTGTGACCTGACAAAGGCATTTGATTGCGTCAGTCACAGTATACTGCTACAGAAACTAGAGTTGTATGGTTTTAGGGGTGTATGCTTAAGGTGGTTTGAGTCCTATCTTTCAGCAAGGACTCAGGTGGTTTCTCTTGTGGGCCAGAGGTCTGATATCGGTGGTGTGGTATGTGGAGTGCCCCAGGGGTCAGTTCTTGGACCAATTTTGTTCCTTTTATATATTAATGACTTACCTACCCTGGATATTAGGGGCAAATTTACACTTTTTGCTGACGACACCACCATTTGGCACGGGACTGATGCAGAATCTCTAAATCAGCTGATTACTGCAGATTTAATAAAGATTAAGGACTGGTTTGATAGTAATTTGTTGACCTTCAATATTAAGAAAACAAATCTTTTGACATTTAAATGTACCTTAAATGACATCCAGCTTGGGACATTAAATATTAACAACCTAGATAGTGTTAGATTCTTGGGCGTTCATGTTGATAGGGCACTAACTTTTGCAACACACTGTTGTGGATCTAGCCACGAGCGTTGTGACTAAATTCACAAGAACCTTAAGTTTTAAACTAAGAAATAAAACTAACTCTTTTATACGAAGAAAAAGAAAACACTTTCGTTTATTTGTAAGAAATACGATTTTAAAATATTTTGGGAGCACAAGTTGTTCTTACAAATGTTCAGAAGTAACCTCCCTTCTCAAATTTCTAAGAGCTAACCTAAGGACTAATTTGGGCGTGCCTTTGAAAATGGGCGGTCTTAAATCAACTCAAAGCAAATCAAATAAAGCTTTCTTGTTATTTAACAAGAATATGTTTTTAACAAAGAGTGATAAAGCCCATTTGCAAAGTTTACAATGTGATACAATAAACTAATTTAATGAAATGAGTAATTTCTCTAAAATGGAAAGTTTTGTTATGGTTAAATATTTCGATACCTGGCGTCTATCATAGAAATTAGTCTGTTCTGTTTGAAAAGGTTTTTAAATAAACAGTAATTAAAATTTAGAAGAAATAATAATAAACTTACAATAGAAGGGTCTGTCGCCGTTTTACCATCGTCTGGTATAATATCTAAGATAATTAGGTATCTATAAAAATAAGGTTGAATGACGTATTCTTACTAAAAATAAAGTATTGTACCTATACATATAAACTTATATACACATGTGGAAACATAGGGTTACAACACCTCCCACCTTAATGAGAGATTTTATGTAATCTAAATGGAGTAAAATCTCAAAACTTGACTTAAATACAATAATGAAATTTAAACTAAATTATTTCGTTAATAACCCTAATAATATGGTTCTTGACTAAGCTACATGTTGATAAGATCAATAAAGCTATTTAAATTAATATACCTAGTTACTCGTTACTAATTTAATGCACTTAAAAATAAATGGCGATATATAAAATCAGTATTTTTATCCTATATAGATATTATACATTTTAAATTTGTTTGGTTGGTCGCCTCGTGGGTGTATAACCAATGCTTTTACGTGGATGAACTTGTAAAGCAATACTTTCTTCCTCTGAATCGTCAGCATTGTTTATATTCTCCGAGGTTCTATTTCTATGAACATAACGTGTTACATATCTATCGTCGGCGAAAGATGGTTCTACATTTTGATTGACTCTAATGCAAAAATTTGGTATTATGCCACAACATGAATTTTTATTTTTTGGACAGCAACATTTTTTATATATCTTATAAACTATAAACAAAACAGTAATTATTGCTAAAATATATGCTAGAGTTGAAGTAAAAGTTGTGTAATGAGAAATTTCTTTCTTTTTTTGAATGTTATCTGCCAGCCTTTCTATGTCGTCCAGCTTATGACTAGCAATATTTAATTCTGGTATGTGTTTACTTAAGATTTTATAGTTTTCACTTAACAAAATTTCAGAAAAATTCATTTGGTTTGTTTTACCTTTTTCACAACACTCATCACTTATATCAACTGATGGAACAATTTCACTATACATCTCGGACTGATATGTGTTGTCGTGGGGCACCAACATTGCCGATGGACTGTAGGCCTTACATTGTTTCGCTAGTGTGACGCTACCACAATTTTTTAACATTAAATCTATCGGTTTATTTTTATTTACACAAGAAATAGTTAAAGTTTCTGTTTGAGGTACTGCAAATAACCAAGTGTTGCTTGTTAATAATTGAATAAAAATTCCTCTATCTGACATAACAATGCGTTTATCGCAATTTTCTGGTATTTTACTTGTACCTTGTAACAATTTTATCTCACAATTGTCTACGAGATGGGCAAGAGATACAGGTTTTTGTTGCTTACAAATAATTTTATTTTCTAGTAATTTAAGACAAGAAGTGTATTCGATATCTGAAATTTGTATAAACTGTTGTTTGCTTTCGTCAATTGCTATAAATTTAGATGAAGGGTGGATCAAAATAAATTCGTTTAATGCTATTAGTTTGGGAAATGGTGTTATTTTATATAAGTAAAATAATTGTGTTTCTACTAGTGGTATATTTATAATATATACTAAACGTTTATTTTCAAAGAAAACTTGTAACTCAACTATATTTAGGAACATATTTGCATTTGCTAAATCTAAAGGTGCGGGGAATTCCAGCCCATGAGGTAGAGATTCAGTTACTTGTCTTAATTCTTTTGTTAATTGAACAGGTGTGATAATAGCAGGGTGTAGTATACCTTTCTTTGAAACAAGGATTGCGTTAGTGAGTGACATAATTTCTAGTTGTAATTGATTTAGGATTATATTTGTTACTACTACATGATCTTCCAATACTGTTTTTAACGTTAAGAATTGTATATCTTTTTGGTTTTTGTTTAATTGTTTACCAATTTTTTCTATATTGCCCTTTAGGATGCTTTCATTAAAGTCTAAGGTGCCTATGGTATTGTTAAAATTCACTAGGGTGGATTGTACTATTTTTGTTTGTTCTTTTAATAGATGAAGTACCGAGGATTCATCTTTTGAAAATTCCGAAATTTTTTGGTCGTAATACTTTGCGTCGTCACTATCTAGAACTCCAAATAAAACTTTTGTAGCTTTACCTATTATATCAAACCATCCTCTTTTGTTTCTAGCAACAATTTTATGCCCTATTAGCTCATGCAAAACTTGTAATTCTCTATCAATTTTTTGTAGACTATACTTAGAGTGTTTTATAAAAGATTCACATATGTAATAGTGATATTGTGCATTTTCGTGGCCGCACAAATCTAAGGTTTTCCTATAATAATTATTTAAGCTTAAAAACTTATCGCTAAGATTATCTATATTTACAAAAGTTATTATTTTCCACTTGTTGTTGTAAAGCCGCATTTCTCCCAATTTCTCAAAATGGATGCCAGGGTTGTGGTCATAGTACGTTACGTTAAACTCAGGTTGAGCCATCGTTAAAACGAAAATATTAATGAAAAGGACAAATCTGAAAAGAGAAAAAGTATTGTTAGACATTTTTTTTTTTTATTATTTTTTTTTTTTTTATTTTTTTTTTATCTTGTTTTATAAAAATATATTTTTTTTTTTTTTTAGTCATAAAAGTGCTTTAATCTGTTTGCATGAATTGTTTGTTTATTTTTTCCTTTTTGAATAACATAATTTAGGTCAGAAATTTTATCTGAAATTATATATGGTCCTATCCATAATGAGGAAAGTTTTTTACTTCTGCCTCTACGGACAGACTCATCATATAGTAGTACCTTATCTCCTATTGTGAAATTTCTGGGAAAACTATGTTTGTCGTAATTATTTTTTGAAATATGTTTACTGTGAAGTAAATTTTCTCTGGCAATTTGCCTGGAATACTGCATTTTTTGTTTTAGATTTTCTATAAAGTCATCATATGTATAAGACATTTTTAAAGGTTGATTAATTGACGTTGGTAAAGTAGGACTAAAACCGAATAAAAGTTCAAAAGGTGAAAATTTTGTGGCTGTGTGTGTAGTTGTATTATAGGTAAATGTAGCAAATGGAATCCAGTTATCCCAATCTTGTTGCGTATCTGATATGAAATGTCGCAAATATTCCTCCAAAACCCTATGAGACCTCTCTAATGCCCCATTTGATTCTGGATGATAACTAGTTGTTTGAATTTTTTTTATTTTTAGCATTTTACACATATTTTTAAAAAGTTCACTTAAAAAATTTGTTCCTTGATCGGTAATTAATATTTCCGGTATTCCATAGAGACAAATTACATTTTTTACAAAATGATCTGCTACAGTAAGTGATTCTTGATTTATCATTGGAATGTTAATGTTATATTTTGTTAAGTCATCCTGGAAGGTAAGTATGTATTTATTGCCCGATTCCGTTTCAGGTAAAGGACCGACTACGTCAAGAAAACACCTTTCAAAAGGTTTAGATGCGGTAGTAGTTATTACCATTGGCATTTTAGTTTTTCGCGATAATTTATTTTTTTGACAAAATTTGCATTTTTTTATAAACCTTTTTACGTCTTTTTTCATACCTCTCCAGTTGTATAATTGTGCGAGTTTTTTATATGTACGAGATACTCCTTGGTGACCTGCTAACGGAGAATTATGGTATTCTTCTAGAATAGTGGTTTTATTTGACTCGGTAGGGTTTATTAAATTATTATTGTATATTGTTATTTCGACATCTATATTTGCGAAAAGGTATCTAAGCATTGGGTAGATTATTTCCCATTTGATTAACGGATTATAGTGGTGTTTAATTATTGAAAGTTTAGTTTTAGTGTTACTTACAATATTTCTGAGGTCAATTAAGCAGGACCAGATGTTTTCATAATTAGCGTCACTAAAAGTATTTTCATTATCGATTAGCAAAAACATATTGAGTTCCTGATAATGGAGAGCAGACGGGATATTAAGTTCGGTATTTTTATTAAAGCATTCAAAAAAAATTTTTACTTGTTGGTTATTTTCTAAGACTTTAAATTTTTCTTTGTCAAAATTTTTGGGTAAAAATAATACTATTGGGTCTGTTTCATTGGTTTGAAAATATGTCGTATTTTTTTCTTTTATTTTAGAGTTTAAAACAATATGATTTTTAAGATAACTTTGAAATTCGGTATAATCCGTAATTAGGTTTCTGTTAACAATATTAATTGTTCTACTTAATGCGTCGGCGTTTGTATTTTTCTTTCCGGCCTTATAAATTACTTCATAGTTATATTCTTCTAATTTTAATCTAAAACGTGTAAGTCGCGAGCCTGGGTCTTTTATGTTAAAAACATAAAGTAACGGTTTGTGATCTGTGACTATTTTAAATTTAGTGCCGAATACATATGGCCGAAAATGCTTTACTGCCCAGACTATTGCTGCTAACTCCTTTTCAGTGGTCGAGTAATTTTGTTCAGCCGCATTTAATGTTCTACTGGCGAATGCTATTGGTCGATCACTGTTAATTTTACCCTGGGACAAAATGGCGCCTATTGCATAATTACTAGCGTCTGTAGTAATTATGAATTCTTTAGAAAAATCGGGGTATTGAAGTACAGGTGGCGAGATTATACTTTGTTTGAGTGTTTGAAATGAAATACTGCATTCGTTATCCCATATAAATTTTTCATCTTTTTTTAATAGTTTGGTAAGAGGTTTAGCGATTTTTGCGAAATCTTGAATAAATTTCCTATAGTAGCCAACTAAACCTAAAAATGATTTTATATCTTTTGAATTTTTGGGTTGAGGAAATTTTGAGACGCATTCTACTTTTGCAGGATCGGGTTTAATGCCGTCCTCTGTGATAATATGTCCTAAATATAAACATTCTTTACGTAAAAATGAGCATTTTGATGGTTGAATTTTTAAGTTATGTTGCCTAAATCTTTGAAATATTTCGGTTAATCTCTGGTTATGTTCTGTTAAATTATTGGCATAAATTACTACATCGTCTAAATAAATGAAACATTTTAAACCATTAAGACCGCTTAAAACCGCATTCATTAATCGTTGAAAGGTTGCAGGAGCCCCCTTTAATCCGAATGGCATTCGATTGTATACGTAATGTCCGGTTGAAGTGCTAAATGCAGTTTTTAATTTATCTTTTTCATCCATTGGTACTTGGTGAAAACCATTAGCCAAGTCTAGGGTAGTAAAATAATTAGCTTTTCCGAGTTGATCAAGAATATCTGTAATGTTAGGGAGGGGAAACGCATCTGTACCTATCGTAATATCGTTAATTTTTCTGAAATCTACACATACGCGATATTTTGGTTCGCCCGACGGATCGGTTTTTTTAGGTACAACTAATAGAGGACTATTCCATGGGCTACAAGAAGGTGAAATTATATCATCTTTTAACATTTGATCGGTCTGATTTTTTATTACTTCGCGATGTTTAAATGGTAATCTATAAGGTCTAATGTTAATTGGTCCTTTGGCGGAATCTGTTTGTATATTGTGTTTAACTGTGTTTGTGTGAGAGAGTTTATCACCTTCTAAATAAAAAATGTCGCTAAACTGACTACAAGTTTCCAATAATGAGGTAGTTTCTTCAGTATTTAAGCCTTCAAGATTAATAGCGTTTCTTAATTTATTTAAACGTTCGATATGATTAATATTATTTGTTTCGATAACATTATAATCATTAGAAATAAATGGTTCAATATTAACTCTTGGCATTGCTATTGTTAAAGTTTTGTCCGAAATATTTAGAATACTGACAAAACATTTATGGTTTTTCACTTTTGTTAAAGTAGACCCTAAATAAAGTTTATCAGAAATTTGTTTTAATTCTACTATTCCCTCAGTATTTGAAATATTTGCTAATGCAGGAATTATTGTTTCGCATCGCGCAGGAATAAAAATTTTACACGGTTCGGATGGTAAAATTTTAAAATAATTACCATTAAAGAACAACGTTTCTTTTTCATAATCGATTTTGGCTCTATATTTTTGCAAAAAGTCACGCCCTAAAAGACCGTCGTTTTTGATTGGTAAATTATCCGAAACAATGTGAAATGAATGTGTTACGGTTTTATTGTTTTCTAATTTGATTAAAATACAACAGGTACCTAAGGTGTAAATTGGTTGTTCGCTAATACCTTTTAATTCTACGATTATTTCTTTATTTATAATGGAGTGGTCCTTTAATTTACCTGCTTTTAAAAGAGAGACATCGGCACCCGTATCTAATAAAAGTTGCACTGTAGAATTATTTGTATCAGAAGTATTTATTTCAATTATATCTAGTTGTTTATGGTTTTCGGAAAGTAAAATTGTTTTGCACGAAATATTTGATTTTATGTTATTATTCAAAATATTTTTATTAGGCGTATCTGGAGAATAAAATGTATTATTATTATTTTTTGAACAGCTATTATAAGAAACCATTGTCGGCTGTTCGCGGCTATGGTTTACAATTCGTTTCCCGAACAATTTTCGCGAGGCGCGCTAGTTAGTGTGGTAGAATTGACGGGATTGTTTTGGGTTGACATTTGTGCTTGAACAGTTTGTACTTGTGGAATAAAAGATTCACTAGAATTTTGTTGATTGGGGTGATATTGATGTGAATGATTTTGTTCGTTAAAAGTTCTTTGTTGCATGGGGTATTTTTGATAATTGGCGTTCTCAAAAGAAAAATTTTGTTGATTAGAAAATCGATGCCTGTGGTCATTATGATTATTAGAACTACGATTATTATAATTTTGTTGATTATTATAATTGCGAGGATAATTGCTATTATTATTTGGAATTGAACGACTCATATTATTATTTGGCGTATAAGAATTATTTTCCCTAAAATAATCACGGCGGTTGTTATGTATTCCAGAATTACTAAATTTTCTTTGTTGTGAATAGAAATTTTGATGATTATTATTTGAATTAAAATTACTATTATTTTGATTATTTTCGAAGCGGTAAAGTTGTCTACACTGTGATGTAAAATGATTATTTTTGTGACAAAACATACACGAGCTTTGACTTTGGGGGGTCATAACATTTTGATTTCTACTTGGGCGATTTTGTGTGACATTAATATTTCTAAAATTTTGACTAGTTTTATATTTATCATTTTGCTCAAGTTCGAGTTCTATTGCCACTGAGATTGCCCTATCTAAATCGACGGTGTTTTCTGCTATTATTCGCATCTGCACTTTTTCGTCATGTAAACCCTTTCTAAAATTGCTTACTAACACAGACTGTAAACTATTTATAAGCACTTTAGCTTCATTTAAGTTATGATTTAAATTACAAGTTTCTTTGTACTTATTAAAAAGAGCTTGAATACGCTCTCCGTATTCTTTTATACTTTCCCTATAGTTTTGTTTAATGTTCATTAATAAATTTAAAAAATGTGAAGGAGGTCTCTTATCTGTAAAATGTTCAAGTAAAAAGTCTTTTATTGTTTCCCAGTTTTCAAATTCGTGATATTGAGTTACTTCTTGTGCTTTCCCTTTTAATTTCATTGCAAAAATTAACTCAGCTAACTTATTTTTTTCTGTTTCCTTAACAATTTTCATCATAGCGTCACAACTTTTAAGAAAGAAATTTAGTGAATTTGTATCGCCATGCCCATCAAAAGAGTCTATTTGGTTTAAAACGTCAAATGCATTTTTATCACTCATTTTTTTTTTTTTGATTACTTAACTTAATGTAATAATAATAAATTGATAATTTGTCAGTATAATTTTAGTTGATTTGATAATTTTTTATAATAATAATTTGTTATTTGCAGTATCACAAAAGAAAAATATATTTTTATGTTGAAATCAAATACCTATCCTTAACCTAACACTAAAAAAGGTTACAAAGAAAATAGCGTCACACAGAAAACAAAGAAGGGACTTACTTGTTCATCCTGCACTACGTCTCCGATTTTCCAAAGCCTTGGCTAACCTGGATTCGTACTCCGCGTCGGGAATCTGCAGATGGTTGTGAACTAAGGTCGACTTCCGGCTGTAAAAGTCTGCTGCGTCTTGGCGCTCCTTCAAACTAATTCAGTTGATTTCTGTTTCCTTGGGGTCTTTGCTGCGTCTTGGCGCACCTTCAAATTGCCTCTGGACTTTCTTGCTTCCTTCTCTGAGACTTCTTGGATATTTGCTGCGTCTTGGCGCTCCTTCAAAAATCCGAAAAGTTTTCCGCTGCCACCAATGTTGTGGATCTAGCCACGAGCGTTGTGACTAAATTCACAAGAACCTTAAGTTTTAAACTAAGAAATAAAACTAACTCTTTTATACGAAGAAAAAGAAAACACTTTCGTTTATTTGTAAGAAATACGATTTTAAAATATTTTGGGAGCACAAGTTGTTCTTACAAATGTTCAGAAGTAACCTCCCTTCTCAAATTTCTAAGAGCTAACCTAAGGACTAATTTGGGCGTGCCTTTGAAAATGGGCGGTCTTAAATCAACTCAAAGCAAATCAAATAAAGCTTTCTTGTTATTTAACAAGAATATGTTTTTAACAAAGAGTGATAAAGCCCATTTGCAAAGTTTACAATGTGATACAATAAACTAATTTAATGAAATGAGTAATTTCTCTAAAATGGAAAGTTTTGTTATGGTTAAATATTTCGATACCTGGCGTCTATCATAGAAATTAGTCTGTTCTGTTTGAAAAGGTTTTTAAATAAACAGTAATTAAAATTTAGAAGAAATAATAATAAACTTACAATAGAAGGGTCTGTCGCCGTTTTACCATCGTCTGGTATAATATCTAAGATAATTAGGTATCTATAAAAATAAGGTTGAATGACGTATTCTTACTAAAAATAAAGTATTGTACCTATACATATAAACTTATATACACATGTGGAAACATAGGGTTACAACAACACATTAAAAAGCTTACTGCAAAATTGTCCTCTGGTTGTTATGCCTTAAGATCTGTGGCAAAGGAACTAGACTCATCTGCTAGTAGAATGGTCTATTTTGCTCTCATTGAGTCTCACCTAAGGTATGGGGTTCCTTTTTGGGGCAGCTGCAGTGAGTATTTGTTTAACTCGGTGTTTGTCTTGCAAAAGAGAGCTATGCGTTTTATGTTTGGAATGCGAGGAAGAGATTCTTGTAGGCCCTTTTTTATAAGAGAGGGTATAATGACCCTTCCATGTCTATATATAGCAGAAAGTGCATACCTGATCTTTAAAAAGTATAAACACACCATTACTGAGGGTCCATATAATACTCGACAAATTTACAACATCCCTCTACCGATTCCAGCAACAAGCCAGGTAAAAAGATCATTTATTTATAATGCCAAGAGAATGTTCAATCATCTTCCGGTGAATATAAGATGTATTCAGAATATATCTGAATTTGGGAGGGAGACCAAGAGATTGCTTGTACGGAAGGCCTATTATACTGTTACTGAGTATTTTGAGGATCAGTTGTGACATTAAGTAAGTTAGTTAGGATTTTTTTACATCTAAATGTTATTTAAATTTTTTATTTTTTTTCCTGTTTTTTTGTTTTTTTATATTGACTAGGATATGTATTGTGATGACATTTTTGTTTCGGTGATTCATTTCATTTTGGAGTTGTTTTTTTTTACGTAGTATCTATTAGTTGCTTAAGTGTTTTAAGATTTTACCTATTTTACTGTTTTATTTGTTATCGTTTAGTCTGGTCTTATCTTAGATTAAGTATTTCATTTTTAAATAGCTATAGTTCAGCTTTGTCAATGAATACCATGTATTTTGGACATTAAAGCATGTTTTGAATTTGAATTTGAATTTTGAATTAAAGATATTGAGAAAATTCTTTTAATACCAAAGTTAAAACACATTTATTCTTTATATTACCAACATTTCAGTAAATTGGAAATTTCCTAATTTGCAAATCTACAGGATAACTTTTTGTACTTAGATATGGTTGTAGATTTGCAATTGGCTCATTGGCTATATTGGTGAATGTATTAAGTTGTGTCTGTAAGGGTTGAACCTTTCATCTACAGATAGCGCTATTCGTCAAATAATGTCTATGGAAACAATTGTTGACACAACTATAGCAATTATTCTGAAAATAAAGATATTCGGACGTGAAAGTACCGGGCCTAAAGTGGCAAGTAATGATCGACATTGTATTGTAATAAATAAAATAAATCACGTGATACATGCTCATTGAGTAATACGCAACGAGGAGTTTTGGAAGGTCGCCCATATTCTCGACATTCAAGGACACGCCACATTCTATGGCTTCGTATACGTTTATAAGTCGCCTCTCCTATTTCTAATGTTCTTGAGCCCCTCTTACAAATTTATTTTAGAAAGTTAAAGGAAAATCGGCGGTTTTTACCCAATATCCCAGACCCGGGCCCCACCCGACGCAGTTTCCGAATAGTGACAAGCCGCACTTGCGCCAAATTGAGATTATGGGATATTCGATGAAAACAAAAAGATATAGATATGCAGAGTGGGTAGAGTTTAATCCGAAAAACTTTAGTGTCAACTGGGCCAAGGTTTGTATAGATACCAAGTAGAGAACTTAGTAAAAAATTACAAAAAAAAAAATGATAGATTTTTATTATATAATTAAATAAACTAATTAAAGAGAGAATAAACAAATAAAATTGATAAATACGAAAACTCTAATCAAGATATGTGGAAACCATTAGGAAAATATGTAATAAAAATCATAAACATAAAAATAACGAAATTAAAATCGAAAATAATTAAGTCGCTTAATGACAAGAAAAGTATAGCATAACAGCTTTTATATCGACTAATTTTCTGAAGTTGACGAAAAACTAGCAAATAAAATCAATAAATGTAATAACAAATTTTTAGATTAAAAAAAACAATATAGAATTTAGAAGAAAAAAAAAAGATAGTTTGAAAATAAAAAATCTCCCGGTGCCAATAGTATAACCATAGTAATATTAAAATCTATTAAAACTACTAGTTCTAGACAACTTACTTTTCGTATAAATAACATTTTTAAATCAATTAAGTATATATCCAGACGCTTTCAAAATTGGTGTAATAAAATCTCTAAAATTGGAAATTCAAGTAAAACTAGTAATTATACAGGGTGTTACAAATTCGACATACGAGCATTGGAATCTCGGAAACCATAGGGGTTAGAGAAACGGTTAAATGGGGGCAAAGTTGTGCAATTCGGTGCTGATTAAAATGCCGCGTTAAAAGTTTTAAAATTCCGGATACTGGACTGACAAATGTAAAATAAGAATAAAAAAAAAATAAGCAAAGACAATTCATTATTATGAGAAAGTAATACTGCCATTACATTTTGAGGGTATAGGACGGTTTAAAAAATCCAGGTCCGTATTTGAAAAAATAAAGTTAATGTTGGCCGCTCGGAGCCGAAACGTCGGATCTTTAGTTTAATAACGTCATATTGTTGAGGAGAAAAAGTTGCAATGACAAAGTGTCATTTATTTTTAAATAGCTATTCAAATGACCTCAGGAAAAAATAAAAACGATTTTGCAAAACTTCGGTTTTTTTCGAATAATATCGGAAGTATTCGGAATTTTAAAACTTTTAAAGCGGAATTTTAATCAGCACCGAATTGCACAACTTTGCCCCCATTTAACCGTTTCTCTAACTCCTATGGTTTCCGAGATTCCAATGCTCGTATGACGAATTTGTAACACCCTGTAGACCTATAACATTAATATCTTCATCAGCTAAAGTTTTTAAAAAATAAGAATTGATAATTATTTAAAAAGAATACATTTTATTTCTAAAAACCAATTCGGGTTTCAAAAAAATATATTGACGCAAAATGCGATTTGTTATCTAACAGAACAAATATATAATACATTAGATAATAAAACACCTGGTATTTGTATTTTTCTGGATTTAGCAAAAGCCTCATCCTTAGACATAATTTACTATTAAAAATATAATTAAAATATTGGATTTAGAGGAAAGCAATTGCATTTATCGTATAGGTACTTGCACCTCCTTAAAAAATTTGTTATTAAATATTTATAATTATTTTTATTAGACAGATATAAAGTCAGTGTTGCATGATAAATGTTTGTTGTAGCTTTATGGTAGGGAACTCTATGACCACTTAATAGATCCTAAAGAAAACATGAATTTAGAAGGGAGAAGCGAGTTGCAAAAATTAGCTAAATCCTTAAGAAAGAAATTGATTTTAGGGTGGCGAGATGCTTAATATTGCTGGTCCTGCTGGTCGACTCTTGTCCTATCGTTAAAATATAGCCAAATAATAATATAGAGTAGTACCTAAATGTAAATAATTATAATGAATTGTCATATATTTATATAATATTAATAATACTAATTAGTAATAAAATATAAAAACATATACACTATATATAATTGATCTTTTCTTTGCCGACGTTACCGCAGCCATAGAATATTTCTATGACTGCAATGTAGGGTTTAAACTAAATAATTTTTATTAAACTGTTAAGGTAAAATAGTAGTAAAAATGCGTAGCTGTAAATAAAGCTCGAGAAGTGCTTATTTTTTTTCTATAACGTTCCGTAATAATTAGCGTGGTGTCTGCAGTATGAGAACCCTAATTGCTGCAAAGGCCGTTATGGTTTTTCCAGAGATGATTTGATTTGTCCCCAATTTTTCATGGTCACTTGTCTCTCTGACATTAATCCAGATAGTACTTGTTTTCTAGAAGGCGAGAAGCCATTGTGCTACGGTTCTTTTTCCACGTGGGTTTAAAGAAATATAGACCAACGTAAAGGAAACAGAATGAGAATGAGAACGACGCACTGCCTAACATCGAACGACCCTCATCGATTCAAAATAGGAACATATAACCAAAGTGATCCTGGCTTATCATGACGGATGACAGTGTAGCGGCGTAAATTTAACCTCGGACTCTTAAGTTAAGTCTATACTGGTCCTTGGGGAATACAGCCATGTGTCCACCTACACCGTCAAAGCATCCCGAAATAGCCACCCCTTGACCCTACCTCAAACAAACTCGCCCTCCATAGTCAAATACCACCGGTTTCGCAGGTTAGTTTGCACGGGCTAAACTGTAGTGAATTCACGGGTCATCCACGGATTCTCAGAAACGCTTCAAATAGGTTAGGTTAAACAAGGTTTAAAGCATGGGTTAAGGTATGGGTATGTTTAGAGTCCAGACGCACAAGAGTGCTTATCTGAAGATTTTGGGAGACAAGAAGGAGATGACTGGATGGTATGAAGCAGACGCTGTTATGTACATTGACAGAGGGAAGAAAAGACTAAGGTGACGTTTGTTTGACGCATAACTACACCTAACCCTACTTTTTTATACTGATTTATTTATTTGTTTTGTGTGATCTAAAGTATTTATTCTTTGGGATTGAATATTAAATTGGAGAGTTGGGATAATTTTGTAGATAAAATATGTTTAAAGTGATAAGAACTGTTCCAAGACTGCCAATTCTCAAGAGAAAAGAACTTCAAAAACACCAAAGCGCTCGTACTTTTTTATCACAGGCATATTATTGTGAAGAAATCTGGAATCATAGACTAAACACTCCCATTTTGCAAAGAGTAAATACGGAAGAGTTATATCAGGACTTAGATTCAAGGTTTCAAAAAGTAAAACAGATAAATGCCATAGATGTCGACATTTTTGCAAATTCTGTACAGGACAAGTCTTATAGTGAGGAGTTGCTCGATATTATACATAAATTGCGTCTTACTGCTGACACTGGTTATACTTTAGGGTCTACAAGTCACGCAGTTATACGAGCATTACTTCAGTTTGGAAAATCGGAGGAACTTCTAAACGCCATAGATGACAGATTAAATTATGGTTTGTTCTTGGACTATTACACAGCCAATCTGCTCATGGATACCTTTTGGAAATCAAAACTGTATGCTCATGGAGCCAGAGTAGCTAGTCAGCTTATGCTGCAGGAGGAATTGGACCATCCTTTGGCTTGTGATCTTGGGTTGTTACATTGTTATAACTATCTACTTAAACCTGAAGGTAATTTTTGTATATATATAATGGGTTAGTTGGGTTAATACAGTTTTTGCCATTTTAGGTTGGCCTGAATACATTTCTCCTGCCGAACCTGAAGATGAAGTTAAAATAAGAGTGAAATATTTAAGAAATCCATATGATGATGAGCATTTTGACTTGAGGGACCCCAATCAAATTGTAGGCAAAACTTTAGCTATGGTAAGCAAAAATAAAGCTGACCCTTTATATCAGAGCTTTTATATTTTGGGAATGGCTCTCTTTGGAAAAAATGAGGAAGTACAAAATGCTTGTGAAAACGTAAAAGAACCTTTATATAAAGAAATCTTGGATTTAGTACCTGAAGATAGTGCAGTTAAAAGTATAGCTACCACACTTAAAACAGAATCACTTAATGTAGGAGAATATTTAGTAGAGAAAGTTAAAAAATCCTATCAAAGAACATCAGAAACAGACATAAGTGGCCAGTGCCAAACTTTTGAAGAGTGGGAACAAGAACGTGTACGTGCTTTGGAAGAACAACAACAAAGAGTAACCACAGCCAAACGATTAAAAAATATTGAAGATATACAGAATGCACTTAAAGAAAAAGAAGAAAAACTGTGGTTCTTTGAGAAGGAAGAACAAATTGATCTGGCTATTGAAGCAAAGAGAGTTTTCTATCCAAAGAGATGGTTCGGAAACAAAAAGAAGCCCAAGAAAGTCGACGAAAGTTATGTGCCACCTGAAGTGCATAGTAAGCAGGTTGGAGGTTCTCAGCTGAGTTAGTTTATATAGCTTGTAAATAAATTTTTTTGACAAAACATTTTTTATATTTTGGTTTTCTGCAGTAAATATGGAAAAACTAGTCTCTTAATATAATTAAATTTATTATATATTTGTTTCCATCTACCTACAAACATTTTCCTTTAAAACAAGAACACAATTTCGATAATGATAAAATATTACTGTGTGTACTTTTTTAAAATAATTTTCTATATGGGCGTTATATCAGCATTTCTTTGTGTGGCTTAACTCCTGGCCACCTAAAAAAAAAAGCTCATTTTCCACAACATGGCGTTATTGTATGTGGTATAAACATTCAAGAAACTGCATGAAGAACTCCAGTTCTACAATGGTTAACTTTTCATTCTTGGGTCACATTAACAGTTGAATTTCTTTCATGATTTCAGCTGTGTCGTGCTGTACTTTTTCCAATTTAACCCTTATTTCTTTGTTTTTCTCAGTCTCTACTTGCTCTTCCAAATTTCTAAGTTCACGCTCTGCTTGACCTACATCAGAAACTGCTTGAAGTATGCCGTTACATTCTTCACGGAGGGCTGCTAGCAATTTGTAAGCCTTTCTTGCAGATTCATCATATTTGCAATCCTGAAGAAATAAAAATGTATAGTAGTGAATTTATTGAATCAAGTATTAACTTTCATTGACTTCTCACAATTACTTACATAAAAAATAAGCTCATCACCTAATGTAAAGGACCTGTCCACTTGTCCAGTCAAATTTTTTATTTCCTTTTGTACCTCTTTAGTGTCTAACAGTACTTTCTGTATTGCGTTATTTTGCTTCTTTATATTCCCTACTATTTCTAAAATTCTTTTTGTATAAGCAGCTCTAGAATTAAAATATAGGTACGTATTAAAATAAATTCCCTTTTAAAAGGTTAAAGCTTTTTAATTTTAAGCCCTTATTATAATTTATCTGTTACACCTCAATGACAATCATTGTTGTTACACCTTACCTATTATTTTTGTTATTAAGTTCTTTGCACCTTTCAATCAGAGATTGCTCCAACAAATTTTTTGCTTTAAAATCTTCCACCAGTTCTTTGTACACATTTTTTAAATTGACAAGTTTGTTTTGTTCATCTTGATACTTTAAGCTTTCAGAACTTACAGAACTAAAAATAATTAAATTGAATATAACTTTAGGTGAGAGCATAACAAATTACCTTTTCAGTGTTCTATATTCTTCTACAAGGGGCGTTTCAACATCCTTCCATTGCTTTGCTAATTCAGCCAACCTATTTTCTGCTTTCTGGACTAAATTTTTTAGTTTTACCTTATTTTCTTCATTGTTTAACACAGCTAGAGTTTTGTTCTTCACTTTAACTTTGGCCACTGAATCTTTCAGAGAACTCTGTTCTTCATTTCTTTGAGCTTTTATCTAGAGCAAATGTTTAGCTAAAATATAGGCTATTATTCAATTATTTTCTTACCTTAACTAGTTTTTCTTCATAGCTGTTAACAGTGTCTTGTAAGGAGATAAATGTATTTTTCTTCTGGTTCAGCTGTTTCAGCAAAACATCTATTTCACTATCCCCGTCTGCTACATGTTCATTTTCCTTATTTTTATATACATTCTCACTATTTTTCTGTGTGGAATTTGCAGTGACTATATTTAATACATCAGTAGGAATATTGCTTTTTAGAGGTGAATTTGAAATTCTTTGTTTCCAATCTTGGGTGCCAGAAATTTCAGTGTCTTGGAATAGCAGGGAAGGTATCAACTGCCTTGAAGAACATTGTTGGGTTATGTATGGCATAAATATATATTCATCTGGACCTACATGCAATAAAAATATTGTTAAATGTGGTTATTTGATACACAAAAAGTCTTACTTGTATTTTCATTTGGTACTATTAAGCGGACACTATTGACAGGACTACTATCTCCAAAACTATTAACAATCACTCCATTAACAGTATCCCTTGTCCCATGATATAAAATTTCAGAAGGCAACCACATTTTATCAAGGGATTGTCTGAGACTATCTTCTATTTGCTTCACTATTTTTGGAACATATCCTATGGGTTCTATTGAAGCTATAGAACTTGAATCTTTTGGAAGACGTTCTATGAGGAACATCAAAACTCTGCGTACCTCCACCTGTTGATTAAAAATAGTGACTTTGTTGATTCTTTACAATTTTAATAATTATGTGATTTTCGCACCTCATTACAATACAATATCGTCTGATAGCCCATGTCTCCTTTAAATCCTTGCTCTCTGATTTGCTGAGCTAGATTTGAAGCAAACTTTATTCGTGCACTCATTGAGGATGGTAGCTTTTTTGGCAGTTTTAGCTGACGATTTATGGTTTCCAAACATGTTGATATTGCTGCCACTACTGTGTCAGGTTCAAAATTTTTAAGACTGGTTATCTCGTCATCTATATCGCTATAAAAGTAATTATTTTATGCAAGTTTTACTAATTTACACTATTCTTGAATTCCTAAAAAATCCGCCTCCTTACCAGTTTAAATGTTTTAAAGACTCTATTATAATTTTATCAACTTCTTCCATGGTCTTTAAAGGTTTTTAAACACTTTTTTTTATATATATCAAAAATACTTTACAGCAATGATGTATCTAAAATTTAATTAATAAGAAAAGAAAACACAAAATAAAACTGGCAAAGGGCAAAATAATAATACTTTAACCACACTTTAACCTTCTTCTTCTTCTTCTAGGGTTTCGATGGCCTCTTGCCTTGCGGCATCCAGCCAAGAATTCTTTCAGTGTACTATCTCTGGAAATTAGGCGCACCTTAGGTGCGTCGGGGAGATTCCCCTACCTAGCTTCCAATCTTCTTTTAGGGATATGTGCTAGGAGATACTAACAAAGGAATTGAAACTCTTCTCGTCCTGTGGAGTATCAGGACTTTAGACACTGGGGTTTGCTCCAGGGATAGTAGGATGGGTTGGGAAGGCATAGGAGTTTAAGCATTATTTCAATGCAAATCCTTTAACCTAAGAGTTGTCTTTTCTTGTTCTTTATGGCTCTGCTCCCTGGGGGCAACTTGCCAGCTCATTAGGGGTGATCGTGATATTCGTGATGTTGACTGGTATGTACCATATCACGACCACTGACTTTTCTTATTAGCGACTATATGGATTTGGCCTGCTTAGCTGCGCTGACTTTGCTTCTTTGCGTACAGTATGGGTTTGGTCTGCTTGGTTGTTTGTGGGTTTGACTGCTTAGCTGTTCTGACTTTGCTTTTTTGCGTACTGTATGGTTTTGGTTGGTTAGCTGTCTAAGAGTTAAGCAAGTAAGCACTTAACAAGTGACCATTGTAATTTAAAATAGAGCGGCGCGGATAAGTGACCATTGTAATATAGTATAGTATACAGCAGAGGTGGGTAAAATGGTTTTAAAAATGCATTTAAAATGAAAATACAAAATAGATGCCTCAAAAGCCATTTAAGATAAAAAATAGAAAATGGTTTTTAAATTTTCATTTAAAATATAAAATAGAAAATAGGCATTTTAAATAAGTTTCTATGGAAAATGCTTTCTCTTTATTAACGTAGGGTACATACTTTACATATTACGTAACACCGAAGGTCCCACCGCTTTCTATGTTTCTATATAAAAACATTGGTAGCTTTAATTATCAATAATTTTTAAAGCTTTCATCCGTTAATGATTTTTGTTTGGGTCTCATAATTATACCAGAATCAATAAAAAACGTTATTTACCTAACCATTCCTTAGGTAGGCAATAATAAAGTATGAACAATCAGATATCGTGACATAGCTATATTTGGTGACATTGCATATTAAGCTCCAAAAACTTTGATCGTAAACAATTTCATACCTGCATAAGAAAAGAGTGTTTCCACTGGTGCTGATGAAGGTAATGGCGTATTGTATTCCATGAAGAATTTCTTTATATCAGGATACTGATCCAAAATTATCAAGTCGGTGCTTTCATTTTGTAAATATTTTAACGCTTGCAGTTCATCCATTGAATCTCGTTCGTTAATCAGGTAAAATCGAGTTACCTATAAGTCCTATAACTATTTTAAATAGAAAATTGTTCATTTATTCTATTTAAAATATAAAATAGAAAATACTTTTTGCGAAAGTATTTAAGATAGAAAATAGAAATGCCATTTTCTATTTTGCATAGCTATTTGAAATAATTTCATTTCAAATAGTTACCCACCTCTGGTGTACAGCTATAAAGTTAAAATCAATTAAGAAAATACTAGCGTGTCGCCCGCTTGAAGACCTAAAACGTGTTCTACCCTAATACATATATGGTTCTACTCCACTTTGACTTTAAAATGTTCCCGTCTCGTGTCGGTCGAGATCGATAAATCCGGGGCGTAAGCAAATAACCGGGTGGTGTGTTCTTACCATAGAATAGGAGGGGACATGGTTCTTACTTGATTCTAAAGTCGAATATTACCTTGTTTTTCTTTAAGAATGACTATTTACGGTTTACGAGATTTATTTTGCAACTGTTTCGATTTTTTTATTGGCACTTGGATATTTAACCAGGTTTAAATTGTTCAGTCAACCCAGTTGTCAATGTCATGCTTATAGTGTATAAAAGGAGCCAATGTTGCCAAGCCGTAAAAGGTGTTGGTTCATTGGATAAACATATTTTTTAACGGCAACAGTGTCTGGTGACGTATTTCCGGCGTTTGGCATTCATCATTCAATCCGCCATGTTTTAGCTTTCCTTTCTTTCGTTGACATCGTTCGAAGAAGGATATAAAAGTAAGTTTGATAAATTATATAATTACTTATTTTTTATAGCTAATTTTGATGTTCCATTGTATTTTATAGACCATATCTATATATTGAAAAATTAAGTCGCCCAGTTTAAGTTTAAAATAATGTTTATTTATAACACCACATGTTCCGTGTTTAACAATTTATTAAATTATTAAAAGGGTTTTTGTACTAATGTATTATTTATATATATATAAAACTAATTCTGTCATTTTATACATTAGGCGTGGGCTTTGATAACTAGTCCTAGTCTTAACCTACAAACTTATCAGTAAAAATGCAAATTTAAAAATTGTGATGAAATCCACCCCAATTCTTTCGCGGTTTCCACCAGAGATTTATGTCGCTGATGGCTATGAATTTTCTGATCTTTCCTATGGCAAACACTGCGTTAGTGAAACTATTTCCGAAATCCTAAGAATTCATTTTGTAGAATGGCGGACGCAGCTCCAGCCGGTGGACGTGGCGGTTTCAGAGGAGGATTTGGTGGTGGTGGCGGTGATAGAGGTGGCCGAGGAGGCCGTGGTGGTCGCGGTAGAGGCAGAGGACGCGGCCGTGGTCGTGGACGCGGAAAGGTGAGGAAAGAAATTATACTTTAGATTAGGAGGGTGCCCTCTATTAAATGCTCTAGTTTAAGATAAAACAGTTTTTGACAAGCGTGGTGTTGTTTCTAGGCTTATTGCTTAAGCAGTGTCTATTAAGTGACCTGTGATGTTAACATTTTAAACAAACTGCCTATATAGCCTTTATTACATAATAGGAAACTTAGAGGGCTCATATATATTGTGCTTATGCAGGCTCCGTCTTTATTTTGGGGTGCTTCTCTTTATGGTGAGGAATGCAGGTCACAGTATAAAAATCCTGGGATTCTGCCTCATGGGAATTTTGTTTTGCCAGCTTGGCAGATTAAATGAATACTTTGTGCATAATTGTAACATTCATAATGTTTATTTAAATTCTAGGCAATCTGCACACTGCACGCTAAATTTAAGTAGAAATTCACCATATTATATCTTTAGGGCTGGTTGTCTTTTAACAGACTACCTTTGCAATTAAATGAAATTAACTTTAATACATTTAAAATTGTTTCTAACTATCCTGAATATTACACCATTGAAAGAATATTTAACATAAGTGCTTATTATTATTTTATATTTGTGTCAAGTAGTGACGCAAAATTGGGTAATTTATTTTTCGTTAAGAATAATGATAATATAACGAAATATTACGTAATATTGAAAGTTCTAACCTGGCTCATCTTATAGTATTATAGGTTTTAGTTTTAGTAACAAAAAAGCTTAATAAATTAAAACGGTGCAAATACATGTCGATTAATTTATTAAGCAACAAAACCATAAATAAAACTTTTAAAACAAAGTAAAATAGCATCGTGCATAAAAACACACAAAAGACTGAATTATTATTATTATTATTAGGTTTAAGTTAGGCGGCCATGCCGTTAAAACTATTTGTCACTGATTTATGTCCTCAAAAATTTTGCGTTTTGTACGAGTCTTAGCTGTTTTTGAAGTGGTTAGTTGTTTCAGCAGTGACACAATCATTGAATGCCAAAAACTTCAGTTTTGAAATGGCTTTAAAAAAAAGTTTTCAATATTTTTACTTTCAGACAATTGTCACTAGCACAATGTGCACTGTGGACAAATCGGTGGAGCTCTGAGATAAACTACTTTTGCCTATTAAAAAACCATAAACATGTGCTTTCCTAAGCGGCGTGTCCTAATTCAGCTAAGAATTTTTGGAAATATTAGTGCGAAAGTTACGGTAATAATACTGTAATATTTCCGAAAATACTACCCGTAACGAAGAAACTTTACCCAAGTCGACGGTAGTATTACCGTAATTTACGTAATATTACCGAAATTTCTGATGGTAATATTCGCCTGTTAGATCACTAGGTAGTCTATTTTACTGCTGTATTTTGTACAATTTTGATGATTAGCTTAATTTTAAATTGTTTAAAGGGATTGAAAGGACGTCCGGTTTAGCGGGATTTTCTTAAATTAAAGCTTACGTCTATTCGGAATAAATAATTATTATAAATCATGAGTAGGTCATTTATTATAATTTGTTTTATTTGGATTGAAAGGTAAATAAACATCTAAATGTTCACTGTATCTCATGTGTTACATTTGGGGATTCACAGACACAATTTTATTAAATCCCCGCGCTTTTCACGATGATAGCACCAAAGAGTATGTTACTCTTTGATAGCACCATAAGCATCGGTTACCGGTTCTTGTCAATATTTTAGCAAGAATCGACTAGAGAGAGGTGCCCCCGCGTGAAAAAGTAAGAAGTTTTCTATTTCACTATTTTATATAATATATGATATTTCATGAAATAATGTTTAGAATTTTATGCAGAATCCAAAAGAATATTATAAAATAGGGATATTCATTTAAAAAAAAATAAAGTAAACCGTCATAACTTGTTTTTGGAGCAACCTGTACACATAAAATAAGCTTCAAAAAATGCGCAACAATGACGGGTCTGAGCGTTTTTTCGAAAAAAAAACATGAATTTGTTCCAACCTTTACGTTCTCCCTGTATAGTTTGTGATTACACTGGTTTTTGTTTTAATCATTTCTTCTTCTTTTAGGAAGACGCCAAAGAATGGGTTCCAGTAACCAAATTGGGTCGTTTGGTGCGCGATGGGAAAATCCGTTCCCTCGAGGAAATTTACTTGTTCTCTCTTCCCATCAAAGAATTTGAAATCATTGACTTCTTCATTGGAAGCGACTTAAATGATGAGGTAAGCTCACAATAAAATGTATTCACCCAGGAGCAATAGGTACTTGTTGTACTTGAAATGATGAATAATTTAATTCTTTCGCGGTTTCCACCAGAAACTTATGTTAATGATGGCCTAGAATTTCTGACATCCCCTAAACTGCACTAATCGTTTTAGCGGCAAAAACACCTTTAATACGAGTCCCCTAATTATTTTCAGGTTTTGAAAATCATGCCCGTGCAGAAGCAAACGCGTGCCGGTCAGCGTACCCGATTCAAGGCGTTCGTGGCCATTGGAGACAGCAAAGGCCACATTGGTCTTGGCGTTAAGTGCAGCAAGGAAGTAGCCACTGCTATCCGTGGTGCTATCATCCTAGCTAAATTGTCTGTGGTGCCTGTTAGGAGGGGATATTGGGGTAACAAGATTGGTACGCCCCATACTGTACCTTGCAAAGTAAGTTCCTCTGGTATTTTCGAGGGTATTGCAAAACAAAACAAACTGTTTTAATTTCAGGTCACTGGAAAATGTGGTTCTGTTACTGTGCGTCTCATTCCTGCTCCACGTGGTACTGGCATCGTTTCTGCTCCTGTACCTAAGAAACTGCTCCAGATGGCTGGTATTGAAGATTGTTACACCTCAGCTAGAGGATCCACTGGTAAGGATAGCAGGATATTTACTTACCTACTCTTAGTTGACTTTTATATGATGAATAACTTGAATTCTTTCGCGGTTTCCACCGGAGACCCAGGTCAATGACGGTCTAGAATTTCTGACAATACATAAATTCAGGAATTTACTTTTCAAACAATCGAACCTGTTTTAATTAGTGTCTCATTTCAGGAACTTTGGGTAATTTTGCCAAGGCCACCTACGCAGCTATCGCCAAAACTTATGCCTACTTGACTCCCGATTTATGGAAGGAAATGCCGCTTACGCGCACTCCCTACCAGGAGTTCGCAGATTATTTGGCTAAAAATCATCGCGTCGTGTCCAACACAAGACCGGACGCCGTTTAAATAACGGTGGAAGGGGTCACAGGTAGACTTGCCTGTGACGACCGAGGAACTTCATCGATAACACAGGAGTCTTCAGTCTTTAAAGAAATTTAAATTTCATAGATTGATATTTTTGTTTATCGATGAGGTTCCTTTTTCATATTTGGCAGAAAAACAGGTTCTGAGTTTCTGTCGAATATGAGCAACAACAACAGCGGTTGTATTTAGTAGAAAACACCATAAGAAAAAATTATGTTTTTGCGTTTGGTGACTTGTACTAAATAGAGCTGTAACCAGCAGCAACAACAACAAATAAAAGAACACTTTAGCTTGAAAATGTTTTTGTTTAATTTTTTCCGTTTCAACCCTTTAAAATTCATTAATAAGTTATTTATAGTTTCCATGTTATGGTTCAGAGGTTCTCAATTAAAATGTGTATCCTAAACCCACAAACTTGCCAATAAAAATTGTTTCACCAAATTTATATAAATAGTGGTGTCAAAATCAAACTTGCAGTATTGCAGCTGCAACTGAAGACTTTCCATGTTTACAGGCAGCGACCGTTTGAGGACTTACGCGTACTGTTCAATCCGCCTTTAGTATTAACTTTACACACACTGTCGGTCCTTGATGTAAAAGATAAAGCTGACTATTTAAAAGAGTTGAATACTTTTAATATAAATGATCATAAACAAACTGGGCCATCCCTGCTTTTTGGACATATGCTTCTCTTATTTGAAAGTTTCCCGCGAATTACATTATCCCTCCTTCGAGGCTCCTAAGAACGCAATGCGTTTCCAGATTTTCCCTCATCAAACTTCGTAAAAAGTAGTGTAAAATTTTCTTGGCTCTTGGCGTCGCCCATTTCGGCACAAAATGTTCAGGTAATAAGGTGAAATCCTTTTAATGAGTTTAGAATTCACATTTCAGCACAAAGTAACATAATTGCCCCAATATGATCATAAAACATTCGGCACTGGAATAATATTATACAGGGTCGTTATGTATGGAAACGGTCGATTATTTCTTAAAGCACAACAGCTAGCAAAAAATATTGTAGACGAAAGTTTTAGCGGTTTTTATAGTCTGTTAGAATTTTAAAAAATTAAGTATACAGGGTGAGCCAAAGCCGTAGAGAAATAAAGTAACTTTTTTTTTTTAATGGAACGGCTTACATGTCCCTATCTTTCTTTCTAAAAGTGTCAACTTCCGGTTAAACCAAATGTAGCTCAAAAGTCGTAAATGTAGTACTTCCGGTTTAACCGGAAGTTGGTATTTTTGGGAAGATAATAAAAAAGTAAGATAGGGACATGTAAGCCATTTTGCTCTATGGCGTACTGTTAGAAAGCCAGAAGCTGTCAAAGTTCAAAAATATCATTTTTCAAAAGTCGATATCTCGGAAACTATTAGGTTTAGACTTATAATGCAGTTATTAAAAAATAATTGCAATTTTATGCAAAATCCAAAAATGTTTTAAGATATAGGGTGTTCTATTAAGAAAAAGTAACTTTATTTGTCTACGGCTTTCTGCCTCATCCTGTATATTTATCCTTTTTTAATTCTAATAGACTACAAAACCATAAAACTCTTGACTTAAATATTTTTTGTTAGCTGTTTTACTTTAGGACATAATCGACAGTTTCCATACGAATCAACGACCCTGTATAGGGGCTTACTATACTTACAATGATATTAGTTAGTGTTAATTTAAATCTAAAGTTGGCGAGTTTTAATAGTGAAACTTGAGACGAGTGGTAATCTTGTATCTCAAATAAGTAGTCAAAGAGGAAAAACTTTTATTGTGTTCAAAAACTATAAATTCGAAGAACCGAAAAATGGCTTCAGGAGAAACAAAATGGAGATGCATTAAAGACAAATGCAAAGCTTTTATACATACGCTGGGTGAACCTCGCAACCGTGTTAACGAGTTTGAATGAAAACCACTCGCACGAACCAAAGCATAACAAAGAAAAAATATAAGCTCCTCTATCAAAAGAAAATCTGAAAGCGACATCACAGAAGTCTTAAAAAATAATTAGAAAAGAGCTCGGTAAGCAGGATACAAATTCTAGGAATTTAACAAGAAGTATTTATGCTTGTTGAAAATTTTTGCCGACTACCAAAGTCAACACAAGAAGTTCACAAGGCTTTACAGAAAATCGAGCAGAAAATACAGCCCAAGACCAACAGGAAGACTTTCTCTTACTGGCTGGCAACCTGAACAATGTGGTAATTTTTTCATGTATTGTGAATTTAAAATTTTTAAGCGATTCCAAGATCATTTATATGGATGGTACTTTCTCATACTGTACCAAATATCTTAAGCAACTTTTTACAATTCATGGTTTTTTAAATGGCCATTATATTCCATTAGTATTTTGTTTATTCCAGTTTGTCAGTCGCCGTGAACGGACGTTTTTTAAATCGCTCGGTTTTGGTGAACTTTATTGATTTGTATTCCATTGTTTGTTTTTTTTTTCGTTTTTTTTTGCGTTTTAAAGTATGGCGGTGAAATATGGATAAGGAAAGTGATGAAAAATTATCCAACGTTCCGAAAACCGTAAGAGAATACATTACAAGAAGAACAAGAAGTCATTCAGTGGGAGCGTCCTTCACAAAAAAGGATGTAAACAAAATTCTCGGTATTGACCCAAAAATACCTGAGATAAGAAGCAACCTTGATAAGGAGATACAAAAAAAGCAAGTCAACGACATTGCACACAATGCTGGTTCTAGTATACATGATGAATCAAGAAACAATATGGTAAACAAAGAATTCAATGGAAAAACGTATGACGAATTTTTTATGCCAAAAAAGGCAATACTAAGGACTCCTCCTACATGTGCTACTGAGCACAACGAAACAAATCTACAGAAAAGGCAAAGATCAGATTCCAGTACCCCTGAAACTAGACAAAAAATACGTAAACAGTCAGAAATGGAAGATGGTAATGACGATGACCTTTTGGAAATTGTAAAAATTAAAAACACCACAGGATTATGTGAACCGAACAACAAAACATGTAATGTTGAAACGATGCTTCAAAACCTTCAACAAGCTTTCGAAACCATACATCAATTCTCCGAAAACCTAGAGCATAGTGAAAACGATTTTTCATTACTTAGAAAGGCGGCATTTAAAATTCACAGCAGTGTTACAAGCCTAGCCTACAAAATCGGCCAACTAGAAAAACGAAATTTTGCTCTTTCTTATGAACTAAAGGAATGCAAGAAGTCCCAAGAAAGCACTTTTGGGTTCGATGATGCGAAAGAAACCAAGATACCAAACAAACCTGAAAAAACTTACAGTTCAGTAATGAAAAAACATGAAAAAATAGCAGACCCAAAGAATGTAAATGAAAAATGGGTAACTCCACCACACGCTAAAAAGAACGAGACGTTAATTAGGCCAAAGGAAAATAAGGACTCAAAACAGGTACTCAAGGAAATAAAACAGAACCTTAGAGATGGACAGGGAAGTGAACAGTTTAAGAGAGTTAAACTTTTGGAAAGCGGTGGGATAATAATAGAATGCCATAATGATACTCAAAACAAAACTCTACAAAAAATTTTAGAGAAAAACGAGAATTTTCAGACAAAAAACTTAGAAAGCACTGAACCTATGCTAATGATAAATGGTATAGAAAAGGGCTATAAGCCTAAAGAGTTTATAACAGAACTTGTTGAAGATAATCCCAAAATAAAAGATTTATTCGGAGCAGATGTCACAACACAAATCAAGTTTATATCAAAAAAAGAGTGTAGAAACAAAAACAAAGAAAACTGGGTGCTACAAACAAAACCTGAGATATTTAAATGGTTCATCAAGAACGAAAATCTAAGTTTTGACCTAACGAAGGCATATGTACAAGAGTACACTAATCTAGCAATGTGCTTCAAGTGCTGTTACTTTGGTCATGTAGCTAAGTACTGTAGAGGAACTCTATGCTGTTATAAATGTGGAGAACAACATGAAAGCAGCCAATGCCCTGAAGACAGCATTCTAGATTGCCCAAATTGCAAGAGAATGAAACTTCATGATCGAATACATTCTGCAAGGGATCCTAAGTGCCCAGCATATATGCACAAACTAGAAAAACACCGACGATATATTGATTTTGGTGATAGAAGCAGCGAAGAAAATAATTTTTTATAGATCCATTAAAACCAGCTTACAAACACAAAGCAAGCATTGAGAAACGGGAAGATGTTTCCTCAAGTAACTGTATAATTCACCAGAATGTTCAATCTATTGGCAATGCTACTGACAAAATAAATCACATGTTAGAAGACCACCCTCAATGTAAATTTCTGTGCATATCAGAGCACTGGAAAAACGAGCACCAACTACAAACATTTGTTATAAATAACTTTAAGCTAGCATCATGTTTTTGCAGGGAAAATGGTTATGGAGGAGTAGCAGTTTATGTGAAAAAAAATATTAAAGTTAAAGTTCGCAAGAAAATAAACAAATTGTCAATTAGTGGACATTTCGAATGTGCCTGTGCAGAGTGCGATACTGGTGGCGAAATTTTTTTGGTGATCACCATATATAGACCCCCTGGAGGTGACATAACATTGTTTTTTGAAAAACTGGATAGTTTATGTTTAGAAATTGTAGATGAGGGTAAAAAAGTGTTCTTGGCAGGTGATTTTAATATAGAGTTATTAGAAAGCAATAATAATAGAACTGACTTTCTGTCAATATTAAATTCTTTTAATATGAGTCCAACAATATTAGAGAATACTAGAATAACTTGCACATCTAAAAGCTGTATAGATAACATTTTTACAAATATTTCTAAATCTGAGCTGCATAGTTCTGTTTTAAATACTGTTATATCAGATCATTTTGCACAGAAGGTTATCTTCAATACTAAAAAGAAGAACACTTTTACGCCACGCTACAAAAGATTTTTTTCGTCAATTAATAAGGACTTTGCAAATTCTTTGAGACAAGAAAGCTGGGTAAGTGTTTATCAAATAGAAAAATCAAATGTTAATGAACAATGGTCAGTTTTTATAAATTTGTTTGTGCCCATTTTTATGAAATGTTTTCCTAAAAAACTAGTTAATAAGAAAGAGTATAGAAAATCCCTTTATAGAAACAATAATGAACTTAAGAATGTAAAAGATAGGTTAGATGCACTCCTGCAGTTAAAAAATTATAGTAACGCCTATAACGAAATGTACAAAAAAGTCAAAAAAGAATATGATGATGTTCTAATAAATTGCAGGTCGGCAAACTATGAAAATAGAATTAGGCAGTCAGACAATAAGAATAAATGTATGTGGACTATATATGATGAAATATCTGGGAGACACAAAAACAATAATACTGTAATCACTGGAGAACCAGAAGAGATATCTAATCAGTATAATGATTTTTTACTTAAAATAGTTCCGGATTTACTTCGAAATGTTAATGAGGTTAAGTGGGACTCTACAATTCCAAATAATTTCAAATCTTTGTATCTGCGGCCAGTTACTTGTTTAGAAATTTTAAAATTTAAAGAGAAAATTAAAAATAAACATAGTAGTGGGGATGATGAAATACCGACGAGTATCGTTAAACTCAGTATTCCAATAGTTTGTAAAGTATTAACATACATAATAAATAATTCACTCAGAGAAGGTATTTTCCCCGAACAACTTAAATTAGCAATGATTAAACCGCTTTATAAGAATAAGGGCGATTCAGAAAGTTTAGAGAGCTATAGGCCCATAAGTCTTCTTCCGAGTTTTTCAAAGCTTTTTGAGTTGGTTATGTGTGATAGACTAATTAGTTTTATGAATGAATGTCAACTTTTTTCGGAGAATCAACATGGTTACCTCAGTGGTAGAGATATTCTTTTGCGGAAACTGGAATTATATGGTATCAGGGGTTGTGCTCTAGGATGGATTTCATCATATTTAAGTAACCGTACACAAAGAGTAGTTATAGAAAAAGAAAATTGTTCATACAAATCAAAAATTGCATCTAATACGATAGGAATTCCACAAGGCAGCATACTGGGGCCAATTCTATTTATTATATTCATTAATGATTTAAATTTAGAAATTAATAATTTAGACCCTTTATCCAGCCTTACAGAGTATGCTGATGATACTAATATATTGGTAGGTGGTAGGGATGTAGTAGAATTAACAACTAATGCAAAGAAAATTTACCAGGATGCCAAGTTGTGGTTTCAAAAAAATAGGTTAATTTTAAATAATGAAAAAACCAACATTCTCGTTTTTAAAACTAAGCTAAGTAGAAAAGAAACTCCCGAAATTGTGGAGCTAGATGAAGATCCACTATCTGTGGAAAGAAATACAAAATTTCTAGGTATTCACATTGACGAGTTTTTGGACTGGTCACATCATGTAGATTACCTAAATGATAAATTAAATAAAATATGCTATTGTCTACGTATAATAACCAAGTATTTAAATGAAACAGCAAGACGAACCTTGTATTTTGCAAATTTTGAAGCTACAGCTAGGTATGGAATTATATTTTGGGGGACAAATTCGAAATTACAAACAATATTTGTTATTCAGAAGCGAATATTGAGAATAGTATATAGGATGTCATATTTGCAGTCATGTCGAGGTATTTTTAAATCTAAAAATATGTTAACTATTTATGCACTATACATTTACGAGACCATTGTATTTTTTTATAAAAACAAAAATAAATTTAATACATTTACGCATCATAGTTATAATACAAGAACACAAGATATAAATTATCCAATACATAGGTTGACTTTGTCAGAGAAAAATCCATATTACATGTGCATTAAAATGTATAATAAATTAAAAGCAGAAATTAAAGATTCCCCAAATGAACGTTTATTTAAGAAAAGATTAAAAGACTTTCTGGTAGATTTAGAGCCATACTCTGTAAATGATTACTTGGAGAATTGAGAAATAGTAAATATGTTTAGTTTAAAAAGGTTGTATTTAGTATTTTTGTTTTTGTTTGTTTTTGACGACATTTCATTTTATTTTGTTAGTTCTTAGTACCTATCAATGTAATTTTGAAATAAAGATGAATAAATAAAATAAATAAATAAATAAAATATTGAACGACAAAACTAAAAAAAAGTTATGAATTCTGTTTGTTAAAAGTTGCAGAGCTTTGTAGAAATGTGACATGAATTTTTCGCCACTATAAATTGTAGTATATTTTGAGCTGTCAATTCATAACGCGATAAATAGCATTTGAAAGAATATTAAAATTACAGGCTGCAGATTTCATTTGACCCAAATTCAAAAACTGGGATTGACCCAAATTCAAAAACTGGGATTAACCCAACAATACCGGGATAAAAATTCTGAGGTTGGAAAATCACTGCATTAATGCTTTGGTCTTATTTTTTTAAATTACCTTTTAGAAACATATTTGGGCAAATGCATCTGCAGACCTTAATAAAACTACTACATTCCCATTTCAACAACTCAATGTATACCACACACCCATCTATATTCACGTTTGTTGACGAATTTATCAATGTTCAAACTGAAACTTACATAAAATGCAATAGTATTAACGTACCTCATAGATTTAAAAATATAGGGACAAAGAAAAAGTATGATTTTATTGTGTGTTAAATTAGAGCATAAAAAAGTAACACACTAGAATACATTAAAATCGTATCATATTATTATGCCAATAATAATAATAATTAAAGATGTAATGAGTATGTATGTAAAAAGGCTGGAAATTATTATATATACAGGGCTGCCCAGAAGTCCGGAATAAAATTATTAATATAGCCTTAACCTGTAACTTTTGGGGAAAATGCTCGGACACGTCAATTAAGCTTTATATATGCTCACATTTTGACGTTATTCGTTTGTTTTTTTATGGACATTTGTCAAAGATATGACATCGATCTTTTTTTTAAATGGAAACACAGCTTGTGATACATCATTTGAAAGCTAATATCTCGTACAGTATGCCCATAAATTTTTATCTGAGGATGTGGTCCATGCACTTACACACTGGAGTAGTTTAGAATATATTTAACGCCCTGGAAGAAAACCATGTTGATATATAGGTATATTATTTTGTAATAAGAAATCTGTGAGATCTTCTGAAATTAGTCTCTCCATGAGGTAACACAGATGTTAGACTTGACGGTAGTTATTAGGATTGAATTTATCGCCCTTCTTGTAAATCGGGATTGTGGCAGATTGTTTCCATTCCTCGGGCACCTTTCCTTTTTCCGATTTTTTTATAAGTTTGGTTAAGGGGCTCATTAACGCTGGTGTATTTTTTTAAAAAGAAAGGGTGTATATTATCTAGTCATAGTTTAACAATGTAAAACGTTTTCTTTTTTATATCAAATAGATCGATGAAGTTATCGCGAATTAGAGAGTGTTCTAATTTTTCATGAAGTCGACCATACCGTAAATGTTAATATCCTCTTTTTTTTGTCAGAGTGGAGAATCCTCATGGATACCGGACTCTTTCCGAATAAAAACCACTTTCTTCAGCCAGAGAGAACCTGGAACTATCTTTCGACTTTGCGTCAGGGAAACTCTTGTCAGATTTGCGTCCCTCTCCCTATATCTGCTGTAAATTTTCCTCCCTTTCTTTAGTAGTTTCGATTATTTCTTTTCGTCCAAATCCGACTCGATTCGCAGAAACAATTGCCGCCTTTTTTCCAGCCATCTCGGGCACTCAAACAAGGTGTATGTAACAGAGTCTGTGTTTCGACAGTATATACAGTTGTCATCATCCTTTTTGCCGATTCTTTTCAAGTAGTTTTGAAAACAGTCGTGGTTAGTCATTAATTTGGTCACGAAGTAGTCCGTCTGTGGCCACATGCCACCCAGACCATAATGTTAGGAGTTAACCTCTTTGTCCACTGAGCTTCCTCCGTCGTCGAGTCCTACTCCTCCTGCCCAGCTTGCACGGTCCCTTCTCTTTCTTCTTGCTTTCTCCTTGCTCTGTCGTATAGGCGAGCTCTCTCTTTTGCCAGAAAACAGGTAGAGATTGCTCCCGTGATGACTATATAGGAGAGAGCGAGTAGAGGCCGTTCTATAAGCGAATGCTACTCTTAGGAGACCAACTCTTTCGGCACTTTCTATTTCTTTCCTATACGTTATGACTCGAAAGTCGTTGTGCCAGATTGGCGAGCTATACAGTAGGATGGACTGAATGATTCCATGGAGAACTGTTCTTTTGCCGCTTTTTGCCCCCCCCCCCCTATTCCTTGGCTCTTTTTACGTAATGTTAACATCCTGGTTGCATTAGGTTGGGTTATGTTGTTCATTTTTAGTTTGCTGATTGTAGTGTGTAAAAAGTAACCGACTTTGAGACGAAATGGGTGAATAAATCCACAAGTGTAATAGTAGCTTTAGAGAACTTCCTCGTGAAGAAATTATTAGTGTAAGACCAGCATTAGGTATTATCTATTAACATTTGTAATTACTTGCTGCAGAACACAATGTGTTGTAACATGAACTCCTTTATTGCGGATTTTGGGCTCGATGCATTCGGTACTTTTTCCAGTTGCCGACTGTGGTAGCTTGCATTGTCCATCACAATAACACTGTGTTCTGGTACATTTGAAAGTAAACTGTCTTTAAACCAGCTTTAAAAAAGAGCGACGTTGGTATCTTCATGATAGTCCAGAATGGAATCCTTTATATTTTTTGCCAACAGTAATAAACAATTATGGATCCGTTCATTCTCCCAACCTGCATGAATTATTGTTATTCGTTTTCCTTTATTTGAAGGGGCTTTATTTTGGCATTCGGACTCCATAATAATTTGTCTCTTGTTTATTGTCTTATACTTAAATCGCATCTTTTGCAAAGCGCGGTGAAGACTTGTCCTGTTACATGATATCGTTGTATCGTTAGTTGTTAACCGTGTTTTTAAAGAATCTAACGTGGGCACAACATTTTCTCGATACATTTGGTGTATTTTCCTGCGAATAACATCTTTGTCACAATCATCTACGCACTTCATTTTTCCGGTATCTTTGCAAACTTTTCTTTTAAAATGTCCTTTTAGCATAATATCTCGTACCGCCGATAATGGAACTTTCGTCATTTCACTGATATTCTTAATGGCAATTACTTTAGGGTGGCCGCTCTTTAATAACGATTCACATACATTTTTCACGGTCACTTTGGCGTCAGAAGATAAATGCTTCATGGAATGTTTAGGGTAGCTAGATATCGACATTAGCTGAAGATTCCCAAGGTCTCCACATACCTACTTTTAATATTAATTTATTGCACACTGTTTCAAAGTAAAATAGATAAGTACTAATCGATATATATATAAACAGGTACCTGTAACTAAAAAGTTTTGAGAAATATCCTAATAATTAAGTTGTTTCTAGAAAACCTCAATTAGACAGTTTATTAATTTTGATAACAAATCAAGTAATGTACCTATCTATTGTCATTATAAACTGACATTAAAAATAAATGTGGGTTAATACGTCTCTGCGAAAGCGAGAGCCGAATTTATGAGGGGTTTTATTGCAATCATTAAGCCAAACGAAATATGTTGGGAAGTACTTTATATGCATATTATTACTTCAAAATGTAGCGACATGTTATTTGTGGATCGACTATCGATAGTTCACAACTACTGCAGGCGGAATTAATGTGATTGGGATGGGTGCCTTAAGAACCACATCACGTGACCATCGATAGCCAATCTCTCCAATAGATTGGATTGGTTCTTAATGATCACCTGGTAACAACAGATCCGTGATTACGTATGCATGTGGATTCAACCTGATGTCTGTCTGGAATGGTTATGAATGGAAAATTAAAGTATACAGTCATATAAATGTAAAGTAAAATAAGTTTATTAAAGTAACAAAAAAAAAAAAGTAACCCACGTTCTTAAATAAAATAAGGTATATCCTCTAAGTTAGGTAAACATTTCGCTATATAAGTGATGAAACTGATAGTGGTTAGGTTTTATTCTTGAGATCATTAGAGTTTGTCATTTATTTTTAAAAGTTGCAATTATTGCCAACTATTGCGATCAGTGTTTAAATCAATAGCAATATTTCCCGAATTACGGGTATATTCTTTGGAATTCTTTACCTGAAAGCTGAATTTTCTTACTGGAAAAGATATACATTATAATTTTATTATGACGGATGGCAGAGTACCATTTAGGGTGAGCATTGCATGCAAAAAAGTGAATGAGTAAAAAGAAGCAATGACAAGGTGCGCTGAGCAACATCGCCGCTCTTCTGTCTTTGCTGGGTACATAAGATGAATGACATTCTTATTTACAACACGTAAATGCCCATCCTAGACTAGACTCTTCCGGGCGTGTATAGTCATATTTAAATTAAACAAAGGACACATTATTCTGTAACAGTTGGGCAGTGTAATTTTGGTGTATAAAGTATCGATCTTTATACTAATCTTTCACATTTTTACTATGTACTCGTAAATTAATCATCTTTCTTTGTAAATAGTTGGAAAGAAATGTTTAAATAGCGAAATTTTACTTTTAATTGATACATTTGTTTTAACAATACTAAGGTTTTTAGCCATAAACAAAAAATACAATGTGGCAAATTTATAAAAATAGTAAAGAAATCGCCCAAACGTTATCCATAGGCATCTGCTGTCAATGTCAGGTTAAGAGACCACAATCCAAATCTTGGTAACTATAGTTTCTTTTTAATTTGGAAGTGAGATAAAATATTGTATGTCTTCAAGTGGGTTTTTGTTGAATAACTGACCATATCTAAACTTTATTGAAACAGCAAAATCCGCTGTGCAATATACAAAAGATGCGTCTTTAAGCCAATAATTATCAGTGTCCCGGAACGAAATAAAATAACGGTACCGTTCCGACATCAGACAAAATAAAGTAATTGGGTTTGGGTTCTGGTTTCGAAAATCTGGCTTGACCAGGTCCCTGGTATCTGTTAATGATAGTGATAACAGTCACAGGACATTGATAATTGGGACCTAAGTGTCGCGCTTATGGACTTCGATATTTTAGAAGGGGGGGGGGGGGGGGGGGGGAGAGAAGGAAACTCGCTTAAACTGTTACTAAGATCTGTTATAATTAACACCGCTAGGCTCTTGTATGGATTGATTTTTGCAGACCAATTAAATAAATAACTATAAACGATTAGGAACGTTTATATGGTGGCATTTATGCAAATCACCTAACAATTAAACCAAATTATGGTCTTAATTGGTCTGCATAATTGTTGTAATAAGTTTGACTGCAAAAGCTTTAACAAGTGAAAATATAAACTGTTTTTAAACAAAATACCAATTTATGTAATAAGTTGGCAAAATGGATGTTGCACATTAGATTTATAACCTTTAAAAAATCGCAAAGTTGAGGTTCAGTTAGCAGTTGAAATAACAGTTCAATGTAAACTAGAACACTCGGTTCCATTTATAAACTCAGCTCCTGCAAAGTTCGATAGTTCGGAGAATGTTCCCATGTAGTTCGAGACAACCAATGTTCGGAGTTGAGAAAGTTCGTTTCGACCAATAAAGACGCTTCTTAAAGTCGTGTGGTTACGGCGAAATCGTCGTTGACGTTTGCGCTATTTCCGTTTGTTGTGTGTTGCTTATTTTATAAACCTCAACTTCGCTGGCTGACTTTTCGAGTTTATAAATCCGGCTTTAAGCACGCAACGTAAAAATTGTCATACGAGACCTTAGACTGAGTATGACAATACGCCTAGGGCTTAAAACACTCCGGTTTCGCAACAAATTCAATACAAAAGTTTTATATCAGAATGATATTTTTATAATTTTGATAAAATGATGTTAACATTATACAAGATGTTTCTTTGATGTTGCAAAAAAATTCAGGATGAGTTTCCCTGCTTAAGGTATGAAAAAAAGTTTCTTTAAACCTATGTCCGGCAATGTTTCGTTTCGGAGATATGAAAATTTATTTTTATTTTTGTTTTTTTAAATAATTTTTGAAATAATGTCGATATTTGAACTAAAATTGGCATTTAGGGGTTTTTTGAATTGCGAAATTCGAATTTGATGTTAGTATGGCTCCCACTTGTAGAGGGCGCCACCAACATGTCTTTTTACACTTTTGAGGAGTTATAACTTTTTTATATGTGCTTGTATTACACTTTTAAACAAAAAAATATGTGTCTCTATCATTTTTACGCGAAAATGACATACTTGGTAGAAGTCGCTACGAGCAACCGTTCTCGAGAAAAAGAATAATAAAAAAATAAATGACATTTATCTCCTAAACAAAGCCGAAATCAAAAGGTACTGCGCATTAGCCAGTCAACTGCCTACATAACAGTGTTACCAAAAGAGAAAACGGCAGTGGCGTACATATTTTTTGTTCCGCTTAAAAATTGTAACACCCTGTATCTCCGAAACGAAGCATTTCCGGACATAGGTTTATAGGAACTTTTTATCATATTTTTAAGCAGAGAAACTTATCTTTAATTTTTTCGCAATATTAATGAATGAATGTACAAAAAAATAATTTTGTTTAGAATTCATTCTTATTTAGATTTCAAATGATATCAAAGGCATTTTTTTAAATTCAACTGGGTCCACTCAAATTCCTAATTGCGAAAACAACGTCAAAAATATTTTTTTTTAAAACATTTTTCGGTACTCTTTGTATGAACCTTTTTACCACAAACCCTGTATAATATATAAACATGTTGTTCAAATTGGTCCACATTTTCACGTGTTCAAATGTTTGCAGTCAAACACTACACCCTGTATATGAATATCAAGAAGACCAGGTAAAAGTCTAATTTTAATAGGCATTTTATTCACATTGGATGTGACAAGAACATACTAAAAAGCGACGTAGCTTTAGCCAAAATTGTCGAAAATCGGGCCAGTCTTAGTGCATTTTCCATTAATGAATGAATGATGGTGCTGGAAGGGTTAAATAACCCTTTGTGGAATATGCTTCAAAAACATAGATACTTGCTTGTAAAAGTATTTTAGGTATTAGATACTCAATCAAAGCATCTAGATACTGTAACACTAAGTTACTCTTAAAGTTTCTTTGATACTCCGAAAGTATCTTAAGATACTGAGAAAATATCTAAGATACTAACTAGTTAAAGTAACTAAAACATAGTTACATCCTCTGTCATAAAAAAGTAACTAAACTGCTGGACAATTCAAGCGGACCGAGCTAATTGTTAGGTGAACTTTGGAGTAAAATATTTTACGAACGAATAAAGCTATCGATGCGCGGTTTGCAAAATTTAAAAGAGAATTTAATTCTTAATATGCACATTTTTTCCGATTTTTTTTTACTTCTAACCTTTAACTGTCTACAGGGTTCAAAGAGAATTATGTTTTTTTTACAAAAGTTTCTAAGTACCGGATTTCCACCAAAATAATTTTAAATTATTTTGGATGGCATTTTCTTGGTCTCCTATTTATAGAGACCAAAATAAAATCTCAAATTTTTGATATCCCTCTTTGTTCATGAAATTTCGATTTTTTTCTCAACCCCTGTAAATTTCAGGTATTTTTGTCATTAGGCCTTACAATGTTTTGTAAGAACGGGTTTTGGTAAGTGATTATAACTTCTTAGGACCACCTCTTTTGCAACGAGTACATTTTAATTTCTTGCGTTTCGTCGTGACCAGTAGCGTACCCATAATCGGTTTTAATTAGTTTTTTTTTTCATTTTATATGCCTCCATTTCCACACATCGTGTGTTTCGTGCCAGGATAACGTTGCAGTAGGTACCATGGTAACACCATTGTTAATTCAGGAGATGTCATTAAGTCACATAATTATTTTTAAAAATGACACGATTGTCCCGAACCGAACGCGCAAATGTTTTAAGATTGCTTAATGAAGGCCTGGCAGTTGAGGCTGTAGCCAATATGTATAATGTTGGGAAGGCCACAATCATTCGGCTAAAAGAACGGTTTGCAACCACGGGCGACACGGCTTACAGACATGGAGGTGGCCGGAATAGAAAAATACCAGTGCGAGCAGAGAGGAACCTCCTACGAGAAACTCGACGTAGACGGACCCTGAACTCTAGGGTCCTCAATGAAAATATGCGGCGACATACTGGTATTGTGGTTTCCGATAGGACATTGAGGAGGAGGCTAAACTACAATAACTTAAGGTATACTAACAAAGAAAAAATACTGTAGAATGATTATTTTTACATATTTCCTGTTTGTAGAGCAAGAAGGCGCGCAAAATGTACGCGGCTTTTGCAGCAGCACCGTCATCAGAGGCAAGCGTGGGCAGCTACGCATATAAGGTGGGGTGCAGAATGGCAAAATTGTATGTTTTGCGATGAGACAAGATTTAATCTGATCCATTCAGATGGAAGGGTTCTTGTTTGGAGGCAACCTGTGGAAAGCTACATTGAGGAAAATATGGCTCCTCAAGAAGCTTTTGGCGGATCTTTTTATTTTGCAAAGAACTGTAAATGCCGAAATTTATATGAATGAAATTTTAAGAAACATCGTGTTGCCGTTTGCGGAAAACTTTGGGCCCGGTTTTCTCTTTGTTGATGACAACGCAAGGCCACACAGGGCACGGATTGTTCAAGAGTTTTTGGAGGAAAGCAATATTAATCAATTAAACTTGCCTTCAAAATCTCCCGATCTAAACATTATTGAGCATGTGTGGTCTTCTTTAAAGTTGCGTGTACGATCAAGGGAAAATGCACCTCAAACATTGGCAGAGCTTGCCGTAGCAATACGGGAGGAATGGGAAAACATACCACAACAACTTATCAATAACCTGGCCAGAAGTATGCCTCGGCGGTGCCAGGAGGTTCTCAACCTTCGGGGAGGAGCCACCCGGTATTAGTTTTCTCATTAGCCGTTTAATCAGTAGAGAGTTAAGGAAGACTAATCATGTAAGCATATCAGTACCTAATGAACATTATTTAAAATATCTTATTTGCTAATAATTAATTGTTCCGTTAATAATAAAAAGATTCGTTTTATAACTGTGTATTTTTTGGAAAAGTGGATCGGATAAATCTTGTTTCATTTTGCCTCCGCGTATTACAATTTTGTTACTTTTATTATTTGTCCTAAATATGTTTGTCAAAAAAATATGTATTTTGTGTTATCGGTATTTTATAATGATGTTTATAAGGATATGTAAGAAAGGTTTATTTAAAAATTAATTAGGAACAGTTATACACTTATTTGTACATCCTGTATAGGCGCTTTTGAAGTTTAAATCATTTCACGGATGACGTTTCAACCCACTAGTGATTACTACCGATTATGGGTACGCCACTGGTCACGACGAAACGCAAGAAATTGAAATGTACTCGTTGCAAAAGAGGTGGTCCTAAGAAGTTATAATCACTTACCAAAACCCGTTCTTACAAAACATTGTAAGGCCTAATGACAAAAATACCTGAAATTTACAGGGGTTGAGAAAAAAATCGAAATTTCATGAACAAAGAGGGATATCAAAAATTTGAGAATTTATTTTGTTCTCTATAAATAGGGGACCAAGAAAATGCCATCCAAAATAATTTAAAATTATTTTTGTGGAAATCCGGTACTTAGAAACTTTGGTAAAAAAAACATACTTCTCTTTGAATCCTGTAGACAGTTAAAGGTTAGAAGTAAAAAAAAATCGGAAAAAATGTGCATATTAAGAATTAAATTCTCTTTTAAATTTTGCAAACCGCGCATCGATAGCTTTATTCGTTCGTAAAATATTTTACTCCAAAGTTCACCTAACAATTAGCTCGGTCCGCTTGAATTGTCCAGCAATTTAGATAACGTAAAAAATCATTTTTGTTACTCACAGGCACGTTTTTTTGCAAGTGATAGTCAAACTGCACACTTTCTTGGTGCTTTGGTTGTTTGTAAGGAGTTTTTGTTGATGTTACTGCTTCAATTAAGTTTAGTTAACTGGCCTATTGATAACATTTCAACGTTTGGTTACTCCTGACTACAAGAAGTCGGCCACTTTAACACAACCATATCTAACACCTCTAGTGTTCTCATTTAATCAATTAAAATTGAAGAAAAACCTTCAAACTTAACACAATAATGGTATAATTAGAATTACATTAAAAGATTAAAAAAAAAACAATTTTTAATGATTCCATAAAATAAAATTACTTTGCCCCAAAAACAATTTTTGATCCACACCAAAATCTATATCTGGACTATATAACACAAGATGTTAGACATTTTTGTGAACCCCACAATTTTTTAAGTAAACACATTTACTTATAATTAAATGAAGGCCAAAACCCAGCGTAAAAGTAGCGAAAAATTAACGATGAACTGTTGTTTGTTTTAGGAATATTTTATCAGTACCCGAGAAAAAAATTATTAGTGTAAATAATTCATCATGTATGTTAAAAATTTCATTTATCAATCGCGTGTCGCCTTATTGAAGAAACCTTATTAGTTGGTAAAGTTTATATCCTAGAACAAAAAACACTCTATCGAAGCCACCAAAATCACCATGTTTCTCGCTAGGAACTGGCTTATCCAGATTAGCATTTTAACTAAAACAAAAATACAATAACTAAAAAATAAAATAATTTAAGAAATAATAAAATTTACAAGATATACATAAAATGGTACATATGCACACTTATTCACCTAAATATATATATAAAATATTATGCAAAAATAACAAGTAGACTACTATTTCATTAGTATTTTCTGACATCTCCACAACCTACCTGTGAGATGCTCGTTTGATTTTTCCTATAGGCCTAAAATAATTCAGCGTTGTATATTAAATATATATATAAATTTTAGAATGCCATTATTTACAAAAAATATACATTTCTTTTATTATTTCCCTTTTTTAAAATAGTTAATTAAACTCTATAAATATGTACTATAATGTGGAATTCACTAGTAAATGTAAAATAGTTTACAGTACTGCACCTAGTAAGTCACTTAACCTGATTTTAAAAAAGAGGCTTTTATACAGGGCGATATAGTTTAACGCTAAATTCAAATATCAGATGGTCAAAAAACCGAACTAACTTCATGTTGAAATAGCCCAAGAAATCCATATCATATCCAATTTTTTCATTTAAACTTGCATAGAAGTCAAAGGATGCAATAAACTTATTCGTTATTAAATCGTGACTCATATTCATTCGATGAGAGATGATTAGAAAACAGAATGCAGTGAAACTTCCCGTAATTCGAACTTTTTTAACTTGATTTTGACATAAAATAGCGTCAAATTGAGCTGTGGGTGCGGGTGTAAAAGTTATATCTGGTTTAGTGACCGAAGAACAGAAAAATCATCTGGGCCCTTGATTTTTAAACCATGGTCCGCGGAACACTGGTGTTCCGTGAAGCCACGTCACCGAAAACACTACTACCGGTAAACGATTACGAATGTTTACTACTTCATATAGAAGGGAGGTGATTAAATATTACCTTCTGTGGAGGGCATGAACAAGGCAATCAATCAAACTTTCAACAATAGAGTAGAAAATTTTGAATAATATTTTCCATTACACCCATTGAACAATTCGAATGGATAAAAAAATCTTTTAGCTTCTCCGAATAAAGAAGAAAAACTGGCGTCGCTTTCTTCAGATCGAGGATAAAATTAAAGGTTCATAGAAAATACTCCAGAAAAATTGTGGATCTTTGTTCAAGAGCGTGTCTAGCTAAGAAAGCAGCAGATATATAAACTGTTCAGGACAAATTGAAATTATTCACCGAGGTAAAAAAGAGCGAAAAAAACGGCCCAATTTGGTATTTCCCTTAATACATTATCGACTATTTCCAAACCCAAGGACAATCATTTAGAAAAAAGAAAGCGACTGTGGTTTTAACAGCAAACCAAAAAGACAAGTTGTGCCAATAATGACTGACCGGTTGTAGGTAAAAACTTTGTAAACTACAAAATGTTGGAATTGGAAGTTCTGTTTTTGATAAATATTGATAATTCTGGTTTGGTTTAATAAAACTAAGCGAATATGGTCTCATTTAAATGAGTTTTATTATACACTGCGTCCATAAAGTCTTGCACAAATTCATTTAAAATTCAGGGGCTTACTTTTTTTAAAAACGCTCGGACACGTCAATTAGTACTTTTGTTTGCGCATTTTTTAACGTAAAATGTTTTTATACAGGGTGTCGCACGTATGAGGTATGAGGTCATCAAGGATTTTTTTTAATGGAACACCCTGTATATTATATCAATTTTGAATTCTATGATGAACACTTAACACCTCTGGAAATCACGGTTTCCGAAATATTGACGTTTGAAAATTTATTTTAAACACATTTATTGATGACCTCATACCTCATACGTGCGACACCCTGTATAAAAACATTTTACGTTAAAAAATGCGCAAACAAAAGTACTAATTGACGTGTCCGAGCGTTTTTAAAAAGTAAATACCTGAATTTTAAATGAATTTGTGCAAGACTTTATGGACGCACTGTATGTATTTTGAACCACGTCTTTTGAGTTTTGCAGTGAAAGTAATAGGCGCTAGTTGAAATAGCAATTATTGTAACCTATAACAATGTAAACAAGTGCATGCAAAAAGCGCGTAAACCCCGTGTACTAGGACCGCCCCCGAATGATCGCTCAACTAATTTACCACTGCAACAATCGATTGCCAAGTTCACAATTTTGTTGTTAGGCTGGAAATTAAATTTTGGGACGGCTTTTTGTCGTGTTGGAACAATCCTGTTGTTAATATCGTTGGAATCTGTAAATTAATTTTAGTATACGGTTGAGGATGGCCAAATTCGGTCAAAATATGTATATTAAATTTTTGCAGCATTTTATTTGGGTAGTATCAACATTATTTATTTATTGGTCATCAGTCCAGTGTACCTACAGCCGTCTTAATTACCCGTGAATCCCAATTTCTGCGATCATGCAATATCAGCACCGGTTCCGTTTACAGTTGGGTTGTTTCCCGACCATCTAAAGCGATATCGCAGCACAACAATAAGTGCATATTATTATTTGACGGCGTGTTTACTACTAATTTATAATGAGTTTGAGTAGATCCAAATTAAAAGTTTGAAATTGTTTTACTGACGTACGTGAAGAACACAATAAGAGTCAAAGGAAAACGTAACCATTGTGGAACAATTTACATTACACATGCGGATAGGATGAAGAAACATATACATATTATTTATTTATTTAATTATCTATTGATATTGTACTAGTGCACAACTGTACATATGTATTTTTTATTAGCATGGAATACAGATAGCGTATCTAATCTATCTGATGATATAAAGGAGAAAATCTAACTCTAGACGAGCTGGAACATGCTTCTATTTTAATAGTGCAACTTGGCCTAAACAAATCTGACGTTGAAGTTATTGGAGAAATTTGAAATTTTAGAACTGCTGCAAATCATCAAATGATTTGGACAGCAGTAAGAAGTATCAAATCAGTTTGTAAAACATCATCGGATATTAGTGATATTACACCATCAACCTGGTGCGAGAGTTGATAAAAGAAATCGGTACTTCATGATGTAGCCATAAAAGTTACTAAGGATGCCCCTCCCCCCTCATCTTTAGCTTCTTGTGAAAATAATTAATTAGCATGGGGCATTGTCTATAATAATTGAGAAACAGATTGACCACCACACGGTCTGGAAAAGTTATTTAAAACATAATTTTAATATAATGAATAAAAATGCCAGTAAGACTGATTTAAATCTACCATTGTCCTCTGAAGTTGATTCTGATACCGAACACCCAGAATCAGATGATGAATCTGATTTTGATAATTTACCATTATCCAGCCTAATTAATCAAGTTTAATATCTTTTTCTTTAATTTTTGCTTTTAATATAACTGTTTTTAATTTTTTCATATTTATTTGCATTAAAACTTTATTTTCGAACTTATTTTGGTCAATTGACTAAAAACAATTTGACCCGTCAATTTCATAACCCTTCATGAAAAGAGTGTGAACCAAAACTCAGTAAAAACCATATGTTAATGTGTAATTTATAGCCGAAGATATTGACACAGTTGCGTTACATCTCACCTTCAATCTAGTACTTTCTCACCCTAGAATAGTAAGTCTATTTATTTACTCAATACGAAATGGTGATATATTTTGAATATTATGAATTTATGCTTGACAAATATTTTGCCTATTCATTGCAGAAGATGGTGGCATATATTAACTGAGATGATTTAAAAGATTTAATGATCATTTAATCAAAGAATCTAATTTAATTTGACGATCCGTACCAAAATCGGATTATTAAAAATGCCGCCATTTGGTATCGAGATATAGACTTTTATATTCTAGGGATATACATATAAAGTACTTACTCATTGAGATTTCCAAAATAATGCGTGGAAAGCCCCTGTCGCTTTGAATTTTTATTTAACCATCTTAAAATTTTTAGTAGACCCGCAAAATATGTTGGTGGTTCAACTAGCGCCCCCTATCTTCTACTGCAAGAGCTCAAACGACGTATAATACAGATAATAAAGCTCTTTACAATGCGACCAAATTATTTTTATTAAACCAAACCAGAGATATCGATATATTTTTAAATAAATGTTTGCATTACCCCCAGCACTTTGAGTGATACACCCTCTAGCTTCCTCTCTTAGTGGGCCATTTCTATCTAGCTCTTGGAAATTTGATTTACAGAAGTTTTACTGTATTTTATTATATCGTATTTAAATGCTAAAAATTCACTTTGCTCTAACTTCTATCCAAGCCTAATGAACAGGAGCTCTTCAAGAAAGGTGCAGATACCCGAGTTTTTCTGGTCATTTAGTATTTTGAGGTATTTTTCCAAACAATTGACAAATCACGGTACTAACACAACTGAAGCTTACATGATTTGTAAAAAATAAACAAAAAAAAATTACACCCACTTCACGTGATACCCTTATTATTGTCTGTGAATCTCAGCTTAAACTTTCGTCAATGGAATTATTGGCCATTTGCTAAATTATTCCCCGAAATGTTATTGCATTTATTGGCCTATCAGCGAAATTAAAAGGGGAAAAAAATGTATGTAACTTGGCAATTGCTTGGAAAAATCCCCACATTTTCCTTACAAATCCCCTTAATAAACATTGCTCTAAACAACTTCACATTATTACTATTAATATATTATATAAATATATTTTTTAAACTGGTCAAATTTACCCTAAGTATTTAGGTTAAGTAAGTCATTACCTAAGTAAAAACGTAGTACAAAGGAAGGTTTTGTATATTGTGGAAGTACTAGTGGAGGCAACAGGATATAGTAAGAGTATTTTAAAATTTATTAATATTGTGTGCACTACACAGTTGCCTGTTCACAAACAACTTTTATCAATAATGAAGCACTTTCTATCAGGGATTCGAAATTATTTGAACCTGGCCATGTGTACTAAAAGTAAATGGTCATTAAACTTTGTGAATTAGCTACAGGGTGTAAAAATATTATCTTGGTTATTCCCATTGCCGACTTTGTACCGTTCAATTTCTCCTTCCGATTATACACTTAAATTAGTTGCTGCCCTACTAACCATTGACTGTAAATTGACTGTATGGTGCAATCTTTGGCATTTTTAAGTTTTTATTTACACGTCGATGGTCCTTTTTTGAGCCGCCTGATCCCCTCTTGGATATAGCGCACCAGCTCGATCAGAGAGCTGTGCATGGTCAGGGGTTTACAGTGTCTATCTAGCGCTATGAAGAAGTCTGAAAAAAAAAGAAGATTGTAGAGGCAATACACATTTTGCTCATAATTCGAGGTACTTTCAAACTAAACCCGGAATTTAATGATTTATGTTCATTTCTACCATATTTACTTCATACTATTGCTCTACTTTATTTACAAAGGATTTCTTTAAACTAATACGGTGTTGGACTTTGAAACTTGCCCACTCATTTTAAGATATTGTGTTAATTTTATTATTGGTAGAAAGTTGAGAGCAATTTTTCAAGCTACTTTTATTCTCTGTCCTCACATGAAAATTATGTTTGATTTTCGTTGGGTATGAATGAACTGACGCGTTAGTAACAAGCTTTTCAATTAAATAATTGAGTGTCATCCCATTTCTAATTTTAAATATGAGAATCTTGGTTTAATATTAAGAAATTTCTCAACACAACACGAGTCAATTTTGGTTTGTCCCTTCTTTCCCCAAGGATTATACGCATTGGCTCTATTCTGTAACTTTTGGAGTCTATTAATTTCGTTCTTAATTGCGAAATAAAGTACAAAGAAATTAAAAATTAAATGAGGTAAGGCCAGAGTATTAAAAACGGTAATTCTTATCCACTGTGTCAAATATGAAACATTTGTTTACGGGCTTATTAGAAAAGAATAAAATTTGGCGCACGAGTCCATCACACAAGGACAGATATGTACAGTAGGTCCAAGGATAGAGGTCACAAGAGGACAAATGAACCAAAAATTTCATTGTTTGAAAATAAATTATTTTTAGTAAGCTTCGTGTTGTGTCGACTGTCTATATTAATGTCGCCGATTTAAGGAAGTAAGTACAACAGTTTTTTTTTCTGAAATAAAATTTATAATGAGTTTAATAAAAAGTTTAACAACGCGAAATAAAAGTAGCCCAGTGTGACATTTTTTTACAGTCATCAATAAGACAAATGCACAGTATAAAATGTGCAATTTGCACATATCTTATAAATCTTCAATATCAATCTTAAAAAAACACCATTCTTCTGGGTTCTTGGGCCAACGAATGCCTTCAAATTTATTTATTTATTTATTTATTTATTGATTCAGCACTTACAGAGAATTATCACTCCAAATAGCACATACAAATATAAAACACTACATTAATATTACATTAATACAAATTATATCTAACTTTGGTCTTAAACGATAAAAAACTAAACTGGAACAAAATAAATCGATATTGCTAAAGTTGACATTGTAATTTCCCATTAGCCTATTACAGAAAGCTTGAGAACCATACACAGTTCGATGATTAATTGTGTAAAAAAGATTTCTCAACCGAGTAGGTCTCTGTGGGACTCTAAAGCGCACTTCCGCCAGTAACATACAATTGATTCTGCCATTCAACAATTAAACAAAAAGTACACCATTGAATTTTTCCTGCGCAGTTCTAGACTTTCGATACCCGCCAATTGAATACGAGTTATTTAGGGCACATCTTTATAAGGAAATCTATGTTTGAACAGTACAAATTTAACAAATTTATTCTGGACGCGTTCCAAACGCTCTTTATAACAATTATATACAGGACTCCAAATAATACTATTATATTCTAAGACACTACGCACTAGGCAATTATATAAAGACGTGATAGCTTTAGTGTCATTAACGTCAGAACAAGCACGGCGCAGAAAACCCAGCATTCTAACCGCCTTCAAGACTATATTATCTATATGTTTATCAAAGCTTAGATCTCTACTAAAAGTTACACCCAAGTCATTGAAATGATCAACAGATTCTAACATAACATTCTCTATGGAGTATGGAAACACAACGGGTGTTTTACATTTAAAAAATCTCATAATTTTACATTTTGACACATTCATTTCTAAACCATTCAAATTACACCATTTAGCTAAATTATTAAGATCTTCTTGAACAGCTACACAATCGCTGATAGATTTAACAGAACAAAACAGTTTCAAATCGTCGGTATATAAAAGAAATTTGCATTTTTTAAATTAATCTACAACACTGTTAATAAAAATTAAAAATAAATTGGACCCAAGTGAGATCCTTGCGGCACTCCCGACAAAACATTTATTTCACGTGACACTACATTCCCAAGCTTGACGCACTGTTTACGATCAATCAAATACGACGCAATCCATGCAAGATATGGTCCACCGACTCCCAACTGCGAAAGTTTCCTGATCAGTAAGCGATGACAAACTTAATCAAATGCCTTTGATATGTCGGTGTATATCGCATCTACCTGAAAGCCACTTTCTACATCATTGACTAAACTGTTATGAAAAACACCCAGGTTAGTGGCTGTTGATCTGCCTTCAAAGAAACCATGTTGTTGAGGTGATATGTGATATTTCATTGAAGCAAAAAGTTCATCTGTGATAATGGATTCAAATACCTTTGACACAACCGGTAGCAAAGACACTCCCCGATAATTTTCGATGTCATTTTTGGAGCCAGATTTAAAAATAGGCATGAGCCATGACTGTTTCCATAACGTTGGAAAAGTCCCCTTGTCAAATGACATCTGAAAAATAGCCCTTAATGGGAGCGACAATAAGCTGGTGCAGTATTTCAGGAAAATAGGAGGTATTCCATCTGAACCAGTACTCTTATTTATAGGGTTTCTTTTCACAAATTTATGGTGTAGCAATGGGATCACCAATCTCTGCTTCAATCGCAAATCTTGTAATGGAGCTGGTTGAAACAAATGTATTAAATAACCTAGAATATAAACCATATTTTTTTAAAAGATTCGTTGACGATTGCATTCTTTGCATACCAAAAAATAAACTTGAATATACACTTAACAAATTCAATTATTTCCATAAAAAATTAAAATTTACATACGAAACAGAAAACAATAGATCAATAAACTTTTTAGACATCAACATATCTTACGACGAAGAAGGCAACATCACAACCAATTGGTATACCAAACCCGTTTGGTCGGGCCGATATTTAAACTTCAATTCCTATACCCCCAAAAAATATAAAAAAAGTGTTGTCAACTCCCTTATTGATAGAGCGGTTAAATTAACAGATCCAATAAACAGACCACAAAACATAACAAAAGTAAAAACTGTTCTACAAAATAATAACTACCCAAAAAAATTTTATGAACCAATTATTAAGAATAGAATAAACCAAATTTACAATAGCACAAATAAAACGGATCCCCAAAAAGAAAATAACTTCATCTCCCTACCATACATTCCAGTAATTACAAATAAGAAAACACAATAAAACACAATAAAATAAAATAAAAGGGATGGATGAGACAAAACACAGGTTAATAATTGTCATTGCCTTAGATCTCTTAAAAACTCATTTTTATTAACAAGCGAGTCTTGAAGACCGACCAATAAAATTATTGTAACAATAATTAGTTCTACTAAATGGCTGATGGAACATATTATTAGTAGAGCGTGTGTTTCTGGAAGGAACATGTAGTCCTACACGACCCAAGAGAGTAGGGCAAATATAGTGCCCGTTAATAATATTGTACAACATCTTTAGGTCGTGCTGTTCTCTGCGCTGGAAAAGTGTTGACAGGCTCAGCAATTCCTCCAGATCGTTGTACAGCTGCTGTCTATGTACAAAGTCAAACTGAATATTCAATTTAAATGCAATGTATCCTAATAACAGGTGTTGTACGTGCTCAATTGAATTAATATGAACCTGATAGTGAGGGGACCACACACTGGAGCCATACTCTAAGTGCGGTCGCACCAGGGTCGTATATAATAATTTGATGGAATTGACACTAGTGAAATCCCGTGACCATCTTTTAATAAACCCTAGGGATTTTAAGGATTTAGAAATAGCATGTGTTACGTGAGGAACAAAACTTAAAGACTGGTCAAGAAGAATGCCCAGGTCCTTTATCATATTAACCTTGACTAAAACCTGTTTAAAAAAAAACAGATCTTGTTCCAAAGCGTCATCCCTAACTTGGATCTAAAAGTATTATGTTGACACCTGATTTATAGTTGTTTTGTTTTAGCCTAACTATTGTTCTTGTGGTTGGGAACACACGTTAAACTAGGTCCCGTCTGGTCGACACTAACCAGTCGGTAAAACGGGGTCGGCAAAAAGGGTCTAAGTCGGCCTACTTGCTTCAATCAATCAACTAATTAATATATGCTGTATTGTTCAAGTTTACAATTGATTTTAGCTCATTACTTAAATGATTGAAAAACTTTTTATTCTCATAAAACACCGACTGTTTAACAAGAGGTCTTAGAAATAAATAATCGAAAATGCTGGTCCTGGTACTGTAGTTAAATTCCTCAACATCCTTCTGCTCTAAATAAAGGTCAAACCCCCCGTCCACTACTACTACTACTAGCCGAACTATTGTCATTAACTTTGACATGATTAATTTAAGTACTAATTAGTCCTGACAGGGAGTTAATGTAATTTAATTTTAAACCCTACAGAATATATTAAAAATATCGATTATTTGTTATAAATAAATTCCAGATTAAATTTGAACAATCCTCGTAAAATATATTTCCAGAAAAATCTTAATTTATTTTCTACTAACCTGTATGCTTCCCCTTGCCCACCATTGTATCGGCCGTATCCCACAGGTCCTGATAGCTCAACAGGAACGTGAACTGCTGGTTCTGCTTGAACATGGCGCTGTACACCGAGAGGGGGATCCACGTTCCTCCGGCGCTGGCGGCGCCGCCAGCCGGCTGCTGTTGCTGGGGAGGGGGAGCAGCCCCCCGGGCGGCCAACTCGCCGCTAGAATACCCGGACGATTGGCTGCCCACCGAGCCGACTGAGCCGGCGGGCGACGGGGTGGGAGACAACGGCGAAGGGGTGCCCTGGCCGGGGCAGGGTTGGTCGGTGGGAATGGCAGCGTTCTGAAAATATAAACCTTGTGTTAAATTTACAAAATATTTTTTGTAATATAGGACACCTTTTTAAATTCAAAATCTCCTTAACGTTGCGAAAGAACGAACACATGTACAATTTCCAATAATTTGATAACTTACCTTACTACAGTATTCACTAATTAGTTTTTGTATTTCTCGTGCATCTTGCTTTCTCATTTTAAATAGCTTATAAAACAACAACGCTTGGCACCGGTAACTGAAACAGAATATTATTCTTATTTGCCTGCAACCATCGTTGTGATCCTACCATCCCCATCCTTTTACGAAACACGTACCTTAGAATAGCGAGTTTGCTGTGCACGCCGGACATGGTCGGCTGACTCCTGAACTTCGACGAAATATATTTGATCAGCGACAGCGTGTCCTTGTACATGGTGAAGGCCGCCTTCTCGGTGACGACCTCCTGCTCCATGGCGTTCCCGGTCAACAGAAAAAAGAGCACGGCCTCCAGATAGAGCATGCACTGATTGATGCTGTCCCCTTCTCTGTCCGCCATGTGCTTCAAACGCTTCGCCTCGCTCAGGTACTGGTTTTGATCTCTACAATTTCGAAATATTGTGAGCTTTTCTATAATACATGAGTAAATTTTTTTATTGTTCTATTTTTGCCCTGTAAATATAAATAAATAATACTCATGATTTTCGGGTTAGATAGAACAGTATACTGGGACCACTAGTAGACTGAATCTCGCCTATTTCGAAATCAACATATATTCATTGTAATATATTTTTTTTTTTTTGTTGACCTTTATTATTATTATTATTATTATTATAGAACACAAGACTCGAGTCACTGCACGGGTGCGATAGAACAATATAATATGTAAGTGACAATGAGTTCCTATTGCTGTAAATATTACAACGCTTACCTTTCCTCGTGGTCATCTTGCTCCTCAAAATTCTCAAAGTACGAGTAGTACTCGCGAACGACCGGGGGCCCGCTCCTACTGCCGGAGGGCGACGGAGAGGGCTCGGGCGACGCGGGGGGACTTTTGGGAAGTTCGGCGGACGACATCCCTTCCCGCTCGTGATTGGTTGGGGGAGTGTTGATGGAGTTGAGATTTTCCGATTGAGATCTGGATTGGTTGGGAGGCTTGTGAGAGTCGGGATCTTCTTTTCGTCTGGAACGAGTACAGGGAAGGTTGTAAAAATAATAATAACCACTTGTGACAAATAATTTTACCGTTTCGATTTGTGTCTGCTTTTTTCTTTACTGTGATGCTCCTTCTTTTCCTTCTTGCTGCTACCGCTCTGATGAGAAACGTTGCTAACAGTGGATATGGACGACACTGAACTGTTGCTATTTCTTCTTTTTCGTTTTTTCAATTTATTCTACAAATAAATAAATAAATATTTATTGTAAAACAATTAAAAATCTGTATACAAAGGTGGAAAGTACCGCAAGGCGTATTTTAATAGCCACCAAAATAAAATAAAATATACATACAGGGTTTTCATTTCAAAAGTAGCCACCCCGGTTTTAGGTAGAAATAACTATTTTGATACGAAATGTCGAAACATGTCAACTTTTGTTTTAAGGGGGTAAATTTTTCATCATATTTTTATTTATACAGGGTGCGTCAAAAAAACTGGACGTATGTCATTTTGTATTTTTTTAATGGAACCCCATAATTTTTTTCGTATTTCTGGATTCCCCTACAAATATTAAATACTTTTTGTATCACACATCCTATAACCAAATCTAACAGTTTTTAAAATATCAGCCGAAAAGACAGTAAAAAGAAGTGGCCCAAGGATAGATAGATCCCTGTGGAATACGATACAGAAAGTAATTTTACTGCAAATAATAGAACATGCATGCTACCTTAATATCAGCACTTAGGGGAGGTTCCAACTTTTTATGTTCCACGCTGCTCTCTCTATCTTTCACAGTCACCGTTTCTTTACTATCTCTCTCCAATTCACAGTCACTTAGTTGCTTGTCAATGGGTTCAGTCTTTGGTTTAATGTCTTCCTTCTGTGTGATCCAGTGCCTCGTTCTAAAAAAATGAATAATATGTATAATATTTTATTTTAATTATTTTAATATCTCTGTTTATAACAACTAATCTCTAACCTATGACTTGTCTAATGTCATGAGAGTAATTTAAAAATGGATTAATAAATAAATATTTTGATTTTGTAATTTGTTTATCCTTTTTTTGTTGTTGGAATTCCAACATACCTCTCTAGATGCTTCTTTAAAATAGGAATCTCGTGAAAATTGAGCCTGCTCAAATCAATCCGGACCATGATCGAAGTACTGGGATTAAGCAGTGGAACTCGTACCTCCTTAATATCTATTGAGTTAGAGTTGTTATTATTATTATGTTTTACAGAGCTATCTTCAGTCTTTTGGTTCGTGTTGGATGATTTTAAGGTTGACGGCTCGCTAGGTTGCGATTCTGGGGACGATGGTCTACCCTGAAAAAAAGTATGGTTAACAAACGCGAACGTAAGAGAAATATTAATCTAAATCCTAAGTTGCTGAACTCCTTACGCATTAAGCTATTTAGTGAAACTAAAAATATTATTTAGAAAATTATAAACAATATGCCGTATTTCGTGGAGCAAGGTCTACTCAGGCAAATGTTGAGGTTGATGTTTCACAGGGCAGTGCTCTTGGTCCATTGCTGTTCCTCATGTGTGCAAATGATATTTCATGTTAGCTGTCAGCATATCACTGTGAGTTTGTGGATGGCATAACATTGTTGTCATATCACAGCAATGAGTTGGAAATGATAAATGAACTGACACATAATTTAAACATGTTAAATTATTATTTTTGTCATAACATAACTTCTACTTTACAGTTTTATCCGTATATTGCATACCTTACAATGACTCAGGATATTTATCCGAATCGTAAATCTATTGAGCAGGTTCCTTCTTTTAAATTACTGGGTATCCACATTGATCTACCATTAAATTGGCAGGAGCATGTCAGTTATGTGTACAAATGATGTGCTAGTAATTGTTTTGCATTATATAGCTTGAAGCAGATCTTAAGTAAGAACATTACTAAAATGTTCTATTTCGGTATCTATCATTTGATTCTTAATGCAAAAAAACAATACTATCATGACCTTACCTTCAATTTTCATTTATGAAATTCTGAAATTCGTTAAACAAAATATTTCAGAATTTAGAACCCCAAAGGTGTCTGTTATGAGACAAGATTTGGCAGTAATTTTCAATATGACCTCAATAGACTTAAGTTATACACATCAAATCCCTATTATATAGACGCTATTTTTTTATAAAAAAAAAATTACAATTCATATTAGAGAGTTAGGTAACAATAAATTTAATACTAAAATATAAACATATCCTACTAGAAAATGTTTTCTATTCACTGGATGATTTTTAAGGTATGTTTTCAGCTGTAAAGTTGTATTTTATGTATATTATGTTAATTATGTTGACTTGTCCTACATCCTATTTGTGATGGAATTAATAAATTCATTTCATTACATTTTTTACCTCTTATCGGACTCCTATTTTATAAAATGCTCAAAAGGATAAAAAAATAAAAACGCATTGGTTTGTGATGAACTTTAAAGGTACTCTCTAGCCTAGAGCCCAGCGTTTCTTAAAATGTGGTCCGTGGAACCCTGGGGTTCCGTGGATACCACTCAAGGGTTCCACGAAACTCGGGTGCTCTTTTAATCAATAGCCAAAAAAGTAAGTAATTTTGAAGATTTATTAATTCTCTAAAAAGTTCATTGGTCGTTTCTTCATATATCGTATTATTTTGGAGATAATTTAGTTTAAAAAATTAATATTTTATTAATTTATTTCCTTCTTGCCAACACAATCAATTACAAGAAAATCAATTTTTAATTTCAGACTATTTTCACTGCAAAGAAAAATGACAAGAAAATGTTTCTAATGCTTCTAATATTTTTCAAAAACGTTTCTTGATCATGACATTTTCTATCTTGCAGATTTTAAGGTTTGGTTGGAAAAAATCAATTTTCTAAATTTTTCGTAATTTTAACCAGGAAAACTATGTGTGATGCAAAATGTTGAGAGACCTATTATAAAGGGTGTTATTTAAGAATGTGACCAAACTTCAAGAGGTGATTCTTTGAGTGATTCTAAGACGAAGAGTTTATATAAACGTAGGTCCAGTAATGCTTCGTTTTCAAGATACAGGGTGTCAAACTTTTTAAAAGAATCGTTTTTTCGTAAATATCTTAATATTTCTTTAGCCGATTTTGTTAAAAATTGGCAGTGTTATTTAGGGTGGCAAGGGGCTAATTTAGCCCTAACTAGATTAAAATTTTTAAGTCCAGTGGCGTCTCGTAAGACACCTTAACTAAAATTTTTGAGAAAAAAATGCGCGCCACTTTTTTTGCAATATTTGTATTTTTTCGCATTAGGCAACTAAAACTACAACTTTTTTATTTTTAGCATTTTTTTCGTATTTTGCTTCGATGGGACTCCACTTTGGCATAGTACCACGTTAATTTCTGGATCGGTCGCGCAGGTCAACAGTTATGGCCACCCAGCTCACCGGATTTAACACCCTTAGATTTTTTCCTTTCGGGGCATTTAAAGTGCCTCGTTTATAAAAATTCAGTCAACACTGAAGAAGAATTAATCCAATGGATACGGGTTTCATGTTATCAGATAAGATATACGCCGGGAATATTTCAACGTGTTCGGCAATCGAGGTTATGACGAGGTAATGCTCGCATTGAAGTTGAAGGAGTTGAAGGCAACTATTCTAAGTTTCGTGCTGTGCTTATTGTTAAATGTTTTCTTACTGAAAAAAATAGCGTACCATTTGTTTGAGTGGCGTTTTAATAAAGCGTTTTTCTTGTTTGTTTGTTTGTTTTTTTAATTTCCGGCGTTACCACTGTGTATAGGCGTAACTCGGGGCTGGCAGTTGCCACCCCAGAATTGTCGAGCCCAGTATTTTGCCACCACAGAATTTTGAAGTAAAAGTCAATAATTTACAAATACCTAAGTCTACAACAGGGAATTTTTTTAACTTTATAGATTCTTCATTTGTCATGCTTAGTTGAGCACAGAAAGATAGCATGTGTTTTAAAATCTGTAAAAAACAGCATACTTAAAGTATTCCAATCCTTCAGACTAAATGAGTTTTTCACAAAGTTGTTCAATCACTGCATAGAAATCGCTGAAAAATTGGGGGGGGGGGGGGGGGAAAGGAAAGCTTCATGTACTTAACCACTTAAGCAAAGTGGAACTGATGTAGACACAGCCAGTGTATACAGTATGTGTGTAAATATTACAATTTAGGCAATGAACTTCTTCTGTTTGGACCGAGATGTTTTTACAAAATGGAAGAATCAAGAAACAAAGCTATTCAAGAAAGAGCTGACGTTTTTGTACATGAATCTTTGAAAAGTGTGTTAACTATGCTTTTTGAACCTTTTCCTTTGTTTTTTACGATCCCAATGAACTCGGCATCCTATGAGAGGTTTTTTCGTGCTTATGGCGGTTAAAAACATACACTAGAAACATGATCGGACAGGAGAGGTTGTCTTCGTTAGCTCTTTTGGCTGTTGAAAGAAGTGTTGAAGTAAACATTTACAAAGTTATTGATGACTTTAATTCAAGCCAGAAGAGAAGACCTCATTTTGTGTAAAAATAACTTGTGTATGACATTGAGAAAAAGTATTTTTTTTTGTATTATGTTCACTTGATTTTTCCTTTTACCACACATGGGCACACATAAATTAAAATTAGGCACACTTTTGAGGGCCACTAATTTTAAGATTCTGTTTGAACCCATTTTTGTTTTTTTTTTTAGATCTTAGGAATGCATTAATTTTAAGAAACGTTTTTTTATTTTTGAACGCATTTTTTTGAAGAAAATGAATATGATTTGAAATAATTGTAATTTTTGGTGCAAATAGTCGCAAATAATCTAATTACAAAGATACTCAGTTGCATTAAAACCATATTTTCTAGCGAAACCGACTAGGGGTTGGACACTAACAAGGGTTCCACTACAATTGTGTTTTAATTATTATTAGGGCTGTAAGGCGATTAACTTTATTTTTGGCCCATTTTGGATGTCGCGACACTGAAAAGGTTGAAAAACGATGCTCTGGACGTCCACACAAGGCGTTACAAGCATTAGCTGAAAATGTGTGTCTTCTTTCTGTGAGATTTCCTTCCTCTCTAAAATTTGTAACAGTAGGCAGCAATCCTTATTTATAAAAGTGGTGATTATAAATATCCCTCAAATTTCAGACCGGTCTCCTTATTGCTAACTTTGGCTAAGATTATTGAAAAATTAGTCAAAATCTTGAAATAGTACAGTTTATTCATTATACAAGGGTTTGGTTTTCAAGCTATTTTTGCTTTTCTCGAAGAACTTTTAGATTAAATGACGGAGAGAGAGCTGTCTAAGGCTTGTGACTGAGCGGATCATAGACAGGTCTCTGGAGCGGTTCAAATCTTACTTAACAGATCATTGTAGGGAGTTCCCCTTGATGCCAAAAAATCTGACTGCTCGAAGACCACTTCAGGGGTGACACAGGATTCGGTGCTAGTGTGGTAATATAGTTAATGAATAAACAATTAGTTGTAAGTAGGTTAAGAGCTTGTTATTTTATAAAATCATGTCATAATAAGCAATAACATTACATCTGCTGTTGCTTTATCAGCAGCTATTCATTTTCGAAATGTATTATATTAATTATTGGAATATAGACTGATTTACTAACTTAAGGCAGACCGGTGTTTTATTAAGCTTTACCCGCGAGTAGTACTATTAAGTTATCACACTAGGCTTCTCACGTACAGAGGTGTTGAAGAACCTTTTAGCACTAGTGCGAAAAAGTCAACCTTTCGGTACGCATATGAGTGCGGAAAGTAGTTACTTTCCGCAGGCTCATAGCAAACACCTATTTTTGATTTATTGATTAATTTGATACATCTAAACTTCATATTTACTTACTTGTACACCAGAAATTTTGTGCTCACTGGTAGGAATAGGCGAGAGCAAGTTGGTGTTGGATATGGTTGGCATGGCTTCATCCTCAACAGATGAACTGGTCCTCTCATAGTCTCCATCGACTATTATCACATTGACGCCTGCCTTACCTAGAAACCGTAACGTGTACGTCAATAACAATCATTGGCGAGGCTCGGGAGGGACGAACTTACCTTTACCTCCTTTACCACCCTTTCCACCACCTTTTCCCCCGCCTTTTCCACCTTCCGAGTCCCGCTTCGGTGTGAACAGCTTCCTCAGAGTATCGCTTTTCTTTTTGTCGGCAATCGACTTGTGTTCGTCTACTTTGACGGGAGTGTCGGCTTTGACGGGCGGCTTTTTCGGTGGGGTTTCGATTTCGCTGTCAGAATCTGATACACGATGAACCTGAAACCGGTAATGTGTGAATAGGGCATGCCCAACTTGCATATTTTGACAAAATTTTCCATTCCTATTCCTATTATGGACTTTACTTGTATGGGGTATTAACGAAAAGTAATAAATAAAATAACATAAAAAATATATTTTCTCACCTGAGACTCAGAGTTGGAATAATTAGCGATGCTGTTTTTCCGTTGTCTGGATTTCCTTACCCTTTTCGCCCGACCCTCGCTGTCACTGGAATCTGTTGTAGGTACAAAAGCAGCGCTCTTAAACTCAGGAATTTTTTGGTTTTTCCGTCTAAATGGTGACGTGCTCTCCTTGGGCTTTTCTCGTTTTCGTCGGGTAATATGTTCAGTTTCACTCCTAAAAGATACAATGTCAAGTGAAATATGCTACTAACAGCATGCGCCATTGTGCAGAAGCGTTTTTCTGGCAGTAGAATTCTTAAATTAAATCTCCTACATTTACACCACAAAAAAAGTCCGTGATATGCGCTCCAAGACAGAGTAAACTATTTATTTATTTTATTTTTATTACAGGACATGTGGGATTTTAGTTACATCAGGTATATGATATACATTATTAAAAATGTGGGAGATAGGTTTAACTTGATTGATTTTTTATTGCTTTTTTTTTATTTGTTGCTTTTTTTAATGAGTATTAGTGTTTTATGGGTTTATTTTAATAATTATACATGTTCATCACAAATTTAGATATATCCCTTGGGAACGTGAATAAATAGATAACCCTTGCTATTTTAGCTTCACACTATAGAGTGTCTACTGTTGAGTATTGAAACCAGTTCGTCAAATATCCTAGTTACAAGTCAAAGACATTTATCACTACAAGTGAAACACCTCAAAGTAACAACCTAGTTCCAGTTATTCTTTCAATTTTTATTAATGACATAACATTGGGCATTGGGCAACTAACCAGTAAGAAGCTACACCGCAGGTCGTGCATTCTAGCTTGAGCTCCGAGAAGCGTAGATTATAGAAAAGGAAAGCGCAAATATACGTCAGTGCACGACAGAGTATAATTTCTTGCGCACCTGAAGGCCAAAGCTCATGCTAGATTGCTCGACCTGTACCTCTAATCCGGATTTTCACCGTTATCGCTAGGCGAGCATGTAATCTGTGTGTACGTTCATATAAGGTTTTTTACCAATACCAAATAATAATAGTTACTTCTGCACCAAGGGTATTTGTAGATGTTTATGCGCCGAGGGCATAATCCACAATATAATTATTGAGACTTAATCATTTTCAAATTATCATCAAACACTATCGTTTCTAGGGAAATGCCGTACCGACTTGTTGGGATAACCAAATTTTGTTAGCTGTCAAACTTAAAAAGCAACGAAAAGCTTGCTACCGAAGAAATCGAGGGACGCCTATGACAAATTACTAAACCGGATGGCAGAAAACTGTGCAGAACTTATTAATGAAACTTAAGGGTATTAATAAGTTAACCAAAAACTGTAAGTAACCAAACTGTAGTAGTAGTAGTAGTAGTAGGACTAGTAAGACTAGTATGAGATAAAAGTATCAACGGGCATCGTTCTTGGCCATACGCAAAAATGCAGACAAAAATACGTTACGATATTTAGTCGTGTGAACATTGCATCCGTTTAACATCGATACGTAAAAAACCGCAATTTGTGAACAAGCTGTTAAAATGCGTGCACCACTGGCGATTAGGGTGAAAATCCCAATTCGGAAAAATATCGATAAAGAAAAAAAATACCAAATACCATGACATTGAAGGGGAGCTGTTCATATGTTAGTTTTTTTCGTATCGGTAATTTTGCCGAATCGGGTTTTTCACCTTTAATGCGATGCACCGATTTGGGGAAAAAAACGTAACGTGTGAACGAGCTAGTTTAGCCATGGCAACATTGCATCCGTTTAGAACAGATTCGGAAAAAATACCTATGCGAAGAAAACCATAACGGGCTGTAAAGACTTTTCTTTTAAATAAGGACATTATTTACATTGGCCCCAACAGCACCTCAATGGTAACATTGCGGAGGCTGACAAATAAACCAGGGCCATTTAATTCTATTTTTTCTTGATTATTTAACTAGGTATATGAAATATATAATATGTATGTAATGAAATGGAATTAATAAACGTCCTATTATTATTATTATTATTATTATGCACAAACAATATGGGTGTCAACGTTCCTGTTATACAATACCTCAAAAACTAATATAATGAGTTTTAAATGCCAGATAAATCGTGTTGGATAATACAGTGAGTGGTACTGCATTTAATAAGTATTTGGGTTTGTTTGTGGACGAGAAGTTGAAATTTGGGCAGCACATTCTGCAGTTATCTGCAAAGCTCTCCAGGGGTTGCTATGTTCTGAGGCTAGTTTCTCAAGAATTGGATTTATCCACGGCGAGGGGCGTATATTTTGCTTTAATAGTCTCACTTGCGGTACGGTATTTGTTTTTGGGGTGCTACTCCGGGTTACCTGTTCAACAGCATTTTTATTCTCCAGAAAAGAGCATTACGGTTCATGCTAGGGTTGACGCGAGGACTATCTTGCAAACCATTATTTATCCGTCACAGAATCTTGACTTTACCCTGTATTCTTTTATATAAGACGGTAATACTTGTGCACAAAAAGTACAAACAAGAAATCCACGCTGCGACGTCATATACCATGCGCAACACCCACACCGCAGCCCTACTGATACCGACTTCGAACATGGTTAAATCTGCCTTTACTTGTAAGAAGATTGTTAACCACCTTCCACAATCGGCGAGGAAAATAACCAGCGACAAGAAGTTTAAAAGAGTAGTGAAGAAATTGCTTCTGGAGAAAGCGTATTATAGTCTCTCGGATTATTTGCAAGACACAATTTAGTAATTTATCTACATGAGTTATACTTTAATTTACTTTTTTACATTTGCCCGTGTGTTTCTTGTTTCTATATATATATATTATATTATATTTTGTTGGTTATTTCCTCTTTAGTTGGGTATGGTTGAATGGTTCCCCAATTAAACACAGATGTATTTTTTGTATTTAGTATAAGTTCGTATCTAGTATGTATGATCATTGTATTTCTGCTTTGTCAATGAAAATTTAGATTTTTTTTCTGACAATAAAGCTTATTTGATTTGATTTGAAGGATTAACCAAATTATGCTAAACCAGCTTTTCTCTGGGTTATATGCTCCAACGAGCTTACTTGTCATGCTTGCCCTGTATGGATGAAAACTCAAGAGTTCCAAACCAGTCGACAGGTAGCAGCAGTGTAACCTCCTACCACTGAAAACAGAGATGCATTCCTTTCCTTCCGACAGATTCTGCAATCTGGTTTGTATTTTAGTACTAAGAGTGTTAATGAAAATACGCCAAATTGTGCTTCATAATTCAGCGCTCCTTATATAGCCCAGAAAATAGCTGTTTTAGCATATTTTGGTTAATCTTTATTCTATAAGGTCTCAACAAGTGGCTAGAGAACAAAGTTTCTCACATATATACATATTCACATGTCATATTGTTATTATATAATAACAACTGATTTAGCATCTTTAACTGATTAAGGGTATCTCAGACCTTGATAGTAAATAATGAAAAATAGATCATACCATTTAAAACAATTTTGTAAACTAGGATTGAAGTTTTTAAATAAAAAAATTGAATTCTTCTGAATAAAAAAATTTTAATGTCAGTGCCTGTGGAGAATAATAAAATTTAACAGATTTATTCACTACTTTTCCCGTATCAATAGGCTCGTTCCAACCCGACCAAAAAACGCAGTAGGACCGTCCACGAACGGTCGCTCAACTGATTTACCACTGCAACAATCGATTGCCAAATTCAAAATTTAATTGAAAGCCTGGAAATAAACGCTCGGTGACGGTAATTTGGCTGTGTTGGAACAAACCTATAAACTATCGTTTTTAAAATTTTTTAGTGTCGCGACCCCCTAAAGACCACAAAATAAATTAAAAAACCTTACGACCCCCTCACTATGTATTTTAGCGTTTGCGGCAGCTTCACATTAATTAGTACTAACGTGGCCAAGCATGTGTTTAGACGTGCCACGAATATCGATGAGCGACTAGTTTATACTACAAAGCACGCATAACACATTGTTCTTAATTACTTTTTTGGCAGATTACGCCCCCGCCTACAACTAAGCGCGACCCCCCTGGAATTGTCCTATACTAAAAATCAAAACTAAAATGAACCCCTCTGGCATGAATTGGGTAAATATTGACAAATTGAAAGAAAGTGAACATCTAAGAAATCTGCAATGTCTTTAGAAAACTCTAAATACTAATGAAACTAAGGAACATTATAAATATGCAAAAAAATCGTTTTCAGACAAAATAAAACTAGAAAAAAGCAATTTTTTCAATCAAAAAATAATAAATCTGATTTTAATACTAAAATAAAATGGCAAGCTGTAAATAATATTTTAGGTCGCTTAAAAAAACGTAACAGTGTTAAAGGTCTTAACATAAATGATGAGTACATTACTGATCCTTCTTTGTTTACAGCATAGAAAGCCTAATTTTACACTCTTTTGGCTCAAGCCAAGTCCACAACTGTACCAACACTCATAAAAATAAAAATTAAATGTACTTGAGAACAGTTGATATTTTTTAGAACTCTGCTAAACTTCAAAAATTAGAAGGCCTGTAGTAGTTTAGACGACGTTCCCATTTTTGCTTTGATTGCTATCTGGAAATATGTGAAATATCCTCTTTCTTACATTTTTAATATCTCCATTACTACAGGTATTTTTCCCGATGCTCTAAAACTGGGTGAAACCACCCGCGCTATTAAAAAAAAGCGACCCAGAGTCAGCTGAGAATTACAGAGCCATAACAGGGCTTACTTCCTTCCCTAAACTTTTGAAAAAATGGTTACCAGCCGCATTGAGTCGGCTTATTATACCATTGTCAATTTAAAAATCTTTATGAACCCCAAGCAATTAATAAATATATATCGTGCTTTGGCCTTCAGCCGCCTAAACTTTCTTGTGTTTTACTGGGGACAAACAATGGAACTTCAAAGATTATTTATTCTACAAAAGAGAATTATTTGTAAAATCTACTCCTTAAAAGCCCACTTCAGTCATGTAGAGAAACCTTTCGCCAGCATAAGATTCTCACACTTCCTAGTATTCTGATTCTTAGTGCACTGATGTTTATTAAAAAATACTCCTACAACTTTCAATTTAAATTGTGATATAAGTGAGATTTTGTAGAGCTTTTAAATGTCTTTCCTTTTTGTGTTAGGATTAAGTCTATTGTATTTTAATTTGTTAATATTTTGACCTTTGTTTTCATACCTACTGTGTTGTATTTTAACTTTAATGAAATTTTAATCCATAGTTATACATTTGAATACTATTTTAATGACAGAATCTGTGTATATCATTTTCATTTTGACCTGTGTGAGTAATTTTAGCACCAATAAATGATTTGATTTGATTTGATTTGATTTGAATATACTTCAGATATACATGTAAACATCATCATATCGGAAAAGCCCTCTCTGCTTTTGCAGCAGATTATATAATGCACTACCAGAATTTCTTGGAGAAATTTCTGAAGTAAAAAGTTTTTAAAAAAAGTTAAGTAATATCTTTTTGAAAAAAATGTTTAGGACATACGTGAATACCATAATATTATTCTCTAAGTGCCTTATGGTGTATCACTTTATTGTTGAATTTTTGATGTTTTCAGCAGTTTACCTTGTAAATTTATATGACTAAATACGACCTATTTAACTAAATGAGGCAACGTAATTTTTGACAATAAGTAGAGAAAAAAAGACATGTTCAAAACGTGTAAAAAGTGATTCCCAATAATTTTCATTTATAAACAGTTGCCTTATTCAAATAAAAAAGCGTTTATAGTCCCTTGAGTTTAGATTTAGAATAAAGGTAACAATCCCCAACATGCTTTAACAGTCGCGATGTAACAGTACTCTGTGCAGAAAGCTCAAATGTAAAAAGCAAAAAATTGTTATTTTGCAATAAGTTACCTGTCAGAACTTCGTTCCTGAAAGAGCGACTTCACCCTAGATCTGTTCCTCTCTCCCCACTCCTCGTCCGAATCCTGCTTCGACAATTTCTTCGATTCTTCTGGCACTCGTGGTGATTTTGATTTTTTCTTTGTCGGAGATGACCCGAAACGAGCAACGTCTCGGTCAGAGTCCTTAAAATTAAGTACCCTTAAGTATCTTTGAAGTTCAAACGCAATAAAATCAAAACTAATAAGTCTTTTAGACATAACTATACACTTACTTGCCGGTAACTGGGTCTCCTTCTAAACGGCGACGATCTAGGACTGTCTGAATCAGTGGTGGTGTCCTTCTTCGATTTTGTCCTCCTTCTTGGAGGCGCGATCGGCTTCTCGAAAACTTCCTCATCTGAGCTACTAGGACGCGGAGATTGTCGGACCTTCGGAGGTCTTCCCCTACAAAAACAAACAATATATGAAAAATGATGTTTAATGACAAAGTTAAAAGACCATACCTTCTTCCAGGCTTCTTCACCTCCGCTCTTGCAGGTCGACCCCTTTGCTTCTTGGGCGTGTCTCCCTCGCTCCCCTCAGGTTTCACCTTCCTCGGTCTGCCTCTCCCCTTACCCTTGCCCGCTTTCTCCCGCCTCGTTTCACTCACCACAGGAACGTTAGAACTAACTGTAGATTTGGCACTAGCACTAGGAGCAATCACTTTTCGCGGTTCGAAATCAGAGTCGCTTATATCGTCCAAGGATTTGGAAAAACTACCAGTTCTCGTCGGTTCCGCCACAGCAGCAGTCCTCGCTTGAACGACTTTAGCACTCGCGAACGTTTGGGGTTCACTGTTGGACTCGCTACTGGAGTCTATGGACTTTGTCCGCGGACTCGGGCGCACTACAGGCTTGGGCGCTTTGGAAGGGCTAGTTCTTTCGTGGTGAGGCTGTTCGTAATCACTGTCGTCGCTGTCGGTTGGAGGAGGTCTGGTGGAAGCGGCCGAGACGTGGGGTCGTTGGCGTTTGTGCTTTCTTCTGGAAGGTAAAGGAGAATTCAGATTAGTTTCAGTATATGATTTCAAAAATATAAAATACTCTAAAGTTGACAGTCTTGAAGCAATATGGGTAAAAAAAATCATAATGCATGCAGAATAATGTTTTGGTTACATGCGATAATGAAAATATCTAGTACTATACCATGTAGAGATTATTTCAAGAATAAGTTATCAACGGTTCCTTCTCTGTACATCTTTAATACAGGGTGTCCGGTAAGTACCTCCTAATTTCTGAGGAGCATACAGAGGAGGTCAAAATAACCCTTAACAGAGATACAGAGCCCCAAAGGGATACCCAGCGATTCACTCTTTTGGCTCTAAGTTTTGTTGTATAATTTAATAATATTTTAATATTTTAAAGAAGCCATAAAGAGCCATTAAGCAGTAGATTCAAGTTCCTTTATGTTTACAATTCTTTAGAATTTCACATACTTAAATTGATGTAACTACACAAGGCAGTTTTGCTATAAGCTAATATAAAATTGATAACTAAAGTAGAAAACACTACACAAGCATAGTTGGCGAAGTCAGGTTAAAATTAATTATTAAAATCACATATAGGGTGTTACAAATTCGACATACGAGCATTGGAATCTCGGAAACCATAGGTGTTAGAGAAACGGTTAAATGGGAGCAAAGTTGTGCAATTCGGTGCTGATTAAAATGCCGCTTTAAAAGCTTTAAAATTCCGAATACTTGCCAGGACCGGACTGACAAATGTAAAATATGAATTTAAAAAAAAATAAGCAAAGGCAATTCATTATTATGAGAAAGTAACACTGCCATTACATCTTGAGGGCAGGAGGGTTTAAAAATCGGTAAAAAAATCCAGGTCCGTAGGTATTTGAAAAAAATTAAGTTGATGTTGGCCGCTCGGAGACGAAACGTCGGATCTTTAGTTTAATAACGTCATATTATAAAGGAGAAAAAATTGCAATGACAAAGTGTCATTTATTTTTAAATAGCTATTTAAATAAGCTCAGGAAAAAATAAAAAACGATTTTGCAAGATTTCGTTTTTTTTTCGAATGATATTGGAAGTATTCGGAATTTTAAAACTTTTAAAGCGGCATTTTAATCAGCACCGAATTGCACTTTGCTCCCATTTAACCGTTTCTCTAACTCCTATGGATTCCGAGATTCCGATGCTCGTATGTCCAATTTGTAACACCCTGTATACGACACATTACACCAAAACAATTTAAAACAAATTATTTTTTTTTTTTAATTTGAGTAGGAAGTCAAAATAAGGGAACATCAAAGGTATGGTCTAAAAACTCCTCAATAAAGTAAAATGGGTGAGATATTAGATACTTTTTATAATGGGTTTAAAAGTGTTCATAGCGTAGTAAAGAGTCGCATTCCACGATTCTCTTAATCGCAAAAAATCAATATGTAGATTATCTCTACCGCGGGTGTTGTAATCATGCCGGCTAGTAGTTACCCGAGCTTTTAACGTGCAATAAGCATTCATAAATATAACGGGAGGGAATGGTTAGAATGTTAGTATTAGAGGTTTTATATCGTCAGGAACGGACTTGCCATGACACTCGTTGGTCCAAAATTTTGACCGGGGTCATTTGACAAAGCTGAAAACTGATTTTTTATATACTCTGGTCATTCCTCTTCAAAAAAGGTACTCTTAATTTATTTCGACTAAACTGGCGGTTTTCGAGATAAATCGGTTTTTATGCGAAACATTCAAAAGTTACTAATGCTAAACACAAACAGGTAAAAATAAAATACGCAGGGTATGCTGACGTGCATTAAGCGTTTTCAAACTCTTCGAAGGCAAGAAGAATTTATGCTGAAAGATTTCGAGCTGACATTGTCAAGTCCAAAAACCTTTTCGGAGCTTAATTAATTTACAATGTCATTAAAATACAAAAATAATGGACACGTTTAAATGTTATTTTGAAAAATGTTCAAGATGGGCTCTACATACTTCAATGCATTTTGTTAATCTTTGAATATTTTCCCGCTGCAGTGCAAATAATATTCCGGCAATATTTTTTTTATTTTATTTTATTTATTTTCTTTGGGATACGAACAGGATATGCTCCCATAAAGGTATCCACTGTGTACAAATACCATTTAGTTTAATTAAAATGTTCATAGTGTACTTATTCTATCAACTAAACAGATCTAAGTAAAACCTAATAGGTACTTACTAACCTAAATACTAAAAGTCAATAAATATTCCTTTTAATTTGTTCTTAAAGGCTTGTAAGGAAGTCCACTGCATCACATACCGAGTTAGAAAATTTAAGCATTCTCGAGAAAGTCGAGTTTAAAAAACTATTTGTCCGAGAAAAGCGGGATTTAAATAAATTTATATTCCTAAAATTCCTCTGAGGAACATTGAAGGTCACCAATGCCAACAGTCAGGAGAATCAATTTCTGAGTTAATTATTTTATAGAGGTTAAGTATATCATTAACGGATCTTCGATGTTCCAAGGACAACAACTTATACTTAGAGCGTAGCATTATCAAATTATCATATCCAATGTTATCCCTAAATGATAAACATTTTAAAAATTTATCTTGGACAGATTCTATACGCGACTTATAAACAACATATTGTGGGTTCCAAACAGAAGAAGCGAAATTAAGACGACTGAAGACGTATGCGTAATAAAGAGATATTAATGTTTTATTATGCCTAAAGTGTTTGCCTTGTCTATTTACAAATCCGAGCATCCGGAACGCACTACTGACAGTGTTTTGTATATGAATGTCGAATAACAACTTGTCATCAAAAAGAACTCCCAGATCTGTAATTTGACTCACTCGTTTTAAATAATGCCCACCAAGGTTATAGTTGTAGACCATTTTATTATGGTTGCGGGAAAACGTGATAGTAACGCATTTTTTTAGATTAAGAAATAAATGATTTTCATTGCAATAAATGTGAAACCTGTCCAAGTCTGCTTGCAATTTCTTGCAATCGCTTACTTCAGATATTTCTCTGTATAATTTGAGGTCATCTGCATAGAATAGAAATTTGCAATAATGAAAGCATGTCTGTATATCATTTATGTACAAGGTAAATAGTAACGGCCCCAGGTGGCTACCTTGAGGTACACCTGAGGTAGATATAAAGTTGACCTGCAGCCAGCCACTGAAACAAGCTGCTCTCTGTCAGTTAAATAGGAGTCAAACCGTTACGGACTTCGTTAGAATGCTGTTATTTTCGCTAGTAGTTCTTCTCTAGCATTTATTGGTGTTGAATAAAATAGCTCTTTTAGATATTCCCAGAAGTAAAAGTCTGAGGGATTTAGGTCTGGAGACCTTCGTGACCATCAAACAGGCCCACCTCGATCTATCCATCGAAAGCCAAAAACGCTTGTTAAGTGTATTAAGTATAAAGTAAATTTATTTGTTCCATCAGAATGCCACAGAGCATATAGAACATGTCCATACAAAGTTCACAATATTTAATATTATATAATTTAAGACAATAAAATATAGATAAAAATAAAAATTAAGAGAAAAAAAAATTTAGAACAATTTTAAATAACAAATCAATATCAGAACTACATCACAAATTATCAGAACTACATCAGAACAACATCACAAGTCATCTCGTTCTCATTTGGGTTACAGCATAGCATACATAGCCTGTAAAGTGCAATGAATTCGTTCGTTGTGATCCGTATCACCCACCTTTTAAGCTGTCACTATATTCTAAGAATACAAAATATATGGACTGTGCAAACTACTCTTATTATGACTTTAAGTATGCAAATTTTGTTCTGATTAACAATTTTTTCCAGTCCTATGACTGGCTGTCAATTGTAGATATTAATATTGATGTAATGTTACATAATTTTAATTCTGTGGTATTTAACTGTTTTGAAATGTTTGTACCTCTAAGGCAGTCTCAATCTGGCAATAGATTTCCAGTCTGGTTCTCACATGACCTTAAAAATCTTATAATGAGTAAAATAATTGCACATAAAAGATACAAACAATCAAACAGCGAGGCTGATTACAATAACTTTCATCTCTTACGTATGCAATGTAAATCACTTTCTAAGGATTGTTACAGTCGTTACATAACTCATGCAGAAGACACTATAACTAGCAATTCTAATTTATTTTGGAACTTCATTCGCTCTAAAGTCAATCAGGGCGCCTTTCCTAAGGAAATGCACCTTGATATGAACAGAGCCAATGATGGTGCTGATATTGCTAACCTTTTTGCTGAATACTTTTCATCAGTCTTCAATCCCAATAACAGTGCAGCTACTAATCCTGTTTCCACTGAGAAGTTCGAGATTATCACTAGTATCAGCATAGATGCTGCTAGCATTCAAAAAGCCTTAGCTGAGCTTGATGTTAACAAGGGTGCAGGTCCGGACGACATTCCTAATAGGGTTTTAAAATATTGTTCGCACTCTCTCTACCTTCCATTGTATCATATCTTTTCAAAATCTCTTACTTCTGGAATCTTTCCCAGTGTCTGGAAATTGTCATATGTTTGTCCTATTCATAAATCAGGCAATAAAAATAACGTTAAGAACAACCGACCAATCAGTATTCTTTCGGCTGTACCTAAACTATTTGAGTATTGCATTGAAACTGTTCTAACCAATGCCTTCCAACAAATAGTGGTGAATAACAGCATGGATTTACCTCTGGTCGCTCTGTTGATACAAATTTGTTTCTTTTTATTAATCGTGTCAATAATGCGTTTGATAAGGGTGCTGAGACAAATGCTATCCATACAGACTTTAGCAAGGCTTTCGACAAGGTGAATCATACCATTCTGCTTTCTAAGCTGTCAAATTACGGGATTACCGGCAAATTACTCTCTTGGTTGCAATCATACCTCTCTAACAGAGAGCAACAGGTTGAGATCGACGGTTATCTATCGGAGTCATTTAAAGTTACCTCGGGAGTTCCCCAGGGATCTCATCTGGAGTCCCTCTTATTTAATCTTCTCATTAATGACTTGAGTGGTATGTTGACCTCTGACCACTTACTATTTGCCGACGATTTGAAAATTTTCACACAAGTAACATCTCTTCAAGATGTCATCTCGTTGCAAAACGATATTAACACTGTGTTTTCCTGGTGTTAACTCAATGGCATGTCACTGAATATAGACAAATGTTCCTTTATGAGGTTCAGCAGATCGAGAAAATTGTTCCCTCATCAGTACATCATCAATAATGTTGTTCTAAAAGAGGTGACTGTGGTTAAAGATCTTGGCGTGTACTTGGATACACAGTTAGCATTTTCTGAACACTTTGATAAAATAACGTCTAAGGCAAACAGGATGCTGTAAAACACTGTATACTTCCTTTGTCAGATCCATCTTGGAGTGCTCAAGCATAGTTTGGTCGACGTACTATGATATTCATATCAATAGGCTGGAAAATATTCAGAAAAAGTTCATTAAGTTTTCCAGGCATATTCTTTTTAACGCTGGAATCAACCTAACCGACGACCAGGCTATGGCTTATCTAAATTTGACAACGCTCTTCCGCCGAAGGGAGTACTACGACGTCTGCTTTGCCTTCAAAGTATTAAATAATATTATCAAGAGCCCTGAATGTTTGGAAACTTTTTACATTCATGTTCCTAGTTACCAGACTCGTAATCCTTCCTTCTACATGTTCCATTTAGCAGAACGAATTATCTGGCACATAGTCCTATAAACAGGATGTCGACAAATATGTCAATAAATTTTATAATTCCTTACATTTCTTTAATCAGTCTTATCATAAATTTAAAATTCTTGCCAAAAGGGCTACCCTAGGTTAGGTTAGTTTATTTACTTTTGTAATTTGTAAGTGCTTTATATCTTGAAAATGTTGTTACGTAAATAAATAAATAAATAAATAAAAAATAAATAAATCATTAGGATTACGACGAACAAGAAAGCAGACAGCCAGGTCTACATTGAAGATCAAGTCTATCACTCAGACAATATTAGTCAAAACTGCAGTCAGAGAAACATTCGATCAAAGAATAAGGACAGGTTTTTATTAAATATTTTTTTATGAAGCTGAGAAATTCGGGCTTTGACACAAGCCTCTTACTTCCAAAGGAATTTTGTTCCAAATTTTCATCATGATATTGTGACTATTTCTCTGCACAAAACTGAATCTTGTCCTATCCAAAAGCAGATCTTGCTTATTTTTCGTATTGTATTTATGTGAATGTTTGCTTTTTTCAAACAAGGAGATATTCTCAAAGACAGGCTGAAGCTATGAAGGCTGCTTCATACACGTACATACCTGTTATCGTCACCAAACTATTTTGTCTAAAAAGAGGCCTACAGCTCTCCCGAGAATGTGCTTTAAACATAGTTCGTAAACACCTTTTCTGCAAAACAAGTACTCTCCCAGGATCTACCGAATTTCCCCAAAAAATAATACCGTACCTAATCTTTGAGACCACACTGGAATGATAAAAAGTAAGAGCCGCCCTCAAACCCACATTCTCCATACGGTTACAATGAGGTGGAACCCCATCATGCATGTACCACATTTGCATTCTTTTATCAAGAGGCACGTCTTCCAATAAATTAATCGAATTTTCCTGCAAAAATTGTTTTACCATAAACTTTTGTTGGTGTTTGTTTTGAATTATGGATTTTCTTCAGCCCAAAAATGTAAATCGTGTTTTGGTTTATTATGCCATCTCTTGTAAAACCGGCTTCATCGGTAAACTAAAGAAGGTAAGAAAAATTTAGATTTACGTTGTTGCTGCATAAACCAGTTGGAGTATTAAAGTATTGCTGGATAATCATCCGGAGACATAGCGTGTACTTCTTGAACATGGTACAGGTGAAATAACTGTTCTTTTAGAGTTTCATGTGCAACCCATTTTGTAACATTGTTTTGTGTCGCGATCTTTCTTATGCTGTTTGAAGGGTTGTCAGCAATATCTTGTAAAATTTGATCCTCTACGTGAGGGTCTCTCGTGCTCTCCTGGGAGGTCCCTCACCGCCAAGTCGCGGCAAAAATGACCCTGAATAAAAACTTTCAAAAATTAATTCGTTAACTCTAATAATTACTTTCTAATCATCTTTTACCTGTTTCCCTTAGGCTCCGATCAACCCTTTGAAAGGATTTTTGACTTGGCAACGTTCAGGTTGGAAATCTTTCAAAATAAAGTATTCTTGCCTTCGAATAGTTGGACAGGGCTTCATCATAAATTAAATGCATATCAGCATATTCTGCGTAAGAATATTCTTCTATTTTCTTTAATTAATTATTTTTACTTGAAGGCGGTTTTGACAAGTTCCGTCAATAGTAATTCATTATGCAGGTATTAACAATAATAACCAACTATTTGTACCTATTTGTGTTTAGCTTTAGTAACTTTTGAGTGTTTCGCATAAAAACCAATTTATGTCGAAAACCGTCAGTTTTATCAAAATAAATTAGGAGTACCTTCTTTGAAGAAGAATGACCAGAGTATTTAAAGAAACTATTTTCAGTCAAATTGACACCGGTCAAAATTTTGGAGTGTGGTGTCTGTTCCTGACTTCCCTGATTATGTAAAACATGTACTGCAGTATGGTTTAATGACTCTTAATGGCTACTATAACACTAAAATTTCATTAAACTATACAAGTCGGTTCAAAAGTTAAAGCCAAAAAAGTAAATCGCTGGGTACCCCTTTGGGGCTCTGCATCTCCGATAAGGGGCACTTTAAGAATTTTTTTTCTATGACAAATTAAGGTTATTTTGACCTCCTCTGTATGCTCCCCAGAAATTAGGACGTACTTACCGGACACCCTGTATAGCGGTTTACATGAAGAAAAATATTTATTTATTTGATAATAATACACTACCAAATAATAACATTTGGACGTACTTAGGTCTGAAACCTTTTATTTAATACATGTGTAACATTTCTGTATAACGTCTACTAAGATTTCCAAAACCAGACTTAGACTTACCTCACACTAGGCTTTTCCTGTACTTCCCTCTTGGACTCCCTTTGGTCATCGCTATCGGATAAACTGCTCAACAATTGGATTTTTCCCAGGGCAGCCAGTTCTTGAGCCTCGGCCACCGCTCTGTCCAGCTGGGTCGAGTCGCTGCTCGGCCCGTCCGAGTCGCTGTTCGACTCGGCCGCGCGCTTGCGAGAGTCCGGACTCGCCCTTAGCACCGAAGTCGGTTTGGTCGGCGATGCGGCCGGTGATGTTTGAGAGCGAGATACGTCTATTTGTCTGGAAGAGGAATATATTTTTAATGACGGTGTTACCGTATATAAATATTTCACCAGTCATAGAGATATGCATCCTAGATACTCTACTGGCACTAGTGATAACATTGCACAGACTATACTATACTTTTTAACAATGTTCTGCCAATGCGAGTTCGAGCGTTGAATGAAAAGAAAGTCAAAATATACTTATTAATAATGAAGTATTTTTATTCCCTTGAGGAATACCTCAACAGTGACTGTTAATTAATAATTTTGCAATATGCAGGGTGCTTATTAAACATAGGGCAAAAATTGAAGGGATTATTCACTGAACTATTCTAAGAATACTTTCTCATTTGATATTTTTGAAATTATCAATGTAGTCGAAATAAAAGTATGGCGTACTACACTGGGCATGAAGAGTATAATTTTTTTTAAAATGCGTTGTTATCTTTTAAGCAAATCAGTTTAAACGTGATTTCATTTGAATACGTCTCGTAATTAATGTTTCTGTATGTGTCAAATATGTTGAGCCTGATTGACGTTTTGTTGTTTGACGTGTATTTTCTGTCTTTAATAGTTAAAATTTTGTAAGTAAATTTCTCTATTATGAACCGCTATATGAACGCCGAGATGACTGACATGCATTTCATTTACGGACTTGCGGATGACAATTTATTACAAGCTAGGCGGTTATACATTGAACGATTTCCTGGCCGTAATGTTCCTGATAGAAAAACCTTCCAAAGCATTCATCAACGTCTTCATGAAACAGGCACATTGAACCGAAGTGGGGGACCAGGAAGGCCAATGACAGCAAGAACGGTCGAAGTGGAAGAGAATGTGCTGGACATGACAGAGGGAGTCCAGGTACTTCTACTCGAAAAATTGCAAATACTTTAAATGTAAGTAATAAAACTGTTTTGAAAATCCTTGGTGACTATTTGTTGTACCCATACCACATACAACGCGTTCAGGCACTTCTTCCTGCTGACTTTCCATCACGGATTGCATTCTGTCAATGGCTCTTGCACACATTGGCTCATATCCCTCAACTATTGACGCTAATTCCTTTTACCGATAAATCAAATTTCTCAAGAAATGCAATAAGGAATTTTCAGAACAACCATGTGTGGGTTGAAGAAAATCCACATGAGGTACTTGAAGATCGTTTTTAACGGAGATCGGTGGATTGGCCGAGGTGGACTTATGGCCTGCTCGACTCCCGGACTTAAATCCCCTAGATTATTTCCTATGGGGCCTCTAAGTTTATACTGCTCCAGTGGAGAATGTGGAAGATTTAAAAATTCGGCAGTCAATGAGGAGAAGATTGGATTCATGCATCCTAGCTGGAAGTATTCATTTTCAACAGTTCTTGTAGATTAAGAAACTTTACAAGTAATTTTTGGTAATAAAATATTGTTATTGTCGAAAAATTTTCTCGCCCTGTATTTTCGAAACAAAGCCGCTTTTCAAAAATCATCAAAGGACAAAATATTCCTAGAATAGTCGTCCAGGCAATAACCCCCTCGACTTTTGTCGTGTGTTTAATAAACACCCTGTATATAGCGGACCATGCTACTATTTCTCGAGAAGATAAACACACGTGCATGGGATCAGTCCACTTCTCTCGGATGCCTGACGTCACTTGGTGACAAATTTCCCCGGAAGTTTTATATAAGGTTTAACGGTGTTCTGTTCGAAATTTTTCCATGACCTGTCTATTGCTGAGTGCAAGAGAGTAATAAAATGTAAATTTGCAATGACAGAACCCATTAAGCAGGGTGGACAACTTAAAGGTTGCATTGTAAATTTTAGGTAAATTGAAATGAGTTTTTTAAAAATTCCGTATTTCAGATATTTAAAACCTACTACCCCGAATCGGTCCTAAATTAGGTCACCCTTATTTGCATACAATAGAAAGACGAGTTTGGTGAATAAAAGTAATGTGACAGCGGCGTTACTGCAGGTAGTTTATTACAATAATAAGTATAATAATTATTATACTTAATTATAATTATAGAGATAGGCAGATAATTGAGATATTAATTATTCTAATATTAAGTAGATAAAAACTTATATAGAAGTAACAATAATATAAAAATAGATAAATGGGAATAAATATTAATATTTATAAGAAAAATCTACAAATTCAGAAACACTAGCCATTTTTTTGCAACAACTGCTGGAAGGTAACTAAACATTTCAAATTTTTCAAACAGTGGAGCACAGGTAGGTAAACTACTATGCACACATCCAAATCGTTTTTCGGGTTTCTTTTTGTAAAACAATGAGAGAAATTTTATCCAAAATTATTTTTGGGTTTTTCGTAGCCATGTCAAAGTGTATTATCCCTAAAATATTAAATATATTATAGAAAAACTTAAACCTCACATCAGGTACAGATTTAGAGAACGATCATTCTAAACGAAAAGTGCATTTTTTATAACGCATTACAATTATTTTATTGTTTACAAATTCTTAAGTGAAGATAAATTTAAAATTAAATATGATTATTTCCTACACTTGTCAATTTTGCCGTTTCGTCCAATCAAACTGTCTGGTTTTAACCAATCAGCGATGATTATAGTGATAAAAGTACGTGGGATTTTAGCGGTAAAATGTCGCCATTGATCCGTCTACATTCTGTCAAAATATTTTGAAGTATGTATATCAATTTCCATTATTTTTTTTTCCGGAAAATTTATGAGATTTGCTTTTATATTGGTAAATTGATAAAATGCTCCATTCCACAATTATTCGTTGATTTCTCGACCGCAATAAAATTTAAATGACAACCCTCAGTCGTAATCCCAACCATAAAGAACTTGCCTGACAAATATCTATTGTGTAGGCACCGGACCTTTTGAAGGGTACAGGTCCTGATTACCTACTAATTTCAATAGTTTAGGTTAGCTATTTTCAACAAAACAACAAATATAAAATAATAGGTAAGTATCTTTATTTTAATCATGTAATTAAATAGCTATTAATATTTATACAAAAATACTAAACTACAATATTATAATAATACAATATTTAACTTAACCTACTCTATATTTAGCTCTGTTTCACTATCACTATCGTCTTCATCTATGCCTAAAGTAATTATTAAGGGCCTTACGTTACTATTAATTATTGGATGGATGGGTTTGGCCATTATATCTTTTACTGTCGTTAATGCAACTTTGGTCAAAATACTCGTTTCACTAAAACTTGCACTCCGGTCATACCCTTTTTCTAAAAGGGTACAGTAAACGTTCTTTATGATGTTTTTGGCATCAAGTGATAAATGTTTTTTCTTCGTTACACCATAACTTCCGGAAGCAATATTATCTGAAGTTTCACACAGATCTGACATATTTTGGATGCTCGATAACACACACAAAAATACCTTTAACGCACAGCTTGACAAACACCAAACGACTGATGAACTAAGATGAAAAGACTCCGCTTTATATTGAACACCTGCAATTTGCCATTAACCTACCTAATATACCAATATAATAACATACTTAATAGTAACGTAAGGCCCTTAATAATTAGTTTAGGCATAGATGATATTATAATATTGTAGATTAGTATTTTTGTATACATATTAATAGCTATTTAATTACATGATTAAAATAAAGATACTTACCTATTATTTTATATTTGTTGTTTTGTTGAAAATAGCTAACCTAAACTATTGAAATTAGTAGGTAATCAGGACCTGTACCATTTCAAAAGGCACTTATTTATGGCTGGGTTTAAATATTATTGCGGTCGGGAAATCAACGAATAATTGTGGAATGGAGCATACCTGTGCCTCTACCTACCCGATCTCGAGACCCCTGACAATAATCATAGGTGCAATAATAATAATTGGACTACACCTATAGAATACGGCGAAGACCACTGGGCTTTATAGTTCAATAATGATTTGTCTCTCGCATTAAGCAACGGACTATAAACATTTATTACTATGGTTCGTTGAATTTAAGTTACAGAAGAAACAAAAACTTGATTATATTTCAAACAGCAATAAAATGTCATTTTCCTAAGTCTACTAAAGCCAAACCTAGATTTTCCAATGAACTCGATCACATTTTAAAAATTTTAATGGAGAATCATAGAATTGACCAAAAATGATTTAAAAGCCCTAATGGATTTACCTGAATATATTAGTTTAAGTACAGAGGCCAAGCATGATTTCTTTAAATACGAAATGAATAATAAATAGGAATATTAAAGAAAAATCCAAAATTAGGTCGGGAAAAATTTTTTAAATAAATTATTAATAAAACTTTGGTTCCTTATATAAATTTATAATGTTGTAAATAAATAATATGTAATTAATAAATTGTGTATCATTAAAAATAAATATTTAACACCTTCCAAAATCCCCAAAAAATTGAACAGTTGGCCTATAGAAAAGTAATTACAATTTATTTTTTTTCTCCACAAAACTCCAAAAAGTCTTCACAACACAGTGACTTTTTACTTTTTTTTTGTTTCCCTTTGGGGAAAAATGGTTAAAATAGTATATTACCAACCTAGGGATTAAAGCGTTTTTTTTACCCCGAGGCGAAAAGTCTTCAGCCACCCTCTCGGCCACCCTTTTCCATATCAACGAGCATGAGTATTGTCACCGAGTGACGTCATGCGCAACGTCGTCTGAAATCGGATCGCCAAGTGGGCGTATTTATCGAGTATGAGTATCATGATACAGGACCTATAATTTGATATTTTACAGAGCTGATTTGTCGTTGGTTCATGGTCATGGAAAAATCTCGAAGAGAACAGAACAGAACTTCACTAGACCTTAGTTAAACCATACCACGCTCTCATTTTCACTTACCTATTAACAAACCTCGACAAATTCCATCTCTCTTGCTCCTCGTTCCTATGAGGAGACCCAATATTGCCACCAGGATTCTTTTCCTCGACTTTGACGGGACTAGGCGGCGTCGCTTGCGATGGCGCCTTCTCCTCGGTCGACTCATCGCTGCTGGACTCGCTGTCCGACTCGGCCGAGGAGCCCGACTCGGTACTGCTCGAGGCTGGCGAGGGGGGGCGATGCGGAGGGTCCGGCGGCCGAGGTTCGGGGGTCGCGTAGGGTGGCGGACGATCAGAGGAGGAGTGTCGCGACTGGTGCGGCGCGGGGGTTTGATGAATGGGCGAGAGCATTCTAGAAAAAAAAAATTAAATAAATAATGTCGTAATTTTCAAAATTTTCATACTACCACATCTGGGCACATCTTCGTCATTTTTTTTTAAATTTAGTGAAATGATGACATGTATTTTAACAAAACGTTATTTTTGCCTAGACATTTTGACAAATAGACATGCCAGATAGATATTCTTTTGTTTGTTTCAATGGTTTCATGGCCTATATTACCCTAATTTTCTAAATTTTTCGTATTGTGCGTTTATTGTTAATAGTAACCATCAACTATTATATATTTTTGAAAAGCTTAAAAATAGCCCAATCAAATAAGAGAAAAATATACAGGGTGTCCCATTTAAAAAATCATATATTTGCTTTAAATCTCGAAAAGTAAGACTTTCAGAAAAAAAGTAAGCACGCCAGTGAATTCTACTTAAAAAAACTCTCTCAGAAATAGTTTTCCATTTTTTGATAAGTTAAAGGGTAACTGAAATACAGGGGGTGGTCGAAAAGCAAACATTTCGAAAACACCCCGTAGCTTAAAAACTAAGAAAGCTATGACAATTCTGTTTGCGGCACAATTTGTTCCACGGCAAAGTAAAAGCTGCAAGTCTCTATCTTTACTAGTTACCGAGATACCCTGCAGTTACATCGAAAAATGGACACCCGGTACACGGCTTAAAATAAATTTACTAAACTTAAAAGGTTCAAGGTTCTTTTTCTGGACTTTTTTGAATGGGACCCCCTGTATATTGTTAATTAGTGGTATGTAGAATTCATAAACGATGTTTTTTGTAATACTAGTTTTTTCAGCCGTTCTCAAAATATTTACTAGATTTAATAATTCTTTTCGTTTTTCTTCTAAGATTATGGCATAAGCGTAGGAGTAAATTATTATAAATTGCAGTAATGCCTTCAATTTTGATCTTCTGCATTTTGTTAAAAATAACAAGAAAGTAGGAAAGTCAATGGGACCTGAAATATTTGTTTATAATTAGGTAGGTAGTTAATACTACACAGTTAAAAAATTACAATAAATTTAATGATACTTACTAAATTACAGTAGGTAATAAAATAAATTATATTATGCATAATTTTATATTTTTCCGTTTTTTTTTTATCCACAAATCCAAGCGAAAAAAAATTCAAAAGATGAATTTTTTATCCACCGCGCGGCTTATTTAATGCATAACGAAAAATTTGCCTCAATTTTGATGTTACGTATTGCCCAAATTTGTGGTTCGTTTTTCATGATTTCTTTTTCTAATTGTAGGTTTTTTCTTAAGCATATCACTGCCTTTATTATTTTGCTTAAAAAAGGAACTTTGGTATTATACCGGGTGTTATAAAAATGTTGTGTTTTTTATGGAAATTCAAAACACCCTGTGGGATTTACTAGCCATTGCAAGTTATCGCAATTATAGCCAAATGGAGGTTTCATGTTTTCTTTACATTTTCTTTTTTGATTCATTTGTTTATCTCTGTTTTTTCATGAAATACACAATTTTTAGTTCAAAGTGTTTTTGTTGACCTAAAATGTATTTATCGGAAAAGTAGCAGGCTATGAAAATGATAAAGATTACACAGAAACGTCATAACTGAAATGTACCTAACAAAACCGTTACATATCAGGTTTGATTCTTCACTTTATCACTTTTTAGTTTGCTTTGCATACTTGTATTGGCAATTTCTAATTTTATTAAGTGTAATTAAAAACATGATGGCCCCAAACGCACGTGTAAGAAGAAATCTCTAGCCTGAGCAATGTGCTGGAGCCATAGCACTTGTGGAAGAAGGCTTGCCACAATTTCAAGTGGCCCAACGATATAGAGTGGCACAATCTGCTATCTCCAGAGCATTGACACGATTTCGGGAGACTGGTGCTAATCAAAGAAGACCTGGACAAGGACGAGCAAGGATGACAACGAATGACCAAGATCGCTTTTTGCGAATACAGGTATTACGAAGTCGGTTAGTTACAAGCACTGCACTGCAGCAGGAACCTTCCCGTCGGTATAATTACCGTATTAGTCAAGATACAGTGCGCAGAAGGTTGGTAGAAAGCAGTATTACTCCCTATCGAGCCGCAACTGGTCCCCTCCTAACCGTAAACTATAGAAGGCAGCGTCTTCAATTTGCCCAGGAGCACCAAAATTGGGGAGCTCGTGAATGGGGCAATGTATTGTTTAGCGATGAGTCAAGGTTTTGTCTTTTTAGTGATGACCGCCGTCGGAGAGTGTATCGACGTCCTGGCGGGAGATATGCTCAATGCAACATTGTCGGAACAGTAAGCTATGGAGGAGGATCTGTTATGGTCTGGGGTGGCATTAGTTTGGATGCTCGCACGGAGTTAGTTGTGATTTAGGGAGGTCCTTTGACAGGTCACCTATACATATATCAGACATTTTAGAACCCCATGTGGTACCATATGCCCCATTTATAGGGAATATTTTTTTTATTTATGCACGATAATACACGCCCACACGTGGCAAGAGTGGTACAAAATTATCTCCAAGAAACAGAAATTTTAACTTTGCCTTGGCCGGCAAAAGCTCTGACATTAATCCTATTGAGCATTTATGGGATAACAACTGATTCTTAATTTACTTTAAATTTTGTTTTTTTATTACTGTTGCATTAATTTAAGCATTTCGTTCATTTTGTATTTTTTAATTAAAATTTTTTTATGAAAAACAAGTTGAAATAAAAATTGTGTATTTCATGAAAAAACAGAGATAAACAAATGATTCAAAAAAGAAAATGTAAAGGAAACATGTGACCTTCATTTGGCTATAATTGCGATAACTTGCAGTGGCTAGTAAATCCCACAGGGTGTTTTGAATTTCCATGAAAAAAACACAACATTTTTATAACACCCGCTATAATATCAAAGTTCGTTTTTTAAGCAAAACAATAAAGACAGTAATATGCTTAAGAAAAAAACCTACAATTAGAAAAAGAAATCATTAAAAACGAACCACAAATACATAACATCAAAATTGACGCAAATTTTTCGTTATGCGTTAAATAAGCCGAGCAGCGTAGTTTTAATTGATAAATGATAAATCACAATCAGAATAAAAAACAGTGGTGTAATTAAATATTTTTTTTTTAATTAACCCGTTGGTGCACACCACTGGTAAAATGAGAGAAACAGGTTTTTGTCTAAAATACTTCCCTTATGCATTAAAAATTGTCACCGAGTTTCCACTGCACATGCATTATTTGTATGTATTTTTGCCATCTAACATTTCTTCTTTTCCTTCTTCCCCTCCCCTCTCTGTTATCTTTTGATTTACAAATGTGAGAATAAAAAATTTGGTTCGTTAAAATCTTATCAAACTTGGGGTCGTATGTAGATTAGAAATACCTTTCCAACGAGGTATCACTCGACCTCACCTGCCATTTAAAAACTATTGCAAATGGCGCACTGTCGCCATCTTTGAAGACGGAGTCAAGAATTCACACTTGAAGAATAGTATTTCAGTTCTGTTATTGCTGAACGTAGCGAAATTACATTATTACCCTTACCAAAAGTTAACTTTGCAGGGTGTTTATCTCGGTGTTTATATACCATTGATTTATTTGGTGACATGAAAAAGGGTATGATTTTAGTTTTAGTTGGCACTTGTATTTTAAGGTGCAGAAGAAAGGCACATCACATTAATAACAATCAGGGATGATAACTATTCCGGGTGGTGCACCGTCAGAGTGGCCATAGGAAATTCCATGTAAATTTTGTTACCCTGACCTTCAAAAAAGTCTAATACAATTTTGATGTAAAATTAATAGGGGATGCAATATTTGAGGGTAGCAAAATTTACATGGCATTTCCTATGGCCAGTCTGACGGCGCACAACCTGGTTTACTTTGAAAGTCGATTATCATCAATTTTGTGGCTTAATGTAAAAATTAAGGCATTTTCAGGATTTTTACATCTACAAGTCAAGTAAACTTATTAACTTAAAACTTGACCCGACTCGATTTATACCAAGGGCAACCTTTGAACTCGCCTTTGAGTCCTTTGACTATAGATAAGCTTCATACAACTGTATGAAAATGAGGAACAACTATTTCCCCGAAGAAATCCTAATAGAAATACAATTTCCAAGAATTTGTTATAGATATAATATTATTAAAGGAAATCGATTTTAATAATATGGTAATGAATAAGCAATGCTTTCTGATAATTTTTTGCATGCCATGAAGTAGTGTAAGTGGCTGACCTTTCCGAATTAAATTGGTGTTAAGGTTATAGACAACAGCTTGTTTTTACTATTAAATTGTTTTAAGAACGTCTCGTATTTTTTGTTTAATATTAATAATTTCATTGTAATAATAACATTAATACAACAATAAGTCCCTTGGCAAAACCAGTTTAATACATCGGTGTTTTGTTATCTTATCGATAAGTAATTTAAATCCAGAAAATTATTTACTTAATTAAATATTATGGCATAAAAAAATTGGGTAGATAACATAGGTTGGGCGTGTAATGTTCTGTACTTTTACGTAGCACAAGTTTGATTTTGTGATTTTAAACAGCATCAATTCTTTTAATACATTTACTCTCGAAAAGTTTTCTTCGTGACCGCTTGATTGATACATTCTCCAAGTAAATCAAAAATCAAGACTTAGCTTTACAAATTAAATTGCACACGCTTGAACTGTAGGTATAGTAAAGTTTACATTATATCGTTGACATTTACTGAAATAAATCAATTACCTGATTAAACCCCATTGCGTAGGTCCCAACATCTTCAAACCGCAATTGATGGATGCAGGGTCGGCTTGAAAATATAGCTATCTACATATTGATTTATTTTTATTTGGAATTAAAGAGACATTTTAAACCAAAAAAAAGTTAAGATCAATTATTATAGTAATAATACAGTGAAACCTCTCATAAGCGAACACTCACGGTTCCGCTTATTGGAGGTGTCCGCCCTCGTGTCCGCCTAAAAGAGCTTGTAAAAAAACTACGAAATTTCAACACATTTATTGGAATTATCAGTAAATATGTACATATGTACATACTTATGGATCAGATTTACTTATTTACAAATTCTAAAATGCTCTGTTGACGCATATTTCGTATTTTTTGCTTCAAAAAATTAGACTGAAAATGATCTTCTAAGTTTTTGAGGTGTTAAAAGGCAATGTAGTCGTCAGTTACAAAAGTTTTTAAGTCGTTAATTATACCGGGTGTTGCATCGTCGAGCGGGACATAGGAAATCCCATGTAATTTTAAATGGGGTCAATTATTGGCTTCCCTAATTATTTTAGAGAAAAATTCTATTTAGGTTTATTAAAGAGCACTAAAACCCACATTCAAAAGAATAACTTTAGATATTTTTGATGAGCCCGTTTACGGGTTATCGCCGATTTCTTTTTACCTATTTCTCCTTTATATGGCCCCGTATTTGCGGGCACCAGTCAAGGTAAAAGATGACTGTCAAATAAAGTTGTCATTTTGAGGAATATTTGAACATCTTCTTAAATTCTAAAGTCCTAACAATTTAATAGTACCTACCTATTAATTAGTAAAATATTGAAACATGTAAAATGTCATAATTAACCTTGTAATTGGATACTTTATTTTAGTTTTATTCAGATTAATTTGTACTCATAAATACACCTTTAATATTTTCGATGTACGAGTTTTTATAACAATAAAGCACACATTTCAAAATGACAACTTTATTTGACAGTCATCTTTTACGGGGCCATAAAAAGGAGAAATAGTTAAAAAGAAATCGGCGATAACCTGTAAACGGGCTCATCAAAAATATCTAAAGTTATTCTTTTGAATGTGGGTTTTAGTGCTCTTTAATAAACCTAAATAGAATTTTGCTCTAAAATAATTAGGGAAGCCAATAATTGACCCCATTTCAAATTACATGGGATTTCCTATGTCCCGCTCGACGATGCAACACCCGGTATACTTTCAAAGCCTCACTATATGTAGTAAATGTGTTGTTTCTTTTAACAGTGTCAAGCTCGAGGTCGCTGTCTTCGTCCTTTTCTGGTGCAGGATCGTGGTCAATCATGTTTTCAATCGCATCGTTAATGTTCAAACTCATTTCTTCTGTTGCTGCAATATTGTCGATTCCAACATAACTTTCAAGATTTTCTTGTTTTATGTTCATTTATTTGGCACACCTTTCCATTTGAACTATCGTAGATAAAGGAAGATAATCTTCTGAATCCCATTCGAATGATGTAGAATCGCCACTATTTTTGTGAAAACCAGCTTTTCTAAAACAATTTTGTATTGTTGCTGACGAAACTTTATTCCAGGCTGTTTTAATGTAATAAAGTGCCTCTAAAACATTTATGGACTTCGCTAACTCTAAAGCGGATCTTACTTGATCCATTTTTGATAAAATGGGCTTTAATATTAACCCTCGATAATAGAATTTAAAATTATGCATGATACCCTGGTCTAGAGGTTGACACATTGATGTAGTATTGGGAGGTAAAAAGATAACTTTTATGTTTTGTAGCTTTACTTCACGAGGGTGGGACCCTGCGTTATCCAAAAATAACAAAATTTTTCGGTTTTGCCTGATTATTTTTCTATCAAATTGAAGCAACCATTCACTCATAATGTCTTGTGTCATCCATGCTTTTTTGTTAATCTTCCACATTACCGGTAAATCTTTCATTGATACATTTTAAAATGACCTAGGTCGGGCCGCCTTTCCGATCACCAGCATATCTTCTTTTTGCCCTGCCATATTAGCACAAAATAAAATTGTAAGCCTTTCCTTGAAAAGTTTTCCACCGCTACATTTTTCAGACCTAAAGGCAAGGGTTTTGTCCGGTAAAGCTCAAAAGAAAAGGCCAGTTTCATCGGCGTTGTACACATCTTCTGGCCGATACCTAAGGAGTAGCGATGGCAACTTAATTCTAAACTCATCTTGACTGACATCTGCTGATTCTCCGGAGATACACTTAAAACTTATCGCTTGTCTCTTACGCCATTTTTCCAGCCACTAGATGCCCGAAAGTTGACAACATTGAATTTTTCTGCTGTTTCCTGAGCTTTAGCCTTCACTAAACCTACTGATATTGGAATGTTTTGGCTACGAGAACAAGAACACCAATTAAAACACATTTTGTCAATTTGAAGTCCATCAGCTCTTAAAACCCCCTTTTTTTGATCAGTATTGCTTCCTGACTCCCATTGTAGACAAATGTGGTTTTTATTTTTAATAATTTCCGCGGCTTCAGTTTTTCCGATCTTAAATTTTTCGGCGACCTTCCGCACTGATAAATGTTCCTTTTCTGAAGTGTTAATAACTTCCATTTTTTCACGCAAACTAAGAAGTTTTTTACTAGGCGTTATTTCAAAAATCTTTAGCACTCACTATTTGCCTATTTGCACAATAAAAATTAAACAAGCAACGGTCGCTAGTCGTGCAGAACTAAATATGCAATACGACAGAAATCCCCAACAATGCAGTGTCGCGAATACACACACATTATTTTACTACGTACAGTTCGGTTGTTAGAGGTTCGCGTCCGGTTAAGGGAGGTCTTAATATTTTTTGTACCAAGAAAATTGTCCGCGTCCGGTTATTAGAGTGTCCGGTTATAGGAGTTGGTTTTACATGCAAAGAAACAGGCAATACTTTTGTTCCAGTAAAGTTGTCCGGTTAAAGGGGGTGTCCGCGAGGAGAGGGTTCACTGTATTTTTAAAGTTCATGATATACTGTAACAATTCGTTTCAATAAAAATTAAGTTCTTACAGTTGTCAGTACACTAGGTATGTGAAAAAGATTTTTACAAGTCATTACGATTAAAATTTACAATGTTACGATTTAGACTACACACTAATACAATATTAAAATTAGGTTTAGGATTTAAATGCAGTACAATGTGTGCACACAGAAAGTTTTACAATAATCAATTTTGGCAACTTAATTCCACTTTACTCTAAATTTAGTTCTGTGTCACTATCACTATCTTCATCTAAACTTATTATTAAGGGTTAAACATTAATACTCATAAACATATAATAATTTTCAACCTTAATTACATGTTGTATGTTTTCAACTGTCTGCAGAAATGTTACTTACTATGTTTTTTATTAATTCTACTACCGATGTATTTAATGTGGGGGAAGTATTCTTCGATCAAATATTTGATTTTACTTAGTGCCATACTAGTTCGATTGGATTAAATACACAATAGTAGGGGGGAAGACGCAACACTGCATGCCCTTTTTCTGTTACAAGTTTATCACAAACGTATTCTTTATTAATTTTAAAAGCCTGTAATACTTCTAAAAGATCCCGTTTTTTGTAAGTTTCTTTAAAATATATTGTATTACTATTTATCATAAAACTTTGGATCTCTGCTTGTGTACTGTTAGAACCAGGAAACATTTCTACTTGACCACTATGATATTCTTGAGTATATTTTTAAGAAGTCGATGTTCAAACTAATCTTCAAAAAGTTCTGCGTCAGTGTCTTGGTGGTAATCTAGAGAATAATCTGCCATGTGTTTAGCTGAAAGCAACAGACAGTTCGGAACAAATCCATTTTGTGAACCTGCGTGTATTATTGTTTTTCTTTTGCCTTTATTTGAAGGAGCCTTGGTTTGATATATTTTTGGAAAATCATTCCATCCTTTTCTTGCAGTGCCATATGTGTATCGAACCATGTTTCGTGAATTGGCCGATTTTCTGCTCTATATTGTTTAATAGCCGTTAAATATTAATGACGCCATTCCCGTAAACGTTGAGATTCCATTAAGGCTTGTCTTTTATCAATTGTGTAATATTTAAAACCCATTTTAATCAAAATTTTTCTTAGACTTGAAATGCTACAAGAAATGTTTGTTTCATCGTTGGTAAGTCTCCTTTTTAGGGAAACCAGGGTAGGTACAGATTGTTCTTCATACATTTGATACGTTTTCATTCTTAATAAATCCAAATCATTCTCGTCAATACTTCTAAATGTGCCACAGTCACTTCGCTTCTTTCTGGGAATGATAGGTTTCCAAAGATAAAGAAATACTTGTTAAAGCAGACGTCTCGGCTAAAGCATCACTTGAATTAAAATCTCTTTTCAGCAAAGATTGGTACACATTTGTATTTATTTCTTTAGCATCGGGATGTTTTCTTCTGAAAGTAACACTACAAGATGCCATGCCCCACTCTCAGCACAATCCCATGGACGCCACATTCTAACACTAATACAACAAAAAATATCACGCGCCGGTAAACCAAACACTAAATATAACAAAATTTATTCTATATCAATTAGAATGCAGGCTCTGCCCGAGAAGATGAAAATTTGGGGCATTTTATGGCCAGAGAGATAATTAAGCTTTTTTGGCAGTTAAAAGGTCAACGGTATAATGTAAACTTTACAATATATCATAGATAATGTCCTTTTTTTGAGTCAGGCTTCTGTCTTTTACTCCTATTGATTGATTGTGGCGCTGTTAAGCAATCATCCATTTGAGCCTTGGCTTGGACGGGGGCTCCTTTGGTGGCAGACGTGGGAGCAGTTGCTTTTAGTCATCGGAGAATGTGGTAATTCAATGGGCGGTTAATCATGGAGGGGGGGGGGGCTCTTAGTAAAAGACAGTCGATAAGGTTTGTGTTGGATGGAGTGAATGGGTGCAATTACATGATTTAATGATTCGCTTGTAGTAGTTAGAGATGGGTTTGTCGATATGTTTTGTAATAGTCGGTATTCTAAGTCAATTTCGAAAACCTTGATTATGGTGCATTATGTTGGTATACCAAACGTCAGTACTGGTCGGATTAAATTCTTATACAGTAGGGTTTTCGTGCGTAAGTCAATTCTACTCCTACTGTTGATAAGGCACTGATGGACCTAAGTTGAACATTCTCTTTTATCAAGTGCTGGTCGGCGTTTTCGATCCAAGTCATCATTTTATCAAAGCAAAGGCCCATGTATTTGACACTGTTGCTCCAATTTATCCTGGATTTTTTGACTAGCAATCAAGGTTCCTGGATATCATACTCTGGATTTTGAAAATTCGAATTTAGCCTCATTGACTCGGATTTTTCACTTATCTAACCATGACTCCAAAAGTTAATAGCAGTTTACTAGTAACTTTAAATATTGAACTAAGCTGTATACGTAAAAAACTTATACCGGGTGTTGCATCGTCGAGCGGGACATAGGAAATCCCATGTAATTTTAAATGGGGTCAATTATTGGCTTCCCTAATTATTTTAGAGAAAAATTCTATTTAGGTTTATTAAAGAGCACTAAAACCCACATTCAAGAGAATAACTTTAGATATTTGTGATGAGCCCATTTACGGGTTATCGCCGATTTCTTTTTAACTATTTCTCCTTTTTATGGCCCCGTATTTGCGGGCACCAGTCAAGGTAAAAGATGACTGTGAAATAAAGTTGTCATTTTGAAATGTGTGCTTTTTTGTTATAAAAACTCGTACATCGAAAATATTAAAGGTGTATTTATGAGTACAAATTAATCTGAATAAAACTAAAATAAAGTATCCAATTACAAGGTTAATTATGACATTTTACATGTTTCAATATTTTACTAATTAATAGGTAGGTACTATTAAATTGTTAGAACTTTAGGATTTAAGAAGATGTTCAAATATTGCATTCGGCAGAAATAGCATTTTTTAACTCGTCTAGATTTGGGTATTTTTTATCTTTGTATATCCTATTTTTTAAATGGCCCCAGAGAAAGAAATCATTTGGCGATAAAACATTTAAAAATGACAACTTTATTTGACAGTCATCTTTTACCTTGACTGGTGCCCGCAAATACGGGGCCATAAAAAGGAGAAATAGTTAAAAATAAATCGGCGATAACCCGTAAACGGGCTCATCAAAAATATCTAAAGTTATTCTTTTGAATGTGGGTTTTAGTGCTCTTTAATAAACCTAAATAGAATTTTTCTCTAAAATAATTAGGGAAGCCAATAATTGACCCCATTTAAAATTACATGGGATTTCCTATGTCCCGCTCGACGATGCAACACCCGGTATATGTCGCTAAAACAAAATCCAAGCGGGGCTCAGGTTAGAAAGAAGTTTTAGGGGTAACGTTTTTCAAAAACTAATTCCGGTAAAAAGCCTGAAAAGAAACGCAATTTTCACCATCCTACTAAAAGGATTAATGAGAAAATGTATCCATTTTTCGTAAATAATTAAAATACTTGCGAAATTTGCGTTAGGTTGTTGCGATGCTATCAATGCTTGACCTTGACTTATGAAATGATACTAAAAAAATAATACTTGTGGGCTCGTGTCTCGGTTTTAGTCAATATTACAAGATAGATTTACTTTTGGTGGCAATTTGCCCCTGTTAGTGTTTTTAAATTATTGTAAATGTCGAGCCAAGACACGATTTTAGTAGTATCATTGACGTAATCAAAAATCAATCTTTCGATATCATTACAAAATGAACAGCGGCTCGACGATGAAGTATAATTGTTTATAAAAAAATATTCAAAGAGCTGCTAGAGATAATACTGTGATAATACTATCCACATTGAAGCAAAGGAGGAAGCGACATAATTATCCAAAATAAATAAGGTAGCTGGAGCCATTGCTGAGCCCAAAACGGACGTTTTAGCCAAGTGAAAGCGAACACTTTCCTGGTCGGGATCCTCCTCAACAAAGAAGTTTAGACCTTAGATTAACCGCCCCCTAAAGAAGTGGCCACAAAAATCATATAAAATATTAATCCGAAAAAAGTTCTAGGTTTGAATTAATCACCGTACTAAAACAACTCCCGAGGAAAGCCATAATCAAACTTACACAGCTTATTATCGCTTCGTTCAGATTAAAATACTTAGGTACGTAAATTGTGGGAAGTTGTTAAAGTTATAACGATTCCAAAGCCTGGCGTCGCCACATGAACTAACTTCGTATATGGACCAATATCACCACTGCCCGTGATCTCGAACTGGCTTCTTAAGGGAATGAAATCAATTATAGTGGAACAAAACTTAATCCCGTTCTAACAATTTGGCTTTAGTGAAAGACATTCCGCAATTGATCAAGTCCATAGAATAACAAATAAAATTGAAAAATCATTAGAAAAAAAAAGGTCTGGTCTACAATATTTTCAGATGAAGAACTCAAACGTAAACCTACTAAAACGATACTCTCAGCTGCAGAATCATACATCTCAGATAGAATACTATTAAGGAAGTGTATTATGTCCAGTCTCGTACTCTACTATAGTGCGTTCAGTGAGTGAATGCGCATTTGTCATTAACCGATTATGGTCAAAATTAGTCTAGAATAAAATAGACAGCGGTCCTCAAACAATTTCTAGTAATTTTAGATATATGGGCCGTAATTAAAATTTCCATTGCAATTATTTATTTCATTCTTTTTTATTTCATAACTATGTAAATAATAATAATAATAATAATAATAATAATAATAATAATTAGAAATTTTATTACATAAAATGTACATTTAATCGTCAATATCACTATCAGCACTGTTGTCACTGTCACACGTAAGACCTCATGACCGTATTTCTCCGCGAGGGAGTCCACAATGTAAGACTTATCCTTACCAGCAGTGTGTACTTTAATTTCGAATAACATATCTGCTTTCAAAAATATATGGTCGTTTTTTATTTTTCTGGTGTTTAGCCAGTTCCTCATTTCATCTTTGGTGGAACTATTGTTTGGTATTTTTTCAGAAACTCGTGAGTGAATGAAGCACTGTCTAAAATAATGATCGAGGGTTCTTCTAGTGATTTTAGCACATATTCTTCAAACCAGTTCTCGAATATCGCGGCAGTCATATTGTCATGATAGTCCTCCACTTTCTTCGATTAAGTAAAAACTAAACTTGCATCTGGCAAAAATCCTTCTCGACTTCCGGCGTGTATTACGACATATATTTTCCATTCCCGGATGAAACCCTTGAATAGCAGTATTTTGACCCATCCTGCCATGAATATTTTGCTTGGTTTCCCTTCGCAAAAATCGATGTCTCATCTAAGAATACCACAGGTTTTGAACTTTCGGACTTTAAATTAGCTAGATATTTCCTCAAAAACGACCACCGCTTAGAAACAATGTGTTGTTGCTCACAAAAATTTTTTCGGTTGTTAGTTTTGTGGTACTTAAACCCCTGCTTTAAAACAAATAAAATACTAGTATAGTATTTGTAGAATTATATCGTTGATCTTTAGACTGCAATAAAACCCTCATTATCCCTTTGACCATAAAATAAATAAGGAAATCCCAAATTTTAAAACCTTTTCGAGTAGAGCCGGACAAGGAACAAATTCAATTTATACCTATGCCTGATGCATATATAAATATAAACTGATTTTTAATAATTTTAGTCTTTACTGGTTTTCCGGCGAGTAATTTTTATTTGGGCTTATTAGTGGTAGAATGTGGCGTCCTTGGAATTGTGCTGATAGGGGGGCATCTTCAAGTGTCATTTTTAAAAGAAAGCATTTATCTACCGATGCAAAACTAATAATTAAAAATGTGTATGATCTTTGTTGAGTAGAAATTTTAATTCGATGGATGCTTTAGCAGAGACGTCTACTTTGACAAAAACTCCTTTATTTTATATTTAAATTTCTGCAGACAGCTGGAAAAACTGTGTACAGCATGTACTTAAGGTGGAAAATTCTTACAATTGTATGATTACAAATGTTCAACCCTTAATTATAAGTTTAGGCTTAGATGAAGATAGTGATAGTGATACAGAGTTAAATTTTGAATAAATTGTCAATAGTTTTTAATAATTTAATTAATTTTTATTGTACTTGTTATCCTAATAGTTACACTTTGAAATTATATTATTTTCAATTATCATTAATTGTTATCATTATTTTACATTTATTATAGGTACCTAAAACTAAAAATACCTGTCTATTTATTTTAAATTATAAAAATAAATCATGTGGTATAGGTACATTATTAAGCCGACCCTGATCCCATTTATTCAGCTTTGAAGAGGTTGAGGCGTATACAATAGGATTTAATCAGGTAGATTATTTATGGCAGTAAGAGTCAACGGTATAATTCTGCAAATATTATACGTCCAATGTCACATATTTCTCTGTTTCTGAATTTCTCAAGGATCGAATCAAGAGTTACCACCTCTTTCTGTTTGTACATATCATAAATAACGCCTCGGTTTTGACATTAAACTACTTTTGGCAAATCATTGGTTTTCAAACTTAAACGGCGTTTTTTATTTTTCTTTTCAATATGGCCGTCTTTTTCTAAATTGTGAATATTTATCAGAGTTCTTCGTGATATGCCACATTGTTGTACCTCCACCGTAGATAATAAAGGACCACCATTTTCCTCCTCAACTTTTAAAATAAGACGTCGTTCATTCGGTGTAAGAACATGTTTATATATAGCCAAACTAAAGAAAACAAAGAAAGTCCCACTCAGTACCTGTACATTATGCATTTAATTGATATAAATTACTTATTGACAAATATTTATTAGAAGTAAAATGAATTGTTCCATTTTCTTAGAAGACAAATCGACAGAATACAAAGAAATCCCCAGTCTCAGTCACTACCTACATTAAGCATTTAATTAATATAATAGATAACTTATTGAGGGTTACTGGAATTTACAGGCGCCAGGTAATATTTAATTTATGCATCCTTAATCCGATATGAGAAATCACTCAATGAACGAACTTTACCAGCAACTAACCTGAGCTCGATCAAGATATCATTGCCCCGTCTGCAGATGATACAGCCATCCTAAGTGTAGGTCATATGTAAATATATATAAGCTGTTTAGAACACTATAAACATCACTTAACAAAATTAATAATTAGACGAAGAAGTGGCGAAGTAAGCTGAAGGAAAGCAAATCAGTACATGTTACCTCCATCAACAAGATACATAATTTACCAATAATAAGTATGGTTTATGCAAAACAAAAACCGATGCACGTCATCAATCAGCTGATAATTGTAAGTCAGTAAGAAAACACGAGGAAATTAAATTTGGGCAAAAAGTATTAGAACTTTATGCGATAATAAATTTACTACAAACTTAAAGTATTCTTCTTTGATACGAACCCACTTATAGCAAATATTTTGTTATTTAAGCTTGTAAAAATTAATATAATTTGAATTTTATTGGTCGATAGTTGGCAACACAATTGTAAACGATGGCTTTGTTTGATGTTTCATGCAAAGCTAACCTTAATTGTTCGTGGTTCTGTGTTGCTGCCCGTCTATTTTTTAACAAAAACTCCAGATATATTCATAAATAGCATGAAAAAACTGATCTATTAAGAGAAACAAAAGTGCACATACATATCTCTGTCGATTACGTTGTTTACTATTTGTGAAAAATGCCGAAGCATTTAAATAGTCGGTGCAAAGAGCTAATAGCTAGAAGCTATTTTTAGGAAGAACTTAACCACAATGGCCTATTGTTACCCTGGACAGCAGTAGAGAGAAGTAAATTTAAAGAGTATGTTAAGGTCTAGATATTTTATTTCTACTTTACTAATTTTTAGCGTCTAGCAGCTGCTCTAAATTTCAATATCTCCACTGTAAGCGCAATTTTAACAACACTTAAGGAAAATAAATTATTAGAATCACCTTAAAAGAAGATTGGATATAAGTTCTATCCGTGACACTATTTATGGAATGTACGAAACAAATAAGTTGTATTATTTAAAAATTATAATATTTCGGTTATTCATAAGCTGTAACTTTTTTTAGAACATGATGTAACTTTGGACAACTTTAAGTTAGAAATTAAAAGACAGAGAACTGTTTGATAGTTGTCTTAACTCTTTAAGAAGCCTCTTCCAAGAAAATAGGCTTCGGATGGTAAAAATATTAACTGAGGCGAGGGCTTATGGAACTTTCCCATGTAGCTTTCAAGCGACTGGTATTTTTTAAAGAATAAGAAGCACTCTTTTACCAATTCGTTTTCTTGGATGAAACATGGATTTTTCAGAATGGTACCATTGGTCGATCTTGGCAAGATGAAAATAAAAAAGGTGTTAGATCTACTAAAGTTGTTGGTAAAAGGTATTATGTAGTAATGTATAAACTATGGCAAATTTTTGTATATTTATCTTGTTTTTATGAAAAAAAAACTATAATTCCCTCACTCGGATATTTTGGTTACAAGCTGGCAACACTGTCGACAACTGACGTCACTCGAAGGTATGATGTGCATCGGTTTTTGTCTTGCATTAAGTATAGATACCTTGCGCGAATAGAGCCAAAATCCTTTGAATTGGTTCAGTGAGCGAGACAAAAGCAGAGTAAAATTCGCGTGAAGGATACTATTTAGTAGGACCTTAGTTTTATGCTTTAACACGCGGCAAATTAAGCCAGGAAAAACTTAATTGATCTACGAAAATCGGATTGTAGTATTAATAAATGCCATGCGAGAGGGATTCAATATAATAATAAAAAAACTGATGTTAACATCAGTAATTGAATTATTGTTAATAAAGATCGCTGGTTTATCAGACCTTAATAAATCTGTATACACTGAGGTATTTTTATGCGATAATGAATCAGGTTATAGTTTATACTCTTTATATCATTTTTTAATTAGAAAAGTTCATGAATTTTATTTCAATATAGAGACCCCAATATTGAATACAATTTTAATGTTACGTTTATAGTTTAAGTGCTATAAACAACTGCGTGATAGTGTACCCGATAAAAATTAGTGTAGTTAAATGATAGATCCTAAATAATGTCGTTGGTTGGGTAAACCCAAACATTAAACTTTAGCACTAACAATGAATAGACCTTACATGCGCCATAGCGTTGGACTCGTTCTATAAATTTGTATATAATAAACTTGGATTAAAACATACTTATCGACAGTCAAATTAGATGCGGCGAGGATATGGTGCTTCTTCGATTCGTCATCACTTTCTTCCGATAGATCTAGGTCGTTTCGAATGTCCCTGAAAAAAAGGAAAACAATCGTCAAATATTAAAATATCGATACGCGATTAAAACAAAAAGTAAACTGGAAAAGTGGAACAGCAAAAAAATGTCACGAACAAAAATATTTAATTGTTGTTTTGATGGGGGAACGGTAGATTGGGGGATGTTGTCGCCCTCCCCAAGCATTTGTTATTCCGGCCTGTATTGAGTTATTTTAGCCAGGGGGAGAAAAGTTGGAAGTTTACAAAATTCCTTTGAAATTAATGAATAAAAATATAAATATAGTAAACAGATTCACAAAATAAGTAATTTCATTCATAACTTTTTGTTATGAACAAACTCGTAAATAGGTAATAACTAGCATACAGGGGGTTTCAAAAAATCGCTCGTATCTCGTATGGTGATTTGTTAACCCCAAATAAGACAAATAGTTCCTCTCAACATCCGCAACTGCTTTATTTTTGAGATACAGGGTTTTACAATTTCTAAGTGGAGCAAAAAATATGTCCGCCACTGCCGTTTTCTCTTTTGATAACACAGTTATGTAAGCAGTTTAATGTCTAATGCGAAGTAATATTTGATAATTTTTTAATTTCGGCTTTGTTTAGGAGATAAATGCAATTTTCTGATATGCAAGTAAATGTCATACCGGGTGATCCATGCCTTAGTTAAACAGGAAATCCCATGTAAAATTTGAGTTGGCTAAATATTGGGTCCCCTGTACATTTTAGAGAAAAATTGAATTATAATTTTTTGAAGAGGCTGATATAATAAACCCATGTGCCAAGTTTGAATAAATTTTAATAAGCCAATCCTAACTTATTCAATTAAATGTGATGGTAAAATTATGAAATTTTCATAGTTTAGGTAATATATAAAAATATAATATAATATAAATAAAATATATATAAATAAACCAGCAAATTACTATTTGGCATTGGCAAAACGAAAAGTAGCGTCAGTGACAACATTTTCATTAAAGGCGCTTTAATTATAGCTAAATATGAGTTATTTCATTAAGGACAAAGTAACTATGATTAGGTGGAATTATACAGGAAACAGTTTAAGAGCAGTGTCTGAAATGTTTTCAGTTCAATTCCCTGATAAGCCTATCCCTCCCCCCTCCCATTTCATTAATTAAACTTATCATTAGTAAATTTGAGTCCAAAGGCACTGTAATGAATAACTGTAAATGCTCAACTGAGGATGTCAATAGAGCTAAAGAAAGGGATAATAGAGATCTTGATATTTTACTGCACGTGGAGGAAAATAAAATTATTAGCACGAGGATTTTTGGGCAAGCAGTGGGAAAACGTGGAAAATCCCGAAATTTGGATTTTTTTTGTTTATTGGACACCTTGTACTGCATCTTTTTATTGCACTATAAATAATAATACATTAAACGTCACATAATGATTTAAGTTTTAATGTGTGATTCGCCTTGCTCTAAATTAATTAAAAAAAGTCCACATTTTTGAATGATTTTCGTCCTTGCCCCCCCCCCCCCCCCCGAAACGAATTTCTGGATACGGGCCTGAATCAAACCACAGTGTTGCGCACTTTAAAAAAACATGAATACTTTTCTTACAAGTATGAAAAACACGAAGAGCTACGGCAAGGTGATGAAGAACGGAGAATGTTATTTTGTTGAGGTAATTGAAAGAGCAAATAATCATAATAATAGGGATTTTTTGAGAAATATTTGTTTTACCGATGAATGTATATTCACCCTAAACAACGAACCAAATGTTCAAAATTGCCGGTATTAGAGCCAAGAAAATGAACATCGTCTTGTTCATACTCGGACGCAATATCAACAAAAAATAAATGTTTGGGCGGGAATTGTAGGACATCACATGGCGTCATAGAAATTACTTGCTGGTGTTTGCTGTATTATCTAAACTATGAAAATTTCGTAATTTTGCCATCACATTTAATTGAATAAGTTAGGATTGGCTTGCTAAAATGTATTCAAACTTGGCACATGGGTTTATTATATCGGCCTCTTCAAAAAATTATAACACAATTTTTCTCTAAAATATACAGGGGAGTCAATATTTAGCCATCTCAAAATTTACATGGGATTTCCTATGTTCAACTAAGCCATGCATCACCCGGTATATCTGTTTAACCAAAAACCGTTGGTGACACGGAGAAAAGTCTAGGGGTCATTTTACTCATTTTTGCCAAGTGATAAAGCGCAATTTTAAAAAGAATATTTATTTAAAAGAAAAACAGTGTCGTATCATTTTTTTCGTTAAAAATATCAAAATACATGCTAGCGCGAATACCACTGGCAGGAGTAGAGCAAATCATTTTTCTGAAATAAATGTGTTTTTATGCCTAGTTAATATATACTAAAATTCAAAATAATACCTAAAGCGGTCTCAAAAATATTAAGGAAAAACCGTTTTGTATGTTGATATAGGAACTACACTCCATGAAAATAAATTCCGGATAAAGATAATGATTGGTGACGTTTTTAGCAGACTCGTGTCTCGGAATGTTAGCCTGAATTATAGTTTTCAAAAAATACTAAAAAATACCCTGTGGAAAAAATGAGCGGTAAAATTTGGCTTCATTATGTTTTGTTGTGAAGTATGATCTTCTCTTAACACAAAGTTTTTTGGTTCACGTAATCATCAGCTTTTTAAAGAAAGTATTACAGTTTTTCGATTTTATTCACAACTCAGAACATTATATTATCAAAGGACATCAGACAACACATTACGAGATATCCAGAGTGATAGAGGAAAACAAAAATTTTAAAGTCTAGAGAAAAAACATGGCAACGGGAAAGAAAAACATACATAGATTGAAGGACAAACAGGGACAAGCTATTGGTGACAGAGAGGGGACTTTGGAGGTAATAGAGAAGTTTTACCGCGAACTATATAAACAACCGGTACAACAAGACAAAAATCGACCCTTAATAAGGGTAATAAATCAGGGTTTTGAGGAGATGGCAGATATAACAATACATGAAATAAGAAGGACCATACAGGGAATGAAAAACAATAAATCCACGGGAATTGATGGAATAGTGATCAAGGCTATAAAATGGGCTGGGGAAAAAATTCTACGAGCCCTGGCTAGACTCTTTATTAAATCAAATAAAACAACGGCAGTCTACCTCCACAATATGTATTTTAATGTTTATATCCTCCATGTTTCGGACATAGAAATGTCCATCATCAGGGATACAGTAGTCGATTACGACAGCTCTATTTTGCATAAGCGAAGATCAAAAATATGTTAAAACTGAAAATTTTATTTGATTATATCAACTCCACTGTAATGGACTACTTCTTCAAGTTCTTTATTAAATGTTTAAAAGAAGCGACAACGCCAATCCAGTGAAGAAACGCAGAGGTAATTTTGCTGAACAAAAAGGGAGATATTACTAACCTCTCAAACTATCGTCCTATAAGCCTACTCTCTCGTGTATAGTACGACACACGATAAATGGTCACGACTAACTACCGCCTTTATACTTTATACCTGCTTGTCCTTTTTATTTTGGCAAATAAATCATTTCGGTCCAGGGTGGTAGTGGGAAGATTGAAACAATGTATATGTACAAAAATGTTTGTTTATTGCTGAATTTGACGTAAACTATTAATATGCGTAAAAGTAGTAAGCCGTCTTATATAATTTTTATTATAAAGGGTGTCATACGTAGAAATTCCACCCCCTTTATTTTCTTTAGTTTTTGAGATATCGGAATAATTTTTTTTTTGTTTAAAAACGAATGGCAAAAGCTTTATTGACATCTTTGTAATTACCGGGTTGAAAATGCGGAACTACTGGTATAAAACCGTATGAGTAAAATGAGTCATCTCAATAGTTTGAATCTGTACTATCACTATCATTCACTGATATAATTAAAGGTTTTACGTTTTCCCAAAATTTTTTATAATCATTTTCGACTTCAAGGAAGTACATGATTAACGCACGCTCTCCAACTGCTCTCTGGTATTAATTCACAATCTGTTATTGCGTCTAAACTTTGTTTTTTGATTCGGACTATATCATTTCTACAGGATTTAAATCGCAATGGTAGGGGGGCAATCTAAGCGGTATGTTACCGGATGCTTTTATAGCCTCATCTACGTGAAATATTTTAACATACGATTTGGTTTTTAGTAAGCACCTAAAGTAATTTTTCTTTGTATAATTATCTTCAAAATAGAGGTCTGCTTATGGTTAGTGTTTTCAAATGATTTAATAATAATTTGACAATTTCTAATTTGTCGACAGGTATAATTAATTATACCTACCTAAAATACGCACATTATCAAAATAAAAATAAAAATACCCCCCTGTTACTCAGAAAGGCTTATAAACCAGCCCTTAATTGCTTTATGGGGGGTGTAAAGTCACCCGACCGTCATAAAGCAGGTAAAATCATGACCATTTATCTTGTGTCGGACTATATACAAACTCTTCACAAAGATAATCACAAAGAGACTAATAAACAAACTAGAGCTTTACCAACCACGAGAACAAGCAGGTTTTAGATCTGGATATGGCACAAACGATCATCTACTGAGAAGTGTGCAGAATACAACAAATCTTTGGTATTGATATTTGTGGATTACGAAAAAGCTTTCGACAAAATAAATCAACAAAAAATGTTGGAAGCTCTAATGGAATGTCGAATAGATCACCGTTACACAAATACAATCAAATATATATACAAAAATGTTACGGCGGGTGTAAAAATCGGAGACCAACAAACAAATAAATTCCCCATACGACGTGGTGTACGACAAGGAGACACCATATCTCCAAGGCTGTTTACGACACTGCTAAAATATACATGCAAAAGGGAAAACCTGGATGAAGGGGGCATAAATATAAATGGAGAAAGACTTATCCACCTGAGATTCGCTGACGATATAATATAGTCTTGATAGCCGACCAAATGGATGAAGCCAAAAATCTATTAGACAGGCTCTACATTTCCTCCATGGATGCAGGACTAAGAATAAACTTGGCCAAAACACAAATTATGCCAAACCTCGTGCTTAGTGAAAATATAATGGTCGCAGGAAAAGCAATCGCCCAAACTACGTCGTACAAATATTTGGGACACGAGATTTGCATAGGAAGAGACAACCAAACTACTGAACTTAACCGCCGCATAAGACTAACCTGGGTACCCTTCCCTTCACTCAGTTTGTTGGACAGGACTTTATTTTAATGCAATAAGAGGTCAGACGTTGCACGGGTTGTAACAGATTATTTAGACGAGGTAAATGAGCGCTTGGAGTGGCCTCCGCGTAGTCCAGATTTAAATAAAATTGAAAAACTACAATACTTTCTTTAAACATTCGTGTCTCCTTTTATAAAACAGATAATGACGTGAACAAAAAAAAAATGCGTAAGAAAAGGTCGCATTTCAAAATAAAACCTAATGAAGCTAAATTTTACCGCTCAATTTTTCCACAGGGAGTTAAGAAATTAAGAGTAAAAAGTCATTTATTTTATTACAACGTTTCAATTGGTTTCAGTCGTCAGTACTGCAGTAAGACGATTTGAAATATGGATGTAATGTATTTTCTTTTTGTATTCGCGTACCTACTTAATTAATGTCAATAAGCAAACCAAAGAATAAATTTTCCAATTTGTTGCACTCTCTTTTGGACACCGTGTACTGTTATTAATTATGCATTCAAAATGCGTGATGCATAATATAGTATAATACTTTTTCTTGCCGTGCTCGTGGATGTTAAATTAATTTTCTATCATCTTGTAACTGCTTTGTTAGTAAAAAAGGCTCGGGTGCATGTTTCACCATTTAAATACTTAATTGGAGGCATGATTCTATAAATAATAATGAACTGTTGGAAAATTAGCAAATTAAAGGACAGTGAGAGCTATATAGAAATCCTGGTAAAGGACAAGATAAGAGCAAACGGAACGGGGATCAATTCAGGTTTGTTCAGTAAAATTGGCTAGAAATGATGAGGTACTTTACATTTTGTTTTTAGCATCTATTAAATTTTGTAAAATTTGCAATTTTTGCTATAAAAAATGGTGTTTTTTGCTTTTGATATCAATACACTTTCTCATAAACAATGTACTTATGTCTTATGAGATTTTTCTATTTCTTAGGTGTGTAGAGCTCATATAAAAATTATTGTTAATTGAACTAACCTCAAAAAAGGCCTTATCGAAGGCTGCATTAACATTATATTTAGAGATTTCTTATTGCTGCAATAATGGTGGATTCTATGAATATTTGTTATTTTATTCACGTTCGAACGCTAGCCACAAAAACTTTGACGTTTATGAACTTGAACGTTGTTTTGACTTTTTGAATATAGTAATTTTGATTACATTCATATGGTTTTAGCGAGGGTTTTGGTCACGTGCAAGTAATGACGCACCGGCAAATATCCACCGTATCTTTACGTTTGATTCGAACCTTTCAATTTATTCAAGTTTTTAGGTTTGGCAGCACTGAAATTTTGAAGCAAATTTTGTCAAGAAATCCACAAATGTAAAACAGCTGATTTTGTGTAGAAATTGAAATATAAAATACACGTAAAATTACACAAATGTATAACCAGCATAACGAATTACACGGTTTTAATGGGGGGCATGCGCAAAACGTGGTTAGTAATCAGCTGTTGTAATTTGTATTGCGATTGCGATCTATTTTTATTGCAGTTCAGCAGTTGCAAGCGTAGGTTTGCGGAATTATTTGTTAATTTCAGTATCACAGACCTGAAAAAATCACGAGCGTTTTTGGTTTTACCATTTTAACCTACATTTCTGGAATTTTTATGTTGTGGTTTGTTGTTGTTGTTACTGCCTTTTTCTCATAAGATTATAACAAACCGTGTACACCCAAAACAATGCAAGAAAGTTAGGTTAGAATATGCAATTTATATTATTTAGTTGGGAGCGTACCAAAACAAAATCGACAAGAAAAAAAATGCGATTGCCAATTGCTGCAATAAAAAGTTCCCGCAGGAAGAAAAACTTGCCAACTGTAATGCCACCTATTCACGAACTTGCTAGTGTCACAGCATAAAGAGACCAGCGGGCGTACTCAGCGTACAAATGTAAGTGTGCCGACAGCATGCTAAGCCAGTGATTCGCCATTTTTTCCGGATGCAGACCGTCAGTATCGCTGAACGGATTGGTCTGCCACATGAGCGAACATCGTTTATACAGAGCAGGAATTGGGGAAATTATTGACTTTGTGTTTATTATTTTTTTTTTTCATAATGAATACTGAATGTCGTGGAATAAGTTGAGTGCTGCTAAAAGTTGTGTACAAACAATTCAAAAAACTGCCATTAGTGATAGCAAAAACCAGTAAAAAAGAGGAATTTTTACTTTTTAAACATAACATTTTGTAAATGACGGTAATTCCGTTCTCGCCACTTCTCACAATTTTCACGGGAGTTTTTTAAAAGGTATCTTTATATTTTTTTTTTAATGTTTCTCTTTATATTGGCCAGGTTTCGTGAATTATTCTACCGGACAATAATTGACCCACACTTCTTGTAAAGGCTTTTAGAAAATTCCGTGAAAACTTTGATAAGTGCCGCGAAGGATATGGCCGTCATTTTAAGAATGTCATTGTCAAGAAGCGAACAAATATTTTCCTTAGATTAATAACAATAAATAATAATTAAAATAAACAGGTTTGTTTTGATTTTGATTTAAAATCTTTAAGTGGTTTGTATTTGTCGGAAAATTGGTTACAATACATTATGTTTTGCTATAACCTATATTTAATAGTATTAGCATAGTTCTTGTGCCCAACCTTTATGCCATGTAGACTTAATTCGGTCACTGATGTACTTTTTTTTGTAACCATGTATTTCCCTTGTCTATCTATGTATTCAAATACTCCAGACATTAAATAAAACTAATATTGTGTACGTTTTATTTGACAATAAAATGGCATTACCTGCCGAAATATTTTCATAAAATCATGTTAATAATATAATCTTATAAAAAAGTATAAGTTCGGAGCTGGCTTGACAGCTCCCGCTGTTTCGTTTGCAATATCGCTGCGCATACACCAGAAATATGATCGAAGTGGACGAATTCGGACAAAACATTTTAGAAGTTTTCTTATCGAAAGCGACTGATGGTATCTTTTTGCTGTGCTAGTGTCGCAATCGCCATAAAAATCGTGCAATTTGCAACAACAAAAAAATCCTCCAACTGTAATGCGGCCTAATGCAATTATATTTTATTTAGTTGGCAGCGCATATAATTTGCATAACCCCAATTAAAAATCATCGCGAGAAAACCTTTCTGCAGAAAGAAAAATTGGCCAACTGTAATGCCACATTTAGTTACCCTGCACCAACATTTTTTGTATATTCTGTTGCTTAATGCCAGAGAGTAATAAAATGTAAATTTGCAATGAAAGGACCCATTAAGCAGGGTGGACAACTTAAAGGTTGCATTGTAAATTCCTGCTGGCTAAGAATATAATATCAGGTTTTAAATGCACTGGCATATATCCTGTTAACTCATCCATGTTTCCTGAAGAAGACTTTGCAATTCATGATTTGAGGGACTGAGTTCCAAAACTCATCTTATCCATTTTTAAAATATTGCCGCAAAATTTTTTAAATGATAATGTTGGCAGCCCTCCACCATTTGAAATAGTTTTTTACACCATAACTTACTTTATCCCATACAAATTGTAAAGCAAAGTCGCCTGTGTGTTCCAAAACTCTTCTTATACATGCAAATATAGGAACCAAAACTTGTCTTATCCTGCTTGTGCAGAATTACCGCTAAAACTTGTCGCATTTTTATTATTCATCGTTCTATCGGCCTGCAGTTCAGAGTGTTTTGTGGGTTTAAAGTGTTTTTAATTGCATTTCTTTTTGTGAAAAATGGATGGTGGAACACCCACATTAAGTAAAGGGAAAGGAAGACGAAAATGACTTGTCCAGAGTTCATGGCAAAAAAATAAGGCTAAATCTGAAAGGTAAGTTTGTTGTATTTTATCTTCACATAACTAGATACAGGTGTTTATGCAGCTATAGGCTTATTTTAATAGCAATTTCGTCACGAGCTGTTTCAAAGTTACCATTTTTTTACAGGAGAAAGCCAAAGGGATTACCAAGGAAGCCGGCGTGCAAACATAAAAAAAAAGTTTTACGATGTAATGATGTACCCATGCAAGATATAAGACGTTTTCATGAAGTATTTTATTCAAACAAGGACAAAATTTCTCAAGATAATTTCATATTAAAGTGCACGATGCAGATGGATCCAAAACGTCGACATCCCAGTGAAAAGATGGGTTCTCAAAAAGGTTTGACAATCACTTACTACATAAAATCCAGATCACTAGGTGTAGTGCAAGTATGCGGGAAGACATTTTTGGACGTCCTTGGTATTTCCAAATTTAGAGTACAAAATATTTGCAAGCGGCATCACATAACTGGACAAACTCCAAAAGAAAACCGTGGAGGGGATACTAAGTCAAGAAAATATATGGGAAAAAGAACGGCAGTAAGACAATTTATCCAAACCCTAAAATGTGTGGAGTCTCATTACACACGCGGTCAAAGTATTAGGGAATATTTTCCTAGCGATCATAGTACACGCAAATTATGGAAATTATACAATCACCAAGCTGAAGCTTATAATCAAGTCAAATATCACTTCTTCTGGGATATTTTTATGACTGATTTTAATATTCAAAACACCTGCTACAGACGCTTGCTCTCAATGTATTAGATTTAAATCGGAAATAAAAATTCTTAAAGACAATGAAAAGGCTGAAACAATGGCAAGATATACTGTCCACAAATTAAAGGCAAAAGCATTTCACGAACGTCTTAGGGAACAACAACCTAATGTCTTCAAGTTTTCTTTCGATTGTCAAAAGAACCTTGTTTTACCCAAAGTTCCCGACCAGAGTGCTTATTATTCAAGACAACAGTATCAATATAATATGACCATATGTGAAGGGCATTCCAGAAATGTACAAAATACGGAAACTGTTAAAATTTTTACTTGGTCAGAAGATCAGCGTTTGAAGGGTTCCAATGAAATATCTTCGATTGTATTTCATTATCTTTGTAGTATATAGGGATTTGCAAGGAAACGAAAATATACAAATTTTTTCAGATGGCTGCCCAGGCCAAAACAAGAATATTACAATGATCGGTATGCTGGGAAAATGGCTTCTTGAAAAATCTCCTACTAGTATAAAATCTCTAGAGTTTATATTTCCAATTGTTGGCCATTCCTACATACCGCCGGATAGAGTATTCGGCCGTATAGAGAAGGACCTCAGAAGAAAGGATACGATAATTAATCCGCATGAATATATTGATATTTTTTCTAAATATGGGCAAGTGAAAATAGTTGGTAAAGACGTTCCTGTATATGACTTTAAATCGTGCGTAGCCGAAAATGTAAAGGCGCCTTCTCAATTACATTTTCAGTTTGCTCCTTCCAAGAGACTGAAGTTGGTAAAAAAAATCTATTCTTCTTAAAGGAGAAACAACTTACAAAAATGATTTGGGGAGCTTTAAACCATTTCTAAAAAAAGGTAAAAGTTTTCATTTCGAGCCCGAGCGACTTCCAGTGCAAGTTCCAGTAAAACCTGAGAAGCTTAAAGATGTTGATAAACTACTTAAACAGCATTTTGGAGATAATTTGAAGGAGCAAAACGGATTAAACTTCTACAAGCACGTGCTTTCTAGTACAGCATTACAAGACGTAGCGACGGAAGAAGTTCAAGAGCCAGTCACTGAATTGGATGAACTAAGCGTGTGATTGTTTTTATAACTTTTTGTTTTAGTGTTCATGAAGTGTTTCAAAAAATAATATATGTTCAAAAATTACAGTGTATATGTTACTAACAAGTGGTATCAATTTCTTTTTTATTTTCAAAAGTGTCTTTATCCAATGTTGTTGATTCCATAACTGGTCATTCCATTGTTTTGTAGCAAAACTAATCTTTTCCATTTATTTTTCTTTAATAAAACTTAACAGGCTTTACGAATTTATATTGCCTTTTGTAGAGTAACTATGTGATGCCTTTACTGTAAACTGTATACAGGGTTAAAATATATACCGTTTAGTTCAGTTGCTACAAGTTATGTTGAAATACTCAAAATTGACAAATTTGGATAAGAGCAGTTTTGGAACTCAGTCCCTCATTTGAACAAGTACAGAAATTCTTTAGAGAACAAACCAAAAATTCAATCTGTTAATGATCCAGATCCAGTTGCAAATTTAATTGAAACTGCAAATTCACCCCAACCATCAACTTCAAACCAAGTTTTTAAGGACCCTCAGTCATCAACATCGTCTGTAGAAGACCCTCAGTCATCAACATCATCTGCAGAAGACCCTCAGCCATCAACATCATCTGCAGAGGACCCTCGGCCATCAACATCATCTGCAGAGTACCCTCAGCCATCAACATCATCTGCAGCTGATATTACCTTGTCCAGTATTTTTATTCCTGGTAATGTGAAGCCCTTAAAACCTGATAATAAACAAGAAAAATTGGTAATCCGCAGATTAAAACAACAAACATATGGAGAAGTTTTGACCTCAGGTGAAGTGCTTAAACGACTAAGGGAAGCCGAAGAAAGAAAAGTGAGATAAGTCTTCGCGAGAGCGATGAAGATCCGTGAAATGAAACATTTGATGAAGATATAAACATTGAAAAGATAGAGAATATTTCGCAGCTATGAAAAGCACAATTCGCCTTGGTTTCCTTTAAAGGAGGAAAAAGAAATGCCACGATATTCAAATATGTTTGTGTGGTTGAAGATATTGATTCAAAAGAAATAAAAATCACAGGTCTTAAGTCCTGGGATTCGTCAAAAATGTTGTTTGCCATAAATGAAAACGACGTTAGCTACATTTCTATAGATCAGGTTGTAGAAATACTTCCAGATCTTGGAATTCAAATGAAAGCTGAAAGAATTCTGTATAAGTTTTCGTCAGCTGTGCCAGTACAGAAGATTCATTAGTTTGTTATTAAAGCTTTACATATTTGTATCACTTATCTTAATATAAAACAATAAAGTACCTAAACAAATTACAGGACTTCTTAAATATTTTTTTAATAATATGGGGTAAATGTAAACATGCCTTTAAAGTGTATATGTTTATCTGAAAATATATGAAAACCACTTTGTTCACATTTACCCATGAAATTTAAATCATGCAATGCTTAGTTAAAGTGTTACTCGTTTACATTTACCCCGACAGGTCAGGGGTAATTGTAAACCCGATATATGTAAAAGAAACATTTTTTTTCTAAAAATATGCCGATCCTAAAAAAAAAACTGATTGCAGCATTAAAGGAAAAGGTGTAACTTATTTATATTAAAATTTTTGATTTAAAAAAACCTCATTTGTATTCAAAAACTAAATTGGAATTTGAAAGTGTAAAAACCGTTTCCATTTACCCCAATTGACCCTTTATATTTTTGACCTGTGGTGATATTATCTGATATTATTATTATTAAGAAAGATAGTAGACAAACCCTTAAACTGATCTGAATTGATAAGTTTATTGTACCTAGTCGACATTTTAATGTTGTTAATGTAAACATATTTTCATTCTCAGAAAAAAGCATAAAGACCTCTCACATCTTCGGTTTTCTAAGAATTATCCAGTTTGGAATGACACTTTAACTGAACAGATAATAATAATGTGACTTATAAATTGCCATCAGTAAATGGTAAGCAAAATGTTCAAATACAATTAACTCAAAAAGCGGAACACCAACTCTGCTTCCAAATTAAAAGATTAAAAAACCTAATCAAACAATGAGCTCAGTACAAAAGAAAAGTGCATGCTAATATGCATTTTGAATGCATAATGAATAAATTTACTTATAAGCATTACGTAATAATGAAATACGCTTGAAAATAGATTTTATGGAGAGACCGTTTTACCTGATCTATTTTCTTGTACTTATAGAATATTAAAATAGCATTGGAGTAAATAATGGGGTAGATTTCGGAACACATAACAATATCAATAAAAGCTGGTGCTGGTATTACAGGCAACTGTTTTATCGCTAACAATAATACGGGGGTGGTTTTGATATTTTTTAACAAACCAATTGCTGTGTTTTTTTTTAGTTGATTACTTATTTATTGCTATTTTGTCGTAATAAGATACAATCAGTTTTCAAATCTCTAGCTTTAGTAGGGGATCTAGTACCTGCGTTTAATGGGTTTCCCCGGTTAATATTCTTTTAATCGGTGGTGCAATGGGCAACAAATAATTATTTAAACACTGTAAATAAAACAATGCAGTCTTCCTCCACAGTTTAATGATTAACGTAAATAAAAAGCTCTGTACATGTTTCAAGTGCTTAAGCACACATCCTCACGGGATACTAAAAATGATAGTACGAAGTTAAAAACGAACAAGAATATAAAATTAAGTTTAAGAAGGACTTACCTAACATCGCGTTTAGCAGAAATTAAAGTTGTCTCAAATTAATGAGTACAACTCAAAGGATAATACATGTAAAGATTGAGAAGACTTGGTGTACGAACTGTTAATTGTATTGCAATTGAGATATAAATAAAGTTTTGATTAAATTAATGTGAAATTTAGATCAGTAAAAAATTGTGGATAAGATAATAAGTTTAGTTGTTGAAAATTAAAAAGTAATTTTTTTATATTAATGCCGACATTGACTGACATGGTGATATGGGGCTATGCCCCATATTTTAGAAAATTTGTAAAATATGATCATATTAGAAAATTGAGATTTTAGAAAAATTTTTTTCAAAAAGTGGTTATAAAGTACCTAAATGAATATAACCTGTGCTTAAACACAACCGCAGTATCTGCCGCAACGTGGAAGTTGAACTGAGGTTAATTCAAGGAGAATAGTGACATTAAAGACATGTAACCAGGTATCATTATTGGAAATATTAAAATCACTACAGAATCGATTAATCTCTAGTTGTTGTCATCACTGGACGTATAAAGTACTTGAGAATTGGCAGAACACAGACATCTGTCAACGAATGACAAAAATATATGGTCATGTTACAAAGGGAGTTGTAAATGTCTATCGGAGGGAGATAAAACGCTGCACTAAAAAATATACTCACGAGGGCTGGTGACGACACTAACACTAGCTGACGCAGTAAGTATAGAAAATCTAGATTTTTAAAATAAGCTTATTTTGAAAGATTGTTGAAAAATGGTAAAAACGTCTCAAACTTTAAACAATGCTTGGATACAATCGAAATGTATAAGGGGAGCTAAAAAGTATTGAGCAGAGATAGGAAGAGGTATGTATTATGCAAAAGAGACTATATTATGATTATATTCTGTCCAGATTTAAAGCATCGAAAAAATTAGTGCTGCTATGAATGATTTGGTCGTTAACACAGTCTATGTTTGGATTTTTAATTCTTTTGTTTATTTCCATTATTTCAAGAAGGTCTAATTTATTACTTTTGTTACAAAATTGTAAAAATTCTGTGTTTGTACCTGGGTTGAAATACTTGAAATTAGGGTTGCCACATTTGATGAAAGCAATTCCGGGACATCACTTTTTTCACTATTCTTTTTTTGTGTACCACTCTCTTAAGAAATAAAGATGTTAACATAGCACTCAAGTTGTTAACTTATGTACTTTAAACTTTATTAATTTAAACAAATTCAAAAACAAAAATAACATACTAAAAAACAATAAATTTTTATATAAAATTAAAAAATATCTTACTGCACGGCGCTTTCACTCGTACAGTTGAGTTCAGAAAGAAGTAGAACACGGATTCTTATCCTATGTAAACCAGTCTTTTAAAAAACATCAAAAGTTTGACATGACACTGACATCCTTTTTAAATTATTTAAAAAAATATATTTTTTACAAGTAGTTATTGATTCAAAGCATAATGCCTAGGCTTGACAATGTTCAAAGGACTCAAATAATTGCGTTTTTAAATGACGGAATACCTATACGAGACGTTGCCGCTATAATGCAAGTAGCAAAAAAAACGGTAGAAAATATTAAGTACAGATGGGAAGCGGATGGAACTTTGGATAAGAAAAAGCCTCCTGGAAAAGAGGAAAATCCCTTTCAAATAATGCGAGCTGCTATTCAGCAAACTAATTTTCCTGGTTCGAGACCGACAGGTTGTCGTAGGGTAAAAGAATCCCATTTAAAAAATTATGTTGCCGCCAAAAAAATTAAATTAGGGGAAGAACACAAACAGGCACGAATTATTTTTGCCTTAAATAATATATTGCGGCCAGACTGGAATAGAGTAGTCTTTACTGACGAAAAAGTTTTTCAGTCTACGGTCAACAGACATATCAGGGTATACAGACCTCGCAATACAAGATATACTGAAAATTTTATCAGTAATTCCGAAAGATCAGGGAGATTTTCGGTAAATGTATGGGCATGGGTGAGTTATCATGGACTTGCGAGTGTGTTGGATTGTAAATGAAAGGTTTAATGCAGTCACTTAAAAGAACATTTTGGAATATATTATGATGCCTAGTGTATCGCAACATTTCCCTAACCAGAGCTTTATTTTTCAACACGACAACTGCCCGGTTCACAGCGCGGGTATGGTCAAAGATTGGTTCCAGAGAAATAACGTGGAAACTTTGCCGTGGCCTTCAAAAAGTCCCGATGTTAATATAATAGAAAACGTGTGGGGTCTAATGACACGAAAAATATATAAAGCAAATTTCAGACCAGCTAACAGAAATGAACTTGTTTCATTTATTGAAGAAACGTGGAACGAGTTAAGTGATGATCTTGATTTTGTGAGAGGTCTATACTTATCGATACCCAATAGACTGAATGAGCTTTTACAAAAAAATGGAGCGATTACTAAATATTAAATAGTTGTAATTGTCTTTTTTAATTAATTATTGTGTACAATAAAATGTTGGAATTAAGTTAACTTGTTATTTTTTAATGAAACGAAGAAAAAATAGAATAAAAATTATAAATATGACACATTTAAGTCTAGCCCAATAAATAAAAAGTTTAGTCTGTTATAATTTGAACACAGTGAACAATAGCTTGCCCTACTTTTTTATGAACTTTCGGGGATTATGGGTAGGTTTACAACACACAATCGATGTCCTACTTCTTTCTGAACTCAACTGTACATCATTTTAGTGAAACCGCAGATTTAACAATGTTTTCCGGGACTAAAAAATATGAATCCGGGATCCGGGGCAACACAGTTAATTCCGGGACAATCCCGGAAAATCCCGGCCATGTGGCAACTTTAGTTGAATTTATGTTTATTTGTAGATATATGCCTAGAAAAATGAACTTGATTTTAGAAGGGGATAAGTTAAGATTAGAAGCTCTTACTTACTATCTCTTTACAATGTTCATTGATGCGGATTTTGAATTTTCTCCCTGTTTGTCCTACATGAAAGGTAGGCAGGTTTATTTACGTTAATCATTAAACTGTGAAAGAAGACTGCATTGTTTTATTTACATTACATTAACTCCACTGAAGAAGGTATGGACTATTTTTTCAATATTTAAATACTCTTTGGTATAACACAAATTGACTTATTTTTATAGTTCCATGCTTATATCCATGCACGAACATAATCCTCTATAATAGCGAACTGATATATCAATCAATAAAATATACAATTAAACTAATATGTATCTAGCTAAAATCAATTGAAACAGCGAACAACAAAACACCTGCAAGTATTGTTTTTGATTAGAATATATACTTACGTAGACGGCACCCTTGTTGCAGGACGCTCTCGTTCTGAAACAAAAAAGAAACCATGAAACAAACATTTAATATATTGCTAAACATAGAAATGACGTAGTTGCGGGTAGTGGGGGTAGCATCCTATCTCTAATTGTCTTCCAAATATAAATATAAAAATATACCAGAAATCAAGCTATCATCGAAGGATATTGGAAACTAGTTTACATCTATGCAACTACAGGTTACAATACCATTTTAAATGAAACTACAAAGATAGAAATAACTAAGAAATAAAATTTTCAAAATAGGTTGTGCTATAATATTCAGAATGCCATTTAATTTTAATAACACGGGCGTTAATTGAAAAAGCACATAAACATGTTCGTCAATATAAATGCTAATTATATGCTCTCCTCTATTACAGATATTAACATAATATTGTATATTAGATGTTTGTGAATCTCAATTTCCGACAGTTAAATGTTAAATGAGCGAGACAGATGGACAAGCTGAAGGAAATTGCATCTTGCTCGTCGTAATATGGGAATGCTCCTTTGATATTATTTTTCTCCACTAGCTATATCGTATTATTATAACGATCTGAAGTACATGCCACCAGACAGAGGTATAGGTAAGTGACAACTTACATCCCTTATGTCCAAACTTCTACCACCAGAACATTTTCGGAATAATTGTTATCATGAAAGTTATGCGGCTATTATCACATCGATACTTTGGGCTTAAGGAAAATAAATAAAAGCTTTACAAAATTGGGTCAAAATTTTTCATGTGTTTTTGTTACTTCAATTTTATTGAAACCATCTTTCTGGAGCTAAGGGAGGGAGTATGAAATATTTTGAAAGACATCAAGGATCTGTCTACCAACTATCAAGCTGTCATAAGATTTTAGTGTGGGTATTAGGTTATAGCGTTTATTTTTAATTAGTTTTCGTAATTTTTTTTTAATTCTAAAGGTAGGTATTTATATTTTATTTTCTATTTAATAACTAACAAACTGTTATAATGTAGTTTTTATTTACAAAATGCCCTTGTAGGTAAGTAATAATTTAAACTAAACATGTAGGTAATTTATTTAATTCCAACGGATCCGCGAAAGAAAAACAAAATCAAATTCGATAACACTGAAACAAAAAAAAAATTAGCTGATTACATCGCCGCGAAAGAGAGATAAACTTACCCAAAGTTATACAAGGGAAAAAATAGAAAAAATTGGGCTGAATTTACTTAACAGTGTTCCGGATGGCAGTGGCGGCTCGTGGCTTATTCTACACGAGGGCTACCGGAGGCTTTTTTTGGGGTGTCGATAAAATAGGCGCATTAAATTTTTTAAAACTTATCCAAGCATTTTGTAATAATTAGGTATATTTTAACTTGATAATGAGGTCGCTAGGGACGGACTTCCAAATTATGATTGTTACAAATATAAACCAACCGAGTTAAAGCAAAATATGGACAATAACTTATATATCTATAAATAGGGATGTACATTTTATTTCCACTTTGTTCGTTGTGCTGGGGGGCTGCAGCCCTTACGGAAGAGCCGCCACTGCCAGATGGTCCTGCCAAAGATTGGAAGCAATGGAGGAAGGTAATCAAACAACAAATTAAGTAAATGAAACTGCAGATTATAGCCTATAAGGTGTTTTTGTTACTTTATTTGTAGTACTAACAAAAGAAAAATATACAAAGAATATAATAAGCCTAAATACCTTCATCTGAGAGATCAAAGGGATCTGCTCTTGGAAGTAATTTCCTTCTAATATCATTGAATGCAACTACTTCACTCACGTTTTGGATTATTTGATTCCACAAAACCAGTCTTAGCAAATCGGAATTCATTTTTTAAAGAAAAAAATACACGATAAAAGACAATACCCACTAAACTTAAACCCGATCGCGACCTCAGTACTAATATTAAATGCATAAAACATAAACATAAAAATAAGGTTATGTTGCCCAAAAGATGCAAAATATTGACCGTTCCTTTAAATTATCCAATATCGCCATAAATTTTTAGTACGTTATCTTGGTTGTTCTACTCCCTGCTACCTGGTTTTCAAGAATTGGGCCCTTGCTCAACAGCAAAAGGTGTTGAGGAAACAGAAGCCCGACATATCGTTATTTCTGTTGTACATGATGTTATTCGCTCAATTCAACAGATTATCTGTCAGACTTACATAACCTTCAGTATTGATTCAAACCTCAAATCCTCATGTTATTTCAGAGCCAATACCGCTCCAGTGTAGCGAATGAAGAATGTCCTGGGTAAGTGTCGCTAGAGCTTACATCCCTTGTAGTATAAGTAACTACATATTTTATAATGTTAAAATAAAAAGATCATTAAAGGTCAGGTGTTCTCTTTGCCCCGGTTTCCATTACAACTGAAGATCATTTACGAATCCGGTAAAAACGAACAAACCGTAATGTTTCAAGTAAAATAGTCGTATGCACTAAGTATATATATACGATGATAAGTCAAACAAATTAGAAAATGGTGGTATCCGAGGTGGTACCTTTGAAAAGGCCACCTGTTCAACGTGTGGCTGGCGTGCCACCTGCACCAGGTGCTAGTACATAATCAAAAGGCACTTACTATATTGATAGTACGAGTACGTAAATATTAAATTAAATATTAAGATATTTTTAAATTGAATACTTTTTGCAACTACAAAATGCATAGCATGGATTTAATTTATATACTTTTTGTTTTTTGAGTAATATATAGGGTGATTCACGGCGAATGGAACATTATTGGCGAACCAGTCAACGGGACGATTCAAGCATTTGATTTTTTGCATAAAAGGGCACGCTCTACCAGCTAAAATTTTTCGACAATGTGGTGTTGCCGTTTCTACTAGAAAGTAATTAAAACTTTGATATTTAAATGGAACACCCTGTATATCAAATTATTTTCACAATTCCTATTAGTTTCTATATATTATACTCTCCTTCTTAAGGGTTGATAGCACAGCGAAGGATCATAGTCGTATAACCGCAATAAACCATAGACGTGACAATAACAGGACCCTGGTATTAAATTACCCAAGTACCTCATTTCATAGTAGAATATTTCCAACTTAGTTTAGTTTTTACGTGTTATCGAAAGATTGCGGGTCTATTATAAAAATGGCGAATAATTATTATAGTCTATCTTTAAATGATGCGAAGTAATAAATCAACTCGTAAATCAATCAAAACCGTCTTCTCCATGGGCGTGCAAGATTTTTCGGCATGTATAGATTTGAATAGGCCTGAATGTTTAAATTTGTGCAGAATTAGTACAAGTATCGACATTAAATTCAAGTTTTGTCTTCAAATATATATTTTATTATTAAATTTTTTAAGCTTAAAATTATGTACAACCGTACCATCTACCTGGAATTCTAGAAAGCAATTTTATCAAAACGAATTAGAGTGCAGGTATGCTCCATTCCACAATAATTCGTTGATTTCCCGACCGCATTAAAATTTAAACCCAGCCATAAATAAGTGCCTTTTGAAAGGGTACAGGTCCTGATTACCTACTAATTTCAATAGTTTAGGTTAGCTATTTTCAACAAAACAACAAATATAAAATAATAGGTAAGTATCTTTATTTTAATCATGTATTTAAATAGCTATTAATATTTATACAAAAATACTAATATATACATATTTATTTAGTTTCTGCTCTAATCATTTTATTCCTTTTTTTTTGTACCTAATCCGGGTTACCTGTTTGCTAATTATGTGGTTAATATGCCGTTATGGGTGCCTCTGATGGAATAATATACCTGTTTATATATACATATACATACCTACCTTGGGTGTTTGTTTCTCAGTGAAACTAGTCAAAGTGTGAAGTGTCAGTGTTCTTTTAATTAAGAAACATGGAGAACTTTAAACAATTGCCTGAACGCCCTAGAGTCGGTCCATGTACAGTAAATGGAAAAAAAAAGTTTTGACCGTTACGATTCTATTAAAAGTAAGAATGCGGATTTAAGTGTTGACAATGCAGTGCAATTTACAGCAGATATGCTTAACGTTGGGAAAACAACAATATATAAACTTTTAAAAGAAGAAAAAAGTGTTGGCGTCAAACCTCCAAAAACTTCTCCAGGACGATCAAAACTTGAGCTGGATGACGTTTTAATGCAGAGAATAAGGCGAAAAGTTCATAGTTTCTTTAAAAAAGAAATTCCCGCGCTGGGCAAAATTTTGTCCTCAATCCGAGACCAGGACTACCCATTTATGTGTAGAAATACGCATTGGAAATTATTAAAGAAAATGGGGTTTCGGTGGAAAAAAACATAATAGGAAATCGATTTTAATAGACAGAAGCGATATCGTATGTTGGAAGAAATTGCTTAAGAAGCATCCGAAAAGCCAGAGAAGAAAACAAAAAAATATTTTACCTAGACGAAACATGGCCAAATGAAAGCCACGCAGTGACTAAATTTTGGCAGGATGAAAATATTAAAAGTTCAAGTCAAGCTTTTTTGGAAGGATTGTCCTCAGGATTAGGACCGCCATCTGAAAAAGGACATCTACTTATTCATCATATTGGAAATTCTGAAGGCTTCATTAAACATGTTCCAATCTAAAAACACAGGAGACTATCACGAAGATATGAATGCCGATGTCTTTGAAGAATGGCTCGAACAAATGTTGGATCTTATACCAAAAGATGCAATAATTGTATTCACTCTAGGCTGACGGAAAAATTACCGACAAGTGCGTGGCGTAAAAGTGAAATAACAGAATTGCTAAGTTTAAGACAAATAGAATTTTCATTAGATTCCTTAAAAAAAGAACTATTGGTACTAGCCAGTTTACATAAAAATACATTCAAAAAATATGTAGTCGATGAAATATGAAATTTACGAGGAATATCTGTGCTCAGACTCCCTCCTTACTACTGCGAATTAAACCCGATCGAACTTATATGGGCTAAAATAAAAAGACAGATGTCGCCAGAAAAAACACGACTTATAAAATGGTGGATTTAGACTCTTTAATGAAGGTATGGGTTAAACCAGTGCGGAAAAGTGGAAAAAATGTATCGATCATGTGATAGAAGAGACCAAAATGTGGCAGGTACATATAATAATCGAAGAAATGGTTGAACCGCTTAATTATAAACGATATTTAATAAAAGTTCATCTTCTGAATCGGACTATGATTAAGCCATGAAGACAAAGTATCATTCGATTTTTGAAAATGTTTTGTTTGTAAGATTCTATATTATATCTTGTTTTTGTAATTATATTATGTAAAATAGTACCACCCATTCTTATTTATTAGTTAATAGGATTTTTTAAATGATTTCATATATGTATTATAAATACCTATGAATATAAAATAATACAATTTTAGGAGAATAGGCATGTTTAAGATTTTTAATTTAAAAACTTCCCCAATACACGCTTTTGGCTAAGGGATTTTCCCAATAACGATGGTAAATTCTCAAATATAACAATAGCTTACGACAAATTCAGGGCGAACCTACCTAAAGAATGCTCATCACAATAGATTTTAAGGGATGGTGTTGAAATTGTTCTTAATACCCCGGTATGTGTTTTGCATAATTAATGAGCATTTATTACTTTGCGCCATTTAAAGATACGACTATAGGGATGGACAGAACCGGCAATTCGGACGGAATGTCAGAACAGTAATTTCCATCCTATAGCTGGACCAAACTGCCAGATCTGGTTCTCTCGCATAGGCAACCAAAAATACGTGTAATGTTTCGTTCGTATGTTTGGAAGGAATGTTCCCCAAGGAATGTTCTGTGTGTTTTGATTGCAATACGCATTCCAGTGTGGTGTGCCCTGCGTGCCCCTATAATTATTTACTGTGACCAAATCTTAGTTGCAATCTACAGGGTGGTCAAAAAATACAAGTATCTTGGATTACTTGAAAAAATGTCTAAAAGATTATTTTTTAAGATGAAACACTCTGTATATTTTTACCGATTTAAAAAGCCTCCGACTGGTTCTCCTTAAACGTCTGTATGTTCCATCCACCATGAATCGTTCTGTATACAAAACGGATTTTTGTGAATGGGGAAAACCAGATCCTTACTTACGATTTCACAAATGAACGATAGCGATCAGATCGATTGGGAAAGAAATTAACAAAATAACGCTTAGGCCGAAATACAAAAGGCTTTGTATGCAAATGCGGGGTGACAGTATGGCCCGTTGATGGTCGAGTCATTGATTTCATAAATATCGCCGCACAACAAAGAATACAAAAGTGTATGGGCCGTAGCGAACGACAATTAGCGGGTTCAGAAAACATTTATAAGGACCTATTTAAAATTTAACGGATTTCCACTGCTTTCACTTTTTATACATCAGTCCTAAAATCAATAATGTAGGGTGGCTTGGTTAAAAGCAACCGTTACAGATAAAGGTAGAATCAGTTATGTACTTGTCTTTCTACTCTGGCATTTGCTATTTTTGGAACAATTTGGTTTAATGGATGAGATACCAGTTGCTTTTTTTCGACCAGTATCTAGGTATAACTCTTTAAAATTTTAGGTAAGCACTTTATAAACTTATTAACTTACAAAAATAACATTATGGTTTCTACAGTGGTCGCTCAACTGCGACAAACCTGTTGGCGAACTACATGCATGCAACTTGCATGGCCATTGAGGCTATTATTACTCATCGATGGGTTAAATTTCAAACAACGGGAGTTGAAAAGGATACCAAAAAATATATTTTATAGCACAGTTCGATTTTCCTGGGTGCATTGGATGTATCGTTGGCATACTACAATTGCAGAACCTTTAGAAAATGAGCATCTTTATTTTAATCATAAACTATATCACCCAAAGAATGTACAAATGCATTAAGCATTCTAAATGTCAATGCAAAATATGGAGGTGCCACTCATGGACGCTTTTATTTGGGGGAATTCTACAGAAAACCTCCATTTAAGAGGTGACAGAAATAGCTGGCTAATAAGAGATAGTGGATATCCACAAGAATCATGGCTTATGACTCTTATTAGAGGTGTGCCAGCGGACTCTCCAGAAGGAAGGTATTCTGCCGCATTAATCCGAGCTAGGAAGTGTGTGTAAAAGTGTATAGGTAGGTAAAAGAAAAATATTATATCGGGATGCGGATCAGTCTCCAAAGAGTTTCCGATAACTTCTGGTGTTCTTCAAGGCTCACATATCGTACCTATATTATTCTTATTATTTATAAATGACGTCATATCTTGTTTTAATGGGTCTGGTGTACGCTGATGACCTGAAGTTTTTCTCCAAAGTTTCTGATAAGAACCATCTGCAGTCGGATTTGGTCGGACAGGTTGGTTGTCTGTGGCAAATCCGACCTTCTACAACCTAATGTGAGCAAGTGTAAGATCTTTTGATTTTACAAAGGCAATTCTCCGACGACACCAATCGGGATATTGTCTTACACTTTAATGATCTCGGCGTCATCTTCGACAAGGATCTTTCCTTCTTCTTGCATGTAATCAACATCATTTTGAAGAGTTTTATATTGCTTGGAAAAGCGAAACACTGGACAAGTTTACGACACAATGGCACTTGGGGCTTTATATATAATGGTCTAGTTCGATCGATACCTAAATATTGTTCCGTGGTATGGAGTCCGAAATATCAATACCACGTCAGTAAAATAGAACACCGACACAGAAAGTATTTGCTTGTCTTCCTCGAGTCTGCCTTTTAGGCCCAATAAGGCGCACCAGGCAGGAGCAACCGTTTTTTGAGAGAGCTCATCGGACTAACTACGGACAGAATGCTTTTATTTCTAGATTGTTACGGAATTATAATAGTTACTTTTCAAACTGTGATATAATTAGACTAAGCATTTGTTCTATAAAAGCTATATAACACGAGCTGAACACTCTTCATTTTAAATTATTTTATTCTGTTAACCAGCCCTATGATCAAACACACAAGTTAACTTTTAACGTACCGTTTCCATGACAACAACCGAAAAAGCCTACTTGTTCATTTTTCACTGTGGTTGAAGAACAGGTAATTTTGAAGTTAGCGTCTAGAGTTAACTTGTGTGTTTGATCATAGCACTGATTTAGTTTTACTGTTACCAATAATTATTTTTATTTTAGCTTTAGGCAAACCATTTCGATTGTTATTAGTCCGTAGTGTATTATTATGAAATAAATAAAATAAATTAGATATTTGTGTAGGTACTTGATTGATTCTTCTATACCGGGTGATGCATGGCTTAGTTGAACATAGGAAATCCCATGTAAATTTTGAGGTGGCTAAATATTGGCTCCCCTGTACATTTAAGAGAAAAATTGTACTAAAATTTTTTGAAGAGGCCGATATAATAAACCCATGTGCCAAGTTTGAATACAGCAAACACCAGCAAATTATTATTTGGCATTGACAAAACGAAAAGTAGCGTCAGTGATAACATTTTCATTGAAGGCACTTTAATTATAGTTAAATATGAGCTATTCCATTAAGGAAAAAGTAACTATGATTAAGTGGTATTATACAGGAAACAGTTTAGGAGCAGTGTATCAAATGTTTTCAATTCAATTCCCTGATAAGCCTATCATTTCCATTTCATGAATTAAGCCTATCATTAGTAAATTTAAGTCCAAAGGTACTGTAATAAATAACTGTAAATGCTCAACTGAGAATGTCAATAGAGCTGAAGAAAGGGGTAAGAGTTCTTGATATTTTACTGCACGTAGAGGAAAATAAAATGATTAGCACGAGAACTCTTGGGCAAGCCGTAGGAAAACATCAAACCACAGTGTTGCGCACTTTATAAAAACATAAATATTTTAATATTTTCCTTAAAAGTATGAAAAACATTAAGAGCTACGGCAAGGTGATGAAGAACGGAGAATGGTATTCTGTTTTCGAAAATCAGGAGATCTGGTATCAAATGGATGGTTGTCCTGCCTATAATTCCCTCATGGTTACTTACTTGCAAAATATTTTTAACGGAAATATTATTGCCCCACGGCATCTAATCCTTTGGCCAGCCAGGTCTCCTGACCTTTCGCTAAACGACTTCTTTCTGTGGGGTCACTTAAAAAATTTTATTTATAAAGATGTCAAATTTGAAAATCTAGACCAGCTAAAAAACTGTATTTCGTTAGAATGTCATAGAATTTCTCAATATCAACTCAGTAATGTTAGAAGTGATCGGTTAGGATATTGTTTAGCTGTAATGGAGAGTTGCTTGAACATTTAATTAATTAATGTTTTTGCGAAAATCTGTAGTCTTAGGTATGTTATGTTAAATTAAAGGCTTAGTAAGAAAAACATAATGGTGTCTTTTATTTTGGATGTGTGATTGCGGGATTGGTGAAACGAAAATATGCTTTTAATGTGAAATAATCTTTATTCGTTACGTCCAGCTTTACGTCAACTTTTGACAATAGCGTCATACAAATTATTTGCTGGTGTTTGCTGTATTACCTAAACTATGAAAATTTCGTAATAATAGAGACTCACTTGAGGTATGGCATATGTTTTTGGGGTGCAGGCTCGGGTTACTTGTTTAGGACTATTTTTCTTCTTCAGAAAAGAGCTATCAGATTCATGCTGAAGATTAAACGACAGGAGTCTTGTCGGCCTTTGTTTGTCCAGAATAATCTTTTAACACTCCCTTGTATTTTTATCCAGGAGACAGCCTGCCTCATTCATAAAAAATATATACATGAAATTCGAGCCACACCGTTTTACTCTGTGCGAAGTACTCACACCACGGCACTTCCTATACCAACCTCTACTTTAGTTAAAAACTCTTTTGTTTATAATGGTAAAAAAATATTCAACCACCTTCCACGACAAGTTAGAAAGATCATGTATGCTGGTGAGTTTAAAACAGAAGTAAAGAGAATGCTTCTAGATAAAGCATATTACTCTGTCTCAGATTTTTTTGCTGATTCCTTCTGAAAACGCTTTTTTTTTTCTTTTTTTTTTTTATGATAAGGCACAGCACAGCAGGATAAATCCTTTATGGCGCTCTAGGAGCGGTGCGTGTGCGCAGAGCGGTGCGTACCTTATTCGTGTTTTCTTTTTTTAGTATTATCATGTATTGTTTATGGGCAAGGTTGTATGTTTTACTTTTTTATAATGTGATAAGTTATGTTATTAGTTAGGATATTGTTTTATTTTTATGGAACATACTTAGACTGTTTTATTTTATTGAACTTCCTTTTTAAACATTTATAACGGTTCCCCATTACGATTTGAATGGTCTTTATAAGTATGTTATAGTTGTATTGTATTTGTATTTGTAGTTTGCTTTGTCAATGAGATTGTCGTCTTATGATAATAAAGCTGTTTTTTGATTTGATTTGCCATCACATTTAATTGAATAAGTTAGGATTGGCCTATTAAAATGTATTCAAACTTGGCACATGGGTTTATTATATCGGCCTCTTCAAAAAAATATAATACAATTTTTCTCTAAAATGTACAGGGAAGCCAATATTTAGCCACCTCAAAATTTACATGGGATTTCCTATGTTCAACTAAGTCGCATCACCCGGCATGTAAAAGCAAACCACACTCAGTATTCTGAGAAATCTACCTGCTACTTCCCGAGCGATTTGGCAACCCCGCAGGCGTTACGTACGCCATACGCCCAACTTAAGTACCTCGGCACCGAGGTGCAGGTGAGGTACCACTATCCACTGCACCGAACGGTTCCTTTGGCCGCCGCCGCGTTTTCTTTGTTTCCGATGGTACTTCTTCCGCTGTCGGCCGGCCGATACCGGTGACGTCGTCGTCGTGGGTTGTTGACACAATCGGGCACTACTTGTGCCTTTTGCTACGCTTAATAAGGCGGTACTGGTAGTATTCCTTACCATTGTCGAGTCGGATAATTTACTGTCCAATTAAAGGATCGTTTTTAGTTTGATAAATCACGGATAAATTGAACTTTGCTCGACAAAGAGTACCGACGTATTCCTAAGTATAAAAGACAATTAACATATCTATTTCCGTTTTAAATTGAAGTAGCAGAATCAGTTTAAAGCACTAGTACAGGTATTACTGATCCGCTTATTTGCCCTTTCGCGAATATTAAAAATAAAAACACGCATAAAATTATACATGGTGTGCATGTAGATGGCGCTTTAAACGTTTGTGGCAAACCAGTCAACGGAGAGATCCACAAATTTGATTTTTTGCTGCATAAAAGAACAGGCTCTGCCCAGCTAAGATATTTTCGGTTTTGCCGCATCTAATAGAAAGTAGTAGCATTATTTAGTAGTAGTACTTTCAAATAGGTAATTGTCAAGAAGAGTTGCAAAGTTGCGATTTTCACAATGGTGAAGTTAACGGAACGAGGAAAAATTGAAATTCTATGCATGGTTGGGTTTGGTGATAAAACACGTACTCAAATAGAAACAGGTTATTAAGATTACATTTTGATATAAATGGAAGAACAGAAACAAAAAAGGAAGGAAGAAAGAGAAGCAAAAAAGAAAGCCAAAACTAAAAAACAGGGAAAAGTAAAAAGAAGGCACACTGATACAAGCTCTAGTTCAGAAGAGGAAGAATGGAAAAGCAGTAGAAGTAGTACGGAAGATATAGATATAACTGCAGAAGAATCAATTGAAATGCTGCCTAAAAAATATCTAAAACCTGGAAATGACTCGTTCAGTTTAAAATTAATGTTAAAAGACACTCTGTAACATAAGATATGTAGGTATGTAATATTATCATATTAGTCATTTTCAGCGTTTTTCTTAGAATTCTCAGAAAATTCTCTAACTTCTCAAAATTAAAGCGGCTGCAGACCTATGTTGATAGGAACCACTTTTATTCAAAAATTTTAAAAATTTAAAGGGTTTAAAGAATTGTAAAGTGTTCAATTTAACAGATTTGAATACCACTTGTCCCTTGTCACTTGCATACGTCGTTTTATAGAAGCCATTTTGTTTTTTGAAAAATGGCTTACGTCGCCATTTTGAAATTAAATGCCTACTTGTTGTATGTCGTTGAAACCACTGACGATAAAGCAAAGATGGACGCCGCATGCTCTTTTATCATAACAAGCAGACGAGAGGTCAGATGCAAAACACCGGCAGGTTCCATGCGAGTTCCACGCTAAAAATATTTGTACATTGTTGCCGATGAGTCCAAAACTTACCCCTTTTGGGTTTTATTTCTGCTTAAATTGACTCAATTTGTAACAATTTGGTATTTACTAGTGCTATGGCCGCGCATAATGCGGGTTTTAAGAAAACCTGTTGACTGGCAGTAGTGACAGTCAATCAAAAATTAATTTTACAGCTAGAACGGTAGCTATATAATTCGGACTATTCGACACTGGTGTAGAGTCCGCAAAATGTGGCAACGTCTGCCTCCTAGCGGTAGCAGGCGAAAATAAGAAAATAAATGTCACAATTTTGACACTATAATTATTTTAAAGCATTTTCGGCTTTATAAATTAATTTAGTGGTGCGATTATTGTGATTTATAGTTTTGTGAGATAATTATAATTTTACAATATGGTGAGACAGTGTCAGGTTTGCAAAATAACCGATTCAGTGCCTGGATTTTCTTTTCATAAGTAAGTATTTATGAGATAAATATTTCATTGATAATTCGACCAACAGTAGCGGTGCATGAAGGTATTTTTTTAATGTCGATGTCAAACAGAATATTAATTTAATTTTAACAGGGCTATTATAAATAATTGCGCTTTAAACAACAAAGTCACTATTGTTTTAAATAGGTTAGATTGGCAAAAATTGTAGAATAATTAATTAAAAATACAATAATGAAGAATATTAATTTGTAAGGTACTTGTTATAAAATCGGCGTAAAAAGTTTAGGTTTATGTTCATTATCTTATTAAACTCCATATTTTAGTTTTTTTATGGTATAAAAGAGCCGCCGGCCTCTCCTGAGATACCACTGGGCATGAAATAAGTGTCCTTGTATTACAAGTTATTTACCATTTATTTACCTACTATTATTTTAAACATTACATACTAATGTACAAATTGTTCAGTATTTATACATTGTTACAGGAAAATGTTCAATCAATAAAATAGATTTCAATTATTATTATATTTAAGGTTTCCAAGTGATCCCGTACATAGAAAAAAATGGTTTACTTTAGTCGGGTTTGAAGAAGATAAACCATTACCACAAAGATCTTTGGTATGTTCAAAGCACTTTAATGAGGACGATTTTTGTATTAAAGAAAACGGAGTGAAGTACTTAAAAAGTGGAGTTAACCCGAAGCCATTCTATGTAGGGAGAAATCAGTCAATTAATATAAGGTACGTGAAATTCTATGAATGAGTATTGTATGGGAAAATTCAATAGGAACAACCATTAAGACTTTTAAATAAACTACTAAATATTTCCTCTTAAAACTTTGCATGTTTTAATTTGTGTAAATGCCTCCTTTAAAAGATTTGCAAATTCCTATCTTGTGTGGTTATAGGGAAAGTAGCTGTCAGCTTTAATATTTTAAATAGGATGATGGTTTTTATTGTGCTTTTATATTTTACTCACACACAGATTTTAAACACATTTTGTTCTGCAGCTATCAGTAAACTTTCGGGTGACCTATACTTCGTGTCAGGCTTAGTAAAAAAAAACGTCCCTTTAACTCTACCTGAGAAAGTTACAAAATATGTGATATTAGACGTTTATATTGTGGATTAGAGAAATTATTTTAATAGAATATAGGTATAGCAATAATATAGCAACTAACATTTTTTTCTTACATATAAATTGAATCCCATTTCTTTCAGTTCTGATTCGACCATAGAGGAGACTCCTCCAAAGAGGTATGTTGTTACAAAAATTAAATGATCTGTAAGTTTTTTTAACCACTTCCAAAAAGTAGGGGTTTCTGTAGTTTCTGACCAATTTTAATCTTTATATTTTAAAGAAAAAAGTTGTGCGGGTGGGGGAAGACAGGTGAAATAAAACTTTTGGAAAAACTATAAGTAACACCTAAGTAGTTTCTCATTTTCGAGGCTAAAAACAGATAAGGGCTAGACTGTAGACCAAATAAGATATTTCAGAATAACGTTCTATATCGTTTTACAGTTTCAAAATAAAATTTTAACAAATTTGCTTACAATTATTATTAAGAGACACGACAAAGAAATACCTAAATATAAAGATTTGAAAAAAACAGAAGGCACTAAAAATGCTCATTTGTATGAAATAATGTAGATAATATAACACATTCTCGATACAGTAATCAACTTACTTATGGTGTTATGCTCAGCTTTTAAATATCTGGGCAAGCAAAAGTAACTACAAGAATGTTGATTTAAATCAAAAATAATATTTATTGCTTTTCGGGATTTTTTAAAGTAGGTTTCTATTTTAAGTCTAGTTTTTTTATAGTCTATCTTGTTTTTTAGGTTAAAGTTATTAGAACAATTATCACGTCCTATAAAAGGTACTCCTTCAGAGACAGACAAAGAGTCAGATGCAGAGGGCAATGTGCCATCAGAGGCTATGGAAATGTAAGCAAAAATGCACCCTTCTTACAAATTGTCTAGAACAGTTTTTTAAAAATCTAATTTTTTCCCAATTAATAAGTTTGTATTAAATTTCAATGGTTCTTTTTAGGGAGTCAATCCATAGACCTAAAAGTATTGGTAGTGGAGGCTATGCAAATATCATTAACATTGCAATATCATTACAGTGGGATCATTCATTGCATTGTCAATTAGGAAGGCTTAAAGTTATTAAAGACACACGAATGGGGTTTAAGTCGCATATAACTTTTGGTTGTAATACCTGCAGTGACATCATAGAACGGTTTGTATAGTTATAGTGCATATAAATTTCGTTACAATGTATTATAAACGAAATAAAACAAATTTTATTGTTGTAATCTTTCTTCCACTTTAGTATTATATGTAATCTTTGGCAATATGTAATACTATTAAGGTTGCCACCTCTCTATATAGGTTTGAGCCCTCAGGCTCCAGCCTACGAGTTATACGTCAATTTGCCCCAGGTGAAGTATTATTTAACACTTAGGTAACAAAGCAAATTCCGACGTACTTATTTGACTAAATTGTAATTTTAAAATATTGTTATTATTTATATGTTTAATGTTAACCTGAGGCACTTTTTTCTCATATTTTTATAATTTTTGGAAGCCACGAATTCATTCGCATGTCGTCATCGTCTATCAAAATATCACTTTTTATTTTCATTCTAAATACAGCAATGCTCTTGCCAGTTTTTAGAAAACGATTTGGCCTGTACCATGGTCACCTATTTTTATATAATTGTTATTGAAATGATATTATTGATAATTTTAACACAACATTTAAAATGCTTTGAAAGTGATACGCCACTGCTAATTCAACCTCGTAGTAGCGTGCCCATGCTATCGTCCTCTTATAAACAGTGAGTTGTAGGCTCGGCGCAAAATTACGTACATGAATGAGATGCATGGTCTATCTTTGCTTTATCGTCAGTGGTTGAAACAGTCATTTCGAGAAGAATTCGATTGTGCAATAAAAATACTGATGACCTATAAAAAAAATTGGCTGTAAAAATAGCTGTAGGCAACCCAAATTTGAAAATAACTTTTAACACAACGCTGTGGTGCTGTACAATTTTCGTTTACATCCGGTACCTAATTTGAATTAGGCATTTCGCACGGTATTTCTTGTCCAAACATCATCCTGCCGAGTTTTGTTCTGGGTTGCCACAATCTAGCTTACCTTTGCTATTGACAACCTGAACTAACCATTAGAAGTAAATTAACCAATAAAAACGGTCTACATCATGTGAGACATGATTGGCTGAGAGTAAAAAGCACCTGTCCTCACCTCCCTTAAAGCTAATAATGCTGATTACGATTTTAAAATAAACATGAAAATAATGAATTTATAGCGGAGAGGGCAAACATATAAAACTTTTACGTTCCGTCCCACATCCATCGCTTTTAACCCAAATTAAAACCGTTTCCCTCTAATTAAATTAAAAATCTCGGGAGATGCCAAAAGGACCGGATTGAGTGGAAACTCGATCATAATAAAAATTGTAAATTAGGAAGTTCTCAATTATTGACTAAAATACTATAGTGATATTAAAGTTGAAATTTAGTGACCATAACTAATTTTTTATTGTTAGATTGTTGGTTGGATGTTGGTCTCAGAAACAGCTGAGATGATCAAATTTTTTATTATTACCGACATTTCGACCTATATTAGGTCATTCTCAGGAATCTACAACTTTATATTTTACAATTTATTTAAGTTTCCTGACACGTGTTTCAACCCTTGCGGGTCATTATCAAAGGCATTATTAGACAATAATAAATTCTACATGTCATTAAAATAAAAATTGACAGATGATAGGTTATTTTGGTCCTTAATTTACAGGTATCGGCCAAAGGTACAACTAAATTACAGGTGTTATTATAGAGGTATTTACATCTAAGTAATAAAATTAAGAAAATGATATTGTGTATAATAATTATGGGTTTTTTTGTTGGTAATTATTGACAGTGTTTATTGCATATTAATCTTAAGTTATTAGGCTATTAAGTATTAGATTGGCACCTGAAGGTATTTCAATTTTCAATTTGATTGTTAACAACATTACATCGATTTTTTAAGGCTTTTTTGATTGCTAATGTTTCTAATAGGTTGAGTTTTCTACCCTTGTGTTGAATATATCGGTTTCATTTTGTTGGATATTGAGTGGTTATTTATTATACAGTGGTCCGCTATTCCTGTTTTATTTTGTTTTTTAAAATTGATGTTTTATGTTCTTTAAGGCTAGTTTTAAAGTTTCTACCTGTTTGACCTATATAGATTGCATCACAGTCATCACATTGTATTTGGTAGACCCCGCTATGTGTTAATTTCTCTTTATTTTGTATGTGGGGGCGTTAATGTAAGATACTACAGGTCGTATGGGTATGTCAGTTTTGTGTATTTTAGGTTGTCCGTACAGAATTGGAGCTGTAGGGTTCATGATTTTAAGTCTATACGTTTCATTGTTGGGCAGTAAGGTATTAATTTTTTTTACTTCGTTAATAATTTGGTTTTGAAATTTTGGTGTACAACTTGTGTCAATTTCTTAACAACTACCTCCCTAAAATTATCAAGTGTACCTCCAAATATGCAGTCAACAATACTTTTGAATTTATAGAACAAACTAAAAATTTAACAATACCCAATAATGCCACCCTAATATCATTCGATGTTAAAAGTCTATTTACCTCTATACCAACGATAGAACTAAAAGATATTATACATAAGGAACTAAACAATAGCCGTACTACGATTAATATACATGAGATAATTGCTCTCAACAACCTGTGCATAGATCAAAGCTACTTTAGATTTAACGATACGTTCTTTATACAAAAAGAAGGACTACCAATGTGCTCTCCTTTGTCACCATTGTTAGCGGAATTATTCATGAAGAACTTTCAATATCACCTTTTTAATTTAAAAAATCCATTAATAAAAAATATATATACATTTCTGGCGCAGATACGTAGATGATGTGTTTTGCGTTTGGACAGGAACAGAGCGACAACTAGAACAATTTCTAAACCTTCTAAATGGCTTAAACACTAAAATTCAATTTTCCATAGAAAGGGAAACTGGCCACTCAATCAATTTCTTGGACCTTACAATAATAAATCAAAACAACCAATTAACCTACCAAATCTATAGAAAACCAACCACAACCGATATAGTTATACCATCAGACTCAAAACATCCCCAACAAACCAAACTAGCTGCGTTCAATAGCATGATCCACAGATTAGTTAACATCCCACTTTCAGAAACTTCATATAGTAAGGAATTAGACATAATACAAACTATAGCCTTAAACAACGGCTATCCAACAGCATTCATAAACAAAATACTAAAGAAAAAAAACTCAGACAAAAACACAAACACTACTCTACCGAGGACGTCCCCTTCCATCAAACGCGAATTACAGTTCAATCAGATATACAGGTCATACAAGCCAAAAAATCTCCAAAAAACTCAAAAACCATAAACTTATCCCCATACAAGTCAATAAAAATAACCTAGGTAAATACATAGCTAATTCAAAAATTGAAAATAAAGACAAATTAACACATAGTCTACCAAATACAATGTGATGACTGTGATGCAATCTATATAGGTCAAACAGGTAGAAACTTTAAAACTAGGTTTAAAGAACATGAAACATCCATTTTAAAAAAACAAAATAAAACAGGAATAGCGGACCAGTGTATAATAAATAACCACTCAATATCCAACAAAATAAAACCGATATATATTCAACACAAGGGTAGAAAACTCAACCTATCAGAAACATTAGCAATCAAAAAAGCCTTAAAAAATCGATGTAATGTTGTTAACAATCAAATTGAAATACCTTCAGGTGCCAGTCTAATGCTTAATAGCCTAATAACTTAAGATAAATATGCAATAAACACTGTCAATAAATACCAACGAAAAAACCCATAATTATTATACACAATATCATTTTCTTAATTTTATTACTTAAATGTAAATACCTCTATAATAACACCTGTAATTTAGTTGTACCTTTGGCCAATACCTGTAAATTAAGGACCAAAATAACCTATCATCTGTCAATTTTTATTTTAATGACATGTAGAATTTATTATTGTTTAATAATGCCTTTGATAATGACCCGCAAGGGTTGAAACACGTGTCAGGAAACTGAAATAAATTGTGAAATATAACAAGTACTACTTTAATTTCCTCTACTATGGAATATCCATTTCACCAAGCATGTAGCCCATCACATATCAATTTATATTTTACGTAGAATAAATAAATAAATACGTAAACATACAATACAATATCATGGATCAGCATGGTATTATATATAATTTTCTTTGGTTTATTAATAATTCTTAATTCTTAATGAATGTAATTGAAGGCCAAATTTTCTAAGAAATATTGTACATTAATTTAATTACAATACAGATTTAAAACTTATCATTACATATTTAGGATGAAATTAATAATTTGTAATTTAATTTTTCTCTTCTTATTTTATTTTATGAATTTTCTTTTATAATTGAAATATCGCCGTAGTGGTATTCTACTTAGACAAACCCAACATATAAACTTTTAACAACATACAATTATTTTAATAACAATCACTAAAGGTATGTTGTACTTACATAAAAATAGATCTGCATTAAAATACTTAAAATTATTTTATACATTTTGCATAACCAAAATTGACAATATAGCCTTTCCATACGCACGTGGTTTATCTCATTTTTATAACTATTGTGTATTACGGGTCCTGTTAGACTTTAAAGTAAGCAGATGCTCCGCTCCACGTGGCTAAAACAATAATAGCACGTGCTTTGATCTGACATGTTTGTCAGGCAAAGTGATTTTCTAATGTTAAAATAAGTGATATTTTGGGGACGCGTGCCCGGTAACAGAGTTTACCACTTTTCCATAAACAGAGCCACGGTTCTTCTCAGGCAATGATCAAAATCTCCAGCAGTAAAAGCGACGTTAGGAAAATTTGCAATGATGAATCAAATTACTTGTAAGTTGTAACGATTGTTAAAGGCGACAGAATAACTGATTGATTGATAATGCTGGTATTTACTGACTCCCAACAGGTATTAAGCCTTAGATGCAAAGCCCACTTTCATGATAATAATTTTTGCTCGCACGGTATATTAAAATTACAACAATATAAATAAAAATAATTTACCTGTCTTTAGTGTAATTTTTAGGGATCAATCCCGGGACCCCGGGTTTTGTTTCTCTGATCCGAAAGTCCCGGGATCCAAATATACGTTCGGGATTGCAAGCTCTAGTTGTCAGTGATATTCTGGATGAAATGAACATTCAACGATTAGATTGGCCTCCATATAGCCCTGATCTAAACCCAATTGTGTAGGTGTGGAACATGGCTTATTCGTAACCGAGAAGTAGAAACCATTCCAGATCTTTGAATGGCTCTTCTTGAAGAGTGGCAAAACTCTCCTCATAGATTTGTTCAATCCTTATCACTTCGCTTGGCAGCAGTTATTAGAGCACCAAGAGGCAATACACGATATTAGTGTTTGTTTATTTGTTTAAGTTATCTGTAATGTTTTTTATTCTTGCTGTTGTTGAAAATTGATAGAAATAATAAATTAAATTGACGGTAATGTTTTTATGTATATTACGTACAATGGAAATGATTCGGCCTGTGACTTGTTGCGTGGTCATACCACATTAGTCTTGTCTCTGTTTTACGCATTGTTTCTTCATAACATAAAATATTGTTGCATATGAATGTGATTTTATGTCTAGGGATCCAGTAAAAAGGGGAAATGTTATGAAAAATTATTGCGGGCTAATTTATCTGGCTTATAAAGGAAATTAATACTTAATTAAGGGTTTCTGTGTACAAAATTTACATACAACACGCGTAAATGAAATAGGTAAATTTAGATATATTTCCATGCATATTAAAAAGTATACCTAATAATTTTGTATTCGGTAAAAACTGGTTATTAAAATATAATCTTTTAACACCTGTTTTACTTAATTATTTTAAAATTTGCAATGTTTCGCCATTTTTGTGACTTTAATGTATACCTAATTATAAATTACATCATAACATTCAAGAGAACTAACAAGAAAAAAACTTATCCAACTTTTGCCGTCTAAAAATAGTATATTATTTAATTTATGTGTGTTGATTGGTCGCGAACATGGGAGGTAATGGATTCATTACTACACCTATACAGGGTCGTTGGTATGTATGGAAACGATCGATTATTTCTTAAAGTAAAACAGCTAGCAAAAATAATTACGACAAAAGTTTTAGGGTTTTGTAAAGTCTATAAAAATTTTAAAAGAATAAGTATACATGATAAGTCAGAAATAGGGAATGCAATCTCGTTCTCGCGGATCTCGTTCTCGCGAGATCTCGGCCTTTTTTAGCGAGATTGATCTCGGACGAAAAAAGGGCGAGATCTCGCGAGTTTAACGAGATTGCACTCGAGCATAAAAACGTCTTATTCAAAGCGCGTCAAAGCACGGACTCGGAACTCGGACTAACTGACGAAGTTTTTGTCGGTTTTGTTCGGTGCGCGGGATTCCCGGGAGGCAACAGGCAACGGCCTGAGGTAGCGGTCGCGGGACGAGGTGTCTCAGATTCGTTTGACCGGTCGAAAACGAAATTAAGCCGACGTGCAGCGTCATCAGGGCGCATTTGTTTTGTTTACTAATAGGTAGTTGTTGCTCGCTAACGTGATTGAGTTTGATTGCATTCGAGTATTTTTTTTGGTTATTTATGCAAAAAAAAGTTTCTTATGTGATTTACGAGTAAAGTAACGAACGATGTCGGCGAATATAGTTTATAAAGACTATTTGAGTGGGTCGGAAGTATGGAAATACTTTTTGAGAGCGGAAAATGGATTGAGTGCTAAGTGCAAACTTTGTAAGAAGATTCTTAAAACCAAAGATCGATCTCCGCGTGGCTTACATGTGCATTTAAAATCGATCCATAAAATTGACACGAAAACGAAGGATGTCATATCACCCCCGCCGTTGCCGCCACCATCATTAAATACTGGGGCTACTAATCAAAACATGGAATTAGTAACAGCATCCGCATCTACGTCGAATGTTAGTCCAGAATCACCAGGATCGTCGGATTCGGGACCAGTGCCACCAGCAGGAAAGAAGAGGCAAAAAATTACTGATCATTTCCTCCCGGTTGAAGATACTTCTATGGAGAAAAAAGTATCAAGAATGGTAGCCAAAGATGGACTACCTTTCCGTGTTTTCTGTACTTCCAAAGATATGAGAGATCTCTTCAATTCTTCGGGACACAAACTGCCTATGTCCCCAAACACAATTAAACTTATAGTTATGAATTATGGCATGGCACTGAAAATGAAAATAATGCGTGAATTGGCTCAACTGAAGGAGAATGATCACAGATTTACGCTAACATTTGATGAGTGGACTTCTTCTATGAACAAGCGATACATGAATGTGAACGTACACACATTTTTGAACGGAAATGCTCTGTTTTGGAACTTGGGGCTAATTCGCGTCTATGGAAGTATGCCTGCTGAAAGTGGTGTCAGTATTTTGAAAACAAAGTTAAACGAATTTGGCCTTATTCTGGAAAAAGATATTATCAATATTACTACAGATGGGGCAAGTGTGATGAAAAAGTTGGGTCGATTGATATCACTTTCACATCAGCTCTGCTATGCCCATGGAGTTCAACTTGGCATAATAGATACTATCTATAAAAAACAAACTGATGTTGAGGAACCTGTAATAGAATCTGAAAATGAGGAAAACGACGATGAGATTCCTTTGGAAATGGACGAAATTTCTAGCACATGCTTAGACTCAGAAGTTGATGTTTTTCATTGCTCTATGCCCAGAATAGAAGTAGACCTGGATGCAGAATATGCAGGTATTATTGAGAAAGTTAGGAAATTGGTGAAACTTTTTAAAAGATCACCTACTAAAAATGATATTCTGCAAATATACGTAAAGCAAGAATTTGGAAAAGATATTAAGTTACAACTTGATTGTAAAACTCGATGGTCGAGCCTAGCAGACATGATTTCTACATATATGAGAATCAAGCTGTCTGTCAGCAAAGCTTTGATCGACCTCAGCCTGGAAGCCGATCCGAACTACTCTTTGAATGCGGAAGGACATGTAGTTTTAGCGAACTTAGACAAGGCATTTCAACCTGTAAAACTGGCTGTGGAGGTGTTATGTCGTCAAGATACAGACTTGGCTATCGCAGAAACAACACTTAGGTTTATGATTCGCAAACTAGAAGAGCTAAAAACTCCATTGGCAGAAAAACTAGCTGGCTCCTTGAGAAAGCGCATTGTTGAGCGTCGGACGAATTTGACAGCATGTTTGTTGTATATTAGAGATCCAGCTAAATACCAAGCAGATAAAGAAGAGTTTGCGAAAGACGAAACATTTAAATTGCCTCCGAAAAACGTGATTCGAACTGAAATCAAATCACTTATAGAGCGTTTGCATCCGCAATATAGTCTGACTAATCCACAGACACAGACAAATTCAGAATATTCAGATCCATCTTGGTCGATCGCATCAACATCAGCTGCCACCGCTAATGATATAGCTGAATTTGATGATGACGAAAATGAACCGCTTTCATCTCTTGCTAAGAGTCTCAGAAAGAGTGAGACACGCAAGAGTATTTCATTGCAAGAAGAACTTCAGGAAACATTGACTGCTGCGTTCAAAGAACCTAGAGACAGAAAACTAACTACGAATTCTCTGGAGGCATTAATCAAAAAGGAAATGAATTTATACGAGTCCGGGGGGTCAAAAGGCGAACTTTTACAGTTCGTGGATAACTGCCTAAGATCTGTGGTTCCATCTAGCGTTGAATCCGAAAGGGCCTTCTCAGCGGCTGGTTATCTGGCCAACAAAATAAGAAGCCGTTTAGCAGACGATACATTGGACATTTTGTGTTTCTTAAGGAGCTACTTTCAAAAAAATTTGTAATAATGGCTTTGAACTGAACAAATTTTTCATTTGATTGTGTTGTGTTGATTTTGTTGTTTGATTGTATACTGAGTAGATATAGTTTTCTTTGATAATAATATCTCAGTCACAGTATCAGTTTAATAGTCAACTCAACTTATATATTAAGTTTCATTTTTTTTCCTTCTCGTTGTTTTGTTTGTTATTGTTATAAAAGAACTGTTTTATTACTAAAATATTTTTATTTGTTATTTGATAGATAGATACGTACATCAAAGTTTAATACTTATAAGTTTTTTAAAACTTGATAGACAGATACGTCGATACGTCAAACAATGTTTAATGCATAAAAGTCTATTAAAAAAGTTCGTGAAAATTAATGTTTATCTTATAATACCTATAATTTTTATTATTTTTTTCTTAATTTATTCAAATATTGTGATTATTTGCAAAAAAACGCACAAAACTGCCAATCTCGCGAGATCTCGAAATTGGCGAGATCTCGCGGTATTGTTATTCATAAACTCGCGGGATCTCGCTGAGCCCCAATCTCGCGAGATTTGCATTCCCTAGTCAGAAAGCCGTAGGAAAACAAAGTTACCTTTTTTTTAATGGAATACCCTCTGTCTTAGAATATTTTTGGATTTAACATTAAATTACAATTATTTTTTAATAAATACATTATAAGTCTAACTAAACCCAATAGTTTCTGAGATATCGACTATTAAAAAATTACATTTTTGAACTTTGACAGCCTCTAGCTTTCTAACGGTACGTCTTAGAGTAAAACGACTTACATATCCCGATCTTAGTTTTTTATTATCTTCCTACTGGTGTCAACTTCCGGTTAAACCGGATGTAACTCAAAAGCCGGAAATATAGTACTTCCGGTTTAACCGGAAGTTGTTATTTTTGGGAAGATAATAAAAAAGTAAGATAGGGACATGGAAGCCATTTTGCTCTATGGCATAACATTAGAAAGCTAGAATCTGTCAAAGTTCAAAAATGTAAATTTTCAAAAGTCGATATCTCGGAAACTATTAGGTTTAGACTTATAATACACTTATTAAAAATAATTGTAATTTTATGTAGAATCCAAAAATATTCTAAGATATAGGGTGTTCCATTAAAAAAAAATTCACAGCCCTTTACAAAGATGCAACCGGGGAGGACATTGAAAATGCCGAAGCAGAGTGCAACGCTTGTGACTATTGTGAGATTTGAGATCTGCGAAAACTCATAGATTTGTATGTAATATTTAGGTAGTTGATATAAGTTTTATTGATTTATAATATAAAAAATAGTAAAATAAAGGTTATAAACTCTAACGCGCCTCTAACTCTCGACTTGGTCTGATCCCGTCGTCCTTCGTCCCTTCTCCCTTCCCCGTCATCATCGGGCCACCGGCTCGGCGGCGGCGGTTCGCGTAATTCCGTTTGTGGATCATTTTAATTCGGTGTCGTTAGACTGTGTGACGTATGAGACAAATGCAACACAAGAATTTCGTTGAATTCCGTACCCATACTAACGTGCCCGTGCGATAATATAAACATTTTTAATGTTAAAAGTAACTTTGTTTCTCTACGGCTTTTCGACCCATCCTGTATAGGTACTTATTCTTTTTTAAATTCTAATAGACTTCAGAAAACCCTAAAACTTTTGTCTTAAATATTTTTTGCTAGCTGTTTTACTTTAAGAAATAAATCGACCGTTTCCATACATACCAACGACCCTGTATAAACCTAGTTACTTTCAGAAAAGCGAGACGTGATAAAAGAATTAATAAATAGCTCAAGAAAACTAATCCTATGGTAATCTTATCTTATTCTTAGAAATACTATGTGCACCGACAAGCTATTTTAAAGTTCCAAGATATTTGTTCAAGTCTTTCATCTTGCACGACGATGCAACTTCCCGAATCAGTTACTAAACGCGAAAACTTTCACGAAGTTTTTAATCTCCAAGTTTCTGTTAACTTCGAGATAAACTTTAACAGGTTCTTATAGTTTTCTTAACTTCAAATGGTCTGGATTAAATCACCATTAAATTTAGGAATGTCTCGCTTAGCGTTAAAATACAAGTCTCGTTTTGAAATTAATTTGAACATTGAAATTTGATATTTGGGCCGTATGTATACCGGGTGGTGCACCGCCAGACCATAGGAAATGCCCTGTATATTTTGTTACCCTCAAATATTGGCTCCCCTATTAATTTTACATCAAAATTGTATGAGACTTTTTTGAAGGTCCTTGCATTCTGAACTCGCCCACCAAATTTTATTATTTTCTAATAAGCCAATTAAATGATCAGAGCCGCATTTAATTTTAGGAATTTTACAAACAGTTCTTTCTTAAATAACTTTTAATTGGCTTATTAGAAAATAATAAAATTTGGTGGGCGAGTCAATCATTACGATGGCTCTGAAGGGCAATAGGCCTGTTTAAAATACTAAATAATTGCCACATTCTGGAAATTTCCAGATACTGAGTGGAACTTTTCACTATTTTCATCCTGCCAAATTTTAATCACACTGTGGCCTTTATTTAGCTATGTTTCGTCTAGGTAAAATATTTTTTTGTTTGCTTCGCTGGCTTTTCGGATGCTTCTTAAGTAATTTCTTCTCCAACAGACGATATCGCTTCTGTCTATTAAAACGATTACCTATTATGTTTTTTGCACCGAAAACTCATTTTTTTTTAATAATTTCAAGCATATTTCTACACATAAGTGGGTAGTCCTGGTCTTCTCGGACTGAGGACAAAATATTGTCCAGCGTGGGAATTTCTTTTTTTAAAAAGAAACTATGAACTTCTCGCCTTATTCTCTGCATTAAAACGTCATCCGCTCAAGTTTTGGCCGTCCTGGCGAAGTTTTTGGAGGTTTGACGCCAACACTTTTTTCTTCTTTTAAAAGTTTATATATTGTTGTTTTCCCAACGTTAAGCATATCTGCTGTAAATTGCACTGCATTGTCACATGTCTTATTTAAATCTATACATGCCGAAAAATCTTGCACGCCCATGGAGAAGACGGTTTTGATTGATTTATTACATTGCATCATTTAAGGATAGACTATAAGACAATAAAGTTAATATACTTAAATATATAGGTATATACTTAATGCAAAACAAAAACCGATGTACGCTATACCCTTCGTGTGACGTCAGTTATCGACAGTGTTGCCAGCTTGTAACCAAAATATTCGAGTGAGGGAATTACACGGTTCTTTTTTTATAAAAACAAGAATAATATACAAAAATTTCCGATAGTTTACATATTTGTTTGCAGCATAATACCTTTTACCATCAACTTTAGTAGATCTAACACTTCTTTTATTTTCATCTTGCCAAGATCGATTAATGGTGCCATTCTGAAAAATCCATGTTTCATCCAAGAAAACGAATTGGTACAAGGAGGCTTCTTTTTCTTTCATATATTCTTTCAAAAATACCAGTCGTTTGAAAGCTACATGGGAAAGTTCTATAAGCCCTCGCCTCGGTTCATCTTTTTTCCATCCGAAGCCTATTTCCTGTAAGAGGCTTCTTAAAGAGTTAAGACAACCATCAAACAGTTGTCTGTCTTTTAATTTCTTATAATAAATAAAGACACACTAAGTCTCGGTCTCAGTCACATTTAAATCAGGTCTCTTTGAGAATGGCGGACTATTTCTTTGAATTTTAATTTCTTACCTTAAGTTATCAAAGTTACATGATGTTCTAAAAAAAGTTACAGCTTATGAATAACCGATGTAAAATATTATAATTTTTAAATAATACAACTTACTTGTTTCGTACATTCCATAAATAGTGTCACGGATAGAACTTATATCCAATCTTTACACATTTATAACTCTCTTTGAATTAAAACGTTTGATTTAAGGTGATTCTAATAATTTATTTTCCTTAACTGTTGTTGAAATTGCGCTTACACTGGAGATATTCAAATTTAGGGCAGCTCTTTGCACCGACTATTTAAATGCTTCGGCATGTTTCACAAATTGTAAACAACGACTAATCGACAGAGATATGTATGTGCACTTTTGTTTCTCTTGATAGAACAGTTCTTTAGTGCTATTTATGAAAAGATCTGGAGACAATTAAGGTTAGTTTTGCATGAAACGTCAAACCAAGTTAACGAACGAGCTGGCGCCACCGCACCCTTTGAAGTTGTGTTGCCAACTATCGGCCAATATAATTCAAATTATGTTAATTTTTACAAGCTTAAATAAACAAAATATTTGTTATAAGTGGGTTCGTATCAAAGAAGAATACTTTAAGTTTGTAGTAAATTCAATATCGCATAAAGTTTTAATACTTTTTGCCGAAATTTAATTTCCTCGTGCTTTCTTACGGATTTACAATTATCAGCCGATTGACGACGTGCATCGGTTTTCGCTTTGCATCAACTGTAGCGTTTTTTTGTACACCATAATAATTGCATACGTATTAATACTATTAATAGAAACTCAAACGTCCACCACTGTCATAAGATTTATCCTAAATTATCGGCTTGCTCTATTCTTATAACTTTCCTATTGTGAAAAATAAAATTACGGGCGTGTCAATCTTTACAATGTCAAAACTACCTGATGTATACTGAAAAGATATACTTTCGGTCTAAAACTAATATGTTCACAATGTAGGTAACCCAAAATTTCTATTTTGCATTTACATATGAGGGTTAGTTATTATATAAACTTAATATTAAACCAAAAAATAATCCATATTGTATTGTAAAAACTGCCCTTAGCATAGTATAACAGAAATTCGTGTACTATTGGATGCATCTTATACATTCATGAAAATTGCATAAAGTACGATGAACCATTCGTATCATAAATGTTTTATTTGTTTCATTCGCATTTACTTACTATAGCTAGCAACTGCCAATCATTTCAGGTAGATGGAGGTTTCAGGTTACGGTAAATTATAAGCCATTTTCAAGCTATATTAAAGTCGGGTCTATTGTGTTCGCCGATGTGGACGTTCAACCGTATCTTTATAAACTTCTTTAAAAACGTTTATTTACTATAAATGGCTGACGTGGGCGATTAAATCATTTTTCTCGAGATTTTTCTATATAATTTTTATTTAAAATTGTTATTGTTACTTTTGGAGTAGTAATGGGTATATTATGGTCAAGTATGGGGTAAATGTAAACACGTTCAGTAATGATTTTAAATGTACCCCTATAAATTTTAAAGACAGGCCAATTCGGGACAGATATTATGTAGGTACGGTATTTGATAAAAAGTACAAATAAATAAAGTACCTAACTATAATATTGTTTTAGTTTGATGTCTTCTTTAGTTAGATCCCTTCAAAACTTTAGTATTTTGCTTTGTACCGTGTGACGTCGACGTCTCAAGCTGAAGAACGTTCATACCTTTATAAAAACTGTAAGAATGTTCTTACAGCAAATATTATAAGAATAACATACACAGTGTGTAAAAAGTCCCGGACCGGTCAATTATTTAGAAAATGGCGCACAATATAATTGTGAATATGTATTCTGACTTTCGGTATAAAAGTTGTAGGACTTAAAAAATCTATAAAACTAGGACACCTGTAATTATACAGGGTGCCTCAAACAGTCATGGTAAACAAAACAACAATTATGAAACATGTCATATGGCTAAACTCATTAGTTTAAGAAATATTTTGAGTTAAAGGACATAAATACAACAGGTAAGATATTACCCACATTTTGCATTTTTACAAGCTGGTACCAGAATGTTTTGCGTCACCGTCATACTAATTTCTGAAAATGTCTCTTAACGAAAGGGAACGTATAACTTCACTAATGATCAGAGGTTTTGAAAACCGACAAAGATCATTTACCGAAACAAAGCAATTTTTCAATATAACTTTTCCAAACCGACAGCCTATATCAAAATCTAAAGTTGTGAGAATAGTTCAAAGATTCGAGGAAACCGGGTGTTGCAGAGATAAAATTCGTTCCGGATGACCAAAATCGGCAACCAGTGATGAAAAAAAAATTAGAGACATTACTTCATTTTGTTCAGGATCCACATTTGTCGTTGAGAAAAGCTGCTACCCAAGTTGATGTATGTTTTAAATCAGTTGAAGTTATTTAAAAAAACAGTAATTTTTACCCCTATAAAATAACTTTAGCCCAGGAATTATCAGAAGACGATTTCGAACGTAGAATGGAATTTTGCGAAGTAATGATGCAAAAACAGGAAGAAAATAACAATTTTTTTAATCAAATAGTTTTTTCGGATGAGGCAACATTTATGTTAAACCGGAATGTCAATCGACATAATTTTCGTTACTTATTGAAGAATGTGAATCTATTAACCAAGAAATGTTACAAAACGTCATCGACACATTTTATTATAGCCCATTGTCAAACTGTGGCAGGGGGACATTTTCAACATTTAATTATAAACGACTTACTTAAATTTATTTTTGTTCTTGTAAATTTGTTATTAATTTTACTGCTTGTATTTAATTTAATTGTTATTAAATTTTTGACAAAACTTGCGTGAGTACATTTAGTACAATTTTTATGTTTTTTTACAGTTTTAACCCAAAACATTCTGGTACCAGCTTGTAAAAATACAAAATGTAGGTAATATCTTACCTGTTGTATTTATGTCCTTTAACTCAAATTATTTCTTAAACTAATGGGTTTAGCCATATGATATGTTTCATAATTGTTGTTTAAAATGTTTAGAGGAATTAGAAAACGTGATTAAAAAGGGGCCATTCCATTTAAATAAACCAAAGTTTTGTTTACCATGACTGTTTGAGGCACCCTGTATAATTACAGATGTCCTAGTTTTATAGATTTTTTCGAGGATTTTTTTAAGGCCTATAACTTTTATACCGGAAGTTTTTTTATATTGTGCCCCATTTTCTAAATAATTGACCGGTCCGGGACTTCTTACACACTGTGTATTGTATATTACAAAATTATTTTAAGTTTTTATCAGCTTAATCTATTATTTATTGAAGAAATAATAATGATTCCTGTCGCGGAATATCTTAATAAATTATAATTTAATCTAATTATTCAAGCCGACCTCGGTAGTCGGGCGGGCAGCGTTCCTGCTCGTAAAGGAATTTGAAATGTGTGTGCTCGGCAATCTAGAGGTCCGGGGTTCGAATCCCAGCTAGGGCATGGATGTTTGTGGCGTTTGAAAAAAAATTGTAAATAAATTTAAAAAGTTAAGTTAACATAAATGGGTAGAAAACTTCAAAAGAAAACAAAAAATATTTGGTGTGCTGTGCATCTGAGATGCGTCAGGCGTGTGCTGATTGTTCATCATTAGCGTACCATTGTAAATGCGATTTTTAAGATGAATATGCTCACGCGTTGTAATTGTTTTCATGTTTATAAATTTAGAGACGTCTTAAGCGAGCTGTTGCGTTTAGTTTATTTTATTTCCATATAATTCTGTATTATCTTTTAATAAAACCCGAGATAAAACCTAAATGTATAATAAAAAAATCATATTCAGAAAAGTTGCACGCACGTCTATGACACGCTGCTTAGAACTCTAAATTTATGGCTTTTATTGTCCCTTTCTCTACACCTTCCCGTGGTTTGCCGCTCACAGCATTAGTGACGTCACGCGGCATGATCCCAGACGCGGTCGCGCGCTCTCTCAATGATAAACATTTGACTTCAGTTTATAAAAACAATTATTTCGCGCTAATCCGTAATATAACAAATATGAATAATTTATTTATTTTATAAAGAAATTGACTCGCTGATTTTGTCTTTGAACACAATGTTGTGCTCCCCAAACGATTCGGACTCAAGGCAGAGCATTGAACAGTGAGACAAACAACGAGACCGGGATTCAACAAAAGGGCACCCGGGCTCGGTTTTCTTTGACGTCAGTAAAGCGTTTGATAAAGTCTGGCAGTGCGGCTTGATTCTAAACTTTATTAGGCTCAGAGCGCCGAACTATTTAAACATTATTCAAGCTTTCCTTGACAACAGATTATTTGCAGTTTCGTCAGAGAACGCGATTTCCAATACTTTAACACATCAGGGCAGGAGTGCCGCAAGGCACATGCACCCCTAGCTTCGGTGCTGCATAACATTTATACTCACGACATTATTGACACCAACTGTAATAAAACCCGACAAATTTGCAAGAACCCTGTAGACAGGGCCGGTAATAATAAAACAACAAGGTAAAAAGATAATTACCTACCTACCTACCTGAATGATATGATATGAAATGTAGTTTAGGTTAGTTCATATCCGTTTCGTAACCGTGCAGTTGTTATATAATTTTGATCCTATTTTTTGTTATTCGGAAAGTGCAAAAAAATGTGGTGTCTGATGCCAAGGAAAATGTGTGTTTATTTATTGAACCGGGCGTTTAATGTAGGAGCAGCTGCAGCAGAAATGTCTTCATTAACGAAAATGCCTTTGCCTACAATCTATAGGGAAAGATATTGTGACAAAAAAGTACGTGGTAAAATACAGAACTACCTATATATTAAAAAATGAGATCTACTTGGAATATTAAAAACATTTAATATTAAGAAGAAATATGCATACATTTATCTGTAGCTTCCCAAAGAATGCGGACAAAAAACGTTCGGCGGTTTACCATGTTGCCACATACCCTTACTTAATTATAATTTAATACTTGTTAGCAAGGAAACCCTAGAATTAAATGTATTCATTGAAAATACCTACATAACAATAATTATTATGTAAGAAACTGAGAGCATTTTAATATAATTCATTATCATTGAATCAATCTTAAAGCTGTTTTTTTCATGCCGAAATATAATTTCCTAGTTTTATTGAATGTAAAACATGTCGCTGTGTCATCATCGCCATGTTTTAAAAGATTGTGCTTCTCCTTACCGATACGTCGTAGACACAGACTCGTGTGTAGACCTCTATGTGATACCGCATCGATATGGGGCATAGGGTTCTACGTCTTCCCCCCTATTACTGTATCTTTAACCCAATTGAGCATATGTGGCATCAAGGAAAATCAAATGTTAGAGCAGAAAACACTGTTCCGACTTTAAGTGCAAGTTTTGTGATTAGAAAAGGTATATACAGGGTGTCAATTTGAAAACTTTCAATGCAAATATCTCGAAAACTACAAAAGTTAGAACAACGCGATTTGGTATAAATGTTATTTGGGTAGGGGGAACTAGAACCACCATACTTTAGTCAAGGGGTCAGTCATCCCCTAGGCGTTCCACACCACCACTTTAAAATTTCAAATGGCAACACCCCCTTTGTTATACCTCAAATGAAAGGTCTCACTGAGTAGTATTTAGCTGCACAAAAAATATCGACAGAAAAAAAAATTGTTTTTCAACTTGTATATGCAGGGTGTTATTTAATAAGTGTCCGATATTTTACAAGCCCCTTTTTTGAGATACAGGGTATTAAAAATTTATTTTTATTTTTGTTTCCTGTAAATAACTTTAGAAATATGTACCTAATGTCTAAATTTGGACGAAAATTGGTATCTAGGGGTTTTTTTAAATGCGAAATTCGAATTTGATGTTAGTATGGCTCCCAGTTGTAGTGGGCGCCACCAACGTGTCTTTTTACTCTTTTGAGGAGCCATAACTTTTTTATACGTGCTTGCATTACATTTTTAAGTAAAAAAATGGATTTCTTTATCATTTTTACATGAAAAAGGCATACTTGGCAGAAGTCGCTACGAGCAAGCGTTCTCGAGAAAAAACATAATAAAGAAATAAATGGCATTTATTTGCATATCGCTATGCCCATATCAGAGTTTGATAAAATAGCATTTATCTCCTAAACAAAGCCGAAATTAGAAAATTATGAAAATGTACTTTGCATTAGCCAATAAAGTGCCTACATAACAGTGTTGTCAAAAGAGAAAACGGCAGTGGGGTATCTACATACTCTCTGTTCCTGTTAAAAGTTGTAACACCCTGTACCTCAAAAATGAAGAGCTTGCGGACCCATGCTTATATGAACTTTTCAACTTATAGATAACTGAGGAATCGTCCTGTAAAATATCGGACACTTATTATAACACCCTGTATATTTATAAAGTCTGTGCGTTTTAAGAAGTCCGCTAAGCCATAAAACCTCTTGAGCATTATGTCGGTGGCTCTCAAACAATAAATTATATTGAAGGCAATTTTGGATGTTGATGAATTACATTTTCTAAATAAAATAATTTAAAGTAAATAAAAAATTAGTTTAGGTAAAGAAAAATAATAATTTTTTAGCTTTTGTAGTATTCAGACAAATTAGTTTTACGAATTCTTTTTTATAAAGTTTTGGTTCTAAAAAGAACCGATTTTGTAGTCTTGCGACAGAACGTACCTACTTGTAGATAGGTACTACTAAAAGTAGTCTTCCTCTGCATTTGAAATTTCACCCATGCTTTCAGACTCATCAGAATCAACATCATCGTCATCATCATCATCATTCGTAATAATTAACGGTCTTACTTCGTCTATAACCTGTTCTGTCTCATAAGATTCAAAAATAATTTTTTCTGTGTGTTCAATGCATTTCCGCCATTCTTCTTTGCCCGCTTGGCTAAGCGCCTCCTCCCATAACTTTATAACGCTAGGCTTACCGATATTTTTACAGGCATGTTTGTCATAATAGTTCTTGCTAATACCCCATACCAATTCAATTGCGTTGTAATGACAATGGTAGGGCGGCAATCTCAAAACTTGATGTCCATATTTGAGGGCTAATTCGTCAACAACATACTTTTTTTTTAATGACTGCTCTTTACACTTGCTTTTTTATATTTGAAACCCATATGTTTTAAGATGATGGACAAACTGTTAGTTCCAATATCGCAAAGTATTTTCTGCTTTATCTTTTCAAGAATAGCTTTGAGGGTAACATATTCCTTGGCTTTATACATATCATAAACAATATTCCTAATAGAGAGTTTTATCCCTTGGGATAAATCCAAGGTTTTTGAATGGAGTCGAGCCCTTTTATATGGTCTGTCCAAATCCTCTTCACTCTTTTTTCGAAGTCTCCTTAAGGTCTTCTCTGAAATGCCGCAAGCATCAGACGTTCGTTTTTGCACTGCCAAAACAGACTCTAACGGGCCCGAGTTATCTTTTTCTAAAGTAAAATAACGTTCCACTTGTAATACCAAACGGCGTTCACCTGGAGATAAATGCCTTCTAGGCGATGTGCCACCTTGCTGAACATTTTCCATAACTTTGCTTAATAACTGATTTTAATTCACACACAATGAGAAACAAACTAGTAGTGAAAAGCACAACTACTTATTTAAAATAAAGTAGAACATACCATCCCGCACTTCAGCAAATTTTAATTATTTCTTGGAAAATTGTAATTATTATGAAGATTTAATTATAATAATCCCAAAATAATGTCATTATCGGAAAAGTATATACCTGACAAAATCTTTAACATATTTAACCATCCCGCACTTGAGCAAATTTTAATTGGATCTTGGAAAATAGCGATTATTATATAGATTTAACTATAATAATAGCAAAATAATTTAATTATCTATTTAATTATTATTTATGCTCAACGCGTAATTCTAAGATAATTTTGTTTTGAAACCACTGATTTCGCCCAGTAATAGAAAACAGTAAACCAGTGGGATGTTCGGTGTGATCAAGTATAGCGAAGGTGCGAAGATATTGTAACTTAACCGACTTACTGTTTTAAAAGCGATAACATCCCTTGGTGATTTAATCCGATATCGGACTTCTTAAAACGCACAGACTTTAGCATATAAAGTTAGAAAAATTCTATATTTTACTAGAGCCCCTTGTTATTAATGTAGATAAACAAGACAGTAATACCTAACCTGAACCGAATTAAACCTGTAATTAAATTAAGCAATAACTTTTAATTGTACAAATAAATCAAATGACATAAATCAATAAACAAGCTGTAATCTTGCGCTAAACAAGATTTTAACCACTTTGCCGCCTCCCAAGAATCTTGAGATTTTATATTTATATTTCATTGCTTTTTTGTTGGAAGGCAACGAAAGAGCCTGGAATCGACTTTACTATTTGGTCAATTAGAAACTTATAAGCATTTAAAATTTAAGAAAAATCATACTGTTTAATTTGTTTACGTTTATCCTACTTTATTAACATTTTTATTATTCTACCAAAATTACGACATCACAAATCATGTTTAAATTCCAAGACAACGTCTCATAAACTTAAAAAAAAAGGAGGAGAAATGATTTTATTTACTTTTTACTTTATTACTTTACAACCCAAGTTTACAACTTAACTTTCTATTTGCCGTGTATACCTTCTCGAAAACCTGCCCTGATTATAAAAAGCCACGTCGCCCCTATTTAAGAAGTTTACTGGGGTTCCTGTCAGCTGCTCCCTTTTATTACTTGAGGCCTTGCAGCAGATGTATTTGTGTTGCCGACAACCACTACTACAGCTAACTTGATTTTTTATCAAGAGTTTCATAAAAATGTACCTGCTTATCGTAGTTTTGACTCTATATTAACCGAAATTTTGATCGATTTCGGTTGAATTTCATTTGCGTTAAGAAATATCTACATAAAAAAAAAACAAAACTTGCTTGTCTAATTAAAATAAAGGTAGTATGTATTCCTAGAGAGGTAATCAGTCTTTACACGCTATTAAAATTTTCGGAACGATATGAGAAAAGAACACGAATGAAAAGTGTCGTAGGAATTAAAAACAAAGTTTAAACTGCATGCTCAAGACCACTAATAAATGTCAAGTTTTATTGACCATAAATTATAACAACTAAATAAGTGAAATAAATAAATCCAAGAACACACTCCATAGAGAAAAAAATAAATGATCCGCTTAAAGAACTAACCTAAAATTAATTAAAACTACGGCCTTTTCCATTCTAAGTTAAGTTCACAGATTGACATGAACTCTCAACCTGCCAAATGCCATGATTTTACCCCAAGCCCAACATAACTATAATAATCCACCATAATTTACAGGCACGGTGGATCCTTGCCGGTACGTCATGGATCAACGATCAAGAGACAACGTGATTTACAACTATATTTATTATAGCCTTTAAAAGTCAATAAAAACACAATAGAGCGTCTTCGGGGTTGCGCAATACGTCTTGAATTCAAAGTAACGTGCTAGACAGAGACAAAAAAGATATTTGGAGAGTTGCCCATTGATGTCAAAGTCATCGTTTCGATCTGTCAACTTTATTTTGTTTTTAAACGTTTTTGTGCCTTCAAATTCAATTTAATCCTATTAACAGTTCTTTTCAGAGCCATTTTGATCTTACTTTCGCGTTGGCGGTAAGTAATTATGGATATTTGTTATTATTATTAAGTCCGAACGCTACCCACGAAAATTTTGACAGTTATGAAAATAAAATTGAGAAAAGGGTATGATTAAAACAAACACAAAACCTTATAGCTAACACCTCGGCCTGCTTTATATTATCTTTGTCAACTATGTCAAAATTAAACAAGGTCATGATTAAAACAAACGCGAAACCTAACTATAAAGTATTAAAACCACGGCCTTCTTTACATTTAGTTTGATAAGTTCACAATGCCTGTCAACTACTCAACATTGAGAGAAGGCCATGATTAAAACAAAACACCTACCATGAATACCGAACAACTCCGAAAAATCGCAGGTCGTCGTAGTAGCCTGGGCGTGGAAATTAAATCCGGCGTCCCTATCGTATCGAAGTTGGCCATTTAATTCCCTTTCACCCCCCTGAGAGAGTAATGCGTTAAACAACCCTTCCGTGTAGCTCGTAGCCATTCAGAATTAGAAACGGAAAATCCCTTTTTAATAACTCTTAGTGCAGTCGATTTGATGATGAATTCGCCACATCAAAATCGATCAAAGCGGGCTTTGGTGATGCTACCGGCTGTATTAGTACATTTATTACTTGTCAGAGTCTTTTTGTGTGAGGGTCTGCAACAAATTAAAGCCCCGATAAATATCTTAGTTTGCATATTTATGTAGATATATACACTTGTCAACGTAGCTGAATTTCCGGAGTTCTGAGAACAGGACGTTGGAAAACGTATGATAAAATTTGTAGCGGGTAAACCTTTCAACGAGATCTCATATAAGACCCGAAAAATTAAGCATTGGTTGGGAGTTTATAAACTTTTCAGCGGACCAATATTGTGGCAGATAAAATAATTTCAAAATTACATAATCGCCTATAGAAATCTCCTAGTTGCCCAATGTTATTTTTAACCACAATAAATGTTTTATTTTGTATTGTAAAATCATTCAATGAGTGGTAGATATTTCTACTTGTTCATACTTATTTAGAATCATACTGGGCAAACTTAGTCATCAGTGGGATGGAATATTGTTTAGTATTACTCATCTCAATTAAATTTATTACTCGGGAAAATTACAGAAAACCAAACCGATCCTAAAAAACGAAGCCTATATACTATATAAGGTATATTATGGCTGGGCAGTAAAAAAATGAACATAAAGAAACCTTTTTTAGACAATTTCAACGATAAGAAAGTTATAAAGCCTTAAAATTGCACTTACTTTCCTTAATCTGCCAGTGGCGGAAATATTTTTATAAATAAATACGTAGGTATTACTTAGTTTAATAATTTGGTAACTATTGGAAACAGTTAACACCGAATTTTTCGATCATTTTTGGCATACTGACACCTAGTGATTAAAGAGTGGTAATGTTACCGCGGGAACGGTAATTTTGGTAATTTAACCTATCAATTTTCTTTACCGGTAATTTTCAGTTTCAGTAGTAGGAAAGTGAAGAAAGAAAATAAACCATTAGAGAAAAGAACAGCAAAACCAAAAAACAATTCAGGATCCGTTATCACAGCTGAAGGAGAAAGACAGAGCAAAAGCAATTAGACTTAATACAGATTCCATAAAAGAGTGTGAAGAAGAAACAAGTAGTAATTCAGATGAAGAACCAGAAGGAGATAGTTGGAAAAGTGACACTAGTGACCCTGAAATGTTGGAGTCTGACCAAAATTTGTATAAACTGTACTAGATATTTTTTTGCTTGATATTTATTTACATACTTGTTGTGTGTGTAAACTGTGAAAGTTTTATTTTTTGTTGTTTGTTCAATTGTAGTTAGTTTTTTTCTTAGAAGTTTTATTCTTATTTTAATTGATTTCTTCCATTATTTAGATTAAAATACACATATTAAAAAATCCATAATTATATATAAATATGCCATAAATATTTATTGTATCAACATTTCCAAAATTACCAAGGTACCACTGATTACGAGTTTGAAGTTCTTTTCGGCGATCTGTATCATTAGTTTTGAGAAACAAATTATTTAATTTGTGTGCACCTATGTTCTTCCATCTAAATGTTGCTATTCATTTCTCAAACTGACACATAGAACAATAACAAAAGTTTAGCGAAAAAATATAGAAAAATAATTTAAAAAAACTTTACTTGTCTCAGATTGACGCCTGCGATGTTGCCATGATTAGTTCGTTTTACTAAAATTTGCGGAATATTCATCTTTAGCACAAGCCCCCAGATAGAAATGATGTATTAAGGCGAATTGGAAACTGGTTAGCACGTTTATGCTTTTAATTATACATACAGGGTGTCCCTGATAAGAATGCACTCTACAGGGATCTCGTAAGCCATCGGACATGCAGAGGTGATTAAATGAAGAGAAAAGTTGCGCATTACTGACGTCTGAAACCTCGTCTGAAACGTCATGTTTTCAAATTTCAAAAATTCCGATTATTTACAAAGATATATCCATATTAAGGGCTGGCTTCACAATCTGTGGTGACCAAAGAGTGCAGGCAAGTTGTCATAACTACCATTCATGAGTAGCTTATTTATCTAGAACTACAAACCCGGACTGTTTGGTCACCACAGCCTGTGAAACCAACCCTTCAAGCAGGTTAATAAACGTAACCACAAATTTTATTTTTATTTTCAGTTTTTTAGCGGTTTTTCGGTATGATTTTTTGCTGATAGGTAGGTATACTCATATTTCACTGAAATTGAGTAGGATATGAATGATATGATGGAAAAAGCTATCCTGAAAGTGAAAAAGTTGACTAAAATAATGTTTTCTCAAAAACAGAAAAAGACCGCCGGAAATTCAAAAAAGTAACAAAGTAAGATGTAGGTATGTCACAAATTAGCGAAAAGTTCGGTGTTTCCGCTTACTACTTAAATGACAAATAAACCCTTTTACACAATATCAACGCTGAAACGTCGTGAAGACTTAAAATTGCATTCACTTCCCCTAATCTCAGTGGTGAGAACCTTTCTTTAATAATTAAATAACAATAACAGAATTTGTCTAAAAACCATGTTGAAAAAACCATAATCAGACACAAACGCTACGTTGACAGGTGTAGTTAGACTAAGACATTTACCGCGAACCCACCAATTCCTCAGATCTGGCGCGTACACACCGAAATGTGACAACGTCGCGGCGCAACGTCGCCGCGCGCCATGTGTTCGCGGCAGACTCCAAACAAAGGAAAATCGTTTTGCTTTTGCACGTAAACAACGCGCGACACGATAAACTAGATCTATAACACTAGGAAAACCTTCGCGTTTCGCGATTTTACTACGCCCGGTGACACTCCACCTTTCGTCAGATTTTATCGCGGTTTTATTTAATTTTTCCGGTCGAAAAATCGGAAGCAAAAAGGGCCTTCGGAGGGCCTAACACGCGGCCATTACGTAAGCGGCGAGGGGCACGTCTACCGAATGGCAGGCAGGCTTGTTGAATGTCGACACAAGACGACGTGCGGACAACTGCAGTTATCATACGATGTTGCCATGTCTTCCAAAGGGAATATCCTTTGGTCCTACGTGCCATTTCATAGGGGTTATCATCGGTTACCACATCGTATGACGTCAAAATGTCAAGCACCGCTGACACACGACGATCAGCTGCTTCGAGATAAACAATAGAAGCTCTTGCCTTGTTGCAAAAAGGTGCTAACCTAACCCAAAATTTACAGCTTATAATAGGAACTTCCCTCAAAGATATTTTACTTGTTTCGGTCTATCATGCCATCAATTAAAATCTTTCAGTGCATCATTTTGTTTAGAATGAGCTTTGCATATTAAGATTTATATGCATAAAATTAATGAATTGGCAACTTTTCACAGGACCAAATTAGTTATTTATGTACCGAGGGTATTAAGTAGGTAGACATATACTAATACCTGCGCTGCATACAAAGTTTTATGTCATACCGTTCGTTATTGCATCCACAATATTAATATTGAAAAAAAATCATTTAATTTTTTCATAGCAGACACTGACGTTGCTACTTAATAATTATTGTCAAACTTGAAAAACTGTATTTTTTTGTGTCTTTATGCACAGCTCATAAAGTGCACTTTATGTAGTTGGTAACTACACTTTTCTGATTCCTTGTACTGACGATACCAATGTCTTGAGCACATTTTACAGTCGGCAATACTATTTGCAAGTCGCAGTTGTCTTGTCAGCCGATCGGATTTGGCAATTCTCTTGATATCGCGAAAATCGTTCAAACTCGATTTTTGTTAGTGCGTAAGTTCCTAGATGCAATAGTAACAGAAACTGTACAGGCAATTAATTGTGTTTTTTTGCTTAACTATTTTAGAGGTATTCATTTTGAGAGATTCTAAATCAACATCAAATAAAGTAAGAAAAGAAAGGTTATGTATGTTAATTTGTTTTCCCATTGACAGATTGGCAACAGAGGCATTTACTTTTGTAATGTTGGCGATCCCTTTCAATAAAAACAGAATTAATCAAATAAAATTGTGGAGGTAGACTGCCGTTGTTTTATTTGATTATATTAACTCCACTGTAATGGACTACTTCTTCAAGTTTAAAAACAGAATTGCCAGCTGTAAAACATCCTGCAAGATAAATTTCAGGCAATGACTTGCTCCTGCAATGCATTGCAGCAATTGACTTGCAGATAGTATTACCGACTGTAGAATGTGCTTTAAAAAACACTACCACAGCTTTTGGCAAGAAAGTAAATTAACGCCTTCGGGCACCAAGTTGTAGTAGGGCCAGTCAGAGGAGGGTAAGTACTGAGAGTCACATGACATAAGGTTTAAAAACACAGTACAATGACTGTTGACAGTTGAGTCAACATAGAAATTCTAACCATAGCAAACAACCAAACAACCAAACTTGTTTTATTTGTATAGTATTACGTGGAAAAATATCTGGTGTGTAAAAGAATGAGACATGAAAGTATATATTGAGAAAAAAGAAAGCAAGCTCTTATTCGGACGACATTTGGTAACTTCTGAATTAAGGTGGATTACAGGGTTAAAACCATAGATTTTTTAAAAATACGCTTAGTCGACAAGTAATGTGAAAATGACCCCTGAAGGATTAATATGCGCCTGGAAAAGTGTTTTAAAAGGCAATCAATTCAAATAAGACCTGAACAACTTTTGGATATTGTGTTTTTCGAATGTGTATTGAATGCAGTATTAATTTGAAAAAAGAAATATAAAAAATAAAAGGTTTTTCCTTGGCGAGACTAAACCAATTATGACTTTGAAAATGCCAGCCAAGCTAGTTAAGTCCATGTTTATAAAAGATTTATAAAAGAAGCTTATTTTGAAAATTTTGGTTCCCTAACACTCTTATATCAAGATGTCTGCCCGTTAAGTGGCCCGCACACGCTTAGTACAGGATAATGATCAGTATATTGTTAATGTATTGAACTAGATATCAAATATTGACAAAATTTAAATATTTTAAAATCCGGACTTCAATTGTTGGGGATATTGATCAGTAAATTGCAAATGTGCGGCCTACCCACAATATTTTCATCAGCATTTTCTTGTCGTGCCTAGTGGTTTATTTTTTATTGTGAGGCAACAGGTTTTTGAAGGTTATCGCCATGACTAAATGTCATTTTCTTACTCTTCATTATTTCAATATTCGGAATATAAACATGAAATACACATAAGAGCATGCACGGTGCAAAAACTAAATCACATTGAACGAAAATATTGATGAAAGTATCGTCAATAATAGTAAAGGTTAGTTCAGGTTAGTTCATATGATCTGATCATATGGGGGCTGCTTTAAATTTAAATTCATGATTATCAAGAATTGCTGCTAAGACAATCTGGATAAAATAGGAAATTAAGTATCAGTGTAGGAATTTAAACACTATAAGTTCAAAACGTAAATACCGATTTATTTGTAACACCAGTTTTGTCTTTTATAGTTATAGTTTCATAGTTTTTTAAGTATATTTGTTAAGTTTAACGCATCAGTATTTGATGTTAAGCCGTATATAGTGTTCACAGTATTATAAGATTAGTAATAAAATGGCGACATTCCCACCAACAAAAAGATGTTCCAATAATTCTCCACTATCAGTGAGCGAAAAAGTTATTATATTAAATGTACATGATTGCATAAAATACGATTATCCGAATTTTACTGTACAAGAAACTGTCGACCGATGTTCCCGAATGACTGGAGTTGGAAACTCCACAGTTTTTAAATTATTGCGGGAGAAAAAGACGGCAGGTCAAGTGGAACCTTCCAAGAAAAGTCCAGGCAGACCAGTAAAAGTCCTTGATGAAGACACCAAAAGTGTAGTTCGAAGAAAAGTTCACTCTTTTTATTTTAAAAAAGAAATACCCACCCTAGATAAGATTCTAATGGAGCTTGGCCAGGTTGACAGTATTCCGTTTATAACTAGAAAACTTTTATGGACCACTTTAAAAAATATGGATTTTGTCTGGGAAAAGCATAACCGTAAATCACTTTTACTGGAAAGCGATGAAATTGTTTGCTGGCGACGAAAATACCTGAGAAGTATAAAGCAGTACAGAAGAGAGCAGAAGAAAATCTTTTATCTTGATGAGACGTGGATTAATGAAGGTTATATAGTACCAAAATTGTGGCAAGACAAAAATATAACCAGTGCTCGCCAAGCTTTCATGGAAGGCCTGTCAACGGGTATTAAGGTGCTTTCAGGTAAAGGGAAGAGGCTAATTATAATCGTCCATATTGGAAGCGAAGAGGGGTTTTTAAATGAAGGTTTGCTAACCTTTCAGTCGTTCAATACAGGAGATTACCACGAGGACATGAATTCGAATGTTTCTGAGGCCTATGAAATGATAAAATATCTTCCAGCTGATTCAGTAGTAGTTATGGATAACGCAAGCTATCATTCACGACGCACAGAGAAGACTACAACTTCATCTTGGAGAAAACAAGAAATTATCGACTGGTTAACCACCAAAAGTAATGAATTTGAAGATAATTTAATAAAGAAAGAACCATTAGCTATAGCAAATTTACACAAACATCGTTTTATGAAATATGCCGTGGAAGACTGGAAGATATAGCAGAAAAACATAGTGTAACTGTGCTGCGTACACCGTCATATCATTGCGAACGAAATCCTATAAAACTTATATGGGCGCAAGTGAAAGGATTTGTAGCAAGACACAACAAGACATTCAAAATGAAAGACGTTGTTAAGCCTCTGTTTGATCAAGCCATTAAGGAAGTGACACCAGAGAACTGGCGAAAAGCAATCCATCATGTCATTAAAGAAGAGGAGAAAATGTGGGATCTTGACCACCTGATCGATCGGACCGTCGACCTGTTAATCATAACGTTAAGAGGAGATAACAGTTCCTCAGATGACGAAGAATATTATGATTTTTTATAATTTAATTTCTGTGAAATGTATTTATTGTATTTTGTATTTTTTTTATAATGTTTAATACAAAACCAGTGTACCTAATACTATGTACATAATGCCTAAATTTTATTCTGTTAAAATAAAATTATTTCCTTTTTACGAGTATATAATTTAATTTATTATAATTTTTACAAGTATAATTTAATTTCTGTATAATGTATTTTTTTTAAAAATGTTTAATAAAAAAATAAGTGTAGCTAATACTATGTACATAATGGCTAATTTTTATTCTGTTAGAATAAAATTATTTCCTTTTTACGAATATCCTACCGGCACGCCTTTGTCACACCATTTTCAGTGTTTGTGAATGGATAACAATAAGCAAAACCCATAAATTGGTACTACCTGCACTTGATGAAAAGAAAGAATTTTGCAATGATATCAATGACAAATTATGAAAGTGGCTTAAATATTCGTTGGGTCACTGTGTAGTCCCTTTGCATATCTAATGAGCTTTTATTACTTTACACTTTTTTGAAGTAGCCTATAGTGTTATGTGGTCATTCCAAATATTTCGAAAAAAAAGTCCAGCGCCAAAATGTCTCGGCGTCCCAAATGTCCTGTTTCGTATTTCATATACAAATACTAGAAAATCAGTTAAACTTTAATAAAAGAAAAGTTAAATGTTAAATGGTCGCTTACAGCAGTCAATATTTCACAGACAGTTAATACCACAAGAATAGATATATAAGAAGTTTACACCTTCAAATATCTGTAGTGCGCTGTCGGTGGCTACGCCCCGTACGCCCGTACACAACTGTAAATTCCTTAAATGTCCGACCTACGCGTCCAAGTGGCACCGTTCCCCCTTTAAAGCTACCGTGCGCCGGTCCTTAGTTCCTCTTTATTCGCCTATTGTCGGATTAATTTCTTAGCAGTTACGGGAGATTTATTTATTTTGACAGGTTCGCGTCTAAATGTCATAGGTTGTACAGCGACGTGTCAGCCCGTCGGCCTCCGAACGTGCCAGATTTGACACTCGGGAATCTTTTTGCAGAGCGTTCTAGAGGTGTCGCTTTTGACGATATGTTTATTTACGAGCACTTAAATGTTACCGAGCGGTGAGCTCGACAAATTGTGTGAAACTGCAAAATCTCAATAAGTTGCAGATAATTTTAAATATGATAAAGTAACTAGTTAAAATATCTTTACAAACTCAAAAGCAGTATTAAAATCGCTCGCAGGACGTTCTAAAGTATCTTTCTGCAGCGGTAAAGGCTGCAATACTAGGATCAATGCATGTAATAAAAAGAGTCTCACCCTTTTTATTACATGAATTGGCTCTAGTATCGCCGCTCTTATCACACGTCCGACATAATCGCACCCTTATTTCCTATATTTGACTATACAATTTGTTTACAAACAACATTTATCCGAATGCAGACCAAAATGAGCCACCAAGAGCATTCAAATGTTCGCGCGGTCTAGACGGATCGTCGAGTAAGCGAATGCTCGCTCGCTCGCGCTCGATGATAATCCACGAGGTGTTGGCCCGGACTGGGGTGTTGGTACTACAGTCTGGACGAAATATTTAGTGTAGGTATAATTCGCTCTTGAGATTAGAAAAATATAGAGATCGGGATTCCACAAACAAGCTTGTATATTTCTGAGCAGATTATTGACACAATGAAAATGTCGATTTTAAAATACGTATGTTCCACCCTCTTCTTTGCTTATGGTTTTTTGTACATTTGAACAAATTTGAAAATATGACTTTAAAAAAAGCACACGCAACTGGTTTGACCAACATGTTTAAATGAGCACCAAGCACCTATCAATCGGGGACATAAAATTTAGGTGTAGACGAAAGAATTTAAGAGAATATTCGCTCTTGCTCGCTCGTTTGGTTTGGACCAGGTTCTATAGTCTATCTTTCTTCTTCTTCTTTATGTGCCATGCTCATTCGAGCGTAGGCGACCTCTCGCATATACCTGTGATGTGTGCCTTTTTCAGATTTTTCACAGGTATATGGGACCTACAGTTTATCGCCGGTTCCGAACGGCACTATTTGAGAGGTTGTACTAGGCAAATTACTACGTGGTGGTTTGCCATTGCCTTCCACGAGGTGACGACCGAATAAATAAAGATCGATGCATGGTCCCGGGATCGAACCGGGGACCTTCGGCTTAGTAGTCGGACACACTAACCACTAGGCTGCGGTCGCCACTAGTCTATCTTTAAATGGCGCGAAATAATAAATGCTCATTAAAAAACCTATTTTTTTCAATAATTTCCAAAGCGTATTTCTACACATAAATGAGTAGTCCTGGTCTACTCGGATTGAGGACAAAATTTTGTCCAGCGTGGGAATTTCTTTTTTTAAAAAGAAACTATGAACTTTTCGCCTTATTTTCTGCATTAAAACGTCATCCAGCTCAAGTTTTGGTCGTCCTGGAGAAGTTTTGGAGGTTTGACGCCAACACTTTTTTCTTTTCTTCTTTTAAAAATGTATATATTGTTGTTTTCCCAACGTTAAGCATATCTGCTGTAAATTGCAGTGCATTGTCAACATGTCAACAACACTCAAATTCGCATTCTTACTTTTAATAGAATCGTAACAGTAAGAATTCATTTTTTTTCACTTACTGTACATGAACCGACTCTAGGGCGTTTAGGCAATTGTTGAAAATTCTCCATATTAATTTAAAAACCCCCGACACTTCACACTTCTGAATAGTTTTACTGAGAAACAAACACTCAAGGTAGGTATGTGTAGATATAGGTGTATTATTCCAATAGAGGCACCCATAAAGGCATAATCATCACATAATTAGTAAACAGGATGGATTCCAAATTGACTTTCTCTGTCTGCAAAAAACATTAAAGATTCTTCTCTGGATTACCATGAGGACACCACTGCTGATTTATTTGAAGATTGGTTTAAAAACAAGCATATTCCAAATATACCTCCGAATAGCGTAATTGTAATGGAGAATGCAAGCTACCATAGTAGGCAGTTGACCAAGACTCCCTCCTCAAATGACGCAAAAGCAACAATCCAAAACTACATGTAATGTAAACATAATGACATTTATTTTCAGGAAGATTACACCAACAGGCAATTAATTGAGGTTTTACAAAGTTTAAAACTACAAAAGGAATACTTCTGTGATAATTATGCAAAAAATCTAGGGCATACAGTTTTAAGGCTTTCACCATACCATTGTATATTTAATCCCATCGAACATGTTTGGCACCAACTGAAATCTGCCATTCGTCGTAACAATATTTGCCGTACTATTAACTTCAGTGTACTTGAGCTTATAGAAACAAGTTTTTACATCCCTTCACAAAGTTGGGCAAGTTCTGTTACACATGTTGAAAAAGTGGAAAAATCCTATATCCATATAAACAATATAGCACAAATAATAATTAGAACAGATGATGATAGCGATAGTGATATTGATATATTAAGTGAATAATTATTATAAGTACCGAATAATTTGTATATTTTTGTAACCATAAATATAATTTTTAATAATAAAATAACTTGTAATTTCACATTTAAACATAAATAAAATATTATTTAATGTCTTACTTATTTTTATTACAAACCATGATTAACATCTAATCAAAATACGGACCTGTTCGGCCATATTTCAATTTTACAGGTAGCCCGGGTCTTTCCTAATATAGGGATCAGTTAGTCACTTTCTTATATCTCTCTTTACATCAAATTTTTAGAATCCTATTTAAAATGCTATGTATGCAACAGCGTGCAAGCTCATTCAGAACTAACTGCTAAACTAAAAACTATATATATCTTCCTATAGCTTCGTCACCCTATAACATCATAAACATTTGTTATCTTAAGCCTTATTTATGGCTCTAGTATTGGAATTTAAAAGAAAGAACACTATAATATCTATTCATATTTTATCTTTATCGCGTAAGAATAGGTATACCTTGTAGATGTCGCTATGAGTAACCGTGCGCTCTATTAAACTGGTAAAAATTGTGATTTGTAAACGTAACCTTCTAATCACAATCAAAAAATTACTGTCAACGTTCATTGTTGAAAACAAAGACATATTTTTTTTAATTAATTCCTGCTATGAATAAAATGAATTTATTTAAATAAATATATTCCTGTTATGTTGCCTTTTTTAACATCAGCCAAGGAGTTTTTCTGGTTTTAAAAACATTTAGTAAATTAAAGAATAACTATTTTTTTATGAATTATTCTCAATTATTTGTAATAAATCCCGACCTAATTATTTGAATTTAAATTTACCATTTAAATACCATTTGCTAGTTAATTTGTAAGATAACGAAGAAATTGAAATAATTATTTTTTAACTAGGGCACTAAGCAATTTAAATGCAAGTATATCATTTTATTCATTTTTACCTAATAAAGATGAGAAAAGTAGCATTTTCATTCAAAACGCGAATACGCTAAGGCGGAAAGAAGTGGTGACCTTTTAAACATAAGCAAAAGGTTGTAGACAGCATCCTCTGCAATACCGGATGAAAACGAAATTACTACCCAGCTTGTCACGTCCTTATAAAATAAAACATTATCATGAAATTTTGGTAGATTATGTGGTGCGCACATTTTCAGTATTCAAACGTCTTATTTTAAATAGAACACCCTGTATATTTTTGAAAATATGCATTCTTCGAGGAACTCTAAGCATAACACATGTATCATATCCTATACCTATCTAAGACAGTTTTTGAGAAAATGGCGTTGGAAATTGTCAAATTAGTCAAACATCTTATTGTTTTTACAAAAAACAAATGAATAAGTAAAAACATTTTTTCCACTACTAACCTATAACATCGCCATTATTGACCGATTATTAACGTTAGAAATCGTTTTTATCTATATTACCTTATAAGTTATTATTGACCATGGTCAATAATAAGGCATTGAAATCCATTATTGACCGATCTTCAAGAATCTATTTGAACGCAGGTAACTTGATTTTTTGATTCTACAACATGAATTCATAAACATGAATGTGGTTAGGCAACCAGATAATTATCAATACATATTAGATTATTAGAGATGCCTGATACTGTAAAATATCGATACAATCAACATTTTTTCTGCTACCATCCTTAATTCTGGAGGTATACACATAATAATATCACTAACATTTTCTTCGCTCATTTTTTAAAAAAACGGAAAACTCGTGAAGTCTGATGACATAAATGAACAAAGATTGACATTAACAAAGCCACCTGACAAAACAACAAAATATTTTGCCAATTCCAAAGCGCAGGTAACTTGATTAAAAAATATACTTATACCTACCTATCATTTTTTATAATTATTAATACTATAAAGATAAATGTCTTATAAAAGTTTGTAGTAGTGGAATAGTATATTATTAATCAATGTTTAGACAGCCATCATTATTGCCCGAGCGGCAAGGTTAAATTACGAGGAGCGCAGCGACGAGGGATTTAAGACGCGAGGGCTATAAGCTGTCTAAACCGTGGTTAATATAATATTTTTTCCACTACTACAAACTTTTATAAGACATTTATCTTTATAGTATTAATAATTATAAAAAATTATAGGTAGGTGTAAGTATATTTTTTAGTCAAGTTACCTGCGCTTTGGAATTGCCAAAATATTTTGTCAATGTCAATGTCAATTTTTGTTCATTTATGTCATCAGATTTCACGAGTTTTCCGTTTTTTTTTTTAATCAAGTTACCTGCGTTCAAATAAATTCTTGAAGATCGGTCAATAATGGATTTCAATGCCTTATTATTGACGATGGTCAATAATAACTTATAAGGTAGAAAAAAACGATTTCTAACGTTAATAATCGGTCAATAATGACGATGTTATAGGTTAGTAGTGGAAAAAAAAAATATTATATTAACCACGGTTTAGACAGCTTATAGCCCTCGCGTCTTAAATCCCTCGTCGCTTCGCTCCTCGTGATTTAAACTTGCCGCTCGGGCAATAATGATGGCTGTCTAAACCTTGGTTAATAATATGCTATTATTTTGGTTTAGACACAGGAAAGCATAAATAAAAAATATTTAGAAAAGTACGATCATTTTGAAAGTTAGATTTAAAAAAGGGAGCGTCATTAATATTATTGGAGACATTTCTGTTTGAATGTCAAATTTTGCGGCAATCTCGGTTATTAGGACCTTTTGAACTATAGTATGTTGCTCAATGCGAGACAGTAATAAATTACTATTGAACTATAAAACCCAGTGGTCTTCGCCGTATTCCATAGGTGTAGTCCAATTATTATTTCATATAACATTCGGAGTTGCAAAAATAGTGGAAATGTGTTCGAACATGACTGGAGTCGGACAGTCAACGATTTATCGACTTGTGTACGAGGATAAACACGGCCCCATCAGGTGACCAAAGAGAAGTACAGGAAGAAAAGAAACTGTAATAAATGAGAATGAAAAGACTGTCATCAGAAAAATCGTACACTCGTTTTACTTAAAAAAAGAAATACCTACTTTGGACAAAATAATGTCTGAAAAACTATGGAAAACTTTGAAGGAAATGAATTTTGGTAATGAAAAAATTGAAAACAGAAAATCACTTTTAATAAAGACGAGATCATCTGCTGGCGACGACGATATTTGAGGGCAGTTAGACAGTTTCGAAGGGAACAGGAATATCTATGATATGGATGAAACCTGGTTAAATGAAGAATATACCGTTGGTAAAATATGGCAGGATAAACATATAAAAACCGCGAGGCAAGCTTTCCTGGAAGGATGGTCCACTGGAATAAAAGCACCCTCGGAAAAAAGTAAAAGAGTAATAATTACTCACATTGGTAGCAAAAATGGATTTGTCGATGGCGGCTTACTAGCATTTAAATCAAAACGGACTGGAGACTATCATGAAAACATGAATGCTGATGGCTTTGAAGAATACTTCCAGCAAATGACAGATCGTATTCCTCCTGGGTCTGTTATAGCCATGGATAATGCGAACTACCACTTAAGAGAATCCGAAAAAATACCAACGCCTTCTTGGAAAAAAAAATGACATCATTTATTGGTTTACTGTAAAAGAAGCTATTTCATAAAGATACGCTGAAAAAGGAGCTACTGAAGATTGTATAAAGTTGAATAAACCTCCTTGTACGAAATTTGTTGTTGACGAAATCCCTTTAAAACGAAATATAACGGTACTTCGCCTTCCGCCATATCGCTGTGAATTAAACCCCAAATTGGTGTGGGCGCAAGTAAAAGGGTTTGTAGCAAGGCATAACACCACTTTTAAAATGAGAGACGTTGGAAACCTCTTGCAAGAGGGAATAAAGACAGTGGATTGTGAACAATGGAGTAAGTGCGTCGAACATGGGATTGAAATAAAAGAAAGAATGTGGGAAGCTGATAACATGCTAGAAAACACGGTAGAGCCCCTTACTATTTCTCTGGACCCCAACGACGATAGTTTATCGGACTACTAGGAACAGGATGACTAAAATTACAAAAATTAATTTGTTGTGTTGTACATAGTAGATTTTTTTTATAAATATTAATATTTATTCCAATTTATCTATTTTCATATTATTCTTACTGCTATATAAGTTTTTATCTACTTAATATTAGAGTATTAGTTGAGTAGAGTAGATAAAAACTTATATAGCAGTAAGAATAATATGAAAATAGATAAATTGGAATAAATATTAATATTTATAAAAAAAATCTACTATGTACAACACAACAAATTAATTTTTGTAATTTTAGTCATCCTGTTCCTAGTAGTCCGATAAACTATCGTCGTTGGGGTCCAGAGAAATAGTAAGGGGCTCTAATATCTCAGATTTATCTGCCAATCTCTATAATTATAAACAAGTATAATTATTATTATACTTATTATTCTAATAAACTACCTGTAGTAACTCCGCTGTCACATTATTTTCATTCATCAAACTCGTCTTTCTATTGTATGCAAATTAGGGTGATCCTAATATAGGACCGATTCGGGGTGTGTAGGTCTTAAATGTCTGAAATACGGAATTTTTAAAAACCATCATTGCAATGTACCTGAAATTTACATTTTATTACTCTCTCGCATTAAGCAACAAAGTATAAAGTAAGTTTCGTCAAATATACAAAAATGTTTACCTACGCCATCAGTAGTTTTGCTGTGTACCATTAATTAGCGGACATCCTGTATAAAAAAAAAACATACCCTTCCTTAAGTCTCTCTGAACGAACTTTTGTAGATGATTAATATCTATAAATTGTCTTATATGATTTTAAAACAATTTAATTATCTAAAAATACGACGAAATATTTTCAAAAGCTCAAATCTCATCGCATACCTGCATTGCCATATAACTTCTATATAGTGTAAAAAAAATTATCTGCACGTGACGCTCTAAAATATGTTTCTGGCTGGGCTTCCGCCCAATCACAGATCCTTGAAATAACGGCACAACCCCGCCCAGTTCAAACAAATTGTAATGTTAAGTATATTTCTTTAATTTGTCCTATACATACAGTAGGAAATTCATGAAATTCCATAAACCCTATGAGCAAAACTAACAAGTAATAAAATATTCTTTCGGAAATCGCGTATCCTGCTATCAACTATAAACATTACATAAAATCATAATACCGCTAGTGTATTCAAGATACAATTACGCAATTTTTCTCTTCAATGTATTAAAAGTTATAGTTTCAATAATTCATATAACTAATTGCACGTTAAAATCTAAAAACAGACCTTACAACTTCCTTATCATTTGGAATAACCGATTAGATATACCTAGGAGGTTAACGTTTGTTAAAATGTTTTCAATTTGGTTATTAGTAACAATTATTAGCATAAAATGTCTCCAAATACCGTTATTCTAATTATAAAAAGTGGGATCATCTTTAAACATTTTTTAATTGATTTATTAGATAGAAATATACCATGTAACGCCAGACTGGCAATATAGTACAGGAGAATTGTACTTTTGATAATGCTTTTCTGGGAACTAATTCCGAGCAAGCTGAAATTTTGCATGGTTATAGGGTATTTACCATAAGGAGAGCTTAAATCTGAATTTGCAATCTCACCCCCTTAGGTTCGGCGCAGAGCTGTGAGTAACTTAGTGAAAAAGTTACTTTTTAGTATCTAGTTACTTAAAGTAACCAGATACTTAGTAACTAAGATACATTTTTAATTATACCAAAAGTAACTATAACTTCGTTACTTTTGAAGAGTATCTTGTATCTAGTTACATTTTAGGAGTAACTATACACATAAAAAGGAACTAAGATACTTTAAAAGTAACTAGTTACTTTAAAAGTAACTAGTTACTTTAAAAGTATCTTAGTTACAATAACTAGTTACTTTGACCAAGTAACTAAGAACTAAGTTACCTTTTGTTAAAAGTAACTATTCATTTTAGGTATCTAGATACATTTGGGCAAAAGTATCTAAAAAGTAACTAGTTACTTATCTGAAGTATCTTTCACAGCTCTGGTTCGGCGCCATCTTGAATTTAAGGGTTGTATTGGTTTTTCGCTCATAACTCCTGTGAATTTCATTTCTCAAAAAACAACAGTACCTATATCATTTTGTAGAAAACAACACTAGCTTCAAAATGACATATCAATATTATAAACTTATTTTTTCCTTGCAAAAAATCGATTGTTTATTAACGAAAATCGTAAAAATATCAGTTATAGTGGAGTTTTCAATTTCCGGTCGATCGAATTCAAAAATTTTCTATACAAAAAATGTAGAGCATTGATTCATCCTCATTTTTTAATTAACGTATATTCCCGTCCGACAAATATTTTCTCTTCTACAACGCGCCTCAATGCAAAATGTTCATTGAACTTCTATCATCCCGCAGTCATACTGCATAACTTGAAAAATGCCCCTGGGATTGAGTATTGTATTCCTAGATTTTTTTTTCTGGCCCATTTTTTTTACGCCAATTCACGCACTCCGGATAAGATTTTAAGAGATTAGGAGCTGCTACTCGGGTATGCTTGGGCTAAAGAAATTAATACTATTAACGAAAACGAAGAAAGTGAAAAGTGTTTTTTATGCAGTACAGAACTAAATGAAGGTGTCGATCATGTTAAATCAAAAGATAAGTTGTATGCGTTTCTATTGAACATGATAAACCGTTCTACATAAAAGCAATTTTTTGGGGAATTTAAAATAGCCTTATTGTGTTGTGAATGTCGACGTACACGAAGACGAGGTACAACGGTAAATAAACGATATGCTTGAAAAAGGTATAATACGTCCCTTTGCCAGTCCTTGGTCCTCGCCCAAATGGGTAGCTCCGAAAAAAATAGACGCATTCCTTTAACAGAAAGAGAGTCGTTTGCGATTTCAGAAAAATCAATGAAAAAACAGTCAGTCGATGGGGTATCCCTAACATAACGGACATACTAGACACACTCGGCAGAGCACAATATTTTTCAACCCTTGATTTAGCTAGTGGTTTTCACCAAATAAAAACGGAGAAAAACTTAATCGAAAAAACTGCATTCACAGTTAACAACGGGCACTACGAATATCTAAGAATACCATTCGGACTAAAAAACGCGCCGTCTACTTTGCAACGCGTAATGAACGAAGTAAAAGAATTACAAAATAGAATCTGTATGGTTTATATGGATGACATCATAATTTTTAGTACATATTCAAAATTTAAAAATGGTATTTAATAAGTTACGCGAAGCTAATCTTAAAATTCAACTTGAATTTTTACATAAACAGGACGAATTTCTTGGTCATATAAGTGACACCCGAAGGAATTAAACCCGATAAAAAGTAAATTTCGGCAATACAAACTTTCCAATACCCAAAACACAACGCGACATCAAATCATTTTTAGGATTGTTAGGATATTATCGAAAATGTATTAAGAACTTTGCTAAAATTATAAAAACCATTACAAAATGCCTAAAAAAGAACTAAATTGTTTATGCGAACATAACTAACTTGCAAAAATCCTTTGCATTTTTATTTTATCCTACGATGAATAAATAAGTGTGGGAAAATTTTCTTAGCTTTATTATTGTATGGTTTCCAATAAATTTTCCGGCTTGGACTCGTATCAAACCAGGTTAGTTCAGGTAATTCCAGGTTGGTCACATCCAAAGAATAAAATTAGATAAATAAATAGAATCATATTTTGCAAAATTAAAACCAGGTTCAAAAACACGCTATATGAGTAATAGTAATAAAACTTGGATAACCTTTTAAATAAATAAACCCGTGAAGTCATAACCGTTAGAAGCACTTTGAACCGCCGTTCTTGAACAAAAACCATATAAAATTTACTTTTTAACGTATCAAAGAACTTTCAAGAATCCCGTCCCTGGTGAGTAAGTCGAACAAATTACTTTTTTAAGGTCGACCTTCTGGGGTATTGAAGTTTTATTAAAACCATACTTTTTCCTGTACCATTGCTTTAAAACAGGTCATTTTTCGCTGATAAAAAAGTCGTGTATAATAATATTTTCTCTTTACTAATTATTAATTAATTATTTAATTAATTCGTTTTTATAGAACACAACAAAAACTGATCGCAAAGAAAATTTTAGTCAGTAACCTCTACATTATGTTTTTCTGGCAAAAAAGACGTCTTTTCTATTTATCTATAATGTTTACTTACTTTTTATTGCTATCGTTGGGGTCGTAGGTTCAGCGATCTGCAACAAATCCCTAAATGAAAAATATGCTTCGCAAGTTTATAGAATCAAACAGGGTGTCAATTTGAAAACTTTCAATGCAAATATCTCGAAAACTACAAAAGTTAAAACTACGCGATTTGGCCGATTTGGTATAAATGTTATTTGGGTAGGAGGAGCTGGAACCACCATACTTTACTCAAGGGGTCAGTCACCCCCTAGCCGCCCCACACCACCACTTTAAAATTTGAAATGGCACCACCCCCTTTGTTATACCTTAAATGAAAGGTCTCACTGAGTAGTATTTAGCTGCACCAAAAAAATCGATAAAAAGGAAAATTTGTAATTTGAATAAAATTGAAAATTAAATATTATTTTATTTGATTAAATGCTTAAAATGCATTCCATCTTGTCGTAAACAATAGTACCGGGTGTCCCACAAAGAATGGCTGTCGGCCGTATCTCCGAAAGTGTTAGTCGTATGGCTTGCGGAAAAAAAATATATTAGGTAAAGTGGTCATGAGAAATTGCTGGAAATTATTTTCAAGTTTCTCAGACTGGCGCTAGAGGGCGCAACAGTAACGGTAAATATGAATCACGAAGTTTCCTCAAAAGTCGCCTAGTTAAGGTATCCCGAAAATAACATTTTTGTATATTTCGAAGATTTATTAATAAAATTCACCTATAGAACGTGTTCGTCACTTTTCAAATAAAGTGGTGGGGGAAGGTTGAACATTATTTGTAATAAATGCTGATAACTCCGATCTGGCTTAACATAATTTAGTAAACTTAGTTTTGTTAAAAAGGCCTTTTCTCACTCTATATACCATCTTATGGACTACGGCAATATGTGTTTTACACTAGGCGCTAGGGGGCGCGGTTTTGCAACTTCACAAACAATGCGCGTTTTTTCCATAATTGTAAATATAATAGTATATTCAATTTTACCTGATTACAAGGATAATTAAAAGTCTAAGAAGTCAGCGAAAACCGCAAGTTAATATCTATTTTCAATCCGGAGATATCAACAACAATAATCATAATTACGGAACATTATGATTTAATTTTCAAGTTGTTATTGTAAAGATTTTTTTAAGAGTCAAATAGGCCTTGGAAAAACAAAATATGAATTAAAACTGTGCACGCGTGTCACCTTTCATTATTACGTCAAAATTTTTGTCGTGCCAACAGTGTTGTGGCGTATTTGATTTTCAAAATGCCTCTGTTACTTGAAGAAGCGGTTGACATCAGCGATGTATTTTGAATGTTTGGGAAATGCAACAATTGCTGAACGGGTTAACGCAGTACGATACTCTCAAAGGCGCCGATACGACAGTAGAATGTTTAATCGTTTAGCTAGCCGTTTTCGTACTACTGGAAGTATTCGTCGCCCTGTATATCGCAGACGCCGCCGAGGTCGAACCGAGGAAAACATTGTAAATGTTTTGGCATATGTGGAATTTAATCCACAAATTAGTATTAGATTAATTGTAAGAGACTTGGGCGTTACTCGCTCTACTGTGCATAGGATTTTATTAGAAGAAAGGTAAGAATATGATCTATATGTTATAACTCTTAAATAGTTTAGAATAATGCCAATATTTCTCTTAATAGTGTTTAAGTCAATGTAATAAGTATTTTGTTTTTCTTTAGGCTACATCCCTATCATATTGTGCTCCACCAGGCTTTGACCCCGCAAGATTATGATAGAAGATTGGACCATTGCTATTGGTTGCTCAATATGATATTGGAAGATAGGAATCTCCTCTCCAGAATTTTGTGGACCGATGAAGCTACTTTCCATAGTAATGGAGGAGTAAACCGCCATAATATGCATTATTGGTCGCGGGATAAACCCCATTGGATGCGGGAGATGGAGTGTCAATGTCTGGTGCGGCATTTTGGGTGGCAGAATAATTGGACCGTTTGTATTTAATGAGTTCCTTACTGGGCAAAGATATTTACATTTTATAAATTACGAACTCCCAATTATTCTCGAAGATGTGCCCTTGATATTCGCAGAACTATGGTTTTCCAACACGATGGATGTCCTGCACATTTTGCGGCAAACGTTCGTAAATTTCTTGACGACACATTTCCTGCAAGGTGGATAGGAGGAGGGAGTATATTTCCGTGGCCTGCCAGGTAATATTATAGGATATATTGTGATACTGTTAATGAAAGTGGTAATTTCTATTTTAGATCACCTGACTTAACATTCCTAGATTTTTATCTATGGAGTAGATTAAAGGATCTTGTTTTCGTTACCAGACCCACCACAAGGGAAAACATGATAGAAAGGATAATGGACAGCAGCCGCCGTATCCCTATAGCAGAGGTGGAAACTGCAGTATTATCAACCAGGGAGAGATTGGAGTCGTGTATACAGAACGATGGGCGACAATTTGAACATTTAGAGCGCCACTGAGAATTATTGTCGTAACAATATATTTGCTTGAAACATACGTGCCTTCATATTTTGTTTTTCCAAGGCCTATTTGACTCTTAAAAAAACCTTTACAATTACGATTGCTATTCTAGGAGGACTATTCTAATTTATGTTGGTAACAATAAACAAACAGCAGACTTCACAAATATAGATTTTGGACAATATGATCAGGGTGTAGAGGAAAACATGAACAACTTTTATGGTAATAGTTTAGTTGAAATATCAGATAGCATAACTAAAAGAGAGTGGAATGTTGGTGTGAGACAAAAAGACTTTAGTCTGGCCTATTTTAAAACATAAGTATAGAGAAGCTTAAAAAAGTGGTGCATGGCTTGAAAAATAAAAGCACAAGTGATAGTTTACTAAACATTAAACTTCAGTAAGATTTCTTCTGTGTTGTGGGTTACCCTCTACTATATTTAATTAAAGCATCCTTAAGTACCCAGTTCCCTAATAAATTAAAAACAAGTGTAATAATTCCGATATCAAAGGTGTCAAAACCAAATAGCATGAGTGATTTCCGCCCCAAATCTTCTACCAGTTATTGACAAAGTGCTTGAAATCGTAACTTGAAAATAAAATCATAATGCTCCGTAATTATGATTATTGTTGTCGATATCTCCGGATTGAATATAGATATTAACTTGCGGTTTTCGCTGACTTCTTAGACTTTTAATCATCCTTGTAATCAAGTAAAATTGAATATACTATTATATTTAAAATTATGGAAAAAACGCGCAACGTTTGTGAAGTCGTAAGACAGCGCCCCCTAGCGCCTAGTGTAAAACACATATTGCCGTAGTTCATAAGATGATATATAGAGTGAGAAAAGCCCTTTTTAACAAAACTAAGTTTACTAAATTATGTTAAGCCAGACCGGAGTTATCAGCATTTATACAAATAATGTTCAACCTTCCCCCACCACTTTATTTGAAAAGTGACGAACACGTTCTATAGGTGAATTTTATTAATAAATCTTCGAAATATACAAAAATGTTATTTTCGGGATACCTTAACTAGGCGACTTTTGAGGAAACTTCGTGATTCATTTTTACCGTTACTGTTGCGCCCTCTAGCGCCAGTCTGAGAAACTTGAAAATAATTTCAAGCAATTTCTCATGACCACTTCACCTAATATATTTTTTTCCGCAAGCCATACGACTAACACTTTCTGAGATACGGCCGACAGCCATTCTTAGTGGGACACCCGGTACAACCTATTTTCAAATCAAAATCAGCTGGATATTGCCAGAAATAGGAACTTAGATGAAAATTTGCTACATTTTCAACAATATTCAATATTTCAATACTTTTATAAACTACAAAGTTTTATTTTATTCAAATTACAAATTTTTTTTCTATCGATTTTTTTTTCTGCAACTAAATAGTACTCAGTGAGACCTTTCATTTGAGGTATAACAAAGGGGGTGGCGCCATTTAGAATTTTAAAGTGTTGGTATGGTGGTTCTACTTCCCCCTACCCAAATAACATTTATACCAAATCGCGTTATTCTAACTTTTGTAGTTTTTGAGATATTTGCATTGAAAGTTTTCAAATTGACATCCTGTACACATACAGTAAGAACACCTAACATGGAATAAATTCTGTATTGTCACTTTGGTAGATTTCTCAAAAAATCGCTCAGACACGTGAACTATTATTTTTTATTGCGCATTCTATGAACAAAAAGGCGCGTATACAAGGTGAGCCAAAATATACTTATCATGCCAAACTTTTTTTTTAAATGAAAACCCTGTATTTTCTGTCATATTTTTAAAGAACGCCTAAAGTTGTATATTGGTGTCGAGTTTAGTTCAAAAGGTGTTGAAAATGTCGTCCGTTCACTGGCTGGCAGCAATCTAGTCGTAAATAAACCGTATAGGAAAAAATCACGTGAGGTAATATCCGGGCACCTCGGTGGCCATTCTATTCGGCCCCTCCTGCCAATCCATCTATTTGGAAATATTTGGTTTAGATAATCACGAACAGGCCTCGCAGAATGTGGAGGCGCTCCATCCTGCTGAAACCAGATATACTCTTTCGGCACTTGTGAATCCAAAGCATTGGGCAACAAAACTGCTAAATTCGGAAGAAGCTCTTGCTGTAGAAATGATAAATATTGCACTCCAGTTAAGTTATTGTCAAAAAATATGTGCCCAACACTCTATTCCCAATAATTCCAGCCCAAACATTAATGTTCTGTTTGAGGCCACTGGATATGTACTTCCCTCATTCAATGGGGATTCATAACAGCAATTTTGTCGATTAACATGGCCATATGTTTTCAGAGCTTACGACATTTCTGTCAATCAAATCCATCATAACTCACAAAACTGCAGTCTCCTATCTGGCTCATCTTCTGCCAATTTCGGTATAAGTTGTATTTTGTAAGGGTGATACTTGTATACTTTGAGGCTGTTTAGTACAGAGGTCTGACATACAATTTTCTCTTTGTAACAATTTATTTTTATCACTATTAGGTCTTTAGAACTGACCTGTTAATAGCAAGTTATATCGCATATTTGATTTAAATTTTAGCTCTAAAACTGTCACTCGTCAACAATGTCATCAAAAGGCAGGAACTAATACAACGTCAAAAGAAGATAAGTGAGTTGCAGCGACCAACCATTACCATGAGTACCTACTTGGGCGCTGCAATTCGCTTATCTTCTTTTGACGTTGCATTAGTTTCCGCCTTTTGGTGACATTGTTGGCGAGTGACACTTTCTGACCTTACTTCCGCACTTGATTTTTGGCGGCCTAAAAATAAAAAAAAGAAGGGAGCTAACCTCTAAAGTTTTGAACTAAAACTGACAGCTATCGTTGGAAAAAACAAAACAAAGAAATTTCTACGAAAATACTGTTATATATGGATCAAATGATATGGTAGTTGATACAAGAAAAATAGGATGATTAAAGATATGGGCAAAACAAACTCAGACAAAGACACCGAACGGAAGGTCATTAACGTTAAGTGGAAAACCAAGGTAAGGTATCGTAACCAAAACATCGTACTTTTCCCAGTTTTAAAGCTCAAATTTAAATCAAATATGCGATATAAATTGCTATTAATAGGCAAGTTCTAAAGACTTAATAGTGACAAAATTAAATTGTAACATCTTCCTAGCTGTCTTGTGAAAATGAATGGATTATCTGCAATTGTTAAGAATACATCTAATTTCGTATTATCGTACAGTGCAGATTGCTTTTTAGTAGATCTTACATATCCATTTTCTCAATTTTACTTATCGTACTTTGACTTATAGGAGGCAAGCCTAGATATTTTCCCTAAATAATCTAACCACTTCCTGTTCAGTTCAAGATTTATCTCTGTATCCGACCATCATTAACATTTCAATACGATGATAAGTTTAGGTGCATTAGTATTCCGTAGCAGATAGGGGTATCCATTTAAAAAAATAAAGTAACCCGTCATAACTTGTTTTAGGGACAACCTGTATACATGAAATAAGCTTAAAAAATGCACAACAAAAATAAAAAATTGACGGGTCCGAGCGTTTTTCGAAACAAAAACACATGAATTTTAAATGAATTTGTTCCAACCTTTACGTTCTCACTGTATAGTCTTAACACCGAACAACAACTAACGATTGTTGTTCAGTGGTCTTAATTACAAAGGTACCTGGTAAATATTACTTAAGTTACATGGCACCTTAAGCAAAGTAAGAATTAGGGGTGGGCAAAATAATCGATTAATCGATTAAACGATTATGAAAATTTTAAAAATCGATTAATCGATTGTTTTTCGATTAATCGATTATGAATTTTCATAATGTAGTGAGCAGCCTGCTAAGCGAATTCTCCTGTTGGAATAAACTATGTAATATACCTACATATAAAAATAATATAATATTATGCTTTTCTTTCTTAAAGAAAAAACAGTAATATAACGTTAAAATAAAATTTGTGCATCGTATTATGTTTACTGTTCGCTGGAATTTTTGAAAGAAAACAAAGTAAAGAACCAGGCTAACCAAGTGAGGCAAACATAAAAAATTTAACAAAAAATTAAATCATAATGGCATAGAGTGTGCAAGTAAAAACATTGAATAATTTGTTTTTACACATTCTTCATTCATATTTTCTTCAACATCAAAATTTGCAGAAAAGAAACTTCATTTTTAGCAATTTTGGACAGATTATATTATAAATCAATTACAAAATTGAAGAAGATATATTGTTCTCTCAAAAGTTCGAAATACTGCATAATTTGATTATTATGTTTAAAGGTTAGGGACTGTTTTGGACTTTCATTGCCTTAATTTAGTTTGATCACAACGTTTCAACTGGTAAAAATCTCCAGTCCCCTTCAGTTGAATAGTATTCAGTATTCAGGTGAATATAGTTCTGAAGACGACTAGAGATTTGCCAGTTTAAACGTTGTGATCAAAATAAATAAAGGCATTGGAAGTCCAAAACAGTCCCTAACCTTCAAACATAATAATTATATTATGCGGTTATAAAAGAAGTTTCTTTTCAGCAAATTTTGATGTTGAAAAAAATATGAATAAAGAAATTGTAAAAACAAATTATCCATTTTTTTTTCTTGCACACTCTATACCATTATGATTTAATTTTTTGTTAAACTTTTTATATTTGCCTCACTTGGTTAACCTGGTTCTTTTATTACTTTGTTTTCTTTCAAAAATTCCAGCAAACAGTAAACATAATACGGGGCCACAAATTTTATTTTAACGTTATACAGGGTGTCCCAGCCGAGAGTGACCCATTTTAAATGCTTATAACTTTTATACCAGTTGTGTTAGCCACCTGCGGTTTACGCCATTCCTTTTCTCTTGGCCTAAAGTTTTTTCTAGTTGGTACCAAATTTTGTCTACAATTATACAGTGGGAGTAAAAAAATTGCCTTTTTTCGACATTAAAATTTTCAACTATTTTGAATGGAACACCCTGTATATTGCAACGCCATAATTAGGAGTCGTGTCCAAGGTATCCATATACCAATAAACATCGGACTTATAACTTGAAGATTTAGCAGCAAAAAATTAAAATAGTAGTTTGGGTATTTTAGCAAACGTATTTTTTATTAGCATATTTACAACTATACATTAATAAAGAAATAAATATAAATCTAAAAAAACTGCTGTATATGTTGACCGTTCTGTTCTACGCATTTATGAAGTAGGACCATTAAATGGTTGAATGAATTGTGTAACATATCTTGGGGAATTGCTTTAATTACTGCACGAATATTCCTCTTAAGATCATCCAAATTATGTGGAAGGGGGTTGTAGCACCTATCCTTGACATAACCCCAAAGAAAAAAGTCTGGAACTGTCAAGTCAGGAGAGTACGGTGCCCATTCTATAGGGCCAGCTCTTCCTATCCATTTTGCCCCAAATGTCATATCTAGCTATTAAAGAATAATGAGGTGGAGCACCATCTTGCTGAAAGTAGACCTCATCCAAGATACCTTCCTGTATTAACTGTGGATAAAAGAAATTTTCCAACATATCAGTATATACAGTTCCTGTTATCGTTGGCTCATTGAAAAAAAATGGTCCATATATTTTTTCAGCAGAGATGGCGCACCAAACTGTTACCTTTGGAGTATCTCGCTGGAACTCGTTAAATGCTCTTGGATTCTCTGATGCCCAAATCCTACAATTGTGCTTGTTACATCTACCATCTATGTGGAAACTCGCCTCATCAGACATAATTAACAGCGTATTTGGGTTAACTCTAAACAAGTCCAAAAGAGTTTCGCAAGTAAACAATCTCTTTTGGTAGTCCTCCTGACGAAGCTTTTGAAATGTTTGAAGCTTATAAGGGAATAATTTTAAACATTTAACACATCTCTCACACTCACTTTTAGATTAATTTAATGCAGCCGCCATTTTCCTAAGAGATATTTTCTGATTATTAATTGCAATAATCTCATGGACCGCTAAAAGTCTGTCTAAATATTCAGGATTAAACAAATTCCTTTTTGGTCTCTTGACCTCCAAGTATCCATGTATTGAAAAATTTTGATGCCATTTTTTAATAACGTTTTTGCTTGGCGGATTTTTCTGGAATCTAGTTCTAAATCTTCTTTGTGTCGTTATTATTGATCGGGTTTCGGTATAAAAGATTACTGTTTTTGCTTTTTTAACTAATGAATAAATCATTTTCTTTAAAATTTATGTTTTTATGTTAACTTAATTTGATATTTTACTCTGACAGACAATTGTTTACTATGGATACCTAGTACAAAGGTAGATGATAAGTACCTATACCTATCTTAGTTTTAAAAAAATATAGCTCGATTTGTATTTTAATTTTTTGCTGTAACAGCAGTTTTTTTAGATTTATATTTATTTCTTTATTAATGACAGGCATCGCATGACTCATCCACCACGTCTAAGATCCTGTATAGTTGTAAATATGCTAATAAAAAATACGTTTGCTAAAATACCCAAACTACTATTTTAATTTTTTGCTGCTAAAACTTCAAGTTATAAGTCCGATGTTTATTGGTATATGGATACCTTGGACACGACTCCTAATTATGGCGTTGCAATATACAGGGTGTTCCATTAAAAACAGTTGAAAATTTTAATGTCGAAAAAAGGCAATTTTTTTACTCCCACTGTATAATTGTAGACAAAATTTGGTACCAACTAGAAAAAACTTTAGGCCAAGAGAAAAGGAATGGCGTAAACCGCAGGTGGCTAACATAACTGGTATAAAAGTTATAAGCATTTAAAATGGGTCACTCTCGGCTGGGACACCCTGTATTACTGTTTTTTCTTCAAGAAAAAAAAGCATAATATTATATTATGTTGATATGTAGGTATATTAGATAGTTTATTCCAACAGGAGAATTTGTTTAGCAGGCTGCTCACTAGGATTATGAAATTTCATAATCGCCCAGCCCTAGTAAGAACCTGTATGAGCATCAGTGCCTTTGGCGTATTCTACTTTTGCAATTCCCACTTTAGTTACAAATTGACTTGCAATATAAGAAGATATTCCTGAAATAAAAAGAGATAAAGTTTGGAAAATTCTAAGGGAATTGCATTTTAGATAGGAAAAACAGAATCGAGTCTCAATTAATCGAAAAGATAAAATTGTATGTTGGAGGCGAGATTATTTACGAAAAATAAAAGATTTCCGCGATGAAAATAGCGAATTATACTATTTGGACGAAACGTAGAACCAAAGTTCTCTCTTCCCCTCAAGCGATTATATAGATAGTCTCATCTACGGGAATAAAAGCGCCATCTGGATAGTGAAAAAAGAGCTAACGTGAAGATACACAAACATCGCATTGTAAAATATGCTGTTGACGAAATGGCAAAAAACGGAATACTACAACAGTACTTCGACTTCCTCCCTACCATTGGGAACTACACACTATAGAATTAATATGGGCTCAAAAGAAAGGTTCTGTGGCTAGAAAAAATACTACATATAAAATGAATTATGTTCAGAAGCATTTTGAGGAAGCACTTAAGGGAATCAATGCAGAGAAGCGGCGGAAATGTATAGAACACGTAACTAAGGAAGAGCAGAAAATGTGGGAATTAGACGGTTTAATTGAATAAACCATCCAGCCAGTTGTTATTAACTTAGGGACAGACGACAGTTCATCAGATTTGTCCATTTATGATGAAAATGTTTAATTAATAAAATTGGTATGTTGCTCTGAATATAAAAAGTCTGTATAGGAATGTTTTATGGTTTGTAATAATTTATGTTATATTGTTAAAATGTATACTTAACCAATTTATTTAATTCCATTCAATTCCATTTCATTTAAGGCAGATTTTAGAGAAATATAGCTACGCAAAGGTCTGATCCAGAAGGTACGATGATATGAAATGTAAATCGTTATACAGGGTGTTTATTAAACATAAGGTAAAAATTGACGGGGTTATTCACTGGACAATTCTAAGGATATTTTGTCCTTTAATAATTTTTGAAAACCCGCTTTGTTTGATAGATACAGGGCCAGAAAAAATTTCGACAATAACAACATTTTATTACCAAAAACTGCATGTAAAGCTTCTGAAACTGAACAAATTCGACACATACAAAATGATCAATTATTGCGAGACGTATTTAAATGAAATGCACGTTTAAACTGATTTGCTTAAAAGAAACAAAGCATTTTTAAAAAAATTATACTCGGTAAGCCCAGTGCAGTACGACATACTTTTATTTCGACTACATTAGTAATTTGAAAAATATCAAAATTGGTTTCGTCGAAAATTTGTCTCGTCCTGTATCTTCGAAACAAAGCGGCTTTTCACAAACCATCGAAGGACAAAATATTCTTAGAATAGTCCAGGGAATATCCCCTTCAAAATTTGCCGTATGTTTAATAAATAGCCTGTATAGAATCAGTTAAAATTGTGGGCGTTTTGCAAATTAATTAGGGTTTATTATTCTCTCCCAATTTTAAACACAAAACACATATTTTTCATAAAAAATATTTGCTCTACTTCTACCAGTGGCGTCCGCACTTTGATATTTTTAACGAAAAGAAATGATACGCCACTGTTTTTTTAAAAACAAATATTATTTTCAAAATAATGCATTATCACTGTCAATCAAAAAGCGTGCCTTAACTTTGTTCGTATGACGAACAGTTTTCGATTAAAAAAAATAATTATATTTATTTGCATATCCCCAGGCGCCAATCAGGCTTTGATAAAATTGACCACCTTAAAGTTAGCAGAGCCAAGGTCAGCAGATCACAGGTTTGTAAACATCATAATTAAAGGCTAATTAGATGCTAATTAAGTGCGCAAAGCGCGATTTAAATGCTTTTCAACTTTTTCCGGAAATTAGAGATCTGCTAAACGCCTTTTTATTTTTTTTTTTAATTTAGGATCTACTTTAGATGAAGTTAGCAGATCATAGTCGGAAATCATAGTATACAGATCGGCATCGTTGTCAAACCTAATTATTAATTAGAGGCTCATTAAATGCTCTAAGAAAAGGTGCAAAACATTTAAAAAAAAATTTCTTTTTTCAATTTTTTTTCAACAAAGTTTGAACTTGGCAGATTATGGGTGAAAATCGTAGTATACAGATCGGGATCGTTGTAAAACCTTATTGGTAATTGAAGGCTCATTAAATGCTTTGAAAAAAAGTCAAAAATTATTTGAAAAAGATTTTGAAAAAAAAATAAAATATAATAAAATAAAGTTTGACTATAGCAGATCATTGCTGAAAATCGTAGTAAATAGAGCGGGACTGTTGTAAAAACTTATTAATAATTGAAGGCTCAATAAATGGTCAAAGAAAAAGCACACATTAATCAAAACGCCTACTTATCTTTTTTTGAAAATTTAGAGTCTGCTAACTTTAGATGAAGTTAGCAGCTCAGGTTTTACAACGATTTCGATCTGTATACTATGAATTTCGGCATTGATCTGCTGAGTTCAAACTTTGTCCGAAAAAAATAAACAAAAAATTTTTTTCCAAAATATTTTGCACTTTTCCGTGAAGCATTTAATGGGCTTTTAATTAATAATCAGGTTCTACAACGATCCTGATCTGTATACTATGGCTTTCGGCCATGATCTGCTGAGTTCGAACTTCGTCCGCAAAAAATTAAATTTTTTTTTTTTTTTTCGAAATGTTTTACACTTTTTCTTTAGCATTTAATGAGCCTTTAATTAATAATTAAGTTTTACAATGATTCCGATGAGTATACTACGATTTTCGGCTATGATCTGCTAACTTTATCTAAAGTTAGCAGATCTTTATTTCCGGAAAAAGTTTAACAGCATTTAAATCGCGGTTTGCGCACTTAATTAGCATCTAATTAGCCTTTAATTATGATGTTATGAAACCTGTGATCTGCTGACCTTGCTCTGCTAACTTTAGGGACATATAAAATTGCATTTATCTTCTACCGGGTGATGCATGACTTAGTTGACCATAGAAAATTCCATTTAATTTTAGAGGTGGCTAAATATTGGCTCCCCTGTACATTTTAGAGAATAATCGTATTATAATTTTTTGAAGAGGCCGATATAATAAACCCATGTGCCAAGTTAGAATAAATTTTAATAAGCCAATCCTAACTTATTCAATTAAATGTGATGGTAAAATTACGAAATTCTCATAGTTTAGGTAATACAGCCAAACACCAGCAAATTATTATTTGGGATTAACAAAACGAAAAGTAGCGTCAGTAACAACATTCCCATTGAAGGCGCTTTAATAATACCTATATATGAGCTATTTCATTAAGGAAAAAGTAACTATGATTCGGTGGTATTATACAGGAAACAGTTTAAGGGCAGTGTCTGAAATATTAATAATAATAATAATAATAATAATAAGTTTATTTCAAATAGTTACAATATAATAAACATGTTAATATGTTATTTTTCAATAAACTTATTAATAAATTCCCCAGAAGACGTGCTTGTTAGTTCAATTCTCTGATAAGCCTATCCCTTCCATTTCATTATTTAAACTTATCATTAGTAATTTAAGTCCAAAGGCACTGTAATAAATAACTGTAAATGCTCAACTCAGGATGTCTAATAGAGCTGAAGAAAGGGATAATAGAGATCTTGATATTTTACTGCACGTGGAGGAAAATAAAATGATTAGCACGAGGATTCGTGGGCAAGTCGTAGGAAAACATTAAACCACAATGTTGTGTACTTAAAAAAAAACATAAATATTTTCCTTACACGGATGAAAAACATCAAGAGCTACAGCAAGGTGATGAAGAACGGAGAATGGTATTCTGTTTTGAGGTAATGGAAAGAGCAAATAATAATAGAAATTTTATGAGAAATATTTGTATTACCGTTGAATGTACATTCACCCTCAACAACGGACGAAATGTTCAAAATTGCCAGTATTGGAGCCAAGAAAATGAACATCGTCTTGTTCATACTCGGACGCAATATTTATAAACAATGAATGACTGGGCGGGAATTGTAGGACATCACATTATTGGATCATTTTTTATGGAAGGCAGCCTTACACCAGTAACCTATTTGGACTTACTACAAAATCGAATAGAATCGGCACTAGAAGAAGTTGTACGCGAAAATCAGGAGATCTTGTATCAAATGGATGGTTGTCCTGCCCATAATTCTCTCATGTTTAGAATACTTGCAAAATATTTTTAACGGAAATATTATTGGCCCACGGCATCTAATCCTTTGGCCAGCCAGGTCTTCTGACCTTTCGCCAAACGACTTCTTCCTGATTTAAAAAATTTCATTTATAAAGATGTAAAATTTGAATATCTAGACCAGCTAAAAAACTGTATTTCGTTAGAATGTGACAAAGAATTTCTCAATATCAACTCAGTAATGTTAGAAATGAATTTTATGATCGGTAAGGATATTGTTCAGCTGTTAATGGAGGGTTATTTAAACATTTAATTAATTAATGTTTTCGTGAAAATCTGTAGTCTTAGGTATGTTATGTTAAATTAAAAGCTTAGTAAGAAAAATATAATAATGTCTTTTATTTTGGATGTGTAATTGCCGGATTGGTGTAACGAAAATGTGTTTTTAATCTGAATTAATCTTTATTCGTTATGTCCAGCTTTACGTCATTTTTTGACACGTCAGCGTCATAGAAATTATTTACTGGTGTTTGCTGTATTACCCAAAATATGAAAATTTCGTAATTTTGCCATCACATTTAATTGAATAAGTTAGGATTGGCTTATTAAAACTTATTCAAACTTGGCACACGGGTTTATTGTATCGGCCTTTTCAAAAAATTATAATACTATTTTTCTCTAAAATGTACAGGGGAGCCAATATTTAGCCACCTCAAAATTTACATGGGATTTTCTAAGTTCAACTAAGCCATGCATCACCCGGTATACGAAGCAGTAATCCAGAAAATATTAAATGGTATTATATATTAGACATTGAATTGTCTACATAACTGTGTTATCAAAAAAGGAAGCGGCAGTGGTGTACATATTTTTTGTTCCGCTCAAAAATTTAAACACTCTGTATCTCAAGAATAAAGCGGTTGCGGACCACCAATGTTAATATGAACTTTCTGTCTAATAATCACATCAATATCGGCATTCAATTATGACACACCCTGTATAATCTAATAATAATAAAATTAGTCGGCACTTTGGCAGTTATTATTACCCGAAGGAAAGCAACGTTAAACTTTTAGAGTTATTCGTTGGTCAATATCAATAATCAATTTTTGTTAATTATTGCTTACCTTTGCTAATGGATTGAACTGGTATTTATTATCGGAATCTATTCTAGGAGTGGCAGCGATGGCAGACAATGGTGTAGATGGCATGATCATTTCCTGAAAAAAATACCAATAAATACTTTAAAGTAACTTTTATGTCAATTGTTCAAAGTTAATTGACACTGGCCATGGGTACTTGTTAAGTGGCCAAAATTGGGTTGGGGACTTGATGTGAAATAATATTTTAGATGCTTTTAAGAGGCTATTTTTAAAGCAGTTAATTAAATATGTTTTCCTGACAAATGCAAACTAGGAAATATTATACACAACAGTGCAGGGACATTTTTTTCAGAACGAACGGTGACTTTCCTATTTCCTCTCAGGTTCTCCGTAAAGAAGCCAAATTTGAGACCAAAATACAAATGGTTTGTCAATTTTGTCCGATACGACTCATCTTGAATTGTCTAAAAGCCGGTTTCCATTAGGAAATTGCACGTGCAAGGCAATAAAAAAATGCCTCTACAATTGCAATTTTCTTTGCATTGCATCAAATTAGACCACGCGCTATTTTTATGTCAATTTTTGTGTGAAATCACAGCTACCAACAGAGAAAAATCAAAAATAGAGCAAAGCCAAGCCAAGGTAAACCAAAATATTTCGTTATTTGCAAACGTGTTCAGTAATCAGCAGTGGTTGTTTTTCAGTTTAAAAATATAATTTCAGTACAGTATAAACACGAAAGTAAGAAATAAATGCAAAGTTATTTAATGCTATTGGTACAACCGGCTGTTAAAATGTTCGCATCCTTTACTTGCATGATATGTAAACAGTTACGTAATGCAATTCTTTGCAGAACCAATACCTTGCATGACATTTTTTGCACCTAATGTAAACAGGCTTTTAATTACAAGTCTCATTCAATTGAGACAGACAATGGAAAAAATGTCTCTGTACAATGAGGTAGAGTATGTCCTTTCTTTACCTTAAAAATACTGTCGACCTCGTGGGCAATCGGTGTGGCAGATGGCAAAGGTTCCCTCGGTCCCGCCGCGGATCCTTGACTCTAAAACAAAAGAAAAAGGGTTTATAACCAATGATAGGGGGGAATCGATTGAGTTTGTAAACGGTAAATATGAATGTGAACGAGAAAGCTTTCAGCGAAATAGCACATGGGCGGCAAGCACCTGACAGGATATTGTAAAAGTTAAGAGGGTAACACCCAGTAAGGACTGACAATAGTTACAGAAGTTCTCACTAGTGAGCGCCTACCTTTCTTAAACTATGGCGCTACTATAAAAATACAAAATTATATAATAGTCACAGGCCAACGCGAATCTAAGGTTTGGATTCTGCTCACTGTTTTTTGAGGGGCTATATTATAGTTATCAAACTTGGTTGGAAATATATTTTTTCATCACGTAAAATTTCTGAAAAATCAAAATTTTGCTAGTATCTGAAAAAACTTTAAAATTTAGGATATATCTTACCGAGAAGTTAAAGCAGTAGATTGTATCTAAAAGGTATGCACAACATGTTAGCACTAATTTCTACGACTAAATTGTGGCTAAAATATGACGATATTTGTACAGATCTTTTAGAGGCACCCTGTAGATGTTGTTTTAGCGACATTATTATGACACTTAAAGCAAAACAGCTAAATGACAGTTTGCACAAACATTACTAAAAATAGACTTTAATAGTGTAGACACTAGTGTAAAAAATGTCACTTGGTCAAACCTCAAATTACACTCCTTGCCTAATTTTTAAAATGTATGGTCAGCCCTGAAAATTCGAAGTCAATCCGATAAGTAGTTTTCGAAATATACGAAATCAAATAAAACGCTCGCAAGGCGGTGACGTCATTACCTCCCACAGTTCCTCCTAAAACTAGAATAATACTAGAATCTAGGCGCATTACCTGACAAATCTTCCTCAATGTCCGAGAGGAATTTTAATATTATTACCGTGCCAATAACGGCGCACATTTTGAATACTTAATAAAGTAATTTGTTTATATTTTTTATATTTAATTTTATATTATAATTTTTTATATGTATAAACTAAATAAATTAGTTGAATTACTATTACATTTTCCACCTAACTCGCAAACCGATTACGTGATTTGACATTTCTGGGCACGGTTGCCATTTGACATTTCAAAATGAGGTTTGCTGGAGGTGTGGAGGTCAATAGAAAAGTTCTATCAAATGTGTAATTAAACCTCGATATTAAAATTGACGTGTTTTTTATTAATTCTTATTTTCCTCAAAATCAAGAGACATGGTTCCCTTTGTATGTAAAGTCTACGCCAGCTAAGTCTGTAATGGCGGCCGACGACATATGTTATTTCTAGTAACATTCTTTTACAGAACTTACAATTTGGTCAGGATCAAAATCCATCTCTATGACCCCTTATAAAGTCCGACACAACATAAATGGTCATGATTTTACCTGCTTCATAACGATCGGGTGACTTTACCCCCCATAAAGCAATTAAGGGCTGGTCTGCAAGCGTTTCTCAGTACAGGAAGGTATTTTATTTTTATTCTGATAATGTACGTATTTTAGGTATAATTAATTATACCTGTCGACACATTAGAAGTTGTCGAATTATTATTAAACCATTTGGACGGTGGTATAGCGGTGTTCAGTGGTGTTATTAATATTAGTAATTTTTAAAATGCTCAGACCGTGGGTTGAAAACTGTGAATCCGACGACAGAATTGAAGAGAAAAACGAGCAAATACAAAGTGCCATTTACAGATGTGCTGCAACAGAATCGTTTTACGAGTAGTATATCAAGGTAAAATTTATATTTTTTTAGTTTTGAAATGAAAGAACATCTTACACTTATCATGGACTTCGGACAGATTTTTTTTAAATTTTAGTATTTTATTTTGGAAGTCGAAATAAGCATTTTCTTTCACTGCACCGACCTTGTAGCCATACAGGGTGATACAAAAAAATCAGGTCAAAAATCTTACGGGAAATATTTGTCTGCAGGTCTTCTAAAAACGTCAGAGAGCATAGAAGCTGCCATTAAGAGGACAGTGGAGTTATCCGGCATTCCAAGGTCTACCTTGCGTCGGTTCCTTGACCAAGATAATTCACTGGAGAGAAAGGACAGATCTGACAAAGGCACATTGAAAGTGTTTGGAAATGGTGATGCAGAGCTGATTCGCAAGGAAGTGTATGCGATGTATGAGCTTAAGCAGATTCCGTCACTTGATTCTTTGCGAGAAAAGTTATTAGCAAATGATCGATTTGCTGCTAGTAGCGAAACGTTACGCCGATTCCTGCACAAAATTGAATTTCGATTTAAGAAAATTGACAAGCGCATTTGCAGTAAAGAGACCCAACAGTTAGTGGAATGGAGACAAAAATATTTAACACAAATTCATCAGTTCCGCGCAGAAAACCGAAATATATACTATTTAGATGAGATTTGGTTCAACACACATGACACTATAAAAAATGATGGCAAGATTCTTTATCAAAGTGCATTTTAGATGTACCTGCTTCTCGAGGAAAGAGAATATCCATCTTACACTGTGGCTCGAGGGATGGCTGGGTACTGAACGCTTTGCTACTTTCAGCAAAAAACATTAAGGACTTCTCGTTAGACTACCATCAGGACATGACACGCGAGCTTTTTGAAAATTGGATAAAAAATTCTCTTCTTCCAAATATCCCACCAGGCAGTGTAGTCGTTTATGATAATGCTAGTTATCACAGCACCTTAGCTGAGAAAATACCAACCATAAGCAGCAAAAAAGAGGTACTGCAAGAATTCCTTAGCCAACATGACCTCTATTTTGAAGATTATTTACCTCATCCATTATAAAAGCGGGTTGATTTTCACCTGATTATTCAGCGATAATCTCCCGCTCTCCGGTGAAAATCACCCTTGTCAAAAGTGAAAATCTCACCCGTCAGAAATCGTTAGTTTTTTATTTGGTAAATAATCTTCAAAATACATTTCGGGATTGGGAAATAATCAGAAAATCATTCTCAGATTTTTTGCCATTAGGAAATCGCTCTCGGGCAAGCCCTCGAGCGATTTCCACGGCAAAAAATCTTCGGAATGATTTTCGATAATTTCCCTATCCCTAAATATATTACTACAGATAATTATACAAAAAAAAAACTAGTTGAGGTACTAAAAACCAAATCGTATGATAAAATATATTGCGTAAATGAGGCTATAAAAGCATCCGGTAACATACACTTAGATTGCCCCCCTACCATTGCGATTTGAATCCCATAGAAATGATATGGTACGAATTAAAAAACAAAGTTAGACGCAATAATGTAAAAAATAATTATAAAAAATTTTGGGAAAACGTAAAATCTTTAATTATATCAGTGGGTGATAGTGATGGTACAGATTGAGATGACTCATTTTACTCATACGGTTTTATACAGGATGTTCCACGTAGAAGTTCCGCATTTTGACACGGTGATTACACAGATGTCAAAAAAGCCTTTGCCATTCGTTTTCAAACAAAAAAAAATTATTCCGATCTAATGTCTGGTGGAGCTTCTACGTATGACACCCTGTATATTAAAAACTATATATTACGGCTAACTACTTTTACGCATATTAATAATTTACGTCAAATTCAGCAATACACAATAAACGTTTGTACATATTATATAAACATTGTTTTAATCTTCCTACTACCACCCTGGACCGGAATGATTTATTTGCCAAAATAGAAGCACAAGCAAGTAGTATAAAGGCGTTAGTAAGTCATGACCATTCATCGTGTGTCGTACTATACCAAGTTTTTTAAAAAAGTACAAAATTGTCTTGCATCAGTATTAAGAGTTTTGTGCCGTTTTCAAGCCCTTAAAGTTTTCCTAGCCTATTCCTAACCTCAATCCAACCGTAATATTAATTTTTGATGTTTTGGAAAGATGGAGATATATAACGCCAGCCGGCACCTGCGCGAACGCCGGCAAAGTTTATAAATCCAGCTTTAACGGCGACAGAATTTATAGAATTAATCGAAAATGCGGATTTCCTAGAAGGTATCCAATATAGGTAGGTAAAGTGTATACTTATAAAACTTGTATGTACTATCATACAGTTTGCAATATTGCTAATGAAAGGGAACAATACAAAGGTAATTTAAAATAAACATTTTCCTCGTATAGGATCAACTACTTTGAAGCTATGCCTATCCTTTTTGTTATTGTATTATTCGTCGGAAATAACGTATTTCTGAACTGCACACATTGCAAGTCTGCTTTACGCATAGCCAGTGAAAACTAAAGACGCCCCTTATTGCTACCAATTTTTAATTTAGTGTAACGTTTGTCTATTACCAAACAAGCGTAGCGATAAAAACAGAAAAATCTCAGGTTGGCAAATATGTTAAAAATATGGCGTCGACTGCCATTAAAGACCTAACTGGCGCAGAGTCTACGTGACCTCGCCTCGATTCCATCCTTGCCACAGCCATAAGGGCAAAGGCGTATGGAGCGTAGCTATATAACAGCACCGCCCAATATAGTGGCTAAGCGTTGTTTAAACAGCCTTTGCCCTGTCTAAAGTCAACTGCAAATCCGTGTCAAATAAGTGACTTAAAAACTCTCGAGCTTGCGGTTGAGGTAAAGGATATCGATTTTATTAAAATAAGTTAGATTTCCGTCCCGTACGTCAAATCTAGGCGATACAAATATTGGTCGCTTAAAATATCTGTAGGTACAAAAAACAAAATCTCACAGAAGAAAGTAAATAAACAACCGCGGACTAATCTGTTGGCTTGCCTTCCTTGCGATGTGTCACATTATACAAAGTGAAATTAATTTTATTTCTTTTTTCCTACGCTCCCGGACTAATGCACTGTCTCTCTAGACCCCTAATGGTACCCACGGTAGAAGGCAAGGGCTAATCTTAACTAATTGAGGCTGTTAATTACATCAATATGATTTGGTTGTCTCCATTTTGCATAATTAGCCTGACGTTCCCGCCTTAGTGCCCCCGCACAACTCAGGAAGGATTTAAAACACGTCGCTTACACGTTACGCTTGTAGAACTGCATTATTTTTAAATTAACTATCAAGGTTACCTACATCATATTAGGAAATTTTCGTTCGCGCCACAATTTAGACGTCTTTATCTTCCCAGTGTATTAACATAACAAACTTTTAAATTGGCCACAAAATCTAATAATATACTAATATTTTCATCGTGTATAAAATGATGCAATATTTGTACATACACGCAATTATTGGAATACAAATAATAAACTTGACACCTGTCATTTTAAGCCAATCAAATGATCTTATTTTGAAACGTTGTCGAGGCAACAAAAACATGTCTGGATATAATTTAGGCACTATACTGCGTTTCCTATTGCCTGACAGTGTGAACATATTATTTTTAAGAAAGAATTTCTTTAATTTTGTACTTAGTGCAAGTTTATTGAATAAAATCCGTGGAGCGCTTTCGGCAGTTACGCCATCATCAGTACTACTTTGTCAAAATATAACCAACCACAAAACACAACATACAAGTAAATGTATAAAACTTAAAACATTAAAAATTTGGGGCCTAAAGGCCGATGTAAATTACATGATGATTTTAAAACTTTTAGAAGCGTCCATTTTACTAAAGGGAACTAACCTTGATCTTTCATTCTTTCTTAATCTTTGATGGTGCACTCAGCCCTTTTCCTAATTTATATATTATTTTTAGACTGAAAGTATGTATATCTTTTTAGTACAATACAGGTAATTTTAACATTGAATAGATCAACACACCTGTAATTTTATCTTTCACAATAGGGTCGGAAAATTATAATAATAGAGCAAGCCGATAATTTAGGATAAATCTTACGACAGTGGTGGACATTGGGGTTTCTATTCATATGTATGCAATTGTTATGGTGTACAAAAAATATGTTACCTATATTAACTTTATTGTCTCATAGTCTATCTTTAAATGATGCAAAGTAATAAATCAATCAAAACCATCTTCTCCATGGGCGTGTAAGACTTTTCGCTATGTAATTACCTCTATCAACTTTATTTTCTCAATATGTATAAAAACCGTACAGATCATATTTACAAGAATTTACAAATTGTTTATCCTCTTTAATTACATGTCTTATGGATTCTTGCCAATTTTCCCTCGTGAGAATTGTTAATGAATATTTTAATAACTCACGTACATCTCTTATTTTGGTATTTCTTGCGACATAATCTTTCATTTATGGACAAATCGACTAAACTGGATTTAATTCACAATGGTAGGGCGGCAGTCGAAGTAAAACAATACCACGCTTTTTTAAAACTTGACTTATTTTCCTTTCCCTTTTTTTTTCAACAATCGTAGGTAGTGTCTCTAAACGCCTTAAATGATAGCTGGAGTTATCTAAGACTATTGCTCAAAATACTCTTCCTTTACAAATCCATTTTCACTGCCTATAATATACGTTATTATTAGCCTGCGACCTTTACCTGCAGGTATTTTTAAACCAGTAGACAAACCTTCCATAAACGCTTGACGAGAGCTTTGAATATTATTATTCTGTCATATCTGACCTCAATGTCCTTAGTTGAGCCAGTTCCGTCTCAATAAAAAGCTCATTTTTTCACTTCTATATCTGCCAATATGCCTTAGATACGGCCGTCTCCAAAAAATAATATCTTGTCTATCCAGTAAGATTGAATTTCGGTTGTGTTTTTCCCAAGAGATGTATTTAAATTTATTAATGTATGTAAAATTTGTCACAATTTTTTCCTTCACAGGTTGTGCAAATTCTCATCTTATCTTATAACAATAAAAATTACGAAGTTTTCTTCTTATGACAATTTTCACATCCTCATCAATTTGTACAGGTGTCCTTCCTGGCGACTGTTTAGGAGAGGCTACCGTTCCAGATTTTCTTCCCCTAAGAAGACTGTAGATTGTTGATTCACTCCAGTCATATTGACACATGCTGATACTAGATTTCAAACAGTACTAGGGGGTATTTGGTGTACAAGTGCGTCATATACATTTACAACGATTGTCTTTGCTTTTACGTCAAGCATACTTTTACAAACACTTACTTTATAATAGACCCACAACTAGTGATCGGCCGATACCGATATAAATATCGGTGCATCGGTATCGTATCGGCATATCGGCAAATTTTCCCGATAATCGGTATCGGCAATATTTTGCCGATAAATATCGGCATATTTAAGACTAACTCTTTTATTAATTGTAAGTGAAAACCCATTTTTAACACTTTCTTTTTAATAAAACAACTAAATTATTTCTAACATTAATCTTATTAATTTTAGGTTATTTACATAATATTACGCATACCTATGACAAAATTAAATAAGGCATATGTTGGTCAATAAAAACAACACTTTTTTTAACCAAACTAAACAACAAGTACAAGTTGTAGTTAACTTATGACATTAAAATTACTAGGTATTGCAAAAAATGAAAATATTGCACGACACGATCAATATCCGAAGTAGCAATATACAATGTACTAATTTGATCCAAGAACTAAACAACGATTGCAGCAACGCGGGAGCACTACACTTTCCGTAAAACGGGTAATCACCACAGTCACCACTGGTATTTCGAATCGGGCGGTCGGGGAATTACCGAAATTTGTCCACGTTACGTCTGCGTTAATGCCAGCATTTAAAGATGCTTTACAATGTTGCCACTATTGACAATTTTTACTTAATCCACATATGTTGAATAGTAACAGACCTTTTAAAAATGTGGTGCCGATACCGATATAATATCGGTAACGGCAAAAAAAGTCCGTATCGGCCGATCACTACCCACAACTTTTCAATAACACGTTGCAAACTAAACTAAGTAAGTTAGAAATATTCTACTATGAAATAAGGTACCTGTGTAGTTTAAGACCAGGTACCTGTTATTGTCAGTTGATTTAGAAATGGGATCTCCATCAGGAAAACTTTGATTAAAACAGTCTGTTGCTTCTCGAAAAGATCCCTGTCTATCCCGATATCCTATAATTATAACGAGGGGTGCGACACTCCTTAAATAGGTGTACAAACTGTCAAAATGTATTTATATAAATACATTTAAATATAAATAAACACATTTAAATACAAATAAATACATTTAAATACAAATAAATACATTTAAATGCGAATAAATACAAATGAATGCAACTAAATTCAAATAAATACACATAAACAGAAACAAATACATGCATGAGATAAATATTAATTATTATTAACATATTGGACAGCATTTACGCATCTCAAGAAGAGCTAAACCTGAAGGACTTTAGTCGCGACATTGAAAATTCATCATTCTTACAAGTTGAATTTGAAATGGGAAAGCTCATAACTGTAAGGAAGAGTTCTCTGTGTTGGTTACTTCAACACGATCAAACAAAATTGAGCGTCGATAGAAACATCAGGGTAAGAGGTGTCAAAAAGAAATCTAAAAGCAGCAAAGAAACAATTTCACAAGAAAAGCATCAAAATTGGATCATGATATTCCTAACGACCTGAAAATACCTTGCTTATTTACATTGGACAGATGTTGGGATTTTTTTTAAAGAAAATGATAAAAATAGATAATTGTATAATACTTGTGATTTTTCTAATAAAAAGATTTTATGCCTTGGAACGTGCTATAGACTAAAAAAAATTGTACCTTAGAAATTGCAGAATACTAGTCCCTTCTAAAATTAAGTTGATATACTTACATACTATAATGGCAGTCTTAGAACCCATTTGAGAGCAGGATTATTGTAAAATCGACGAAAATATAGCACAAACAATTAACGAAAACATCAAGAAGTTCTTAAGTACAAAACAAAGTAAAAGGAAGAAGACCAATGAAAAAAAAATCTGTCATACATAATTTAGATAAAGATACGTCAACTAGTGATGACGATATAACAGAGGATGACATTTTATTGCACGATTCGACAAGCGAAAAGTCTCCAAGACGCCAAAGATGACGACAAAAAATAGAGACATTAATATTAAATCCGAAAAATGGTATGTTGTTTATTATGACACATTTATGAGGTGGTCCCCTCTTGTTGCCATATTATATGAAAAAAATCTATTTTTTTCCAAAATTAACGAAGACAACCATAAAAAACTAAGTACATATATACATTTGAAATTAGGAGAAAGAGCTCTAGCGATTAAAAGTATAAAATACAGGGTGTTTCATTTCAGAAATACCAGGTTATTTCAAATTTTTAAGTTTTCAATGCTTTTTTGTTTTTTCTGATAACGGATTCTGAATGTCCATAAAAAATACTTCAAAGCTGCTAATTTAAACAATCACCCTGCACATATTTATTAAATAATACTGTTTTGTATAATACTGGGTTTGTAACTTTTAAAACCGTATTCGATATTAAATACCTATATAATTGCAATCAAATACAAATAAAATGAACCATTTTAATTACATTTAAATACATTTGAATACATTGAAATACATTTAAAGCCATGAATACGTTAATTACTTGATGTATTTAAAAGTATTTATAAATAGGTGTACAAAATTTTGGAAGTGTCGCACCCCGCGAATTATAAGCAGAGTAATGCGTTCTTGTTCATTTAGCTGAACCATACTTTTATCAGTTCAAGTAGTAGTTACACTCGATAAATAAAAAACTCGCACCACTCACTTAAACTAATATCAAGTAGTAGTGTGAGTAACAACTTGGAAATCATAGAAACTTAAACCTTGACTTGGGTTATCATAATAAAAGAAATATGTAGATTGATTTTTAAATTAAATGTATTATGGTGTTTCTCATTAATTTGCCAGTATCTCCGAAACAGATTCTCCAATGCCCGAATCCGGTATCACCTTTCGTTCTCCTGTAATTAAACCGTTCCGGAATATTTGCCCTTTGCGATATCTTTCAAATCGTACAACAAAAATATTGATGCTAATGCCTGAACGAGATGATTATAATTTAACAGTGTTTACGATTGACAATGAAAAAAAAAATGAAACGCAAGTAATTTTGTTTACTCGAACAATGCCAATAATGATGTCAACATGTGGGATTCTGGGATTAATAGACACCACAAGCGATATAGCGATGTATATTTTGTGTTTGCTGGATCGCATGCCTATAGCGGAAACGCTTCGGTATCGATTTATCGCACGTAATAAGGGCCTCGAGTATTTATCATTATGAAAAATTCATTTCATTGCGCTCAACACAGATATGAAAACGCATTATTTTTTCCCTAATGGTTTGAGGGCAAAAATAGTACATTATACAGGGTGAGTCGGGAGGAATGGGCCTAACTCTAAGGGTGTAATCTATGCATCAAAATAATAAGTAAAAACTCAAATGTTGTTATCACACATTCATTTGTTTTTAAGTTATAAGGCAAAAACAAAATATTGCATTAATTTAGCTTTCCTGTAATAATAGTATATTATTAACCAAGGTTTAGACAGCCATCATTATTGCCCGAGCGGCGAGGGATTTAAGACGCGAGGGCTATAATAAGCTGTCTAAACCGTGGTTAATATATTATTTTTTCCACTACTACAAACTTTTATATGACATTTATCTTTATAGTATTAATAATTATAAAAAATTATAGGTAGGTATAAGTATATTTTTTAATCAAGTTACCTGCGCTTTGGAATTGGCAAAATATTTTGTTGTTTTGTCAGGTGGCTTTGTCAATGTCAATTTGTGTTCATTTGTGTCATCAGATTTCACGAGTTTTGCGTTTTTTTTTTAAATGAGCGAAGAAAATGTTAGTGATAATATTATGTGTACACCTCCCGAATTAAGGATGGAAGCAGAAAAAATGTTGATTGTATCGATATTTTACAATATCAAGTAATCTAATATGTATTGATAATTATCTGGTTGCCTAACCACAATGAATTGATGTTGTAGAATTAAAAAATCAAGTTACCTGCGTTCAAACAAAATTCGGTTAAGGTCAAAGATCGGTCAATAATGGATTTCAATGGCTTATTATTGACCATGGTCAATAATGACTTATAAGGTAGAGAAAAACGATTTCTAGCGTTAATAATCGGTCAATAATGGCGATGTTATAGGTTAGTAGTGGAAAATAGTACATTATGATATTAGGAGAATAAGAGATACTTTATGTGCTGAGCGTGGAAAGTTTGTCTCTCACTACGTTCGTCAGTAGTCAAAGCGCAGGTAACTTGATTAAAAAATATACTTATACCTACCTATAATTTTTTATAATTATTAATACTATAAAGATAAATGTCATATAAAAGTTTGTAGTAGTGGAAAAAATAATATATTAACCACGGTTTAGACAGCTTATTATAGCCCTCGCGTCTTAAATCCCTCGTCGCTTCGCTCCTCGTGATTTAAACTCGCCGCTCGGGCAATAATGATGGCGGTCTAAACCTTGGTTAATAATATACTATTATTACAGGAAAGCTAAATTAATGCAATATTTTGTTTTTGCCTTATAACTTAAAAACAAATGAATGTGTGATAACAACATTTGAGTTTTTACTTATTATTTTGATGCATAGATTACACCCTTAGAGTTAGGCCCATTCCTCCCGACTCACCCTGTATAATGTACTATTTTTGCCCTCAAACCATTAGGGAAAAAATAATGCGTTTTCATATCTGTGTTGAGCGCAATGAAATGAATTTTTCATAATGATAAATACTCGAGGCCCTTATTACGTGCGATAAATCGATACCGAAGCGTTTCCGCTATAGGCATGCGATCCAGCAAACACAAAATATACATCGCTATATCGCTTGTGGTGTCTATTAATCCCAGAATCCCACATGTTGACATCATTATTGGCATTATATACTATTTTTTCTTCAAACGTGCATCATATTATTCGAGATAAAACAATAAAAGAAAACGAATTTTTTAATGAAGATAACAATATTGAATTTTTAACTTATTTCACTGTATATTCCCTTTTTGGTATCGTTATCATGGATACGTACTTGCTTGGCATCTATCAAAATAAATATTTCGAATTCGGTGTCGCGTCAGTTAAGACCGAATAAATCTACAGAAAATGAGTTTAGAGTGATGATCCTCCCGAGGTAGTAGAGGCAGCTAGAATAGCTATTCAAAACTTGCTGCCGACGAAATCTGGTGCAGTATATGAAGCTGCCTTTGTCAAGTTCAACAAATGGTGCGCTGGAAAAAAAGTAATGCAATACTCTGAGAACGTTTTATTGGCATATTTTAACGAAATGGCACTGAAAATGAAGAGTTCTAGTTTGTGGGCTCATTATTCAATGATAAGGTCCGTGTTAAATTTGAAGCAATGTGACACTTCAATATAATATAATATAATTATTGAATCACCTCTCTGCTCCCCCAACTGTTTTAACTTCTTTTCATATTAAAATCTCTTAAATGGTTAGTTGCTGAGGATGACTTTCTCTAAAGTCGAAACTAGTACAACACATACGGACATACGTTAAGAAATTTAATTTAATTCATCGTCATTTTATGTATTTTCTATAACCCTTGTTTTCTACCCTAGAGGGGCAAATAAAGTTATTTGGTGGTAAAGACAGACCTTTATTTCTATTTACAATCTCGCCACAGAGTATGGACTACTTCTTAAATCTTGTACTCATTAATTTGAGACAACTATTAGAACTCAATTTACACTCGATATAGTTCCCCTAAGGATGACTGTATATATAGTCGAAACATGTAGAAACAATTGTTAAAAATTTTCAAAATATATAATATTTGTGGAGGAAGATAGAAGTGTTGTTTTAATTTATCACCTACACTCCACTGCAAGTATGGACTACTTCTTCAAATTTATCAAATACTTTGGATTATCGGTGGATAGGTCGAGATGGGCCTATTTTATAGCCACCGAGGTCGCCCGACATGACTCCATTGGATTTTTTTATGGGGAAATTTAAAGAGGCTTGTATATTCAACGCCAGTTTACACCAGGGAAGATCCGTCTGCTAAAAAAAATGCATAGAGGTACAGGGCGCCCATTTTGAAATTCTGTCGACGTAAACAAGCAGAAGCAAATCTTTCACATTTTTAACATTTTTGCGTTTAGAAACTTATTTCCGAAATGTCAACCCTTTCGATGGTTCCTTTATGCGGCACACTTCGATTTGGAAATGTATCGGAATAAATTCTTCTTAAATCCACACAATAATTGCCGAGTGCTTATCCATAAGTGCATTAATAAGATGTAATTATTAAATAAATTTCGAAAGTCAATGATTAAACGTGATATACAAAAGACATACTTTCTTCGAAAACGGCCAATTTTTTTAAATTTCTTAAACATTTTAAAGCAGATTGTAGATGGCGCTTCTGCGACCCTTTTTTATGTTTAAAAGTACACAGCCTCAGTCTATGCGCGTATTGAATGTAAAAGTTAATTTCCCTATCTTTATTAGGTGAAAAAGGTATACCTACCTTGTAGATGCCGCTGTGAGGAACTGTTTTTGAACGTTTAAATTGTTCACACTAAAATATTACATATTTCATTCGTTTAGATCTTTATCTAGCCATTTCCGCCTAATTTGTAAAATATTTTTAAAATCAAGTAGCCTGGGGTTTCAATTGTCAAACTAAACAAATGCGATTTTAAATGTCAGTTTGTAGAACATAGACGCTATTTAAAAGTCTTAATAAAATTATTACACCTATTGTCGGTTAACAGAACCTATGCAACTCGAATTAACACCGATAAGAGAGGCCAAGGATAGCAAAAGATGAGTCTGTGTTCTGTCAAATTTATGATCGTGTTGACATTTTTGAATATGACAGTTTCCGTGGGAAATATCTTCCAATTTATAATGAAAATTCCTTTTATTAAAAATTTGATACCATTTTCCGGAATTTCTTCATTTAAAAGGGTTAGTCAACGCTTAAAACCAATAACATGCTGAAGAAACGGTAAGAATGCTAAAATCATTGTATAACTTAACTTCATTACAAACAAAGTTTTTCATTATTTACCTAGGTGAATATTTATATAGGTAGAGAAATTTAACTTCTCATTAGAGAACTGGAGTAAATAATGGCAACTTCTCAAGTTAGTAGTAAGTAGAAAATATGTGCTTTGCAAAAATTTAAATTAAATAAAGATTTGATTAACTATTAGTCCAAGTTTTCTACGGCTCATTTTAGCGCACGCCTCCATGTTAGAAAACGAGTCGCTTGCGGCGAGTTTTATAACGGACAAGTTACTACCTTTATAAAGCGTGTGCTTTATACTATTTTTTCTATTTTTCATTTTTTCAATAAATAAATCCATATTTAAAAAGAAAATAAAACACACAAATTTTCAAAATTTTTAGACCTAAATTTTATGTTGGTAATACAATGAAATTATTTATCATAGTAGCCCTGAAATCAACAAATAATTTTATTTTCGTGTCAGCCGTTTTGTCACGAAGTTGTCTAATTTTTACCTACATAATTTTAAAATATGGAGCAAGATGAGTTTAGTTTAACTCCACCAAAGTTAGGGGAAATTGCAGTAAATTTTATAGTTCTATGTTTTATAATACCTACTATAGTAAATTTGTAAGATTATTTGATATTTTTTTATAGTCCGTTTCGTTGCCGTTGATAGCTCGATACCCTCATTAAAGATTCAAAACAAGACTCGGGTGGCTTAAAATATTTTACCTATAAAATGGTCTTTTTACGTACATCTAGCATAAGGATGAAGAAATTTTGAACTATTCCACCCGGTAACAGATAAAGTAACAATAGAGCCATAAAATGAAATAAAAGGATAATGATTAAAACGGCCCACCATGGTCGGAGAGTTGGGTTTTAATATAATCTAACCGCTTATTATTTTATTTAAATATAATAGATTTTATGATTTTATGAATTTTGGTAAATTATAACCATTGATTGATTTGTTCTAGAATAAATACAATGTTTTACAAGAAAACTAATTTATTTACAGATCAAAAAATATTGACAATTTTAATAATTATAACTCGATAAAATCGTCCTCAGAAAAATCTGAAGAGTCATCATGTTCTACGCTTATTACTAAAGGCTCAATTTCCATAGTTGTGTCAATTACGTTGTCAAGTTTCCACATTTTTTGTTCCTCTACTATAACATGTTTTATGGCGTTTTGCCAATTTTCTGATGACACATTTGCTAAAGAATTAAGCAAGAGTTGCCGCACTTCTTGCATTTTAAAAGTTTTGTTATTTCTAGCAACATATCTTTTACTTGAGCCCATATTAATTGTATAGGATTTAGCTCACAATGATAAGGTGGTAAACGGAGCACTATAATACCTCGATCTCTTGCCATCTCGTCAATAACATACTTTTTATACTACGATTTATGTAGCCTAACAATACCCAAAAGTTCTTTTTTTACCATGGTATTATCGTAACTCAATTCCTTCCGTTGTAACCAGTTTACGATTTCCGCCTTTTTCCATGAAGTTGTGGGAAGATTCTCTTTTAGCCTAGAGTGTTAGCTAGCATTATCCATCACTATTACAGAATTAGCGGGAATGTATTCTATCATTTGCTTAAAATATTCCTCGAAAACATCAGCAGTCATTTCTTCATGGTAGTCTTTTGTAGAATTCGACTGAAATTCTAATAATCCTTGATCCAAAAAGCCATTTGAACTTCCTATATGAGTTATAATAAGTCTGCGTCCCTTTCCAGATGGTGGTCTAAGTCCTGTTGACCAGCCTTCCATGACAGCTTGTCGAGAACTTAGGACATTTTCATCTTGCCAGACTTTAGATACGGTGTGCCCTTCGTTCAGCCAAGTTTCATCCAAATAGAAAATATTTTTGCCTTCGCTGCGGTATTTTCGGATGGACCTTAAGTATTGACGTCTCCAGCAAATAATATCTGCTCTATCAATAAGAAAAGATTTTCTGTTTTGCTTCTCCCAACGAAAGTTCATATCATGAAGTATTTTCCATAGTTTCGTTCGTGATAGCTGTGGTAAGTCCTCGTCATAATTAATGGCTTGTAAAATTTTGTCTAGTTGGTATTTCCTTGGCAAAATAAAAACTATGTACTTTTCTTCTAATACCATTTTTAATGAAATCGTCAATTTCTAACGGTTTCTTTCCTGGGAGTGGTTTTGGCTCACTGAGGTTCTTAGATTTTCTTTCACGCAAGAACCTATATATAGTAGCCTCTCCAACTCTCTACCATATTGGCACACTCGAACATCACTTGCAGGTTTCTGGTGCACTAGAGCATCATGCACGTTTAATATTAATGTCTTTTCTCGGAGAGAATAAGCACTCTTGCTAATTTGACGAAGACACGTTGGCGAAAAACTTGAAGCCATTGTCACAAGTATAGGAAATAATTCAACTTTGGGATAATTCAGTATCTAAATACACTAAAAACATAGTTTGACAAACGCACATCAAATGGCGTAATAATATCCTAAAGCAGGCAAATTTAATTACTAATTACTCCTGTTGTACCTACTTTAACCCTAATATTCCTAATGTATATTTAACAATGGACCGAGGCCAATTTTCTTATTAAATAAGGCATAGTAGGTAATTACTATTATAATAATAATATACTAATTACCGACGCCTATGGCTTACGGTTGTTTTATGGCTTCAACCCTCGATATGAGCTATCAACTGCAACGAAACGGACTTTAACTCATCTCCATTTCATAGCATTAATGCAACCAAACATACACGAGAGCAAAATAAAACATTTGTGAACATCATTACCAACCTTAGAAGAAAACTGTTTCATGTTCAACAATATTCAACAAACCAGAGAATGTATTTAGGAACTACCCTGTATATTAAACAGTACTTTTCAGTCTTTTCACTCACCATCTCATACGGATTCCTGTGCCCCCCTAAATTCAAGGGGGGCGGTCCCTTAGCCGGTACTATTCCGTTGGCCCGATGCCCCCCAGCGCCAGCTCCCGCGCCCCTTTTTACCGGTTGACCCGGGTAGCCCCCCCGGCCTCCATACGGAGGTTTCCCTTCGGCTGGTTTCACGTAGCCGCCCCTTTGATGGCCCAGGGGCGGGGGATGCATCGAGTGCTGGTGGGGCTTTTTAAATTCGTGACGGGGGTCCGGGGATGCTTGAAGCCTGCAAGAAATTAATTGAATTAGATGATATAATTCGACAGATCCGCTTTGCAATAGTATAAAGTATTTTTAGAGAGTAAACCTGCACGATAGGCGACATGTCATCTGACAAAAGTCATATTCCAGCTATTTAACTTTTAGTAGGAATAATATTGGCAGCAATACCATAGCACGCTGCCGCTTAGGGACAGAGCCAGACTTACAAAAATCTAATAAAATATGTTATTTTTACCTCAACTAGGATTTGATGTGGAAAACATAGAGATTGGGAACGATTTCCCGAATTTTCCCACAAGGGCAAAGGGTATGATCAGTCGTCAGAATTTAGTTTGACCGAATGACAGTTTTTAGTCAAACCCAAGAACCCACCGAAAAGGTCAAAGAGAATAAACCATATTTGCCCTTCACACAGTTATTTTTATTTGATTTGCCTGTACTATTAAAACTATGGTAAGGAAGAAGCAAAGCCTGGCCTGCTCTGTAATCCTACGATGGTTTCGTTTTAGTTAGAACCAATGTGTCTCTCTCTAACATGTATTTTACTTCACACAAATCACCGAAATAAATTTAGATACGCAACTGGACTCTTAGAACTGTCAAAAACTAATTGGCGCTGATGTCCTAGTATTTGCGATCCGAAACACGCGAGATAGAAAGGAATCTGTTGGGGCAACTATGGGTAAAAATAAAGAATACTGTTTTACCAACTTTTGATAAAATCTGTTTTATCGGTAGGTATTGGTGCCGCTTTAAAATTTAAAATATTCCTTGGTTTAAATTTTCATTATTTTCTGCTTTCATTTTTAGTTCAGGCATACACGTTATTTGTAACTCTTATTTTTAAGTTTGGACTAAATACCTTGTTGATAAAGTAACAAATAACGTATATCTTAAAGCTCAAATAGAAAGCAGCATAAAAGGAATTATTTAAACCAAGCAATACCTACCTATTTAAAAAAATACAGCTGACTAAAATAAAGCGAAATAGATAATAAAACATTATTTTTATGATCAAAAATTATCGGATCTCTTTTTGGCAAGCGGTGTCGCATGCCATGTTTATTTAAACAGTTTGGAACACAACATTTTTTAGGTTTTAAGTGAGGTGCGTAGTCTTCCATAACGGAAATAAATACGCGAACTTTAACTAAACAAACCGAAAACACACTACAACTAAACAAAAAGTCAAAACAACTATCAAAACTCACGCTAATAGTATACACAGAGACCGAACGATCACAAACGGCATTAGAATTCAACACAACTTAAAAGAAAATCAAGAATGGAAAATTGACAATACACTTCAAATTCTTGACAACAACGAAATCTGGGAGGGTGCTTCTTCTCGATCGCAAATCGCAAATGAACGTGGTGCCCTCATACGAACTTAACTAAACCAAATTGTGCGATGCCACTACCGACACCATCTACGAAATGCGATCCAAACAAAATAATAATGTTTGGCGGGAACGCCCAGCTTACGTATCTAAATTTATTTTGGTGATAGATATGATCTACCTATAACTTGAATTCACGGCTCGTCTCGTCGTTCGACATTTGACAATAGACAAATGACAGTAACTAGCTGGACCAGTAACTTTGAAATATCCCCAACCTATCATAGAGCCGTAATTAGCCGAAAGCCCACTGACACTGACATCAGTGACATCGCCACGTGCTTTTTTTCTCGTTAAGTGTTTGGCTGTGTTTTTAATTGTTTTCGTGTGTTTTGTATTTAAATAAGTTTATTAAAGACTTCTATTTTGGACGTACCTACCACCTACGTGTTTTGGTGTTTATTTGTTACGGAACGGTAAGTTAAATACATTAACCGCAAACTACTTTTATACGGTAATTATCTTTTTTGGATCATAATTATTGTCTTCCAAGTACCTCAATGGATAATATTCCTAAAGAAAACAGGGTAACGTTTATGCCCTGCAACTTTTTGACTCTTCCAAGGGCGTTATCTTTTACCCCATTATTTATTAATAAATAAAAATTTAAAAAAATCATTATCTTGATAGGATTAGGAAGGAGAGTTTTCCATAAACAATTAATGAATATATTTTGTTGCATGCTACTCCACCATATATGTATATATAACTTAATGAATAAAATTGCTTTCCATTTTGAATAACAAAAAACGGTGGTATAGTAACATTGCATAACATTTTTGCATTGGGCTTAAACTCACTGAAGTTCTTTTCTCGCCTTTTTCAAAAAATTCCGACAAAAAGTATAAATCGATTTTATGTTCCAAGAAAAACAATATAGACTGAACTAATATTATTTTCTTATATAAATGAATAGTAATATACTGCACTGAAAATAGTGAAAATAAATATCAGCTCTTAAAATATAACAAATTTTATGCCATTGCAGCCTATATTAATTTAATTAATAAAATTACAAAATAGCCTTGGTAGCACTAGTATTTTTTACTTGTAGATTGTAGATTTTTTATAATTAGAAATAAAAAAGTACTACATACACCTTTTTTCTTTCCCTTTGCTCCTACGCTGATTTCACCAAACTATATATTCCAATCCTCCAAAAAAAATTACACATTTAATGTGGTTTACGTGCTTAACAAATTTAGCTTAGTCCAATCCTGATAAATCTGAAATTTAGTACAAGTAACCTACCAACCTACAAAAACAAAATAGACTAGAATTCGACAGGGTGCCATTAGTGACACGTGACTCGTCGACCATCTTGCGAAACGGTTCAAGAATCCGACTATATCAAAAGTTGGTATTGTTTATGTTTTGTGTTGGATTTTAATAATTTGTGATGTGAAATCCTAGTAACTTTCTGTCTTCGTTTATAGGCAATTGGAGTGCGCTGACATGAATAATTGTCCGCCGCCATATTGCAGGTTTAATCGCTGAAAATACTTCATCAATATTGCTTTCATCGTTTGGAGGACCGGTTTTGTTGTCTTAATTGAGTTTGGTTAAACTACACGGAAAAAACAGTACCTATTGTAAATTTGATTTAGTAAGAATTTTATAGGAACTTTCTCTATAAAACCTTTTAATATCTAAAAATCAGTTTTTACCAAAACAAATTAGTAAACTAAATTTATAAAAAAATAATTATGGTTAGCCTTTTTATACAACATAGTATAATTATGCCACTACTAAGGTATACATATATTACATTTTACAAATGCGCTTCGGTTAAGGGGGAATCACTATTCCTTTTAGTTAAAAGTAAGGAACTGTATTGTGAATTTTACTAAACCCTAGTATAAAAAATGGTTGGAATGGAAAATTAGTAAAAATTACTATTTTAAATATTTCTTTACTAAAATTTTTAATATAATTTAGAATGGTGTAAGTATAGTAAGACGGGTTAACAATAAACTATTTGAATTGTTATAATACTATATTTACAAAATATCAAAAAATATAGAAACGCTAATAAAATTTGCTTAGGAAAAACCATATTTTTCAATTCAAACCCTTTAACTTTTACTCTTATGTGTTTTAAGTTTAAACTTGCTACTCTTGTCTCTGATTTTCTGTTTTATGGTATTACTATATTACGGTGCTGTTATGTGGAGTTTGACGGATTTATTAGCATAATGGAATCTGGAAGACTTAGTTTCGACCAAAATAGAAAAATAGAAAAAAAAGAGCAACTATATTTTATTATACCTGCGTAAAAGCAAATAATAAATGTTTAAAAAAATATTTAAATAGAAACACAAACAGAGTTTCAAATTAGTTTCATATTATTATCTTTTGTACTTCCGTTTAATAATTTTTTCTGTAATGAATTTTTTTATTACTATACAGGTCGAAATTAGGTGGCCAAAGGAAAACAGTGTTAATCTGCATCGAAAAATAATACTAATTTGTTTAATAAACAAGTATCAGAAATTGTCCTCTAAGGGAGCTACGGTCCCCTAATAGGGAACCAATAAAGATGGTATTTTTTAGATAATTCCCAAACAGTTGAACATAGAAACATGTATTTTTGGTATTTTAGTAACTTTCATATGCCGAATCTAGATCTAAAATCAAAACTGTCAAAATTTAATCATAGGCGTAGCATTTGGGGGGGGGGGGGGGGGGTTGAGGAACAAAAACAAAAGTAACTTTTTTCTAAGTTAATGTTTTTCATTATTTTTTCTGGAATTATGAAAGTTTAACCCTGTTTACCAAGGACCGATCATATTTTCATTAAAACTTAGTAGTAGGCCTTGTAACAAAATTGACATGTTTGTTATTTGCCAGCTTGACATTTATTATGATAGTTTATTCGAAATTTTCTGGTATAACTGTGGTTAGTTTTTTTAATATGGAGCATTTCTCGAATAACGAATTAGCTGATATTAATTTTATTTACGGATATTGCAATGGTAATGCACGTGAGTACCAAAGACGGTTTCCGAGAAGAAGACTACCACATCGAATAGTATTTAGCCGTGTCCACAGAAATTTAGTAGAAAATGGATCATTTAGGCGTTCCCAGGGACAAGGCCGGCCTATGGGAAATTATGATTTCGAGGGAGCGCTAAATATAATTGAGAAAAATCCTCAAATAGCATTAAGACCGCTGGCAAATATTATCAATATCCCCAAATCAATTGTAAGTATCTAATATTTATTAGAATTATTTTCACAGATAACAGATAGCAGCACGTGAATTGTTTAAAAATACTTTTTTAGCTTGGAAGAATGACCCAAATGCAGGGACTGCATCCGTTTCATTATCAAAGAGTACATGATTTAAGAGCCGAAGATTTTCAACTTCGTGTAGAATTTTGCCAATGGATTGCCAACCACCAAAATACGTTGAGAAAAGTTTTTATGGTCGGCTGAAGCAACCTTTTCGAGAGGCAAGGCATTTAATAGCCATAATACTCATTTTTTGGCTCAAGACAATCTGAATGTGGTTCGAAGGACCAACTACCAACATAGCTTTGCTTTCAATGTATGGGCAGGGATCATAGGAGATGTTTTAATAGGTCCTATTATTTTGCCAGATAGATTAAATGCCTATCATTATTTAAGTTTCCTCCAAAATGAGCTGGCAGAATTGCTAGAGGATGTTCCCAGTACGTACTCGGTTAGAGATGTTCTTCCAGCACGATGAGGCGCAAGCCCATTTTGGCCAGCTTGTAAGAAACTGGCTAAATGAAAATTTTCCCAATAGGTGGATAGGTAGAGGTGGCCCAGTAAACTGGCTAGCTCGATCGCCTGATCTAAATCCTTTAGATTATTATCTGTGCATGGGGCAATATATGCAATATTGTTTATGCCACGCAGAAGTAGATAGCCCAGAAGAGCTTTTAAGACGAATTCATGCAGCTAGAAATCGAATTAAAGAAAACCGGTTCGAAATTCTTCGTACTACTCAAAATATTAGGAAACGGTGCAGACTGTGTATTCAACAAAATGGAAACTTATTTGAACATTTACTCAAGTAAATGAGGGTTGTTGCTAACTTTAAAAAAATTTATAATTTTAATTTAATCGGTGTTTGCTAAACAATGTTATCGCTAAGGACTTTTTTTTCAGAAATGGTACATCTGAGCGAAGTACATCAAGAATACCTTTTTTTTGCCAGAAAGCCCTTCATAATTATTCCAGAAAAAATGTAAAACATTAACTTAGAAAAAAGTTACTTTTGTTTTCGTTCCTCAACCTCCCCAAATGTTACGCCTATGATTAAATTTGAATAGTTTTGATTTTAGATCTAGATTCAGCATATAAAAGTTACTAAAATACCAAAAATTCATGTTTCTATGTTCAACTGTTCGGGAATAATCTAAAAAATACAATCTTCATGGGTTCCCTATTAGGAGGCTGTAGCTCCCTTAGGGGGCAATTTTCCATACACCCTGCATATTTTGGTAGTAACTATTGAAAAAATGAACTTGCTTTTATTATAATTCTATAGCCTTCCTTAATAAACTATATATAGTTGTCCTATACAGGGTGTTACTTAATGATTCTAAGGGCGCATTCCTGAACCAATTTCAAGTAGAAAAGTTCAAATAAACATGTGTCCTAAAAAGTCATCAAGATACAGGGTGTCAAAGTTTAAAAAAAAACAGTTTTTTATTACTATCTCAAAGATCCTTTTGCCGATTTTAGTGAAAATTGGCAGTGTTGTTCGTTGTGATAAGACGCTAGGTTAGCATCAACTAGATGATAATTATGAGTTCCAGTGGCGTCCCGGGGGACAGTCTCACGCATAATATTGACAAAAAAAAATGTACGCCACTAACTTGTTCAAAAAATGTATAGGTACTGTTATCGGATTAAGCAGCTAAAAATACAACTTTTTTGTCTCTTGATATTTTTTCGTATCTTACTTCGTTTTCGAGAAATAAAATTTTTCGACGTGTAATGAAGTGGTTTTTATTTTTTTCTCGAAAACGAAATAAGCGAGGAAATAAGACACGAAAAAATATCAAGAGACAAAGAAGTTGTATTTTTGGCTGCTTAATCCGACAACAATATAAAATTTTAAAACTTAAACAAGTCAGTGGCGTACATTTTTTGTCAATATTATTCGTGAGACTGCCTCCCGGGACGCCACTAGAACTCATAATTATCATCTAGTTAGTGCTAACCTAGCGTCTTATCACAACGAACAACACTGCCAAATTTCACTTTCAGATATTAATAAAAAAAAAACTATTTTTTTTTGTTTTAATTTTGACACCCTGTATCTTGACAACCAGACTTTTTAGGACACATACTTTTCTACTTTAATTTGGTTCAGGAATGAGCCCATGGAATTTATTATTTTCTTGGTTATTCTTAAGAATAAAGAGTCGGTCCATAGTTCCCAAAGAGACCTGATATAAATTAGGAGTTAAAAAACCCAAAGTTTTGGTCTCAAATTTTATAAAAGTTTTAATATGCTGTCGATAAGTTTATGTAATAATAAAACGTGTTATGTCATATATTTTAGCGCCATTACTGTATTTTTGTAAAGATGTTTCATTTTTACTGTTAGATTAGGTCTGATGATGCCCGAGAAGGCGAAACATGTAACCTACATAAACTTATCGACAGCATATTAAAACTTTTATAAAATTTGAGACCAAGACTTTGGGTTTTTTAACTCCTAATTGGTTATTCTTGTAAACTTTTTTTTTCCGTGTATACCAGCATAAATTTAAATAAGCACTTTGAACTTCGTAATATTTGACATTTAACTATTTCGTGTACATTAATTCGAAATTAATTACATTTTGTAACATGTAATAGAAAATCAATCGTCATTAAAATTCAATTTTTTTAATTTAAAAACAAAATACGTTGAATTTTAAAATACATAATTATAATAACCTAAGCGAGGAATAGTTATTTATGATATAAGTGCTAAAAGTACATTTTTAAGGCACGCATGTGGAAATTTGCAGAACGAGCGAAGCGAGTTCTGCAAACTACAAGAATGCCTTAAAAATACTTTTAACACAAATAATATCATACAATATTTTTTCTACAAAGGGCAATAAAAAGCATACAATAATTGAAAATTAAATGTTTGGAATCTCTTACATCCAGGTAGTTTCTAATAGCATCGTATATTTATATTAAATTAGTTCACATTTGTCAATAGAACCTCATTGTTGGCTGATTTGTTTACAGAAAAATTGAAAATTTGAAAGGTCCTGTCAGTTTTATTAAAACGCTAGCGCTGGCTATTGTGGTTTTCCGAAAATGCAAGAAATACAAGAAATCGATTCACTTAAAGACATAGAAGCTGCTAACAAAGCTACCTTGGATTTAATGCCACGAAAATCAAGAATTCAATATGAGATTGCTCATAATAAATTTATAAAATGGTGTGAAAACAAAGGCGTTTCTGGAAAGTATTCCGAAAACATATTCCTGGCCTATTTTGAGGAAAAGGCAAAGGTATGGAAGTCTTCTTCTCCTTGGTCCCATTATTCAATGATCAAAGCTATGCTACGTGTAAATAACGACGCGATGTAGATATCAGCAAACATTTTAAATTGATTGCCTACTTGAAGCGTCAAGGAGAGGGTTACCAGGCAAAAAAATCACAAATTTTTACTATAGAGACCAAATTGAACAGTTTCTGTATGTGCGCACCGGATGATGAGTACCTTCTGATGAAAGTAGCTACGATTGTAGGAGTATTTGGTGCCTGCCTCAGGAAGGAGCTTTGTCAGTTGACTCTTGACACCGTGGAAGATATGGAGACTTCATTAGTTATTAAAATATCAGATACCAAAACCAAGGTACCACGAAATTTCACTATCGTTGAAAAATTTTATTTGGTTTTTTATCGATAATATAGTGATCTTCGTCCAGCAGAATATGTCGTACATCGGCGGCTGTTCTTAAAATATGTAAAAGGTAAATGTACCAGAAATCCGGTAGAAATGAATACGTTCGGAAAATTTTCTGCTACTATAGCACGATTTCTGCAACTTTTAAATTCAACACTCTATACGGGGCATTGCTTTCGCCGTTCCTCTGCGAGCTTACTTGCCGATGCTGGAGCAAATTTGACGACAATTAAGCGGCATGGGGGATGGAAATTCTCAACCGTTGCGGAAGGGTACATCGTGGATTCCTTGGAAAATAAAAATTCTATTGCTCAAAAATTGCTTACAGTACAAACGACATCAGCCGATGATGCTTCAACATCAACTGGACATGCTGCTGTTTCTGTTCAATCCTCCTCAACAGCGAAGAACAGCAGAACTGAGGAAGGAATTCATTTTTAAAATTTTTCGAATTGTACTATTAATATAAGTGTAAATAAATAAAATATAAATGTTTTTTGACGGTTTTTGAAAAAATTGACATTTTACTTTTAACACTAGTGCCTTAAAGTAGGTATTTTAAGGCACTAGTGCCTTAAAGTAACATTTTTAAGGCTAGTAGACGGGGTTAAAAGTTCCATTTTTAACACGTTTGTAAAAAAAAGATATTGCACAGGGTTTTTTACTTAAAACTTCGAGAGCCTATCCCGAAAACAAATGGCTATCCAGGGTGTAAAGAAACTCTCCTGATGTGGAAGCCAGAAATAACGCATTTAATTTGCCGTTGAAACGAAGACTACACAGGGTTTCGATGTATACAGGAGCAAGTATCGCAATGATTAAAAAAATTGAGAACGAAGATGAAGACAGAAAAGTAAATAATCCCGAATATTTCCCTCATATACTTATAAAAAATCTCATAAGAAGTGTGGTCTTTCGCAAGAATTACAGCGAATATTTCACTCATGTATAAATTTTCCCATAAGAAACGTTAAAAATAAAAAAATATCAGCGGATATACAACGTTGCCTAGACAACGTTGTATATACAACACACAACAATCGAACCTATTTGACGAGACAGTTTAGTTAATATTTTTCAATTGTTTGTTGCTATTTGTTAAGTTTTTTTATAAAATAAAAAAAAAATTGTTATTGGATTTCAGTTACAGTTTTAATTATGTTATATGAAATTGAAAATTGTATGACAAAAAAAAATTTTTATATATATTTCATTCTAGAAATATTCTCCCTAAATACCGCTCGTGCATAAAAATTAACCAGATAATTTTCATTCAAGCTTGTTATACTAATTCCACTCGTTCTTCGAACTCGTGGAATTATAAATAACAAGCTTTCATGAAAATTATCGGTAATTTTTAAGCACTCGTGGTATTACCCCCGATAATTCCACAGTAGAAGCGATAATTCCACAGTAGAAGCGATAATCCCCCAGTAGGTAGCTATCAATCATAATCAAGTTTTACAAAATCACATTGTAAATTATTCTAATTGTACTTTTAGCGGAAACACATTTTATGTCATACTGTATTGTAAAACACACCTTTACATATTTGAATTTAGTCTAGAAAATAAGGTTTTACAGCAATAAGTCCGGTAAATTTGTTTTACCGGACTAGTCCTGTAAAATTTCTTTACCGGACTGAAATTTCTAAGTTTTAGTTTAATCAATGTCAAACACACAATGTTTCCACCAGTAAATATAAGCACTTTTCAAATATACGACGCAGAATAAAACTTCATTATAATTTCAAAACATAATTATAATTTTCAACAGAACAGTATGAAATAAAATATTGTACGTCATTCGTCCGGCAAATCCTTGACAGTATTCGTTTCAAAATTCCAGACTCGGCTCCTTCGTCGCCTCGTCTCGAAACATTTCACTCATATTGTAAAAGTTGATTTACCGGACTTATAACGTAAATATCTATTATTCCTAATTTTAAGTATATTTTTAATAAATTTGTTACTTATTACGTAATTTATTGTACAATAATGTTTTTTTTTTTAATATGAAATACAATTTTTCGGGAAATATTCCACCGAATACCACTCGTGCATCAAAAATAACCAGATAATTCTGCTTTCAAGCGTGTTGTAGTATTGTAACTGCATTCGGTTATTTTCATTTTTGATTAAATCTCGAAAAAGCCCTCCTTCTTCGAAGAAAATGAAAATAAACTCATTCAGTTACAATACAACACGCTTTCAATCAGAATTATCGGTAATTTTGATGCACTAGTGGTATTATACCCGAAAATTTGCTATCGTCTCCCTGAAAAGAATATACCTCGTATATCAGTTATAGATAAATGTAAATTTGACTTTACTGTAATAAGACGCACTATCGCAAAGTTTTATCTAGAGTTAAAACAGGTAGATATATAAATTTAATTAATCGATACAATAAAGCACTTTAGTACTGGTTGCATTATGGGGCTCCCACATTATCCGGTATCTTTAAAAACAGATGTAGCAATAAAATTGGATTAATTTAGCTATATTTTAACATCTAAACAATGATGAAATAAATGGTTCTGGATAATTAAGCGAAATTACTAGCCAGCGAGCTAAAATACTACTATACTAAGGTTTCCCTATCAAAACCTGCTATTAAAACAAGACTTCTCCTTTGTTGCACGAAGGAAGAGCCTAGAACACTGTCGCAGAAAGTCTTTGCTTGTCTTTCTGTACAGACTAATTAGTGGTGTCATCTGCTCAGCTGTGATGCCTTGCTAGAGTCTGTCTTGTTTTTGGTTGCGATGAGGCGCACCAGGCAGGAGCAACTGTTTTTCGAGAGAACTCATCGGACTAACTACGGACAGAATGCTTTCATCTCTAGATTGTTACGGACTTATAATAGTTACTGGTCAGACTGTGATATGTTTAGGCTAAGTATTATTTGTTCCATAAAAAATACATAACGCCAGCTGAACACTCTTCATTTTAAATTATTTTTCTCTGTTATTTTGTTTTATATATACCTAAGTTGTATTTTGCAATGCCAATTTTTATTTTATTTTAGTTTTAGGTATACCATTTAGAATGTTATTTACTCCGTAGTGTGTTATTATGATATAAATAAAATATAAATAAATAAATTAATTCCAAAAACACGTTAATTTCCTCATTCTCTAATCTAACGAGGATAATTCTGGGACCAATGGCGAGAATTATGTCGGTTCAAGATTTCATTATTATGAAAACTACTCTTGTCGCTCCATAAAATGTTGGACAAGATATTTACATTTTAACAATACAATTCGGAAAATCATGCTAAAAATTCCAGTCTTCGTGTGGAATCCCCTGGCTCCCATCTATGGATTCATTTGGTTTTGTATGGATGAAACTTGTTGATGTGTAGAACCATCCATGAAGAGTTTATGGAAATACCAGTATTTTCTTTCGTTTTGGCTAGTGAAGATTTATTCAATTCAATTCAAAAATCCTTTATCTTAAGAACGTTAATCTTGTTGACAAAGGTAAGTAACGATTATAAACATAGTAACAAAGAATAAGAGTATAACAACAACAAGATCAAAACACTTAAACAAAACATAAATTAAATAAGATATATGTACATGTAGTTCTATACATATTAAGAGTTACAATTAAGAAGCATATATATAAAGAACAAAAATAATTACAAACAACTAAAATTAGACAAAGATTAAGATGACCTGTCACACATAGTAATTTTTTTTTCCTTTTTCACCTTGGAGAAAATCGGAATAATATTCCCCCAGGCAATAGTAAGCCTTCTCCAACAACTTCCATGTCACAGATTTCTTAAAGAATTTAAGTGACTGTAGATCCTTCAAGTTATTAGGTAAATGGTTACTCCCAAAATGCCACTCCATATCTCAGATGAGATTCTATAAGCGCGTAGTAAACTGATTTTGCAATATTTGAACCAAGTTCATTGACTACCACTTTGACTGCAAAACATGCCGAAGCCAATCTCCTGCTCAGTGCCCTGATATGATTCTCAAATTTAAGGCCAGTATCAATGACCAGGCCCAGAAACTTAGTACTTGGGTAATTCACAAGGGGTGAGTCACCAATGACCAAACACTCCATAGTACACTTAAAACTAACTACATTTGTTTTTTCGACGTTTAGAGACAGCAAGTTCGAATCACACCATTCTTTGGCCTTAACCAAATCTGAGGTAATAATATCCTTTAACATAAGAGCATTGTTTGTCATGTCGACAGACGTCAAATCGTTAATATATAAAAGAAAGAGAACTGGTCCCAGCACTAAACCCTGAGGGACTCCCCAGTCAATTACATAAGAAATATATAGCAACCAAAGTGCATCTATATTTGTGAACTCTTTACATGACCTCTTTATAAAACGCAACACTCTATTTGCCCTACCTATATTGTTCTCAAAGTGATGTGAAAAAGATAATCTGCTGTCCAAAAGAACTCCGATATCTTTGACATGGGAGACTTCAACCAGAGGGATGCTATTGATTGAATATTGGAGAGGGATAGTACTCATCAACCTACTAAATCTTATGAACTGACGACACCTCAGAACAAACAAAACCCCTGAAAAATTTCTGACTTCTGCCCCAAGATAGGATTCAAACCAGTTAAATGGTTTTCCCCTGAAACCATAGCGACTGAGCTTCCGCAGCAGTATCCCATGACTGACGCAATCAAAGGCCTTTGATAAGTCACAAAACACTGGATTGATGGGATTATATGATATGATTATCATCAACTTGCTGTAAAATTTGGGCTGTATTTTCAATCCCGTCAGCTTTGGACATCGCCAATGACTCTCAAATGTTGTCATTGTCTGACTGCATTCTTGTGACACCTTGTGCCTTAACCCATCATCTCTTTTCGGTTTTACAAAGAAGCCTCTTAAGTTCATGCACAGAGCTGCAAACTTTTTTCATCAACGAAGATAACGATGCCCATGCTCTCTGCGTCCTTAGCATTTGACCTGCATTCACCGTAAATCAGTAGCATATCTACTTTTTCTTGGTTAGTTTATGAACCACTTTCATAGAATATTATAAATTTGTATAAATGACAACGTCGCAAGTACAATGAATCCAATGTCATAATTTATCGAGGTGTTTCACTTACCTCAGGGAAGGTAAATTATTTACTTTTGCGAGACGAAGGTTAGATCTAATATAATTAATAGAATTTAGATTTTACAGTCTCTTTAAACCTTTTATTACTTAAAAATGAGTGAAGTAATCGACTTAGGGTAAAAGACAAAAAAGCTCTAAATTTAAAGCATGCACTTTCAAATGTACCTACAATCAAATTATATTTTTAAAGCGTCGCGATGCCCAGGGCGTTGAAGGGCTGCGCCTCGTCCACAAATTTGCATCCTCGTGCGAGAATATGTTATTTTTCCTACTATATACACAATATAATATACTATTCTAGCAAAAAATATTGTTTGCGATATTTTATTCAAGGATTGAAATTAATCTGCAAATTATCACGATAGCATTCGTCAATAATGATTATTTAAAATGAAAGTGTAATAAATAAAAAGCAAACGGACACTATGAGAGTCGAACAGAATTTAGCATCTGACCCAGAACAGCGAAATTTTGCAAGAATGTTACTTTCGATTTTGTTGTGTTTAAAATAAAATATTTGTTTTGAAAAGAATAGCAGCGAATTAATTTTTTTTTGGTGTCTTGTTGCATAAGCCTAAAAGAGTATTAAATCAAAAAACATTTGAAAGCCGCTCAATTGACATAAGTTATGAGGGTGGATTATCGCAAATGCACTTGTGGCTTAGTATCATAAAATATCATTACAATTAGACGCAATTATAGCCCGAGAAGACGCTGTTCTTTGGAATTACCACAACTCTGATGAATTTATTTTAAATAAAATAATCATTGCATCGTACTATAGCCAGTAACCGCAAATTGAAATGGCCCATATACGTATGTGGGAGTCTCGGATATCCTGCTGAGCACACCTATTTTTAACCGAACGTAGCTCTAATTTGTTTTGCTAACAGGATTTAGTCGGTAATATCTACATACGAACACGGATTTTTAGCGATGCATATAGGTTATGGGAACTTGCACTCAATGTCGCTAGCAGTATAGTAAAAAAAAAATATTATGGCTACGCGCTACGCAATAGAAAATTAATCTCGTGTTAATTTTCATGCACTCGATGGATGTCAACTTTCCTACAATTAGCCTACTACAACTCACTCTGGGAGCTCCCATAAAGGACGTGGCACGGTCAAATGGAGGGGGGTCCGCATCACCGAGCTTTGTAGTTTTCTTTTATTTGCCACAGTTAAACAAGTTGTAGCCTGTAAACCTTGTAGCATTATGGATCTTTATTTCCGTAATATTTGGATTTCAAATCGATGTGATTTACACCGATATTTCTACGGCCTTTGATAGTGTTGGAAAAGCTGAAAACATGCGGAATAGAAGGCTGTTAGTACATTAAATCCGATCTGACAGAACGAAAACAATATGTCGGAATGAATGGCATAACATCAAGAGAAATTGTAGTCAAATCTGGAGTACCCCAGGAAGCACATTTAGGCCCTATACTGTTCTTGCTCTTTATCAATGATGTACCTGTCAACTCTGAAAAATATAAATGTCTCTTGTACGCAGATGATCTTAAATTCTTTTACATCGTAAATTCCATGATTGTGAGTTGATTCAGTTCGAGATTTTTTTTTTTTTTTTTTGATAAGGCACAGCGCTGCAGGATTAATCCTTTATGGCGCTCTGCGAGCGGTGCGTATGCGCAGGAAACGATCCACGTTGGTCTTGAATCTTTGGAGATTATACTAGTTGGGGAACACGGCCTCAGAGAGGTCGTTCCAGAGTAATGACGTTCTCCAGATAAAAGAATTTTTAAACAGTGTCGTTCGAGGGAAACTATAGTCTATCTTTAAATAACGCGAAGTAATAAATGCTCATTAACTATGCAAAACGCATACCGGGGTATCAAGAACAATTTAAACACCATCCTCAAAATCTATTGTGTTTACATTACAGCCTGAGCACAGATATTCCTCGTAACTTTACCATATCATCGACTACATATTTTTTGAATGCATTTTTATGGAAATTGGCTAGTACCAATACTTCTTTTTTTAAGGAATCTAATGGAAATTCTATTTGTCTTAAACTTAGCCATATTGTTATTTCACTTTTACGCCACGCACTTGCCGGTAATTTTTCCGTCAGCCTAGAGTGATAACTTGCATTATCCAATACAATTATTGCACCTTTTGGTATAAGATCCAACATTTGCTCGAACTATTCTTCAAAGACATCGGCATTCATATCTTCGTGATAGTCTGCTGTGTTTTTAGATTGGAACATCAGTAGACCACCTTTAACGAAGCCTTCAGAACTTCCAATATGGGTTATGATAAGTCGATGTCCTTTTCCAGATGGCGGTATTATTCCTATGGACATTCCTTCCAAAAAGACTTGCTTTGAACTTATAATATTTTCATCCTGCCAAAATTTAGTCACAGTGTGGCCTTCATTTAGCTATGTTTCGTCTAGGTAAAATATTTTTGCTTTCTTCTCTGGCTTTTTGGATGCTTCTTAAGTAGTAAGTTCTTCAACAGACGATATCGCTTTTTCCACCGAAACCCCATTTTTTTATTAATTTCCAAAGCGTATTTCTACACATAAATGAGTAGTCCTGGTCTTCTCGGGTTGAGAACAAAATATTGTCCAGGTTAGTGGGAATTTCTTTTTTTAAAAAGAAACTATGAACTTTTGCCTTATTCTCTGCATTAAAACGTCATCCGGCTCAAGTTCTGGTCGTCCTGGAGAAGTTTTTGGAGGTTTGACGGCAACGCTTTTTCCTTCTTTTTTTGAAAGTTTGTATATTGTTGTTTTCCCAACGTTAAGCATATTATTATCTGCTGTAAATTGCACTGCATTGTCAACACTCAAATCTCATTCTTACTTTTAATCGAATCGTAACAGTTAAGAATTAATTTTTTTTTTCATTTGCTGTACATGGACCGACTCTAGGGCGTTTAGGCAATTGTTGAAAATTCTCCAATTTAATTAAAAAAAAGACTGACTGACACTTCACACTTTGACTAGTTTCACTGAGAAACCAAAGAATATATGGAGAAACAAACACCCAAGGTAGGCAAGTATAGATATAAATAGATGTATTATTCCAATAGAGGCACCCATAAAGGCATAATAACCACATAATTAGCAAACAGGTAACCAGGATTAGGTACAAAAGAAGGAATAAAATGAGAGCAGAAACGGAATAAGTACCTTGACACTAATTAGTATTGATACTATTGCTTTCTAAAATTCCAGGTAAATGGTACGGCTTGTACAGGGCTGTTCCTTATATTTTGACACCGTGTGGCGACTTTATGAAAAGAGATAGAATATAAGTTTAAATGTAAAAGTTGTAAAGCTTCACTTATATCGCAAGAATTTGTTAACTACAAAAACAAATAAAAATCGCAAAGCTGTCAAACACTCACAACTTCGGTTTTTTAAATTGAACACCGTGTATATTATTTTTTAAAATGAAGGAACTTTTTTCTCTGATTTCAAAAATATATAAGTTGTTGATATTTGTATAAGCCGTTTTCGAGATATTTAGGTATGAAATTAATTGATTTAAATATATTTTCACTTTAAATATAAGTCAAAAGCTAGTATGTCAATTATAATTATTTGTGTCACTGTCACCAAAATAATTCTAATTGACATACTAGCTTTTGACTTATATTTAAAGTGAAAATATATTTAAATCAATTAATTTCATACCTAAATATCTCGAAAACGGCTTATACAAATATCAACAACTTATATATTTTTGAAATCAGAGAAAAAAGTTCCTTCAATTTAAAAAATAATATACACGGTGTTCAATTTAAAAAACCGAAGTTGTGAGTATTTGACAGCTTTGCGATTTTTATTTGTTTTTGTAGTTAACAAATTCTTGCGATATAAGTGAAGCTTTACAACTTTTACATTTAAACTTATATTCTATCTCTTTTCATAAAGTCGCCACACGCTGTCAAAATATAAGGAACAACCCTGTACATAATTTTAAGCTTAAAAAATTTAATATTAAAATATATATTTGAAAACAAAACTTGAATTTAATGTCGATACTTGTACTAATTCTGCACAAATTTATAAATTTAGGCCTATTTAAATCTATACATGCCGAAAAATCTTGCACGCCCATGGAGAAGACGGTATTGACTGATTTATTAGTTCGAATCATTTAAAGATAGACTATAAGCTAAAACAACAAGATGAAACAAATGTGTTGTCATCAGCGAAGCTATATACATTTTTTCCAAAAGATCGTTAATGTACAGTAAAAAGGGGTGGGCGACAATATAGAACCTTGAGGGACTCCGGTGTTGACGTTAAATGTGTTTGAAAGAAATCCGTCCATCACCACTCACAGAGAACAGTTTTTAAGAAAGCTTGACAGCCATGAACAAAATTGAACCGGCATTCCGTATGCTCTCACTTTAGTTATAGGAGCCCCTCATGCCATACTCGGTCAAAGGTCTTGGAAATGGCTACCGCCCGGGACTCCCCATGATGTTCTATTGCGTTGTTCCAAACGTGAGTAGGTAACATAAGCGAGAAGGTCTCCTGTTGATCTAGACTTACGGAATCCATACTGGTGGTCACTAATAATGTTGAAGCATTCCAGGTACTTTAATAATTGCTCGTTGATAGCCTTCTCCATAACTTTTTATCTAACCGAAAGTAATGAGACTGAACGACAGTTGTTCGGCAAGGCCTTCTTGGATATGGGCTGGACTCGCGCAGTTTCCCAGCAAAAAGGAAATATTCCTTTTTTGTAAAATAAGTTAAAAAGCCTACAAAATACCGGTGTCAGCGCATGTCTTAATTACGATGACTGGAATATCGTTGGGACCGACTTGGTAAACCAACACAGAAAAAAAACATATTCTCAAACAGAACATTTTGATATTTTCAGATATATTTACTTATATTTAAACTAGAAAATCTTAATTGAAGGAAACAAGTTTAAGTTAAACATTTGAAAATATTTAAAAAAAGATTTTCATATCTTCAACATATATTTTCACTTTAAGAAAGTTACTTTAAAACAAATATTTGCAAATTTCTATATGATTCGTTCATTTCTGTACTTCAAGGTTTTGTACATTTTTACTGTGACTATAAGTTATTTTTAAAATAAAGATTAGTAGCTTCAAAATAAAGTATTCTATTCTCCAAACAAGGCATCGTAACCATTTCGTTTGAAATTTTGAAATACTCAATTTGAGCTGCTATTTGAAAGTATAATCTAAATATGATAGTTTTAATAACCCAAAATACTTGTTCCTAGCTTTACGATTTCCGTCGTACTACGAAAGCAACCGAAATTTTCCCGAAAAGCATCGCGGTCGCGAGTGGCGAGACAATCCAGTTATTGTGGTTCATGGTTTCGGCAAAGAGTAGCATAACCAATAAGAGGCGAAAGTGGCCGCTCCGGCCTGTTCTAATTTTTTATGCGCATGTACAAGGTAAGGATTATTCCCAGCTAATTTCACAGCATTCGCAATCTGTCAAATCGTTTGTTTACTTCTAAAAAACAACACGAACCTTTATTTTTCTTTAGTTTAAAGTGGAAAAGTGATTAGTTTCTCCTGGTTTTTCACAATTCAGAAGGGATTTCTTTTGATATTAATGTCGGGAGTAAAGAAGCAGAAGGGTGGCATATCGTGTGCTTACCCCGAACGACTTTCTAAAACCGCCTAAGGAATATCATTTTTTAGATTTGCTAAGGATATCACAGGTATGTACCTATATTATAAACAAATATTGTGCTTTTGGAAACATAACATGTATGTTAATTTGTTAGGTATTTACAGCCAGGTGATTGTAAATAAAGTTATTCTAAAAACGAAATAAGCAGAAACAGAATTCATTATTAACTAATAGGTAATAGAAAGATGTTGAATAGCTTTTAAAATGTCAATTTTGTAGTAAGGCTTGGTTTATGTTATATTAGCTACAGTTTCCTGCAATTTAGTAGCAAAACTTTTGGCTGGTTTTAAACTAAACCTAGGTTTTAGAAAATAAAATAGTATGTACGTACCCCGGTACCTACTTTTTTATTTAAAGCCTTGTCTTATATGGCTAACTGTAAATAAAATAAAAGGTTGTTCTCATTTTTACCTAAAATAAGCCACCTGGTAGCTTAGAATTGTCTTTCTTTAAACTTTTTAATAAGGGGCAGTGTTATACGAAGCACGAAAGCTAACAAATTAAATACATTCTTTAAAATCTAATTAAGTATGTATTTTTAGAAGTAAAGACTGGCTTGTCACTCGTAAGAGAGAAGAATTGCTGTATAAGGATGTCTTGGATATACATAATATTAACTACAGGGTTTGTGAGAAAAATTTTAATGAGAAGTGCATGACTAAAGGTGAAACATGTAAGACTTTGATTGCACAAGCTTTGCCCACAATGTTTTCTCAGTACAAAGCTATTGAAGCTTATCAGTGGAACACTCCATCAAGAATTATTGAACTTTCAGGTTAGTTTTTATTTAATCTTTATATCTGGGTATTTACAAATGCATTAGATTGATGGAAAAATGGTTGCCAAGATCCCTTGGTATATAAAACATCGGTCAATTCAGATAAAATAATATTTTAAATTATTACATTTGACTGCAATTTTAAGGTTTTTTTTAACTATATTCTAGGTTCCTCATCAGTAAAAGCTTTGGCTTGCCTGGAGACAAGTATAGTTTATCCAAGTTAACCATTGAGTGATGTTGCAAGTGAGTATTATTATATAATATAAAATAATGAATAGGTAGCATTTATTAAAGAAGACTTTACCAGTACAATACAAAGAAAGATAATTAAATATAAAATTAACAAAGTGGCAAACGTTGATTCACTGATGAATACAATCAAGTAGAGATGCAAAATGTAGTGATGCTTGTCATTTTAAAAACATCCAAGACTTTATGTACAAATTAGAATTCTTTATAGGCGGGATCGGGTGATATGTGTATACTGGGTAGTGTACCGCCAGACTGGACATAAGAAATCCCATGTAAATTTGGCTACCCTCAAATATTAGCTCCCCTATAAATTTTACATCAAAATTGTGTTAGACGTTTTTGAAGGTCCTTGTATAATGGACACGCACACCAAATTTTATTATTTTCTATAAGTCAAGTAACAGTTAAAAATTAAATACGGCTCTGATACATACCTCAATGAAACCACCAGTAATAATTTTATTATGATAATTTGAAATGATACTAAAGTTTTTTATTAGTTTAGTAACTTGTTTTACAGTATTCAAGAACAAATAATGATTGTACTAATTTAATGTAGGCAATTACTCAAAATGAAATAAATAAAGAACTTTGAATTAGCTTATTAGAAAATTATGAATCTTGGTTGACAAGTCCATGATACAAGGACCTTCAAAAAAGTCTAATACAATTTTGATGTAAAATTATCAGGGGAGCCAATATTTCAGGGTAGCGAAATTTACATGGGATTTCATATGCCCAGTCTGGCGGTGCACCACCCGGTATATAATCGTCCTCACTAAAATTTAAAATTATTTTGAATCATAAAAGTCATGACCCTGTAAATTTGGTTTTAAATGAAATTTAAAAATTTTTACTTTTGCTGCAGGCACATCCTGCCTTGACAGTGGGTCACACTGTAAAACTGTTTTCTTTTTAATTTTAGGCTTATCTATGACCCCACAAGTACAACTGCCAAGTTGAAGTAAATATTTAGAAGAGCTGACCTTAGAAATTGGAGGTAAGTTTTGGGTTAAAGTCATAACAATGTCGCTAATTAATCATATTTACCAACATACTAACACACTATTTAATGTCATAGACAGGTTGTTAAAAAAATTTGAAAGACATGGAAGTATTTTTTTATTAGGTAGTGGTCTAATAACTTATAGGATTTATTTTTTAGATTCAGTTTGATACGAGAACAAAAGGATCGGGGCAGTACATCATCTCCTCTATTATCCCTGTCAACAAGTACTCAAACATAAATTCTTTTGAGTTCTGAAATTCCAAGAAAAGAAAAAGTAAGGGAGCAAGTAAATTCACTAAGAATCCTAACAAAATCATACTTGAAATGAATCTTATTTATGTTAAGTAAAGAACCTGGTTATCTGTATATTATTTATTGTAATAACCTTTACTAAAATCTATTTTAACAGATTTTGAACAGTGAATGTATAATAAATTATTAATATTATAATGCACTATGTGTATGTATTTTTTTTAAATAAAAATGGCATCTTTAGGATTACAATAAAATAAAATATACTTTTTAAGAGTTTTGTGTTATTTCTCTTATAACTTTATTGGACATTGAACTACTAAGATCCGATTTATGAATGTTCGGTTTATGTTAGCCATAAGATATAACTTCTAAGGATACCATCGTTGGCTGTAATCACTGTCAGCACATTGTTATAATGGGGCTAATACCCAAATTGTCAATGTCCAACTAGTGACAATAGCTCAGAAGTGACTGTAGTAGAGCAAAATACAAAGTACCCATGCATATATCTTATAGGTATATTAGAAATTCTTTTAACCCACTGGTCTAAGTTATCAATGTCCTGGTAGTGATACCAGCCACATAACTTCATGATGAGAATTTTTCCAACAATGGTGTTCTTACAAGTTATTTTGTAATTAGAGATACACGGGCATTGATAATTTGGACCTTACAAGCGAAATACACCATTCATAATCTTTATACTTATGTATCATTTGCTACAATATAAAAATTATCAGTAAAGTTTCTGTCTAGAGTGAAACGACGGATATTGCTATTTAACACATACATTTATTATAACTCAGAATTTTAATTAATGCTTCACTTGATAATATCTTTCTGGTGCACCGCACAATCAAGTTCGGCAGCATAAAATGTTCAATTATAAAATTACCAAAACAGTGTAAGCATTTTTCCCCGTGTACAGTGTACACAGCACAAAAGAAGAAGAATATGATATTTTTTACTGTGTTTTAAGTTTATCAAGGTCATAGAATTTGGGTACATGAAACTTCAAAGGAACCGACAATACTTTCGTCTCTTATTGGTTATGCTACTCTTTGGTTTCGGTGGGTCGTGTCTTTACACGTCAGTATTTGTTTAAACTTGTTTTAGTTAAAAACCTACGGAAGTTTTGTGCGTGTCAAACTGTTACATAAATTTTCGACGTTCCACCAATAACGATTGCACGTGGAATTTGTAAGGATTTTTTTTACTCTATATGGCTGATTAGATAACTGACTGGAATTATTTCAATGTTCACCAAATCGATTTATTCATTCAGTGCTCTAATCCCTTATAGTTACAATCCTTGAAGATGCCACATGGAATCGTTTGTGAAACGTCGGAAAATAATGTAACAGTCTGTGACCGTCTAATTTCAAGAACCATAACTTTCTTATTACAGGCTTCATTTGAATTTATAGTATTTTAATATTGGCAATATGAGTGCCTTAAATTGAATATTTTAACATGTTCAAAATAAACATATGATATGTGTACTTTGAAGGGTAGATATTTACAGTTTAAAACTATAAATGACTATTTTTAAAATAATATCTAATCGTCCTTATTAAATCGACAATATATATGCTCAATTTCAGTATAATATGCTTTCAAAATAACAAAATGTCTCTTTACTTTAAAAAAATAGTCTGTTATTTTAAATAGGTCGCAGGTTTAAAACTAAAATTTAATTTCTACTGAAATCTTCAAAATAATGAAACCAAATACTTCTTTTAAGAAACTCATCATATTCCAGCTAAGTTACCTATGATCTTATTTTAAAATTACATATCCACAAATTAATTAAAATGCATGTCTCAATATAAATTCCTAAATGTTATGATTGAAGATATATATATTTAATTTAAATCAGGTTGTACAAGAATTTCCTATTCTCTTTTTAAAACTATATCCTCTTGAGTATATACAAAGCTAACTTAGTCTTAAACTGAAACTAATAGTATTAAAACGAGTATTTTCTTTTTTCCGTGAAGGCTTGCCGTTAGAACGGCACTTTTTTGAGAAAGTGATAAAGGCTTCCATGCCAGTAAGGATAACCTCCGATACTTCTCTAGCATAGATGGATGAATCATTAGAGATAAATCAAACGTTCCGCCAAAGAAAGGTTCGAAAATGGACCTTTAGGTCATCCCACTTAGCTGATGTATAATGCCAGATCTTGCGTGGTTTAAGAGGCACTAATTGATAATTTGTTCAGTGCCGAAATAAGGTTGTGGTCAGACGTTCCTAACGGAGGCTTCACTGTGACAGTGTACAAGTCGGGGTTTGATGTTAAGAAAAGATCCAAAAAACTGGCAAAATTACCATCGGTCTCGTCATTCGTGTTCAAAAAGCATTCCACAAAAATAAATTCTGCTGAGGATATTTACGACACTACACTTGAATATTGTTTCAATAGTTTCAAATCTAATAGTCATCTACCTACAGATAAACCCTTGCTAACTGAACTAATTTATATGAATGCCTGAACTCGCCCTACTAACCCAAACTGTCAATATACAATGTGCAAAAAAGTATTGACAGTAATTAATTTATCAAAAACAGTACCTATTCTAATTATTGTGTATCATTACTTCTAAATATTTGTGGTTCGTAAACTTCTAAACCGACTTTAATAAGGATTCCGGGGTCTGAATGCTTGGCGGGGAACCCCACTTGTGTATGTGGGTTTTATACAGCATCGAAAAAAAACTTAAGTCAAATTTAAAAATTGTTAAAAAAATGTTTTATCTCACCCTATGTATATGTCACTTTCTTCCCTAAGTCTTACCTTGATGAGCCAGCATTTAACGGAGGCGACGACCTCTGAGGCACTGGTCCGGGGCTCGGGGGAACCCCGTCGACCCCGATCAGGCCCGAAGAGTCCTTCTGGTCCAGATAAGCGCGCACGCGCGAGTAGTCGCCCAGAGTGCTGTGGATTGCGTGCGTCACGGGGTCGTTTGAAGAGGGCAGCACCTGCAACAAATAAAAGCCTGTTATAATAGATGAATCATTTTTAAATGTGTGTTTGTTATTGAACAATCACCTATACATGACATAGGTAGTCCGATTTGAGGGTAAATATTAAAGTAGTATAGCTTCAGGTTTCAGTACTCAGTTGAACAGCAAAAAAGTCGGCAAACGCTTATCGTAATGTTTCAATTAACTTTATTATCGGACAGATTGCGTTAACACATTTGAAAAAAAAACTAGTGGCGTACCATTTTTTCCCCAAGAATATCGAAGTCAGTGTCCGTAGGCACGCCACTGTTAAAGCTAAAAATTATTTTTGTATTGAAAAAGATGCACCTTTATTAACTGTCGCTACGTACTATAAATATCACTGAACTATTTCGAGTAGTTTCGAAAATATTAATTAATTTTCATTTTTTCCTAAAACTTTAACACCTCGTATTTTCCTAACGGAACATTTTTGAACCATAGTTTATATTCATGTAGATTCACACCCTTAAATATTCGCATATCATTAAGGAACGACCTGTATATTCCCATAAAATCGATATTTTCAAGTCAATATAATATTTGTGTTCAGACTTAAAAATTAATAAAAATTGAATGTAGAACTGAAAAGGCTATTAATAAATTTAATAGGATTCTTATACAAATGAGCTAATTCCATATTTAAAAGTTTAAATCATATGCAATAATATTGATTTTGGTCTTTTGCACGCTAATTTTGCGTCTGAAAGATCTCGAAATAGAATTACAGTGTTATTTATGGCCGGTTAAAGTAAAAATAGAGTCAACTGTTTATTTAACTCACTTCATTACATTTCAGAAACGCTGAAAAAAAATCTTATATGAAAAATGTTATGCACCGGGTTTTCAGATATTTCGTGCCATATCTACAGGGTTCTTACAATTTCTTTGAATGTAGGGTTTTATTTGAACCGTCAGAAAATGCAAACAAAACAAAAGACGATCTCAAAGGTAAAATTTAAAAATTAGTTATTCTTTAATAAAACAACCTGTTTCTTTTTTATTTGTATAAAACATATTTCTTTCCTGATTCCAAAAATATATCCATAATTTGTTCAGGTTAGTTGTTTTATAAGGCGCTTTACTCATATTATTGTCTGGTGCCGTTCACAATATTACATCGAAAATAAATTAGATAAGAAGTTCACAAAAATATATCAGGTGATGCATGGCTTAGTTGAACATAGGAAATCCCACGTAAATTTTAAGGTGGCTAAATATTGGCTCCCCTGTAAATTTTATAAAAAATTTGTATGGTAATTTTTTGAAGAGGCCGATATAATAAACCCATGTGCCAAGTTTGAATAAATTTTAATAAGCCAATCCTAACTTATTCAATTAAATGTGATGGCAAAATTACGAAATTTTCATAGTTTAGGTAATACCGCAAACACCAGCAAATAATTTCTATGACGCCATTGTCAAAAATTGACGTAAGGCTGCTGGACATAACGAATAAACATTATTTCACATTAAATAAAAACACATTTTCGGTTCACCAAACCGGCAAACACACATCCAAAATAAAAGACACCATTATGTTTTTCTTACTAAGCCTTTAATTTAACTTAACAAACCTAAGACTACAGATTTTCACAAAAACATTAATTAATTAAATGTTCGAACAACCCTCCATTAACAGCTAAACAATATCCTAACCGATCATAAAATTCATTTCTAACATTACTGAGTTAATATTGAGAAACTCTGTCACATTCTAACGAAATATAGTTTTTTAGCTGATCTAGATTTTCAAATTTTACACCCTTAAAATAAATTTTTTTTTGTAGTAAGTCCAAATAGGTTACTGCTGTAAGGTTGCCTTCCATAAAAATGATCCAATAATGTGATGTCCTACAATTCCCGCCCAAACATTTATTTTTTGTGGATATTGCGTCCGAGTATGAAAAAGACGATGCTCATTTTCTTGGCCCCAATAACGGCAATTTCGATCATTTCGTTCGTTGTTAAGGGTGAATGTACATTCATCGACAAAACAAATATTTCTTAAAAATCCCTATTATTATTTGCTCTTTCCATTACCTCAAAACAGAATGCCATTCTCTGTTCTTCATCACCTTGCTGTAGCTCTTGATGTTTTTCATACTTGTAAGGAAATATTCATGTTTTTTAAAGTGCGCAACACTGTGGTTTGATGTTTTCCTACGGCTTGCCCAAGAATCCTCGTGCTAATCATTTTATTTTCCTCCACGTGCAGTAAAATATCAAGATCTCTATTATCCCTTTCTTCAGCTCTATTGACATTCTGAGTTGAGCATTTACAGTTATTTATTACAGTGTCTTTGGACTCAAATTTATTAATGATAAGTTTAATTATTGAAATGGAAGGGATGGGCTTATCAGGGAATTGAACTGAAAACATTTCAGACACTGCTCTTAAACTGTTTCCTGTATAATACCACTTAATCATGTTGTAACTTTTTCTAGTGATCGACCGATACCGATATATCGGCTATATCGGCCGAGAGCCGACTATCGGTATCGGCCGATAGATGTAAATATATATCGGCTATATCGGCCGATATATAAAATATAAAAGCAACCATAGCAGCTTAAAACATTTTTTTTTATATTTAAATTTAAAGTAATATTTCAAATAAGTTAATCTTAAGAAATTATGGTAGATATAACATGAAATAGGCATTTAATATGAATAATGTAGTTTAGGCAAATTATCATGTAAAAATATTAGTTTCTCGGTTGTTTCTGGATTCAGCCGATTCCTTTTCGCCGAATTTACGGTTCCAGCTTCTGAAAACATTTGCTCACTTGCAACACTGCCAACTGGTGCAGATAAATATATAAGGGCTTGATTATATAATAATGGTAGAACTTCTCGTTTTTCTTGCCACCAAGAAATGGGATTCGCTTTTCTTTCAAGAAGAGGATGTTTCTTATATTCTGTAATTTCAGCATTCACTTCTTCACAAATGGATGCCCTAGAAGATGATTTTGTGTCACAAGAAGATGTTGTTGGAATGGTTTTTGTTTTTGTGAAGCTCATCCCTTCTCCGGCAAATTCTTCGTAGATTTACCAAAACAGATTTTGGCCAGATGTTCGACTAGTCTCAGGTTCAGAAGTTCGAACATACTTAGCAAGTGGTTCGTTGTCATCACTATCAATTTCTATAGAATCTATAGTTTCATTTATTGTATGGTCTTGAATGTAATCCGAAATGTCAGGGGAACTGGAATGTTCTACAGATGTATTGTTTTCTTTTATTTGGGACTTTAGATTTGTAGTTATGTATTCGCATATAAAATCACGGTCTTTTGTAAAAAAATTGTCTTTGAAGCGAGGATCCAAGAAAGTCGCGATGGTATAATGTTTTTTTATAAATATATTCTGAAATCGTTTATTCAAGCTGTTTTTCAATTCTTCTTTCATTGTACCTACTCCTGCAAAATTAGCGTTTTCTTTGTTAAGATAGGCAGTGATAGTCGAAACAAATGGAATGACTTCAGATATGCAGCAGTCTGAAGAACTTGTAATTTTTGTTGTCTTCAAATGGCTTTAACAAATTTAAAATGCTTCCAACTAATTCCCATTCGGAAAATGTCAAGTCTGTAAGAGTCCCATGATCCAAAATATATAAATTTACTGCTTGTTTTTGTTCAAGTAGGCGAGAGAGTAGATAAAATGAGGAATTCCAACGTGTTTGTACATCTTGGAAAAGTTTGTGTTTGGGAAGGTTTAGTTGTTCTTGTAGTTTACTTAGTTTATCGCAAGCAGTTTGAGAGTGATTAAAATGCGAAACGATTTTTCTTGATCTTGCTATTAAATCACTGGCTGAACGTTGACTTTGTATAGCATCCTGTATTACAAGTTGTAAAGAATGAATGAAGCATGCTTCATAATTTACTTTTGCCTTAACAAAACCATTCCTCATATTGGCAGCATTGTCTGCTAATACTAAGTGAATATGTTCCCTTTTTATATTCCATTCATAAATCAATCAGATGACGAAGAAGAGTATTTACCATTGAAATATCCAGTAAGAGCAAGCCAAAATAAATGCATGGAAAAAATTAAAAACTTTAAAATTAGTCCAGAAGATAAAAAGGAAGCGGGATCGTCAAATTTAAAGGTTTGTGAAGATTGCAAACAAAATATCAATCAAAATCAAAAGTATGTACAATGCAATGGCGATTGTAAAAATTGGTATCATATGAAATGTTTAAAATCAAAAAATGTTAAATTATTAGACCAATTGATTGAAAAGAACAAAGGATTAAAATGGGTATGTGACAAATGTAAAATCAAACCTACTAATTTAGAAAATTATATTAAAGAAATAGAAAAATCAATAAATTTTATTTCTGAAAAATATGACATAATATATCAAGAAAATAAAAATTTCTCAAAAGCATTGAAGGAACTTAGTAAAAATCAAGATGAATTAAAGAAAGAAAATATATGTTTAAAACAGCATGTAGAAAATTTACAAAAAGAAATAAAAAATATTGAACAAGAAAAAGATTTTAAATCCCAAATTTCTTTAAAAAATAATATTGAAATTAAAGGTGTACCGGAAAAATCAAATATTGATGATAAGGAAATAACAAGAAACATTTTTAATCAAATTGGAATAAAGACAGAAAAAGAAGACATACTAGAAATTAAAAGAATGGAAAATAAAAATGAAAATATATTTAAAATAAAATTAAAAAATGAAGATATTAAAAAACAGATTTTGGAGAAGTCAAAACAATATTTTAAGAATAATGGAAAATTAACAACAGAAAAACTTAATTTAAAAGGAAATAAAAATATTATATATATCAATGAAGAATTAACTCAAAAAATGAAATATTTATTTGGAAAGACTAAAGAATTAAAGAAAAAAGGTTTTAAATATATTTGGATTAAGAATGGGAAAATTTTTGTAAGAAAAAATGAACAAGAAAGAGTTATAAATATTAATACAGAAGAAACATTGAAACAGTTGATAAATTTGAATAGATACTAAACATTACTAAGAATTATTAGAAAAATTTCATATTTAAATAATGTTTTTAAAATTCTTTAAATGACAGAAAGTTTATCAGATTTTGACTTAAAAAATATTGAAACTACTATAATAGAGGATAAAAATGAATTTAACAGATTAAAATTAAAATCATTAAATAATTTTTCCATATATCATAATAATATCAGAAGCATTTCAAAAAATTTTGATGAAACTAAACTATTTTTATATCAACTTAATCATGATTTTGATATAATTATTTTTACAGAAACATGGAAAATTTACAATACTGATTTATTTGAATTACCAAATTATAAACTAATTTATAATAATGGTAATATAAATCAGAACGACGGTGTTATAGTTTATATTAAAGATGATCAAAATTACTTTTTTGATATTATATCTTTAGGTAAAATAAAAATAGTATTTATTAAAGTAACTTTCAAAAACGAAAAAATCAATATTATAAGTTTATATAAACCTCCATCAATTTCTACTTCAGATTTTATTTTAGATCTTAAATTATTTTTTGACAAAATTAAAAATAATTGCAATAACGAGACAGTAATTTTAATTGGAGATATAAATATTAATATATTTTCAAATTCTAATGATAGTAATGAATATTTAAATATCTTAAGGGAATACGGTTTTATATCTTTTATAAATGGAAATACTAGAGAATTTAAAAATGAAAGTTCTTGTATAGATCATATATTTATTAAAACAGCAGAAAGTTTAAATAATTTTAAATCAATGATTTTCAAATATCAAATAACAGATCATTATCCAATAATTTTACAAAAAAATCTTGATAATGAAAATATTCAAAAAAATTCTATAATATTTAAAACATATATTAATTATTCACAACTAAATCAAAATATGAGTAAAATAAATTGGACAAACTATTATTCAATTCTAGAAACAAATAATTTAGCTAATATTTTAATAACAGAAATTAAAAAAAATGTTGAAAAATGTACATCTAAAGTTAAAATTAAAATTAAAAAAAGAAAAGAATGGATTACAAATGGTTTATTGAATTCTATAAATAAAAAAAATGAACTTTATAAAAAATTTAAAAAAAATAGTAATAATCATATATTACTATACCAATATAAAATTTACAAAAATAAATTAAACAAATTAATAAGAGAACAAAAAATTAAATTTTATAAATCAAAAATTGATAATTCTAAAAACTCAAATATAAATCTATGGAAAACTATTAAAAATATTTGTGGTAAAAAACAAAAAAATCAAAACATAAAAGAAATAAAAATTGATGAGCATAATATAATAAATGATGAAAAAATTATGGCAAATACTTTTATTGATTATTTTTCAGAAGTGGGTGAAAAATTAGCAAATAAAATAAAAAATAAAAATACATTATTCTTAAATAATTTAAATGATAAAAATAACAATATGACATCATTTTTCTTAAAGGAAACTAATTATCATGAAGTTGAAGATATTATTGATAGCTTAAAACCAAAAAAATCTCCTGGTATGGATGGAATAACCTCTGAAATTTTAAAATCTATTAAACATAATATTTCTAAACCAATTACATACTTAATAAATAATATTTTTGAAACTAGTATATATCCAGAAGCTTTTAAAGTAGGTCTGATTAAACCTATTTTTAAAAATGGAGAATTAAACAAAACGTGTAATTATAGACCAATAACATTAATATCTTCATTAGCAAAAATTTTTGAAAAAATTTTAAAAGAAAGAATAGATGAATATCTAAAAAAATTAAATTTCATTTCAGATAAACAATTTGGATTTCAAAAAAATAAATCAGCTGAAGATGCCATATGCTATTTAACAGAAAAATTATATAACACCATGGATAATAAAAAATCATGTATTTGTATATTTTTAGATTTGGCAAAAGCATTTGATACAGTTAGTCATACCATTTTGGTAAACAAATTAGAAAATATTGGTTTTAGGGGAAATCAACTAAAATTAATAAAAAATTACCTTAAAGATCGTCCAAATTATGTAAAAATAAATGAAAAAATAAGTTATTCAAAATATTTTAAATATGGTGTACCACAAGGCACAATTTTAGGACCTTTATTTTTTAATATTTATATTAATGATTTATTTAATATAAAATGTGACGGAGAAATTCATAGTTTTGCAGATGATACTGTTATTTTTTACAACGACATATCTTGGGAAAATTTACATAAGAAAATAAAAAAAGACTTCGAAATTATAAAAAATTGGTTTGATAAAAATTTATTAACAATTAATTTTGATAAAACAAAATATATTCCTTTTACATCAAAAATAAATGATTTTAAAAATATAAATATAAATAATGATATTCAAATAATGAAAACTAATAATATCAAATATTTGGGAATAATTATTGATAATAAATTAAACTGGAATTTTCATATAGAAAATTTAATTAAAAAATTAAGAAGCACATTGCCAATATTTAAAAATATAAAAAAAATTTTAAATATAAAAAATCTAGAAATATTATATTATGCATTAGTCAAAACTCATATAAATTATGGTATTTTAGGTTGGGGGGGAATAAATAGAAATTTAGTAAAAAGTTTAGAAATATTACAAAAAAGGTTTTTAAAAATTATTTATGATAAAGATTATTTATACTCTTCAAAAAAATTATATGCAGAAACAAAAAAAATGGATGTGAGACAAATTTACTTTTATAATATATATATATTAAAAATAAAAATAACATTGAATTTAAAGAGCATAATTATAATACAAGATTTAAAAATGAAATTTCTATTAAACCAAAAATAAATAAATCTATTGGACAAAAAAGTTTCAAAATTTTAAGTTTATACATATTCGATTGTCTAATAAATAATATTAAAAAAATAAAATCATTTAAATTATATAAAAAAGAAATTAAATGGTGGTTATTAAATAAAAATAGTTTAGATAATATTTTAGAAATGCTATAATTATTAAATAGGTATTAATATATTAATATATTAATACCAAATCTAAATAATATTAAATAAATTTATAAAAATGTTATCCTCAATTATTTACATAATAATATATTAACCAAATATTTTAATAAAATTAACCCCTATACAAGTTAACCTTCAGGGGTTTTATTCCTAAGTTTATTTTTAATGTAAAATATATTAAAATGTATTGTATTTATGTAAATATTTTGAATAAACTTTATTATTATTATTATTATTATTATTCTTGTAACAAAGAATTAAATGCTTCAGCTATGGCGTCTCCTGTATGAGATCCTGGGAACTTCTTGCAGGCAAGTGAAAAATGGGATCTCTGATTTAAACTTAAACATGTTTTTTCAAAAAAATGGATTGTGAGAGACAAAAAAGAACTGTTTGTATATTTGCACGTCCGAATATCTGTAGTAAAAGATGCTTTTCCCAACATATTTGAAATTTTTTGAGTCACTTGTGTTTTACATCTTGAGTAAATAGCTGGTACAACTTTTTCTCTGAAGTATTTGTCAGAAGGAATTTCATAATTTGGAATAGCTTTCTTTAGTAGCCGAGTAAAGCCATCATCTGATACAATGCTGAATGGCTGATTATCTAAACTTATCATTTCACCTATAAGGTAGTGAAACTCCTTCGCTCTGGATGAATTAATGTCCCACTTTTGCATTTGCTTGAAAGAGTCAGCCAGTGAGACTTGCAATAGCTTAGAGTTAGAGTTAGAAGTACTACTAGAACTACTAGAAGGTCCAGCCGTTTCTAAAAAAAATAGACTCAGGGTGATCAAAAGTCAAAACGTTGAAATAAACGGGGAAATTTGTTTTTAAATAAAATCATATCGTAGGTGTTAATTGTTAATGAAACGATTTAAAGTGATGAAAAAGAAAAATGTCCCCCCTCCTACACAAATTCCTTTAGTTTCCCCAAATTCCCAACAAATTACTTAATTCTTCAGATTTTTTCAGTAATTTTTTTACACAAATTCCCTTAAAATTCCCTAAATTCCTAATAAAATAAATCCCTAGATTTTTAGCAAAAAATTCCTAGGTGGTTTGCCCCTCAATCCTATATAATAATATAATCCTGAATGAGCAGGTCCTATTGTTGGTAAATATTTTTATAACGTGAACTGGAAAATAAAAATTTAGTACTAACCTGAGCTTGAATCAGTCCCTTTCAATTTATAATATTCTTGAGGATGTTTTTTCTCTAAATGGTATTTCATGTTTGAGGTATTCGCCGATTTTCCCACTCCCCCTAATGAAATGGTTATGTCACACAATTTACATTTTGCGGTGGATTTCTTATCTGCTGGGGATAATTTATTCTTTATGAAATATTTCCAATAAATACTTTTTCCATCCATTTCGCTACTTTGCACTCCACCAAACTTCAATAGGATTATTATTAACTATTAATATTATGTCTTTGTTTCTACAAGAAAATAATCTTTATTCCATGAGCTCCTTCTTCAATAAGAAACCACAACAAAAATGGACATGGATCAGTCCAAATGGGAATACAAGAAATGAAATAGATCTCATTATTTCCAACAAAAAGGAAATAGTTCACAATGTGACAGCTTTGAATAATTTTACCATAGGCAGCGACCATAGAATGATAAGAGCAAATATATCAACGAACATTAAGAGAGAAAGAATGAAGATGATGAGAAGAACAAACAATAAAAGATGGATACCTCCGGATAATATAGAAGCTTTCCAAAATGACATCGATGAACACCTAAGTAGACAGGAAATAACAAATGACAATGTGGACCTCGAAAAACTAAATGGAAATATAGTGAATGCCGTAAAGGAAGCAGAGAAAGCTCATTGTATAGGAACAAGTCAGAGAAATGAAAAATTGAGTGACAGAACCAAGAACATGTTAAAGGAAAGGGGAGAGTTACAGGATAAATATGACACAAACTTCCCAAGACTTAAGCAGCTCGACAAAGACATATCTAGGGCCATTCGCAACGATATCAGAACATTCAACACGAAAATGATAGCTAGGACGATCGAGGAAAATAGAAGCTTGAAAGTGCTAAGACAACGGCTTTCCAAAGGAAGAAAAGATATCTGTAAACTGAGAAATAAAAAAGGTAAAATAACAACCAACAAAGGAGAAATCCTGGACATAATAGAAGAATTTTATAGGGAACTCTACGCTTCAGACAGAGCAAAAACCATCGGTGGCCCAATTCCTAAAGTTATGAACCAAGGCTCAGAGGATATCCCGGAGATCACAATCTCTGAGATCAAAAAATCTATCTCAAAACTTAAGAACAACAAATCCCCCGGAGAGGACGAACTGGTGGCTGAGGCTCTTAAACTGGGGGGTGACAGGTTGCTGCAAAGTCTCAAGACACTATTTAATGAATGTCTTATACAAGGCAAGATACCACAACAATGGAACAACGCAACTATTACCCTAATACATAAGAAAGGAGACATCGCTAACCTTACCAATTACCGCCCTATTAGCCTGCTATCACAGGTATATAAGCTGTTCACCCGAATCATCACAAATAGATTAAATGCAAAACTGGAACTCTACCAGCCAAGAGAGCAGGCTGGCTTTCGATCAGGATTTGGAACGAACGATCACCTCCAAGTTCTAAAAAATCTGGTAGAAAAGTCTATCGAGTACAATAAACCGCTCGTTTTAATATTCGTGGATTATGAAAAAGCCTTCGACACCATAGACCAATACAAGATGCTAAATTCATTATCTGACAGTAGAATAGATTACAGATACAACCAAATGATCAAGTCTATCTATGAGAATGCTACAGCCAGCGTAAGAATACAGAAGAGTACAAACAGATTCAAAATAAACAAAGGCGTTCGACAAGGCGATACTATCTCGCCAAAGCTGTTCACGAATCTGCTCGAATATATGTTCAAAACTATAAATTTGGAAAATATGGGTATAAACATAAACGGCGAAAACCTAACACATCTAAGATTTGCAGACGACATAATCTTGATAACAGACCGTATTGACCACGCAATGACCATGCTGCAACAATTGAATACTGCTTCTCAAAACGTCGGATTAAAGATTAATGTGTCAAAAACTCAGTTGATGACTAACCTCGTCCTTAGCGAAGGTGTATACATAAATGGCATCCCAATCGAGGAAACTACCTCATACAAATACCTCGGCCATGAAATCCGTATAGGCAGAGATAATCAAACGTGCGAATTGCTTAGAAGAATAGGACTGACATGGGCCGCTTTCGGAAATCTTAAGCACATATTTAAATCAGACCTACCAATTTGCCTAAAAAGAAAAGTATTCAATCAATGCGTTCTGCCTGTTCTGACATATGGTGCAGAGACCTTAACCCTAACAAAAAAGGCTGTACAGAAAATAAGAGTGGCACAACACGCAATGGAAAGATCAATGCTAGGACTGACCCTTAGAGACCACACCACAAACACGGAATTGCGCAGAAGAACAGGGCTGACTGATGCAGTAGAGAGAATAGCAACTCTAAAGTGGAACTGGGCGGGACACATAGCGAGAATGCAGGACGATAGATGGACAAAGCGAATTGTGGAATGGAGGCCTAGACAAGAGGCATACAGGAACAGAGGTCGTCCACCGACTAGATGGTCAGACGACATAAAACGTGTCCATACCAACTGGATGCAGGTGGCACAAGATAGAAGAACGTGGAGGCAAACAAGGGAGGCTTACGTCCAGCAGTGGACAGATATGGGCTGAATGATGATGGTGATGATTATGTCTTTGTTAAAGATTAACTAAATTACGCCAAGAAATAATTGAACTTAAAACGATCTGCTTTAAGAATGCAATACTGAATGCACGGCAATAAACGCACGGGATTCACCGAGAAATTCAAATTAAGGGGATTCACCAATGACTTGGCGCTGAGCCACATAAATTACCGCCTATTGCTGTGTTGCCAAAGTGCAATTTTTGTTTTTATTTTTGTGATTTTAAATTGAACGTTAAAGAATTATAAATTATATTACAGAATATTCAGATTTTAGACATTAATAATGTTATCAATTAAAAAAGGCCGATATGCCGATATATATCGTTATCGGCCAAGACATTATCGGTATCGGCCGATTATCGGTATCGGCTAAAAAAGTCATATCGGTCGATCACTAACTTTTTCCTTAATGAAATAGCTCATATTTAGCTATACTTAATTAAAGCGATGAAAATGTTGTCACTGACGCTACTTTTCGTTTTGTCAATGCCAAATAATAATTTGCTGGTGTTTGCTGTATTACCTAAACTATGAAACCACACCCAGAAAAGTCAATGTTTGGCCAGATATTGTTGGTGATCGAGTTCCATGACCAATTTTCTTTAAAGCTCTATCTCAATGGGGCAAGATATTTGGGATTCTTGCAGGAAGAACTAGTTCCAAATTTGGCTCTTCTGTTTCCTGATCCTGTAGACTTGGATGTCCTGAATAGAAACATCTGGTGAGCCTCCCCATTTTGCAAGAGCTGTCCGTGAATATCTGGATGCAGAATTTCCAGGCAGATGAATTGGTAAAAGGGGACCCATTGAATGGTCTCCAGACCCTACTCCCTTAAGACTACTTTTTATGGGGGTACTTGAAAAGCAAAGTTTCTAAGACAAAACCGGCAAATGTTGAGGAGTTGAAAGCAGCAATAAGACATTAGTGTAGGTTAATTTCTCCCGAAGTTATTAGAAATGTTTAAAATGAGTTTCTCTTCCGTTTAGGATATTGCCAAAAAATGAATAAAGTATGTGCGTTTCAACAAGTCCGCTAAGCCATAAAACCTCTTGAGCATTATGTCGGTGGCTCTCAAACAATAAATTATATTGAAGGTAATTTTGGATGTTGATGAATTACATTTTCTAAATAAAATAATTTAAAGTAAATAAAAAATTAGTTTAGGTAAAGAAAAATAATAATTTTTTAGCTTTTGTAGTATTCAGACAAATTAGTTTTACGAATTCTTTTTTATAAAGTTTTGGTTCTAAAAAGAACCGATTTTCACCCATGCTTTCAGACTCATCAGAATCAACATCATCGTCATCATCATCATCATTCGTAATAATTAACGGTCTTACTTCGTCTATAACCTGTTCTGTCTCATAAGATTCAAAAATAATTTTTTCTGTGTGTTCAATGCATTTCCGCCATTCTTCTTTGCCCGCTTGGCTAAGCGCCTCCTCCCATAACTTTATAACGCTAGGCTTACCGATATTTTTACAGGCATGTTTGTCATAATAGTTCTTGCTAATACCCCATACCAATTCAATTGCGTTGTAATGACAATGGTAGGGCGGCAATCTCAAAACTTGATGTCCATATTTGAGGGCTAATTCGTCAACAACATACTTTTTTTTAAATGACTGCTCTTTACACTTGCTTAAAAGTTCACTTTTTAAATAATAATAGCAAAATAATTTAATTATCTATTAAATTATTATTTATGCTCAACGCGTAATTCCAAGATAATTTTGTTTTGAAACCTCTGATTTCGCCCAGTAATAGAATACAGTAAACCAGTGGGATGTTCGGTGTGATCAAGTATAGCGAAGGTGCGAAGATATTGTAACTTAACCGACTTACTGTTTTAAAAGCGATAACATCCCTTGGTGATTTAATCCGATATCGGACTTCTTAAAACGCACAGACTTTAGACAACATTTTGAGCATTTATTACCAAAAAAATTACAGAAGTATTTTTTTTGGTCTAAAGTAAAGAAAATTAATTTCTGTTTCATATTCATTCTGTAAAGTTAGGCATTACGTTGAACGATTTTTTTGAAATAACTTACTTTCAACAAAGGACAAAAAAAAAGTCCACTCGTTCAAGATGTGTCGCGTACCAATGTTTAAATTAGTGCTGGCAACTGAAACCGATTTTTCGTTAACCGGTTTTCGGTTAACCGCAATTTTTACCAAAAGCTGACTGAAGTCGAGAATTAAAAGTATTAAAACTAAACTCCATAAATTAATGAGAAAACTATAAAACAAACACTAGTATTTTTATTTAAAAAACAAAAGTAAACTCAACATAAAATGTAGTACAATAGAAACTTAAATAAGATTTAAAATAAAACTTAAACTCAACTTAAGCTAACAATAATAATTAAACTAAAAACTAAACCTTAGAACTTTTTTTAGCCTTAGTCTTTCTTTAGGTACTTGCTTTATTATAAGCTGGACCATAAGACCTTAAGACTTAAGCTTAAGATTATTGTTGAGGAAAACCAACATGTTTACTGTGTTTCCTTTTAAACAGCTTCTTTTAGCTGACACTATGTTTCTTGCATCAGAGAATACTCGCTCTGATGGTGCTGAAGTGGCTGGTACGGCAAGATATTTACGAGCTAATTGACTCATAAGAAGAAATCTAGGGTCGTTTGTTTTCCACCAATCTAGTGGCGATGAGTTTTGGTAGTCTAAACCGCGGTTAACCAATAACCGGTGGTTTGAGCCAAAAACGCGGTTTTACCGAAAACCGGTTAACCGACTTTTGAGTAATCGGTTAACCGGTTTTAAAATCGAGTTTTCGGTTAATCGATTTTAACCGAAACCGGTTTTTTTAGAAACCGATTAATCGGTTTTGATTTTTTCCGGTTTTTGCCAGCACTAATTTAAATACGATCATTCTGTTAAGAAATGTCAAAAGATGTTGCTTTAAATTGACACAAAAAAAAAGTAAACAATCAACGGATACTACCTTTTTTACTGAATGTTTTGTTTTATATCTTAATTATTTTTGATCTGGGTAACACGATCGGGGTCGGTGAGTTCCTTCGAACACCAGCGCGGCACTCCGCTTCCCCCGTAACGGTCTAAAATAAAGCGGTAATTTAACTGGAGAGTTCGCTGCATTTAGTCCAGCGCAGTGCGGTTCGCGGGATACGGTATTGAATAGTATCGAACGAATTTTTACGCGACTGTTTAGTATACGGCGAGTTGAACTTAAAAACAATAATAATTGAGTGCGGGGGTGGTTCTTGTGTATTTCTGTGACAATTATTAACTGTGTAGTGTACTATGGAAGTGGTCTTCAATTTAATTAATGTGAAGAGATTTTTTAAACATTCAAACGAAGAAAAGATAGAATTAAAAGCAAAAAGTAGACCATTACTAGATATTATTATTGAAAAATCTAGTATATATAGAGGAAAAAGCTATACACGTAAATTTAATAGAGATATTTATTTAAAAAATGAATGGATTTGTGGATGTAACAACAAAAATGCTTTATACTGTTTTCCCTGCTTACTTTTTGGTGGCGATAAAGCTTGGACGGAAATAATATTATGGCTCAATTAAATTCCGCTTATTGGATAAATGTACAGAGACATAATGAAAATGTGTCAAAAAATAGGTATATTTTATAAAAAATTATAAATTGTATAAAATTTTGTGGAGCTTTTAAATTGGCTCTTCGGGGACATGATGAGAGCGATACGTCCGACAATCCGGGGATAATTAGTTGACTTGTAAATTTATTTATTAAAAAAAAGTTTATCTCCGAAATAGACAATTTTAATACAAAAGTGATTACAAGATTTGCGAACCGAAAAGAACGTAGGATAGACTTAACTTATAAAAAATAGGTAAGTTTAGTATTTTTTTAAAAAATATGTTAATATTTTTATCTAGGTATTATTAATTTTAAGATTCGTCAACAAAAAAGGGCGTGGCACCCAAAAATTTTTGCGGCGCAAAATGTACTTTAAATCTGGAAGCAGAGACCCACTGAAACTTACGTATGAAAAACAATTAGTTGTGGAAAAACGTGGCCCTATGCCCGATTTAAATATTAAAACTGCGGGTAAAAGTCGTGGCAAAGTATATAATTTAAAATTTTTATAAATGGGCGTGGTTCAAAAAAAATTTGTCCCTGCCGCGTTATTTTTTTTTATCTATGCAGCACACCTACTAGTAGAGTTCACGAGCCGCCACTGCTGAATCTACTGCAAGTTACAAACTCGCATTGTATAGACAAACTATACATATTTTTCAAATCAGGAAACGAAGATCTTTCATAAAAATAACAAAATAGTTGATAAAACATTCACGTTTTTATTTTCCAATATCTCCTAGACGTTATTTTAAGAGGCCCCCAGCAAGGTGTTGGTGTAGTAAAAGTGAGTTTGGTTATTATGATGGTGTTTATGCGGAAAAAACGCCGCCAGCGCCGGCGCCAGCCGCTTAAATTTAAGAACTCGATTAATATTCCAAATAGAACCATTTGGTAAAAAGATGTGAAAACTTAAATGATTACATAACCTTTTCTAGTTTTAGCTTTTCTAAATTAATTTGTAGCAAATATTATATCGTGTTATATAATTTTAACATGTCCGTACATAGCAGTAGCGGCTGCCTCCCCTGCCTCACTTCTTTGCTCGGTCACAAAAAGAAATAATAATTCAGGGTTGAAAAAATCACGGTATTTTTAAAAACATCAAAATTCGCGATCTTTTTCAAAAAAAATGTACAACACGTTTTTGATTTTATTCCCACCGTTCTTCAAATATTAATAAAGACAGTTCATGTCGAAAAACGCTCAGAGCTGCAAATTCCTGTAAGAACAAGAAAACCATAGACATCGTAACTATTAGACCGAACAATAACAAATAAACGTGTTGTCATCAATGTATTCCAGTGTAAAGTAAATCGACATGCAAGCTGCTCCCCTCCACTTGGTTTGCCAGACTTACGCCACAGAAAACGTAGTTTGTTAAAAGTATTAACTTCTATGATTAACTAGAATAACAGGATGTGGGAAATATATAACATTGCCTAAAACCTTGTAAAAAATCTGTAGTATGGCAACGCAGCAATAAAAGATCCGCCCAGATTCTATCACTTTCGTGGGCATCCGCATCGACTCGGCAATACTCGGCATAGCGGATGTTGTTTTCCTGGAGTTTTGTCGCATGCATATGTAAAGGCAGCGTAATCCCCACTCCCGGCCCCACCTAGCTCCTCTTAGCGTCTCGCCACCAAACGATTTTGGCATCACAATTTTATAGCATTTATGAATGGCGTGTCGGATCTATAGTTACGATGCCTATGAAGAAAACCCTCCACTGTTTATATAAAGATGCGTCCGCCCTAACTCATATTGACAAAACGGGCATAACTTTAAATCAACTGCAAAAATTTAAGAGGCGTTATGAGCAGTGTATAACCCCATATCATTTGTTGGCATATCTTCTTGACTCAACAAAAACTCAGCAAACACTAACAGAGAGTGAAAAAAATGTTGCTTTAAGAGCTGTTCAAAAATTAGATCTAATTAGTGGCTTACTACCACGCAGAGTCAAGTTTCTTGCCAAATCAGAACATTTCAGTGACATTATGTTTCATGATGATACTCTTTAAAATGTAAAACCAATAGATTGGTGGAAGCCACAACAAAATATACCCATTATTCAAAAAGAGTTCTTCATGCTGCTTCTTCCGCATCAGTGAAGATAATTTTTTCAACACTTGGCTTAGTCCATTCCAAACTCAGAAATCGATTAGGAACGGAAAAAGCTGCAAAATTAGTTTTCTTTGTACAATTTAAATCAATTGATTTAAATCCTTTCAACCCTAATAATAGGTACCACATATTTTAAAAATTATGTAATATTACAATTAGTATTAATACTTTAATACAGCTTTGAAACATATTCTTTAATATAAACTCTATAATAGTATTCCTGTATTTTATTGTCTCTAATATTCAATAATTCATTATACGTTAAAATCGGATCGCTTTTCCCTGGCCTCGCTCCTTCCGTAGTACGTATCCAAAATCACCGGTGGACAATGATCTAATAACTATAGATACAACAATAACAAATAAAGGTATTGACATTAACGTATCCCAGTCTAAAGTAACTTAACATGCAAGTTGCGCCCCTCCACTTGGCTTGCCAAACTTAAGCTGTTAAAAGTATTAATATGAATAACATGATCTGGGAAATTTATAACATTGTCTACATCCTTGTAAAATTTTTGCAGTATGGCAACGTCACAGTAAGGGATCCGCCCAGATCCATCATATTCGTGGCCATCCGCATCGACTCGGCAATACTCGGCATGACGATGTTTTATTCATTTTAGACAGCATTTTTCTGGAGTTTCAAATTTTTACCAGTTTCTCGACATTGTTGTTGTGTTTTTAGTGTTTTGTGATATTTTTAATTGGAGACTAATTAAAATGAGTCGCAAGTGTGAAGTATGCGACAAAACGGAGTATAATAGTCCTGTAGTTACTTTTCATAGGTGAATAAACAGAAAGTTGGGTTACAGTTTAGGTTTAAAATTGTCACATTCTAAGGTGAATGCAGTGTAATCCCCACTCCCGGCCCCATCTAACTCCTGACGTCGGCTCGTTCTCGTCTACAAACGATTTTGTCAGTACATCGTTATAGCATTTACGAATGACTTGTGCTATCAATGGTTACTAGATCATTGCCGGTAGACGATATGTTCGTACGAACGTAGGCTAAGACCCTTGCGTTCGTAGCTGAGACAATCTGTGACCTTGCCTCCACCGCGCCTGACATTTTATGAATGAAACGGCAAAATGACCATGTGTTTTAAGGAAACGTGGTAAGATTTTGAATGTGTTAAAAATCGCGCCAAGAGGCAGACACGCCCACGTCACAATATCCGATGTCGTTTTTTTCCCTTTATATTTTTGAGACCGCTTTAAATATCATTTTGAATTTTACTAGGTACTAACTACATGGAAAAAATAGTATTGTAAATTCAGTTTAGTAAAAATTTTATAGGATCTTTGTCCGATATTCATTTTAGGTGCACTGAGAATGGCTTCAATCAAATAGGATCCAGGGTATACAGGGTGATACTTAATGATAGGCCATAATTCCAAGGGCGCATTCCTGAACCAAATTCAAGTAGAAAGGTTCATGTAAACATGTGTCCTAAAAAGTCTGGTTTTCAAGATACAGTGTGTCGAAATTTAAAAAAAGAATCGGCTTCTTATTATTATAGGTACCTCAAAGGTCCCTTTGCCGAATTTGGTCAAATTTGGCAGTGTGTTTGATGTGATAAGAGGCTAAGTTAGCACTAACTAGATGATAATTATAGTTCCAGTCGTCCGGGGGGCAGTGTCACGAATAACATTAACAAAAAAATGTACGCCACTGACTTGTTTAAAAATTTTATATTGTTTTCGGGTTAAGCAACTAAATACAACTTTTTTGTGTCTTAATATTTTTTCGTATCTTGCTTTGTTCTTAAGAAAAAAAAATTGTCGATATGAAATGAAGTGGCTTTTATTTTTTTTCTAATTAAATAATAATAATTGGACTACACCTATGGAATACGGCGAAGACCCCTGGGTTTTATAGTTCAATAATAATTTACTCTCTCGCATTAAGCAACAGACCATTGATCCATATGCTCTTCCAAACACTTATGTACCCTTAAGTTCTTCAAAACGTAACAACTTCCGTTCTAAAGAGATCCCTCCCCCATACCCTCACACCTCCACCGCCTACTCTAGGAGCAGAGCAACACTGCATGGGCACATCGTTCTCCGGATCTTCTATACACTGTTTGACGCCTGCCAGGTAAACATTTTTATATAGTTTTCAAATACAGTAAAGCTCCGCTAATCCGAACCTCCACTAAGCCAGATGTCCTTGTAATCCGGACTGACCGCGAATCCTCTAATCCGAATCGCATTTTATGGGTTTTTTATTGCATATTTCTCGCCGTAACTGACTAGCATAGGGAATAAAAAGGGATATTCCCAAATCAGTTTGAATTAACATGGCACCAAAAAGATCACACAAAACGTTAACTCTTGCCGAAAAACAGGATATATTGCAAAAATTCAATAGTGGTGTCAGTGGCAAAGCGCTAGCAGATAACTATGGTGTCGATACATCCACAATTTCGGATATAAAAAAGAATAAGGAAAAAATAATGGGGTAGGTACTACTACTCTCTTTTATTAAACGATAATTTATTAATGGTGCGTTTTTGTATTTACGGTTACATTGCAAGTTGTGTCTCAGCACCAATGCGTACGAAAATTCTATGAAAACCAGAACATCCAGAAATGTTGTACAAACTACAAATGGTTTCAGTTACAGCGGGAAAGACATGCGATTGTCACAAGTAACATTTTAAGGGAAAAGCTATCCATTTTTACTCTAAATATTATAATGACAACAGATTTATTGTAAACAGAGGGTGGTGGGTATTAAACAGCGACGTGGTATTCGTCAATTGAAAGTGATTGCAACCTTTCCTACAAAAATTCACCGAAAAAATGAATAAGCTAAACTTACTGCCGAGCCAAATATACAATGCAGATAAATTTGCATTATTCTGGAAAGTGCTACCTGATCGGACTTTGGTGCATGCCAGAGAAAGAACTGCTCCACGGCGAAAGACTTCGAAAGAGAGAGTAACTTTTTGTGCCTGTACCAATGGCGATGGTACACATAAGTCAAAATGATAGTCATTGGAAAAGCAAGAAATCCCAAAGACTAAGAATAGCGATTATTCAACAAAAAACACCTGGATGACTTCTACCCTATTTGTAAAATGGTTTCACGAGTCGCTTTTTGTACAAGTGAGGAAATTTTAAACTTTTCTCTTCATCTTTTATCTCTACATCTCCTGCTGGTCGTCCTGATCGTCGCCTATCTCTACAATTTCCAGTTGCTTTTAAAATTGGATTTCGAATTGGAAAATAGATTTTTAACCTCTTCGTAAGACCTGACCCTATCGCCATATCCTCTTATCATGAGAATTGTAATTCTTTCACTTTCAGTTAAAGACATTTTTGCATGTAAAAATGACAGCTTTTATGACTTTACATCAGAACTGAACTGGTGTTTTATTTATTAATAAATAAAACACAATTTGTTGATATTTTCAAAACACGTCGTTATTTCGAAAACTACCGATATTAGGAACAAAGTATGTTAGACCAAACGTGTAACAAATTTAAAGTAAAAACTATAACTGAAAAAATATACAGGGTGTTACATTTAAAAATATAAAATTCGTCCGAATTCCAGACAAACTAAAAAGCTGGCAACAACGCGAATATCGTCATTCGGTGCGTCAGATCCTCTTACACAACTGTACCAAATTTGGTTTAAATCGGCCAATAAATTGTGATGTTATTAAGCCGTTTCCAGACTTTATACACACACTGTATGTACAGGGTTATCCAACCAAGACTAGACAAGGCGATTTTTTGACTTTTCCTGTACTTTTATAAAAAAACTGAAATAGCCATCTTAAGTCATTTTCTCCCGCGAATTCGAATATCTTCAGCAAAAAAAAAATTGAACATCAAACAAAAGTACTAGGGGTCACTTTGATATTTTTTTAAATGGGATGCCGTATTTTTAATGAGCTTATCCGATTTCTCATATAAATTTTGATCTAAAATGTTGGATGTTTAATTCAAAAACGCCTTTTTTCTTCAGTTTTAAATTCGGAAAATGTTAAAAAAAAAAAAATAAATAAATAAATAAATTAAAAATCCAACATTTTAGATAAAAATTTATATGAGAAATCGGATAAGCTCATTAAAAATACGGCATCCCATTTAAAAAAATATCAAAGTGACCCCTAGTACTTTTGTTTGATGTTCAATTGTTTTTTGCTGAAAATATTCGAATTCGCGGGAGAAAATGACTTAAGATGGCTATTTCAGTTTTTTTATAAAAGTACAGGAAAAGTCAAAAAATCGCCTTGTCTAGTCTTGGTTGGATAACCCTGTACATATATGTATTTGTAACAATTATCTTAAAAGGTTTAGTGTTGTTTAGTTTTCCTTGGAAATATGTACATTATTAGTTATAATAAATATTTCAACATTTATTACGCCCTTGCTCAATTACATATTTTAATATTGCTCCAGTAATCCTGATGGTTTCTTACCGTGCACCGGCAATAAAGTTTATCTAACTCTCAGACCCGAAAATTAAAAAATTATATTTTCTGCTTTAAAATGATAGACGTTTTCCCGTCATAAATACGAAATACGTTGGCGGAACCTCTCTATTACTATAAGATGTGATGCACAACAATAAACGAAAATTTTTTAAATCATTACAATCCATTTTACAATAAATATAGCTATCAATAATCATCACGTAATTATATAGAACAGAAAATGAAACGCTTTGCGAGTATCAATATGCCATTTGATATCCTTGAGTTTGAACTTCACAGCTTGTTCGTTCTACCACAGTATTTTGCATCACTTAATTTATCTGTCTTTGTCGATGGCATTATTGTTTGTATAAACTATTTTCGTCCGCATACGCTAATTTGACAACACCGTAATCAAACTATTTAATATTAATTTAAGTAGTTGTCAATGTACAAGCTGTTTATTCTTGTGTGTGGTTTATTGTTTACACTAGTTTTATCTGTAATTACACTGTGATACGATAGGTGTATCCAGTTACTTTATAATTAATAATATGTAGGTAATAATAAAAAGCCTAATAAATAACAAATAACGATGGGGTAATAACAACCTACCTTATCTATTAAAAGAAGAATGCAGCATAGTTTAATTAAACCCAATTAAAACAACAGAAAACAGTCATCTTTAAATTATCATTAAATGTCAGTCATCTTTAAATGGCGCGAAGTAATAAATGCTCATTAAATATGCAAAACGAATACCGGGGTATCAAGAACAATTTAAACACCATCCCTTAAAATATATTGTGTTTACATTAACATTAAAGGATCCAAATAATGAGCATTCTTTAGGTGGGTCCACCCTGAATTTATCGCAAGCTATTGCAGCAGCGTGTATTCTGGAAATTTTAAAATTAAAAATCTTAAACATGCCTATTCTCCTAACATTTAAAAAATCATATTAACTAATAAATAACACTGGATGGTACTATTTTACATAATATAATTAAAATCATTCTGCAAAAATTTAGTGACAGTGTGGACTTCATTTAGTTTCGTCTAGGTAAAATATTTCTTTGTTTTCTTCTCCGACTTTTCGGATGCTTCTTAAGTAATTTCTTCTCCAACAGACGATATCGCTATGTTTTTTCCACCGAAAACCCATTTTCCAAAGCGTATTTCTACACATAAATGGGTAGTCCTGGTCTTCTCGCTTTGATGACAAAATCTTGTCCAGCGTGGGAATTTCTTCCTTTAAAAAGAAACTATGAACTTTTCGCCTTATTCTCAGCATTAAAACGACATCGAGTTCAAGTTTTGGTCATCCTGGAGAAGTTTTTGGAGGTTTGACGCCAACACTTTTTTCTTCTTATAAAAGTTTATACATATATTGTTGTTTTCCCAACGTTAAGCATATCTGCTGTAAATTGCACTGCATTGTCAAATACTCAAATCCGCATTCTTACTTTTAATAGAATCGTAACAGTTAAGAATTCTTTTTTTTTCATTTACTGTACAGGGTTATTGGCCACATTTTGACCAATAGGTAACTTTTTTATTTAAAGTTTTTGATATATAGTTTAAATATAACATTAATAGGTCCTTTTAAGAAGCGCCAGTAAAAGTTGGTTTCGGATATACAGGGTTCCCCATTACGAAATGTCAGAACAATGTTACTTTTTTTAAACGGAACACCCTGTATATTATTGAATTTTTAGATTCTCCAGACAATTCTAAATATATTTCGTGTATAATATCCTATACCTATCTTCAACAGTTTCCGAGGTATTCATAATTGAAAATCGGATTTTCTTTTATTATTTATTTCAATTTAATTAAATTAAACAACGAAGCCTACTAAAACAATGAATAAAAAGTTAAACGAATCGGCGAAATAAAATAATTGAAAAGTAAAGAAATGAACTAATTCCTTAATAAATGCTCAAAATGGCCTCCATTTTCTTGAACGCAGTCGGTAACATTTTTCTAAGTTCTTTACTGCATCGCTTACCATAAGTGGATCGTTTTTTATAGCATTAATTGAGATCATAAGTGCGTCCTGCAAGACTTCAATATTTGAAAATGTAGGATTGTTGTCAAAGAGACTGCCCTTAATCGTACCCCAAAGAAACATGTCCATTAAAGTAAGGTCTGGACTGTTTGGCGGCCATTTGATGTTTCCATATCTTCCTATCCATAATCTAGGATATTTACGGTTTAAATAATTCGTTACATTTTGAATGTTATGTGGAGGAGCTCCATCCTGTTGCCAAATCAACCTGTTCACGTGAACTAAAAGGATCTCTTCCAGATATTCTTCAATTTCGTTGTTTAGGAATTGAAGCTCGAATTAAAGGTATCTTTCTCCCGTTAAGCCCCCTTCATATAGTAAAGGCCCCAAAATAATATTATTTGTAATACCACACCAAACGTTAATGGACCTTCGACCCGACGACTTTATAATTTTTGTTTGATGCGGATTCGTTTGGGACCAATAGTGGCAATTTCTTCTGTTAAAGATCCCACTTGTTGATAAATTCGATTCATCGGTCCACACAATTTCGAGAAAAAAATTTGGATTTCGTTCCAGCTCCCGCAGCATAATTTGGCAAAATTGTAGTCTTTCCCGCTTATTATCTTCGCTTAAAAACTGAACCTTGGTGAATTTAAAAGGTCTGAATTTATATTTTTTCAGCGTATTTTGTATTTTCCAGTATTTTATATCCAAAGTTTTAACAGCAGTGGGAATGGAATGAGTTGGATTTTCTAAAAAATAATAAATAATAACAAAGAAAATAAAGATATCAAGTTAAAATTTTACCTTGGAAATATAATAAGACATTAAGCTCTGCATTTTCATCCAGACCACGATAAGCCTTCTTCCTCTACAACGTTTTAAAGTCTTGTAGCTGCTTAAATACATTAACAAAAGTGATTTCAGTTGGTGTTTGACGGTTTCTGTATTCTCTTTGGTATCTTCGTTTTGCAAAACGCTTATTTTTATTACACTTTATGTAAAACTGTAAAATATCAATTTTTTCTTGTTCTGTACAGCCCATCTTTATACAGAATTATGATTGCGAAAAGTCAAAAATTTTAGAAAAAATGACAGGTAATTCTGTTTCTGTCATAATATAATTCCTAGGTGATATAATAAAAACAATAATAATAGCCCAATTTAAAAGTCCGAAAATCCGATTTTCAATCATGAATATCTCGGAAACTGTTAATAGGTAAAGGATATTATACACGAAATATACTTAGAATTGTCTGGAGAATCCAAAAATTCAATAATATACAGGGTGTTTCGTTTAAAAAAAGTAACATTGTTCTGACATTTCGTAATAGGGAACCCTGTATATCCGAAACCAACTTTTACTGGCGATTCTCAAAAGGACCTATAAATGTTATATTTAACCCATATATCAAACTTTAAATAAAAAAGTTACCTATTGGTCAAAATGTGGCCAATAACCCTACCCTGTACATGGACCGACTCTGAGGCGTTTAGGCAATTGTTCAAAATTCTCCATATTTAATTAAAAAAATACTGACACTTCACACTTTGACTAGCTTCACTGAGAAACAAACACCCAAGGTAGGTATGTATATTAGGGTGGTCCAAAAATGGGGCTAAAAATAATTTTTCGAAATTTCTTTCTTCCTCAAGCTTGCCTTTGTTCCTTGGACTGAAATATATGTTATAAAAAAAATGAGCCATATTTAGGAGTCGCAACTGAGTAAGAATTTTATTAGTCGTTCACGCAATTATATTATCATCGAAGAATATCTCTCGTTCATGAAAACCAAACTGATTTTTTAGCTTTTTTGGACAACGTATATTTTAGTCATTCTAATCTACAACACTGTCCAAAAAGATTGGAAAATGTTTGTTTTTTATAATATCATTTCCTTTTTGCTTGGAGGTAGGGCTAGTTAGTCTGAAAGCGTTTTTATAATGGCAAACACCACGCGTCGTAGTTCTGTCAGTGTCTGGCTCATTGGGAAGCCTAATAAGGATTTATGTAGCTCACGGCTTCCATCAAATGGAGATGTGTTGTTTAAGTTTATGTTTCACCACATGAAGGAGAAGCTACATATTAACAATAGCCTGAAGTTGTCCGTCACAGCCGTTATCGAGTTTTGGAATAAGGCGCGGATGCCAACATAGGGCCCTGACAATGCAGAGCGGAAGCTAAAGAAACTTTTTTGACAAGTATGTGCAAATGAAGAAGGGCAGGACAATTCAGAAAGACAGCTGTCGAATGAAGGAGGATATGTTTAAAGGGGATTTAACAGAACCTTTTGACATCACTGCCGCGAACGCCATTGAGACGATCACATCTGAAGAGAACAAAGTATTTCTTGCCATGCAAAGAGATTATTTATTTAGTGCTAGCTTTGGCAGCAAGAATAAGAACCTAGCTGAACAGGAGGCAAGGAAGAGGAAACGATCTAAGGCAGAAGATATTAGAAAGAATCGAGCAGAAGTAGAATACCAACGATATAAAGTTGTCTAAACTTCTGAAATCGATTCCTCCAATTACTCTTTGTCAACGTCAGAAGATAAAGATGAGTACCAGTCGTCAGTACCAATGTCTGCTACTGCTACCTCTAAAATAAAATAGACCAAGAAGCTAGTCACACAGGATGTAGCAATGTCACTTGACCGAGTCAATATAAGCGACAGAAAGGCAACGTTTGTCATTGCGGCAACGACCCAAGCTCTTGGACACGATTTACACAACACTATTCTCTCACGAAACACTATTCGGCGATCGCAAAGATAATACCGTGAGGCGGTTGCAACGGAAGATATGACAAAGTTTTCCATAAATGCACCCTTCCTTCTGCACTGCACACAGTAGGGGAATTGAGAAGCTCCTCCGAGTCCCTAAAATTCCTCGCGGGACTAGTCAGGCTCAAGCAAACGTGGGCTAGTTTTCGATACCACCGCCTCAAACACCGGACTTACAGGGAGGGCATGTGCAATTATTGAAAATGCTTTTGATCAACCTTTGCTCTAGGTGGCTTGTCGCCATCATGCGTATGAAGTAGTTTTAGCTGACGTCTTTAAAGAAACCCTCGGATGCTCTTCTGGAACAGATATTTCTCTCTTTAAACGTTCCAGGGCTCAATGGATGTCACTCGAGCAAACAAGGTTTGCGCCCGCCTCAAACGATCTATTTACCTGTGTCTTTAGTGATTTGCGTAATGAAATGATTGACTTTTACTCTACTTCTTTTGAAAAGGGAGGGTTTCTAAGAAATGACTACGCTGAACTACAACTTTTGAGCCATGTTTTTCTCGGAGGAGTTCCGAATAAACCCATCGGCTTTAGAGCACCTGGAGCTCTTCATCACGCCACATGGATGGCCAAGGCCATTTATTCCCTTAAAATTTACCTCTTTAGGGATCAGATTAAACTTACCTTTCGAGAACAAAATAGCCTGCAAAGCATCTGTCAGTTCGTCGCACTCATATATGACAAATATTGGCACAAAGCTTCTTTTGCAGCAGAGGCTTCGCGGAATGATCGAGCCTTTCTTATTGCTCTAACGGAGTTCCCGGGCCGACCTCGCTCTCAAGGCTTTTAAGCGACATCTCTGGTACCTTGCCGAAGAACTCGTTGGGCTAGCGATGTTCGACAAAGACCTCGACGTCGAAACAAAACCCAGAATGCAGAAAAATTTGCTCCTTCCGGCCAAAGCCAAGGGACTTAAACGGCTGGATGGAAAGTTGTTTGTCACTGGCAGCACCCTAGATTCTTTTGTCACAAAGAAAACGGCCAACATATTTGGTTCTCCTGTACAACGGCAAGAACAAGGCAAAAAAATTGTTGTTCAAGGAACCCAATCAGTGGTCAAATGATGCAACCTACAAGCTGTTTCAGGAGAAGGCTGCACAAATGAAGGTGGTAAATGACTGCGCCGAGAGGAGAGTCGCCCTGATCCAGCAATATAATCAAAGTTTGACAAAAGATGAGACCCAAAAGCAGTACCTTCTGCGCCTCGTCGAGCTCCATAGAAAGGCGCACCCTGTCCCTTCCAAAAGCGCCTTCCCAACAAACATTTTAAGTTAAATTTACCTTTATTCGACCTCTAAACGGGTCAAATATTTTGCACGACCAATTATATATAGGGATAATTTACCTACATTTGTTATCCTATTGCCCAATGTGGGGAAAGAAACTTAAGTAATTTGAAGGTCGAAAATAGGTTGATAGGGTTTTTCTGTCCAATAAGTTGAAACGAAGTGAAATAAATATAGACCTATTTTACGTCTAAATGTGGAAAGTGAGACCAACCTTTTGACCTAAATATAACCTAAATAGGAGCAATAAGACACTAGACAAAAATATACAGAAAACATATTATATCTGGTGTTAGAAAGAAAAGACAACAACTTATGCCAACACTTCCAACAGGACAAAATAAATTATAAAATGGAGTTCGACTTAAGTAGATATTTGAAATGGCCGCTTATTATAACTTCAACAATATGATATAATTAAATTTTATCATTTTTCTGGACCGAAATTTTGATGCAGAAGAAATGTGTTTGTGAATTATGGTGATGATACTTCGAAAAACTAAACGCGCCCTTAAAATATACATTTTTTTATGTATTATTACGATAATTTAAAATATTTTTACCATTAACCTAAAAACAGAGTGCCTTCATTATAAACATTACATGCACCTAAAGTTTTAAAAAAACTTTCGTTGACGAAAGATATCGTAGTCTAATGGATTTTCCACTCACCTTATGTAATTCTTAAAATATTAATTATTGTTTTTTTATAGATGTCGATAAACAGGAAAACTAATAATTATTAAATATGGCCGCCTTTATATTTTTAACCTTAAAGTTATTTTTTTCTTTATTATTAACTGTACAAGCAATGTTAGCCTTTGAGGTTAATCAGAAAGTTATGAATTAGCTCAATTTTTAACCACAAAAGATCTATAACTTTGGGAACAATTTATAGGGCAAAATTATCCAAAATATTACTTGTTTCTAAAACTACATGGTCAGTAAATTATTTAGACTTTTTGTAGGCAATAATTGGGTAATATTACCCTAGCGTAATAACCAAAAAATTCCTTAATTTTGAACACATATATTAAGTAACAATTAAGTAAATTATTACTTAATCATATTCCTTATTAGGATTAAATATTTTTAATGTCTAAGAGAGGTAATTTATTTGTAATTTTTAACTAGGTAAATTAAACGTAGTTCAATTAAAAGTAGACTTCCCTATAACAAATTATTTAAGTTCTAGATATCCAAATTTTGACTTCGATTTTAGAGTTCGAATCTTTTGTGACTTTTAAGAAAACATTTAAGGCAAAAATAAGCAAATATTTGCCAATTTAGGATTATATTCCTTCCGTTCTAGTCTACATTACTTAATATGTTTGTTGGGTTATATCAAAAGTGATCATGAAATGTGTTTTTATAAAACTGATCTAAAAATTATAACTTTATTGACGATAAGTTGTGTGTTAATTAGTGAAGTAAATTTCGTTATATTAAAAATAATTACAATTTTTTTTTTATTTTGCTCGTTTTTTTCAGAAGCTGATTATGGTTGCGACCCCTAAATATAATCTGAATGATCTAAAATTTTGCAGGGTTTACCCATTTCATGTAAGGGACAAGATCCGCCTTGAGGAGAAACAAATAAGCAACTTACATTTTTTTTGGACCACCCTAATGTATATTGTATATAGAAATAAATAGGTGTATTATTCCAATAGAGGCACCCATAAAGGCATAATAACCACATAATTAGCAAACAGGTAACCAGGATTAGGTACAAAAAAAAAGAAATAAAATGATTAGAACAGAAACGGAATAAGTACCTAAACTCTAATTAGTTTTGATAAAATTGCTTTCTAAAATTCCAGGTAAATGGTACGGCTGTACATAATTTTAAGCTTAAAAAATTTAATATTAAAATGTATATTTGAAGACAAAACTTGAATTTAATGTCAATACTTGTACTAATTCTGCATAAATTTAAAAATTCAGGCCTATTTAAATCTATAGATGCCGAATAATCTTGCACGTCCATGGAGAAGAAGGTTTTGATTGATTTATTACTTCGGATCATTTAAAGATAGGCTATAGGTAAATACCTATTGAAAGACTTCATATCTTTTAAAGAGGATTTCCTTGTTTTTTTGCTATTTTATATGCAAGGTGTCCGGAAATGATACAACGAATTTTAAGGTATGTTGATTATAAAAAAATATGAAGACAATTTCATATTACATTATATCTTTATAAATAACATTGGTGAGTAAACTAGAAACTACAGGCCCTTGAAGATGGTGTCATCAAAGTGTTTTTTATTTATTTATTAGGATCTAGTTACAATAGAATACAGAATTGAACTTTTAGGTATGAGACCTATGTTGTAACCACACTGAGAAAAAAGTTTAATTGGGATAACCTTAAACGAATTCATCAATAAAAATATTTAATTGAAAACGAGTAACAAAATGTTTTATTCGCCGAACTTAATCATTTTATTGGGAAATTTAATTAAAGTTTTATTGTCTGAATTAAAATTTATTTCGGACCAACACGTAATATTACATTATCACAACTTACGTTTAATTCGATCAAATCTATAATGATTCCGTCAATTAAATGTGTTCTTCACATAAATATTTGAAAATAATTGTGTCAATTAAGTTACACTTGCGTTGTTCTCGTTCTGTCTTCACTTCTTTTACTAATAGGTCTGGTATAACTAAGTTTAGTAAATTATTACTTACGATGCCACGTAATCTTGCAACAATACTCCTTAGGATCCAATTATACACTATAAGATTAACGTGTAGAGCTATTGCACTTTACTCTGCTTTGCACTGAAACTGTTCACCAATTTATATGGTTTTACCCTATTGAGTCTTCTTTTTAAACATCGATGAACAGGATAGACTCGACATTTTAACGTAGTGAAGAGTCGTTTTTCGTTGTGCTTATGGCAAACACTACGTTCCTTAGTCCTTTACTCTGAAAGAGCTGATCATTCCAATGTTGCCCTTATGGCATACTCTCATTAATCATATTATAGTACCTAAACACCTTTCCCCAGTCCTCTAACAAATCACTTAAACACACAATGCAGAGTATAAAACTAATACATTATACCTGGCAGTATTATATTATATAGGGATCGACCGATATGATTTTTTGTCACCGATACCGATATCGGCCGATACCGATATATGCATAGCCGATATCGGCCGATACCGATATATCGGCTATATTTTCTATTATGGATATTTTGCTATATAAATTAGTTACAATTAATGTCCGTCTTGTTCAACTGCCCGCTCAAGTAAAACCACACAGCTAAAGATATTTGAATCCTTTGATAACATGCAGTTATGGGACATCAATAGTACTAAATCTAAAGACATTCACTATTCTATCGGAGAATTATTAGCTATAGGTGTACAACCCTTCAGTATTCTGAATGATGTCGGCTTTAAACAGCGTTTAAAAAAATTGGATTCTTGTTACAATATGCTTCTGATAAATATTTTAGAGAAAATATACTTCCTGCTATTTACCAAAAATGTTCTTCAGCAATTAGTGAAAAATTATCATCATCACTTTCCTTAGAAGAAAACATTAAAGTTTCTGTAACTACAGATTTATGGACGTGCAAACACAATAACAATTCATTTATGTGTTCTACTGCTCATTGGATGGATTTTAAAACGACTGAAAGATGTTCATTAGTTCATTTGTACTGGCCTGCAAACATTTTCCAGGAACACATACAGCTTTAAATATTGCCCAGATGTTAAATGATTTACTGAAGAGATGGAAGTTAGTTCATAATCAGGTTCTTTTGGTTTTGGCTGACAATTCCGCCAACATAAAAAAGGGCATCGACGAAGTTAAACTAAAACACAAGACTCGATAGAAAGTCAACGATCAATCATGGATTTATTGGCAAAAGCGAGGCGTATAGTAACTTATTTTAGTCACTCCTCTTTGGCTTGTGATTGACTGTAGAATATTCAAAAGACTCTTAATATGGCGAGAAAATCTTTGGTTCAGGATGTACCTACATGATGGAACTCAAGTTTTTATATGTTGGAACGTTTGGTAGAAAAAAAACGCTTTTTTTTTTATTTTACTTTTATACGGTTCGTCGGCGTATCTGAGGCCATCTAGAACCGGTCATCGACCGTACGGTTTTTAATCGTGCGGTCTACCGACTGGGGAGTGTGAAACGGCACCTTCATCCTACGAGATATCCGATCTCATCCGGCCTGTCCGGCGTGAATAGGATGGTTTTGATGTCGATTCATTTTACACTCTTCCCTAAGACAAGAGCACGCGGTGTTTCCCAAGCGGTCACCTATCCAAGTACTAGCCGCGCTCGACACCGCTTAACTTCGGTGATCTGACGGGAACCGGTGCTTTAGGTGTCGCTAGGCCCTTGCCAAAAAACGCTTTAAATATATTTATAATGGATGATTCAGCTTTAAAAGATAAGGAACTAGCATATCACCAGTGGGAACTAGCAAAAACTTATGAAACTTATTAGAACCCTTTGAAGAGATTACCAACATTTTTAGTAAGAACAGTGCATCTATATCGGAAATAATATCATTACTTAAGACACTTTTGATTTATCTTGGCAAAGCTGAAGGAGCTGATTTTTCTGGAGTGCAGACTACTAAAATTGAGCTCAAAAATTCTTTATTTATTTATTTTACTTTATAAATTTATGTTTTAATTTCTTTAAAAAATATATCGGCCGATACCGATATACTCTTGGCCGATATGGGCCGATACCGATATCGGCAAGAAGGCCGATATGGCCGATATACCGATACCGATATCGGTATCGGTCGATCCCTAATTATATACGCCTTTCATTGTACAAAATTTGTACAAAATGTATGTAATTCATTACTATAAATAATAAAATTATAAGTTATTAATCAAAAATTATTAATTTTGTTTTTGTGATAGCAAAAATGCCCCATTTCAATAAAGAAAAATATATTTTTGTTAATATCACGTGATTCTGATGTTCAATTTTTTTTGTCACCGCCATAATAATCAGCACATAAAAATACAAATCTTTACTAATTTAACCTACGTGGCATCTCTTATAATAAGAAAGTTAGCAATAGTGCCGACTTCATTTTGAACAGGCTGTATAGTAGTGTATAGTGTCTATTGTCTATACTTAATAGTTTTCATTTTTGTAAATACGTGAAAGCTATAACTAAAATTTAAATTAAAGGTATTAAAAATCAAATAATAAAATTATTAAATGTTTGAATATCACTACGAGTATTCAAATATTTCAATATTTGAATATTCGAAACCGAATATTTGAATACTCATAGATGATATTCGAATATTGAATAATTTGAATATCTGAATAATAAATAAAGTGAGTATTCGAATACCTACTTAAATTTCAGAAATTCCGAGCACTATATCAACACATCAATGACGCGTCCGTTGCTGGCTTGTTACTGAATGCAAACGAGGAAGAAGATGGTCACGTGACCACTGTATCATAAAACTTTTATTCGGGCAACCACATTTTTAATATGGGAATTAAATTATAATTTTGGCAACTATAAGTAGAGGAATTGAACGGGGAATAAAAGTTTAATAATATTTTTTTGCATTTAATGTTTGAAGGAATTAGCATTTTATTCTAATAATAAAGCCTCAATAAAAGAAATTCCGCAGAAAACTGAATTAGCAAAATTTAATTGACCCAATAAAATTTCGTTTAAGTTAAGAAAATATTCGGCAATTAACTAATTTTACTGAATCAATTCAATTTTTTTCGGTTAATATCTTCCATGCAATATATTTTACTTGATTAAATATAAGCTGTATTACCACAATGAACAAAAAAATCAATTACACTTTATAATTCGAACAAGAGGAAGTTTTTCCTCAGTGCAGTGGCGTGGTAACAAAAGGGTGTATTATAATGTAAGGGTCATATTTTCCCCAAGTGTATTTTCGCTATTTTTTAAATAAAAATTATGGTTCCTTTAACATTTTTACGTCAAAAAGGTCCTCTGAGTATAGGGTCGTATAGTCGACCGTTTTCGTAATTTACTGGTACCTAGTACTTACTATAGCACTTCATGTAAAAATGCAACAAATATAGCACCAAGCGTTTCAGTCTTAATGTGAGGGCACATTTAAAAGTTTATCCTGAGCGACGGATAGAACGAGGAGGTCAGTCCTGTAGGTTGGCCACCTCGTTCTCCAGATTTAAATCCATTAGATTATTTTTAATGAGGCTTAAAGTAGCCTTAATATAGTTTGCAGCGTTGAAGAATTAGAGCAGCGGGATATTCCCTGGTTGTGAAGTTATAAGAAATAAAACTGGTATTTTTAGAAAATTGGAAATCACTTTTAACACTTATTATAAATCTCGTAAAAACAAAAAAATGTGTTGGTATTTATCAACAATATTATTATTCGAAAAAAGTTTGTTAGCATTAAATCCCGTTTATTTCAAAAAAGGTCAACTATACGACCAGGACTTTTTTACGTAAAATTGGTCAAGGAAGGAACCACAATCTATTAAAGAAATAGCGAAAATACACTCGGCGAAAAAATACCTTAAATAACCCACAACCCTTTTGTTGCCACGCCACTGCTGGTTGCAATATGGGTAACTTATACCTAAAGTTCGTTTCTGTACTAACCTGAACTAAATGCTAATAAATTAAAAAAAAAAACACTTTAATGACATCTTCAAGGGCTTGTAGCTCCGTATGGAAACATTTGCAGACCTATGTTAATATGTCTGTCACAAAATTTGTGGACGGAATTAGAGGCCTAGCGTATTTGATTGGTCAGCCGAAATTTAATGTGTAAAAACGGTTGCATACCACATAGGAGAATTGAAGTCGTATGATAGTTATACGACTGACAGTGCAGTACGCATGTTTTTCTTTAGTTTAATTGACATATTGAAAATAATTAGTCTAAAATTCTCATTCTTAGGAAGTGTACGGAGTGTTTAATTCAGACTTTGCTAGGTTGACGTGCTTTATTTTTTACTTCGTTGTTGTTGCCTGCAACTTTGTTTTTATTATTTAACTTTCTTGTTGCTATTGTTCTTGGAAGCGCGTCCGTATTTAATAAAAGAGATGTCGCCCATAGGCCGGGTTAGATATTTCAATTGACTTCGTATCAGGGTTGGCAAAAATCATAATTTTCTTGATTTAAATCGTATTTTTTTTATTTTTATCAGATTGTCTTTGGATGTTATTTAGATTTGTATTATTTCATTGTTTTTTGTTCAGTTGTAACACAGTTACGATAGGGGAAAGCGGAAAAAAATCACAAAGTCTTTCTCTACTGATTTAATAGTGAGCTATCAAAGGCTCAATTTTAAAAATAAAACGTCTCTACATGTTTCGAAGGTAGTAACCTTCATCTTCAGGAGACAAAAAACAGTGCGGCAGTTAGTATAAGCAGTAGAGAGAAAACTGTTGGTGGAAAGTGACGTTGATGGAGCTTTAGAAAATGTTTCGAACAAAATATTAAAAAGTGAATGTAAAAGCAATCAGCATACTAAAATTTTAATTGAAATGCTTTATTTATTTAATTCAAAATGTATGTGAAGAAATTGTCAACTTGTGGTCGGATATATAAAAGAGAATATATATATTCCTCATATGAAAGTTATAATCTAGGATATATAAAAAGATCTTTTGGACATTCTAGGATTCTAGGTCACGTTATAAAAATTTTTGTGGAAGAGAAGAAATATTTTTTGTTACAGTTTATGAGAAATTCTGTAAAAAGAAAGAAATTTGTAATTAGTAATAAAATAAAATTAATAATAATGTCTGTACTTACATAATGTTAAAATTTCATTTGTAAAAATTTTTTTGTGGGCCGAAGGTCTCGTCAACCTTAGTTACGTTCGTCCCATTTTGTAGGAAAAAGGAAACGAATGAGAGTTAGATTTTTAAACAAAAATAGTAAAAACATATAGATCTTTATTTCATATACCCTCAAAGACTAAACAGGGACAGGGAGACGGACACAGTTAAAATGAGAACAGGAAAACGTGTTCACTGTCGATTTATAGTTGACCGCTGACAGCTGAGGAACAAAAAAAGAAACAATGGCAGCGTGATTGCAGCGACTAAAAAGTTAGAAAAGCTCAATCATCGTTATTATCGTTTATAAAATTACATAAAACTTGAATATAACACAAAGTACAAGTGGGGTATTATAATAAAAAATAAAATAATTTTTTTAACAAGGTTGGGGAATAAGGGTCCTAAAAGATCATTTTCTTCTTTGGTGGCCTCTATTAGTCGTTACATGAAAAATCGAAATTTGAGTTAGGAGAGGAAAGATTATTGTTAAGATACCGAAACTAGATGTACAAGTGATAAGTTAGAAATTTCAAAAAGGATAGAAAGTGAATGCAAAATAAACAACTCTCTTGATAAGAAATTAAAAAATAGTGTTTGAAATTTTTTTCTTTTTGGGAATAGGTGCCTTAAAGATCTGTGCTGTCATCTATTGAACAGCCATCGAGGTGTAAGAATTCCATGTTGAAGGAATATGATTTAAAAAACTAAAAAGAAAAGGAATTTTTGTCGAAAGTATTTTACGTTGTTAAACGACGGCTGAACAAGAGAAGACTGTCACAGGTGGTCGCACATAACCCATCAATTAAATTGCTTATTAGAGATTTTAATTATGAATATAAAATATCAATCGAAAACAGAACATGGAAACAGAGAAAAACTATGGTATAGTTGTTTGTTTAATTTCTAAAATTAGGATCATTAAAGAAATGGGTGGAGGTATGTTGAATTTGATCATTAGAACAAACGAAGTTTTTATTGTGTAACGCTTTGCTAATTTCAAGAATTTCCAAAAGATCAAGCTTGTGACTCTGGAACACGAGCATATTGATAACCTTTGTACCATGGTTGATTTGGTCCTTTCTCAAAATTTCTTTCAATTTGACAATAAGTTTTACAAACAAAATTCAGGATTAGCCATGGGCTCAGCTTTGTCCCCCCTTTTAGCAGAAATTTTCATGTCAGATATTGAATCCAAAATCAAATCACACCCACTTTTTAAGAATATCTTTTTCATGAGACGTTATGTAGACGACATTTTTGCAATTTTTACTGCGAACCATACAGACCTTCTTCTCTTCACTCAATTCCTAAATTCGTTACCCCCGTCAATTAAATTCACTTCTGAAATATAAATCGATCGTTCTATCCCTTTCTTAGACCTAAAAATAACCAGATCAAATAATAAACTCAAATTTTCTATTTATCATAAACCGACTAGCACTGATTGCACAATTTTATATCAATCTAACCACCTCTACGGCCAGAAATTCTCTTCCTTTCATTCATTTTTTACTGGACTTTTCAAAATTCCCCTAGAAAGTAATGAATTCTAGTCTAAACTCAACTTGATTAGACACATTATAGCTACTAACAACGGTTTTCCTCTAAACATCATAAACAAAATATATTATAAACATTTGATAAAACATCTGAACAAAAACCTTTTATCTACTGATAAAATTACAAACAAATTTTACTCTCTTCCATACTGGGGCTCAATTTCATATAAACTCAAAAACATTTTTAAATCCTTCAATATTGAAATAGTTTTTAAAACTCAACATACTTTAAAAAAATTTCTAACCAATTCCAAAGACACAATTCCAATCTCTAACAAATCCGGTGTCTACAGCATCACTTGTTCAACGGAGGGTTGCAATGCTTGTTACATAGGTCAAACAGGGCGGAAATTTTCAATTCGAATAAGTGAACACTGTAAGGAAATAGAGAAAGCAAAAAACCAAAATCTTTCCTCTTCAAGAATCAAGTCTAGTTTTTCGAGACACGTTCATATTAATAAACACAATTTTGATCCTGAATCTAATGTTAAATATCTACACATTTTCAATAAGGGGAACAAGCTTGATCTTTTGGAAATTCTTGAACTTAACAAAGCGTTACACAATAAAAACTTCGTTTGTCTTAACGATCAAATTCAACATACTTCCACCCATTTTTTTAATGTTCTTAATTTTAGGAATTAAACAAACAACTATACCATAGTTTTTCTCTGTTTCCATGTTATTCAAAATAGGCAAAATATCTGAAATTTGGAAAAATTATTTTTCTAATTTTGTCTCGAAAAATAGATATTTCGAACGCGCTAGCGAGTTCGAAATATATCCATTTCGAACTCCGAATTTTATTTTTTAAAAGTTGGCATTGGTTATATTTAAATGTTTTATTCTGTTGACGTCTGACGTTTCCTGTTATTGTTTTCCATGAGAAAAGAAAGTTTTCGGGATTTCTCTGGTAAAAGTTGATTTATCGTTTTATTAGCAATATCCCTTAACTCAGGGGGAGTTAAACTTAGATTATCATGCTCCATATTTTTTTAATTATAATTATGAACAACTCTATGAAATATTAAATCACAAATTTCGTGACAATGACACAAAGAAAATATTATTTATTGTCAAGGCTACTATGATAAAAAGAAATTTAGAGTATTACCAACATAGAATTTAGACACACAAATTTACAAAATTTGAAGGGTTGATTTTCTTTTTAAATATGTATTTTCTTATTGAAAAAAATACAAAATAGAAAAAATAGTATAAAGTACGTGTTTTATAAAGCAGTTAGAGCACTTGTCCCGTTAAAAAACTCGCCGCAAGCGGCTCGTTTTTTAACATGGACGCGTGCTATAAGATGATGCTTTATAAAACATGTACTTTAATATACTATTATATCATTGATTTTTTTTCAAAAAAAACACTTGATTTGAATTACGACTTAAATCATTTGATTTGTATATACTTTACCTTAAACTACACAATAAGACATCGAGATTATTTTATATTCTCCTTCCAAATCATACTGTTGTGCTTCACAATTACTTAAAAATGCCGACATTACAGAACATATCGACAAACTCATCGCTTACTACTACAAACGGACAGACGTATCATTAAATAATCTAATTACACAATGGCACATTCACTCCATACAGCATAAGCCATATCGACTTCCTAGAGACTGGCTGCTACTAAGACTGCCCCTCCTCTATGATTTACTCATCATGTAATTACCACATTCTCTGAAGATTAAGAGCAATTACTTCCCCGCTTACCATGACCACGTCTACCATCAAAGAAGCCCCCTTTCAAATCAAGTTACTACAGCGCCACAATCAATTAATAGAAGTATAAAACAGAAGTCTGAATAAAAAAAAGCACATGCTCCCGGTCGTACTGTTGTGCGAGTACAACCCAATTTTTTAAGCTTATTAGTTTGTCGGACGTGTTTCCCCTAAAAATAACTTTTTTTTTCACAAACTTCTTAGCTAAACCCGACTGAAAGTGACAGAATTAAATAAGACTTTACCTTTTTCGGGATACTTCAAAGATGTCCACACGAAAGACTGGCAAAATTAAAACCTTTTTTTAGGTATATAAGGTCACGCTTTGAACATAAAATTGTAAAAAAGATCCTTGCTTAGCCTATATTATAGGCTTAGTGGAAAAACCTTTAACCTTTAAACGAAATTAAATGGTTAGATAATTTACCGGTTCTCCAAAAACAGTTAAAAAAAACTTAATTTAACTTTAAGGTTTTTGCAAGATATAAGTTGTGAACTACGATCGTTGCGAAAACATTTTTCGCGGAAAAGCCGCAGCCCAATAATATCGGATTGGTCTCCTTGCTACTCCTCCAGCATGAAGTGACGTGCCAAGATTACTTACTCTTACTTTACTGGAGGCATTTCACGAACAGGGACCAACGATTTCATAGATGCAGAATCAAAAACAACACAGAATAAAATATGAAGCGGGTAAGTCATTTCAGACTGGTAAAAATTTACTCTTACAAATATTATTTACCATTATTTAACACCAAATCAACTGTTAGTACTGGTTACTTTTAAGCGAGTAGTTTGCTTAAAGAATTCCATGGGTGTCAAACATGTTGGTGACACAATAAAAGAAACTTTATGTGTGTAAATAGTATTTCCGGAATTAAATTTACCCTTTCTGAGTGTATATTTAATAGTATATTACGTACCGAGGTGGGAAGTTTTCATTACTGTCGAGAGACTTAATACAGGGTCGTTGGTATGTATGGAAACGGTCGATTATTTCTTAAAGTATAACAGTTAGCAAAAAATATTTTAGATAAAAGTTTTAGGGTTTTTTAAGGTGTATTAGAAGTTTAAAAAAATAAGTATACAGGATGAGTCAGAAAACCGTAGGGAAGCAAAGTTACCTTTTTTTAAATGGAATTTGCGATATCTTCGAATATTTTTGGATTTAACATGAAATAGCAATTATTTTTTAATAAATTCTAAACCTAATAGTTTCCGAGATATCGACTTTTGAAAAATGACGTTTTTCAACTTTGACAGCTTCTAGCTTTCTAACGGTACGCTTTAGAGTAAAACGGCTCACATGTCCTATCTTACTTTTTTATGATCTTTCCAAAAACATCAACTTCCGGTTAAACCGGAAGTACTGTATTTCCGGCTTTTGAGTTGCATCCGGTTTAACCGGAAGTTGATGTTTTTGGGAAGATAATAAAAAAGTAAGATAGAGACATGTAAGCCGTTTTATTCTAAAAGGTACCGTTAGAAAGCTAGAAGATGTCAAAGTTCAAAAATGCCATATTTCAAAAGTAGATATCTTGGAAACTATTAAGTTTAGACCGAGGTTTAGACTTATAATGCACGTATTGAAAAATAATTGTTATTTTATGTAAAATTCAAAAATATTCGAAGATATAGGGTGTTCCATTTAAAAAAAAGTAACTTTGTTTCTCTACGGCTTTCTGACTCTGTATACTTATCTTTTTTTAATTCTAATAAACCCTAAAAAACCCTAAAACTTTTATCTAAAATATTTTTTGCTGACTGTTTTACTTTAAGAAATAATCGACCGTTCCATACATACCAACGACCCTGTATAGTTAATAATAAAAACTAAAAAATCTCGAGACAGATATGAAATTTCCTACAGAGGTTTGTATACGATTTTATGTACAACCATCAACATTTTGTAACATTAATAAAACTTACGTTATTAAAATTTAAAAATTGCAGAGGTTAGCTTTTGAAAAATTTAAATGGTTGCGATGAGATGAAAAATTAGGCATAAATAAGTCAAGTTGTCAAATATTGTGGTGAAAAATTAAAGAAAATATGTCTAGCTAAAGTAAAGAAGACATTAATTTCACTCCACTAGATGTTTGAAAAAAAGCTTGGAAAACGGAGGAATGTTTAATTCCCGAAAAAAACTGTAAACGTCACAAAAAGTGTTTCAAAATATATGAAGACTGGTGTACGGAGAAAAAAGTAAGAAAAATAGTCTCAGAAACTGTTTTATTGGCATATTTCGCCGATATGAGCAAAAATAAGAAACCGTCTATACTTTGGTCAATGATAAAATCCATGATAGTTCTCAGAGAGTTGACATTTCAAAATTTGGGAAACATATTGTATTTCTAAAAACGTAAAATAAGGGCTATAAAGCAACCAAGTCTAACATCATTTTCAACGAGAAATATAGAAGATTTTCTTCAAAAAGCACCACAGAAATTTCTTTGTCAAGGTAAAAAAAATTAAACTTTTTTCTCGTATACCTATTTCACAAATAACTTCGGAAATAACGTCTCTAAGCATTATGTTGTATTGTTTCAGGTGGCGCTTATAATCGGTGTATCCGGGACATGCAAGAGTGATGAATTGGTGAAAATGGGAATATTACACTTCAACTTATTAGGAGAAAAAGTGTTAATTGAGATTCCAGATACAATGACTTACGTCAGTAGATCTTTTTTGATAACACATCCAAGTTGAGTCAAAATTGTCCAACAATTTCTACATTTCCGGGAAGAATATCATTATGATAGACTTTTTATTCAATGTCGTTTTGGAAAAGCAACTGACCAATCTTTTTGACATAATTCAATTTCACAATTTTTAAAGAAAATTGCGACCTTCTTGAAACTCCCACAACCAGAAAGGTTTACATGATTACTTGCTAACAGCGGAGAAGCTATTTTACAGCTTAAACATTTAGGCGGGTGGAACTCGAGCACCATCGCTGAAGGATATGTCGATTCATCCTTGGACAACCAACTCAGCAAAAATGCTCTCCAATCCATCGACGTCTTACCAGTCTCAGTCCCAAGTTTACTTCAGTAAACAACAATGACAACACGAAAGGAAAAAATTAAGAAATCACCGTTTCAACTACTGAGACAAGTTGGTTTCTTCATATCTATTAAGGCATATAATAAGTCAAATTTAGCTATTAATTTTAATAAATAATGTAAATGTAATGTTGGTAGATTATATAGTTTTTTTTTTAATTTTAAACAGTTTTCTATTAAAAAAGTTGTAAACAAAACAGCATTTTATTAGAATAAACTGTAATATGGATTTTATCATGCTATACATTGACCAAAGAGTATATTTTCTTTTATCTAACTTTTTATTCACTTTCCTTCCTGGGCGGGAAGTGAAAGTTAAAAAAGTGACATTTTTCAACTTTTACAAAGTAAGAAATGTAAACGTTACATGTCTTGTATGGTTGTAAATAAACAATAATTGTGCATCTTTAGTGTGAATCGCAATCCTAATTAAAGTCGCTGGGAGTAACCATTTTCGAGATAATCGCATTTGCATTTCCTATGCAATAGTGCCAAATTTTAAAATATTCATATATATATTAGATATGCTGTGTAGTTACACACAAGACGGACGGAGTGCAGAAGGAATCAGATATCGAGAAATGTTCCCGAATAGAAGGCAGCCAAACCATAATTATTGAAAAGTATTTATGACTAGGGATTAGAAAGAATTCCGGCAGTAGTACTGACTGAGTCCGGCCTTAACACCGGATCTACTGTTCCGGCAGGATCCGACCGAATCTATTAAAAACTATCATCATTTTGTTGGTAAAAAAAAACTACAACATTTGTGTATTATTTTAATTTTTATTAAAAACCTAAAAACTGAAAACTATCAGAAAAATTAGCACTAAAATCTTAAAAAAAAAATTCTTATTTGCTGCAATAAAGTAGGTACCCATTAATAATAATAATTTATAATTTTCCAATTTATGGTGTATATATGAACTCTTTCTTGAAACGATCTTTTTATAAAAATTGCACATAGCTTTATTGTTATCTTTTTTATGCACCTCGAAAAAACTCCAGACTTTACTTATTTGTGTGGACATTTTAGCAAAAAAAACAGTCGTAGCCCAAACTAATAAATAATTATATGGACACACCACACTGATATGCGTATTAGAATCAAAACACAGAAAACACTACTTGGAGACCCCATTGTGGCTTTTAGTAATGTAATAAAACACCTAGCTCCAAACACACGAACTGCATTACACGTATTGTAGGTTGCCTATACGAGAGAGCCAGATCCGGCAGTTGGGTTACTTCAGGTTAGTTGCCGTCCGGATATAGGCCGGTTGTGGTATATTCCGGTCAAATTACCAGTTTGGTTCATCCTTATTTATGACCGATTAGGAGAAACTGGTTGGTTTCGCCCAAAAAATGATGTTTTGGGTTATCCAAAAAATATCACACTAAAACAGGAAGAAGAGATTTCAGTTCCTGTGACAGATAATTCCGAAATCAGTAGCAGAAGAATGAAGGCAGGTATATGCAGGTGTAAGTAAATCATCAGTATTTAAAATATTTCACGATGAAGGTCCTTACCCATATCACTTTACACTCGTACAAGTATCTACTTCCGCCTAATCATCCGGCCAGACTACAGTTTTCTCATTTATGCCTAAATCAACACAATGCAGACCAGGCAAAATAGGCTCTTCATGCAAAACGGTGCGAAGGCACGCTTCTCCACGAGTGCGAAACTTGAATCTTGAACAGTTTTCTGAATGGCGGATAGGTCATGGTGGCCCCTTATTTTGGCCGGCGCGAAGTCCGGATTTTAATCCTACAGAAGTCCATATTTTGGGTTATTTGAAATCCATTATTTATGACAATCGAATACAAAACCGCAATCTTTTGTAAAGCGTATTGCAAAATATATTGAGGTCAATGGTGGCCATTTTGAGCAATTGTTATCAAGGCGTCATCAATTTTACTTCTAATGATTTTGTTAAAGCATTACCTATTAACTTTCAAGTGCTATCAAATTAATTATTAAATAAGGAAGTTTCATTAAAATAAAATTAGTATTCCTGCATGAAAAAGCGTATTTTATTATCTCAAGTATCCCCTATAATATTAACGTTTGAACTAAGTAAATTTAGCTAAAACTCATCAGAATTTCACTGGCGCTCCATGTCCCATTACTTTCAGACCATACGTATTTAATTGCATAGGAAATTTCAAATGCAGTTATCTCGAAAATGGTTACTTCCAACGACTTCAATTAGGTATACCTTTTTAACGTAAGAGAAGTAGGGTAATCGATTTTTCAAATAGTTGGATCGATATACCAGGCTTAAAAAAGTCACGTTACCTAAAAGCAGTGAGGTATGCCGTAGGTAAGTATAGTAAAATCAAAACTATGGACGAATTTAAATTACGCGCCTCAAGAAAACCCCCAAAACCCTAATTTTGTGTCGCTATGTCATTTCGTTGAGAAATTATTTGGTAAAGTCGAAAACAAAATTAAAACTTTGACACCCTTTATCTTGGTTAATATCAACTTTGGGATTAGGCAAGTTTGAATAGGTCGCATTATTTCCTCTTAAGAAATCTGCTGTTACGCGGTATCCCATTACTTTTGGGACACGCTGTATAAAAATGAATGTTTGTTCAGGTTAGTTTAGTTTTCTTTGTTTGTCCCTTAAGGGTTCCTATACCATTCATCCGATTGTGATGAAACTTTAGAGAGTTGTCGTGGGCACGCCCGGGAAGCTATCTAACATAGACAAGGGAGTTGCACTTATGGGAGGGATAGATAGACAACTTAACATACTTACTTGGTTCCCTAATAGCGCTTATACGCGACTGGTTGAAGAACTAAATGTAGCAGTGGCGGGGGGTCGGCGACATGCATAAAAATTTACATGTTATAACTTTGAATGCAAGTTTTCGCGCTTCTAACTCTGGCGGAAATGTTAGAGGCACAAAAATTCTGAATTAAAGTAAATAAAGATTGGGAGAATAAAAGGAACTTATAACAAAGTTTCTGATATGGCGACAAGCTTTATTAATACAGTAAAATCAACTATTTACAATTCTGTTCTGTGCAAATATGGAAGGTGAGAAGGAAGAACCACTTATAAATAGGCAAAAGCATAAATCCTCGATGTTTTAAGGGCGCACATATCGATAGGTTACCTCTCCAATGGGCCTCAACAAAAAAGCGTGAGTGACAGCAGTCATAATGACAACATGGCTTCACAGATTTGATACCAAGATGAAGAAGCAGAATAGAAGAGTGGTGTTGTTTCTGGATAATGCAACGTCTCATCCCAAAATTACACTGGATAATGTCAAACTTATTTTTCTTCCACCAAATACTGCCTCACATTGCCAACCCTTGAACCAAGGCATTATTCAGAATTTTAAAATGCTCTAGAGAACCTACCTTATTAAGAGGCTTTTAACATGCATAAACAGTGGTTGTCCTTCTCAAGAAATAGAAAATACCTAATATTACCATAACCAACGCCTTGATATGGGTTTCGGTGGCCTGGCGCAATTGTCCTCAGTGACAATCAAAAAATGCTTTATGAAAGCCGGATGTATGTGTAATACAGATAATATTGACGACTTTGAAGAACAAGATAATATTCCGCTCGCACAACTGTTTCCTAACATTAAGGACACATTTGTGAACGTGAAACAATTTGCCTCTATTAATAACGATTTGCCAACAGAAAGTGCAGAATTGACTATCATCGAGTGTATTGAAGAGATGAAAGAAACGGATGAAACTACTCCCAACTCTGAGACAGAGGAAGAGGAACCTGAACTTGCTCCAGTGTCGAAAATATCAAGCCCATCTGAAGCCTGCGCAAGTTAGAGAGATTGAGAAAAGTTTTTTAATAATGTTAACAATTTTGACAAGTCTGCAAATATTTCTCAATTGCTATTAAAATATGAATCTCAATTTTATAGAAATATAATACAAAATATGAAGCAATCATTAATTTCTGATTATTTAAAAAAATAAGAATTTCAATATACATATTGGTAAATTGGCTTCATCTCATTTAATTTTAGTTCTCATAAATTTAAACAAAAATTTTAAAAATTATTTACATATCGCACCCCCAATGCAATACTACCGCAACTCAAAAAATGCAAAATTTGAGTTTTGTTGCGGATTAAATTACTCATACCTTAAATTCTTTACAGCAAAAGTAACATAACTTAAAACACTATGTTTAAATTTTAAACTAGCTATATGTTAGTATAATTTTCAACCAAACTAAACTGAGTGTCAATGCAATAGTAACTTATTTTGAGATGTGTTGGTATTGCATTAAAAATATTCTAAATTATTTCGAGCGTCAGTAACATATTTTCAGTTACGTTATTATTGCATTTGGATAATTTCTGCAGAAGAAATTTTATAGTGTATGCGTTTGACTTGTCGACTTGTTTACGCTGCATTTCCACTATTACTAGCCGAAGTGACCATCGTTTATTTGGTTTTTGGAGCAGTTGTTGTCTTTTTTAGTTAGGTAATTTAATTAATTGTGTATAAAATGATGATGTATAATATTTACGCTTGTATTTTGTCTCTAGAGTCAAGATAAAATTCCTTCCTTGGAACGTGAAGTGGATAATTGTGATGGTGAAATACAAATTGATATAATTCAGGAGGAAGTAAATAATTTTGAGCCAGAGGAAATAAAGAATGACTGTTTGAGAAGCTACGGCACGGAAGAAATCCAAGAATAAACAGAACTTAATGCGAATGAACAAGATGTAGACGTTTTATCGGATAACAGCACTTTCGACTTAGATGATTCTAATTTAGATCTTCTGACACTTAAACACAAATATAAAAAATCGTGCCAGGAAAAGCATACCATAGCACCAAATATTTTAAATAATGAAAACAATTTAGTAGACAAGGAAAATGAAGTTGGAAGGGCATTAAAAAATAAATCTCGAAAAAGAAAAAGAGATGTAAATGGTTGGAAAAGAAATATCAGGAAAAAGCAAAGAAATTCTGGTAAAGTTTACGTATCAATTAAGGGGAAATCAGTCCCAGAAAGAGAGTTAAAGAACCGTGTGACCTAAAATGTAGACAGTAATGTAGTTTATCTTTTACACAAGAAGATCGAAAAAAATATTTTAAATATTTTTGGAATATCCAAGAGAATGACAAACAAAGGCAGTATATTTCTTTATATATAAGTACAATAGATCCAAAATATAGATATTCATTGGAAAACAGTAAGCGATCTAAAAATCAAGCATACTTTTTAGATAAAAATGGTGAAAAGATCAAAGTCTGCAAATATTTTTTTATGGCTACACTGAACATTGGGGATACAATGATTCGTACCATCTTAAAGAAAATAGACAATACCGGAATAGTTCAAGCAAAAATGCGAGGTAAGCATGAGAAGCAAAGAAAGTTGGATCCGAGCTTGCGAGAAGGTGTTCGAGAGTATATTAATTCTATCCCAAGGGTAGAGCCACAAGCTTTAATGTCATAATATTATTTAGTTTCCCATAATAACAAAATTTTAAGACAATTTATCTGTATTTTTAATTGCTTTTTTATAATTTTCTGAATGCAATACTAACACAACTCGAAAAAAATCGTACTTATTTTTTAAATAAATTAATTTGAACTAGTTCTTAAATTTTATAAAATTATTGGTATGCGTTACATTCAAGCAATAGCATAGAACGGCTTTTGTTAAAAAAAAAAGTACCAAAACACTAAATGGTTACAAAATTACGTACAAACATTAAAATCCTAAAAACTTTAAAAGCGTTTTTCTCAAAACTATGTTTTTTGAGTTGCGTTAGTATTGCATTGGGGGTGCGATATATATGTAGATAAGTACTCATTAATAAACAAACAAAAAATAAAATGCAGACCAGTTGTTTTAAGTTTTCTGTATTAACCGACCACCCCTGTTATCCGACTAACATTTGATTTCCCGAGGGTGGTCGCTATTGAGAGATTCTACTGTATATTCGAAATTATCCAACAAAAATTTCTACGTTATTTTTAAAAATTTGACCGAGTCCAGAACTTTTGGGAATAAATAAATATCCGTCCACAAAAAATATAACTTCCAAGATTTTACATCTGCATTAAGACATTTAGTGCACATAATCATCACTATGGAATTCTTGTAGTTATTGTTTAAATTATAATTCAAACTGAATATCTACTATTTACTATTCTACGCCGTTGGAAAAAATTCAAGTTGCATCTCTAAACGAAAACGCATTCGTATTGGTCACGCGACTTTAAAGAGTGCTGTGATTTGCCGGTGTTTGATTTTAAGACGAACTCCATATTTTGAACGCAAATGGTGGTTAGATATGTAGGGTTTTGGCACTGTAACGTAAAATTAACGTATAAAACTAATTTTTTAACAGATAGGAATTTGTCTGATTCTAAGACCTGAGGATTCAAATATCGTTGACATTTTTAACTTCAATTATATAGAGTAAAATAAAGGTTGTTAAATTGAAGTGATAGAATATGAAATTTAGTAAATAATAATTTATTAATAGCTTTATTTTATCTTATAGAATAAACAATGAATAATTTCTTTTTATGAAATATTACATTCCAAGCTAGACCCTCAGCTTTAACATGACCACAATTTTATCATAAAAATTTTAAACTATTGTAAATCGTGAAAATTCCGTCACTGCACGTCTAAGAGTATACAACCAAGAATATCATAGATAGAGACAGAAATAGTCAATTTCAGTAATAAAGTTATTACATATTCCCAGCGGTGAAGAATCTGGTTAATCATATTGAGAAGAAGAGGAAATCAGTAATGATTTTTGTGTCGTTTTACTATTTATAGAAATATCAAAAATAATCTTAAAAATGTGATAAACCGTTTCATTTCCAATTAAAATGAGTCCTAATTAGGTATACCTAATATTAAGAAGTCAACTCAAACTTATAGGTATTACGGATATATCAAAATTAAACAAAAATCTTTCCAACGTCAACAAGTTAAAACATTATAATAAAATGGCATTCAACCCTATGATCAAACACACAAGTTAACTCTAGACGCTAACTTCAAAAATAACTGTTTTTCAATCACAGTGAAAAATTGACAAGTAGGCTTTTTTCGGCTATTGTCATGGAAACGGTACGTTAAAAGTTAACTTGTGTGTTTGATCATAGGGCTAATTAAATACTAAAACAAACTACGTCTTTTAATACCATATAAACAATAATAAAATAAACAGTAAAATACATTGAGCTATTTATAGATAGATACGTATTAAAATTGCACTATAGTCGAGATCATATCGCACCTTGCACCTCAGAACCGCACCCGTGCAGTATTCCATTGAAAGTCAAGGAATTCTTGGATACTATAGAAAGCATTATATATGCACTAAAATTGTTTTGATCTTTCTTTAATTAAAATTTTCTTCAGGTAAACTTTTAATATGAATGGGAAAGTTTATTATAAAGTTTTGGGCAGAAATAATTTATCGATATTCTAGACCTCTCACACCTACGATGATCTATACCCAAAGTCCACAAATTCTGTCAGTGACTTATTTAATGTCAATTACCAGATCTATAGTAGAGATTATTTAAAAAGACCGAAAGGGCAATAATACCTGCAACAAAGAAAGCTACAGCTTTTAATCGTCTATCTTTCTTCTGAACAAATCATAGGCATGAAATTAGCAAGTACCAACCCTTAATTGCCTCTCTTTGTCAGGTGTGAGAAATTAAAACGGATCAGAGAACCTTTTCCCAGGTACCCAAAAATTCAGGTACGGGCGAGGAATTTTGGGGTTTATTCGACATTCATGACTATCATGACAACATGAACTCTACATTGTTTGAAAAATGGTTGGAAGAACAGTTTTTACCTCGGCTCGAAAAACCCTCGCTTCTTGTTGTGGACAATGCAAAGTACCATTCACGGCTCAGTGAAAATGTGCCGAATGCTTCAACGAGAAAAGCTGATATCATTTCCTGCCTACAAAGCAAAAATATCAATTTTATGGAAAACGCACTCAAACCCGAATTGCTACAAATAGTAAAACAATACAACGCAAAATTAGGATATGCAACGCTATTGAATTAATTTGGGCCCAAAGCAAAACATTTTTTAATAAACAAATTATTGGAAAAGACAGAAAAGATGAAAATGCCGTTATGGATGTTTGGAAAGAGACATTACAAACCATTACCCCCGAAAATTGGTCTGATTATGTTTGCCATACAAATAATATTATAAGGGATTATTGGCAAAAAGTACACATTTTGGATGTTCAGGTTAAGCCACTGATAATTCATGTGTCAGATTCTGGTTCAGATTCTGAAAGTGACATTTCTTTATCTTCAGATTCAGATTAACTTTATTGTATGTAGTTGTATGTTTATTTCTTTATTTTTTTATAAAAATGTTATAAATATAAATATGAAATATATTTTTGTATTGTTCTTTTTTTTTCTTTTTATTATATTTATATTTAAAAAATATTAATTAATGTACATACTTTAAGACTTGCTTGCTTACTACACCCTCATATTACATTATTCCACTCTTCCTTAGGTACACGCTTGGGTACCTAGTAAAAGATAGAACACTAAGACTTATGTAATTTATTATTTTACTTTATTTGAAGGGCGTCAACTGGATATTCCCTTTAATTTATTCTTGCTTTTGATTCGTATGAAAACAAAAAATACCCTGTGGCGTTCTTTGTTTATTGGGGTTTCGGTCTTTTTAAACAATCTCTACTATAAATGCATTTGAATAGCACGGCGATTCCGATACTGGGATTCTGATCGCGAAGAAAATAAATGTGGCAACACACAGAGACCGAATTCACAACCTCAACAATTTAAAAATAGGCGTGCCGGCAGGGTTTCGCACTGCTTCATTAATTTGTGTTTTTATTATTAATTTATCGATAGATTTTGTGAGTTTTCGTAGTATAGGTAGGCCGTTCGCATAGATATTGCTTTGTGTAAATATGGTGTTGGTGTTGTAGTCAATTGCATCTTTGTGGCAATGTACTACACATTCATAAATGTAGCGACAGAGTATAGTCATAATGTCTTAACTTCCTAAAGAAATTTTTTGTATCTGCTCAATATCCCAAATCATCAATGACCCTGATCGCTCTCTTCTGCAGTCCGAAAATTAGCGCAGCATGTGCCGAGTGTCCTCAGGCCATTACAAGCCACAGACAGAAACACGCCATTAAATGCCTGTAGTAGGCTGGGCCTCCGGTTGGACCCTTTTGAGATTCTCCAGAAGAAACATGTTTTTTGTAAGATGCTCAGGTCTATTGTCTATGTGCACTGATAAAAATTGGGGTAATTTTACATTACTTTTTACACAATGTTTACAGTTTTTATACGCAAAAATAATAAAACATGTGCTTGAACATATCAGTGAGTGTATATTTACACAGTGCATGGTAAAAATACATTTTGAGTCTATTTTTACAATGTTTTATGTAATAACTCTCCAATTCCATGTAAATTTACATTAAAACTACACGCAACTATGTAGAAATACCAAATACAATGTGAAAATCCATAAAAAATGTAGATTTACAATGTACTTAGTTAACTCTACCAATCAGATTAACGGTTCGGGTCACGTGTTTACCAGACCACCGATAATCACGCAATGCAGCCGACCAGAGAACGTGCGTACGTTCTTTGTTTTCGGTGATGCAACTCCTGCAATTTTTCCAGTTTTGTTTTATATACAAGTTACCCCTAGTAAAGTAACTAAACTTAAGAGTGTAATATTTTCATTTTAATTTCTTTAAAACAGTAAACTAGTGTCAGCTAGGTTGAAAAGTGATGCTAACTAAAAGTCTGATAAAATAGTAGAGCACATAAAATAGTCAACCAATCCTATTAAAATTATGTTGGCATATATTTTCTGTTTAAAACCATATTTTTTACGTTCAACTATGTCATATATTTCAATTGCTGTTAAATAATAACTTTGTCTAATTTTTTATTGGTCGCATATTATGTACCTACCATGCTCATGTTAGTGCTGTACTCTTATTGCAAATTCATATTTTACATACAGTTCTCGAGAGTATTTAAAATATGAATATGTCATTTTATTCACTAAAAGCAATCCAGGTTTTACCAAATAATCTATTTGTTATGTTTGCAATTTGGTTTGCAGTTTATGTTTATTAACATATTTGACTACCTTTTGATTCTGTTTGTTGAGTTTACGTATATCAGTTTAAAATAAAAGGCCAAAGAAAGCCACTTAATTTTCTTTTTGTTTAAGGCCGATATTTGTTAAATTTGTTACTGTATTATATTTTTTTTAAAAAGGAAACCTATTTTCTTTAATTTGTTATTAGTTTAAGATATCTATACATCCATTATGCTTAATGTAGGTTTGTAGAACTTAATTCTTAATATAACTTGAGGTTAATAGAAACTTAATTAAACGGATGGGTTGTTTATTTTATAACCACACCTTTTCAACAAATTCTGCCAGTTCTTATTAATATATTTTATGGGTTCAGCTTGGTAACCTTTTTTTGTTAAAAATATATTTTTTGACTGTTATAATGGGGTGTTTATTGGTAAACTTCTTTTGCTGGATATATTAACCTATTTGTTCTGTCCAAAAATATTTTGCTGGAAAGAGAGTAAATTTCCAGCAAAATATTTTTAGATGAAACAAACAGATTATATACATCAAAAAAGGTTTGCCAATAAACAACACATTAACAGCTATAGAATATATTTTTACTAAATATTATTACAGTATAATAATACACTCTAAAAAAAAACATATATTAAATAGTAAAAACTAAGAGGTATTTTACATATTATACCTACGTATAATGTGGAAGCACACACTAAAATATTATAAATATACCTGAATTGAAGTCGACTAAGTTGTGTAATTACATATCTACAATACTATATTTACATTTTATTATTATATACTTACTGTAATAATCCATCCTTAGTGGTAGGTTTACATTTTAAAATTTTACATGAACAATGAATAATTACATGATTAATGTAGAATTTCGGGCAAGATGTAATTTAACACATATTTGTGTAGCATAAAGTGACCAATGTTTCAGTGTGTATTTTTACATTTTTTATCAGTGTGCTTACCGAATTTTAGGGTTGGACCTAAATAAATTCTAAAGAATTTTACAGCATCCACAGCCCCCTTTAGGTCTTTCAGTCCAAACATAATGCGTTCAGTCTTTGCCTCATTTAAAGCCAACCTATTTGTACTTGTACCCCATCTCTGCCTCGTCAGACATTTTTTAATCTTCAGATAGCTATACCCAGAAGATTCACACGTATTCTCTCCGAGATCATATCTCCCCAGCTTGCCAAGGAAGATGTCATACGAGACATAATCGAAAGCCTTTGAAAGGTCACAAGATCCAGAACTTACATATTCACCCTCCTCAATAATTACCAGTGTCGTCGACCTACCAGCCGTAAATCCGAATCGACTAGCCGAAAAACGATTGTTAATTTCAAAGTATTGATATAATTAATTGTTCCTTTAACACATGCACTCTCCAAAACCTTCGATATCACCGGTACTAGTGAGATTAGGCGATAGTTTCCCAAGCTGTTGTACATTACTTAAATGGATACAACCCTTGATTTCTTTAATACTGAAGGGAAAACCCCAGCACCAATGCAGAGATTTATAATTTTAGTTAAAGAATTTATAAGGGGTTTTTTAAGTTTCACTGTTTTTGATAATAGGAACCTCAGCAAATTGAACTGATAAGCATCAGTCTCGGTTATGCTAGAAAAGAAGTTGCTAAACTCCTCGGCAGTTAAATTGACGTCGTCTTCACAGTCTGCAGCTTCCCTTAAAGTCATTTACTACCTGCCAAGAGGCTTTAACTGTACTTGAAGAACCAACTACATACTGACAGTAGTAGGTATAATGTTTTCTCACCTGAATGTTTCTTCTATAAGTTTGAATAAAGTTTTTATACATTCTTGTGATGTTGAAACAAAACATTATCATTTTAAGTATAATGTCGAAATTATTTTTACTCTAAATTTCCGTTTTTATCAACACAACCAGTTGTATTGATCTTTAATGTTCCGGTCCGCTACTTTTCGCCACAAAGAGCGACAGAGAGGGCGCGCGACACCCAACCGAACAGACAGAGAACAGAGGACGATTCAATCCGTATATTTCAGACTTTAGAGCTCGTTTAATCACATAATAGAGGTTTAACTTCGGGTTTGTGTTTACTCTCTTTGCGCCTTTACCTTCTGGCCGGCGATTAGCAGGCCCTCTCCTTTAATTGTCATCGATCAGACAAAGATAGACAACGCGAGTTAATTCGTTGGGTCGATCAATCGTTAAATTAATTCGTTTTTATTAATGTAAATTGAGAAGTACTTATAAATTGAAATGCCACAATTATTATTTCGTTCTTTAATGTTGTGAATTCTAATTTAAATAGGGAGGAATGTCCGAAAATGCCTATTATAGAGTTGAAGTTTTTTGAAACTTTTTTTTTTGGTTTTATTTGAATTATCCTTGGTGAATTCTTAAAATAGTTTGGTATTTTAATCAACTATTGTAAACATAGCGTACCGTACTGGGGATCCGCGAATTAAAGCTCAGGCTAATAGAGTCTAATTTAATCAAGCAAATGCTAAGCGAGCTATGTAGGAAGGTAGAATTCAAAATTAAAAGGTTAAGACAACAGTGAATGACAAGAACATTGACGAAGGGCACCAGGAAACCGATGTCCTTCGTCAAAAATCATGTCACAGGGGGCATATTGTCAGGCCCGAAGAAGAAAGTTGAACTTTTCACAGAAATACTATGCGAGTTCACTGAAAATCCTTCTACCGATCCACGAAGGGACGAAATGATCTCCAGAACGGTAAAAATCTATAAAATCACCCCATTCAAAACATTATCGATATTAGCTTAGATGACGTGAAAAATATATTTGCAAAATCTCAATATAAAAAAGGCCCCAGGTTATGACGGCATCAAGAATATAGCCTTAAAAAAAAAGCCATACTTGAACTTAATAGTATACTCGACACAAGTGTTGACTAGCAGACATGATTTAATTAATTGCGCAAAAGTATTTCAAAAGATCGACTCTTCTTCACTAGACATCATCACAAACGGGATTCGCTTTCATCTTGCTCTATATGAAGCTTCAAAAAAAATTGATTGTTTAGACAAGTATAGATGTTTAAGTTTTGTAAAAAATACACGGAACAATAAAAGAGTGCAATTATCTTGTCTTCCTCCAACATCTGCTTCTGCTAGTCAACACTTGTGTCGAGTATACTATCCAGTTCAAGTATGGCTAGCCAATCAACTGGACCCAGAAGACTGGGGTTGGAAATTAATAGATAGTACTTTGGAGCCCATTCAAACTTTACTTCCACCTGCTCCGGAAAGACTTCTGAACACTGCAAAAAGGGTTGTAGTGCAACATGTAAAAAAGTCGGGTTATTTTGTTCACCAGTATGTACTAATTGCCAAGGCCAGTCTTGCTCCGATGTTGAATCAACTTCAACAGATGAAGATGTTTATAATATCGATGAGGAGACAACTCATGTATCTCTTTCACATATCCAGCTAGAAGAACAAGAAGAAGAAAGCGAAGATGATATAACTGTTGAAGTGGCATAAAGATTATCAGTCAGAATAACAGCTTCCCGAAACCAGCAAACCAGCAATAATTCCATGATCTACAACTTTTGTCTTCTATTTTTATAATAAAACTTACCGCTTACCAGAAAAATTAGAAAAACAATTTTTTTCACCTTTGACCTTAAATAACTTTTTTTGCAGATGTGGGATTGGTGGGGACTTTTAGTATATTATTTGTAATAATGTTTCAAAAGTCTGTACTAACTTACAGCTCTATGCGAATTATTGTAAATTGAAATGTCTACTTTGACCGGACTACTAACGCATAAATCCAAAGAATATCCGACATTGGTTATTGATTGACAGTTACATGCCAATTAGCTTGCTATCAAGTATTGGAAAAGTGATGCTTGACCGCAATATTATGCCCCCTAAACAGTTCGAGTTCAGGGCGAACATTGCACAGTCAGATAGACTACGAGACTGACATCTAATGTCATCAAAGGATTTAACAAAATGTTCGGGGGCTGCCTTTTCTGACGTAAGAAAAGCCTTCAATAAGTCTGGCACTGCGACTTGATACTCAAATTAATAAGAGTGGGCACACCGAACTACCTAATAAGGATAATATCATATCTGGAAAATAGAGTATTTGCACGCCATTTCTGAAATCAAATACATCAGGGCAGGGTTGCCGCAAGATCTTAGCACCTAGCCTGAAGACTCTTCTATAACAATTGTGGAAACAACAAAGTTTCAAACAGGAAAAAATTACTGTGGTTTGAGAGAATGTCAATTTTACATAGAAAGGCAGAGTGTGCTATATATAAGCCCCTATTAGAAATGACACAAAAGGCTAAGGAGGAACAAAATAACCTTTATATTCAAGAAATAAACTTACATATTAATATATTTTAAGTGGAAAATGATAAACTATCTGCAAAAATCACGAACATAATTGCCTTTCTCTGCCCCCGAATATTGCACATGAGAAAACGAACCCATAGCTTCCCTCTGTGGTCTTCTGAAAAACGACCTTCACAAAACAGGCATGGGGCATCTTTATCATCTGGAACTATTTGGCCGATATCATCGATATCTATGTCATCGTCAGCCGAAATAAATGGTTCGTTTTATATTTATGTGTTGGAGTCTTGGTCGCTATTAGCATCATCACATTTCTTTTATTTTTTAGATGCCCCCTTTGTCGGTTTTGGTTTTGAACACCCTTTTCGTGTTGGGGGTGGCTTTTTAGGGGTAGAAAATGATTGCTCTAAGGCATTTGTATATGGTGATCCAACCTTTACACTCATGACATACCAAAAGATAGACAACATGAGCTCTATATATTTGCCGACGACACCAATGCGAATTCCAAACAACCGTGGTTGCATGATGCGTTATGATGACATATTAAACTTATAGATGGCTTTCGGATTGGAAAATTCGCTTAAATTCTTCCCAAACGAAAGTCACTTTCTTCACACAAAGTTGGGTAAAGAAACCTGAAACGAAAATTAAAGTCAATAACATCGAGATGAAGTATACCCGAGACTTATTTTTGAAAATTAAAATGGATGAAAAACTCGGAGAATAGGATTCGACTAGCCTCGACGCAACTAAATTATATTTATACACTTATAAATGAAAGGTCAAGAATCAACTTTAGAACAAACCAACCTCTATTAAATATTAGTCAGACCTGTTTTAAATTATGGTGCACCCTAAACAAGCGAAAAAGTTCCAGGTACTTCAAAATAAGACATTAAAAATAATAGTTAATGCGCCTAGATTCAGACATTAACATATTTTATGACAAACGAACAGACGTCCATACAAACGAACTAATAATTCAGACCAATGTGCAGTTCAAGTACCACTTAACGCGATATACCGAATGCCAAGACACTGACTGCTACCTCAGCTGCAATAGCAGCGAGTGGCACTAAACACAAGTAAAACACCAAATGGCACGAAAAAAACACAAGTAGTACTAAAAGCAACAGCAACGTTAAAGAACCAAAACTAATGAAATATTTCAACATATCCAACGTTTTAAGTGATTTACTTTATTAATCTTGGATATTCAGATATATAAAGCGGAATGTAAAAGAGTTGCAACTTTTGCGCTGTAATAATGAGTGCTTAACCTAGTCAAACTCATACTTTTACTATTTTTGTCTGATTTGGTAAATCAACTGACTACAGTATTAATTAGATGTTGAATTAAGTGTTATTAATTTTAATATGACATATAAATATGTATATACGTGAGAACCTTGTTCTCTAGCCACTTGCACATATTTATATGTCATATCATGATTACCACCACTTGCCAAGTAGTATTCTTTTGCTATTTATTGTTATTAATTTGCAATTTAAAATCAGCTACTTTTTACATTGACATTTTTCTTAATTAAATATCAAAAAGAAAAAATAGTCAATAAATCACCCTTCCGAAAATTATCATAAGAGCTTGGACATTCGTAAGCACTTACCCGGCAGATGGCAGCTCAAGTACTACTAAAGCCCCATCTTAAAGTTAATAAACCTGCCAGTCAGTGCCAGTAAACTTTTTGCGCTTTGTGTCCAATGACCTAGAATCATGGTTTATGTCATCCAATAGTTTTGTAGGTTTTTCAGGAGATATACTAAATGTGGCAAAAGCCGAAGTTCTTATTCTATTTGTCGCTTATTACCGATTATAAAGTGAGTAAAGTATTCGAAAACGCTGGACCGTTGCCAGACTTATCCAGAAAATGGGCGGGCTCATCGCATTCTTTTATGATTCATATTATTTTGTTGTTCATCGTTTGGTAGTTAGGAGTAGGTCCATTCTTCCAGACTACACCGCCTATATAAGACTTTATTACGGTACAATTTTTGATAAATAATTTGTATCGTTACTCACAGATTAGTTCACGTATAAAATTATGGTACTTTCAATTTTATTATAATAACTAACGTCTCGCCGTCACATGCATTTTATAATAAAGATAAACTTTGAACCCCCTTATGACCCCTTTAGGGGTTGAATTTTTAAAAATCGCTTCTACGTTAAAATAAGACGACTGACAAAATATCATATTTATTTATAGCTTCAGCGACCTCAGTCAGGACATGTTACTTTTGGGTGACAATTTTAAAACTTACAATGGCTATATTTTCTGCACTAAACAAAATATCAAAAAAAAAACAAAAAAATACAAACATACATTTGGCAATACCCTTACGGCGCATGCGCACAAGTCGAAATGACCCTGGATCTTCTATCTCTGTTGTTGCTTCAAGATATTCAGGGTAATAGCCATATAGTACTAATACATATATGGGGATGACGTTGAAGTTTCGGCTGTGAACGATCGGATGACGCGCATATGACTGTGCATTTCAACAGAGACAACGAGGTGTGCGAATTAACCTAGCCGACGAGTTCGTACGTACAGAAGTATTAAACATACATATTATTGCAGAATGTTAATTTAAAAAAATAGAATAGTAATTATTTTATGCAGTGCTGCAGCTCTTATTAAAAAGCCGCCACTGTTATGTATGTATCTAATAGGAAAAATATCATACGACGCGAACGAGAATATGATTTTCCTACGAGGTGCACATACTATTGTTTCTGCGATCCAAACTAAAATAGAATAAATTGTAAGATTGTGTGTATGTAGGTTAGGTTAGGTTGAAAGTGAGTGGGTTACAATTAACCCTCCACTGCGACCGAATGATCTATTGTGGCTCTGTGTGTATGTATATATGATGTGAATAAACGAAATTCTGTACGGGAATATTTTATTCTAGGAAATATAATTTTCTAATATCGTTATATTATTATGTCTCATCACTTAGGAACAGTTAACAATAGTTTAATATTGACTTTTGTGCCGTCAAAACACGACAGAAAGATGTCAGTTAGTGGACGATTGCAGAAAACGGTATTTTTGTTTTTTTTTTACATCTTCTTTGGTGTAGAGAATATAGTCATACCTATATAATATCACAAGAGAAAAAATTTTGTCGGCAAAATTTTCGAAAGGTATGAAAGTTTGTTGCTTGGCAATTTCGCGAATGATATTTGAAAATTGAATAAAACCTTGAGAGCAATTTTGCTTACACAATTTTTTCTCGAGTGGTATTCGACATGACTATTTCACGAGAAAAAAAGACAAAGAACAATAAAATTTTAAATAATTAACAGAACCATGGTAACAAAATTTCTTTCGATCAAATATTAAAATTTTGTCGCTGTAAAAATCACATGTGAATTTTGTCCAGGTAGGTGCAGGTAGTAATTTTGCCAGTAGAAAACAGGCCGTTGCTATGACATTTTGCCAGGGTAAAACATTCTAGTGAAATAGTCATTGTAAATTTTAAAATTGTCACCATAGACAGATTATTGATTAAAAAAAAGACAGAAAGATAATATTACGTGAGTAGGTAGGTATTCAAATTAAAATAATTTCGAATATCGAAACAATCGCTTATAGTATTTTGATGAGCAGAGATACATATTAAAATTTTTAAAATTATTTAATAGATAAATTAATGATAAATTTTTAAAATTCATATTCGTAAATCTTCCTACACAATCATTACAAGAGATTTATTTATATTCTTATCTGCAGTTATTTGCCGTTAAGAGATAAGATAAAACAATTTTATCAGCTTCGAATACAATGGAGTTATGAAAAAAACAATAAAAAAACAGGAAAATTATGCAAATCTTGAGAACTTTAAGGTCATACAAATAGAAAAAAGTACTATGCAAATTAGAGCAAAGTCTAATAAAGTCGGCCTGTTTGAAAGTGGTAAATAATGTAGAATTATTAACAAAATGTGAATTTTCTGATTAAACTATTAAATTATGACAGTAATACTTGCTGAGCAATTGTAACCAAATCTATGAGAAATTAATCTTTGTTCCAATATTATTAATGTTTTAAAAGTATAGTGTTGCGGAAATCCTCCTGCTCAGATTTATTCCGTCGCAAAGTTTTGGGCGGGGTTAAGTTAATTTTCATTATAAATACGATAGAACCAGCTTTAATAATGTAACTTGGGTTTCATGTTAAGTTAGTTATAGTAAGTTAGTCTTGAACCGAGTCGTATTATGCATTTGAAAGTTTCAAGATGGTCTAATTAGAAATTTAGCGAGTGTACTGACTAAAACCGGTGCTCTCCAAATTTGTAGGATACTATATACATATCTGTTATCAAATTAAATGGGTTGTCCTTGTTTTATAAAGCAACCGAACCCGAACGAAATTTATAATCATAATTGCAGTCATAAACGAAATATTTGTAAAAATGTAAGTACCTACGTATTTGTTTTTTGTGCGGCAAACAACTCAATTACATTTTAAATACTTTGATAATATCAGATTCTTAAACACATACAGCGATCAAAAGAAATTAAATCAATGCCGGCTTAAAAAGGGAAATTAATTTATTTTCAATAATGTTGCTTGCCATTTCTGAAAAGGGTCCCTTTAAAGTTATTATTCCGCACCACCCACCACCGGCTTACTTACGCCAACATATTTACATTTAAAGCTACATCTTAATGTCAAGGGTTACAGTACCTTTTCCTGAAAACCCTGAATTGATATCGTGACAAAAGCTTTATTTATTCCATGGAAATTAGCCTATCTATAACAACTATGTTTTTAAAATTAATGCTGTAAATTGACTGTTTTCATAAATTTTATTTTTGATAAATGGCCTGCATTTGTTAATTATTATTCCTTTTTAACTAAAAAAACAAAAAACAAAACAATGTTTCTATAGTTGGCTGCCAGTGTTACTAGGGAGCTCGAGTTCATTCTCCTTTTCTTTTTGTTTTGTAGAGTTTTCGTAATTTCAAACATTCTGTTTACGTTATCCAGCATTTATGTCCTCCGATTATGTTCTGTTTTTTATTACCTGCAACTAGGTATTTACCCTGTGAAAAATATATTTTTATAAGCCATATTTTGTTACAGTTAAATCAAACTATATCCAAAACTTTTTCAAACATGACATGACAATCCTAACATTTTTGGCAAAAGAGGTCAACAATTCTATTTAAAACGTTTTTGCAAATTTATATGCGGGATTGTTCAAGGCTTTCGCTCATACCAGGCAGACTCCTTTGATTGAAATGGGAAAACAAAGGATACATCATGAACAGATACATTATTCAGTAAGCCAGTTAGGTTAGATCCTTACACTAAATCATGTTATTCGAATTCAGTCTCCATATTACAGTCTAAGGGTAAAAACATAACGTGGCGTAGAGCAACGAGCTAAGAAGCGCTTCACCAACAACACCGACAGTACAAGGGCTTTCCCGTGGCAGCCCATGTTAACCGCCGACTGTATTATGAGTTTCTCGCTGTCTTAGCATTAAAAAATGGGTATTTTTAAAACCTTTAAACGGCTATTGGTCGAAAGAGGGTGCCAGTCGCCAACGGAGTCCTGCTTTGTACCCCATTCGAATTTATTATGGGAACACCAAGTTCCAAAGCAAAATCCAAAACAAAACCGCCTATTTAGTAACAGTCTTTAATTTGCGGCTTTTAGATGACTTAGCCATCGTTAGATTTACCACAGTAATATTTTAAAAGAAAGCTTACTGTGCCCGTTATTACAATCGTTGCTGCGGTCTATTATATCTCGATATATACCAAGTATATCGGTAAAACACACCACAACAAGAATATCACACAATTTATTACTTTGTAATTAAAACTCGGGCAACAACGGAAGAAGTTTAACCGCTTCATTCATTCTCGCGCACTAGACACTAATGGCGGATGACTGTGGCGATCAAGTGTCAGGCGACACATACACCTCGCTGTGTCTACCTCATGCGGCTCTGACGTCAGAGCACCGCGCCTTTGTATTTTCGGTGTTATTGGTGAAGCTCGACGCTGTACTATGTTTTTACCTTAAAATATTTTTTGAACGCCACTGTATATGATACCAACAACTAACCTGAACTCAGAACACCTTAGAATATAGTCTAAAAGAAGCGCATTATAGTTTAACTAGTCTATACAAACCCGTTTTGTAAAATATCAAAGATCAGCTCGATCGCGCTTTGAGGAAGCCAATATAAGGAAATATCGATGCTTTTTGAAAGGAGCGTCTTGCAGTCTAATTTTTGTTGATTCAATATAGGTTAGTCAGCTATTTGCAAGCCATTGCTTTAACACATAATTGTAATGAACGAAGTAAATAAACTACAAGTACAAATAAAAAATTTTAGCATTTTTCAAAACCTTAGTTTTTCTTTTAAATATGTGCATGGAATTCCAAATACACTCATGTGCACAGAAAACGGTCATTCCAAAATTTTGATTAAGTTTTAGGCTTGATAACTTTATTATTTTTAGTCCGATTTGAGTGATTTTTTTATAGAATTGTAGGTACAACTATCGACTTTAACGTGTCTTTTACCAATGTTAAGTAACGTTGGTTATTCCGCATATTATACAAGGATAATCGAAATATTGTTTTTCCTCTAATTTCAAAACACCCTGTGGAATAACCAAGTAGCAAAATTATTTTAAAATACCAGTTTTCATTTAAAGTCATCATATTCTTTATATTTTGTTTTTTGGTTCATGTCAATACATGAATTCAGTCTCACACAAATGCAAAATTATCTTGGTTAACAATAATTTAAATTTTTACATAATTTCTAATGCAATATAAATTCAGATTTTTTTTTACAAGGTCTTTCGTTGTTTGAAACTTTATTGTCAATTTGACAGTAAATTTGTGTATTTGCAATGGTTTTAAGTGCTGAAAATTGTGCAAAAGCTGTAGCTTTAGTGTATTTAATACCAGCCGCTCTACCATCGAAAGAGTAGTTGAACGCTTTAGGGAAACAGACAGAAATACACGAAGGGCGGGTAGTGGTACGCAACGCAAGACTACAGCAATTGATGACCGGTTTCTTGTTCTTAAAACACTTCGCAATCGCCGGTTGACATCAGTACAGGCAAAAAATCAACTTAGAGAAGTTCGGGGTAAAAATATCAGTTCTTGGACCGTTCGTCCAAGATTACAGGATGTCGGTTTAAAGTCTTGCAGACCAGCAACAGGCCCTAGATTACTCCCACGTCATAGAGTAGCAAGATTAAAATTTGCTCGTGAACATGTGAATTAGAATTTATAACAATGGAACAGTGTACTTTTTACCGATTAATCTAGATTTTGCCTACCCTCACCAGATGGACGAGAGCGAGTGTGGAGACGAACGAACGAACGATTTGCTGAATGTACGTTCAGCCCCGGGCTTAGTTATGGAGGAGGTTCCGTGATGGTTTGGGCAGGAATATCACGTGAGGCCTTACTGAATTAGTATTTATTGACAGAGGATCGCTGACCGCACAGAGGTATATTGAGGAGGTTATCGAAAATTACGTAGTTCCATTTGCTCCATTTATCGACGATGGTTTTATCTTGATGCAAGATAATGCCCGACCACATTCCGCAAGCTGCGTCACTGAATGTTTGGTAGAAGTTGAGATTAAGAAAATGAACTGGGCAGCATGTTCTCCAGATTTAAACCCTATAGAGCATGGGTGGGACATGCTCGGAAGACGCGGTACAAGTCAAGTAGTGGTACCAGCGACATTAAACGAGCTCCGTGCGGCACTTCAGGGAGAATGGAAGAATATTCCGCAAGGCGACATTCGCGGGCTCATCGATCGTATGAACCGACGTGTCCCGGCAGTAATTAGGGCTAGAGGAGGCAAAACAAAGTATTGACGCATATTTAAATTCAAATTAATTGGTAGTTATTAAATTTGTTTTCCAAGAATCATCATGTATTCTTTTAATCTTATACAAGCTTGTTCCTAAATTAATTTGTAATTAAATATTGATTAGTACAATAGTTTTTTCTGCGTCCTGATAATTTTTTGTTTATCTTGGCAGATCAAACATTTTATTTTCGTTCCAACAATAATGAAATTACGGAAAAATTTAAATTATTGATAACAAAGATCATTTTGCATTTGTGTGAGACTGAATGCATGTATTGACATGAACCAAAAAACAAAATGTAAAAAATAGATGACCCTAAATGAAAATTGGTATTTTAAAATAATTTTGGTACTTGGTTATTCCACAGGGTGTTTTGAAATTAGTGAAAAAAACAACATTTCGATTATCCTTGTATAATATGTGGAATCACCAACGTTACTTAAGATTGGTAAACGACACGTCAAAGTCGATAGTTGTACCTACAATTCTATAAAAAAAGCACTCAAACCGGACTAGAAATAAGAAAGTTATCAAGCCTAAAACTTAATCAAAATTTGTAATGCCCGTTTTCTTTGCACATTGCAGTAAATAATCGAATTTCGACATTTTCATTCGCCGGGAGTGGTTGAAATATAAAGGGTGCTGGCGCTCCAACATTGTCATGCAGGAACCTTTCACGAATCGATTTCGATACTTAAGGCTTGTTCCAACCCGACCAAAAACAGTGCTAGGACCGTCCCAGAACGGTCGCTCAACTAATTTATCCAATGATCTAATAACTATAGAAACAACAATAACAAATAAAGGTATTGACATGAACGTATTCCAGTCTAAAGTAAGTCAACATGCAAGTTGCGTCCCTCCACTTGAGTTGCCAATGTTACGCTGCTAAAAGTATTAACATGAATAACATGATGTGGGAAATTTATAAGATTGTCTAAATCCTTGTAAAAACATTGACAGTATGGCAACGCAGCAGTAAAGGGATCCGCCCGGATCCATCACTTTTGTGGCCGTCCAGATCGGCTCGGCAATATTCGGCATGACGATCTTTTATTCATTTTTGACAGCGTTTTTCTGCAGTATCGATGGTTTTGTGAAATTATTGCTGTGTTTTTAGTGTTTTGTGATATTTTTATTTGGAGACTAATTAAAATGAGTCGCAAGTGTGAAGTATGCGACAATCGGAATATAATAATCCTGCAGTACTTTTCATAGGTGGGTAAACAGAAAATTAGGTTATAGGTTAGATTTAGCACTGTCACATTCTAAGGTGAATGCGATGTAATCCCTACTCCCGGCCTCATATAACTCTTCACGTCGTCTCGCCTACAAACGATTTGTCAGCACATATTTTTAGCATTTATAAATGGCTTGTGCTATCTATGGTTATTGAATCGTTGAATTTATCACTGCAACAATCTATTGCTAAATTCAAAATTTAATTGACAGACTGGAAATGGTAATTTGATTGTGTTAGAACAAACCTTTAGTTGAACTGTTTGGACTGACCGCATTAGTCTGCAAGTGGTTTATTGATTTTCGCTCTGTCAATCTCCTCTCGTTTGTTTACCTACTAGTTTTGACACTTCAAAATAAAATATTTTTGGAAATTAAAAAATATGAGTGACGAAGGAGAGAAGTCACTTTCTATCGAATGCTGAATCTTCTGATGATAATTTGGATAAAAATGAAGAACATTTGAGTAAACATAGAAGACATTTTATGAATAAAATATCAAAATCACCACCTTAAACAGTTCTTATTCTTAAAAATACCCTGACTCTTTGTTTACATTTAAAAGTAAGGTTAGTTTCACGCGCCGCGTTAATATATCGGTTCAAAAACCGTTTCAACCCTGGCCTATTTTTGTACGGTCACAAAACCATGCAAAGTTAACGCATGCGCACAGAAACAATCCCAACAGTTTCGTGACGGTTCACAACTTGGTGTTGGAACAAACCTATCGAGTAACGATACCACCGCACGTACCTAACTTTTGTAAACACAAAATCGCATCGCAATTGCACCGTCTCGTCTGAAAGTGCCCTTAGGCATCACAACGTTATAAATTATCCTGCAAATCCGTTTGGTGAATTTAAAAACAAGAGAACAAGTCTGTTACAGATGAGCTGATTCGCCTTAAAAGTTACGTAATTGAGACAGTCACCTTCATAAATATCACCGCATTATTTTCTATATTATGTTCGATGTGAGAAAACTCTCATTTATTTAAGTTGATACGTGACGTCGTGCATGCTTTAAAGTTTCTTGCAATTTGCCCCGAATTGCGTTCGCGTTCTGTTTGTCGACGGCTTTGCTCGATTTTATCACCGACAACTTTATTTCTTTTTATTTTCCAAAAGTCTTTATGTCCTTTTTCTCTTCTATATTGTGGCGTTATTAGTTTAGCCCTAAAAGGTAAACTATCTAGACGCAAACGGAATATTGAGTGGTTCTCCTTCGTGTTCTTGGGGTTAGAAAACATGTGGCTAAATCAAAGGCGAGCCTTTTTACGTTAGGATCTAGGATATATCAATAAATGCAATTCAAAGTTCAAGAAGAAATAAGGAATCTGCCATTATTACAAGCAGAAATATATTGATAGAATGATTCTGGTGTAGAACTGCAAAAAATCAGGAAACCTTATACATATTTTAACTATCCTTGAGAGGGTAGGTTGGGTAGACTCGGATTAACTTAAGTTTAAGTTAAGGTAAATTTTTAGTATTTCAAGTATCTCCTAAAATATTATCGTTTGAACTAGGTAAGTAAATTGAGCTAAAAGTCGCTGGCGTTCCATGTCCCATTTAGGGATGTTGCATGGTAGCATTTCTTTAAAGTTACCAGTTAAAACGCGTTGGGGCTTAATCCAAAAATGCATAGAAAGCTTAGTTACGTGTAAACATACGCTACAGATGCTAATGGTATCAGAATCAGAAAACGTTACATTTTTTAGGAATGTTCGGGCAAATTGCTTATATCATGACATATTCAGGGCCCGACTAAAAAAAACAAATTACCACAAGTTGAAAAAATAGTCCATATTTTCAGTGGAGTCAATGTAATATGAATAAAACAATGCAGTCTTCCTCCACAGTTTAATAGTTGAAATACAGTTCTAAGTTCCCGACATGTTTCGAGCACTTAAGTACTCATCTTCAGGGGATACTAAAAGGACATTACAAATTTGAGAATGAAAAATGAATATTAATTAAAGATTAAGAAGGACTTACCCAACATCGAGTTTAACATAAAGTGAGTAAAAGTGAGTTGTCTCAAATTAATGAGTACAACTCAAAGGTTGAAGACTTGGTGTATGAAATGGTTAATTGTATTTAAATATAAGTGAAGTTTAAATTAAGTTTTGAAATTTAGAATAGTAAGACATTTTAGAGAAGATAATAAGTTTATTATAACATCTGGAGGAGAAAAGTTTTCTTTCATTTTAAGTTGAGCTGTTAAAGCTTAATTCCCTAGTTAAGCTATGCCCCATATTTTAAAAAAATTGTAGAAGAATATCATTTTTATATTATTTTTAATTTATTTATGAGAGAAAAATAAAGAATTAAAGAAAATATTTGTTGAAAAAATTATTTAAATTGGTTATAAAGGAAAATTCAGTATAAAACCTATGTGCAGACACAACCGCAGTAATCTCCGCAACGTGGAAATGGAAGTGAGGTTAAATATGAGAGAAAAATGACAACCATGACATACAACTAGGTGATTGTTGAAATCAGAAGAGAACATTTGAACTAGCTCGATATTAGGTTTACAAACTCTATACAGAATCGATCAATCTCAGTTGTTGTCATCAATGGACGTATAAAGTACCTACTTGAGAATTGGCAGAAACAGACATCTGTCAACGAATGACTAAAATGTATGGTTATGTCAAAAGGGGGTTGTAAATGTTTATCGGAGGGAGATAAAGCGCTGCACTAAAAAATTACACTTGCGAGGGTTGATGACGAAACTACACTAGCTGACACCGTAAATCTAGTGGATATAGATATTTTTTATATGTTGAAAATTGATGAAAACATATCAAACTTTAAAGTTTTAAACATTTAAAGATATTAAGCCAAATTTTGACGAAAATGTACGAAGTATGCCTATTCTAAAGTCAGAAGAAAAATAATGCTTCTCCGCCCTACCAAATGGAAAAAATATGGCTCTTAAGGGCTACGACTCTCAGTAGGTTTGCTTGGACGGTCGCGGCGAGGGGCGAAGCTGCTCGTCGAGGAGTAGGCGGTGACATATTCTTCCAGAACCGCTGCTTGAATTTGGCTTGATGCGTTGCGAGACGCGATTACGATTAGTGCTTATTAATAATCTTATGGTTACGGACGCGAATGCATCGATATGGTTTTGTAACGCGCGAAACAAGTACTAATCCATATCCGGGTCCATAATTCAAGCAAAAACCCTGGAATCGCACATACCAATAAGTTACCTCTCCAATAGGTCTCGAACAAAAAAGCATGGAGGAGAGCAGATATCGTGACAACATGGCTTCATAGATTTGCTACCAAGATGAAGAAGCAAAATGGAACAGTGGTATTGTTTCTGGATAATGCAACGTCTCATTCCAAAATTACACTGGATAATGTCACACTTATTTTTCTTCTACCCAATACTACCTCACATTGCCAACCTTTGGACCAAGGCATTATTCAGAATTTTAATATGCTCTACAGCAGCTACCTTATTAAGAGGCTTTTAACATGTATAGACAGTGGTTATCCTTTTCAAGAAATCGAAAATAATATTACCATAACCAACGCCTTGATATGGGTTTCGGTGGCCTGGCGCAATTTGTCCCCAGTGACAATAAAAAAACGCTTTATGAAAGCCGGATTTATGTAATACAGATAATATGAAGAAGATAATATTCCGCTATATGTAATATAAGGAATCTGCTGTTGCGCTGGGTTTCATTACTTTTGGGACATTCTGTATATATTTTATGTTTAATGCTCATATGCACCCAGTATGAAATCGATTACTGGAAAACCGATTTAATTTCTGTGCAACGCTATATTCACAGATCGATACGGAATGCAACAAATAAGAAACTAAAATGGCGTCTATATTGCACCTTCGTCTGTTCAAGGTGAACTCGAAGACGGAAGATCGAAATATATTGCCGCTAACTGTGGTACTACGGCTTGCCAATGTCGATTCAATTAAATGCAAAATTGCATGCTAATTATTTAGTAAGGATTTATTTATTTGGTGTATGCATGACATGCTTATACAGTGTGTGTGCAACAAATGGGGACTTCTTTATTATTACTGTCTCAGAAAATGTTGTTCTTCATAAAAGTTGGTGCATGAAACACCCTGTATACTACAAAATTGTAGCTCCAGTCAGTATTAATTATTAATTTAATAAATATTTCAACTTACCCTAATCGGTTCCTTGAAGAGGGGGCACCCCTGAGAGGGCACGTCCTGATCAACCCCCACGGACGACATTTGGGCCGCTCGCGCCTGCCGTTCGCGTTCACGAAGGCGGTCTCGCTCTACGCTGCAAAGAGAGAGAAGAGACTTTAGCAATCACCATCACGTGATCAAAATGGGTTCATTACATTTTCAGTTTAAAAGGGTTAAGGAATAAAACGAAAACAATTAGAGTTTGTGGGCTTGTCCAATCTGTGTTAATATACTCTGTCCTATACTATACCTGCTATAACTGTAAACTACTCAAACAAGGAAACTGAATTACGTGTTTTGTGGGAAATAAAAAAAAATGTTACGTGTACCCAGAGCTGTGAGCTGTGAGTAAGACATTTTTTTAATTATGCCGAAAGTAGATATCTATAATTTCGTTACTTTTGAAAAGTGTTATGTATCTGAAGTCCATTTATATCACATATAGACTAAGCGTAAATAAAATCACGCCCTATACACGTGATTGTCGCTGTATTCTATTGGATTTTACGCTGAGCACGAGGCGTCTCCTCCAAATTGGCCAATAAGGACCACGCTGTCCACCGGCAGATCGACGATCACGCATCGAGCGTTGTTTTGGTTTAGTCTAGATGTGAAATAAATAGACTTTAGTTACTTTTTAGGAATAACTATACACTTAAAAAAGTAACTATACCATGTTGCTTAATGCGAGAGAGTAATAAAATGTAAATTTGAAATGACAGGACTCATTAAGCAGGGTGGACAACTTAAAGGTTGCATTGTAAATTTCAGGTAAATTGCAATGATAGTTTTTACAAATTACGTATTTTAGATATTTAATACCTACACACCCCGAATCGGTCCTAAATTAGGGTCACCCTAATTTGCATACAATAAAAAAACGACTTTGGAGAATGAAAGTATTACAGTGGCGTTACTACAGGTAGTTTATTAGAATAATAAGTATAATAATAATTATACTTGATTATAATTACATTGGATGCAAACAGCACAAGATCGGGCAGAGTGGCATACAGTAAGAGAGGCCTAACTATGTCCAGAAGGGAACGCAAATGGCTATTTGATAATGATGATGATGATAATTACAGAGATAGGCAGATAATTAAGATGTTAATTATTCTAATATTAACTAGATAAAAACTTATATAGAAGTAAGAATAATATGAAAATAGATAATTTTGAATAAATATTAACAACTTAATTTTTAAATTTTGCAACTTAATTTTTAAATTTTAGTCATCATGTTCCGAGTAGTCCGATGAACTATCGTCGTTGGGGTCCAGAGAAATAGTAAGGGGCTCAACAATGTTTTCTAGCATGTTATCAGCTTCCCACATTCTTTCTTCTATTTCAATAACATGTTCGACGCACTTACTCCATTTTTCACATCCACTCTCTTTATTCCCTCTTGCAAAAGATTTCCAATGTCTCTCATTTTAAAAGTGGTGTTTTGCCTTGCTACAAACCCTTTGCGCCCACATCAATTCTATGGGGTTTAATTCACAATGATATGGCGGAAGGCGAAGTACCGTTACATTTCGTTTTGAAGCTATTTCGTCCACAACAAATTTCGTACAAAGAGGAGGTTTATTCAACTTTACAATCTCCAGTAGCTCCTTTTTCAGCATATCTTTATGAAATGGCTTCTTATTTACAGTAAGCAATGAATGATGTAATTTTTTTTTCAAGAAGACATCACATTGTTTTAGCTAATTAGAGGATATTACAGCTCAAAGATACTTCACTTCACCATGCCGGCGTGCAGGAAATGTAATTTTAATGGTGAAGTGAAGTATCTTTGAGCTGTAATATCCTCTAATTAGCTGAAACAATGTGATTTTAACATAAATACTTCACTTCTAGTCACGATGGTAAAAATCCAATTTTAATTTTCTAAATCTCCTTTTTTTTATCATAACATTATGTTCATTTTTCTACCTCCCTTTAACCTAACAATTTGTTAGCCAATACTTCAGGCATGGTTGGATAGTTGGATGAACCATCTTTGCGCACCTATCTACATTATTTTCCTCTAATTAGCTACAAACCTACATAATTGCTTCAAATTAATAAATTCTAACCTTAAAATAATATAATTTTCATTTTTATTTCTTGTTGATCTCCTAAGGATGTGTTTCTCACGTCTAACCTCTTTCTTTTAACCCAATATTTTGTTGACCACACCCCAGACACGGTTAGATGAAGCATCTTTGAGCACCTCACTGAAATTAATCTCCTCTAAATAGCTATAAATGACATAATTGCTTCACCACCTGTCTCAGTGGCTGCAGACTAGGAATCTCCTTCTTCAAAGATACCTTGACCAAAATTTCAAATATCACATCTCATTCAGTCTTGAACATTCATTAGAACCTACAATTTCAATTTGAACATATTATTGATCATCGCTTATGCAAAATAGATCTGTCGTAATCGACTACTGTATCCCTGATGATGGTCATTTCTATGTCCGAAACATGTAGGATATAAACATTAAAATACATATTGTGGAGGTAGACTGCCGTTGTTTTATTTGATTATATCCACTCTGTAATGGACTACTTCTTCAAACAATAATAATTATTGGACTACACCTATGGAATACGGCGAAGACCACTGGGTCTTATAGTTCATAATGATTTATTACTCTGTCGCATTGAGCAACAGACTATATGTAGTTACTTTAAAAGTAACTATAAGATACTTATAAATTAAGTCATGAGCCAAAAATGCACACGTGTCGTTCTTTTGTTTCTTATAAGATTATTTTTATTTAGCTTTGCAACTTTATTTGTTTATTAAAAAGGTTTAGTTTAACAGTTTTTAAATAAAATTACATTTTGCGGTCAGCCACATTTACTATAATAATGTGTTCTTTATATAATAATAATTACGTCTTAATTTAATACATTTTTACAAGTATAACAACAAAACAACAATAGGGAGAAATTTAACAAAACTAATGTAATTTTGGTGAAACCCTAATGGGCGGTTAGTTGTTACTCCGTTTTACAATAATAATTAAGAAATCATGCTTAAAAATTTAAAATCGGATATTTTTTAATCATTGGGGTGGCATAAATAAAAAAACTACCCGAGATCATACAAGTTTTATTCGCGTATTTGGAAATGAAAAATATTTAATGTATGTATAATAAATTTGCATCCGTTATACAAAGTTACAAAAAATATCAATTTCTAATAGTTCATCGTTCATCTTAAATTTTAACGAGATAATGGGCCGTAGTCAATGTTGGCCTTATCCTTAATATTTTTAATCAGATATAGGTGTTCTTAAGATACCGTATTAATTACTTAGCAACTGTAGTTACTTTCCTAAAAACGTGTAACTTATAAATAATACTTTTACTACCTGGTAAATTTCTGGTGTCTATAATTAGTATCTTAGTTACAATAGCTCGTTCCCGTAACCAAGTAACTAAGAATAAAGTAATTGTTTGTTAAAAAGTAACTATTCCCTTTAAGTATCTAAATACATTTATTCAAAGTAGCAAAAGGATCTATAAGGCAGGGTTGAAAAAATCATGATTTTTTGATTCTTTCGATATTTTGTTCTATTTTTATTTTTATGTGAAACAAGAAAACCCTCCACTGTTTATATAAAGATGCGTCCGTCTTAACTCATTTTGACAAAACGGACATAAATTTAAATCAACTGCAAAAATTTAAGAGGCGTTATGAACAGCGTATAACCCCATATATCATTTATTGGCATATCTTCTTGACTCAACAAAAACTCAGCAAACACTAACAGAGAGTAAAAAATTTTGCTTTAAAAGCTGTTAAAGAATTAGATCCAAAGAGTGGTTTACTACCACTCATAGTCAAGTTTCTTGCCAGATCAGAACCGTTCAGTGACATTATGTTTCATGATGATATTCTTCAAAATGTAAAACCCATAGATTGGTGGAAGTCACAACAAAATATACCCATTATTCAAAAAGAGTTCTTTATAATTAGACAATTACTTTATTCCGCATCAGTCGGGAGAATTTTCTCAACATTTGGTTTAGTCCATTCCAAACTCAGAAATCGATTAGGAACGAAAAAAGCTGCAAAATTAGTTTTTTTTTGTAGAAGCACTACAATTAACTAAAATAAACATTATTTAAGTACAGTGGTTTTATTTTTTTGATATAATAAACCATTAATTAAAACTGAAAGTTTTTATTTTCTCTTAATTAAAACTTATCAGAAATTTTGATTTCGTTATTTTCATTCATGTTTTAAATTTAAAAAAATTAAGTGTTTTAAATCGCGATTTAAATCATGATTTAAATCTTTTCAACTTTGCTAACTGTAACTACAGTAAAACCTCTGTTTGCGACCGCCTCTATAAAGTGACCACCTGCGGTTAACGACTGGTTATGAATTCCCCTTTCCCTCCATTTAAAAATGGAAATCTTATTATTTTATACTCTTCTTTACCGACTCATCTGTTAAACGACCGCGGGCACTTATCATCGGAATTTTTAGTAAAATTAATGCTAAAAACACCCTCCACTAGGGACAGTAAAACCCGACCCGACAATTCTTAAGAAATATAGGTACATACACTAATTACTTTATTGTAGGCGGATCCATTCAATTTGCTTCGAAGGCTGATAAATCGGTTATTAACATAATAATTATTTTGTTTTAAACAGTTTTTGTGTGTTTTCGGACGAACGTGAATATTTAAAGATGGCGGCAGAAAGGAAATGTCTTTCTTTAAGCGAAAAAATTGAAATAATCGAGGAAAGTGAAAAAACTGGTTAAAGTACCAGGAACTTGGCTGAAAAACTTTAAGTGGGTAAGAGAAGTGACTATATTGCTTCAAAATAAAGCAGAAGTTAGAAATTTGTTTCAAGAAGGTGGCACCGGTAAACAAAAAAGAAAATTCCAAAACCGAAGAACTGGCAGTGGACCAACTTGTTTTTAACTGGTGTTGCAAGGCGCGAGGTACTGTTTCTTCCACCCAATAGTACCTCACATGGCCAACCTTTCAACCAAAGCACTATTCAGAATTTGAAAATGCTCTACAGGAGCTACCTTAATAAGAGGCTTTTAACATGTATAGACAGTGGTTGTCCTCTTCAAGAAATCGAAAATAATATTACCATAACCAACGCCTTGATATGGGTTTCGGTGGCACAATTTGTCCCCAGTAACAATAAAAAAACCTTTTCTTCCCACCAGTAAAAAAGTGCTCGATTTCTAGGAGATACGAAAAAATTTTATTAAGAAAAGATGTACAAAATTTTAAAATCGTATGCCTACTTTGATGTTTTGCATTCTTTTTATTGCACGCACCTCCCTATTGAAGATATTAAAAAATTTCGTTAAGAAAAGTTGTTCAAAATAATAAATTAAACACGATCGGTTTATAAGATACATCAAAAAATTAATTTATTTCAACAGTAACATTAAATGAAAGTGAAAGATTTATTTATTCAATAAGTTCGCCGCCTTTATTCGCACATTCCTCAATGTTTTCCCAAAATGCAGTTAAAACTGCTCTCATCTCCTCCAGAGGAATAGAGTTTATTGCATCTGTAATGCGATTTTTCAAAACTTCTACGTCATTTGGAAGCCTATTCAAATATACAATTTGTTTTATTCGACCCCAAAAATAAAAATCCATTATTGTTAGATCCGGAGATCTGGGCGGCCACAAAATGGGACCAGCATTGGCTATCCATCTTTCTTGAAAATGCTCATTGAGCCATTCACATATACTCCATTCCACAATATTCGTTGATTTCCCGACCGCAATAAAATTTAAACCCAGCCATAAATAAGTGCCTTTTGAAAGGGTACAGGTCCTGATTACCTACTAATTTCAATAGTTTAGGTTAGCTATTTTCAACGCACCTCCTAATTGAAGATATTAGAAAATTTCGCTAAGAAAAGTTGTTCAAAATAATAAATTAAACACGATCGGTTTATTTTATTCCCTTTAATAGACATTTAGATAATAATTAAAGAAATGCGAACATAAAAATAACAAGCAATTCACTTCCTTCAAAATATAAATAAATTTGTTTCAATGCTATTTAGAAAAAAATAGTATGCCATGGAAGGAAAAAGAATAAAATAATATCTTCTAGAATCTTCTCACCTAAAGTTAGGCAAAACTCCAACCTTCGGGATTCATCCTCTTCTTCTACCGTGTGACGAAATCTAACTTTTTATGGTTTTACCTTATTTGCCTCATAAATGCGTTGCAAATGTGATTTGCTAACACGAGTCTCCTCGTACCGCTTTCTTAGTGACAGCTTTGGATTTTCGCGTAATGAATTCATTGCTAACACAGTACCTATATCATCTTCATTAAAGTTCTTCTTTTTTAGTATATTATGTACAGTACCGGTAGTTACAAATTTTTTAACCAGTCTGGATACTGTAGATTTGACTAAAACTGTGTTCGGAAATTTCATATTAAATCGCCTGATAACCTCTGGAATAGATAATTCACCTATACCATAACATTGAATTAGGTAGATCCGTTCTGGTATAGTAAGCATAATTAATATTTCACAGTGATGTTTTCGAAAGTTCGGATCAGTTTTAGAGCACAGAACACTACAACAATATTAAAAATAACAAACTATTTTTGACAACAAACTGTCAAAATATTATTTTATTCTTTTTCCTTTTATGGCATACTATTTTTTTCTGAATAGCATTGAAACAAATTTATTCATATTTTGAAGGAAGTGAATTGCTTGTTATTTTTATGTTCGCATTTCTTTAATTATTATCTAAATGTCTATTAAAGGGAATAAAATAAACCGATCGTGTTTAATTTATTATTTTGAACAACTTTTCTTAGCGAAATTTTCTAATATCTTCAATAGGGAGGTGCGTGCAATAAAAATAATGCAAAACATCAAAGTAGGCATATGATTTTAAAATTTTGTATTCTTACTCATTTATTATTTCCGAGCATCTTTTCTTAATAAAATTTTTTCGTATCTCCTAGAAATCAAGCACTTTACTGGTGGGAAAAAAAGTTTTTTGAAAATTTCCAAAGCACACTTGATTTTTCGAAATTAAAATTATGCCACAAATTAGTTTCTATCCAAGCAGGGCTGAACCCCAAAGATAAAGTTTCAACTCAAAAAATTTCAGCCTTTTTCACCTATCGTTGCGTCGATCCGGGGACACACTGTATGTAGATACTTATTAATAAACAAACACTGTAAAATGCAGACCAGTTATTTTAATTTTTCTCTATTAACCGAGCAACATTTATTTCCCCGAGGGTGGTTGCTATTGAGAGATTTTACTGTAGCTACTTTCCTGAAGTATCTTTCACCACTCTGCGCGAACCAAGTTATGCTTAATCATCTATAAAAGCAAAATAATATAGATTTAAAGAAGTTAAATATTTGAAGTGACCCTGTATGCTCCCGAATTTCTGTTATATATGGTTAACTGGAAGAAACAAACGTTGGAACAAACCTGAGGATAATTTAAATTAAATTGAAACACCCTGTATGCACATAAAGACGGCCACTTTAACATTTATTGGGACACAATTGTATTTATCTTTAACATCGGTCCCTATCATAACGAACGCAACACTAATAAAGTAATTAAAAATGTAGATCACTAATAACAATGAAATTCTTATTATATTATATACATACGAAAGTCGTTTTGTTAGCTAGCCTGAATTTACTGTTGTTTAATTTTTTTGTTTGCGATTGTAGTAATTTGGTATTCTTTATCAATAAATAATCAGAGTTACACAAAAATATCTTTTAAATAATAATAATACATTTTATTATTAACATTACAAAACTCCAGAAAGATATTATTACAATAAATATAAATATACATACTCAAAACAAAATAATGTTGTCAGTGACGTAACAGGCGACACTACGGAAACTGTCAAAATACTGTGTTGTCATTGGTGATTTGCATTGGTCTTATGTATAATTTCCAAACCAAATCCGATCCTGCATGCCTCCCTGACTAGTGCAATATTTATATATCTTACATTAAATACTGCTCTCTAATTTACCGGTTGAAGTCATCTTTGTAGTCGTCTACGCGTAATCTATCGAGTTTCTATCAATCTATCAATTTTCTTAAACCCAGTACTAGCCCAGAAATTATGAAAGTTATACAACACCTTAAAAATAAAAAATCGATAGAAAACCTGCCTGTATCCGTACTGAAAGAAGCAGCTTATGAAGTATCTTGTCCTCTCTCTTATATCTCGCTTTCTGTAGGCGCTTTTCCACGCACGTTGAAGGCGGCTCATGTGAAGGCTATTCATAAAAAGGGTCAGATGGATGAACAAAAGAACTACCGACCTATCTCTCTCTTGTCAAATATTGGTAAGATTTTTAAAAGGGTTATATTCGATAAACTGATGTCATTTTTTGAGATAATAAGACAATAATCACTGATAGACAAAACGGTTTTAGAAAGGGTAAATCCACCATAAGAGCGATTTAAGCATTAGAAAAGGTCTTAAATTTGTTAAACAATAATAATCAGACGATGCTAATGTGTATGGACCTTTCAAAGGCTTTCGACTCTGTAAATCATGAGTTGCTATGTAAAAAACTTGAGATGTATGGGGTGCGTGATGCGACTCTGCGTTCGATTAAGTCATATTAGAAAGATCGAGTGCAGCAAGTAGTTGAATGCGATGAGTGCGGTGTTTTATGCAAGTCACAGGAGATAGTTGTCACTAGGGGAGTTCGTCAGGGATCAATCTTGGGACCTCTTCTGTATATCGTATAACGTACACTGTATTATATGCCGACGATACGTCGCTCAGATTTTGTGAAGAGAATTGCGAAACACTTCTTTATAAAGTACATACTACAATGGAGGCCCTTGACGAGTATTTCTCCGCAAATGATCTGCTGCTGAATGTGTCAAGAACGCAGACCCTAATCTTTGGAAACAGAAAAGAGAATAATGTTGCGCTCTCATGGTAAAGGGTTAAAAGCATTAGAGTATTCGTTTCTTGGGATTGCAGGAAAGAGGAATAGACTGTCAATATCTTAGGGTATATCGGTCGATCTCTATGCAAAAGCTATAAACTCCGAAGCATTTCCACCTTTACACTATTTGTAAAGGTGCCAAAAACCAAAGAAAGTCAAATACTTTAAGCTGGAATCGAATTTAGTGTGTATAACCTGACCTATTTTTTTTTACAATTTTTAAAGAATATTGTATCTTATCCAAGGTTGAACTATCAGAAAAACTCAAGGGACATTTTCTTTTAAGAAATGTCTGCCGATTAAAGAACAAATAATTATTAAAACAAAAACACCGGCGTACTAGCCATTTCATGAACCAATTTTATATTCAAAAACCATTACCTATCATATTTTAAAACAGCAACATTTTTACTACGATACATTATAGTATAGTATATTTCTCAATGCGAGAAAGTAATAAATCACTATTGAACTATAGAACCCAGTGGTCTTCGCCGTATTCCATAGGCGTAGTTTAATTATTATTTCATATAACATTCCGAGTTGCAAAAATAGTTGAAAATGTGTTCGAATATGACTGGAGTCGGACAGTCAACAATATACCGACTTGTGCATGTGCACGAGGATAAACGCGGCCCCATCAGGTCACCAAAGAGAAGTACAGGAAGAAAAGAAACTGTAATAAATCAGGATGAAAAGACTGCCATCAGAAGAATCATACACTCGTTTTACTTAAAAAAAAAAAGAAATACATACCTTGGACAAAATAAAGGATGATTTCATTCCAGCCATGGGTAAGAAGAAACTATGGAAAACTTTGAAGGAAATAAATTTTTGTTATGAAAAAATTCAAAACAGAAAATAACTTTTAATAGAGAAAGACGAAATCATCTGCTGGCGACGACGATATTTGAGGGCAGTTAGACAGTTCCGAAGGGAAAACAGGAATATCTATTATATGGACTAAGCTGGTTAAATGAAGGTTATACCGTTGGTAAAATATGGCAGGATAAACATATAAAAAGCGCGAGGCAAGCTTTCATGGAAGGATGGTCCACTGGAATAAAAGCACCTTCGGGAAAAGGTAAAAGATTAATAATCACAATTACATTTACACATTGATAGCAAAAATGGATTTGTCGATGGCAGCTTACTAGCATTTAAATCAAAACGGACTGGAGACTATCATGAATACATGAACGCTGATGTCTTTGAAGAATACTTCCAGCAAATGCTAAATCCTATTCCTCCTTGGTCTGTTATAGTCATGGATAATGCGCTACCACCCAAGAAAATCCGAAAAAATACCAACGTCTTCTTGGAAAAAACATTACATCATTTATTGGCTTACTGTAAATAAAAAGCCATTTCATAAAGATATGCTGAAAAAGGAGCTACTGCAGATTGTAAAGTTGAATAAACATCTTTGTACGAAATTTGTTGTCGACGAAATCGCTTCAAAACGAAACATAACGGTACTTCGCCTTCCGCCATATCACTGTGAAATAAACCCCATAGAATTGGTGTGGGCGCAAGTAAAAGGGTTTGTAGCAAGACATAACACCACTTTTAAAATGAGAGACGTTGGAAACCTTTTGCAAGAGAGAATAAAGACAGTGGATTGTAAAAAATGGAGAAAGTGCGTCGGACATGTGATTAAAATAGAAGAAAAAATGTGAGAAGCTGATAACATGCTAGAAAACACTGCAGAGACCCTTATCATTTCTCTGGGCCCCAACGACGATAGTTAATCGGACTACTCGGAACATGATGACTAAAATTTAAAAATTAGGTTATTGTTGTGATTTTTTTTATAAATATTAATATTTAAACTATCTGTAGTAACGCCGCTGTTACTACAGGTAGTTTTCATTTCATTCACCAAACTGGTCCTTCTATTGTGTGCTAATTAGGGCAACCCTAATTTAGGACCGATTCGGGGTGTGTAGGTTTGAAATCCGGAATTTTTAAAAACTATCATTGGAATTTACCTGAAATTTACAATGCAACCTTTAAGTTGTCCACCCTGCTTAATAGGTCCTGTCATTGCAAATTTACTATTTATTGCTCTTTTGCATAAGGAAACGAAGTATAGTTGAAAAAGTCGTATTATCTTCAAGTCTATAGAATCTACAGTTTTTTTTTATGACCCATTTAATACGAACCACCCTGTATATTTATATTTCGTTTAAAAATAAATGTATCGAATTAATTGCTATCTACTATAATCGGTAGGCTGGTTATTATTAAAATGCAACTTGGCAACATTGAAAGATTAAAAAGCCCCAGTCATATCAAGTAGTTAAGGAGCAGATTAGAATCATAATTACCAGCAGGTAAGGAGCTTCCCAAAAGGGCGCGTTTAAAGGGCTTCTGAATATCCCTTATCAGATTATGGATTTAGATATTATGTCAATTATGAAATTAAATTAAATCTGGAAGAAAATGATGCAAAGGCATTGTTTATAATACAAGGTGGTGCAATGGGTATTGACTGTTTTGGGAGTGCTATTGTGGCTATACTAATGAAACGACCAAGGTGAAAGATGTGTATTTTTATTACACATATAATGCAGTTTCAAACATTTTTTTGAAAACAGCCTCTTTTAAATGACCACCACGTTTTTTTAAACATTATTAAAGTCGTGATTAAAAATTTTCTGTAGCTCGTAGCAGCATCTCCTGGTGTATCGCCCCGATTCCTATTGTAATATTCTCACTTAAAGCTCGTAACGTTGGATCTCTATTTCCGAAAACCCTAGCCTTCAAATATTCCCATAAGAAATAATCGGGGCTTGTCAAATCTGGTGACCTTGCCGGCCAATTAAAATCACCATGTCGGGATACAAGTCGTCCACATGTTTCTTAGAGCAGAAAAAAAAGAGATGAAATTGTATGTCGTGTAATATTCGACCCAAACTTGTTCCTGTAATGTTCAATGCTAGTGCTTGATGCCTTGCTGATCAAGTTGGACTCCTTACTACAGCTTGCCGTACTCGTTCTACGTTCTCTGGTGTACGCGCAGTTTTTAGAGAACCGACTCCTAGCGGTGATACGACTTAACGCAAAAGCTACGTTGATTCAATGGCTACGTCTCCATGGCTACTAAACTGCATTACATAAGGAATATTTTAGGCTATTGATTCTCCCCTCCACTTTACTCATATCCAAGAAGTGGCGTTTCAAAAACTGTCAATACCCATTGCGCCACCCTGTATAAACTGTAAGGCGGGATTCATAAACTTTATCGCTGCGCTCAGTTCAGTTAGTTGCGCAGCGTACTTCGCCAGAGTTCGCGGCAAAAGATTTTCTAATTTATCACCTTGGTCAACTTGCGGTAACCTCGCGCATTTTTAACCTAACTCATTTAATTTATTTTAACATTAAATGTGGTTTAAGTCCGTCTATCTATCTTACAAACTCATTGGAAAATGCTAATCTCTAATGCCGATAAGACCCAGCGGGTGATCGAATGAAAGCAGGGACCTGTATGCAACAAAATTGTCGTACTGATTTTTTATGTTAGAAAGAAAACGCAAAAACATATTTCAAACGTAATTTAATAATAAGTAATAATAATAAAATAACAGTATATAAGATACAATACAATTAAAATTATAACTTATAGGACGGTTATTAATTAAAACAAAATATACATGTACCTACAAAAACGTACCGTGTCAGAAATATAATTATTACGTTTTAACCCAAGCCAGTTTCGCTGTCACTGTCGTCATCGAAGTTCACAATAATTCTTTCTCTGCTGGGCAACAGATCTATATTTACGTATGATTTTTCTACTTTTTGAACATGCGCTACACAATTCTCCCAGCTTTTGTTTGGAATATTTTGCATCTCTGACTATACTAAAGCTGTCAAAGAAGAATTTAAGGTTGGCGAAACATTATTCCTCCTTACCGAGGCTTTCAGCTGTGCCATATATGTTCAATTGGGTTGAACATGCAATGATAAGGAGGAAGTCTTAACACGGTATGACCCATTTCTGCCGCCGAAGTGTCACAACAATATTGCTTTTTTATTGAAAATGATTTTAAAATTTCGAGCAGTTACTTTTTTGTGTAATTTTTCTCAAAATACATATTATTTTCCATCATATAGCCCTGGATGGTAACTTTTGTGTCATTGCAACATGGAACTTTATTTAACCTTCGACTGTGGTAGCTCGCATTATCCATCACTATCACACTATTTGGTGGTATATTTGGTAATAATTTGTTTTTAAACTAGTCTTCAAATAGTTCTGCCGTAGTATCATCGTGATAATCAATACGGGAGTCCTTTATATTTTTGGCTGGTAAGGCCAAAGGTTTGGTATAAATCCGTTTTTTGTCCCAGCATGAATTATTGTTATACGCTTACCTATATTTGATGGAGCTTTGGTTCTGCATTGACCCGATAAATCTACCCAACCTTTATCTGGAATTTCGTGTGTGTCATACCACGTCTCGTCCAAATAAATAATATCCCTTCCATCCTGTCTATATCCATGGACTGCAATTAGGTATTCCATCCTCCATCTTTTTAACCGGGCCGATTCCATATTTACTTGTAGTTTGTTAATTTTTTTCATTTTAAAACAGTTTTTTAAAATACATTACCTTAGAGTCTCACGACAACACCCTATTTCTGCATAATCTTTTTTTAATCTTTGCAATAGGGGTTTTAAAGTGGGGATCATTTGTTCCCTGTACATGGCATATATTTTTCTACGAATTATATCGACATCCGTCGCGTCCAGTTTTTTAAAAGTAAAAGAGTCTTTCCTCTTTCTTCTCTCCACTATAGGTTTATTTACAACAAACCACACTGTGCTCACTGGCTTGCGTGTCAAAGCTGCCGCTTTCTTCACTGCACCAAATTTTGAAAAACCACGTTCAAGAAGGGTGGTGTAAACGTCGAAGATTACTTTTTTTGTGTCAACTGATAAAATATCACGCTTTAATTAGTTTTTAGCACGAGCCGTAGGTCCACTTGGCGTTCTGGTTTCTTCCCACGGACGAAACATTCTTAGATATCACGTTTAATTGGCAACAAATAACTTCTTGCATAAACCAATACAAACATCTAACTGAATTTTAAAACCAAAAATCGGAATATTTAAATAACTAAAATAAACCTATTTTATTTTACCCTAATTGTTTTAAGAGGAGTTTGTAAGATAGATAGACGGACTAGCTTTGATTTTTTATTGTGTTACTTGGTTTGTGTGTTTTTTGAGCTCAAATTGGATTTATTTAGAAACTATTATGAAATAAATACTTCAATTTACGCGAATAACAATACCTGTCAACCACCACGTGATTCAACATATGCATTTCATTGGTTACAAGTCTTGCGAAAAATAACTGCAGCGAGAAATCATCACGTACAGTTGTGTAGATACAAGGGGGGGGGGGGGGGGGTCCCGATGAATTAGGCCAAGTTGAGTGACAACCCGATGAAATGTAGGCGCGGTCCCAAAAAACCCTGCCACTGTTTCAAGTAAGTGACCTTTGAATTTGTAAAGATTGTAAAAATAGTGTACAGTCATTTGGGGTAATTTTGAACCACTGTGGTTATCTTTGCACCACCTATATTTTTTCATATTAATTTAAATAAAAACAGTTACAGAACTCTATTTTATGAATTCTTTGGTTGTAACATCAAGAAAACAGTATTATCGATATATTTTTGCTATATTTAACAACTCTGCATATCAGACATATTTCCACTATGTCATTAAAAATCGATGGATTTTTACGCGCCAAAAGTTCTCCTTAAAAAGTGATAATTTTCAACTGATTTACCTTCAGGTAAGTGTTTAAATTTGCTTTTAAGTAAAAGATTACTGTTAAGTTAAACTAAATAATGTAAAAATATTGTTTTTTAAATTAAGTTTACTGATTTAATAAATTGTAAAGCCGGTAGTACACGATTTCCTTGTAAAACGGGGTAACTTTGAACCGGCTCAAAGTTACCCATAAAGTTGACTTTCGGTAAAAAAATAAAATAAAAAATGTGGTTTTCTTATTATTTTCAGGCAATATGCCTCGAATTACTAAAACCAAACCAGGAACCAGAACTTACGGCACCAAAACAAGGTATAGTACTGCAGAAATTTTGGAACAAATATTAAATGAAATTAAATCTGGTCAAATAAGCCTAAGGAATGCAGCAAAAAATACAATATACCCAGAAATGCACTTAGAAATAAAATTTATTCTAAACATATGAAAGGATTTGGAAGACCAACCACATTTACTGAAGAGGAAGAAAGGGCATTTAAATATGTATGAAAATTCAGAAGAAAAATGTGAAGAAAATACTGTAAATGGTTCATCAACATCAAAAGAGGGGAAAGGAAATAATCTAGTTTGTAACATTATAGAATCTAAAGAAAATAATATAGAGGAAAACACCCATCTCTTAAAAGTTATTTGTCAGGAGGAAAATGAATTTAAAGTTGATAATTTTGTAATTATTAACTATAATAATTTGTTTGATCCTGGTCAAGAACTGAGTATTAAAGATGACGGAAATTAAACGTTATTCGTTAGATGCATGGAAGAATCGGAAAAAAAACCGGAAATGGCCAAATATAAATGATCAACTTTGGTACAGTAAACAAGACTTGGTTAAAAAGTTAAACTCTGCATGAATTATTCCTGTCAGCAATAATAGGGGCGTGTTTCAAATCAAAGATGATTTGTTAGGTGCCAGTATTTTAACTACTTATATTTAAAATATTCTTGTTTTTGTACTTACTATTACCTAAATTTTTTTTATGATGTTTGTAATATTTTGTAAACAATAAAAAAAAACTTTTTTTTTAAGTTTCTTTTACTGGTAATTTAACACATCGCATTAGCACAAGTGGCGCAAAGTTACCAATATGTGTGTAAATTTAAGCATAACTGGAAATAACTGGAATTTGCAAAGTGGAACAAAGTTAGACGAACTTAAGGGATACTTTGAACCACTGATTTTATGGCGACTTTGTAGGCAAAACATCATTTCAGTTTTCTACAAGTGGCGAAAAGTTGTCCGGATAAAATAAAATCATAAATATATACAGTTTAAATGAAAATAAAGTAGCGGTCCAAAGTTACCCCATTTATAATGGTAACTTTGAACCGGGTAAAAAAGGCAATTTTTTAAGTAGCATGAGAAAATATTATAAAATTAATAAAACAAACTAATTCTATTTAGGTAAATACAAGTTTCTAAAAGCATTTTAAAGGCTTTGTTCTAGAAATTATCAATTAAATATGAAAAAACCAACAATTCCGGATCAAAGTTACCCCAAACGACTGTACCTTTAGGTAAATACCTACTGAAAGGTTAATATCTCGGTTAATATAATAGGTATACACAGGGCCGTAGATCAGGGGGGGGGGGTTAGGGGGTTCAAACCCCCCCCCCCCATAACAACGAATGTTCAGTTCTACCTTGTTAACCGCCGTAAATTTTAATAATAATTCTAATAAATTGCCAGAGTTTTCTTACCTAAACCCCCCCCATGGGTAACGCCTAGCTACGGCCCTGGGTATACATCTCACACACAGTCCCTCTATATAGATCGAACAAGCCACTGCTTATGTAAACAACATTTATTTTAATTGAACCTTGATTTAGTTAATACATTTGGGTAATAAATTATCTCTATTTTAATTATGGAAAATCCATAAACAAATTATGCCGGTAGGTATCAGAAAAACCGAATTAATCGGTGTAACATTTTGAGTGCCGACAAGAACTGTTGAAATATTATACCTACCTACGTTTTTTTCCGTCTAAACGGGTCCGTTTAATAGAGAGAGAGACATTTGTAAACCGTTGACAGATCCTACACTACGCCATTCGAAATGGAGCTCGGCTTTGTCCATTTTTTGGACAACCTGTCCTTAAGCTTAGAAGGAAATGCGCCCGTTTTTGGTCCAACAAACCACGAATATTGTTTTGCATACCTATTTGTATTCTTCACCGCACGGTGGCCTTCTTTAAAAGTCTACAAAATAATATATTTTTATAGTTCTTATGAGGTTTATTTATCACCTTGCTTTCATGGTCTTATCTCGCATTAATAATACAATACTAAGATTTGTTTTGTTACACTAATCGTAACGTTATTATGAACATCAACAATCGTTGCATCATCACTATCATCGTGCATTGACGATTGACTAACAAGGTACGTTTATAGACGCTCATGCAATTTGCGCAAACGACAGTCTACAATCCAGTGTTATACCGTGCGAGCGTAAATTATTTCCATCCAAAACGGCTTGGACTGAAAAACGTAGGGCTTGGTTTACAAGGGGACGATATAATATCTAATCAAATCTAGGTTAAAACTGTGTCAAATTCATATTATGACATGATATGCCAAACTGATGAATATTGAAATAAGCGAGGAAGTAAGTAAACAAATACAAATTTATTTTTGTTGTTTACAAAATTAACAAAGTAATAATATAGAGAAAGGAAAATAAAAATCACAGAAATTGCTGAAATTGGCCAACGCCACGCTCCAAGCATAAATTCACACGTCTCTTCATATTTTCGAAAGCCTTGACCAGCATCTCTGGTGAAATGCTACCACATTCTTGAATACTCCTTTCTCCTAACTGTTCTAAATTTTCAACTGGTGTTTTAAAAATATTGTTCTTCAAATTGGGAAAAATGAAGTAATCCATAACCGTCGAACAAGGGATCTGGGTGGGAATTCAATGTCTGTTTTAAACAACCAAAACGTAGTTCATCGTCCAATAATTGGTTCACAAATGTATTCAAAATATTTTCACTATACCGCTGTGCTGTAACTGTGTCATAGGAAAAAATAGGACCAACAATTCTTCTTCGGGAAACAGCCAACCACCAATTTCTTGAGGGTGCAATGTGAAGTCGACAAAAATAGGGATTTTCACTAAGCTACATGCGTGTATTCTGAGAATTCATGGAACCAGGCATCATCAGAAAAAAATGTCAGGTCTAATAAATTTGTTCTTTCCAATAAATTTTGGGTAAACCAGACAGTAATTCCTGCGTCTTTCAAAATCTGCAACTCGTATTTCTTGGAATACATGCACTTTATAAGAAAACAAATTTAACTGTTTTTTTGAAGAATAGTGCTGCGTGTTTCATAAGATCTTCCCACTTCTTGAGACAGGCGTCTTACACATTTTGTTGGCGTATTTTGCATTATTTTACCAACGTTTGCAACAAGTTCTTCTGTTCTTACAGATGGTCTTCCAGCTTCTTTTTAATGTTTAATAGAACCTGTTTCTCTAAACAGAGCCACGGTTCTTCTCAGGCAATGATAAAAATCCCCAGCAGTCAAAGCGACGTTAGGAAAATTTTCGCGACAATCGTCCATACACGAACGCTGATTGTATTGCCACTCACCATTTACTCTAACCCCGTTTCGAAAATACGCTTCAACCATGAACTTTTTGTGCTGTTCCGTAAAACCCATTGCGTGAATTATTCAAGAAATTGGGTAAATTAGCGATAAATCAAATTACTTACTTGTAACGACTGTTAAAGATGACGGAATTACTGATCGATTGATGATAATATTTGTCCAAGACTACTATATAAAATGATCATTATACATGTGTTTCCTTAATAATAATAATAATATCCAATATACACCAGTGTATAATATTCATTATACACGGTGTATAATGAAATCATATGATATTTAATTGATTAATTAATGTTTTAAAAAATTGCCTATTTTTCCATATTAATTATTATTATCACTAATTTCTCTAGTTTAACAAAAGATATCACGTTGCGGTTTTCAGTTCCTTATAGAAACTTTTCCTCCTCTACAAGCTGATGGGGTTAGTTTTTTAATCCGACGTTTCGGATTCAAGCGACCATCATCAACTTTTTTATTTTAAATACGGACCTGGATTTTTTATTCCACTATTTAATAGCCTTTATAAGCCTAAAATAAAATATGATGAGAAAGTCATATCATAACATTAGATTTTTTTGAGAAAATCCTTATTCATTGAGGAATTACGGAAAAACGCCATCTAGTGGCCGCCATCTAGTGGCCACCATCAGAATCAATATGGTATAGTTAATAGATCTACGTGTAGAGGAAAAGAATGGCTTTTTTCAAGACCAAGTTAAATAAAATCGGTTTATCCAAAGCAGAGATATCAGCGTTTGAAAGAAAAAAAGTTTGACCTGCTCCCACCACTTTATTATTGAAAATAGAAAAAAACGATTCCTAACATAAAGTTGCATAATTTTATGAAGAATACAATGCTTATATTTTTAACATATTTTTATTAAGAAAAATCAAGAGAAAATCGGCATTTCTATTTTGAAAGTTCTCTTATGCCCCCTAGCGGTCATTTTTAATTTCTCTTGGCCGCTTTTATCGATATGTATTTTTTCCCAAAGTCCTAGTGTTATTACTTTCTGAGATATAGCCGATTACCTTCTTAGGTGGAACACCAGGTACAATAAAAAACAGAGCATGCCAAAAACGTCAAGTCGCAGCGCTTGTTGCTATGGCAACACCATGGCACCTTGTTTTTATTTTGACAATTGCGCTTCGGTTTTTGATTTTAATTTGAAACGTCAAAAGGTTAGTTGTTCCAAAATATCAATGTAGATTTAAGTTCGATTCCTACGTTTAGCTTAACACACTGTGTAAATGCAAACATCAATATTAATGTTAACAAATAATTTTTCTTGCTAGTTAGTGAGAAGTTCAATATATTGTTTCAATGTTATTAATTCAATGTTAGTTATTTAAAAATAAAGATATGTGGTACTTAATTGTAGCAAGAATTATTTGGTATGTAGTCCTGGACAAAGTATAGTATTCTACTCGCATATAATGGCTGTTATTCACTTGGATAATTTATGAGACTTGCCTACGGCTCGTGTCATAAACATCATCCGCGTGAATAACAGTCATCATTATATGCTTGTTGAATAATGTACTATTGCTTTCCTTGGAAGAAAATCCATGTACTCTGTCGCACATTGGGGCCAGCGAATAGCACAAATATCACCCATACAAAGGTATTCCAGTGCATGAGTTATTTGAAGATGATTTCGATAGGTGAAATGAGTCTTGTGAACGCATGCAAAATATGTGCAATCTAGAAAATAATTTAGTAAAAAATATTATTTTTTCCGATGAAGTTACGTTCTGTTTGAATAGTAATGTGAACGTTCTGTTTGAATAGTAATGTGAACAAACAAAATTGTCGTTATTGGGCAACAGAAAACGCATTGGATGAAGGAGGTTCACAGCCAGTACCCTCAAAAAACAAATGTGTGGTGTGGAATAGTGCGCGGAAGAGTAATTGGTCCATTTTTCTTTAAACAGTCTTTAACTGGAGAAGTATATCTTGAATCTCCGCAACTTGAACTAATTCCAGCATTAGTGGCTTTATTTTCGAATCCAGTGTTGGTTTTTGACCTGATAACACAATTGACATAAAAAAGACACACTGGTTATTGGAGGATGTCTATAATATTGTAATATTTTAACTACGGATTTCTCTGTTATTTCGGACTTAAAAGTTAAGAGTCAATCGAATAACCGGCAAATCCGTTATGCAAAATATTAAAGTCCCGCACTGAAGCGGTTTGCCAGACGTTGATCTCTTTCGACGAAGTCAAAGTGCCGACTACTTTAATCATTTTTTATTGTTTGCAGCAAGGAACTACTAGAAGAAGTTATTACTAATTTAGAGAAATGTTTAACAAATGAATAATTGAACTGCGTAGGTAAGTAATTTTATTTTTAATATATTGGTAATAAATACCCCCTTTTCGGTATGCCTTTGTCATGCTAATCAAACGATAAACGTTGTACATGTTTTGGGTATTTTTTTTAACAAATGTTGGTTGATGAGTTTGGATGAGTTTCATTCAGTCTTGTTGGCTAGTTTTAACAAGGCATTCCCTTTAAGGACAATAAAAGGTAAACGCAAAAGACCATGGTTTTCAACAGGTTTAAAGATCTCTTTGCACAATACAGGGTGTTTCAGAAGTACGGTACGTAACTTAAGGGGCTCATTCCTTATGATAATGTTCTAAGAGAAAAAGTTATTGAATCAAATGTGAATTGTAACAGTATGAATTCTACTGCTTCATGGCTGAGTAGTAGCAAGATAAATCCAAGCCAAGTTAGTATTTAAATAATATTAACGTGTCTCGATCTTTTTCCTTTGTTCCCACAAATATATATGAAATCAAGGACACTTTTAAAGAAATTCATAATAAAACGTTCTCAGGTTGGGACGAATTATCCCTTGAAATATTTCTTAGACTGCCTGACAATGCATTGGAAGAGCTGGCCGAAGGCATACACCATTCTTTTCAAACTTTCCCATCTTGTCTAAGGCTGGCTATAGTCATGCCCTTGCACAAAGGTGGAGATCCTGAAACATTATCGAATTATAGGCCTGTGTCCTTACTGCCCAATTTATCGAAAATAGTGAAAAAAGTAGTAAAAAGGCGACTGCAGCTTTTCCTAAATTCGCATAACTTACCTTGTCTTGAACAGTTTGGGTTCAGGAAATCAAGAAGTACAAATGATGCAATCTTCGCCATTACTGGTACTTGGGTTTTAATGAAGTTGAGGTGGCTGCAGCGGTGTTTTGTGACTTGAGTGCTGCTGTGGAAACTAGACGTATATGGAGTGGGGGAATGGGCTTTGGTTTGGTTTGGCTCATACTTGACAGCACACTATCAAAGTAAATTTTAGTAATATGTCCTCTCGGCGGGTGGAGATTCAACATGAAGAGCCTCAAGGATCATTGGACCGCTTCTCTTTCTGTTTTATATTAATGACTTGACAAGTATTAACGTTACGGATATATTTTTGCCGATGACTCTACTGTCCTTTGGACAGGAAAAAATACCGAGGAACTTGAGACTGCCATCCAGAATGAACTGGTCAAGGTGAAAGAATGAAGTGAAAAAATTGATTCAATGCTCTCTCAATGAAGTACCTAGTCTAGGGAGCCAGATTGTGTCCAGGAAAAATGTTAATAAATTTTTGGGATTGTATGTAGAGGTCAGGCTGAGGTTTGAGGCATACACAACGTACCTTAGCAAAAAAACTGGCATCAAGCTGTTATGCAATTAGAGTTATTTCCAAAAGCCTGGATTTAGATGCTAGGAGGAGTGCATATTTCTCGCTTAGAGAGACTCATTTGAGATATGGCATCTGTTCTTGAGGAAGTTGCCCCAACTATCTGTTTAAAGGACTATTTAGTTGGCAGAAAAGAGCCTTCAGGTATTTATTACTTAAATAAATAAACAATTTCTGTTAGACCATGTTGCTTAATTCTTAGAATATTTAAAAATAACATTAACTCTGCACCCATTCCCACGTTAATTTAACTAAGAACTCCATAGTTTATAATATAATAGTAAAAATATATTTAAAAATCTCCCTTAGCACATAGCAAAATCTAAAACTGACAGACGATTCAGAAATGAAGTAAAGGCTCTGTTATTCATAAAGGCGTAAGGCTGTGGACCAGGATTTTGAGGGCGTCCTCGTGTAATTTGAGACGGAAAACGTAAATTGAGTTCCATTTCCATATTCCTACGTAAATTCAGTCCCACTGATAAAGTCATACTACGTAAATTGAGTCCCGTGTTTCAATATAAGCTACGTAAACTGAGTCCCAGAATATTCTTAGAAATGAGAGTGTATAAGATTAGCGTGATTACAATATTTGCATTATATATCAACAAAATTTACATCTTTTCTTACATTTTTTTAAGTTCATTGCGGTCAAGTGTTTAGACGATATTCTTTAGAATACACTTTTAGGATATATTTAATAAAACAAATTGAATGCTTGAAAAACTTTATTTCAATCTAATAAGAATATACATTAAAGCTTTTGGGACGGTTATAATGGGAAGAAACTTAAAAGACACTTTTTTTACAAATTGAAATATGGAAATGCGTTCATTACACAAATCATTCATTGCTTCTCTCAAAAAGTTTTCTTTCTCAATTATAATTTTTTATAATGGGAGATTATTTTTGTTAATTTACTACTTCTAAGCTGAATATATGTTTCACATTGAATCCCCTTTAAAACCTTAATAAATATGAAAATATTAGGATGTGGAGTGTCGACTATTAAATAATCTATTTAATCGAGCATGAAAAGATTCACATAAATTTGTAGTCCTGTTACAGGAACTTGAAAACTCGGCCCATGTTTGCGGAGAAAACGTTGCCTCTTCGGATGTATAATTTTTTAACACAGTCACAAAACTCAGTAACTTTTTGGCTATCAGGAAGTGCTGCCAATATATAATCGGTAAAAACATCTGATATGTCTTCAGTCTTCAGGTTAGTTCAGGTTGGCAGTCAAAAGAAAATTTTAAAAATGTCGCTGTTTCTGATTTTGATTTATATTCCTGGGATAAACCAAGAGACTGAATCTTGCGATACCAACTTTGGCCAAGGTGAAAACGGCATCCTTTAATTTTCGCTTTTGATAACATTGATTGTACAGCTATACCTATGTATGGCCTTTTCAAAATCAATAAAAATATGTATTGGTGAAAACGTTAATCCCACATTTAATGCATCAGCCGAGGCATCAGCTATTAAAATGTTGAAAACAGTTCTTATACCATTCGACAGTTTTTGTAGGGAGGAGAAAGGATGCAAGAGGCATATACGAGTCGTTATTTAAGGTATGAAAGGTGAAGTGAGAATCACTGACGATTACAAAGTCTTCGTTGGCGTTCGTTTTACCTTTAATATTTGCCAATATACTGAGAGTCTCTTCATAATCATAAGGGGCTTGATTTGCCCTAACTAGATTAAATTTATTAAGTCCATTGGCGTCTCAGGGAACACCTTAACGAATATTATTGATAAAAAAATGTACGCCACTGACTTTTTCTAATTTTGATATTTTTTTTCGGATTTACCAACTAATAGTACAACTTTTTTGTTCCTCGAATTACTTTCGTATCTTGCTTCGTTTTCGAGAAGAAAAATAAAAATACCTATGTATTTCAAAGTTAATTATGAATAACGGTACCGAATTTCAATAAAATCGGAAAAAGGATATTTAAAAAAAAACGATTATTTTAAAAAACTTTAATACCCTGTAAATCAAAAACGGGGCAACTCCAGACACTACTTGTTCATATAAACCTTTTCTCTTAGAATATCATAAGGAATCACCTCCTTAAGTAACGTACCGTACTTCTGAAACACCCTGTATATAGATAATAGTATTTTCTGAGACTTTTTGAACTTTTGCTAAAATTACCGCCTTGATTTTTGTTGACATAACAATATCTATTGACCAGCCTTTCAACGTTTTTATGTATCCGCTTGCAGTACCTAGGGTTTTCTCGACTGTTTTTTGTTGACTCCATTGGGGGTTAATTAAAAAAGATTACATTTGACCATATTATAATTATTATTGTATATGTAGGTACCTAAGTATATATATAGATTTAGATTAGTGTAAAATACGACCATTTCTCGGTATTTCCCAGCCCGCGACATCATAACAAATGAAAAAACCCACGACATAAAACCGAATTCACAAATCGTTCGAAACGCTATTGAGAAATACGGACAGTGCAAAGCCATTTACCTGTTGCAGTACGACCCTTGGGATCTTTTATTTAGGTAAATTCCAAGCCTGTTGCCAAACGTCTGCTTTTAAACCATTTGGGCATTGTTCATAACAAACACCAAGAAAAATCTTGCTATAATTATGTATTAAGTACACTCTTAGCACTGTTAAGTACAAGATGACCTTCAAGGAGCACCATAACCATTAACATTAACTTTTATCCAATTAATTTTTTAAATATCCGACTGACACCACTTTTCAATTTTACTACAATATGTAAGTGTAGGCTAAACACAGATATTTTGCTCAAATTTGCGTTTGCAAACGGTGCGACAACCTTGAAACCGATTCTTGTGCCGATATTCTTTTGTGCTCGCGACCACTGCACTCGAAATAGCACCACCGCTGTCACCGCACTCAATATCAAAAATATTTTTAATTTCGTCACTACTTGCTCTGTTAATAATTACAATCAGACGCACTTTTTCACAACAACAAAGCCAGGCGTCACCGGTTTTCAAATCTGGCGCCCTTGCGCAATTAGGGATATATCGCGCACGCACCCCCTTGTATCCGTACGTTAACCCTACACGCAATTATTCCCGGTAGTTCTCCGTTAATTATCTTTATATTTGCCTTTTTTGAGACGAGCAATGACAAAATTGTCCGCGCCGAGAATCGTGCCGTCCTCGACTAATCCAAAATAACATTTCGTAGGCGCGATGTTGCCGGCTCGTCGACACGACTTTGCAGATAATTAATTACGTGATGTAATTTATAATTATGTTTTTTCGGAATTGAAAGGAAGAATAAGTAGGTACATTTAAAAACATTTAAATTAAAATAAACATTAAATAAATAAAAATTTGTGGTATCTATTGACCCTGCTTCAGCTTAATCTGTCATTTCGATGTCAGTCTTGGGCAATAATTGAAATAAAAACTTTATTTAAAGCAGCGTTTCTCAACATGTGGGGCGCAGCCCCTAGGGGACGGGGGACGTGCTAAGACTAAATGGGGGGCGCAAGCATCATAACCAGAAAGAATTAGAAAAAAAAATTATTTAATTTACTTAAAGAATTGTATGAGAAAATGCAATCAATTAGGGCACATATTTACCGGAGTAAGATTTTTTGGAAGAATAATGTTTAAATAAAAATAACTAGTAACAAGTCCCAAACATATTAATTTTTATTTTTAGGTAAAAAAATAATATGACCGGTTACTGGCATTAAATTATTATAAAGTTGCTAGTGATCGGCCACCATGGCCGACTGCTGGCAAAATTTAAAAAAATATATTTTGTCTATGTCAGGCTTAGAAATACATATAAACAGATTCTTCCTTTGCCATCATGTAATATGATGTATCAACAACGTACGTATCAGTAGTCGGCCGGGTCTAAAATGAATGATAAAGTCCCTAGGGGATATTAAAGTTAGTGGCCGACTACTGGCAAAGTCATAAATTGATGACTGTGCTAGTACTCGGCCAGAACATTTTTTTTTTACTAAAAATACACTTTAATCTAACGAAAAAATGTTTTTTTTTACATTATAGAGGATGTCAAGCAGGCCAAAAAGAAAGTTCCATAGATATTCTCAAGAGTCCGTAGAAAAAGCTTTAGATTATATGGGAAATGGAGCTGAAATTCGAGAAACTTGCGAAATTATGGTATACCACGTGCAACTCTGCAGGACCGGTTCGCAGGTTGTGTCGCAAGCAATAAGCCTCGACGAATGGGCTCCAGATCCATATATAAGCACATAAGTAGTCATCAATAATCTTACATGCACTAGAGTCGATGCCGACGTCCATCTCCCCAACCGATGCTTTTAAAAAATATCTTAAATACCCTAAGTCAATACCAAAAACAAAAAGTCCGAAAGCTGGACCCTTCCACAAGTGTCATTTCGTCTAATGTTTGGAGAACATATATTACATGGAGAAGGATGGAGTACAAAATGAGAAAGAAGGAGCAAAGAAAAGGCAAGGAATGAGTTAAAGCGAAAAAAAAAGCGAAATGGTTAATAATACTAATAAAAAAAAGAAAAACCCAACGAAAGAAGCGAGATTTCAGAAGAATTCTTTAAAACAAATATTGTGGTAAATGTGAAGACGAACTAGATAGCGACGCAGAAGCAGAAAGTGATAAGAATGTGGGATGTGACTGGTGTCCCAGGTAGTTTCACTTAGAAGCTTGCAGCAAGGCCATATAAAGAGATGCAAGGTCTAGATTATAACTGCGATTTTTGCGAATACTTTTTTAACTTTACCTATATATACTTTTGCACATTTCATGCATTTTTCGTAGGTACAATTAATTAAGTGTATTTTTTATATTTTTAGAAATAAAGTTTTTGTGTTTTTTACTAATATGTTTTTAGTTTTTCCCTTTTTATTGACAAAATATAAAATGCATGCACGGGCCTGGGCTAAATAACCATTAATATATGACGGCCGACTTCTGATATAGGCATGGCCCACTACTAAACAATAAGTGGCCGACGACGAAAAAAAAACTGATATTTTTCAGAACTTAAAAATAAAATATTTACGTACTTTCTCGAGTATTTCTTTCTATCTTCTTCAATCGCCAACTTAATGTTTATACTTGACAAGGACACATATATTATAATTTTAAGTATTAAATAAACAGATTTATTTAAAAAACAAAAATAGAATGATCAAAAAAGGCCGACTACTGGCGCAATCACCCTATTTATTTAATAAACTTATTAGTGACTCCCTTGGGCCTGTCTTATAAAGAAAAGTTTTTCGAAAGAAGGTTTAATATTAGAAATTGACACTCTAAGCTCTTTCTCTATATTTAGCTGAAATCTATATTTTGTTTTGAAAGCAGCCACCGCAGAAAATCCGCTTTCGCAAAGGTAGGATGTTGAAAATGGTATACGAAATGCTCTTGTTTTCAGTGAAGAAAAATCATCATAATAAATTGTCTTTTTCGCCACTTGCCCTAAAGTTTATAAAGATGTCTTCTTCGGGGTAGTTGAGAGACCTTCGAGAGTATTTTGAAATAGGTCCCTAACTCACTCTTAACTTGATATCAAGTTGAAGTAAGCAAGAAAATACTTTTTAACATTTTTTGCCAGCATGGTTGAATTATTTTCAATGGTTACAAAAACAACTTTCACATGTTGTTCTTTAGCCTTCGTTCATATCCTCGTTCATATCTAACATATGGGTGTTTTCTCCTTGGAGTTAAAGATTCAAGGTATTTAATTTCTCGAATATGTCGACCAAGTAGCTCAATTTCATCACAAATAAATCATCTTCAAACTTCTCGGATTCCGGTCGGTTTTCCTCTTCTAGAAAAATGGCGATTTCATCTCTTAATTCATAAACACGTTGCAGAAATGTCTCACGTGATAACCATCTTGCCTCGCAATAAAACAGTAACGCTAAATGTACTGCACCAATGTCTTAACAGTGCAGAAAAGATGCTTGATTTTCATTTCATTTTTATATAATTTACTACGGTTACCACCGTCGTTAGCACAATATTCAGACCATGACTCACTTCCTTGGACGCCAGAGCTTCACTGTGGATCATGCAATGCGTCCAGGTATACTGTGGAGACTTTTGTTTCCACAAGTGCTTGTACACTTTGGAATCTTCCAGAGATTGTACGAGCACCATCGTGCATATTCCGACGCAATTTTTCCACTCTATGTTTGCCTCGTTTAGAAAATCCTGTTCTATAAAAGTTCTATTGGTTTGCAGAATAGTAGTTCTTCTACTGCTGACATACCATCACAAAATCGAACATAGACAATTAAATGAGCATCTTTATTGCTATCTGTTGCCTCATCAAGCTGAATTGAAAAAAAATATCAAGCAACTTCCCGAAAAGCTGATGCTGTACATCTTCAGCTATATCACCAATTCGACGGCAACAGTATCATTTGATAGAGGTATGGACTGCAATTGTTAGGCAAAATTATCTCCAAACATAGTCTGTACAATCTCAATTATAGCTGGCAGAATAAGCTCTTCACCAATGATGTGAGGCTTTTTACTTCTGGCTATCTGATATAAAAATTTGTAAGAGGCAGGTAAAGCTTTTTCATTCACGGATATAGTTTTTTTTAAAAAATGATTTTTGCTTTGCATATTGGGTTTAATGCTGTCTGCTGCCAAAATTTTTAAGCAAATGACACACAGGGGCCTTTCTTCTTCATTTACTTCAGTGCTGGTAAATTCAAAATTTAAATATTCTTAAGAATATTTTCTTGATTTTATCTTCGGAACCACTCTCGTCTGTGCACTTGTTGATGCTTTACTATCGTCTAATACTCGCTTACGCCTACTTAAATATTTATCCATGATTCTGTATAATTCTACGAGCTACTCGAATATTGCTAATTGCACATAACACTCAAATTACAACATACACATTCACTGCACACAAGGATCGACTCCACTGAGACTGGCTGGAACTAAACAAGATGCAGCATTTATACACGCCGCGCATATTACAATTAATTATAGCACGATTTCAGTGAAAATTATTGTATAAGGAAGAGGGGGGGGGGTCGTTAAGAATTGTGATTGAAAATTGGGTCGCGAATACTAAAAGGTCGAAAAACGCTGATTTAAAGTAGTATTAAAGGTTGGCAAAAATACAACAAGAACGTAACTTATCAATAAATATCATTTTTGTAATTCAGTTACGGTTATTTTGACATTGATTTTGGGCGTCAAATGTGGTTCACTTTATCACTAGTGTTAAAGTCGATATTTAATCAAACATACCTATCCCACATAGGGTAAAGTTGGTAGAGATGCCCCAGTGGTAGCGATGGCCTACCTTTATAACTCGAAAACATTTACGTATACGATTATGTGGTTTGTCCAAACCCAATCAGTTGTTTATGCTAAGGTCCGAAAAGTAGTGTTGCTGCTGACAATTGTCTGGTTTTGACAAAGTTTTGTGATCTTTTTTTGAGGTAGGTGTAAATTTTTATACATGATTACGCTATAGTCTGTAAAATCATTAATATTTTTTTATTTAATTTGCAATTTGGCCAAACAATTGTGGAATGCATGTGCTACAATATTCTAACCTCAAAACACATGTACCTGTTCATTTATAAAAACTACATGGTGGGGCATCTTATACCATCTTTTGGTATAATGCCCCAGTCAAAGTGGGTAGAGATGGCCTGTTAATATAGTACGTAATTTTTTTCAGTTTCAAGTTCATTATGGCATCCACCGAATTTGAGGACCTTACTATGCTAGACGACGGGGACTCTGACAATTCAACTGAAAATGATGAGTGCGCGGGATGTGGAGAGAAATATTCCCAAATCACCAGAAAATATGACTGGGTAAAATATATACACTGTGAGCAATGGTTTCACGATGGATGTAGCAAATTTGTTAATTTTTGCGATCCCTGTGGACGAGTAGCTACTAAAAAGAAGACCTAACTTATTTTGCTCGTTATTTTGTATTCGAGTACATAAGCCATCACTACCACCCTGTGTGGGGCATCTTACCCAACCCCTGAGGGAGAGATGGCCAATTACAAAAATTTTTCTTTATGTATTTTCGTGAAATAAAACTTGTTATTTTTGCATCTTTTTATAAACATCGTAACTGAATAAAGTTCCAATTACTGAAAAACATGCTCATTTTCTTTATTACTTATTTGTTTAATGCTTAGGCCAGGTTAAAAAAAGGTGGGGCGTCTCTACCAACTTTACCCTACTCTGTTTGAGATTGGGAGAGAGTAATAAACCCTAATTGATATGCAAAACGCTCATAAGGCGGTAAAAATAATTTCAATAGGTTCCATAATGATTTACATTGCATATCAGACCCTTTCTTTCTTTATTTGCCTACCTTACCCTGTAAAAGGCCCAAATACAATAGAAAGTGGGTTTTAATCAGCCAGTTATTAGCAGACATAGGCGTGCCTTAGGGTCAGACATTTGAATAGCTATATTTCCGAGTATATTTCCCTAAAATTTGCATTAAATGAAAAACATAACTGAGATTATCGGCACAATATTTAAATTTATATACGTACGTTTATAATTTATTTGTATATATTTTATGTACAGGGTGTTCCAACCAGGACTGAACAGAGGCTTATATTTGACCTTCCCTGTGTTTTTGGAAAAACCCAAAATGGCAAATCGATGTATTTGTTTCCGTAGAATTCAAAAATATCACCAGAAATAAAATTGAACCGAAAACAAACAGCTTACGCCATGGATGTAGCGTTTTTAAAAGGAACGCCCTATTTTTTATATGATTTTTAAAAAGTAACATTTTTTCCGATAGCTGTTTGAATTACATTTATATAATTATTCTTAATAATTTTATCACAACCTGTTTAATTCAATAGGTTTATAGGTGATGTAGGTATAATCACCTTTGGTAATGCCTTTAAAGTAAAGATAAATTTGACATTTATCTTTTATTTTGTCAATATGAAATACTTGTTAGGGCGAGAGATTACAGATTGTCGAAGCAAGAGAAGCAATAAAAAGAATTTTCGCACATTTTAATAGAAATATATCCGTAAATACCATTTTAAGGATAAAAAATCTATTTGAAGTAAATAAATATTTGCATGACAGAAAAAGAAATTCTAATATGATCTAATATCATAATATCTATTCCTTTTAATAGGGTTACCATAACCATCTTGTAAAATATATTAACGAAGCGTGAGATCTCACATGTTGTAGCTGATAATTAAAAATACCTGGTACAAAAAAAAATAATTATTTAGGAAAATATTTGTCAGAATATTGTGTCCAAATTTTGGCAATAAATAAAATAAGTAATTTAAAAAAAAATAGTAAACTGCGCCTCGACGCAAAAATGCAGAATCTCAAGAGAATAACCCATTAATGAAATACATTATTACTTTACAGTTGAGGAGAGTCGGACCCTGTAGCCCTCTTTTGTATTTTACTGACCATTATGACCACGCAATGGTATTTTCGCAGGTAATTAATTTATGGCCCTAAAAGGCAACGGTACAATTTTGAAGCAACTATACTTACACTATCGGACAAAAGTAGATCAACACTTTCGAAAAATGAAAGAAATCTCGATTTTATAATATTAAATGCATGATATCGTATTTAAATACATCGTGTCTTAAATATCAAAGTAGGCTTCTGTTATCGGCGAGAACAGATTTTTCCAACAATCAAAACAAATGAACTGATATTGACGTAAACTTTCAAATACAGTATTGTAATGCGTCAAAAGTAAAGCAACATTTTAATATTTTCCTAAAAAAGAAAGGTTTTAGTAAAAGTAAAGGTTAAAGTATTTTTGCAGAGTTTATTTTATGTTTAATTAATATTTCTGTACTGTATTAATCATGCCAAGAGGTATTCCAATTTCGAAAGAATTAAAGCAGAGCACGCTTGGAAGGTACAATACAAGCCACAATTTCAAGACGGCTTGTTTTACCAAGATACAGCGTATCAAAAATAATTTCAAGTTACATTCAAAGGGGACATTTAGAGAATCTACCGAAATCGGGAAGGCCGAAAAAAACAACAATTTGGATAGACAGACGCATTAAAAGGATTTGTCAAAACGATCCTTGGATGTCTGCACCTAGATTTTTGCTGAAATTCCCGAAATTATGGTTAGTCCACGGACAGTTCAAAGAAGGTTGATAGGCGCAAAGTTATTTAGTATACGCCCGGCTAAAAAGTCCCTTATTTCGGCAAGAAATAGAGTAGCTAGGCTTGAATTTGCACGTCGACATTAAAATTGGACAGTAGACGAGTGGAAAAAAGTTTTGTTTAGCGATGAAACGCGTTATAAAAATTTCAATTCTGATGGAATGAAGCGTGTAAAACCGACAATCAACACAAGGTTTAATCCCAAATACGTTACACCCACAGTTAAACATGGCAAAGGCAGTGTTTTTCTATGGGGTTGTTTCTCATGGAATGGGGTGGGTCCTTTAAACTTCATTAATGACACCATGGATCGATTTGTCTATAGAGATATAATGCAAAATGTCATGTTGCCTTATGCAGAGTGGAAAATGCCGTTGCGTTTTATTTTCCAACAGGATAATGATCCAAAACACTCTTTACGAATTGTTCAAGAGTGGTTTCAAGAAAATAACGTTCGAGTTTTGCAGTGGCCGGCACAATCCCCAGACCTTAACCCCATTGAAAATCTATGGGAAGAAGTTGAACGTGGAATTCGTACACACTTATTTCCAAATAAACAATCATTGGTAAATAAAATCAATGAAGTTTGGACAAACCTTCCCGAAAATACTGTTTAAAAATTGATTGCCTCAATGCCGCGACGTTGTCGGCAAGTAATAAAAAGTAATGGATATTCTATTAACTATTAACATAATACTTCTAGCTATTGTAATTATTAAATGTGCTTAATGGTTTTTTATCGTAATATGTAAAATAAAATACTGTTGACACAATTTGTTGCTTTACTTTTGTCGCACTTCATTTTGTCGATTTTTATAATTATAAATATTTTTCTACCTTCATTTTGTTTAAAGTGTACCAAAATATTGTGAAAAATTACTAATATTGTGGGAATAATATTTCATTAAAATTAGCTGGGGATCACAATCATATAATTAATTTTTTAAACTCAAGGAAATAAAAGCACTTTGTTGCTCTACTTTTGTCCAATAGTGTAGGTCTAGTTGTATAGGTTCAGTATACTTTCAAGATTACCGTTTAACCTGAGAATTGACCAAAAATCAGTACCAATAACTGAAGATTGAGGTTATACAACTCGGCATTAAAGCTAAATTGATGCTTAAAATTGATAATGTTGTGTGTCTAGTTTTAAAATATTTCTAAAATAACTCTTCAAAATTTAAAGGCGTAGAAAGGCCACATAAAATAAAAAAATACAAATTTCTTTAAATCTCGACTTATAACACGAGATCTTTAAATTTTCGAGTTATAACTGACAATGGCAAAATTTCTAAAATTTTGAGTTATATGTTAAGATTTTATAGTAAAATTTTGTGTTATAAGTCAAAATTTTAAAATATCACGATACAGTAAAACCTCAGTTTGCGACCGCCTCTGTAAAGTGACCACCTACGTTAAACGACCGGTTAGGAATTCCCCATATTTAAAAATGAAAATCCCATTATTTTATACTCTTCTTTACCGACCCATCTGTTAAACGACCGCGCGCACTCATCATCGGAATTTTTAGTAAACATTAATGCTAAAAACTCCCTCCATTAGGGGCAGTAAAACCCGACCCGACCCGACAATTCTTAAGAAATATAGCTACCCACACTAATTACTTTATTGCAGGCGGATCCATTCAATTTGCTTGAAAGGCTGATAAATTGGTTGTTAACATTAGTTTTGTTTTAAACAGTTTTTGTGTGTTTTGGGACTACCGTGAATATTTAAAGACGGCGGGAACAAGGAAATGTCTTTCTTTAAGCGAAAAAATTGAAATAATCGAGGATAGTGAAAAAACTGATTTAAGTACCAGGAACTTGGCTGAAAAATTTAAAGTGGGTAAGAGAAGTGACTATGTTGCTTCAAAATAAAGCAGAAGTTAGAAATTTGTTTCAACAATGTGGCAACGGTGAACTAAAAAGAAAATTTCCCAAAACCGAAGGACTGGCAGTGGACCAAGTTGTTATTAACTGGTTTTGTAAGGCGCGAAATAAGCACTTACCAATATCCGGGCCCATAATTCAAGCAAAATCCCTCGAATCTGCTCAATGTCTAGGACTAGATAACTCAAGGCATCAAATGGATGGTTAGAAAATTTTTTAAATAATCGAGGAAAGTGAAAAAACTGGTTGAAGTACCAGGAAATTGGCTAAAAAATTTAAAGTGGGTAAGACCTAAGTGACTATGTTGCTTCAAAATAACGTAACTGCTTGGAAAGAAAGGCGACTATTGATCATTTTAAAGAATTATGCCCCAAGGGGCGTACTTAATGCAGATGAGACAGGTCTCTACTATCGTGCATTGCCAACAAAAACATATGCATTGAAAGATGAAGAGTGTACTGGAAAAAAAAGGCAAACAACGATTTACAATTCTGTTCTGTGCAAATATGGAAGGTGAGAAGGAAGAACCACTTTTAATAGGCAAAAGCAAAAATCCTCGATGTTTTAAGGGCGCACATATCAATAAGTTACCTTTCCAATGGGTCTCGAACAAAAAGCGTGGATGATAGCAAACATCATGACAACATGGTTTCACAGATTTGATACCAAGATGAAAAAGCAGAATAGAAGAGTGGTATTGTTTCTGGATAATGCAACGTCTTATCCCAAAATTACACTGAATAATGCCAAACTTATTTTTCTTCCACCCAATACTACCTCACATTGCCAACCTTTGGATCAAGGCATTATTCAGAATTTTAAAATGCTCTACAGAAGCTACCTTATTAAGAAGCTTTTAACATGTGGTTGTCCTCTTCAAGAAATCGAAAACAATATTACCATACCCAACGCCTTGATATGGGTTTCGGTGGCCTGGCGCAATTGTCCTCAGTGACAATCAAAAAATGCTTTATGAAAGCCGGATTTATGTGTAATACAGATAATATTGACGACTTTGAAGAACAAGATAATATTCCGCTCGCACAACTGTTTCCTAACATTAAGGACACATTTGTGAACGTGAAACAATTTGCCTCTATTAATAACGATTTGCCACCAGAAAGTGCAGAATTGACTATCATCGAGTGTATTGAAGAGATGAAAGAAACGGATGAAACTACTCCCAACTCTGAGACAGAGGAAGAGGAACCTGAACTTGCTCCAGTGTCGAAAATATCAAGCCCATCTGAAGCCTGCGCAAGTTCGAGAGATTGAGAAAAAGATAATATTCCGCTAGTAGAACTGTTTCCTAACATTAGGGACACATTTGTGAACTTGAAACAATTTGCCGCTATTGATAACGACTTGCCAACAGAAAGTGCAGAATTGATCGAGTGTAGTGAAGAGATCCAAGAAACGGATGAAACTACTCCCAATTCTGAGACAGAGGAAGAGGAACCTGAACTTGCTCCAGTGTCGAAAATATCAAATCTATCGAAACCCTGCGCAAGTTTGAGAGACTTAAAAAACTTTTTTAATAATGTTAACAATTTTGACAAGTCTACAAATATTTCTCAATTTCTATTTAAATGTGAATCTGAATTTTATAAAAATAAAATAAAAAATATGAAGCAATCATTAATTTCTGATTACCTTAAAAAATAAGAATTTCAAAGCAAACATACAGAACATTGTATAATATATACATAACTCAAAATTTTGTATTATAACTCGAAATTTTACTTCAAAATCTCATGTTATAAGGCGAAATTTTAAAATTTCGTGTTATAAGTCGTAATTTTAAAAAAATTATATTTTTTTATTTTATGTGACCCTTCTACGCCTTCGTATCAAAACAACATCTGTGCCTGTGGGTCTATTCACGAGTTATTTTTATACATGTAAACAATATGACTTATGAGTAGTTGTTCCCAGTAATCTTTGGGCTCTTAAAATTATACAGAAAGGCTGTACACAAAGTGAAAATCAGTAATAATACACTTTTATCCAACACTTGCATATAAAGTGAACGTTACTAGTGAGCTCTTAGAGCAATAAAGTAGCTCATAACGCACACGTGACTTATTTATAACCATAATTTATAGTGAGTTATGGTTCTAACGCACTAGTCAGTCATTCAACATTTATTACACAAATAAATCTGAAGGAAATTAAGATAATCAAGCTTTAGGCAAGAATCACACTGAGCGACCATGATCGACCGTCCGCGATCGACCGGTAACGATCAAATTTCCAACACGTACATTCTTACCACAAAGATCACACTGAACCATCGTCCTCAACCGTCCGCGACCGTTTTACGACGACCGTGTTTGAAATTCCAACCTGCTGGAAATTTGGTCGGTCTTGGACCATCCCACTTAATGCGCATGACAAAATTTCTAGTTATTTTTATTTTACACCAAGTGGAAGTGGCGTGCGCGTCCTAACTCTAACCTAACTAAACTTTGTGACGCTGGTTTTGTTTTTAGCTAATAATTATTGATAAGATGTTTTAATTACTAGTATATTGTGTGTAAAATACACAGAACAATAAAGGTTCGTTTGTAAACATTTCTGTGAAATATACGTAACCTAAAATCTCAGGTATGACATTTTCATAACAGCGGTCGGTTGTGGTCGGTCGATCAGTGTGACTTAGAACCGTGAATTTGAACTATTTCAATTGTTGGTCGTAGCCGGTCGATCGCGGACGGTCGATCATGGTCGCTCAGTGTGATTCCTGCAGAGGTGGGTAACTATTTGAAATGAAATTATTTCAAATTGGTATGCAAAATAGAAAATGGCATTTCTATTTTCTATCTTAAATACTTTTGAAAAAAGTATTTTCTATTTTATATTTGAAATAGAATAAATCAACAATTTTCTATTTAAAATAGTTATAGGTAACCCGATTTTACCTGATTAACGAACGAGATTCAATGGATCAACTGCAAGTGTTACAATATGAAAGCACCGATTTGATAATTTTGGATCAGTATATCCTGATTATTCCTGATATAAAAAAATTCATTAATGAAATACAATACGCCATTACCTTCATCAGCACCAGTGGAAACACTCTTTTCTTATACAGGTATGAAATTGTTTACGATCAAAGTTTTTGGAGCTTATACTGTGCAATGTCACCAAATATAGCTATGTCAAGATATCTGGTTGTTCATACTTTATTATTGCTTAATAAGGAATGGTTAGGTAAATACCGCTTTTTATTGTTTCTGGTATGATTATGAGACCCAAACGAAAATCAATGACGGATGAAAGCTTTAAAAAGTATTGAATGACGGATGAAAGCTTTAAAAATTATTGATAGTTAAAGCAACCTTTATTGTTCTGTGGTTAAAGCTACCAATGTTTTTCGAAACATAGAAAGCGGTGGTACTTTCGGTGTTACGTAATATGTAAAGTATGTACCCTACGTTAATAAAGAGAAATCATTTTTCATAGAAACTTATTTAAAATGCCTATTTTCTATTTTACATTTTAAATGAAAATTTAAAAACCATTTTCTATTTTTTATCTTAAATGGCTTTTGAGGCATCTATTTTGTATTTTCATTTTAAATGCATTTTTAAAACCATGTTACCCACCTCTGGATTCCTGACTTAATGTTCCAATATAAGAATAAAAATATCAAATACCATAAATATCTCTCGACTTCTGTGAAATAATGAATGAACAATCTATGTCCGCTTCTTCGGTTGGAACTTCTTCTATATTTTAAAATCAACCCTCAGAATCTCAAAAACGATTTTTTCTACTTTGGTTTCATAATGACGACTTTATGAAACGCAAAAAAGTTGAAGAATGACTTTGTGAAACTGAAATTTTATTTTGTTGTCGGTACTTAATGATATTATTTATTCTGTTGACATAATATGGCATGTGGGTTGCCAGATATTGCGAAAGAAAAAAGTCGGACATTCCGAAAAAAAAAATTACCTAAAAAACAATTAGTATTTAGCGAGGGTAAATTTTACTACATAACGCAGTGGTCTTGTACATATTGGCAGGCGATGCAGTTAAAAAGCGCCGCAAGTGAAAAATATTTAGCCACGCCCAAATTTTGACAAATTTAGTAAGTAGGGGAGACTGGGGATGGTTGATACACCGGGAGACTTGATACAGTCAATTTATTTTTGTTATACTGATTTTCGTGAAAAGCTGCCAACACTGTATTTATATCACCTGTTTCATTCTTCTAACCATATTTTGGATGGTTACAGGATTAGATTGTGACTGTTTACAGTTTTATTGGTAAAACTGAATGATTCTAAATTTTTGTGAAGTGAAATAAGTTGAGCCCTCATAAGGATTCATTCCATTGCGAAAATCGCTGACGTAGAGTGGTCGCCAGGGGCGGACTAACAGATTTCCAATTTATAATTGTCACAAATATAAAACAACCGAGTTAAAGCAAAATATGGACAATAACTAATATGTTTATAAATAGGGGATGTACATTTTATGTTCCCGTTGCATGTTCGTTGTGCTGGGGGGATGCAGCCCTTACGAAAAAGCCTCCACTGCTACAAAGCTAATTATTTCCAAATGCCGAAGGCTCCAACTACAGCACGCACTCATGTACCTCCTGAAGTATTAGAAGGAGCCGTTAAGGAAGTTGTTAATGAAAAAAAGGCTTAGAAAAACTGGTAAAAAATATGCAATAGATCTACTTTTTCTTAGCAATAATCGCCTAACAATTAATAGATATTTATGATGTTAAGTATTAAAAGTGTCATTTTATTTTATGAGAAGGGAAATTGGATTTACGAGCGTAGCGAGTAATTCAACCCTTCGAACTAAGGTATGGAAGTCTTCATCTCTTTGGTCTATGATGAAATTAAATTGCAATATAGATATTAGTAAATATTATAAATTTGTCACTTTTTGAAGCGAAAAGGAGAAGGCTATCAACCTTCTTGCTTGTCGGAAAGAAGAGCTGTGCCATTTGACAATAGACCACATCACGGATTTGGATACTACATTAGTGGTAAACATTCTAGATACAAAAACTCAGGTTAACTGTAGTTAAACCATTTTATTTGAATTTGCACAGAAGATACAGAGCTCTTCGGCCAGCAGATAGATATCGGGCATCGTCGAATTTTTATCAAATATATCAATAACAAATGTGCTAAAAATCCAGTTGGTATCAATAGTCTCAGTAAAATGCCTGCTGTCACACCAAAATTCTTGAAGCTCCCAAATCTGAAGTTCTACGCTATTTCCGTCGGTCCTCGGCCACTTTACTGGCAGATTCTGTTGCGAGCCTGAGACTTATCAAAAGACACGGTGGATGGAAGTCCTCACCAGTGGCAGAAGGACAGAGAACTCATTGGAAGATAAGAAGGGAATTGTCAAAAGCCCTTTTACGATGTCGACGTCCAGTACTATTGTTTCCATTCCGTCCACAAGCATACGAAATGACAAAAAACCCATGATCAATGGAACTGCAGAAGGAATTCATATTTCTGGTTGCTCAAATTGTACAATAAAGGTTAATGTTAATAATAAAAGTTAAAAACAACCTTGAATTTATTTTTAACACTAGTTTCATAAAATTACATTTTAAACAATGACAACAAGCGTTAAAACGTCTACTTTTTAAGCTAAATTTATAGTTTGACAGTGGCAGGTACTGGTCGACATTTGACGGTGGCAGGTAGAGATAGACAAATAATTGCTCTACCGTTTTCCGATTTATACATTTCTGTACCGGTGCTGTTTGACGGTCGAGATGGACATCTTTTAACTTTCTCTGTTCGCTGTTGGGAATATAACCAATTATGTCGTATAATGCTGTCAAGTGGCTTAACAGCTGGACGTACGTCACATTAGGATACTTTCTTGGACTAATACTTGTGGTTTAAACAGTCAGCGACATCTCATCCATAATCGATGTTAATTTAACTTGTAACATCTTGCTAAAATAGTGTTTGTAGATACACAAAATTAAGGTCTTAATTGGTCTGCATAAATCCACTTTAAAAGCTGATATGGAAGTGATATGTCATGTCATCGCGCTTTGGTTAAAAATATCCCAAATTCGATCATGGGGGATCAGGATGCGTTACGTTTGCCAGCTCCAATCAACGTGGTACCCTCGCGCACAAAGGGTTGATATTTTTATTAACAAACAACTCTCATAGTGGTCTGATCGAGTGAAGTATCAAATTAAAGCTCGTAAACTCCTTATTACGAATAGCCGGTTCTAATTAACGTGCAAATAGGTGACCTAATTATTTTAATTTTTGAAGTACGCATGTGTCCATAGTGCCACATTTTAGTAGTCTAGGCTGGTAACAATAATTAGGTACCTGCTTATTTTCCTAATTCTCCCAGGTACCTATTGCCATTGGCAAGACCAAAAAAGGTTCATTGATTGATATTTAATTGACACATGCGTACTTTATAATTAAAATCATTGCCGCCTATTTGCACGTCGATTAGAGTCGACAAAGTTAGATATCCGTAATAAGGAATGCACGACCTTTAATTTTATACACTTTGGGAGTTGTTTGTTAAAAAAAAAACACACTCCTTTGAGCGCGAGAAACTGGCGTATAGTAAAGTTTACATTATGATATTTTGAACTATAGACCAATAAGTATCATAAATAACTTCTCAAAGCCGCTCAACTGTCTCCAATCTGTTTTGACTTACTCAGGATCTCGCTGAATCTCTTGACGCGGGTGAGCAAACCGATGTAATTTACACCGACTGCTCCAAGGCCTTTGATCGACTCGATCATGGCACTCTTCTTGACAAATTAACCACCTTTGGTCTATCACAGAAATTACTTCTATTTTTTATGTCATATTTAACTAATCGCGTCCAGTTTGTTCGATGTCATGGTCATAATTCTAAGGAGTTTGTTGCCACGTCAGGCGTCCCCCAGGGGTCTCACCTGGGACCCCTACTTTTCATCATATTTCTTAATGACCTTGTCTCTATCCTAGATATCGATAGCTTGATCTATGCTGATGATGTTAAGTTATATCTCAGAATTGAGGACGACAGGGACTGCAGAAGATTGCAAGATAATTTTGAGCGGATGAATGATTGGTGTGAGAGAAATAAACTATTATTAAACGTATCTAAATGCAGTATTTTTACATTCACTAGAAGGGTACAGCCAATTAAATATGACTATATAGTATAAATGGAGAAACGTTGAGGCGATGTGACTCTGTGTGCGACCTTGGTGTGGTACTAGATTCAAGACTCTCTTTTCGCGACCATATTTCTAAGATTGTTGGAGAGGCTTTTAAACTGTTGGGATTTATTATAAGAAACGCTGGAGATTTCACGAGTTGCGACACATTTAAGTTGCTGTTTAATAGCTTTGTTAGATCACGACTAGAGAACTCCTCGGTTGTTTGGTGTCCTTTCTATCAAACGCACATTGACAGCCTTGAAAAATTCTGCCTAGGCAGAACAATATTATGGCTGTAGGGTGTTTCGACTTTCCAATGGTAGGTATGCTCGCAGCTCGCTTGTCATGCTTGCCCTGTACTGACGAGAACCAAAGAGTTCGAAACCGGTCTACAGTTAGCAGCAGTGTCGCATCATATCATTCGATATAAAAATTATTCCTTTCTTTTCCGGTAGTTTCTGCAATCTGAGTTTGTATTTTAGTACTAAGAGGGTTAGTCAAAATACGCCAAATTTTGCTATATAATTGAGCGCTCGTTGGGGCATGTAGCTCAGAGAATAGCTGTTTTAGCATAATTTAGTTAATCCATATTGTATAAGGTCTCAGCAAGCGGCTAGAGAACAAAGTTATCACATATATACATATTGATGTCATATTACCACTTGCCAAGTAGTATTCTTTTGCTATTTATTGTAAACTAGGTATTTGAAAAAGATTTCTTTAAGATATTATGATTAAAATTTACATAATGTTACGATTTAGATCAGAGTTTCCCAAAGTGTGAGTCGCGACCCCCTGGGGGGTCGTGGTGAGGTACTAGGGGAGTCGGGAATTTTCTCCAAAATAAGACAAAAACACTTTGCTAAATTAAAATACAAAAAATTAAGTTACTAGTGGGACAGATGGCAATTAAATTAGCTGCTGAATTTAATTCTTAATTTATTTAATTTAAACTTAAACAGTAAGGTGAAATAAAATTTGAGAAACGATCAGTTACTTGTAATTTGGTTAGGCTATTTTGGTTTGAGTGATGAGTAGGGGGAGATAGGGGGTGGCGAACAAATTTTTTAACAAAAACGGGTCGCGCTTTAGATAAGTTTGAAAAACACTGATTTAGACTAAACACTAATACAAGATTTAAATGCAGTAGAATAGGTATGTGTACACAGAAATTTTTTACAATAATCAAGGTTGGCAACTTAATTCTACTTTACTCTAAATTTAGTTCTGTATCACTATCACTATCTTCAACTAAACTTATTATTAAGGGTTGAACATTAGTAGTCATATACATATAAGAACTTTCCACCTTAATTACATGTATACAGTTTTTCCAACTGTCTGCAGAAATGTTACTTACTAAGATTTTTATTTATCCTACTGCAGATGTATTTAATGTAAAGGAAGTATTTTTCTTCTAATATTTGATTTTACTTGGTGCCATATTAGTTCGATTTGATTAAATAAACAATATGTTGCAAGTTTATTACAAACGTATTCCTTATTCATTTTAAAAGCCTATAAGATTTCTAAAAGATCCCATATTTTGTAAGTCTCTTCAAAATATATGTTAGGTACCATTCATCATAAAATTTAGGATTTCTGCTTTTGTAGTGTTAGAACTAAGAAACATTTTTGCTTGACGTATATGATAACTAGCACTGTCCATTATAATAACTATTTTTGGGTATATTTTTATGAAGTCGATGTTCACACACAAATCTCTTTTCAGCAAAGATTGGTACACATCTTTAATTATTTCTTTAGCATCGGGAGATATGCCCATGCCATGAGCTTGTGCTGAGTGGGAAAACGACAGAAAAAGATGCAAATTATCGCATTCTTTCGTCACAACAGTCACCCGATCATGAAATGCACTCCGAGTCGAAATAAGATCAGCGTTCATCAATTTTCTCGATGTCCGACTGTGAGGAAAATGAGCTGATCAAAAGATTCTCCACCTTTCTAATGGCGAAAACCACAAGAGGGTCGATTCTTACAACCATTTTTGACTAGGAAAAAGTTTCCGAGTTTTCATCGACTGTTTGCGATTATTGGCCAGCAATCCAAGAAATCGGAGATCTCGACACTCCAGCCGAAGGTGCAAAAAGTCTCATAAACTACTACGACCAGTCACATGTGGGATCTTGCAGAAACTGTTGTATTCAACACTGATCACTTCACCTCATTACCGTTGAAAAAGTGATTTCTCATTATAATCAAATCAGATCAAACCACCGACTGTCAACTTCAGATGAGACCATAAATTCGAGAATGTTTGTGGCGCTGAATTGAGTAGGTACAGCTGTACATGACCCCAGGCTAGCTGTAGCAGAGTTTTTTCGCAAGAAGGAGAGGCGTTACCGAGAACCGGCTTTTACCTTGTACTCGGAAAGAGATTTTGTTCGAAAGTTTTTTCAAAAAGATGACAGTTTGTGATTTCATTTCAACATTTGTTCCACAGACGGGTCGTGATCAAAGACTGACTTATACCAAAACATCTAAACGTTTGCAATAAAAAAAAAGTGATTTCAAAAATAGTTCTTTGTCATTCTACTTGTTATACAGGGTATTTTAATATTATACCGACAAATTGAAACAGGTGATTCCTTGACAAAAAATAATGAAAAAAGTTCCTATTAATGGAGTGCAAGAAATAAAAAAGGTAAATTATAAACCAAAAAAGTTGTTTTTATATGAAAATATAGTAAGCGTCGTATCAAAAAAAAGTTGGGGGGGTCGCGTCGCAATGGTCGTGACACCCAAAAAAATAACACCCAGTGGATAGTTTTAAATGACAATAGGTTAATTCTTTACATACTTTAATACGTAACAAAAGTACAGAATTTGAATAAATAATCTTTAAGCACGCATAAAATAAATACGAAAAACCGAAAAAAAATTAAAAGTTTAACATCTTGTATCTTACAAACGAGGGGTCTCTGGATTAATCGGAACTTTGTTCATTATTTTTTTTTCAATGAAACACCTGTTTCAATTTGTCGGTATAATATTGAAACACCCTGTATATTGGCCCATGAATTCTTAATTGTATGCTGACAAAAATCATCAAACACGTAAAATTTTTATCAAACGGAAGTCGTGCGTATGATTTTTTCTATAAATATAAATTCCTCAATAATAGTATATTCGATAAACTTTTACTTATTCGTTCATTAATTTTGCTAATTTGCACAAAAATGCTTCATTCGAATTAACAAGTTGAATATTCTTCGACATCTTGGGAGAATTATGTATGTTGAGAAAATTTCTGACATGATTTAAGGTGAATGTTGACCATGCATTTCTGAAAATCTTTTGTGACCAGATTATGGTTACTACGTGGCCACGGCAGATTACCTCGTATTACTTAAAAGATGTCCTGGCCCATGAACGCGTTCGTCAGAGGGATAATTAGCGTTTGCTGGCAGTCAAACGATCAACGGTATAATGTAAACTTTACTATACCACGTTGATTGGGATGGTAAACAGCGCGATAATCTGCCATGACCAAATTTTAATTTGGAAGATTTTATATCAAATCGCAATCGCATAACCTCGCCGCTCCTACTATTAAGAAAGCATTTGAGAAAACGGAGGACGATTTGGCACCAGCGCACATTTTTTACGAAGAAGCTTCGAAAAATAGAAAATCGAGATGGAAAGGTGAAAGATGTTGAGCGAGGGTAATAAATTATAAAGTATGATTAAGTGGTGAACGGCGGTTTACCGAAAAAGGTTTTCATTTTTATCGTCTTTTAACAGATTTTGCTTTTGAGTTTTTGCTTTTCAGTGTGTGTGACGTACTAGACGAACGCGTGTATTGTTATCTCGCGCCTTATCAGAAAAAGGGGACACTCACCGACGCAAAAGGGCATCAGCATCATTTATTTGTATGGAAATCGAGAAAAACGTATGACTTTTTGGCCATTTAACCATATTTAAAGGATTGTTTCATCGAGAATAAATATTACAGAAATACGAAAGAGTTAGATAGAAAAAGAAGGAAATAAAATTTTGTGGTGGTCAGATATTTGTAAACTCAGGCCCATACAGTAAAAACTGTAGAAGATGGAGAAACGGCTAAATGGGAAAAGTTTTATAGTCCATCTTTAAATGGCGCAAAGGAATAACTGCTCATTAAATATGCAAAAGGCATTTATCGGGGTATGAAGAACAATTTAAACACCATCCCTTAAAGTCTATTGTATTTAAATTTAAGGATCCAAATAATGAGCATTCTTTAGATAGGTCCACCCTGAATTTATCGCAAGCTACTGTTATATTTGAAGATTTTCGGTTGTTATTGGGAAAATTCCTTAGTCAGGAGCGTGTATTGGGGAACTTTTTAAATTAAAAATTTTAATCATGCCTATTCTCCTAAAATTGTATTATATTATATTCGTAGGTATTTATACAATATGAAAACATTTAAAAAATCGTATTAACTAATAATCAACAATGGGTGTTACTATTTTACATAATATAATTACAAAAACAAGTTATGATGTAGAATCTTACAAACAAAGCATTTTAAAAATCGAATAATACTTTGTCGTTATGGCTTAATCATAGTCCGATTCGGAAGATGAACTTTTATTAACATTGTTTATAATAAGCGGTTCAACTATTTCTTCGATTATTATATCTACCTGCCACATTTTGGCTTCTTCTTCTATCACATGATCGATACACTTTTTACACTTTTCCGCACTGATTTTACCCATAGCTTCATTAAAGAGTCTTCTTAAATCCACCATTTTATAAGTCCTCTTTTCCAGATGGCGGTCTTAATCCTGTGGACAATCCTTCCAAAAAAGCTTGCTTTGAACTTTTATTATTTTCATCCTGCCAAAATTTAGTCGCAGTGTGGCCTTAATTGAGTCATGTTTCGTCTAGGTGAAATATTTTTTTGTTTTCTTCTCTGGCTTTTCGGATACTTAAGTAATTTCTTCTCCAACAGACGATATCGCTTCGGTCTATTAAAATCGATTGCCTATTATGTTTTCTCCATTATTTTTAAATAATTTTTAAAGCGTATTTCTACACATAAAAGGGTAGTCCTGGTTAGTGATGCCGCCGAGACGAGAAATTCTCGTGTCTCGTCTCGTCTCGTCTCATCTCGACGAGACGAGAGTGAAATTTTTTTCTCGAGAGAAGTCACGAGACGAGACGAGAAAAGAGTTTCTCGTCGAGAAATTTCTCGTTTTTTCTCGAATTTTCTCGTTTGTTAGAACACTGAATTTTAGGTATCTTCTAATATATAGACAGAAAAATAATGTGTTTAACGTTCTCACTCTATCGTATTGTGAAGGCATTTACCTTAAAAGAGATATTCAAGAGAACAGAATCAAATTGTCTAGCCTCTTTCTTCTGTCTATGGTTAGTAGTTGACATTTTTAAATAATTAACCAAATCTGAAAGAAAGCATTTTCGATTGAAAACGTTGTAGCGGCGGTGATCTTAAACCAATTACAGTTTACATTGTATAACTCATATGTAAAAGAAGGACACAATACTTATCTAATGTTACCGCGATTTAGTCCGAATATTTCATAAACTATGAGAGATTGATATGTCAAATAGAGCATTTTCGGAAATACTTCTTTAAGTTCTTTCTCTTGCACTTTCTATTAATGTAATAAAAAAATTAAGGTTTTTCCCTGGATGACATTCTGGGCTGATCCCTTTATTTAGTCGAATATTTTCCAAACTATTGCAGTTAATTATGCCCCGAATTATGCCAAAAAATAAATAATAAAAGAAGGGTAGTTCCATTATGAATCAATTATTATTATTATAAATCGTTCTCCATTCTGTATCTTTTACCACCCCGTATATTTTGGACTGAAAATACCTCGGTGCCAAGCCTATTACATTACGTGAATTATGTCTTATGGCCGCTTGCAATATTTTGTTGATCTAAGAAAAATAGTTTCTAAGTCACATGCCTAACAAACCGACTTATATTAAACCCTTCTGCGAGACGACCAGATACTTTTAAATGTTTACCCCCTTTAAGATTCGTATAAAAAAATATTTTTTATGATTCGCTACTCAAAAACGAGACGAGACGAGACGAGACGAGACAATTGCACTCTCGAGCGAGAAAAACGCGTTTCTCGTCGAGACAAGATAAAAAAAAAATTCTCGCCTCACGAGACGAGACGAGAATGGGCCAATTCTCGTCTCGTCTCGTCTCGCGGCATCACTAGTCCTGGTCTTCTGGGATTGAGGACAAAATTTTGTCTAGCGTGGGAATTTCTCTTTTTAAAGAGAAACTATGAATATATTTACCAATAAGTTACATCGTTGTAAAGCTGACATCAATAGCTACTTTTTAAATACAATATAGCGTCCATAAGAAAAAAATGAACCTGATGATAGTATAAAATAACTGAAACGTTGTGTTCAAAACCCAATTGCAGAACTGAAATCTATTAAAAAGTTACTTTCTTACAGATTGCCAAAATAGTAAAAAATAAAAAAGCATATTTTCGAAAATGCAACTTTTTGGTTTTTTAAAAATATCTCGAAAACAAAAAAGATAGAATCGCGTACTAAGCGGCTTTCAGTTGCAAATATATTCGTCTAAAAATTTTCCATTTAACCGTTTCTCTATTGACTATACAAGCAATAAAAATGTAATTTTCAACAATCATGCCTATATTCTTTAAAGAACAATAAATAGTAAATTTACTTTCAGAACTGTACGATGTGGGAGGTTTCTTGAAAACCGTGAAAAATCACATTTCCACGAGGTCTGTATAAGTGGTTTGTATATAGGTAACCTTAATTCTGATAATTCAGCTTTCCACTAAATTTAATATTATGTATAGATTTACTGTAAAAGGAAATTGTTCCGCCGAAATAGGTCACATATTATTACGGTAACTTTTAAGTCTTAAACACTGGATAATATTATTTAATAAAGTTTGGGGTGGTTTTTAACTGTTAAGTGAAAACTATTACCTTAAAATGCACGAAAATTCAGAAATATTTGACTCAAATTTTATGACGCCAATAGAGAGGTTGGGGGACATATTTTAAAACATTTTTTGACAAATTTCAAATGTCGAATAGAAAGGTATTCATATTTTTCGATAACTCGATTATCCACCAACAACTACGTAAGTAAGCAAAAAATTGTTAAATTTACTCTACTGGTTGCCAAGTTACGAATTTTTGAATAAACAAAATAATAATAATAATTATAAACAATCTTTATTTCAAAAGTATGTTACATAAAGATACAACATAAAACGAAATAACGTCAGCAAAAAGAAATAAATATCCAAAACAAACTATTCCTAATTTTACAAATTTCTGACAGATTCAAAATATTCAATAACATTGTAAGGCTCTATCGTTACCAGCAATTCAAATATTTTCTGTTTAAACTTATTAATATTATCAATTGCCTTTATAAATGCTGGCAAATAATTAAAGAACTTTACACAGTTATAGTATGCTCCTTTTCCAGTAATTGTTAATCTATGCCTAGGATAATTGTATAGTTCGTATGTCTAGATGGATATATGATTTGTGGAGCACTATTTCTAAATAAGTCTCTATTTTTGTAAAAAAATATTATACATTCTGTACAGCAGTTACAGTTAACAATTTGTTTTCCCTGAATTTACCTCGACATGATTCTCTAAATTTTAGCCCTAATATAATTCTTAATGCCCTTTTTTGACACACAAATAATTTTTCTACGCCCTTGCTATTCCCATACTGAACTATACAATATCGGATGTGAACCTCAAAATTCGAATGATATATATGACCTTCTTAGTTTGAAAATCTGTGTATCTTGCCAAGACACGAAGACTGTAACAAACTGCATTCAATTTTTGTTTAATGTAATTGATGTGGTGCTCCCAAGACAAAACATCATCCAAAATAACCCGTAGGAATTTTGCTTTATTAGTTAAACTTAACGAGTTGCTGCCAAATTCTATTATTTGTGGTTCTTCCACCCGAGACCTATTTGTTTCAAATATTAATGTGCTGGTTTTATTATTCTTTAATATTAATTTGTTTTTTGCAAACCAATCATTTGCACCCATCATAATATTTTTAGTTTTTTCTTCAACAAGCACTCACCAATATACATATTTGTATCATCTGCATAATTCGTTATTTTACACCAATCATTATAACTTTTAGATATTTCTGTTATGTTGTTCATATATATAACAAAAAGAATTGGTCCCAAAACACTACCCTGCGGTACTCAATATTGACTGAGACTTCATTTGATAAACATTTCTGATTGTCCTGTTTTATTAACACTTGTTTCTTTCTAAATAAGTAAGATTTAATTAGATCTAGGGCTGTTTCTCTGATACCGTAGGAATCTAACTTCTTAAACAATATGTTATAATTCAATGTGTCGTAAGCCTTTGATAAATCCAAAAAGAGCCCTAGGGGGATTTCTCCCTTTTCCAAGGAATCTAGTATATAATGGATAAATTGAAATACTGCAGTTTGTGTTGACTTTCCCTTTATATACCCATGTTGTTTATTTGACACCAAAAATTCAAGCAAACGTTCAGATATCACACTTTCAAACACTTTAGAAAATTATAACTATTAAAACTACACAGTTGAAACTAGGATTATTACATCAGGAAACTGATTAGGTAATGTTTATCAAAACTATTAATTATCGTGGTATCATAGGATACTACTTTTGACTTTGACAAAGTAGTAATCTGATTCGAAGAAATTGTTTGAGTTTGATATTATGTAGTTTTTTATTCAGTGCAATTATGGAACAATCATACGACATTGAAATAGGCATGGACGATGGGGGAAAGTATTAAAAGGAACTACCGAGAAGCTGCGGCATTGTGGGCTATTTATAGGTTTCCCGCCATTTAAAAATTTCATATGGCATTTAAGCGATTAGAAGATCAAGGACGCAGTACCGGAAACCTTTGAAATAAGAACGGAGTTCGAAGACAAACAAAAACCAATGACGATATGGCCGTTGGAGTTTTCGGTGTAGTAGCTGTAAATGCTCATGTCGGTTTAAGGAAACTTGCTCATAATTCAGGAAAGTGCCAAAAATCGGTACTGGCTATTTTACATAAAATATGCACAATTTTCACCCTTACCATATGACCAAGATCTTTAAGTATGATCACATTTTGCAATTCACGAAAACAATGTATTTTGTACTGAGGGAATCAATTTTGCCTTTAACAATTAAAGGTCAAGCAGCACAATTAACACTACTGGGCACCTCAAAATCCTCACTGGATGAGAATTATGCCGAATCAACACCCTTGGTCGGTTAATACCTGGTGCGATATAGTCGTAAATAGAGTCATTGGACCATATTTTTTGGACCGTCACCTAAATGGTGTCAAATCGTGTTCAGCATTTGTATTTTCCGAGGTATTTTCTGGCAATTTAAACATTAGATTAATTTCATTATGCCTGCGACATTCTCTCATCGTGAATATGCTGATATGATATTCATTTATGGCTTCTGAACGGGAGCTCAAGTCTTGCAGTCGCCGAGTTCAAGCGTCGATTTCCGAATCGGAGAGTACCAGATAGAAGGGATTTTCAACGAGTTTTTACTACTGCTGGAGAATCTGGTATGTTTCCAAGTGCGAGAATTGTATCTGAACGGAAATCGGGACTTGATGTTCAACTAGAAGAGGCTATCCTTAACGCCGTCAAAAATGATCCAAGCTTAAGTACAAGGCGAATTGCTGATTACTTATCAAATTACACAATCGTCTGCTTGGAGGAATCTTCACATTAATTGTTTATATCCATATCACTTACAACGAGTTCAACATTTGCAAGATGGTGATTTTGCGTTAAGGATGCAATTCTGCAATTGGATTGATGCAAATCGAAGACTGTATAAGTATGTTCTGTTTACTGATAAAGCACAGTTCACTTGCGATGGTATTAATAATCTTCACAATAAACACCGATGGTCCTATGAAAATCCTCACGCTACTGTAGGACATAATTTTTAACATAAATTCAGCATTAATGTGTGGTGTGGTATGTTAAATAGTCAATTAATTGGTCCATTCATAATCGACGGTACAGGTGCAGAATCATTTGCAAAACCTATTAGAAGATGTTCCACTTACTGTACGACAGGACATGTATTTACAACATGAAGCAAGCCCTGCACATTACTGTTTACAAGTACAGGGTCATTCCTCATATATCGACACCCCATCTACAGCAGTTATTTGGCGGGTTGCAAAAAAATTCTAGAGGCAAAAGATTTATGTTTAACTCTATATTTTTAGAATTCACTATCAGAAAAGACAATGGCACATCGGAAATGTAATATTTCTGCATAACTATCATTTTTTTAAATGGAACACCCTGTATATTATTCGATATTTGGGTAGAGCTTTTTTTTCTGATTTCAAAAATATATAGTTTGTCTATGTTTGGTTAAGAGGTTTTTGAGATATTGGGACTAAAAATAAAATAAATAGGGAAGTAGGAAAACCGAATTTATTGATAAATAACGTATTTACAACTGCTCAATATGACCTCCATTTCTATTGATGCACTCTCTATAATCTTCTTCTATTTTATTTATAGCATTAACGATAAACTGACTCTGATTTTCATTTGTATCATTAATGTAAAGCAGAAGTCTTTCTCGCATTTCTTCAATATTTTCACTACGATGTTCATAAACTTTATTTTTTAAAAATCTCCACAAAAATGAATCAAGGGGCGTCAAATCTGGGCTGTTTGGAGGCCATTGAATGGGTCCATTACGGCCAATCTATGTTTCATACTTTTCATTTAAATAGTTCACTACAGGCAAAACGTTGTGTGGTGGGGCTCCATCCTGATGCCAGATAAGTTCTTGGTATTGCCGTAATGGTAAGTTTTCAATAAAATTTTCAACTTCATTTGTCAATATATTAAGGTATCTTTCGCCAGTCAAGTTCCCATCATATATAATTGGGCCGATAATTTTATTATTTAAGATGCCACACCACACATGTAATGATTTTCGGCCTTGAAATTGTATTTCTCTGAATGCATGGGGGTTCTCGGTAGCCCAAAACCGAACGTTTTTTCGATTATAAACGCCTGAAGTAGTGAAGGTGCTTTCATCAGACCACAAAATTTTCCTAAAAAGCATGTTGTCTTCCTCTTTCCGTTGTAACATTTCCTGACAAAACATCATACGGCTATTTTTCTGAGCCTCTGTTAACTTCTGCACAGGCAATATTTTATATGGATGATAACCATTTTTTTTTAATGTCGTTAGAATTTTTTTTGCAGATTTTCCGAAATAATTTTTTGCGTCTTCTGCCGATCTATGTGGGTTTTCTAAAAACAAATATTCTTATTTCTAGACTTGTAATGTAACAACAAACTATCAATCTTACCTACAAAATACAACAAAATGTTTAATTCTTCCTCTTCATTACCATTCACTGTTCGCTTCTTCCTTTTAAGATCTTTTCGTTCCCTGAATCCCCTTTCAATGGTTTTAAAAGTACTTCGCGCTGGTACTGCTCTTAGCGGAAATATTTGCCTATGTTCTGCTCTCGCTGCTGATGCGTTATTATTATTTTTGTAAAATAAACTAAGAATATCACATTTTTCCTCAACCGTGTAAGGCATTTTGACAATGACATGAATGAAAATATTGACAAGCAACAATAAATTCACTTGTTTTTAAAATCTAGACGACGCGACACGGCAATGAATTATGATTCATGGCCAACTATCGTTTTTTTTTATTCAATAACGTTTTAAAGACTTTAGGGCCCAATATCTCAAAAACCTCTTAACCAAACATAGGCAAACTATATATTTTTGAAATCAGAAAAAAAAGCTCTACCCAAATATCGAATAATATACAGGGTGTTCCATTTAAAAAAATGATAGTTATGCAGAAATATTACATTTCCGATGTGCCATTGTTTTTTCTGATAGTGAATTCTAAAAATATAGAGTTAAACACAAATATTTTGCCTTTAGAATTTTTTTGCAACCCGTCAAATAACTGCTGTAGATGGGGTGTCGATATATGAGGAATGACCCTGTACAAAATTTTTTAAACAATAACTTTCCAAACCGGTGGATTGGTCGAGGTGGTCCGCATAATTGGCCAGCTAGATCGTGAGACTTTAATCCTCTGGATTATTGGCTTTGGGGGTGGTATACATTATTGGTATATTCAAGTAAAGTAAACACTAGAGATGCATTACTCGATCGAATAATAAATGCAGCAGCAACTATAAGAAACATACCCGCATCCATTCATAGAGCGACCCGAGCTATTCATCAGAGAACTGACTTGTCTTTAGAAGAAAACGGTGGAATTTTTGAAAACTATAAATCTATAGCCTACTTGTTGTAAATAATTTAATAAAAATTTTAATTTGAATATCGTTTACCCCTGTATTTCGGTAACGGCCGGAAACAGGACCCATGTTTATAGGAACTTTTATGTTTATTTTGGGTCCCCGGAATACGTGCCTAAAATATTGACATTTCCTCCTGAATCACCCTGTATATAAGTGTTCTAATTTTGTTTATTCAAAAATTCGTAACTAAGCAACCCCTACAGTAAATGTAAAAATTTTCTGCTTACTTACGTAGTTGTTGACGAAGAATTAGGTAAACTATCAAAGAAAAAACTCTTCGTAAAATTCTTAAAAATTAGATATAGCTCAGATACATAGCTCAATAAACCACAAGTAATAATAAAATTACGATACTGTCAAATGTTACTAGACGATATTATTTATTTTTCGTCCATTTTTAATTGGTTTTAATGAATTTTGACTCACATGTAAGAGACTAAATGCAGTGTTCCCAAGTTTTAAGTTGTAAAGATAGAGTGTGCAAATTTTGGAAATAATTTAGTGTGTATTAAGTACTGACGAGTAAGTATCGGATATCAGTCTGAATATTATAAAAACATTTTTTTCTCCCAACAATTTATTAACTAAACATAAAATTTCTTTATCAACTCTCAATTTTAACTTCTAAATAACTAAACAAAAAAACAGATCTTAAATGTTGATCACCAAATTTCAAATACCTTCTTGACTACCTAATTAGCATTCATTTTGTACTAAAATTGAAATAAAAAATAAATATTCCTCAAACTGAACTTTCGATGCTTTCTTTTCAGATAGCACTGAAGATGGCGAAAGCCGAAAGCGCTCTGCTACGATTGTAACAAATTCTTTTTTGAATAAATTATGCACGCAATACACCACTAAATTATTTCACTTACCTATATTATTTATTAGTTTCAACATTTTTTATATTATCAAAGAAAAAATAATGATAGTAATAATTATCAGCTTATCACATTTACACAGGGTAGTGCATGGGCTGGCTCCACTATTTATTTTAGACTAACATCTAAACTTTTTAAATAATGCGATAAACCAAAGTCACTATTTATAAAATTTTAATGTAGCCTATCCAAAGTTATTCAACGAATGTTATCTTGTACGTTCCTAAAACAAATGAAACTGACCTGAATTATTTTAATGAACATACCAGCAAATATTTTGATTACTTTTGTCAGTGACAACTTCAAACAAAGTTTGACCAATTTCTCAACAATACGTAATCTGTGTTCGCAACTGTTCACTACTTTGTTATGAGCTATTCTATACGCCTGAAAAGATAACCATAGTTAGGTGAGCCTTCGGGTGAGCCGAAAAGTATCCAAATATTTGCGGTAGCACTGGACATTTCCAAGGCCTTTGACCAAGTTTGGCATGAGGGGCTCCTAACTAAAGTGAGAGCATATGGAATGCGGGTTCAATTTTGTTCGTGGCTGGCAAGCTTTCTTAAAGACCGTTCTCTGCGAGTGGCGATGGACGGATTTCTTTCAGACTCATTTAACATCAACGCCGGAGTTCCTCAAGGATTTATATTGTCGCCCACCCTCTTTTTACTATACATTAAGGATTTTTTGGAAATAAATAAAAATTTTAGATATAGCTTCGCTGATGGCAGCACACTTGTTTCATCTTTTACTTTGGATGCTCGGACATCGGCTGCCAATGCACATCTCTATAGGCAGCAAGAGGTCTCACATTTCAACAAAGAACCGGATATATATTCATGGCCGGACACTCGATGCCCTTGCACTTCATTAATTCATTTATTGGGCGTCAATTTGGACAGTCATGTCTTGGCAGCCTCGCAGAAACTTGGAATACTTTTCCGAACTAAGAACCTCTATACACCCAACAACTTTTGATGCTCTATAAAGCCCAAACTCGACCATCGCTGGGGTACTGTTCGCATATTTGGGGCTTTGCTCCTAAACATACCCTGAGATTGCTAGATTCCATTTAAAGAAGAGCCATTCACTTGATCGGTGACCATGATCTGACAAACAACCTGGAAAGCCTTAAACATCGAAGGCAGGTTGGCTACTTGAGTCTATTTTACAAATATTTTCATGGCAAGTGCTCAACTGAGGTTGCCCGCTTGATTCCACCAAGAGCGGTGCATGGTAGAAATACACGACGAGCCACTGCAGCCCACCCGTACGTGGTTCAGCTTAGTGTCCCTCGAACGACACTGTTTAAAAATTCTTTGATCTGGAGAACGTCATCACTCTGGAACGACCGCCCTGAGGCCGTGTTCCCCAATGAGTATAATCTCCAAAGATTCAAGACCAACGTGAATCGTTTCCTGCGCACACGCACTAGCAGAGCCTTATCATAACATCGACCATAACCAAAACCACTCAAACATTGGAAAGTAAGTGGTGGAACTCCTCTTATCAAATGTTTTGCGAAACAGAGGACGAAGGCCATAATCCTGCTAATTTTGCTGCATGTAGAAGTAAATAAGAGAATTATAAGTACTGGGCATATTGGAGAGGAAGTGGGGAAACATCATACAACTGTTTTGCAACTCTTACACTGCACTGTTCTGGATTCCCCTCCTTCCAATGTTTGGCCACGCGTAGCACATAAATATGTTAAACAATGTCTGAACGACGAACTTATAAATACCAAATAGACCTCATGAACTAAGAGATGGGGACATAAATCAAAGGGTGCATTTTTGTTTTGAATTAATGGATTGGGCAAATCATGACGGGAAAGTTTTGCAGGAAAATTGTTTTAACGACTGAATGAATTTAGTTTATTCTATTAAAACAAGAACCCAAATAATCAACGAGTATGCTTGTATTTTGTATCATATTATTGAAGAGAAGAAATAATGCAGTTTAACTAAATTTTTAGTTTAAACTAAATCGGCAGTTGCACTCTCATAGAAAAACTCACAATAGATATTATTTATGTTATAAGGATCATAATAACGATCATTATGGTACTAGCCGTGAGTATTATTGGACGAGGCGTCAGCCGAATCTAATAACACGGCGTGTACCATAATGATTGTTTATGATCCGAATTTCATACAATATTTTATATTCCGACGATTTTTGTGTTTTTTTTTGATGAATTTTAAGTTTTCGTCAGTAAACTAATAGCTTTATTTTAATAAAACCAGGTAACTATAGAAATATTTGTTTGTATTGTCATTGTCAGAATTGAATTTTTAATTTTAACGTTTATATATAATATAATATGGATAAATTGCCATCCGAAATCGAAGAATTGGCCAATAAAGCAGTTGTTGGTTTGTTGCCCGAAAAGTCTAAAGGCATATATGAAAAAACTTATGCCAACTAGAAAACTTGGTGTTCCCAGAAAAAGGTTGTCAATATTGTACACGAAAAGGTACTTTTGGCATATTTCAAGGAAAAATCAATGAAGAAAAAGTCTTCGAGTGTATGGAGTTATTACTCTATGTTAAGGAGTACACTATTAGGTACTTAAGAAAAACGTCGACATAAGTAAGTTCAATCAATTGATAGCTTTTTTAAAACGAAACTCTGATTCTTACACACCCAAAAAAATCCAGGATTTTGACTAAAGAAAATATTGCAAAGTTTTTACAAGAGGCAGACAACGAAACATACTTGCTATTAAAAGTGTCAATGATAATAGGTATAAGTGGAGCATGTCGAAGAGTTGAGTTAAAAAACTTAAGGATAGAAGATGTACACGATGAGGGGGTTGTTTTCGAATTTTCATACCTAGTACAAAAACCAACGTTCCCCGAGAATTTTACGTATAGCCTGGCGATGTCGAAGGAATAAATATGGTGCAGCTTGTTCGGACCTATGTAGCAATGAGACCCCCCGATGCCGAAGTTTCTCGTTTTTTTCTATCATTTAGAAACAACAAATGTACAAAGCAACCAGTGGGTATCCATACTTTCGGAAATATGTGCAAAACGATCACTGATTTTTTAAAGTTACCCCATTCCGCCGAATACACAGGTCACTGTTTTAGGAGGTCTTCAGCTTCACTGCTGGCTGATTAAGGAGTCGATCTTCACACTATTAAACGCCATGGTGGCTGGAAAAGTGACACAGTTGCTGAAGGATATATAGAGAACTCTTGCGACAACAAGAAAATAATTTCAGCAGCCATTCTCGGGAAGATATCATCATCGAGTATTTCATCGACTGTCGTTCCCTCAGAAGAAACAGAAACCATAGAAATTAAAAATCACAACAATGCAATAATTTCAACTCCTATATGTCCAACATCAATTTAACGAATTGTAATAATGTTACTTTTAATTTTAATCATTAAATTTTGTTCCATTTTGTTTTAAAATATATTATATCACTGCATTGGTAGACTAGCAAGGCTTTTAATTGGGTCGCAACCTGGGCAATTCGGACATTTTTGGATAGAGCGAGAATCGACTCTCGATAATCAGGCCTTATTAAATATATCCACGAAAATAATTCTAAACAAGTAAAAGTAGATGAGGATTTAAAGACCGATGATTGAAAGAGCATTACAGCAGGGACGCAGGAAAGCACAATCTCTCCGAAACTCTTCACTTCACCCTATAGTCTTTAAAAACTTAGAATTGGCAACATCACAACAAAGCAAATCGGACTTGAAATGAACCTGACAAGAAAAATAGTTATGAGTTCAGAAGATAATCAGCTACATGATAGAAAACGTTTCTGAATAGGTACATCTTGAGCGAGATATTGACCATAAAAGTTCGTCAAATCAAATAAAAGCAAATGTGTTTATTTAGACATAACAGCGATACAAAATAAATAAAATAACAGTAATACAATAATTCCAATACACACTAAGAGAAAAGGACAGAGAGAAAAACAAATATAAATAAAAATAAATAGGTAAATAGACTATTCGAACGAAAAAACAATACTCATAAAATTGCAGGTACCATCAACAAATCCGATTATGGTTAAAAAAGTCTTTAAACTCTTGCAGGCTATAAAATATATTATCCTTCAAGATTCTCTTTAGTTTTCTCTTAAACAGATTTATGCTTTGATTTTTTAATTCTGTATATTAGTTGCATTCATTGGTAAAAAAGGCTGTTAAAAATTTAGTCGAACCCGGAAAATTAGGCCTTAGCAGATCTTTTCGGACACTATATGTATGAACATCGGAAGCAGATGTAAATTTTCGTTTGTTCTTGTATATAGACATCAAAGTTCGGTAAACATAACATGATGGAAGTGTCATTATCCTATTCCTCTTAAAAACATCACGACAAGATTCCTGTGGATGCATTCTATTCATTATCCTTAGGCTCTTTTTCTGAGTTCTAAAAATCCCAGCACTACGACTCTGATTGCATCAAACCAATCTACAAGCTCTTTAATAGTTTGTTTTGTTTTATCCTCCAACGTGTCAAGTTTTTTGTCACTTACAATACATGTGATATCATCAGCATACATAACTATTTTATTTGATACGTGATTTGGGAGGTCGTTAATAAACAGGTTAAATAGCAGAGGACCCAGAACAGAGCCCTGGGGTACTCCCGCCGACGATATTTTTTCCTCAGAGTCAAATGTGTTCATGCTATCCCTGACATTAACAAACATGGTTCTGTTACGCAAGTAAGATTCAAACCATGATAGCATTCTACCTCTCACACCATAATTCGACATTTTCTTTAGCAAGATTTTGTGAACTATCATATCAAATTTTTTGGTTAGGTCACATGCAATCATAGCAGTAGTTTCCCTCATTTCGTTGCCGATAAATTTCACACAAAATATCGGACAGGGCACTCTCTGTTGATAGGGCCTCTCTAAATCCTTGTTGACATGATGTCAGAACCCTATATCTGTTTAGAAATTGTATAGTCCTATTATAAACTGCATTTTCTATGACCTTGGTAAGCACAGACGCGAGAGCAATAGGACGATAATTGGAAAATTACCTCTTGTAGTCCTTTATTTTTGAAAATTGATATTACTTTCATCAGCAGCTAGAAGAACCAGAGTTCGGAAATTTCAGGAAAATAAACTTTTATGAATTATTATAGGTACGAGTATTGTGCATTTCCTATGAACTTGAGACAATGTCGATTACTCGCAAATTGTTCAACCAACTGCAAACAGTGCAAACCACAGAAAAGGCAATATAAAGAACCTAAGGACAAAGTTCTTAACGAAATATTGTGAGGAAACAGGCAAACCCTTAGGGGTGATGGGTTGGTCACAAATAGCAAGGTAAGACACTAACAGTTTGGCGTCCAAGAAAGACTAAACGAAGCGTTGGTCAATCAAGAATCGATGGATGATACCCAAACTGCTGCAATTACAAGGGCAAGAAAAGATTTGGAAGAGACCAGGAGTGGATAGGCGGAGAAGACGATAAAGGCGCGTAGATTTAGATTATCCTACATCGTCCAAGTTCTAATCTAAAAAATCGCTGTTTCCCCACTTTTAAATTAGGATTGCCTGAAGCAATATCGTGACAATTGACAATGACAACTTTTGACCATTAAACTGGTGTAAACAATAGGTACATAATGTAGATAATCCTCCATATCTTTTAGTTTATTGAAGGACTTTTTTAAGGCACCGTAACAGTCCGCAGTGTTATAGTATAACAACATTATTGGCAAGTAAGTGTCTGACGTAAAAATTCGCAATGGCGACGGCTCTCCTCGTCTCTCTCTTATTTTCTCGCGATTTAACCAGAACGCGTGACGTAGACGGAGCGCGTCACAGTATTCATAGAAGGCATCGCGTTGCCGCATCGATGATAATATTCGTAAAAACAAAGAAAAGTATTTTGTTGTATTTGTTTACTTACACATTTAACAAAATTATGATGGATAGTTTTAGCTTGTATAACAGCGTATGAACTGATAGTATTAACGACACAAAATTCAGACATATTATAGGTAAGTTCCCTAGTAAGTATATCCGGAATGTTTCATGATCGAAAGTAAGTAACACAAGTAGGTAAGTATCTAAGCTTGATAATTCACCTCACTTTTATTGAACCAATCAAAACGCTCATTTTCATAGCAACCACCTTGGTAACGGTCGTCTTACCCGATAAGACTACCGCTAGCTCGAAAAGACGCTTTCGAAAAGACGCTTGTAGCTTCTTTACTTAAATAAAAAATTAGTAACACCTCTAACTTGTATATTTACCTTTATCAGACGGCCTTCATTTTTATGTTCAGTAAATTATCCAATAAAATACACCTCTAGAGGCGGTTTCTTATCTTCATACCTTCGTTTTTCACTCGAAACTCGATTTTCCAAGAAAATTTTCACTCAATGTAATTTTTACTTATAATCAAAGATAAGACCCTCGAGCTAAAGCTCTCGGGATCATATCAGATTATAAGTAAAAATTACATTTTGTAAAAATTTGTCAGAAAATCGATTTCTTGTTAAAAACATCGGTATTACCGATAAGACGCCTCCTCTATCGGTATATTACCGTTGAAAATCCAACGACTTTATCATACTATGAAAGAAGAAAAAGAAAGAAACAAGTATTCCTACATATACAGGGTGTTATTTATAATATTTAATAAGTGTCCGATATTTTACAGGACGATTTCTCAGTTATTTATAAGGTGAAGAGTTCATATAAGCATGGGTCCGCAACTCCGCAAGCCCTTCATTTTTGAGCTACAGGGTGTTAAATATTTATTTTTATTTTTGTTTTTCGTAAATAATTTTTGAAATAATTTCTATATTTGGACTAAAATTGGTATCTAAGGGTAGTTTTTTGAAATGCGATATTTGAATTTGATGTCAGTATGGCTCCCACTTGTAGAGGGCGCCACCTACGTATCTTTTTACTCTTTTGAGGAGGCATAACTTTTTTATACGTGATTGTATTACATTTTTAAGCAAATAAATGGATTTCTTCATCATTTTTACATGAAAAAGGCATACTTGGTAGAAGTCGCTGCAAACAATCGTTCTCGAGAAAAAGAATAATAAAGAAATAAATGGCATTTATTTGCATATCGGCTATGCCCATATCAGAGTTTAATAAAATAGCAATTATCTCCTAAACAAAGCCGAAATCAAAAAATTATGAAAATGTACTTTGCATTAGCCAATAAGGCGTCTACATACATAACAAAGTTATCAAAAGAGGAAACGGCAGTGGCGTACATATCTTTTGTTCCTGTTAAAAATTGTAACACCCTGTATCTCAAAGATGAAGGGTTTGCAGACTCATGCTTATATGAACTTTCACCTTATAAATAACCGAGGAATCGTCCTGTGAAATATCGGACACTTATTAAATAACACCCTGTATAGGCACAGCAAACATTGTTAAACCCTTAAAGAAAGTTCTCCAAATGACATTTTGTCGGATTAGATGGAGAGAAAACATTTAAGTAGCGTTGCAGAAAAATTCAATAGCAACTTTTACTTTTCCAGACTATTTTTATGCACCTATTTTCGCTGCTCTATTTTTAGGTAACCAGGCCGTGTAAAAATAAGACACCCCCAACAAATTTGAACCATTCAATATTTAGGAAATGGGCTATAAATAAGGGGGAAATGGTTTACCCCGGAAAGTAACCAAGAGAACGTTGCCCCTGGAATTAGATACGCAGATACAGTGACAATATATATATAGCTAAAAAAAATACTTGGGTACTACAATAATTATTAACAATACCGATCTAACAGTCTAACTTGACGCACAATGAGATGGGCTAGCAAAAATAAACAATGCATACAGGGAGGTACAGATAATAACTAAGAATTGATAAACACTTCAATTAATGACCCACACTTTCGTCAAACTTATTCTGGTGGTCACTCAGGTGGTCATTAAATGTTGAATAGGGGTAGACTAGGGGATAGGTATCTGTATGAAAATTTGAAAAATAACCAACAATAATTAAGAAACTCGAAATTCATTGAAAGTTCCTTCTTTTCACCTTTGATTCCAAAAAACATCAACATTTTTGGTAAATGAAAAGTATAAGGGACGCAGTCTTGGCTAGTGAAATAAAATTTCCGAAATTTTGATAAGCAAGTAGGTACTTGGTAGGTACCTGTTACAATTTTTTTTTAACTTTTGAAAACTCGGAAATAATGGTGAACTTTTAAAAAAATTATATACCTAGTGCCTTACTTACTTTTATTAATTTTAATTTAATTATTTATTAACATTAAAATCGCCCGCTCTCCATTAGGTACTTTACCTATCCCATGACCATTGCCCTAAGGTTAGCTTTCTTATGAAAAAACACTCTGACCTAACCTCTAAATATGAAATAAAATGAAATGAAATGAAAATGTTTTTATTTTAGCATAAATGCTATTATAAACAAATACAATTTTTTATATAGTAGGTATAGTATAGGAATTGTACCTACTCTGACATTTTGTGTATTAAGTTAATGCTCCCTAGAATGCTCCCTTATGGGGGTAACATTTTTTGGTGTATTTGGTACTGCAAAAAATGCATGTAAACACGTTTTTCTTATTATAAATGTGCACTTTAAAATATAATCACAAGAGGGACATTTATTTTTCAGCATTTCTACCACTTAGGACTTAGGCTCTGTCAGAATTATCACTTAAAACCTCACCAGTCATTGTGTTATGTTATAGGTAGATCTGTACTGTTTATATGAGTGATAATGACATGTGTCTCATGCATGATTGTTACAGAGGGTCCGACAGTGTTCCTTTCAGCGCGAAACATGTTTGTAACTAATAAATAGTATCTACTAATAGAAATCTCAAAGGAAAGGGACATCCACTTCAAAAAAAATATATCTCCAAAACTAAGCTTTGACCCCAAATATGGTGTACAGATTCGTAACCTAACTACCTAGGCCTAAAAATGCATGAATATAGAAAAAAGGTCGTAAATTATGGCGTGATGCCCTTAACAATAAATAGAGGCCATAAAATTAGCAAAATTGACCTCTATACTCCAACCCTCCCCTACCTCAGGTCTAGGACTTTATGATAAGGTCATTATTTTAATGACAAAATAAAATACCTTTTATTGAATGATATCTTAGAGGTATATGAATTGGTAAAGAAACATACACCTCTACTTATTTAATAATCAGATAGGAACAAAAGTGTTTACGAATACGGAAATGGAAATTAGGTTGTTATTTGAACGGACAATGTGACTAATTTTGGCAACCTAGGCCTACATTCCTACCGAAATCCGCACTAAAAACGATTAAAATAATTAGGAAAATGAAATTGCGTACCGATCAGAGTAATTAAATCAGTTTTAATCGGTCATCTTTAATCTTACCGAGGTGGTTTCTTCATTTAATTCTTCAAGTTTCCGTAAAATCATACTCCATCAAGACAGCACGGCACGGACACAACAATGTTTTGTCTATAAATCAAATGGAGAATGGAACCAAATCACTTGTGTAATCACAATAAAACAGTCAAAAAACACACCGTTAACACCGATAAGGCAATAAACAGATTCTGGATGACATATTTTTATCATAATATCCTGCAAGGAAGGAAAAGCAACACGGCGCACACGGCTGCTCACATTGCATACATTAAAGATTTCACTATTCACTTGACAACCGTCTTCCCCTTTTGCAAAGTGGACGGAACCCGGAGGCCTATTTTTGAAGTCGTTCGATAAGCACCAATTAAAATTCCCAACAAAATTACTTATTAAGGCAATAAGCACTTTATCACTAAACGTGAATAAGTAATGGGACAAATGCACTGACTAGATTAAAAAAAAATCATTGACTTTTTCTGTTTTGCAAACAAAAAGTCCACTTTAAAAATAAGGTCGACTGGAAAGACTTCATGAATCGGATTCTGAATGTTGTTCGCGAGGTCGTGGATGGAAGGCGCCACCGATCAGCTGCTTTGTTGCCACATTTAACTAGTGTAAGTGCGTTTATCTCGCAAGCGATTTTCGGTTTATTAGATCGGTATTACAGTTGCATAATCGTCAGTTCAGCCATTTTCTAATAAATAAAATGGAGACTAAAATTGTCTGTCTTTATATTGTGTTCTATGTATATATACACATGAAAATGCATTAAAGGGACAAAATCTATTTAGTCTCTGATAACTCGTGCGGGAGAAACCTAATCATTCAGTTTATCGAACGGAGTTGCCAAATGGTCGAACCTACCTTGATGCATTCAATTGCCCGACCGGACTACTCGGATGGATCGTCGATCGACTTATCTCTGTCTATTGTTAACTTTAATTAAATAAAATAAAATCATATAATAACCTGTTTTATGATATGATTTATTTTACCTAAAGGAACAGTGTTACTTTGTAGAATAATTAAATCCTATTTTATTGCAAAGGGTTTAACTGTTAAACATTATTTAGTCAGATAAGGGGATTATTTTTATAACCAGCCTGTTGCATTTTGGTGAATGCGACGGTATTCAATATTTCCACGGAAATCATGCACGTACGAGGTAGGTACGAAGCGATGAAGCGATAATTATTATTTGGATATTATACCTAAAATATCATGTTCCCCTTTTTCTTTTATAAATTTCTGTTTTGGACTTACTTTCAGATTTTTGATTGGTTCATTAATAATAAAATAGGAATAAAAGTAGGTGCACATATAAACAATATTTTAATGAATTCAATCTCCTGGGCTAGGCAAGAGCTGCATGCACGTAGCCACGTAGCCACTTGACTTTGCAACCCCGAACCCACAAAACTGGTAAGTTAATAGTTTTTTATGTACCAAGGGCGTTAAATAGACTATAATGCCCAGAAGGCGAAAGCAACTAGTCCGAGGGATAGTTGTCGTCTGATGGGCATTATAGTCTAGTAACGCCTGTGGTGTATACAATAATACTTTATTTTTCATTAATTTTAAAATATATATAGTTAAACTCCTGCATTTTTTTTAAAACTATTTTCGCCAATTTTTAGTATTAGTGAGCTTTGATTCTGATCGGTTGTCATAGAATAAGTTTGACGGTTGTTAAGGGTTGTTTATTTTAAGCGTCTTACGTTTTATAAACGAAAATATGGAAATTCCACAAAATATTTTAGAAAATGCTGAAAAAGCTAAGAAAAAATTACGGTGATTACTGAAACAGTAATGATGGCTTATTTTCAGGAATTGGTATGTCATTTTAACCCTTTTGCTCATTGGTAATAACAATTTTTAATTATTTTTACTTTATTTTAGTCGGAAAAATATACCCCAAATAGCCTTTAGACAAAATATTCCCAGGTGAAGCCTGAACTTATAGTAAAGGAAAACATTAATATTTCAAGATATTGTCAATTAATACATTTTTAAAAGTTAAATCAAAGGGATACCTTCCTATAAAGTCAAATTTTTGGAAGGTGAACAAGTTTTAAACTTTTATCAAAAATGCGCCGAATGATAGATACCTTCCTGCTGCATAAAGTGGTACTCGTAATGGGAATTTTTGGCGGCCTAAGACGGGATGAGCTGATAAAAATGACCATTGATGATATTGAGGATAAGGCGCGGGGCCTGTTAAGCTTGTCAAGGTACTAGAAACTAAAACTGCTATGCCAAAAAGTTTTACTATATTCAAGGGAGACTAAACAGATCCCTTAAAATTGGTTAGACATGCAGTACCTTGCATTAAGGCCAAAAGGAATTAAGGAACGCAGATTTTTCCTTACATACCGAAATGGTAAATGCATAGCTATTTAGCTATGCCCAACGACTTAACTGTGTTAAAAGTCGATGGCTATGCCTGTAGGTAAAAATACACTAGGACGTATTCCTTCAATCATAGCAAAATTTCTTAACTTAGAAAACGCCAAGAAATATACCTACAGGACATTGCTTACGTCGGACCTCGTCCACACCTCTTATCGAGGGTGGTGCTTCCCTTGCAACCTTTAAGCTACACGGAAAGTGGAAGAGTACTAGCGTAGCGGAGGGTTATATAGAGGGAAGCATCACGTCGAAAAACCGATTAGCAAAAATGATAGCTAGCTCGTTGCCGAAAAAGATATGTTAATTAATTTTGAAATGGAGCAGGGATCCGCATGCACATCGAGAAACTCAGCGATCGAGTCGCAAAATTTCATAGTTATTTATCAATTAAAAAAATTGTTAAAAATAAATACGAATTTTGTTCAATATTTTATTTATTTTATAAACCACCGGGCATTATGAACTTTATCGCCCGCTAATATTTCCTATGATATTTTGATGATGTTTATAGCAACCATTTCTAAGGTATTATAAGTAAATAATTGATAGATGAAAAATAATAATAATAATTGGGGTTTCGGGTGTCAACGAAATTATTGTACAGGAGTTTTCCGTAGCAGCCCTGAGCCTCTTTATTTTAAGTGCTGGGGAAAAACTTTAAATTACGAAAGTTGAATTATTTTTCCTGAACTGTCAGAATTTGTCATGGGACAAAACAAATGAACATCGTAAATCAGGTGTCAAAGGTTTAAATTATTTTTCGAAATGTTATAATATCTAGAAAAATGTTCTTCACAGCACAGAAATTAATTTTTTCATTCTATATGTGCATAGACTGAGGCGCAAAAAAGGTAGGTATGTTCTTTAGGTAAACGTAAAAAAAAGGGTCGCAGGCAATCTACTTCAAAATTTTTAAGAAATTTGAATTTCTCATCCTAAAAACCCACTAAATACCTATCAAATTTTGTGCAAAAACGTTTGTTTTCTACAAAATTATTTAAAACTTTGACACCCAATTGCTCGTTTCGAAGTGAACCCATAACATTTTCTCAATTTTCTGCCATAATTCTTCTCGATTACTCATTACTTCTTTGTATGACTTGGTTGTTGTCAATTGTAGGACTAAAGAGGTAAGTCTGGGTAAAAACCATACTACTTTTACATAGGTAATCTGTAGTTTTGCGATGTCCCATTAATTAGTGGACACTGTATAGAAGTGAGATATTATACCTATTGTAATAGGTAGATAGCAGGTTACGTTACTAACCTACCTATAATAATATGTTGACTAAGTTTATAATCGAGTCAGTCGTTTTTAAAATACCTATTCAGTTTAGAATAATCAAGTTTTTTGGAAATATATGTCGCTGTAACCATGGGGATTGACCGATAAAAGTAAACAAAAGAGTAGTTCTTTCTCGTGTCAGCTATTTAATAGCATCTCGGATGCAAATTATTTGCCTTCAGTATGACAATAACGTTTACCTATACCTACTATCATTTGTTTACTTTGGTCGGCCCATGCTTAGACCACGGTAGCATAAATAAACAATAGATCCACTACCCCCATATTTCAAATTTCGCACCGCTCGAATTCGAAACGAAACCAGTTCTAACTGGATAGTGGCTAGTGCGTGCACTATTCTGGGACTTTCCCTTAATGAGGGGCACTTGGAAGACTATTCTCTGTGAGTGGTTGCGCCTGATGAACATAATTATTTAGAACGCTACGCTCACTTCATGTTTAAAGTTCTATCGACTGATGAATTTCTACTGAATACCCATCCCCCCCCCCCCCGGGCACCAGCTGACGAGATACTGCACGCTCTGCAGTTGTCTTGTCGGCTTTCTGCTTTTGATGTGAAAACATCAAAGGATTTTGGATGAGTGACTTTACTCGGTGATGTTTGTGCTCTGGTTATACTAAGTAGGCTTATACGATATATTTCGATTAAACATGATTATTTTAAATCGAATATTTCAAAAACGACTGATTCAAGCGATTATAGTAGACATATAGGTATATTTTTGAAAATGGAATTTTAAGGTCTATCATAATAATTAGAAATCATTCTAATATGTTGGGTGTTCTATTAAAAAAAATAACTTGGTGTTTTCAATTAAATTAACGATGTTCTTTTTTCTTATCCGATGACAAATTTTGACAGGTTAGAGGGTGTTCTCTAGCAGTTAAAAGCTTTAGGTGTAATAGAGGAAACCCCTGTACAAATCAAATTTGGGTTTTATATTTTTTATTGTAGTCGTATTTTTCCCAAAATTTCCTTTTTAATGGCATCAAACCTATATACAGGGTCTCCGGTAAGTACCTCCTTATTTCTAGGGAACATACAGAGGAGGTCAAAAGAACCATAATAATTAGTCATAGAAAAAAAATTCCTAAAGTGCCCCTTAACGGAGATACAGAACCCCAAAGGAGTACCCACCGATTTACTTTTTTGACTTTAACTTTTGAACCGACTTGTATAGTTTAATGAAATTTTAATATTTCATAGAGGCCATAAAGAGTCATTAAACCATACTACAGTAGATGTTTTACATTGTCATGGAAGTCAGGAACGGACTTGCCAGCACACTCGTTGGTCCAAAATTTTGACCGGTGCATGTCATTTGACAGAGCTGAAAACTAATTTTTTATATACTCTGGTCATTCCTCTTTAAAAAGGGTACTCTTAATTTATTTCGATGAAATTGGCGGTTTTCGAGATAAATCGGTTTTTATGCGAAACACTCAAAAGTTACTAATGCTAAACACAAACAGGTAAAAAAAAAATACGCAGGGTATGCTGATGTGCATTTAATTTTTGGGAAGCGTTTTCCAACTCTTCGAAGGCAATAAAACGTTATGCTGAAAGATTTCTAGCTCAGACATTGGCAAGTCCAAAAGCCCTTCAAAAGGTTGATCGAAGCTTAATTAATTTACAATGTTATTAAATCACAAAAATAATGAAAACGTTTAAATGTTATTTTGGCACATGTTCAATATCGGCTCCACGAACTTCAATACATTTTCTAGTCTTCGAATATTTTCCCGCTGCACTGCAAATAATATTCCGGCATTATTACGGACTTCGTTGGAATGCTGTGTTATTTTCGCTAGTAGTTCTTCTCTAGTATTTACTGGTGTTGAATAAACTAGTTCTTTTAGACGTCCCCAGAAGTAAAAGTCTAAGGGGTCTAGGTTTGGAGACCTTGGTGGCTATAAAACAGGCCCACCTCGACCTATCCATCGAGGGCTAAAAACGCTTCTTAAGTGTTGACGTACTATATACGGTTATAATGAAAGTTATGTTGAGCACCATCATGAATGTACCACATTCGCGCTCTTCTATCAAGGCACCTCAATAAATTATTTAAATTTTGCTGCAAAAATTGTAAATAAATCTCACCATTGAGTCTTTCTTCCAAAACAAATGAACCTATAAGGTTATTTCCGATAATATGCCAGCCCACACATTTACCATAAACCATTGTTGGTGTTTGTTTTGAATTACGGCGTGCGGATTTTCATCAGCCCAAAAATGTAAATTGTGTGAGTTTATTATGCCGTCTCTTCTAAAACCGGTTTCACGGTAAACAAAATAAGGTCAGAAAATTTAGATTTAGATTATGTTGCTCTATAAACCAGTTGGAATATTGAAGTCGTGCTGGATAATCATCCGGAGACATAGCGTGTACTTTTTAAACATGGTACGGATGAAGTAACTGTTCTTGTAGATTTCATGTTCTAATTTAATCATCTCAGTATGTCCGATGGTTTACTAGATCTCTAGAGTGCATTCTTATCTGGGACACCCTGTATAGTATGATCTTCTGTAGGGGGTTGACATTTCATGGCTAATTATTTCGTTTTTGATTTGATTAAATGATGTTGAATTTTGAATTTTTGCCTTTCTGATTATTCTAGGGGTTTGCATAAGGCAGGAACGTATTTATAACTTTTTAATGGGGGCGGGGGGGACTTTAGCCATCGATTCTCGTTTTGGTCCCCTATGCTGAAGTGAGTAGGTATAACCGTGTCTTTGGGGCAGTGGGGGGGCTGCCCCCCCCCCTTGAGCGGGCGTAGCTCGTGTCGCCTAACTACCTATTTACAAGAAATATTAACTCATCACTACCTAAGATAGGTAAACTTACACAAAAATTGAAACGAGCGTGTCTGTTCTTGTGATTTTCTGTCGTGTTTTTTATTTTTCCTACTTGAAAACCATCATTGAAAAAAGGGCGTGCGGCACCCAAAATTGTTTCGCCTGCGGCGCTACCCCCCCTCCCCCTAACTTATGGACTGTGATATTGGTGGGTTAGTCGAAACGTCGGCGTCAATCCTTTTGTACTATAGGGTCACATTTTTTTTTTGGTGACTATATAGGAGGGTATCTTAGTAGGGTTGCCGATTGCGGATAGAGGCGGTAGATATATTTTTATTGTTTCCTATTATATATTATTTATCTACCTGAAATTATTCCTAAATCAATTATTTTTATATTTAACAATTTAATTAATGGGTAAACAATCATGAGTTTTTAATTTTTACATAGTTGCCACGCATGATTTTATCATTCTAATAGATCGGTTACGCTTTTAACTGCGGGGACTAGCGACTCCTTTCTCTCATTATTTGTTGTTCCGGGTAAATTCGCAACCATTGGCAACGCCGCTCTTGCACTTTCACCGATGCCGGATTTCTAATCCCGACTCCCGCGCCTCGAGGTTGTCCATGTGATCCATGTCCATTCTCTTTTAAATACGACATGAACTTACAATGTCGTTACAGTAGGCGCTGATCTGAAGAGTCCATTGTTCAACCAGCAGGAAACTCACGGGACGCCCAAACTGATTGAATAGTTCGTCTAAATTCAGTCGAAACAACAAAACACTTCTTGCAAACATGCAAACGTTTAAAAAGCACCAAAAAAAGTCTGCATCACTATGACTTACTCGCTAAAGATCAAAACGCGGCATTTATCTTTAGGAAGGACCTTTTATATTTTGCAAAGCGGATTTATCAAATAAATGTGTTTCGCTGCTTCAATAGAAATTATAGGAGGCATGCAAGAAAGAATGATGATATATATGATTGCTTTTGAAATTCTTGAGTATCTATATCGATGAATTGATTGACAAATGACTGGTGAAGTTTAATGTGTACATATTGTTTATCTGCCAGATACAGGGTGAAGCTTTTACCGTGTCGCCACGTGCAACATCTCGCATAAAAATTTGAGGGTGATGGCTTATAATCTAACACAATCTATGGGACTACGTAATCGATTTAATAAAGATAAAAAGATAGCTGGTGCTGATTGGCTTAAGCTATTTTTAAAAATAAATCCCACTTTAAGCATTCGATAGGCCGAAGATGTGTCCATGTCCCTAGCCGAGGGTATGAACAAACAAGAGGTGCAAAAATATTTTGAGCTTTTAACCAAAATACTCACAGAGAATGAGCTTCTTGATAAACCTCGAAACATTTTCAATATGGACGAATCAGGGCTTCAATTAAACAATGTACCTGGTAAAGGTGTAGCTGTGAAAGGTGAAAGGCAGTTAGGACGTCCATACGTACCTTTACATTTTGTGTTGCGCTGTGAGGTCTCTTTCCTTTTCGTCAGACACTATAATATATAGCCTTGCCGATGAGCCATAATACGGCGAAACGCGTCCAAGGATTGGGTCTGACGGAAAGAAAAGAGACAAAAAAAGGGCATTTCGACTTCTGCGCATGCTCCGTAAGTGCATTGCCAAATTTATTTCTTAAGAACACAACATAACCTCAAAAGTCGACTTCTGTAATTTGACAGCTTGTCGTTTTATTCGTTTTCTCACGGTTTTTATACTTATTGTCAGGGACGCGCCGTCCATATGGGCAAGGTCGTGCGGTGCACGACGGCGCCAAGGCCTTAAAGGCGCCAGGCCTTCAACACAAATTAACATAAAACTAAAAAAATTATCTATGAATACCGGTGGTGAAAATGCATTATCCACCAACACCTACCGCCGGTCGGCGACCAATACCAGTGGTGAAATTTTACTACTCCTCTTCCCTTGGGGGCGTGAAAATCCGCGTGCGTTCGGCGCGCTGGTTTAAACAAAATTTTGCGTGTTCGTAATCAATGTAGCAGGTAAATTTTTTATTCTTGTCTTGATAAGCGCATAAGACGTATGAAGTGCCTTATTTGCTATTAGGTATCTACCGCAATTGTGAAAAATAATTACAAATAAGGTAAGTAAGTGATTAAGTAAATTAATTAACAGGGATACAAATAATTGTTTTTCTTTTTAATATTTTTGTTTATGAAATAAATATATAAGGCTTAGTGTTTAATACTTTTAATTTATTTTACTTAGATGGCCGGAGAAGAAAAAAAGAAATTGTCTAGTTACCAAAACTTGCTTAACAAGCGAAAACGGGAGGAAGACTTGGAGAAAACTAATTTCAAAATCAGTAACTTTTTTCGAAAGACCGCACAAAATATTACTTCTGATAGCACTGATTTTCTACATTCAACAAAATCAAACTTGCCATCAGAATTAGAAAAGCAAGCTAATGAGGATGAAGATTCAAAAGAATTAGATCCTGATTATCCTGATACGTTTCAGTCAGTGTCGGTACCATCATATTCAAGTAAGCAAGACGAATTATTCGAAGAAGCGCCCCTTTCTAACGATCCAGGTCTTTGGCCGAGTGTATTGTCTCCAATCCAGGTGCAAGAACTTGTCGACAAAGGTTCAATGCATTATCAAAATAAAACTATTGATCCTAAAGACAAAAGTGGACGTAAGTTTTCCGATATATAGTTTACTCGAATTTTGTTAAATGGTGAAAAGGTTCAGCGTCATTGGTTGCTAATTCTATTGAAAAAAATGCAGTTTTCTGCTTCTACTATAAAATATTCAATGACCCCAACCCCAACAATCCATTGACTTTTAGCAAAATTTATTAAGAAATGAAACTAAACATTGGCGCAGTGTCAATAAAAGAATAATTTATACTATTCAATTTTTGGCTGAACAAAACTTAGCTTTTCGTGGTCCTAGTAACAAATTATTTAAAAGAAATAATGGAAATTTTTTAAAATGTGTAGAAATGATAGCAAAATTTGATCCAGTCATATCGGCACATATTAATAGATCTCAAAAAAAGATTCCCCTTTACCTTGGAGATAAAATTCAAAACGAAACCATTAAATTAATAGGTGACAATATAAGAAATATTATTTTAAACGAAGTTAAAGAAGCAAAGTATTTTTCTATATTACTTTATTGTACTCCTGGTGTGAGCCGTCAGGAGCAGATTTCTGTTTGCTTAAGAAACGTTAATTTAAAAAAACAATAAATCTAGTGCGAAGAACGTTTCTTAACATTTCGTCCTATAAGTGATACAACAGGTGAATGTTTAACCAACTTTTTACTAAAAACTTTGGAAAATTATGGTTTAGACATTTATAATATGCGCGGCCAAGGTTATGATAATGGTTCAAATATAAAGGCTAAACATCAAGGTGTATAAAAAAGAATTTTAGACATTAATCCACGAGCAATGTTTGTACCTTGTTGTAACCACAGTTTGAACCTTGTCATAAACGATGCTATGAAATCCAATATTTCTGGTATAAATTTTTATTCAACTGTTCAAGAATTATATAAATTTTTTTCGGTCTCAACCAATCGGTGGTCTGTTGTGAAAAGTAACATTTCAAGTCTGACATTAAAGCCTTTGTCAGATACTAGATGGTCTAGCAGAATTGATGCAATAACCCGTCTAAGATTTCAGTTGGTCGAAATTTACGATGCTCTTTATGAAATTTTATCCGGAAATAATTTTGACAATACTACAAAACATCTAGCTACCTCCCTAGGTAAAAAAATTAAAAATTATAAGTTTGTGTGTATGGTAGTCTTGTGGTACAAGATTCTAAGTAAAGTGAATGTTGTTACTAAGATTCTGCAATCAAAAACATTTAATATTTCCCAGGCTTGCTTGCCAAAGTTTAAATAACCTCAATGAATTTGTAAAACAATATCGATGTGACAAAAGCTTTAGTGACTCATTAGTAAAGCTAAGAAAGAACTGGCTTCTTGATTAGAAGAAGTTGATGCAAAATTTATATCCGCAGAAATTTTAAGGCCACGAAAGATTAAAAAACAATTTTCTTACGAAGGTGACGACAGGCGCGGTCATACGGGGGGGGGCCATGGCCCCCCCCTTGGCGTCGATTTACATTATAAAAGCCCTGCCTCCATAAATTGAAATCGTGTGAAACCCTTAATTTTTTAAAAATATTAATAAAATTAATTAAGTAAGTAGGTATAATATACATAATATAGGTATCTATAATTTTCTTAAAATTTACTTAGCCGTTTTTTGCGTATTTTTCCTACTTGAAAACCAAGAATCATCAACAAAAAAGGGCGTGGCACCCAAAAATTTTTCGCCTGCGGCGCTAAGACTTTTCCTGCCACCTTGCTCTATATTGGCATGAGCCGCCACTGTATGGGCCCCCCCTCAAAATGTTGATATGACCGCCCCTGGGTGACGACCAGCCGATTGAAAATCAAGAAATGAAATTTAAAGTAAATTGCTTTTTCGGAATGCTAGACATTACTCTTTCATCCGTACATGAAATATTTAAACTGTTATCGTGTCATTCCGATGTTTTTAATTTTTTGTGGATTTCGGCAAATGATCTTGGTCAGAACCAAGATCAATTTTAATTTTTGTAAAAAACTGGAAGAAACCTTAACTGACAAAGATCGAAACGAGAGAGATATAGACGGAACAGAACTTTTACACGAATTACAATTTCTGCAAAATGGCGACAAAAACGCGACGTCTGAAGTAGAAACACTTAATTACATTGCAATAAATAACCTAACCCACTCATTTCCAAACATTACGATTGCATTGCGCATATTATTAACCATTCCAGTTTCTGTAGCTACAGCCAAGAGGTCATTCTCTAAATTAAAGTTGATTAAAAATTATTTACGATCTAGAACTGGCCAAGAGCGGTTAGAAAATCTTGGTATTATTTCTATAGAGTCTGACTTTTTAAAGCAACTTGAAACCGAAAATCTTGTTAATGAATTTACAAAAAGTAAAGCTAGAAAAGTCCAATTTTTGTAAGACCTCTCCATCATGTATCATGATCATGTATTATTTGTTTCAAAACAATCGCTATTTTATTTCTTTATTTTTTTTTAATATTTTGAATTAATGTTTTGTAACTTTGAACTTTTGAACTGTTTTTATTTTGTTACTGTTGTTTCGTATTCTATTAATATTTTTTGTGTAGGGGAGGAGGGGGCATAGTGGGGTCCCGGGGCATAGTGGGATACCCCCGGTACGTCACGAATAAACGACTGCATCCAAATTCAAATCGCGCTGGGTGAATAGTCTTTAGTCGCCGTTCGCCATCGACTGTTGCCATACGATGCCGCGAGCTGGAATTTTCCGTTCTTAGTGATTTAATATAAAATTGTATTTTCGTTAAAAGTTTCGTCTACATTCAGTGTGTAATCATTTTGGGATATAGTGCTGCTGTCGAGGTGGAATAGCACTGTTCAATTCGGCAAACTCTATCGGATTTCACACCTCAACTCCAGAGTTGCTGATAAACAAAGGTAAATTGGTAATGTTTGTGTTTGGTTGTTTAAGACGATTGGGGCAAAGCGGGGTACATTTACGGGGCATAGTAGGGTATGACCGATGAGGTACCCCACTTTGCCCCTAATATTTTTTAAAACTACTAATCATGTTATTATATCGATGTAGGTATATATATTTGATATATTTGTTACAGCCAAAATGGTCCGGACGTATAAGAAGACCACAAACCAACATTCTTGGTGTTCGAAATCTATGGAAAAAGCAGTACAGAGTGTTGTATCGGGAGAAATGGGATATAAAAAGGCGTCAAAGGCTTATGGCGTTCCACAAACAACCCTTGAACGATATGCCAATCAGCATCGAAGTAATCCTGATAATACCATATTTAAAAAGAAGCTGGGCCATTATACAACTGTATTTTCCCAACAACAAGAGAACGAACTGGTACTACATATAAAGACAATGGAAGCGAGGTTTCATGGTCTGACTTCTCTTGAATTGAGAAGACTCGCGTATGAGATCGCAGAAAAAAATCAAATAGCTCATAAATTTAATACAAATAAGAGTCTAGCAGGAGTAGACTGGCTGAAGGGTTTTTTAAAGAGGCACACAGATATTAGCTACAGGAAACCAGAATCTACTTCCGCAGCTAGAGCTATGGGTTTCAACAGAGTGGCTGTTGGAAAATTTTTTGAGCTTTTGGAGGAGGTTTATGACAAACATAAACTAACCCCACATCGTATATTTAATACAGATGAAACAGGTATTTCCACCGTTCCGAAAAGCCACTCCAGGATTCTTGCTTCTACCGGGAAACGGCAGGTAGGAACTTTAACATCTGCCGAAAGAGGAAAACTAATGACCACCATAATTTGCTTCAGTGCAGTCGGCAACTATATGCCACCAATGTTCATTTTTCCAAGGAAAAGAATGAAGCCGGAACTGCTTGATGGAGCACCAGCTGGATCATGGGGAGAATGCCACGAATCAGGCTGGATTCAAAGCCACCTGTTCGTTCTTTGGGTCAAGAGATTTATAGAATGGTCACATGCCAGCAAAGACGATCCAGTGCTTTTATTGCTTGATGGACATGCAACTCATGTAAAATCAATCGAGGTTATTGATATGGCCCGCGAAAATGGAGTGATCTTGTTGTGCTTCCCACCTCACTGCACCCATCGCCTCCAGCCACTAGACGTTGGGTTTATGAAGCCACTTAGTACCTATTACAGCAATGAGGTCAAAAATTGGCTACGAAACCACCCTGGTAGGGTGGTAGGTCAATATCAGACTGCTGGAATATTTGGAAAAGCTTTTGTTGCTGCAGCTACCATGACAACTGCTATCAATTCCTTCAGAGCAACAGGTATATGGCCTCTAAATAAAAACATATTCACCGATGCGGATTTTGCTCCAGCTACAACTACGGACAACCCGGACAATCCAGAAGTTGCTCCTGATTTGCAACATACAAATAACTCACAAAGTTCCTCACGAGCATTATCACCTCTCAATCCTCTGGTACACGAAGAGTTTATTACCACATTACCTGGGTACCAAACACCCCCACCGACAGAAACCTCAGCCAATCAATCCAAACCAGAACAGACGAGAAATTCTCCTGGACTTCTTGGGCCAAGTACTTCGCAACCTGGATGTTCTTGGATGACGAATAGACCCATTACATCAGCATTCGTTACGACGCCAGAACAAATAATGCCATTGCCGAAGGAAAATAGAACAAAGCAAAGAGCTACCAAGAGAAGGGGAAAGACAGCAATTATAACTGAGTCGCCCTACAAAAATGAACTTATTGCTTTAAAAGAGGCTAAGGAAAAAAAAGAAGCGAAACAACGTAGAAGAAAGGTTACCAAAAATATCGCATCAGATCTTGTTTCTGCAGAAGAGGACCAAGTAACTAAAAAAACAAAAGAACGCAAAAGAAAAATCACCAAAGCTGTTAAAGAGTCTAAAGGAAAACAGAAGAAAAAAGGAAAGTCTAGTAAAGAAAATACCACTTCAAATACGTCCTCGAGTAATGAAGATGAAGATGATGAAGATGCTAAATGCATTTACTGTGGCTATCTATGGTCTCAGTCATCAGAGGGATGGATCAAATGCATTAAGTGCAATCGATGGGCACACTGCTCCTGCGCAGGGGAAGATGATGAGGATGACGAAGCGATTCATATATGTGCTATGTGTGTTGAGGATTAGTTATTATATTTTGTTTATCATTTTAATTTGTCATAACTGGTAATTTAAAATAATAAACCTATTAGATATAAGTCCATTATTTTGTTTTGTCATTAAGACCCCACATTGCCCCGATTGCTTTCCCACTTTGCCCCACATACCGGGGCAAAGTGGGGCAAATGACACTTTTGATAATATTGCACATAGGGCCAGAATTTACAATATTAAAGTGAAAGTTTACATGCAAATCATACATCAGATACCAAATACTAAATTTAAATTTAGTTAGGACGGGTAGATCTTTCATACCCGAATTTAAGAGCCATCTAACCCTAAAGACCCCACTATGCCCCCCCCTCCCCTACTTCCTGTATGTTACAAATAAATATAGACATTAGTACTAAAAAGTATAGAGTTTTCTTCAAAAATTTCAACGATCAACTATAAGAGAAGGGTGGTAATTTCAGCTCAATATTATAGTATTGGTTAAAGACGCCTATCATTATTTCGCACGACGGCGCCGAAAATACTTGGCGCGTCCCTGCTTATTGTATGTATGATTTTGGTGCCTTCATTATAAATAAGCAACCGATTTTGGATATATTTGATTAACAAAAACCACGCAAGTGTAGTTTTATTAAGCAAAGTATAAACATACCATTATCATTACTTTCGTTACAGCGGAAATCCTACATAAATACCTTAAATCTGTTGAATTTCATTGATATAGCTGTTATACGGGGTGTTACTTAATGATAGGCCGTAGTTTCAAGGGCGCATTACTGAACCAAATTCAAGTAGAAAAGTTCATAAAAACATGTGTCCTAAAAAGTCTGGCTTTCAAGATACAGGGTGTAAAAGTTTAAGAAAAAATCGGTTTTTTATTAATATCTCCGCGATACTTTCGCCGATTTTGGTGAAATTTAGCAGTGTTATTTGTTGTGATAAGAGGCTAAGTTAGCACTGACTAGGTGATAATTATAAGTTCCAGTGGCGTCCCGAGGGGCAGTCTCAAGAACAATATTGTCAAGAAAAATATACGCCACTGACTTATTTAAAGATTTTATGTTGTTTTCGGATTAAGCAGCTAAAAATACAACTTCTTTATCTCTTGATATTCTTTCGTATCTTACTTCGTTATCGAGAAAAAAAGAAATAAAATTCACTTCATCGAATGTCGAAAAATTTTTTTTTTCTCGAAAACGAAGATACTAAAAAATATCAAGAGACAAAAAAGTTGTATTTCTAGGTGCTTAACCCGAAAACAATATAAAGTTTTGAATCAAGTCAGTGGCGTACATGTCTTTTGTCAGTATTCGTGAGACTGCCCCCCGGGACGCCACTGGAACCCATAATTATCATCTAGTTAGTGCTAACCTAGCGTCTTATCACAACGACCAACACTGCCAAGTTTCACTAAAATCGGCAAAAGGATCTTTGAGATATTAATAATAAAACGATTTTTTTTTAAACTTTGACACCTTGTATCTTGAAAACCAGGCTTTTAGGACACATATTTATGTGAACTTTTCTACTTGAATTTGGTTCAGGCATGCGCTCTTGGAATTACGGCCTATCATTAGGTAACACCGTGTATATTTAATAAATGTTTGTTTTACTTTTATTAACCGACACTTGTTCGATTCTTCTCGCACATGCGCACTAGAGAAAGTGATCCTGACGAAACCAGAACATCTCGGCTTCATTATATTGTCACGAGATACTTTTTTGCATTCCCACACCCACGACACTGCTTCTGCAAGTTTAGAAAGCGCCCATGGCAGGGCGGAAGCGGGGTGCAGCGGTCGTGCGTGTCCAACGGCCCGCCGAGTTCGGCGCCGCGGGAACGACTTGAATATTGAACTCCGTGAACGACGCCGACGGCAAGGCAGAGAGACCAGCGAGTAGCGCCCCAAATTGAGAACGACGCCTCGAGACGCTTTCCCCGCGACCGACGTCAAGGGAACTGAATACAAGGTAGGACTCGGTTAGCCTAATAATTTATTCGTTTTTGATTAGTTTTGACTAAAATAAAAGCTGCAATAATTATGACGACTATCATTTAATGAAGCCCCCGGTGCCCCTCGTGACAATATTTACATTGCTTAACGCCATATAGTACTAATAATGCAACTACCCCGGTAACCAAGCTGCAGGAAAATATGGATTCTCTGTGGTTTCGTCCAAAACAAATAATAACTTGAAAATGTTGTATTGGAAACTCTAATATATTTTTTAAGCAATAATTAGTAATTACACTTAGATAAGATTAAACCGTCTACTCATCCAAAAAACCAAAAAATCCTGTTTAAATGGGATTTAGTGTTGGAATATAATGTATTCTGGAATGCCTCGTATTAAGATTTTGCCTTATTTTTATTAATTTTATTCATGTATGTAGTCAGACCGTACATAATATTCGTATCTTTACCTGCAAATTTATATTGATCTCGGTATTTCCTGACCACTTTTACAAATCGACGAAATTCTGCCGCTGTAAGTTGAGGAAGGTCAACCGTCTTGTGACTTTAAAACAGTTGAACCGATTTTAAAAGTCAATGGATTCATGAACCATCAAGCGAATTTTTAATCTTCATCTTTTATCTTTTCTAAATCCTGGTCAAAAACTATTTGAGAAAATGTTCAAAATCAATAGTTTTTTCTTAAATCACCCTACAAATAAAAGTCTAAAGGGTTGATGAGGTCTGGTGATTTGGTAGGCCACTTAATTTCACCTATTATTGTTCTATTTATTTTACAATTAACATTGTCATGTTTTTCTTTCTATACAGGGTATCCCAGATAAGAATGCACTCTACAGGGATCTCGTAAACCATAGGAGATACAGAGATGGTTAAATTAGAGAAAAGTGGCGCATAATTGAATCCTGTAACGTCATGTTTTCAAATTTAAAAATTCTGAATGCTTCCGAAGATATTTGGATAAAATCGAATTTTCGCGATTTCGTTTTAATTGATTTATGATTCTATTTGAAAAGACATGTCAAAATAAATTTTAGATTCTCATTGCCACTTTTTCTCCCCTACAAGATGGTTTAATTACATTTTTGATCCGACGTTTCGTTTAGTCACAACCATCATCAACTTTGTTATTTTAAATAGTCGGAAAATTTTATTTTATGCTTAATAGATTCTACGTTTTATTCTAAATCCAACGGTGTATCACACTTATTAGTTATTAGACGTTTCGATATAGAAAAACACATCATCAATGAAAATAGGCACATTATCGAAAATATGTATGTTTTTATTGTTGTATTTAAACACTAGTAGGATTTTAAAACATTTTTTTATTTGAAATTATTTACAATATTATTAAATTTGTGTTCAAATGCGTAAATCTTAAGATAATGGGACAAAATTAAAAGAAACCTAATAATATTTAATAACACTTATCTGAAAAATACAACAAGTAATAATTGATTTTAATTATTAAATACAATTATTTTTATAATAAATTATTTTTTATTTTGAAAAATTCCACCCCCATTCTCCAAGCATAAATAACATCGGTAAACAATTTCTTCCATACCGTTATTTAACATTTCTGGAGTTATTTTATTTATTGCAGCTCGAACTTCAACTCATCATTATTTTGAAAAGTCTTCCAGTAAACTTCATTATCAAGGAATCCCCCAAAAAAAAGTCTAATGGCGTAAGGTCTGGGGATCGCGGAGGCCAGTTTATGGGACCACGAGTGGCTATTAAATTATTTTGGAAACGGTCTCTCAGATATTCCATATTATTTCTGGAATTATGAGGAGGAGCCCCATCTGGTTGAAACCACATATTATTGGTTACTGCTAGAGGAAGGTCGTCAAGAATATTATCAATGTCGTTTCTTAAAATTTCTTCGTATCTTTCTGAATTTAGTGTTCCTTCATAAATTATAGGTCCATTGATCCGGGTTCCCAAAATACCGCACCACACGTTAAATCCAAAACGATGTTGATATCTAGATGTATGAACTCGATTTTCATTTTGTGTTGACCAATAGTGACGATTTTTTCTATTAAAGATGCCATTGTTAGAAAAATTACTTTCGTCAGTCCAGAGAACATTATATGGAAAATGATGATTTTCATCGCATTGTCTAGTAAACCACTCGCAAAAAGTCATTCTGCGCTCGTAATCCCCAGGAAGCAAAGAATGACAGATGCGGAATTTATAAGGACGGTACTCTTCCCTATGGAGAATTCTTTGCGATACTGATTTAGAAACAGAATGTTCCTTTTCAATAGCACGAAGTCCTACAGTATCTTCTGCTACAGCAAGCAAAACGGTCATTACCTGTTCAGGGTCATAATTTTTTTTGCGATGTAACACAGGTTTTTCAAACGCGCCATTCTCTTTTAAATTTGTAACTAGCCTCTTAAAAATTGATCGATTTGGTTGACGCCGTTCGGGATATTTTTGAAAATATTGCATCTCTGCTTGCCCACAATTCTTATGACTCTCGATGTAACAGCAAATCATGTCAAATTTTTCTTCGTTAGAATAATGTTCCATTATTTTATATTTTACTTCACAATGCAACAATTTAAAATTAAAAAAAAACATAATAATAATTACCAAATTTAAAGCTAACAAGTCTCTTTAACTAAGTGACAGATCTAAAGAAACTACATATTTAAACAATTGCGAACGTCAATCAATTTCATAGCCACCCATATGATGCCGAATTTAAATGGTACGTTATGTTTGAATATTATGATGTATTTTTTTAAAATAAAAAATAATTGTATTTAATAATTAAAATTAATTATTACCTACTTGTTGCACTTTTCAGATAAGTTTTATTAGATATTATGTTTTGTTATAAGTTTCTTTTAAAAAAATGTTTTAAAATCCTACTAGTGTTTAAATACAACAATAAAAACATACATATTTTCGATAATGTGCCTATTTTCATTGATGATGTGTTTTTCTATATCGAAACGTCTAATAACTAATAAGTGTGATACACCGTTGGATTTAGAATAAAACGTAGAATCTATTAAGCATAAAATAAGATTTTCCGACTATTTAAAATAACAAAGTTGATGATGGTTTTGTGACTAAACGAAACGTCGGATCAAAAATGTAATTGAACCATCTTGGAGGGGAGTAAAAGTGGCAATGAGAATGTAAAATTTATTTTGACATGTCTTTTCAAATTGAATCATAAATCAATTAAAACGAAATCCAGAAAATTCGGTTTTATCCAAATATCTTCGGAAGCATTCGGAATTTTTTAAATTTGAAAACATGACGTTACAGGATTCAATTATGCGCAACTTATCTCTAATTTAACCATCTCTGTATCTCCTGTGGTTTACGAGATCCCTGTAGAGTGCATTCTTATCTGGGACACCCTGTATAGGTGTAGTAAAGATTACATTTGATCTTTTGACTGCCATAAAACTCTAATTTTTTTTTTTTTTTTTATGATAAGGCACAGCACTACAGGATAAATCCTTTATGGCGCTCTAGGAGCGGTGCGTGTGCGCAGGAAACGATTCACGTTGGTCTTGAATCTTTGGAGACTATACTCGTTGGGGAGATTATTATCATAAAATGCCCCAAATTTACATCTTTTCTGGCAGAGCCGTAGTACAAATTACCTGCATCCCTAATTGCTATACCATTTTGAGTAGGTATAAATACATAATAATATATAAATAGCAAATTGATTTTTATTAATTTTAGTTCCAATTGGTTTTCCGACGAGTGAATTTTGTTATATTAGTGCTTGGTTTACAGGCGCGTGATATTTTTTGTTGTATTAGTGTTAGAATGTGGCGTCCATGGGCTTGTGCTAAGAGTCGGGCATCTTGTAGTGTCACTTGAAGAAAGCATTTATCTCCCGATGTTAAAGAAATAATTAAAAATGTGTACCAACCTTTGCTGAATTGTAATGCATATTGCTAGTTGTCATAGTCGTCAAGTAAAAATTATCCTACATTATTACATTACATCTACAAAAGCAGGAATCCAAAATTTTATGATAAAAAAGACAGGGTCTTTTAGAAGTATTACAGGCTCTTTAAATTAATAAAGAATACGTGTGTGATAAACTTGCAACAGAAAATGGGCATAAAGTGTTGCGTCTTCCCCCTACTATTGTGTATTTAATCAAATCGAACCATATTATGGCACCAAGTAAAATCAAATATTAGAAGGAATAATACTTTCCCCACATTAAATACCTTTGTAGTAGCGTTAATAAAAAATAATAGTAATAATAATATATACATTTCTGTAGTCAGTTGGAAAAACTATATACAACATGTAATGAATTGATTAATGCAAAACATTTCTGTATGCACACACATTGTATAGTGGTTCCAAGCTTAATTTGATGACATAAAAAAGCATTAAACTCCTGATCATAGGCGTACCTTCTCCAAATAATTAAAATGCGGATTGTTGTAAATTATTAATATGATTAAATAGTATACGCAGCTATACTCTAAGTGTGTTCTGCGGAACCCTAGGGTTCCGCGATACCTCTGTAGGGGTTCCTCAAGAATTTAGAAAAAAAATCAAAGCACCTCTCTCTGGTCGAACGTTTTGACTCCGCGGCCGCGCGTAGGTATATTTATTTATTTGTATTTGTATAAACATGTGTTACAATAGCTGGTACAATATCTCATAAGTTTGGTATCAACATGTATACTTGTATACTTGTGAGCGCGCAGTCCCTTTGATAAAAGCCGCCTCTGAATTGTTTACAACGCAATTTTTATATTTCTCTTTTTATTTTTGCTTTTTGTTTATCAAAGGCGCCGACTCGAGTATTTTCGAGAATATTCGAGATCGAGTCTAGGACTAAGTATAAAAGCGGCGATCGCGCGTCGCGCCTCGTCAGTCAGTTGACGATTAGCGTTCGGAGCGATAAGTTCCTACCTACCTACTTACAAGCTCGCTAGCGAGAAACTAGTGTTCATTGTTCTACTGCCTGCTGTATTCTGTTGTCTCAGTTTTATACATTTCTTCATTGTACTAAACTTAGTCTCTTATACGCAGTAACGATTGTGCATTATTTAGACCCCACCATCCTGACGTGTAACATTATAAATAAAGAAGAATGGAACGTTGGCTTAAAGGTGTTAAACGTGTTGCAACAACATCTTCTAATGACGCTGAATGTTCAAAAGCAGTACGCGCGGAGAATATAGCAATCACCGATCCAGACGATGATGCCACGACGTCAAGCTCGACGGTTTCAAAGACGAAAAAAAGGAAGTATGATGAATCATATATCAGTTTCGGATTTGTTGATTCCAACGGCTCACCTCTCTGCATGCTATGTAGTAAACTGCTTCCTAATAGTTCCATGGCACCTGCCAAATTGCGCCGACATTTACAAACTGTACACCCCGAGTCTAAAGACAAGAATAAAGAATTTTTTGTTCGTAAAAAAGATCAGTTATTGGAAAGTCAAAAAAATATGATGCATGTAACAAAAACTATCAACGAAAAGGCCACGGTGGCATCATATTTAGTTAGCTATCGCATTGCACAAGCAGGTGAAGCGCACACTATCGCAGAGAATTTAATAAAGCCATGTGTATTAGACATAACAAAATGTATGCTCGATGAAAAATCTGCAAAGCATCTTTCTACTGTGCCGCTATCAAACGATACTGTTTCACGGCGAATCCATGATCTGGCAAGCTACGTCAAACAAGAACTGGTTACACGTCTACAAAAAACACGATTCGCCTTGCAAATGGACGAGTCAACTGATGTCGCTGGTTTGGCTATCTTGCTGGTTATCGTGAGATATCCATATGAAAGTTCTTTTGAAGAAGACATGCTTATGTGTTCACCGCTGCTCACAAACACTACCGGGGAAGAAATTTTTAATAAAATAAATATATTTTTTGAAGAAAATAATCTCAGTTGGAACAATTGCATTGACATTTGTACAGATGGGGCCAAGGCGATGACAGGTAAAACAGCAGGAGCAGTGTCACGAATAAAAAATAAAGCGCCTAATTGTAGTTCCAGCCATTGTATTCTGCATAGACAAGCACTTGCGATGAAGCAAATGCCGTCAAATCTAAAATTAGTTATGGATGAAGCGGTAAAAATAATTAATTTTATCAAATCACGACCACTACAATCCCGATTGTTCTCATTATTGTGTGAAGATTATGGCAGCAAACATAAAACACTGCTGCTCCATACAGAAGTGCGATGGCTGTCTCGGGGTAAAACTTTAACAAGGCTATTTGAACTTAGAGCCGAGTTACAAATGTTTCTTTCAGCAGATACTTCTTTTAATTTGAAGGACCGTTTGTATGATAAAACTTGGTTGTTCCGATTGTCTTTTATGGCGGATATCTTTCAAAAACTGAACGAATTGAATTTATCATTGCAAGGTAAACAGACAACAGTGTTTCAGGCCAATAATAAAATAACTGCCTTCAAAAGAAAATTTGATTTTTGGATTATTTGCGTTGGTAAGAAAGAAATAGAAAGCTTTACGTCACTCAGTGAGTTTGTTAGCGATAACGACTCAGAAATGTTTCAAGATGATGTGTTTGAAGAATTGGTCCAATATCTCAGTTCGATGCGCGCATCTTTTGAAAAGTATTTTCCCGAAGAACAGAATACAAAAATGAAACTGAATTCATGGATTCATAATCCTTTTTTACCCAACTTGGAAAAGCCCGAAAGTATGTCAAACGAGATATATGAATCTCTTTTAGAAATGTCATCAGACACAAGTATGGAGTCACTGTTCAAAACGACGCCTCTCAACGATTTTTGGTGCAGAATCCGTGATGAATATCCAATGCTTGGCAAAATGGCTCTGAATATTCTTCTCCCGTTCCCAACAACATATTTGTGCGAAACAGGATTCTCAACCTATGCAGCCACGAAAACAAAATATCGCAATAGACTGGACGCCGAACCTGATATGAGACTTCAACTGTCTTCTATCAAACCTGATATCAACCAATTGATGAAAAATAAAAAACAGTTTCATACCTCCCATTAGTTAAATTTTTTCTTTTTTAATATCTTCTATTATTGTACTTGCCATGTGGTAAAGTAAGTAATAATTAGTAACTGTTACATTGTACTTTTATTATGCTTATTAATAAAGAATACACTTTTAAAAACTATTGTTTTATTGTAGGGTTCCATCAAGTATTTTGCTTCCCAAAAGGGTTCCAAAAAAGTTTGAGAACCGCTGGTATACAGGGTGTTCGAAAAATAGACGGAGATATTTTAGAGGGTGATTCCTTGTTAAAAAATATGAAAAAAAGTTTCTATAAACATGGGTCCGGAAATGCAGACTTTTCAAGAGATACAGGATGTTAAATAAAAAAAAATAAGAAATGAAATTATTAATGTCTTAAAAAATATTTACTCGATTCTGTTGAAATTTGGCAATGTTATTTGCTGTATTAAGAGACTAATTTAGCCCTAAATAGATTAAAATTATTAAGTCCAATAGCGTCCCGGGGGGCACCAACAATTTTTGCTAAAAAAAATCACAAGTGCCTTGGAAAACAAATAATCATTTCTGCATGGAGGTTTGAGGTTTGACATTTGCGCGTCAGTTCTTTTAGAAAAGAATTTATACACGTAATTTTCTTTGCGAAATTTCTCTAAAAAGTTTTTCTCTCGGTTTTTGTGATGGAAACTTACACTTTTGAGGAAATGGCAGACATGCATGTAATGTATGCACGTGCTTATAGTAACTGTTATGCAGCGAGGCGCCTGTATGCAGAAGCGTTTCCCCATCGGCAACTTCCAGATAGTAAAACCTTTGAAAGCGTAGACCGTAGATTACGGGAAAGAGGTAAATTTTCTTATTTCTTTTTTGTGAGGTTTTTGACAATAATGTTATTTAGGAAGTTTTGCCGTTCCCACCAATGATAGAGGCCGGCCGAGGTCCGTAAGAACGCCCGAGTTTGACGAGGCAGTTTTACGTGCCGTGGAACAAAATCCTGGTATCAGTACCTACAAGGAATATAGCAACTAGATTAGGGGGTAATCATCCCAACAGCACTGTGTGGCAGGTTCTTTCCGAGCAATTCTTGTATCCCTATCATCTCCAACGTGTGCAAGCATTACCAAGAGATTTTCTATCTCGTTTTCAGTTTTGCCGATGGTATTGGTATTACCAAGAGGGTAATATAAATAGGAATTTTAATAAAACCATACTTTTTACGGACGAAGCAGGATTTCGGCGGGATGGTATTGTTAACTACCATAACACTCATGTATGGAATGATGAAAATCCCCATGCTTTCGTACAATGTCGCCACCAGGAACAATTTTTTTTAAATGTGTGGATGGGTATTGTTGGTGACAATTTAATTGGTCCTTTCTTTTTACCCTTCAGATTAAACGGCGAATCTTACTTAGAGTTTCTTCAACAATAATTGCCCATACTCGTACTGCTAGAAGAAGTTCCTCTAAATATACGTAACCAAATAACTTTTATGCACGATGGAGCTCCTCCTCATTTTAGTATGCCCGTCACAACTAATCTGAATAACACCTTTGGTGAAAATTGGATTGGAAGAGGTGGACTAATTCACTGGCCACCTCGCTCCCCTGACTTAAATCCAATAGATTTTTATTTCTGGGGACACCTTAAGACGATGGTTTACGCTACTCCCATAGAAACAATAGAAGAAATAAGAAATAAAATCGTAAATGCTTGCGAAGAAATAAGAAATAGACCTCGAATTTTAGCTCGAGTTCGTTGTTCAATGATTCGTCGAGTGAGAAGATGTACGGAAATGGATGGTGGACATTTCCAATATTTGTTGCAGTGTATTTTATGTTATGGTATTGGAAAAGTTGCAATAACACTCTTTCCTAGAAATGTTTTTGATTATTTGTTTTCCAAGGCACTTGTGATTTTTTTTAGTAAAAATTGATAAACCAATTTTGTGCAGTGACATGCAATAAAACGGTTTTTATTTTTTTTTCTCGAAAACGAAGTGAGATAGGAAAAAAATACAAGAGGCAAAGAAGTTGTATTTTTAGATGCTTGATCAAACAAAAAATATTAAAGTTACAAAAAAGGTAGTGGCGTACATTTTTTTGATAATAATGTTCGCTAAGGTGCCCCCGGGACGCCACTGGACTTAATAATTTTAATCTATTATATAATATATATAATACAACAAATAACATTGCCAAATTTCAACAGAATCGAGTAAATAATTTTTAAGACATTAATAATTTTATTTTTTATTTTTTCTTATTTAACATCCTTTATCTTGAAAACTCTGCATTTCCGGACCCATGTTTATAGAAACTTTTTTTATATTTTTTAACAAGGAATCACCCTCTAAAATATCTCCGTTTATTTTTCGAACACCCTGTATATTATAGCTTGTTCATTATAGTATAATATATCGATAAAAGGTTTGTACCCGTGACTTCGCCTGCAGAGAATATTTTTAAAATAGTCTATCTGTAAAGAAAAATGTTAATTTTGCCAAAAACTATTTAAAAATATAGTTAATATCGATAAGAGGTTTGTACCCGCGAGTTCGCCTGCAAAGAACACATGCATTTAATATTTTTAAAATGGCCTTTCGGTAAAAAAAATGCTCATTTTGCCGAAAACAATTTAAAAAAATTGTCTTTGTCCACCCCAGGACCGCCAGGAGGTAAAAGTTTTGCTTGCCAAGAAAAGATAGGGGCAGGTACTATGTTAGTTAGAATATACAGTTAGTAGTTAGAATTCACTATATATATTTTAACAACAAACTGATCGCATCAGCAGAATCACAGTAAACGTTCTGTAATATAACAAGTTTTTAAGATACGTGTTAAAGGAACATAATTAATTTAAATTTCATAAACAATTTAATGATTGGAATCGTCAGAATTTTCAGAAGTGGAATCGTTTCCAGGTTGGATTACTACTGGCGCTATAGGTGGTGAAACAGAACATCAATTTTCTGTTTTTATAACATGAGCTACGCAATTTTTCCATACATCGCTACTTATTTCGTTATTACCTGCCGAATATTATCAAGAACAACTGCGCTTAAAGTTGGAGATTGATTATTGAGTGATATTCTTTGCTGACAAGAGCAACACATTTTGGCATGATAACGCGTTTTCCTCTGGAACACGGAGTACCAGAAGTACAATTTGTACTATCTACCCAACCGTACTTACCAGCATCATGAGTATCAAAGCCAACCTCATCCAGATACTCGCTCACTATGTGGGGTCTAGCATAAAAATGTATTAAAATAAATTGGTTCCTAATAAAAGGAACAAATGGAACGACCACTCGTAGGACAGGAAAACGGTTGAGATCGTTTTTGTAAATTTGTCAAAAAACTTAAAAGTAGACAATGATATTTTAGCACAAGGACTGCAATTTATCTCCGAAGAAATAAAATAAAGAACGATACAGATATTCTACTACAACTATCATATGGTATTTTGTTCAATTGTATATACAATCAGTCCCTATGCCTACAGACTTGTAAGAAATCACTGGCCAATGATTTTACCCTATCCTCAAACTATTAAGTGTGTCTGTAATAGTTTTTTAACTGATCTCCATATTGATGGGAAACAAGTTTTTTTTGACTAATGTACAAAATATTGTTAAATATTTAAATGATCAACACAAATATGTTCCTCTGCTAAGGAGAAATTCATATTAACCCTTATTTAGACTATAAAGGGGGAAACGTGGTGGAAACATCTGTAAAAATAATAGTGAATTGTTAGCAGCTGGATACTATACGTTCATGGTTACCAGTAATTCTTAAAATTTAAAAGAAGTTGTTCACATTGTCCGTACTTATACCTAATATTAACCATTAATTGCTTTTCTATTTTCTCAAAACGATATCTCGTTTAGATGCCTAAAGGATATAAAGTTTTTCGTGTGCGCAATGACAATAATGCAATTAATGAAAAAGATATGTCAAATTTTTCAACAAACAACTTAATATGGTGTACCCGCAGCGCTTTGTCCTTGTACTGTAGGAGTCATTGGATTCGCTCCGATATGGTGCAGTGGGCATTTATTTCATTTCGACGTCTGTATTCGCTCACGACCATTCGGAGATGTCAAAGAAATCCTCCCCAGTTAATATGCAATCCTGCAAATGCAAGTCGTTGTCCGTGAAATGAGCCCGGCTTCTACCAATCTTTTGTGTACCTTTCACTTACATTAACTCGACGTACCATTTGCAATTCATTTTTTAAAGAAATAGTAGGGCCTTGCCGCCTAGTAAAAAGTCTCTAAATACCTATGCCAAGCGTCTCGAACTGTAGACCGCGGAAATCCCAAATTACAAGCCACATAACTTTTACTACGGCCGTCCTCTATTAAGGCAACAATTCGACCCACGTCTGCAGTAGTTAATGGCATGATGACAACTAATAAAAATTATTTCGATACTGTCACTGTCAAATATTTTTTTTAAACCATTCGCAGCGTATACATCGCCTACTTCGATTATTTTATACCGACATGCAGGTCATAATAACCATTATACAGGGTGTTATTTAATAAGTGTCCGATATTTTACAGGACGATTCCTCAGTTATTTATAAGGTGAAAAGTTCATATAAGTATGGGTCCGCAAGTCCTTCATTCTTGAGATACAGGGTGTTAAAAATTTATTTTTATTTCTGTTTTTCGTAAATACTTTTTGAAATATTGTCTCTATTTGGACGAAAATTGGTATCTGGGAATTCCTTAATATGAGAAATTCAAATTTGTTCTTAGTTTGGCCCTTAATTGTAGGGGCGCCACCTACAGATCTTTTTCTCTTTTTGGGGAGTCACAACTTTTTCGTGCATGTATGTATCACATTTTCTAGAAGAAAAATCGATTCCCCTATCATTTTTACGTGAAAATGGTATGATTGCCAAAAGTCGCTACAAGCAGCCGTTTTTGAGATATTTTGATTTAAATTAATCGATGCATGTGTTTGTCAAAAAGTGAAACAATTCTCAATCCCCAAATACCAATTTTCGTCCAAATGTAGACATTATTATTTACGAAAAACAAAAATGAAAATAAAAGGCTTGCGGACCCATGCTTATATGAACTTTTCACCCTATAAATAACTGAGGAATCGTCCTGTAAAATATCGGACACTTATTTAATTACACACTGTATATCAGTGTTAATTTAAAATTGTGTAGCTATTACAAGAAATGAGATAATAAATGGGATAATTCAAGAAACAAAATGTTAGGAATGCATTCAAGCTTATAACAAAAAGATTATAAACAAAATTATTCGCCTCAATTTTTTCACAATGTGACAAAAAACACCATTTTACCCCGGCCACATCACCTAAGCGAAAAATGTTAATTACACTGGGCAACAAATTTTTTTTGTTGTAACCTAAAGCTGAATAGCATATTGCAGTAGAATACACCTATCTGAATACGAAAATGATCAAAAAAAGTTGTAACACGTAAGGTGTTCTTGTTATAAAATAAACAAACCACACGTAAAACAGCATACTTTTTCCAAAGTCAGTTTGATGACATAAAAAACTTCGGCCGGGCTTCAAAGGGACCGGCATCATAATCGGGGTTGTCAGATCTTTTTTTAAAAATTCTTTAAGTTTTTATATCAGTATTTAATTGATAGTTAGTAACTCTTTTTGAAAGCTAGTTTGCAAATGTTCTTCCAACCAAGAAACTTTCAACGTCAAAGAAAGAAGGTTAAAAAACACAAACTTAAAATAAGTTCGTGTATAGAGTCGTCCCTTATCCTTTCCGTCAGACCCAATCCTTGGACGCGTTTCGCCGTTTACGGCTCCTCAGCAATCAGCAAGGCTCCGGGTCTGACGGAAAGGTAAGGGACCTCAAAGTGCTTTAACACAAAAATGCAAGTTTAACACAAAAATGCGAAAATGAAAGAAGGAACAAGCCATTCATGAATATTATAATAATTTTCTTAGTACTTCAGAAATATTATTAATACAAAAATAATTTTAATCAAACTAAAAAGGAATTTTACTGTTGTTAAACAAAAAAATAAACAATTAACAAAACCTTATGTTCCTTCTACACTTACGAAAACTTTGTAGAACTGGCAACACCCTGGCGATAGAGCGTCGAGGCCCACACACAATTTATAGTGCGAACTATTTTTTCCGGGTGGGAACATTAATAGAGCAGCATATATATACAAATTTATATGATGTAGACAAGAACAGCAAATAGTTAAGAGTTCTCCCAATTGGGTGATCCTTATCAGCTTTAAAATCACTTGATGTTTAAGGTATGCGATATTGAGAATTTGACAGCGGCGTGACTGGTTGAAACGATTTACTGTAATTTACATATTTCATTTTCTGCTATAACTGTGTGGTTTCAAGCAAGTAAGTTGTTACTTGGTACCTATATTTTATTATATCAGTATGGCTTTTTGGCGACAATTTGTCACATAAGGTCAAGGTGAATTATCACAGGAATATAATGAGTCGGTGCCAGAGTCGGCCATCGAAAGCGAAATAAGTCCGGAATCAAGAAACAAAGATTTACATGTTCAATGTCAACGCATTATTTTAAATATGTACGCGTGTTTAAAAAAAGAAAATCCGGGAAAACCTGAAAATGTGCTATGCACAAGAATGTACTTGTAACGAATTAACAGAACTAGGGTTTTATAAGAATTTATAACGTAATTAATTTGGGGACTGTAACCGGTCATTCCATAAAGCGCAAACCAATAAATCAAAAACTAAATCAAAAATTTAAAACGCTCACAATACAACAAGATATTTTATTCTACGAACTATTTACAACTTTTAAATAAATAATATAGTGCCAACTTTAGAACTGGTTCGTGATAAATTGCGAGGTTACCCTGAATATAAGTACCAATCTTTAGAAACACTGCGTGGTGTTTTATTAAAATGTGGCTTTAAACATAAAAAATTAGATAATATAATGGTTATAATGGAATCCCCGCGTATCATTGAACTACGATAGGACTATTTGCGCAAAATAAAGGAGTAACATGAATCCGATAAAAGTATAATTTATTTAGACGAAACTTGGTTCGATACTTATGGTGTTGTTAAGTATAGTTGGGTAGATGGTACAAATTGTACTTTTAGTACACCGTGTTCGAGAGAAAAACGCGTTATTATGCCGCAAGTAAAGATGGCTTTGTACCTAGTGTGTTGCTGTTGTCAGCAAAGAATATCACTTAATAATCAATCTCCAACTTGAGGCGCAGTTGTCCTTGATAATATTCGGCAGGTAATAACGAAATGAGTAGCGATGTATGGAAAAATTGCGTAGCCCATGTTATAAAAACAGAAAATGGATATTCTGTTTCACCGCCTATAGCGCCAGTAGTAATCCAACCTGGAAACGATTCTACTTCTGAAAGTTCTGACGATTCCAGTCATTAATTTGTTTATGAATTTTAGATTAATTATGTTCGTTCAACATGTATCTTAAAAACGTGCTATATTACAGAACGTGTACTGTGATTCTGCTGATGCGATCCGCAATTTGTTGTTAAAATAACTGTATATATTCCAAATAACATAGTACCTGCCCCAATCCTTTTTTGTCAACGAAAACTCATACCTCCTAGCGGTCCTGGCTGGACAAAGACAATTTTTTTTTAAATGTTTTCGGCAAAATGATCATTTCTTTTTTACCGAAAGACCATTTTAAAAATATTAAATTCATGTGTTCCTTGCAGGCGAAGTCACGGTTACAAACCTTTTATCGATATAAACTACAATGAACAAGCTGTAATATACAGGGTGTCAATTTGAAAACTTCCCACCCTTAATATCTTTCTTGCAGTTAAAAATATGAAAAATCAGAAAGACACGTCAATTTTATTTGTAAGGGGGACACTTTAAATGAATAGTTTTAGCTTTCTTATTTCAACCCCCTAGGTGGGGTAGATGTCACCCTTAGAATCTTAAATGGGAATGGGGGTCAAGTGGCACATCGTTTTAAAGGGCGTTTAATTTTCTTTTTAGTGGTATCCTACTTTCTTGCTTTTTATCCAGAGGTTTCCGAGTAATTGCGTTTCAAAGTTGCAGAAACAATTAAACTTGCCTGCATTGAGATTTTGGTTTTCAGGTTAGTGTTTACACAAAAATAACTGCATTGGGTCTCCTTGTAGTACAAATGATTAGAAGATTAGGTGGCACCATGGGCGTAGCCAGACATTTTTCTAGGGAGGCCAAATACCAATAAACACAAAATATCATAAACATTAACGTTTTTTTATCAAATTCCAATAAGTGGCAACTTCAAGGGGGGGGGGGGGCATGGCCCTCCCCTGCCTCCCCCTCGCTACGCCCATGGGTGACACCATTTCAAACTTTATTTGGGGATTAGCAAAATAACCTCGAAAAATTTACACAAAAAGTATAATAAAATTTCGATGGTACTACGAGTACCTAGTTAATTTGCGTTCATTCGATGACTTATCACTGAAATTCCACAAAAGGCCTTGCTATTCTATCAACAAATTCTAAAAATACGTTGTTTTTTAACAAAAAAAAAAAACATGGTCAGCAAATTTAAAAGATGTAGCCAAAACAGGAATATTATTGTTAATTCGCTTTTGCTTGTTGGGCTGTTCAGTGATAACTTTTATTAAGCGCATAAAGTGTGAAAATGGTTTATTCTCTTCAAGAAAGAACTGAAATTATTTTCATTTATGGAGAGGTTGGAAAGTGCGCACGACGGACGGCATTGGTTTTCAATGAAATAAATCGAAATCGTGAAGTAAGTCACAGATATGTGCTGGATTTGGTGGCAAAGTTCTCCGAAACCGGTTCGGTGAGTAATAGAAAAATAAATAACCTACGAGTGATGAATGAAGGAGCTCAAATTGAGGTTTTGGGATTATTTGCTGCAGAGCCCACCAGCTCCTTGCGCACAGTAGCAGAACAGACAGGAATATCACACGAGACTGTAAGAAAAGCACTGAAAATGCATAAACTGCATCCATACAAAATGCAGATACTTCAAGAACTCTATGACGATGATTTTGATAGAAGAATAGGGTTTTGTGAATTTATGAGTCGTCAAGTCAACGCCATCCCTAATATTCTGCTAAATATCTGTTTCAGCGATGAATGTTCATTTTTTCTAAATGGAAATGTTAACAAGCAAAATTGTCGATATTGGAGTGACGAAAACCAGCATATTTTTCGAGAAGGACATACACAATATCCCCAAAAAGTTAATGTTTGGGCTGGTATTCTTGGAAATGCCATTATTGGTCCTTTATTTATTGAAGGAAACTTGACAGGTGATCTGTACTTTAATATGCTTGAAGAGACTATTGATCCTCTTATCACCCATGAGCTAGAAACTCAAAATGATGCAGAGGGTAATTCAGTTTTACAGGAGGATTTGATAACATTCCAGCAGGACGGTGCTCCACCTCATTATTTTCTTCCGGTCCGACAGTGGTTAAACGAGAGATTCCCGGATAGATGGATTGGCAGAAGGGGACCAATTGAATGGCCTCAAAGATCACCGGATTTAACACCCTTAGACTTCTTTCTTTGGGAACGTCTTAAATCCATTGTTTATAAAACACAACCTGCTGATATTGATGATCTTAAAATGCGAATTGCAGCAGAATGCAATGGACAACAATTTGAACAACTTATAAGATAGTGCGTAAGTAGCAACGGCGTAGCTATAGTTTCTGCAAGGGAGGGGTCCGACACTGTTAGGCGCTGATAAAAAAAAATAGCGCCGAAGGCGCAAAATAAAATTACGCCGCAGGCAAAAATTTTTTGGGTGCTACGCCCCTTTTTGAGTCAAGGTGCTTAGTTTTGAAGTGGGAAAAGTGGAAAACACAATACAAAATCCTCAAGAAAATTACAAAAACAGCCCGGTGCGTTTAGAAGGGGGGTTTAATATTTTTACCTATATTTCAGAGAATTTCTACTTTTGAGCAGTTATTGGAGTCGGAGCTGAATTGACATGGTGATGGTTTAATCAAAAGCTGAATCTACAGTATTATTTGTTTTATATTTGAATCAAAGATTATAATTAGGTTTGGCATCGACTTTGGCATTCAGTTTGACTTTAAATTAAAAGCTAATATAATCAAAATGGGAACATTAATTTACATTTATTATTCAATTAAATCTTTTAGGTCTTATTGCTAACTTATCTATAATTTCTTCGAAATCTATTTGCACTGCCAGATCACGATGAGTGCTCATTAGAGCAAGGCCAGTCAGTCAGTCTTTCATCTCTTGTTTTATTTCTAAGATAAGTTTTAACCTCCTCAGAGTAGAGAAACATCTTTCAGGGGTCGCAGTGGACACTGGAAGTGTAGCTAAAATGATAAGGAGCTTCTTTGTCAAAGGGAAAAACTGTTCATTGCACTGATCGATAACTTCTATTGCAGTGGCAGGTTTCACTTAAAATTAGCGTGGGGCATCAATGGGGGGGGGGTCGGGACCCCCTAAACCCCCCCTTATATACGCCACTGGTAAGTAGATCCCATGTGTTTTATTGTAGAAATTTCTCTTCCGCAATAAAAAGTTATTTTTGTCGAAGTAAAATAATCAATAAATAAGAAATCAATTGTTTAAACTAGATTTTCTTCCTGTTATTTAACGATTTTAACGGTGCCGCCTAATCTTCTAATCATTTCTACTACAAGGAGACCCAATGCAATAATTTTTGTGTAAACACTAACCTGAAAACCAAAATCTTAATGCAGGCAAGCTTAATTGTTTCTGCAACTTTGAAACGCGATTATTCGGAAACCTCTGGACAAAAAGCAAGAAAGTAGGATACCACTGAAAAGAGAATTGAACGCCCTTTGAAACGATGTATCACTTTACCCCCATTCCCATTTAAGATTCTAAGGGTGACCTCTACCCCTCCTAGGGGGTTGAAACAAGAAAGCTAAAACTATTTATTTAAAGTGTCCCCCTTATAAATAAAATTGACGTGTCTTTCCGATTTTTCATATTTTTAACTGCAAGAAAGATAGTAAGGGTGGGAAGTTTTCAAATTGACACCCTGTACAATATAACAAAACTTGTCAGGAGAAATTTTGCAACTGCGGCGCTTTCCACGTGACATTTTCGTCGTTGAAAAAACCTTCTTAACTACACAGAGCCACTCAATTCGAAACTCAAAATGAGGCTGAATAAGAGAATAACTTTAATGTTATAAACAATCCCTTTTAGGTTATCTTTCTGATTTAAAATGACCCCTCATAAAATTTACTACCTGCCAATATAAAAGGGTCTAATGAGCCCATTGAAAAGTGGTACGTATTAGGGATTTATGAATATTTTATCTATTATTAGAAAGGTATGTTTTTGAGATGTGAAACTTTATGGAATGACTTTAATAAAGTACAATTAGATATTGAGTATCACGAGAACTCTAATACAACTGATAGAAATGAAATAAGTTTGCCCTTTTTCTTTTCGTTAGACCCAATCCTTGGACGCGTTTTGCCGTATTACGGGTCATCGGCAAGCCTTATAGAGCCTGACCAGACGGAAAGGAACCTTACAGTGCATTTCAACACAAATGTAACGATACATAATATGTGAGATGTTGCACGTGGCGACATCTCGTGGAAATCGAGCTATCTACCCAACCAGACCAGTGAGGACTTAGAGAAAACCAAGCGCTGGAATGGAACGCGCAAAAGCAGGTATCTAATGTCAGGCGGCGCTGAAAGTCAATTTTCGGTTTCTGCGAACCGAAAGCACGATGTAAAAGAAAGAAGTTTCTCCCTTTCTTTTTCGTCAGGTTCTATAGCCTTGCCGATGAGCCGTAATATGGCGAGACGCATCCAAGGATTGGGTCTGACGAAAAGAAAAGGGGCAAACTTCTTTCCTTTACATCGCGTTTTCGGTTCGCGGAAACCGACAATTGGCTTTCAGCGCCGCCTGACATTAGATAACTGCTTTTGCGGGTTCCATTCCAGCGTTTGGTCTTCTCTAAAGCTATGGTTTCCTAGGATAGCGGTACCGTAATAGAGCGGCCGTTATAAAACGTTGCCCTGCATTTGTATGCGTGCGGTTTTCTAGGAAACGGTAGGCAGCACCGCCACGGAATAGAGCGGCACCGTCCTCTTGGTAGCGTCCGTCATAGCGGTGGGAGACAGTATGTGCAACGTTTTTATCTGGTGCTGTGAATAATTTGTGAATTTGTTCTTCTGTAAGATTTTAAACATAAAATAATGTCTGATAATAATAACAAAAATATTGTCTGGGCGTTGGAGGAAGATGAAATTTTGATTGATTTTGTGAAAAATCATGAACTGTTGTATAACGTAAAATGTAAGGACTACAGAAAAACACAACTGAAACTTAATCTCTGGAGGGAAATAGCAAACATTATGGAAACTAAAACAGGTATGTATTATTTTTATATTTCGCATATTTTTTTTAATAAGTACCTACTGCTTGTTGGTACAAAAATACACTATAATCTACATTGACACATTAATGTTGGAATAGCAGATTATTTTGCCATGGTACCTGACCTGTCCCATTAAAATAGGTTCTGAATATATCACGAATTTCTGTAGGTGCCTTTCGAGCACGAAGGAAATTTCCCGTCAGTGGTAACAAATTCTTTGTTGGTAATAGTAAATGGGGGTCATCCATGTTTTGTTCATTAGGAGCGATTACTTTAGAATCTCTTAAAATGTTATATAAAATACACGCTGATGTAACCACCTCATCGGTATAGTTTCCGGTGTAGTTGCAATTGGCTGAAAAAATATTCGAAAATAGGCGCAGAGTATTCCAAAAGTATTCTCCGTCGTTCTTCTGGCTCGGGATAGTCTGTAGTTAAATATGGCCTTGGACAACAATGACATACGGTACGAGAACATCTGTTCCTGGAAGTGTTTGAGAAGGTGGTATATTAAATTCGTTATTTTGAATTTTCCTTCCAAATTGACTTTTCAAATAAATACCAGCGTCTCCTTCGCGACCATAAGAACCAATATCTATCGCTATAAATTTACAATCTGCATCGACAATTGCTAACATAACAATCGAATAAAATTCTTTATAGTTGAAAAAAGCTGATCCACTATTTTTAGGTGACTTTATTCTTATGTGCTTACCGTCTATTGCACCCACACAGTTTGGAAAATTCCAAGATGACATAAACGCATTAGCATTTTTTTTAAAATGTTCCATTGTTGGAGGCGGAATTACTGCATTAAGTAATCTTTTCACTATGCTAGCAGATACCTGTTTTATTACAAAACTTATCCATGAATGGCATATTCTGAATTGAAAAGCCAGTGACCTGAAAGATTCTCCCGTTGCGATGTACCTAAAAAATTAATTTCAGATTATTTTTATACATGCCCAGGTACGTGCTTTAGTTCCAAAAACTTCTAAATTTATAAATTTTGCAGATGCCGAGTGCAGTAAAAGGTGGACTTATATACGGGATTACTACGTGAGACGCAAAGAAAAGCCAGGCACAGGTGCCCCTGGAGAAGCTGCAAAAAAGCGAGCTGAACAACTGTCATTTTTAGATAGTTACTCCTCCATAAAAAGAAGGTAAGTTTTCCAAAAATTATCTTAAGTGTATATAATTCTTGGTAATTCTTATTTTAGCACTATCACCAATATGGGCACTTCTGTACAAAATACTCAAGAAGTTGGCGTAATAGAAGAGGATTTTAATGACGATTTAGAAAACTCCACACAGGAAAAACTTGATTCCCAAAGTGAAACACCGGTAACGAATGTTAATAATACAGATAATAATGACAACAACATAGGTCGTGCAAGTTTAAAAACACCAAAAAGGCTAAAACATGCAGGAAACTCTGAAGAACGATTTAAATTGCTTAAAAAAATAGCTGAAAAGCACAATAACGAAGAACAAGATGAAACAGATCTTTTTTTTGCGTCTATGGCAAAAATAGTAAAGAAACTACCGGAAAAGGAACAAATTTATTTAAGATTACAAATCGGGACCATGGTAGGAAATACGCAGTTGAGATGTCTCCAGCAACAGGAATGCACTGGCTATAGCCGACCAATTTCTGCTTGTTCTAGTGTCAGCGATAATTATAACCCTCAAAACGAAGCACAACCTGCAGTCTCGGAGACAATACCATCTCAAAATGGATTCGAACATTTTTATTTAAATCTGTAAAATCTAATAGAGCTTATCTATGAACTCACCTTAGAAATAAACAAAGTTTTTGCTCTGGAGTTATGGGAGTTTTATTTCTATTGCATGGTTTTGAAACAATATCCTCTTTGATGTGATTTAATACATAATCAAACAATACTGGTGTCAAACGAAAATATTGTCTAAATTTTAGATCATTGGTTTGAAGGTGACGACATATTAAAATTTCATAAGCGCCTTCACTTTTTCGTTTCTTAAACATTTCACATTCTTTCGACCTTTTTACTTCTTCTTCCGATGAAGACTCTTCTTCTTCCAAAAATATTATCATTGCCAAGTCCAAATCATTCATTTTATTCCTGCAATTTTATCAATGCTTGACCAAACTACCTACCTAATTTATGTTTAGTTAACAAATAAATAAAATATGTAGTAATTGCTGGGTAAATTAATTGGGCAAGTAAACTCACCTCACGATTAGATTTCCTTTTTCCAGCCTGATTTCCAGTTCCAGCTAAATGTTAACTTGCTATTAATGTATCTCAATCTCAGTTGTTCCATGCACTTTTTTCCTTTTAGAAACCACAAAAATATAAATTGTCAATTCACTTTTGCGGACAACCAGAACAAAAAAGCAAATTCAACACTTTGGATGCATTTAGGTGGTTCGCGAAAGCAATAACAAACGAACGTTGTACTCTTACTTTACATCTGTGCTCAACGCTATAACGGCCGTATATTTGTTGGCCGTGTTGACCGCTATGTTACGGCCGCTCTATTACGGTACCGCTATCCTAGGAAACCATAGCTTAAGTCCTCGCTGGTCTGGTTGGGTCGATTGCCACGAGATTTCGCCACATGCAACATCTCGCATATGTATTGATAGAAATGACTTAAGGAAAATTATTTCGATGCTATTTGTACCTATGCTTTTCTAATTTGGTTTGATAAAAAAAGCTGTTTCGATATCGTTTTCAGTAATGAACTTTTTATGAAACAGTTTTCTTTACTTTTCTAAGGTTAGTAATGATGTTCACAAATGTTTTATTTAGCTGTCGTGTATGTTTGGTTGCATTAATTCTATAATATGGACATGAGTTAAAAAAAATATCAAATAATCTTACAAATTTACTATATTATAAAACATAGAACTGTAAAATTTACCGCAATTTCCCTTAACTTTGGGGGAGTTAAACTAAACTCGTCTTGCTCCATATTTTAAAACTATGTAGGTATGTTAGAAAAATTAGACAACTTCGTGACAAAATGGCTGACACGGAAATAAAACTATTCGTTGATTTCAAGGCTACTATGATAAATAATTTGATTGTATTACCAACATAAAATTTAAGCCTAAAAATTTCGAAAATTTGTATGTTTTATTTTCTTCTTAAATATGGATTTATTTATTTAAAAAAATGCCAAAATAGAAAAATAATATAAAGCACATGTTTTATAAAGCTATTAGCGCATTTGTCCGTAATAAAACTCGCCGCAAGCGGCTCGTTTTCTAAAATGGACGCGTGCGCTAAAATGAGTTTTATAAAACTTGTACTTTACTATACTATTAAAGAACTATTAAAAGATAACTATACTAATAATTTTTCTAATACAATAAATCATACAAATTCGCAGTAAAATTTTGTTAAATTGCCACCATTGGATCTGCCTTCTTTTTATGGCAACTATTATTCATGGTTGGGTTTTTTTTGATACTCTTGTAGCTTTGACACATTCGAATAATAATAATTTAAGCGATGTGCAGAAACTTTATTACTTACAATCTTGCTTAAAAGGCGAAGCTGCTCAGGTGATTCACTCTTTATTATTGCGTGGAATGTATAAAAATACCAAGTTTATTATTAAAAGCTACGTAAAATGCCTTTTTCAATTGCCTGTAGTCAGGGTTGAAAAAAATCATGATTTTTTTGAAAAACATCAAAAATCGCGGTTATTTTGAAAAAAATCAAGATTTTCTCGATTTTTTTTTCTATTTTTATTTTTATCTATTTTTAACATTGAAAATGTTTATATTATCGCACGGGCACGTAAGTATGGGTACCGAATTCGAAATTCTTGTGTTGCATTTGTCCCTGACGTCACACCACATTAAAATGATCGGGATCAGACCAAGTCGGGAGTAATCGTATGGTTTCGCTGGAGCAGTCAGCGGGTGCGTTTGGCGTTCGCGATCGAGCGTAGAAATTGGCCGTCGTCGCAGGGTGGTTTGGCTGGCGTAGCTGGAGCAGCGCGCTTCAGATCATATTCGTATTTCGTAGTGTGCGCTTATTTATGATTTATAATAAACGCCGATAACATTAGTTGCATGCTGTTGTTGGAGGAAGAAGATGAAGAGGAGATGTTAGCCCAAATTCCTCCATTTCGACAAGCGTCATATTAACACTTGAATTTATACTATACCATATTTAAATAAGAGCTGCAGCATACCAAGTAAACAAATCAATTTGGATAAAACGTCAAAGTATCAAAACATTTTAAAATTGTATCATTAGTTGGTATATCCGGAAAAAATATCAAAATTAGAAAAAAGTCAGTGGCGTACATTTTTTGTCAATAATATCTGTTGAAGTGTTTCCCGGGACGCCACTGGACTTAATAAATTTAATCTAGTTAGGGCTAATTAAGCCTCTTATCATTATGAATGACGGTACCAAATTGCAATAAAATCGGGAAAAGGATATTTACAAAAATAATAAAAAAAACGATTTTTTTAAAAATCTTACGCACCCTGTACATCAAAAACGGGGCAACTCCGGACACATGTTCAGGTTAGTTCAGGTTAGTTCAGGTTAGTTCAGGTTATTTCAGGTTAGAACTTTTGAAACACCCTGTATACATTCAAATACATGGTCAAAGACACAAATATTTATATAAAAATATTGACAATAAACAATAACACCAAACGATACAATGCAATAATGCGAAAATCACCGGTAAACTAATTACAACCCTGTCGCCCAGGGCCTTTTAGTTTTATTGCCGCTTGACCAATCGAAATAGAGTTACGGTTGTCATTAAGTACTGATCAATGTGTCCTTCGTATGCATAATGTTGGATTTGAATATGGTATAGGGTAGACTGGGGCAAGTGTAAAACTGGGGTAAGTGGAAAATCAGAGCGCCAATCAGGCAATATTGAAAGTTTACTTGTCTGTGTGGTCCGAGGCAACTAACTATACATTAGCACTGTTGAATTATCCACTCCCGGCGAGTTACCAGGTGTTTTTTTCTTTCTGAGTAGTCATTTGTAACATAATCTCCGAATCGGTTTGTTGAATAGTGTGTGATATCTCCATAAAAAATTGGTCAAATGTAAAAACTTATAATATACTTTTAGTTTTATTGCATTTTCTTGTGTTCAGTCAATTGTTGTAGCTTTAAAATCCTATATACCGACCAAATCTAAAAGCGGTTTTTACTCACGAACAGGTTTGCACTTCCCCCATAAAAAACATAATGTGGGGCATGTGTGAAAATTGTAAAGAGGTAAGTGTAAAGGTTAGTTTACACTTGCCCCATTTTCCTGGGAATGCTAAAGTTCGTTGGCACTGACACCTAAAGTTTTTATTCTTTACAGAGAGTTGGCGTCATGGTACGAAATTATTAAAGAAAGTTCGATAGGGCTGGGGAGGAGCAATTAAATGCTGCAGTAAATGCCGTCAATCAAGGTCAATTAACCATGTCGATGGCTAGTACTGAATTCAGAATCCCATACATTACAATCTACTGTAGAGTAACTGGCCGCCGTGGCGAAAAAAGCAAGACACTCTTGGCAAGATGACTTTGTAACTTTAAATAATATTTCCAATCCTTTTAAGAACAATATGCCAGTATTTTTGAGTATGAAAAAAACCACAAAGCTTAGAGTACTGCAGAAAAAAATCTACGGACCCATTCATAATAGACCAATATTTTGTTTTATTGGAAAAGGCTATATTGGAGTTGGGTCTTCAGGATCGTCCTGAATGGATTTACAATTTAGATGAGACTTCACTGTGTAGAGATCCTTCTCGTCTTAAAATTTTTGGCGCGAAAGGCAAACCCTCTTCAAGAATTATTGCTGAATCGGGCAGAGAATATATAACCGTCCTGGCAGGAGCAAGTGCTAGTGGTAGGAAATTGCCACCATTGATAATATTTAAAGGCAATAATGTATGGAGTTCCTGGAATTCAGAAAGAAATAAAGACCTCTTCAAAGACACCGTATATGCAGCCAGCGCCAATGGATGGATGACCTCCGAAATATTTAGAAATTACTTTCTAAAGACTTTTATTCCTTTGGTTCGTGATCAGGCACCAATTATTGTTATATATGATGGGCATGTCTCGCATGTGGATTGCTTATTAATTCAAGCCGCAAGAAAAGAAAATATTCATATACTTAAACTGCCAGTCCATACAAGTAATTTACTTCAACCTCTCGATTTAAGTGTGTTTAGATCCTTTAAGGCAATATGGGAGAGGGAAGTAATAACATGGCAAAGACGTCATCAGGGACAACGACTACCAAAAAGGGAATTCGCCACATTGCTAGTGAAAACCTGGGCTGAAGTAGATTCCAGAATCATAAAAACAGGATTCAGAGAGGGTGGTATTGTTCCATTTAATAGACATGTTATTCCTAAAGAGAAGTATGACATCGATGCCCTAAAAGGAGGAACACTTGAAAAATCAAGGATCTGTAACAGATTTATAACCGAGGCCAGGACGCATTGATATTGAAAGAAATGCTGTAGCACCGAATGTAACAGAAAAAACCGCTACTTTCGAACAGTCAATGTTAAAAACAGTAAAGCCTTCTACATCTGGTGCCTCACTTAAAAGGAAACTAGCATCTAATGCAGAATTACTTACAGCTCCTTCATCAGCATCTAATAGTGCCACCAATCTCAAAGTAATTGTCAGCTCTGATCAAAATGAACAAAGTATACTCAATAATCATCAGGATCCTATAACTGAAGCTGTATTACTAGCTACAACCGAAAATCGGCAAGAAAAAAAGACAAGTTTTGATGATATACTACTTGATTCGCTCAGACAGACTCCTTCTTCTAATCCAAGGAAACGAAAGCGCTTAATTCAAGGTGGCCAAACCATTGCAGGTACTATCGCAAGTAGTCAGTAAAAACTCCCTACAAGTTCATCTACTATATCTAAACCAGCTATGAAAATTGACCGAAAGAGTAAACAAAGTCGGCCAAGTCCATATCAATTTGAATCCAGCGAATCAGATAATGAAAGTGTACCTTTTATGGAATCGGATCAAAGTTTCACTTTAGAATCGCATTGCGAAGATCAGATTCCTGAAATAAACAAAGACAATATTTCCATTGGAGACTGGGTACTGGTTAAATACACATTACCAAAAGCAAACAAACATTTGATTGGCCAGGTAAATACTGTTGACAACGGCTTTGAAATCAAGTTTACTAGAAAATTAAAAGATAATTTTTATGGCCACTCACCAATGCTGTCAATGTAGTACAGCTAGACGATATAGTGACTCGTTTACCTGAACCGGTAGTAACACGCCGAGGAGGTTTTCATTTTAATGTGAAATTTGCGGGATACAATATTTAACAAGTTCCATAAAATTATTCGAATTTTTAAACTTTAAGTTTCTTTTCTGCTTTAGTTTCTCCTTGGGAATAATTCCTACTGTTTTAGAGATTAAAGCCAAACATTGGGTTTTGAACGGATAAATACGTTTATAAAAATATTATTCTTGTTATTAGGACTTTTTTGAGTGTTATTTTGGATTATTTTTCAGAATAAATAATTTAAAAAAAAATAATCATTCAAATCTCAAGATCTCAAAAATAATTCATGTGTGCCCTATGCAGTATGAAAAGTAAACATATTAAACTATTACTTTCTTACAAAGACATTTTTATAAATATTGTATATTTAAAGTAGGAAGGAAATAAACTTGAACTATTAAAAAGGGCTTCGCACTTGCCCCAGTCTACCCTAATTATATACTTTGTAATGTAATGCTGAAAAATAAACAAAATGGTTTTGTACACTTTACCATTCTTCCCTACACTTGCTGACACTTTTTTTCATGCATTTTCTTTCATTACAACATTTTTGTAATTTTCGTTCTCGTAGTTGTATAAAGGGGAATACTTTTGCACCTCCTCTATCAAACACTCGTCAGCAATTGCCGAGAACGGTAGCATTCTGCTGAACGATCGGCGCTGGACTGGTCTCTCTAGCAGTCCGAACGCAGCCGCTGCAATTGACGGCGACCGCTGTGTCGCTGAGCTGCGGCAGTGAAACCGTGTACATACAAATCGCATTAAACCAGTAACGAGCTACCAGTCGCGAACGCCAGCCGCGGCAGCTGACTGCTCCAGCGAAACCATACCTTAGAGGCGCGTTCGAGTTTATAACCTTTATTTTACTATTTTTTATATTATGAATCAATAAAACTTATATCAACTACCTAAATATTACATTCAAATCTATGAGTTTTCGCAGATCTCAAATCTCACAATAGTCACAAGCGTTGCACTCTGCTTCGGCATTTTCAATGTCTTCCCCGGTTGCATCTTTGTAAAGGACTGTAAATTTTTCCTATAAATAAGTTGCTATTTTCAACACGTTTTTGATTTTATTCCCACCGTTCTTCAAATTTTAATGAAGATAGTTCCTGTCGAAAACGCTGAAAGCTGAAAATTCCTGTCAGAACAGGAAAACCCTCAACTATTTATACAGGGTCGTTGATATGTATGGAAACGGTCGATTATTTCATAAAGTAAAACAGTTAGCAAAAAATATTTAAGAGAAAAGTTTCAGGGTTTCTAAAGGTCTATTAGAATTTAAAAAAAGTAAGTATACAGAATGAGTCAGAAAACCGTAGAGAAACAAAGTTACTTTTTTTTAAATGGAAAAAATGACAATTATTTTTCAATAAGTGCATTACAAGTCTAAACCTAATAGTTTCCGAGATATCGACATTTGAAAAATTACATTATTGAACTTTGACAGCTTCTAGCTTTCTAACGGTACGTCTTAGAGTAAAACGGCTTACATGTCCCTATCTTAGTTTCTTATTATCTTCCTAAAAGTGTCCTAAAACTTCCGGTTAATCAGGATGTAACTCAAATGCCGGAAATACAGTAAGTACTTCTGATTTAACAGGAAGTTGATGTTTTTGGGAAGATAATAAAAAAGTAAGATAGGGACATGTAAGCCGTTTCACTCTAAGGCATACCGTTAGAAAGCTAGAAGCTATCAAAATTCAAAAATGTCATTTTTCAAAAGTCAATATCTCGGAAACTATTAGGTTTAGGCTTATATTGCACTTATTAAAAAATAATTGTTATTTCATGTAAAATCCAAAAATATTTTAAGATATAGGGTGTTCCATTTAAGGAAAAGTAACTTTGCTTCCCTACGGTTTTCTGACTTATCCTGTATAGTAATTTGTTTAAAATTCTAATAGACCTTAAAAAGCCCTAAAACTTTTGTCTAAAATATTTTTTGCTAACTCTTATACTTTAAGAAATAATCGACCGTTTGCATACATACCAACGACCCTGTATAAAGATGCGTCCGCCCATAGTTCTAATGTCTTTGGTCCGCCATAACTCGCAGTATTTGTTAACACTGGGGAACTTTTTTTTTATTTCTTGAACAAAACCTATTTTTTTTTATTGAACTACACCCAAGTATTGTGTTACAAAATTTTAATTTATAGGCATATACAATGAAAATTTTAATTTATATGCATTTACAATGAACATACAAACAATATATTGTTGGTTCAACAATAGCAATTAAATAGCACATTTTTATCAGTGAGTCTAAAGTTTAGACACTCATTTTACGCTTCTTAGCCTGTCTTTTGAAAGCAGCCCTGGGGGCATCTCTCGTAATAGTCCAACGGTAGTCGGCTAACATCTCACAGTTCCATTTTTCCTGATACCTTCTTTCCATGTTTGAAATATCCTGGTGGAACCTCTCACCGTACTCGTCACTTACAGCACCACAATTTTCCGGAGAGTAATACAGATGAGAATCCAGGAAATGAATTTTCAACGACATATTACACACGCTAGGTTTTGGTAACATAAAAGAAGTTGGGCAACCAGGTCTTTATAGTTTTCTGCTTTTATCTTTCCCAAAAAATTTGTTGCAACCATTTTAAAGGCATCCCAAGCGTCATTTTCCTTGCCTTTAAGTATGGAATCGAGTTGCGCATCTCCGAAAAATTTCCTAATCTGCGGACCCACAAATATTCCCTCTTTAATTTTAGTGTCACTGATTCTAGGAAACTTTTCTTTTAAATAACTAAAAGCACGGCCTTCTTTGTCCATGGCCTTCTCAAAATTTTTCATAAGTCCCAATTTTATATGAAGTGGCAGAAGTAAATATTTTCTAATGGCGCGCTGGCTACATTTTTCTTGACGAATGAGAGTTGAACGTTTGAACCTATATGGATTCTCGCTGTCCTGGTTGGGTTGATACGTGTGGTTGCCACGAGATGTAGTCACGTGCTGCAACTCTCATTCGTCAACTTGCATTTCTGTGTTAAAGCACTTTGAGGTCCCTTACCTTTTCGTCAGACCCGGAGCCTTGCTGAGGAGCCGTAAACGGCGAAACGCGTCCAAGGATTGGGTCTGACGGAAATAGAGGTGGGAAGTTCGATTCTTTTTGGTGACTCAATTCATTTGATTCATTCACTTAAAAAGATTCGTTCTTAAATGATTCACTTACCTACTTTTAAATAATTTTACGTTTTAAACGCGAAAATGCTAAATCGATGTTTGTTTAAATAACAGCCAGTCGTTTGTTATGAAGATTGTTGCCATAAGTGGTAACAAAATACCCAAATGTTGAGCCCAAAGCGCGATTTATACTTTGACGCTTGACGATCACGTTTGAAGTTTGACGGTGACGCTTGTAGAATTCCATTTTTGGTGCATTTAAGCTGGATTTATAAACTCGAAGCCGGCGTCGGCGCTCGCGCTGGCGTGGGCGCTGAAAGTTAAACAAGTGAATCGTAATGGAGCGATTTATAAACTTCGCCGGCGCTGGCGCTGGCGCTGGCTGGCGTTCGACATAAACCATCTTTATATTGCCAGCGCCGGCGTTCGTAGGAAATCCGTAGCGCCGCGTCATAACCAATGGGATTTTAGCATTTCTATCAAGTCATGATGGCATCTGCCAAAGTGTCATTTTAATTTTTGTGTCAGCTTGGTATTTCTAGATTATTTGTTTTTGTGGTTCTTACATTGATCTCGTTTGTGAAAAGAATTGCTCCTAAATACTGTTAAATATGAGTGAAATGGAGACTGAGACCCTTGGTAAGTACAAACATACTTTAAAGTTAGTTTTATTTGCTAATTGGCATCTGATTTTAGGTGAATCTGAAGTTCTCCAAGGAACAGAAATTGATTTGGGGCTCCTGATAGATACGATACAAAACAATGAGTATTTATACAACGTTAGCAATATATATTACAAAGATGCTAAAAAAAAGAATCTTGCGTGGGAAGAAATTGCAATGATTCTAAATACAACTGGTTAGTAAAAAATTATACCAAAATAGAAAATGCATAAAAATATATAAGTAAAAAAGTTAGCTGCTTTAATTACAATTAGGTATCTGAAGTACTATGTTTACCAATTCGTATATTTTGTTTTTAGTTGAAACATGCCAAAAGCATTGGAAAGCCCTTCGTGACAAGTTTGTTAAGGGGAAGAAGATAACGTTGGAAAAGGAGAAAGGATTCAATACTGTTGACTTATCGTGAACAAATCCATATTGTTGAGCATTAATATAATTCTTCAATAAATCAGAAATATTTTTTGATAATATAATTTCAAACATTATTGCTATGGACGACAATATATTGTTAGGTCGATAATAATTATTGACGGTCGATTTTTCAATAAACAATACCATTTCTTATTATAATATACTCATTACATGAAATAAAGGAACTATCTAATAAATGTTACAAATTAACAAGGACTAAAATATACAAATAAAATAGTGCAAAGGGACGATACCCAACACAAGACTGCCTAAAATAACTTATCCTAAAATTACTGTTGGAAAAAAGTACAAATTATGAGAAATATATGAAAAATATAAGAAAAGAGTAGACCAAATTATTTCTCACAGAAAATCACAGAAGCTTGCTTGCACAATTAATACACTTTATTGTAACAGTAAACCTCTATTCACGACTTGCTCCTGCCAAGGTACTTGTCCTTTCTCAGAAACAAGGTACTCTGCCAATCTGTCCCTAATTGCATATCGTTCCCGCTTGAAAATATTGGCTGCCATTCTTTCCACAGGCTGTAAAGGAGTTTCTTCATCCCTCCAACCTCCAGTTTGATCTTCACCATTATCCACATAATTTGGTGGACAATAGTCAGTAGCAACTTCGCTCTGGCAGTAGTTGTGTAACACAACTACTGCTTTAATAATACTATCTACTGTTCCCACGTTGGCATTTATTATTGTTTTTAATATCCGCCAACGAGCAGAGAGGATTTCAAAGGTATTTTCAATCACTTGCCGAGCCCTAGATAATCAATAATTAAAAATACGTTGGTTTTTGGATAGATTTTATCCTGGGTAAGGTCTCATGATGAACTTTTTTAAAGGCGAAGGCCTCATCTCCTACGAAAAAAAATGGCATTTCTGTATCTGAATTGGGCAGATTTGTTCTTGTCGGAATATTCATGCCTTTATTCTCTAATCGTTGGCCAAAAATACTATTCTTAAATATACCCCCATCACTCCGAGACCCATAGGCCCCTATGTCTACGAGAGTGAATTTATAAGTACTATCACAAGCTGCAAGTAATACCACATTAAAGTTCTTTTTGTAATTAAAGAATAAAGATCCATTATTAGCAGGTGCTTTAACATTTATGTGTTTGCCATCTAAAGCGCCCAAGCACTTAGGAAAATTCCACTTGCTATAAAATCCATTGCTGATTGTGCGCCAGTCCGCTTCACTACAGGGATTCTTTAAATAAATAGGGCTTAACGTTTCCCATAGTGCCTCACATGTTTCTCGGATAATTTTATGAACAGTCGTAAGGCAACATGAAAGTTCCATGCTAGGGCTTGCATACTGCTTCCTTGAGACAAATATCTAAAATAAAAAATTATATATATTAGGTATAAATATACAAAAGAACTGTGGCAGTCTTCTACTGCTAACTGCACTGCGTTTACTAATAAATATACATACTGTAATACTCTTTCCTCGGGCGATATTCCATCGGATCTCATGCCTCTTTGGATTCGTAGAGAAACAAAGTTTACTAACTTATTAAAGGTAGGAACAGTCATTCGTGTATACTTAAAAAACTCCTGCTTATCCATCGCCTTAATCTTTTGAAAATATTTAAATCCACCTTCACTGCGTCTGGCTCTATTTATGGGTCTCGTTTTGAAGCGACGAGTGCGTTTCCTGAGTAATGCTACATATAAGCATAAAACTACCCCTAAGACACCGAGTAACTTCTTCCTTGCTAAATCCATTTATTTAACTCTTTTTTTTTGTTCTAATAACTGCACTAAAAAAAACACCACCAGTACAAACTAAAATGTCAGAAGTGTCAGATTATGTTTTTATTTGTCATTGTCAATACTGCGAACGCGAACGCCAAGTTTATAAATGCCTACTATGCACGTCTACGACGAACGCTGGCGCCGACGCCGGCGAGAGTTTATAAATCCAGCTTTATAGTTTGACGCTTGACGTTCAACATTTTCGTGTCATAACCTCATTATTTTGTTGTGTTCAGCAGCAGCATTACTTAAAAAGAAACAAAAGCGAAAAAGGCAGTATAAAATTAGACCCACAAATAGGAGACGACATAATAAAGTACAAATATTATACAAATATGAAAGAGCAGTATTGACAGTTAGCTATCACGTGCAAATACTGTCGCGTCCTATTGGCTGTTACGTCATATTCTACGGAATTTCTACGAGCAGTGAGCGTCAAAAGTTAAAATTGGTTTATCTTGAGCGTCACGTCAAGCGTCAAAGTATAAATGGGTGTATATATTTCCTATTCTTCAATCTTCAACCGACCACGTCAACGTGATCGTCAAGCGTCAAGCGTCAAAGTATAAATCGCGCCCAATGTTTACGTTCTTGAAATGTCTTCAATGAATAATAAATAGATTCCTATTCAAAAATAATATTCTTCTCTTGTTTATTAAAATTTGTTCAACCATTTGTACAGTTACACTATAAAAAAATAATCAAATAAATACCAAACAAATCAAATATTTCATCCCATACATTTATCTCTTTTCCTTCTACTGTACTTTGCGTATCTAATTAAACTGCTGTCTCCCTCTACATCATGAAAATGGAAGACGGCATCCCGCATCGCCGAGCGACGGCCGTCAGGCCAACTCTCGAGCTCGATCGTTCGAACTGCGGACTTGCGAACGAGTGAATTACTGAACTGGTGAATTGCCTTTTCGAGTTTCGGGTAAAGTGAACGAAATGCGACTTTGATTCATCAATTCTTTAAATTATTCCCCGACTTGGTGAATCAAAAAAGAATCGAATCTTTTAGGAACGATGAATTAATTCTTTCGAGTCAGTGAAGTGATTCGTTCGTTTTGAACGAATCGTTCGTGAACGACACACTTCTAGACGGAAAGGATAAGGGACAACTCTATACACAAACTTATTTTAAGTTTGTGTTTTTTAATTTACATTTTTCTTTCCTGGCTTAAAAGACTCTTTCGGTGGCCAAATTTTCTTTATGTAGTGAACCGATCGTGCTCGACTGTCCCATTCGCAGAGGAAGCAGCAATATTTGGTATAACCTAGCTGCATTCCAAACAAAATCGCCACAACTTTTAAATCCCCACAAATTTGTCAATTATATCTTTCATATTGTATGGTATCCAACAACAATTTCAAATTGATATACGTTTCTTTCATGTGGACTGCATGACCAATTGGGACTGAAGGCAACTTGTTTCCATTATGGAGTAATACAGATTTAAGACTTACTTTTAAGGAATCAATGAAAAGTCTTTAGTGTTTTGGATCATAGTCGAGATTTAAAGCTGCCATTAATCCCTCAATGTCCCTACAGGCTCCCAAATTGCCATGTTAAAAAATGGTGTTAGGTTTTTCTGACGGCTTCGGTCCACAGAAACTTTTACTTCATCTTAAAGTAAGTTTCATTGTCGCAATCGAGGGGCCAATAGTTTGGATTTTTTTTAGGCAATTCCAAGTCCCTTATAAGGTCACTTAATTCACTTTGACTTATTTTGTGAGGCTTTTTACTGGGAAGTTCACAGACAAAATCGGAGTGTTGCGAGGTTGATGGCGACAATTTCCAGAACTCCGTTTGAATCCATTGGATCATCATCAGAATCAAAACTTTATTCCTGAGGTGGGTTAGGTACAGGCAACTAGTCACTATGAGGCACCGGTGGTTGAAATACAACTAACTAACAATTTAAGATTTATGTTATATGTATTTAAACCCCTTATGAAGTACACCTAGTATAATAAATCCAGGTACTCCTCATTTAATAGTCGAATTTTCCCATACATTACGGGCAGGTAGGTAATTATCATAATTAGCATGGATCTATAAAACCTGAGCCAACTGAGACTTTTGCAAGACAGATTGTTAGTGAATATAATAAAATAAGTAAGATTTTGCTATTCTGGTCTCGGAAACATTTTTGCTGTTCCCCAGTGTAATTGGCCGTCTGATAAGCGGCGCGACGCGTGATTTCTGCCGTAAATTTCTGAAGGTTAGCTAAAAATCTGCAAATAGTGTAACAATGTCAACTATTTATAGAAGTGGAAGGAAAAAGACCCTATCTGGATACATTTCATAGAAAAAATCTAATAAAACTGAAGGAAAATAAGTATACAAACAGCATATTATAATAAAATAGTAAGTAAATAAGTTCGTTTCTTTAAATTTTATTTTTATCAAAATTTTTCAAAGATATACAGGGTGATTTTTAAGGTGATGCTTTGTATTTAACACAACATAGAATTTAAGAAAATAGCCAATTTTCCAAATAAACTTATGTCCGGAAATGCATCGTTTCTGAGATACAGGGTGTTGAATTTGAATTTTAAATTTTATTTTTGATTTTATAAAATAACTCTTACAAAAGATAAACTTTTCGCACAAAACTTGGCAACCGGTGGTTTTTTAAGGTGAGAAATTATAATTTAATATTAATGTTTGTGCAGCTATCATTTATTCAGTTTAATTTGCTCTAACTTTTTTGACAGAAAACTTCTGGGACTTTTTATTAATAAACCTTATTCTTACACCTTTTCTGGGAAAAAAAGGTATACTTTCTTAACAACGCTAGATATGAGATTTTGCTAATTTTTGCATTAGTGCAAGTACAAGTCACTACAGGTTATGAAGTTTGTTAGGTTAGGCCTGTTAGGCGCTAGACGAAGTTGCTCAGAATTTTACACAAAAAATAAAATTTTAAATTCAACACCCACCCCACACAGAAGTCGGAAACGAATTTTTAATAATTTGCTAATTTTTCGCTTTAACTTTAAATTTAAATATTGTCTTTTTTAGGTTGAGGGTACTTCTGGCGTGAATGCGCCACCAAACTCACAGGAGTCACAGGAACCAAGTACATCACAACAAACTTTAAATCACTTTTCAGTCTTTCCACTCCAGATTGTAAATTGTAAGAAAAGGAAAGTAGTGTCAGAATCAGAAACAAGGTCAGCAAGTTCTAGTTCTGGATCTTTGTCATCTTTTGTCATACGTACTAGCAAATCTACTAAAGAGGAAATTGACAAACAGATTGCCAGAACCCTCTACGCTACAAACAGCAGTTTTAACTGTATGGAGCAACCGGAAGTAAGAAAAGCTATCGCTCTTTTGCGGCCTGGATACATACCACCCTCTCGATATGATGTTTCTAATAAATTGCTTGATATAATTTATAATGAAGAAAAAACCAAATTGTCGGGAACATGTGTGTGTCTGTCACTTGACGGATGGTCAAATGTACCTAACGAACCGATAATCTGTGGAATGGTTACAACAGAATATGGATTTACTGTCTTAGTAGATACTCTAGATACTTCTGGGAATCCACATACTTCTGTATATTTAACAGAAGTTGCAACAGCACTCATAAATAAGCTTAAAACCGAATATGACTCTACAGTATGTAGTTTTGTCACAGATAATGCAGCTAATATGGCTGCAATGCGACATCAAATAAAAACATCTACTGAATTAAACCTTATTACATATGGTTGTGCTGCACATATTTTAAATTTACTATGTAAGGATTTGGAAATCGCTGATATTAAGGAACATGTTGTTTTCATTGCCAAATATTTCCGTAACAACCTTTTTGCCTCTGCAGGATATGCCAAAGAAGGCAAAAAAACTAGTTTTGTCAAATGATGTCAGATGGAATTCGTTTGCCGACTGTATAGAAGATTTCGTTAAGTCATGGCCCATACTTTTCAAAATTGCCACAGAGAACAAAAACGAAATTGACAATATTCTAAGAGGAAAAATTTCCAACATCACTTAAAAAGATTAGTCGAAGATTACATAACAATACTTAAGCCTATTCTGTATATAAATAGACTACAAAGAAACAATGTCAGTCTTTCGGATGTTGTAGAAAAATTTAAAATATTAGAAACTCATTTTGACAAAACGGACATAACTTTATATCAACTGCAAAAATTTAAGAGGCGTTATGAACAGTGTATAACCCCATATCATTTGTTGGCATATCTTCTTGACTCAACAGAAACCCAGCAAACACTAACAGAGAGTGAAAAAAATGCTGCCTTAAAAGCTGTTAAAGAATTAGATCCAAATAGTGGTTTACTACCACTCATAGTCAAGTTTCTTGCCAGATCAGAACCTTTCACTGATATTATATTTCATAATGATATTCTTCAGAATGTAAAACCCGTAGATTGGTGGAAGTCGCAACAAAATATACCCATTATTCAAAAAGAGTTCTTCATAATTAGACAATTACTTTGTGCTGCTGCTTCTTCCGCATCAGTCGAGAGAATTTTCTCAACATTTGGTTTAGTCCATTCCAAACTCAGAAATCGATTAGGAATGGAATTAACTAGTTAACTAAAATAAACATTGTTTAGGTACAGTGGTTTTATTTTTTTGATATACTTAATAAACCATTAACTAAAACTGAAAGTTTATATTTTCTCTTAATTATAACTTATCAGAGATTTTGATTTTAATCATGATTTAAATTGAAAAAAATCAAGTGATTTAAATCGCGATTTAAATCATGATTTAAATCAATCGATTTAAATCCTTTCAACCCTGTAGGAAAAACACTCTTGTTGATTTATTACCATTGTGAAAATAATGGTATTAACTGTGTTACAAAATTTGTGTCGACCAGTGTTATTAACAGTAGACCGAATAATCTCAGTAAATGTATTTAAAAACCGGAAAAAAAAAATTTGGGAAGATCGGATTAATAATAAAAAGTTATAAAACATCAAACTTAGTCAACATTTTTGAGTGGCGGAACATTGTGACGGGGCGTGTATAAAAAAATCCTAAAGCTAACTAAGTGTATTTTAATAATTCGACCCCCGACGACCCTTACTATAAGAACTATAAATATTAAAAGCTTTTTATATGTTTCTGCGTAAATTACAATCACAAATTAGGATTCCAATCAGAATATTAATGATCGCTGGTAGAAACTTTGCACGTAGCCTATACTTCTTGACAATGATAATAGTTCGTCAACTCCTTGCAATTTAAAAAAATACTTTCGTTTGGTCACAATCAGAACTCGAAACCATATCCCAGAATTTAAAACATATTTCCTAATTGTCATAATACAATGGTTTTAATTAACGGAAGAGTAGCAACTGCGTGTGCTCCAATTTTTTCTTAAAAATGTAAGAAATGTAATTAAAGTGAATAACTTAAATAAACCCGAATTCCGATTTATTTTACGAACTGCAAATAATAAAGTAAAACGTTCATACAACGACCTGGCGGTTTTAGTTTTAATTACAACAAAATGTGAAAGTTGTTAGGTAAAGCTATACAACACTGTTATGTTCGACTATCTAAGGATTTTGTCCGGCAAAATATGCGTTTATATTTATTACAATTCGTAATTGAGTCTATCAACTTTTACCGTTTTCATATTTTAGGATTAGTAAAGATTTACACACACACATATTTCGAATATTTTACGTTGTATAAAAAAGAAAGAAAATGAAATAGTACAGAGGACAACGTTTGGAAATTATTTTGCGGTATTTTATACACATAAATGGGGCCAAGGTCGCCATTAGGTGAGGTAAGCACCTTTTTTTTTGTATCAAAAATATTTTAGGTATAATTTCCATTGATTTATACTTAATTGTTAACAGACGTACCTAATAATAGGATTCCTCCCATTTAGTGAAGATTATGCCTTAAGTATGGTACTATTGCTACACTGAAAAAAAGTATGCTTCAGTGAAATCAATTATTTGCATTGGTCCAAGCTGTTTAGTCATTTGTATACAGGGTATAAAGAAATGCTTGTTAAAGGAGCTACTACCCCCTCGAATGGGGAATCCTGAAATCGTTTTTTTTTTAAGTATTTTCGAACCCGTTCATAATTAAATTTTGAAATTAGGTATGGTTATTGTTAGTTTTAAGTCGTCTTGTATATTAATATAGTTTTGACGTTTTTCATAAGAATTGTCAGTAAGACAAGACGAATGATTAAAATAGATTGTGTCAGAAATCCAGAGTTTTCAGTTTAACTTTAAGTTTCCAAGACAAGACGATAATTCCTTTTAACATTGGTCCTTCGAAAGACAAAGAAAAAGCCCTTTGGAAGATACAGAACAGCATGCAACTATAATAATGAAGAAAAGATGACAAAGTTTCAAAAATGTTTACGTGGAGAAGCTAGAGGTGCAGTTATTGGTATGTTAATTGCCCCAGATAATTTAGATACTGTACTGAAAATTTTAGAAATCCGTTTTGGAAGACCCGAACAAATTATTGAGACCATTATTTATAAAGTACCTGCAACACATCCAGTACGAGAAAATGATCTAGAAGGTATGATAAAATTTTCAAATCAACTTTCGGGTTTAGTTTCGACCATAAAATCCCTAAATTGCCAAAATCGCCTTCAAAATCTACAGCTCCTAAAAGATTTAGTACAGAAATTGCCAGAATCTCTTAAATTTCGCTGGGGAGAATTTATTTTGAAAAATAGAAGTTCAAATCTTGCAGTATTCTCAGATTGGTTGCTGGAATTGTCAAATGCAGAAAATTTTGTTATTTCGCCCAAAAATTATAACAAAAATCGACAAAAGCCCAGGGAATTTACATATACAACACAAGAAAGAGACGAAAAATGCACATTTTGTAGAGAAGGCAAACATAAAATTGAAAAGTGCCGCAGATTTGAAAACGAAGATATAGACTTGAGTTGGAAATTTGTGACTGACAAAAAATTATGCTTTTCCTGCCTGAAAAGTAGACATCAGACCAACAAATGCCAGCACAGAAAAACTTGCAATATTAATGGATGCAAGCAAGGTCATCATACGCTTTTACATAAAAATAGACCCGAAGAAATATCATCAAACAAGAATACCGATCGTGAGACACTTTTAGCAATGGGCCAAGGCTCCAAAAATGTACTTCTAAGAATGGTGAACGTCTTACTACATGGACCTCGAGAAACAATACAAATTGTAGCTCTATGTGATGAAGCCGCAACAGTTACTTTGATGGATAGTTCCCTAGTTGATCGTTTAGGTGTCACAGGTGAAAGCGTACCGCTCTGTGTACAGTGGACTAACGCAATGAAGACAAGTCACTTACCTAAATTCCATTTGCTTTGGCGTCGATATATCAAGAATAAACGAAAATGCCCGAATGTCCAAATTGACAGGTGTAAGATCAGTAAACAACTTAGCATTGCCAAAACAGCATATATCGCAGAATTAATTTCGTAGCTATTCATATCTAGCAGGTATTCCTTTCACTGAAATTAGATATCAACCCATGCTACTAATTGGACAGGACAATATTCATTTGACAGTACCCCGCAACATATGCGAAGGTCATTACCTTCATAACCTCGTTCAAAATTCATTTACAATAGAAGCAAGAGCTATAGAAATAAGCTAGAGAAATAATGAAGAATACTTACCAATGTTATCACGACGAACAAAATGGACTGATGAAACAGATCCCATAAAAGAAAATAAGAAAGTAATTATAATGGAAGATAATCTGCCCAGAAACCGCTGGAAGCTTGAAAAGATTATAGCAGTCATTTCTGGACGAGACAAAAGAATAAGGGTGGTTGATGTAAAAACCAGCAGCGGAGTTAAGCGAAGACCAGTTAGTAAAATATGCAGACTAAAGATGGAAGAATAAAAAAAATAAGAAAACAAAGAAATGCATTTCTACACCTGATGATGTGATTCTACACCAGCTGGGGAGAATGTTAGTTTTAAGTCGTTTTGTATATAGTTTTGACGTTTTTCATAAGAATTGTCAGTAAGACAAGACAAATGATTAAAATGGATTGTGTCAAAAATCCAGAGTTTTCAGTTTAACTTTAAGGTTTCAAGAGAAGACGATAATTCCTTTTAACAGTTATAAACTTTTAACGATGAATCAGTTTCTGATTTCAGAATTTCAAAAATTTACTCATAGGCGTCACATACCGGGGTGTTTAAGCGTTAAAATAATCCCATTTTTTCAACCAGTCGTTTTTTTTTATAATTTTCTTAATAATTATGAAATTTTAAAGTATTCTGCGTAAAAAAGGTAGCCTTAGTTCACCTTGATACGACTTACAGTTTTTGAGTAAAATGGTTTTAAAGACAATCACGTCCATAAAAGAGATAATTAATAAGAATAATAATCAAAGTGAAATTTGTAAATAGAAGGATATGGATTAATATTGATATTTGTTTCCTGTGACATTTCTGTGTCAGATATTGTCTGCTGTTATTACTGTTGTAAAATTAGACATAGTAAATAAGAAAATGCAAAATTTTTTGAACCACGAGCTTACCAATATCCATTTTGTATACGGATATTATAATGGACGTTCCTTTGCTGCGGTACAAGAATATCGCAGACGTTTTCCGCAACGGAGACTTCCTGGACGCAAGGTATTTGAGAGGGTTCATAGAAATTTGATGAAGAATGGTTCGCTTGAACGCCTTCGTGGGCAAGGACGACTTAGGAGGGAATATGATTTGGAAAATGCACTTGAACAAAATAATCGTCCATATTGGAAGCGAAGAGGAATTTTTATAAGAAGGTTTGCTAACCTTTTAGTCGTTCAATATGGGAGATTACCACGAGGACATGAATTCAAATGTTTTTGAGGACTATTTTGGTGAAATGATAAAATATCTTCCAGCTGATTTAGTAGTAGTTATGGATAACGCAAGCTATCATTCACGACGCACAGAGAAGACTCCAACTTCATTTTGGAGAAAACAAGAGATTATCGACTGGTTAGCCACGAAAAGTATTGAATTTAAAGATAATTTGATAAAGAAGGAACTATTAGCTATTGCAAATTTACACAAACATCGTTTTATGAAATATGCCGTGGAAGATATAGCAGAAAAACATAGTGTAACTGTGCTGCGCACACCGCCATATCCTTACGAACTAAATCCTATAGAACTTATATGGGAGCAAGTGAAAGGATTTGTAGGAAGACACAACACGACATTCAAAATGAAAGACGTTAAGGTACTGTTTGATCAAGCCATTAAGGAAGTGACACCAGAGAACTGGCGAAATGCAGTCCATCATGTCATTAACGAGGAGAAAATGTGGGATATTGACCACCTGATCGATCGGACCGTCGACCCGTTAATTATAACGTCAAGAGGAGATGACAGTTCCTCAGATGACGAATATTATGATTTTTTATAATTTAATTTCGGTATAATGTATTTTTTGTATTTTGTATTTTTTTTATAATATTTAATAAAATATAAGTGTACCTAATACTATGTACCTACATAATGCCTAAATTTTATTTTGTTAAAATAAAATTCTTTCCTTTTTACGAATATCCTACCGGCACGCCTTTGTCACACCATTTTCAGTGTTTGTGAATGGATAACAATAAGCAAAACCCATAAATTGACCCAGACCCGGGTGGTACTACCTGCATTTGATGAAAAGAAAGAATTTTGCAATGAAATCAATGCCAAATTATGAAAGTGGCTTAAATATTCGTTGAGTCACTCTGTAGTCCTTTTGCATACCTAATGAGCTTTTATTACTCTAGACCTTTCTGAAATAGACAATAGTTAGGGCTAAATAAGCGCCTTATTACTTTAAATAACTGAACCAAATTTCAACTAACCCGAACTACCAAATCGGTTTAAGGATATTTATGACCGTTTGTTTTTAAAATTCAATGCCCTGTATCTCAAAAACGAAGCAACTCCAGACATATGTTAATAGGAACTTTTTTTCTTAAAACGACCTTACGTATCACCCTCTGAAGTTTCGTACCGTAGTTAGGAAACACCCTGTATATGATATATGGGATCATGTGCGCTTTTTAAGTTAGATCCAATCTTTAACTTCTTTTCTTTCCTCGTTCAACTGTTCGGCTGGTCATCATTAGATAAGTCTGGATTTGGAAATAATTCTTTAAATAATTGTCGTGTTTCGACAGCGTTCAAGTTGGTACTTAAACTGATTGAACTTGGAAGGTTGCTTTAACGAAATTAATTGGGCCTTAGTAGAAGCCAGTCTTTTGGTAATTTATATGTACTGTTTGGTAGAGAATTAATGTGGGAGGTTATAATGAGTTCATTTAGCGACACGTCTGCCCGACTGAAGTAATTCGTTATGACTTTATCGAAAAATTCATTTAACGCCGGCATTCGTAAGTCATTGTGCTTTGTTTTGAAAACGTTGAATTCTTTTCATTTGAGTCTTGTTAATAGTGCACCATGTCGGAATACCGTATGTCAGTACCGGCCTTTGTACAAGTTCGTTGCTCGTGTGTTTTTAACAGTAACATACAAAGATCGCTGGTTGAGGTGAACCTCACTTATGGCCTGCTCGATCCCCGGATTTAAACCCACTGGATTATTTCCTATGGGACCATCTAAAGCCATTCGTTTTATAATACTCCAGTGGAGAGTGTGGAAGATTTGCTGGTTGTAATTAAATAAGAAACGACCCTGGTGTTTTTCGAAAGAGTTCGGCAGTCATGAGGAGATTCGATTCTTGCCCTAGCTGGAGGTAGTCATTTTCAGCAGTTCTTGTAGATTAAGAAACTTCACATGTAATTTTTGGTAATAAAATGCTGTTATTGTCAAAAAATTTTCTCGCTCTGTATCTTCGAAACAAAACGGCTTTTTAAAAATCATCAAAGAAGAAAATATTCTTAGAATAGTCCAGGGAATAACCCCTTCAATTTTTGCCGTATATATAATAAACACCCTGTATATAACCAATGAAAGATGTTTTTTACAATAGCAAATTATGTTCTTATTTATATTGATTCACCAAAAGAAATCCACGGGTTCAAGACATTTTCGTATTCATAAATGAGAATATAATTCGATTTATTTTAGCTTCCGTTTAAGAATAATTATACCCAAGTTCACGAATTCTGTCAGTGACTCATTTAATACTGTAAAACGGGGTTATTTTGGCACCCGGGGTAACTTTGGCATATACGTCATTATGATACCTTTTTTTTCTGTTGTTTTTGTTTGATTCTTTCCTAAAATTTAATTATGGGATTCTCATTGTTACAGTTATAAGGCACTAAAGAGATGCCACGACATTATAGAGAAAAGTTAGGAGGGCGTTCATACGCCAATTACACTGTTGCCCAATTAGAAGCGGCGATAGCAGCAGTTGGAGGGGGAATATCAATAGGCCTTGGCGAGTCAACGTTAGAAAATCCCACGGGGAACGCTTCAGAATAAGCTATTTGGTAGACATACCAAAACAGTTGGTCATCCGACAGTCTTTACTAGAGAAAAAGAAAATTTACTCACACACACTCTTACAACAGTGAGCAATTGGGGTTTTCCGTTAACGCAGGCGGATATACGCGAGGTTCTCCACAAGTACCTAGAAAGACAGGGTCGCAATGTGAAGGAATTTACCAACAATGTTCCTGGACCTGATTTTGTTAACCATTTCATATCCCGAAATAATTTATGTGTCCGCGTAGCTTCAAATATAAAACGTGCACGCGCAGCTGTGGAGCCGGGACCACAACAGATTAACGAGTTTTTCGCCAATATAGAAAATGTGCTAATAAGAACAGTCCCTGCTATAGTGTTCAATTATGACGAGACAAACATTCAGGACGATCCCGGCGCAAAAAAAGTTATTGTCTCAAGAGACACCAGACGAGTCGAGAGAGTGCAGCAGCATTCAAAAGCTGCTGTAAGTATAATGTCATGTATTCTTTTGCAACCTGTGGTGGTTTACAAGTCTGGTAATCTATATGAAAATTGGACCAATAGGGGACCCCAAGGAACTGTTTATGCTCATAGTAAACGCGGGTGGTTCGATATGTCACTTTTTGAGAAGTGGTTCTTTGATGTTTTACTGCCACATCTGAATCAAATCAATCGTCCAGGCCAAAAAATCATTATAGGAGACAATTTGGCTTCGCATTTTTCCTTTAGAGTGATCCAAGAATGCGAAGCTAACGACATCTATCTTACACCACTACGGCCTAATAGCACGCATTTGATGCAGCCACTGGACGTGGCTGTCTTTGCGCCAATGAAGAAAAAATGGCGAGAAATATTGGACAAGTGGCGCAAAGAGCTAGTGGGTCTATCCCAAAAGAACAATTCCCTACCCTTTTGGCAATGCTATGGGCTGGAATAAAACCTAGCGCTGCCAAAAATCTAGTCTCGGGCTTCCGCGCAACTGGTCTCCGTCCGTTTGAGCCCAATGAAGTTTTAAAAAAAATTCCCATTCGTGAAGTTGAATTATAGTTAACCCTGAACTGCTAAATAATAGCGCTGTTGATCTTTTACAAGAAATGCGTGGCGCGAACAAAGAAACAGTTGTTCGTAATCGTGCATGGTGAACGTTTAGATCCCGGCAAAGCTCTAGCAACAGATGCAACAGGACCTCAACAAGTAGAAGAGAGCGAAGAACTTGAAACTGAACAACAGAATTGCAGGGAAATAGAAGAGACAGATGAATCTGAAAAAGAAGGAACACAAGGGAAAAATATCATTGAACCACAACCAGGACCATCTAACATACAACGTCCAAGTAGAATCGCAAGGAAAAAAAAAAGAAGAACGTTGTTCTATTTGCTCAAGACACTGGTCTGGTTATTCATGGTCTGAATGGATTGCCTGTGTTGAATGCAAGCGTTGGGTTTGTGGGGTTTGCAACGATGAAAGCAAAGATCCTTTCTACGTCTGCCCGAACTGCGAAGAAATTGATTTTGACAGTGATGATACCAGCAAAGATAAATATTTTGTGCTTAAAAATAAAAAAGTTTCATTTTAAGTTTTTAATGTCAAAAATTTATATTTTTGTAAGACCAAATACATTGGGAGTTCCGTTATTTTAAGTTTTTTTTCTATGAAGCTTTTGTTTTTTTTTTAATTTTTATAGCCGTTATTAAGCAGTGTTTAACTTTCTAGAGAGACTGTATCTTGGCCTGAATCAGGGAGAAGTGGCAGCGGCAGTGTTCTGCGATTTCTCGAAGGCTTTCGACTGCGTGGATCGCGGAATACTGCTGCGGAAACTTTCCCATTATGGTTTTAGGGGGTCGCTTTAAGCTGGCTAGAATCATATTTAACTAATAGGAAACAATTTGTTGGGGGTCTGAATGGTATATCAATGGGGCAGATCATTAAGCATGGGGTTCCTCAAGGTTCAGTGCTGGGCCCACTCTTATTTCTTATATATATTAATGACCTGGCTTCCATCAGCATTAATGGGTCCTTTACATTATTTGCTGATGATACATCAATATTATGGCTAGGAACAGATAATAACATTTTAGGGAATACCATTGATCGTGATATTAAAGCGATAATGGACTGGTGCAATAGCAATAGGTTGATTTTTTACATTGCAAAAATCAATATTTTGACTTTTAAGTGCTCTGTAACAGACGTAACCCTAAACAATGTCCCAATAAGTAATACAGATAGTTATAAGTTTCTGGGACTATATATTGATACTAGGCTGAAATTTAAGGATCATATACAGATCATGCGAAAAAAGTTGGCAAGAATCGAATTAGGCCAGGATGTTGCCAGGGGAATATATTTTGCCTTAGTAGAATTACATTTAAGATACGGTATTCAATTTTGGGGTTTTGCCAACAAACAGTTTATGCAGTCCGTCTTTGTACTACAAAAGCGGGCTGTGCAATGCTTGTGTGGGGTTGGTCCTGGGTAGCACTGCGGGCCGCTGTTTGTTCGGGAGAGGATCCTGACTTTGACCTCCATTTTTATTCCATTGAGTGTGGATATGGTCCACATTAAATATAAAGTTTCGGACAATAATGCAGCAAGAACAACAAGATTTAATAACAATAATTTGAGATTGCTCATCCCAAAAACTGCCTTGACAAGGAACTCAATTATATACAAAGGGGTAAAAATGTTTAACCACCTGCCCCTGGAACTTAAAAACTTGAACAATGGTAGGCATTTTGATAAGCAGGTTAAAAGGCTGCTGTTAAGTAAGGCTTATTACTCCCTTGACGATTTTTATAGTGATAGATTGTAGTTTTTGTTTCTGTTTTTTTTTGGTTCTTTGAGTGTATTTTGACAACTCTGATTACTGTTGATGTGTTATTAAATTGATTTTTCTTTTCACGTCTACATACATATTTATTTGAATGTTTTTATTTCTTAATGTTTTTGAATGTTTTTATCACATTCTTCCAGCTTTGTAAATGAGAGTGCTGAGCTCTTTATACAATAAAGCATATTTTGATTTTGATTTTGATTTGATAAAAAGACATATGTTTGTGTTTGTGCTCATTTGAAGAGCTCAGTTTAATATGTTATAAATAAAAAAGTTCAAACTATTACCATTGTTTTTGATGAAAAAATGCGTCTAGAAGGTTAAAAAAAAAGTGTGGAAAAAACTAACCCCGATCTTTAGTCGTTTAGGTGCCAAAGAAGACACAAACGCTGTCTACTTTAATGTTTTACGCCAAATTAATAGCCTGCCAAAGTAACCCCAATAATCTGCCTACTTTGGAACCCCAAAAATTTTTTTTTTCTCGGTTATCTTTCAACATTTTTAAATAAATTTGGAAGATATAGCTTTGATGACGTTTGTTATGATGGCAACTTTAGTTGCTAAACATGAGCGACTGTTTTATAGTTATTTGCAAAATATTCCAAAATCTGCCGAAGTAACCCCGTTTTACGGTACCAATTACAAAATCTAGGAACCGGCAGAATAAAAATATTGTACAAGTAAATGTTTTTCATGCATAAAATGAACTTTCTGCTACAATTACAGTAAAGTTAAGAGGCGACGTTGCCATACAGCCGCAATCAGCTAAATCCATTTAAAATAGAAGAGCAATTTCGATACTGGGAATCTGATCGCGGAGAAAATAAATGTGGCAACACACAGAGACCGAATTCACAACTTCAGAAAATTGAAAATAAGCGTACCGGCAGGGTTTTCGCACTGCTCGATTAATTTGCCCCTGCTGATTTGAAAATGTGCTGAAACTTGTACTTCATTTATGTATACCACACACCATATAGCTATGCCTAACTACTTCAGTCAAGTTTCTGACGTAGATATAGGCATTTATTTGTAAAAATTCCTTGACACATTTTTACTCATGTGCCATGTAAATGTTTAAATATTCTGTTTAATTGTTCTAGCCGTTTTAATTATTATTGTTTTCTAGCGCTTTTAAAGTTGAACCATACGGAACGAGATTGTTTTGAATTCGTATATATTTTTTGAGGTTCATTGGCCGTAGATTCGGGTTGGTACATTTTAATAAACTTTCTACATGCCCTGCTTGTAATGACATGGCACCGCATGGCATACTGACTGAAAACCAAACGTTATTACCTTTTCTCAAGGAACGTATGGTATACATAAATGAATACCAAGTATCAGCATCCTTTCAAACCAGTAATGATACACAGTGTGTTTGGAAAAAAATGTTTGAAGTAACCAAAATGTCTTTATTTTTTTAACCACCCTGTATAATGCAACTTAGATTTAGCAATATCGTCCAGACTTTGCCTAATCCTCAATTAAAATTCAGGGCCTTAGGATTTGATACTTCAAAAACACCAGCACTTGTTGCAAGAATAGTATACGACCGAGCAGTGGCGGCGCGTCGGTGTAGGCAAGGTAATTTATCCCCATACATCCCACTTGTAATATTTCCCAGTCACAGTAACCTCAAGTTCATATTTAAGTACCGCCAGAGGTTTGCTCCAATACTACTCGCTTAAAATGGAAATTCGCAAAGGTAGGCGATTAAACGAGACGGAGATGCGAGCGATGTACCCGCAGTAGGCGATGGATTCTACGCCTTTCGTGACACGTCGGTTGACCGCTAGAAATCTTTATCGGCCGACTCTTTTAGGGTTGTTTTAGGCGCCACTACTTAATAGTTTTATGTATAAGTACCAATTTATTTTTATTAAATATTTTATATCAGGAACCAATAGATTACAAAGGCATTTTTTGAAAAAAGCGGGATATTGTCGATTTGACGTAAAAAGGTCATAGTAAATACTATATAGTCAATTTATTGACTATAAAGTATGTAGCTTAATGCGAGAGAGTAATAAATCATTATTGAACTATATAACCCATCAGTGGTCTTCGCCGTATTTCACGGTGTAGTCCAATAACTATTATTGTACCTATGAGGGGTCCCGAGATCGGGTAGGTAGAGGCACAGGTATATAGTTAATCTACCTGTGCCTCACTGTTTTCAAAAATTTGAAATGTTTAGTTACTTTCCGGCAGTTGTTGAAATATTTCGTTCTTGAAAATGGTTAGTGTTTCTGAATTTGTTGCTGAGAAACGGATTAGTAAAACTGCGCTTTCTAAAAATGAGAAAATTATTATTCTCAATGTGTTCAACGCTCTTCGCCAGCAAAATTCAACATTCGGAGTTGTAAAAATAGTTGAAATGTGTTCGAATATGACTAGAGTCGGACAGTCAACAATATGCCGACTTGTGCACGAGAATAAGCGCGGCCCCATCAGGTCTCCAAAGAGAAGTACAGGAAGAAAAGAAACTCTAATAAATGAGGATGAAAAGACTGCCATCAGAAGAATCATACACTCGTTTTACTTAAAAAAAGAAATACCTACCTTGGACGAAATAATGTCTGAAATGAAAAAGGATGATTTCATTCCACCCATGGGTAAAAAGAAACTATGGAAAACTTTGAAGGAAATGAATTTTTGTTATGAAAAAATTCAAAGCAGAAAATCACTTTTAACAGAGAAAGACGAAATCATCTGGCTGGCGACGACTATATTTGAGGGCAGGTAGACAGTTTCGAAGGGAAACCAGGAATATCTATTATATGGACGAAACTTGGTTAAATGAAGCATATACCGTTCGTAAAATATGGTACAATAAACATGACACATTCGTACTTTTTAAGTCATTTTTTATGAAAGTTAAATATAATATGTTCTTATTTATTCTATGCAATTTTTAATTTTAATTATTACACTTTAAGGCCCATTTTTAACAGTAATAGTACGCCAATGTATTAAATACCCATATTTAGGAAAGATTAAGAAAAATAAAACGTTGTCAAAAAAAAAGTTAACAAAGAAAGCAAAAATCCCTAATTTCCTAAATAGTCAGCAATAGAATAAGGTTGCAAATTTACAAGAAATTCCTTTAATCCTGTTTTGAATAGTCGTTCATTTAGAGTGTCCTTAATTGCGGTATTTAATTTATTATACATTTTAATGCACATGTAGTAGAGATTCTTTTCTGAGAGTGCCAACTTATGTATTGGATAATTTATATCCCAGTGTTCCTGTGTTATAATTATGATAATAAATTATGTTAAATTTATCTTGGTTCTTATAAAAAAATAAAATGGTTTCATAAGTATATACTTAGTCCATAAATGGTTAGGATCTTTTTGGCTTTAAAAGTGCCTCTACATGATTGCACGTATGCCATCCTGAATGTTATTCTAATATACGGTTTTGAATAACAAATATTTTTGTAAATTCATATTTGTTCCCCAGAAAATGATTACGGCTAGGTATCCGTGGCTTCAAAATTCGCAAAATACAGGGTTTGCCTTGCTGTTTCATTTAGATACTTTGTTTTGTTATTATGCACAGGCAGTAACATATCTTATTTAGTTTTCCAGTCAAATAATCAGTATGGTGCGACCAGTCTAAAAATTCATCAATATGAATACCCAAAAATGATTTTTTCTTACATCTACCAACCTTTGATTAAGTTCCACGGTTTCTAGTATTTCTTTTTTTATTAGCTTAGTCTATAAAATTACAATGTTTGTTTTTTCCTTATTTAAAAGCAATTTGTTTTTTTCAAACCACAACTCAGCATTCGTGTTTTCAATTCTGATATATCCTTACCCCCCACCAAAGTGTTAGTGTCATCAGCATACTCTGTAAGACTGGATAGCAAGACTTAATTATTTATTTCAAAATTAAAATCATTGATAAATATAATGAACAAAATTAGCCCTAATTAATTAGGGATGTCAATCCCGGGATCTCGGAGTCCCGGAAGGAAAACCTGTCTCGAAAATATCGGGACTAGACCTGCTAATCCCGGGATAAATACCGATTTTTTATGCATATATTAATTTGCTTTATTACACTATTTCAAAACTAAAGTAATTAACGCGAAATGATAAGAGCTTTGAAGGTGTTGTAGCTCGTATGACCACAGTAGATGGTTTCTTTTTTTCTATTTTTATTAAATCAGCTGGTTTAAGACAGTTGTTGGAAACACGAGGTTCTCATGTTCCAAAATCTCGACATACCATAAAAACACATGTAATGAGATATTTTGGAAAAATTCGGAATAAAGTTGTCGAAGAATTCAACCAATTCAATTCAATTCAATTCACCAACTAAAAACGAACGTTGAAAAATTCAGTTTAACATTTGAGTGGCCATCGATATCTAATAAACATTTTATGAGTACTACCGTTCACAAAGGGAAAACATTTGGGAATTTAGGACTTAATTAATAATCTTTAACAGCTACACAATGTATGAAACATTTCGAAAAACGACTCCTGGCTTTCCAATTAAACCTATCTAAAGATACTGTGGCTGTTACAACCGACGGAGCCAGCACTATGGTTAAAGTTGGCAAATTGATTGCACCTATGCAGCAGTTGTGCTTTGCACGCGACATTCAGCTAGCTGCCATCGACGACCTCTATAAAAAAAATGCGCCTGTACCTTCTCCTCCTCCAACATATGCCAAAGAGGATCTTGACATTGTTGGTCTTAGCGACAGCGACGCCGAGTGCGAAGAAACTAAAAACATGGACAGGATAGAAGTGTGCGAAAACAATTTTTAGAAATTACGAATGATCGTGACCTTTATATATTGATATCAAAAGTTAGAAAAACTGTTCGCATGTTTAGAAAATCGCCAACGAAATATGATTTACTACAAAACCATTAGGAACGGTCATGGGAAATAATTGAAACTTATATTAGACTGTAAAACCAGATGTAGCAGCTTACTTGACATGCTTTGTGCTTTAGCGTCTTACAGAATTGCATAAAAAAATACCCTAGTTGATCTAAACATGTTACCAATTTTGGATTCAGAGTGGCAAACTCTCAAAGGCGTTGTAAAAGTGCTCCAGCCAATAAAATTAACAGTCGAAGCCTTATGCCGATACGACATAGATTTATATAAAGCGGATGCTGCATTAAAATTCATGTTGAAAGAACTATCCAAAATTAAAACACCACTCAGCAGTATCTCACAAATCCCGACTTTAAAAACTCTGAACCAGATGATTGCTTCAAAACATCAAATATTTCTCTAATGAAATCTGATTTAGAAAAACTTTTAATCGGCTAGACAATAAAGATGCATTTGGAACAGAAATCAGCCACGACAGCGCGAGAATCTGATTCCCATTGCGGAAATTCTGAGAGCAGAAAATGAATCCTTAAAGGTTAAACTGCAGAAGGCATTAGACGGTGGCATTACATTGTTCAGAGTCAATACAAAAGCAGATAAAAAAAAGTAATATGAAGCGGCTGCCAGACATCATTACTGAAGAAATTAATTTATACGCAAATGGCGGAAGTCGGGGACGTAATCTTCAAAAAGCCTTTGAATTTTTATTAACCATTCAGCCCACAAGCGTGGAATCTGAGAGATGTTTCTCTTCTGTAGGGTTTTTATGTAATAAAATACGTTCGAGGCTGGGAGATGAGACTTTAGATGTACTAATATTTTTTCGGTATTCTTTAAAAATCTATAAACTTATTTGTTGGTATTTGCAACACACTTCTTTAAGTTCGTTTAGGAGTTTTTTTTGTTAAATCTTGTGATTTAAGTTAATACAATAAAAATTTTTGAATGTTATCCGATTTTTCTCGGTATATCTAATCCCGGGATCCCGGGATTTGTCGTACAAATCTCGAAGATCCCGGGATTAAGAAAGCCTTTCGGGATTGACATCCCTAATATACTGCCTTGTGGAATTCCCACTGTATTTTGCGAAATTTTCGACTTATAAAGACAATTTTAATCTTTCTAAGGCAACTCTTTGTGTTCGATTATCTAAATATGACAAAGTCCATTTCAGAGCACAGCCCCTAATGCCATATAACTCCAGTTTGTTCAGAAGAAGACATCTGTTCAAAAAATCATAAGCATTTGGAAGATTCAAAAATATGCCCAGAGTCATTCTTCCTTGTAACAACATTCTAAAATTAAACGGGTAAACTGGAAAATAGCTGTATGCGTTGATCTACCCCTCAGGTAACCATGTTAATTTTCGGAAAAAAGATTAGGGGAAATATGCCTAAAATGGGATATATGGGTAAAATGGGACATGGTAATTTCTCACTCCGCTAAAGCTGGCAACGATGCACATCTCGGCTAAGAGACACTGTTCTATCGCGCCCTAGCAATAACGGATAATTGCCCGTCCTCAGATCGTTTAACCACATTTTTAATGCGCCATCTTTCTTTTGGCTCGTCTAGCTTGTAACTTTCATCTCCAACGCTGGAAGTCATAAATATTTTCTTAAGTGAAATATTAAGTGTTTGTGGGGATTTTTCATATCTATATATACTTTTGTTTGTGTCCAACCATATATGACAGTTATTTTTGTTTTTAATGGTAAGTTTAAATATTTTGGCATGCTACGGGTAAAACGGGAAACCTAACCTATGGTAAAATGGGATATCCCATTTTACCCTAATCAACCTTTTATATCATGTAAAACCGGATATTTTTATTGCAGATGTCACACAAATATGAAAGAAAGTCTACCCGGCAATCTTGGTCTGAGGAATCAATGTCCAAAGCCCTTGAAGCACTACAAGAGGGTAGTTGCGGGCTGCAAAACAATTTGGCGTTCCAAAGTCGACATTGGAAAGAAGATTTAAGGACAAAAATAAATATGCAACGGGCCATTTAAAAACGCTTGGTAGTAGAAAACCCACGTTTCCTGTAGAACTAGAACAACAACTAGTTGAGTATGCTAAAAATATGGAGAGTATGTTGTTTGGATTGACAACTCGTTCTATTCGAAGTCTTGCATACCAGCTTGCAGTCAAAAACAACTTGCAACATTATTTTAATAGAGAAAAGGAGATGGCGGGGTGGGATTGGTTGCGTTCTTTCTTAAAACGTAACAAATTATCTCTTCGTCTACCGGAAGTAACATCGGCTGCTCGAGCAAGAGGTTTTAACCAAGTAGCAGTAACAACATTTTTTGACATTTTGGAACCCCTTCAACAGAAGTTTTAACTTTCCACCTTCTAGATTGTTTAACGTGGATGAGACAGGTATAACTACTGTGCAAGGTCGTCCATCCAAAGTTATTGCTGTCCGAGGTCGAAAACAAGTAGGGACACTTACATCTGCAGAACGTGGTGAGCTGTCCACGGCTACAATTTGCATGAGGTGCAAGCGGCATATTTGTACCTCCTATGATAATTATTCCGAGAGTCCGTATGAAGCCTCAGTTTCTAGAAGGGTCTCCGCCAGGAACATTGACCGTTACTCATAAATCAGGTTGGATGCAAATGGATTTATTCAATAAATGGTTTGATCACTTTCTGTTACATACACAATCCTCAAAAAATAATCCGGCATTGCTTATTCTCGATGGACACAAAACCCATACTCAAAACATATCTGTCATTGAAAAGGCCAAAGATAACGGCGTAACAATCGTATGCTTGCCACCGCACTGCAGCCATCGGATGCAACCGTTGGATGTATCATTTATGGCACCTTTAAGTACATTTTACACAGAAGAGATGGAGATTTGGATCAGAAATCATCCTGGACAAAATGTCACAATAAATCAAGTCCCATCTTTATTTGGTAAGGCATTCCTCCGAGCAGCAACACCGTTGAATGCTATCAATGGATTCCAAAAGACTGGCATTTATCCGGTTAACCGAACTGTCTTTACTGAAGATATGTTTATAGCATCTTTACCAACCGATCAAGAACAAAGAAAAGTAGATACTGTTCTTCAGTCTTCTAGTTCTGATGAAGATATTTCAAAATCTAATGAGCTAATAGAAACCTAATGGAAGAGAACCCAATTAAAAAACAACTCAAGATATCCGCAACAGATGATTTGAATAATATCTCTAGCACTAGCAGTGTCCGCGATGGAGAAGTTACACCTGAAATGTATATTCAGAAATATTCCCAATTTCTTAAAAAGTCTGACGAGATAAATGATATTAGTAATGTACTAAATAATAGCACTGGCCGTAGTGGAGAATTGACACCGGAAAAAAGCATTTGTAATCCTACTCAATTGTCTACAAAGAGTGACCTAAATAATATGCCTTCTACTAGCAGTGGCTTAACTTATTTCTCTCCCGAAGAAATTGTTCCTTATCCTAAAGCCCCGAGTAAGGAGCGCAACATTGCAAAGAGAAAAAGGGGAAAAGCTGCAATACTTACCAACACCCCATATAAGGAAGAATTGGAAAACTCCCTAAAAAATAAAATGAAAAAAACGAATATTGATTCTATAGCTTCGAAAACAAAAATTCTGTTATTAAAGCAAAAAAAGTTAAAAGCAAAATTAAAGACAAATAAAAAACTGGAAAAAAAGTCTAAATGGGAAGAAAGAAGTGACTCAGAAAACGGGACAGAAAATCATGACACTGAATGTTTTTATTGTAATAATACGGTTACGAAAGATAAGAAAAGAGAGGGATGGATAAGGTGCTGTACCTGCTTAAACTGGGCGCACGATGCATGTGCGGGAGCTGAAAGCGATGATGATACTTTTATTTGTGACCTTTGCAGATATGAATAGATTTTTTATTAAACTTTTTTAAAACAAATTTAAACATTTTTATTTTTAGTTTAAAACTAACGACTTTTCAACATAAAAGCTACATCCCGTCTTACCCCAAACGGTTATCCAATTTTACCCACACAGTGTGGGTAAAATGGGAAATTGTAAGAAATTAGTAATTATGGTGTTAAAATTCTTTTCTTTATAATAATTTACTTCACTTATATTTCAAGAATTAGAGCAAACTCTATACTTTAATATGCCAAAATTCGAAAATTCAACGCCCTTTGTTTTTGCCTTTTTTATATATCTGAACGTTAAGTATCCCATATTACCCAACTACTTTGGTACTTTGGTACGACTCCACCATGATGGTCGTACCCTATTTCAATTTCCCAGTCAAATTTGGGTTTTTTAATACATAAGTTTAAAATAAAATAAAATTTAATTTGAATTCATTTTATTTACAAATTTTTTACTTTTATTAGTCAAAATGTATTAGTTATTTAATTAACGTTACATATGTTTTCTTAAAAAAATTTTCTGCAACATTAGTTTAAAAATTTAACAATGTCATTGGTCTCTTCATAAATTATTAACATCTTAATAATAACCCACTAAAGATGAAGGTTTATGCCTTCGAAACATGTATGGGATTTTAATATGAACTTTTTTCATTAAATTAGTGGAGCAGACTTTGTGTTTTATTCCATAAATAAAATATTACTCCACTGTGAGATGGACTACTTCCATAAAACTTTAAAAATTGTTCAAATGCACAGCTTAACAATACTGGTCGGTATTTCGTCATCCCCACTGCTATGTTTGCTTTTCAGCGAGCTTTAAGATTTCTGAACAAGTTACTGGCCTTAGATGCAAAGATTTACAATTACTGTGTACTGTTAACTTGTGTAAAATTGTATAGTGTTTCCCTCTTCACTTTTTCTCGCAAAATCAACCATAAGGGAGATAATTTAAAAAAAAAACAAAAAATGTACATTGGAAGGGTGCCCCACCCTGGAGGGGTGGGGACTTTTAGTATGATAAGAAGAACCGCAAAAACTAAACATCCCCGAAAAAACACAGCTTTATGTGATTTTGTTTTTCCAGCATACCATATAAAATTTTATAGCTGGACTGGCCAATTAGTTAAAGTATAGATACTTCTACTTGTTCATAACTGTATCTTACCTTGATTTGCTTCCTTTTAACAGCGGATTTCTATCAAAGGTTCTGATCATGTTGTCCTCGGCACAGTGCCCTTAAAATTATCCAGAGATTGTATGGGTTCTTCTGTAGGCGACACATATGTGGAAAGAATCACAAATAGCACAATATTTCTAGTAAGGGTTTTCGCGAACTGTTGTAAGTGTAAAGTAACAATATGTTTGAGTTTAATAAAAAATCAAAACAGTTTTATACCAGGTAATAATGAGAGTAAGTCCGTTGAGTTCATATTATTTGTGTTGCAACTAAAATTTTCCGTAAATATTGAAAAAAAAAATCTTAACACTAGCTTAAGGGAATAAATGTTATGTTCTGGTGAACCACTGACAATGGTACACTTCGGAGTTATTTTGATAGTTAACAAGACGCTGATAATTTGGACCTAATTTTGTTAACCAGTTGGATTGGTACATTGGTTTGGTCAACTGTGTTGGGTGTTGGGGGCATGAAGGGAAGGGGTTATTGATACGGATCTAATCCTGGAGGATTCTTGATAAAAGAAAAGCAATAAAATGTTTTGTGTCTTATACACTCGAATCTTTAAAATAGGTCGTGGTTAACTTCGATCTTCAGTTTAACAGGTGGAGTGAGCACCAGATACTGCAGGTCATTCTTTAGGTTAAATTCTCGGAACCTATATAATATCGGGCCTAAGGGAAACACTTGTTGCAAGGAAGAAGTCAGATATATTTAACAGAATGAAAAGCAAAATATTGTAAAATGTAATTATAAATTCAGGTGTACTAACCACAAGATATATAACTATAACTACATATTGTAAAAACAATCCTAAGAGCAAAAAAAGCCGTGAGTGCAACAAAACACGGTATTGAGTGTGGAATTAGATTACAGAGATATCTTTTATTGCTGTACCTTAATACAACGATCGAAAAATCAATATTATTATTATTAAACCAAAATCAGTTTAAGAGATGTTTCATAATAACTGAATGTAACGTAACAAATAGAACGATTGCACAATCAAATCACTTGTTTATATTTTCACGGCCCACCATTTACACTATGGTCACTGTACACGGCAAAATCCTCAGGGTAGCAAATCCTCAATTAAATCTCGCTAACTAATTGCCCAGTAGCCAATTAGTAATCGGTTTTGTGTGTCCTTGGCGAGCACTGACCGTCGTACAGTCCCGACGTGGAGTACCGCGCACGAGTGACGGGCCGCTCACCTAGTTCCGATTTCTTGCGGCCGCCGAAGAATTCGTTGCCGCTAGTGGCTGCTGATGGCCGTCGTCGTCGTCGACGTAGACCACGATTGCTTTTCCTTTCATTTTTTCTTTTGTCGTTTGTCGAGTGCCAGATATTGTGCTTCAGCATTCGGGAATAGCATAGCATCAGGCTAATCTTTAGAGTGAAAGCACTGGTCGAGACTTATGGCGAGAGATGGCATTGGTCGATTGATTTTAAGCCATAAAAAGAGTTCCTGGTCTTTTTGGAGTCCTTGGAGAGGTAGATGGATTCTTTGTTGAATCTGTACTATCAAAAAACCTTCATTTACTGGAGGGGCATTGCCAAATATAATAGTTACGCAGTAGAAGAATCATCCTCAAGTGGTCCCAAAAAATCTAGCAGGGGAAAGCTGTAAAAGTGCGAAATAGGACAGCAAACAACGAAGTATAGTTGAACGCATAGTATGCAGGGACGCGCCGTCCATATGGGCACGACGGCGCCAAGGCCTTAAAGGCGCCAGACCTTCAACACAAACTAAAAAAAATATCTATGAATACCGGTGGTGAAAATGCATTATCCACCAACACCGACCGCCGGTCGGCGACCAGTACCAGTGGTGAAATTTTACTACTCCTCTTCCTGTGGAGGCGCGAAAATTCGCGTGCGTTCGGCGCGCTGGTTTAAACTTGCAAAATTTTGCGTGTTCGTAATGGATGTAGCTGGTTAATTTTTCATTCTTGTCTTGATAAGCGCATCTACGGCAATTGTGAAAAATAATTGCAAATAAGGTCAGCAAGTGATTAAGTAAATTAATTAACAGGGATGCAAATAATTGTTTTTCTTTTTAATAACTTTTGTTTATGAAACAAATAAGGCTTAGTGTTTAATATTTTTTTTAAATTTTATTTAGATGGCCAGAGAAGAAAAAAACAATTTGTCTGGATACCAAAACTTGCTTTTAACAAGAACAAGCGAAAACGGGAGGAAGACTTTGAGAAAACCAATTTCAAAATTAGTAACTTTCTTTGAAAGACCACACAAGGCACTACTTCTGATAGCACTGATTTTCTACATTCAACAAAATCAAACTTGCCATCAGAATTAGAAAAGCAAGCTAATGAGGATGAAGATCCAAACGAATTAGATCCTGATACGTTTCAGTCAGTGTCGGTGTCGGTACCATCATGTTCGGGTAAGCAAGACGAATTATTCGAAGAAGCGCCCCTTTCTAACGATCCAGGTCTTTGGCCGAGTGTATTTTGTCTCCAATCCAGATGCAAGAACTTGTCGAAAGAGGTCCAATGCATTATTAAAATAAAACTATGTATCCTAAAGGCACAAGTGGACGTAAGTTTTCCGATATATATTTTACCCGAATTTTATTAAATGGTGAGAAGGTTCAGCGTCGTTGGTTGCTATATTCTATTGACAAAAATGCAGTTTTCTGCTTCTGCTGTAAAATAGTCAATGACCCAACCCCAACAATCCATTGACTTTTAAAAACACTAAATTAAGTAACCAAGACGGCTTCAATGATTGGCATCATTTAACATTTAAGCAAACATTTGAAAATCCACGAAAAAAGTAAATCTCATTTTCAAAATTTACGTGTCTGGTCAGATTTACTAGAAGGATTAAAAACTAATCGAACCGTTGATTCGGAAATGCAAAATTTATTAAAAAATGAAACTAAACATTGGCGCAGTGTCATTGAAAGAATAATTTATAGGTACTATTAAATTTTTGGCTGAACAAAATTTGGCTTTTCGTTGTCCTAGTAACAAATTATTTGAAAGAAATAATGGAAACTTTTTAAAATGTATAGAAATAGAAATGATAGCAAAATTTGATCCAGTCATGTCTGCACATATTAATAGACCTCAAAAAAATATTTCACTTTACCTTGGAGATAAAATTCAAAACGAAACCATTAAATTAATAGGTGACAATATAAGAAATAATATTTTAAACGAAGTTAAAGAAGCAAAGTATTTTTCTATATTACTTGATTTTACTCCTGATGTGAGCCGCCAGGAGCAGATTTCTATTTGCTTAAGATACGTTAATTTAAAAAACAATAAATCTAGTGCGAAGAACGTTTTTTGTTAAATGGTGAGAAGGTTCAGCGTCGTTGGTTGCTATATTATATTGACAAAAATGCAGTTTTCTGCTTCTGCTGTAAAATAGTCAATGACCCCAACCCCAACAATCCATTGACTTTTAAAAACACTAAATTAAGTAACCAAGACGGCTTCAATGATTGGCATCATTTAACATTTAAGCGAACATTTGAAAATCCACGAAAAAAGTAAATCTCATTTTCAAAATGTACGTGTCTGGTCAGATTTACTAGAAGGATTAAAAACTAATCGAACCGTTGATTCGGAAATGCAAAATTTATTAAAAAATGAAAATAAACATTGGAGCAGTGTCATTGAAAGAATAATTTATACTATTAAATTTTTGGCTGAACAAAACTTGGCTTTTCGTTGTCCTAGTAACAAATTATTTGAAAGAAATAATGGAAACTTTTTAAATGTATAGAAATGCTAGCAAAATTTGATCCAGTCATGTCTGCACATATTAATAGACCTTAATTAATTTAAAAAACAATAAATCTAGTGCGAAGAACGTTTTTTAACATTTCGTCCTATAAATGATACAACAGGTGAAGGTTTAACCAACTTTTTACTAAAAACTTTGGAGAATTATGGTTTAGACATTTATAATATGCGCGGCCAAGGTTATGATCATGGTTCAAATATGAAGGGTAAACATCAAGGTGTACAAAAAGAATTTTAGACAGCTTAAAAGCTGGATTTATAAACTCGAAAAGTTGGTGAGGTTGAAGTTATGGTCAAGTTGTGAGGTTAGATATTCCGAATTCCGAGCATAAAAATTGATTATCTCGAACTACTCGGGAAGTTTTCGAACCTTACATGAGCTTTACATGAACGGCATGAACGAGTGTATAAATAGAACTGAGTGTTCCCTTTAGTTTAAATTGAACTCCTATTTCCAACACCAACTGAACCTCAACCTCGCCAACTTTTCGAGTTTATAAATCCACCATTAAGCTGGATTTATAAACTCTCGCCGGCGTCGGCGCCAGCGTTCGTCGTAAACAAGCATAATGGGCATTTATAAACTTGGCGTTCGCGTTCGCAGTGTTGACAAACAAAAACATAATCTGACACTTCTGACATTTCATTTCAGGTGGTATTTTCTCTAGCCAGTTATTACAACAAAAAGAAAGAAGAAGAACTTACTTGGTGTCTTAGCGGTAGTAAAATTAAAATGACGATTGGCCATTGACAGATTGGCAGATGCAGGGGCGTGCGGTGAGTTATGAAGAAGGGGAAGCATCGCCAGTAGGCCCGCCGGAGGCGAAAAATTTTTTGAGGACCACGCCCAAATATTGGCAATTTCGACGTTTAAATACAGGTAGAATACTGTCATGTAGGTACTGTCGAAAATGTGTGATTATGTACCTATGATTTTTTAATATTTCTTCTATTTTCTAAATGGCTAGGTACCTATGTTTTTTTTTATTAATTTTTACGTAATTTGCCCGTCGAAAACCAATTCTTTAGTGACCCAACCCTGCCTAAGAGTCGTTAAAAACAAGTTAACAAAATTTCATAACAGAAACTAATACAGAAAACTATCTATACATAGTCTGACATTAAAGCCTTTGTCAGATGCTAGATGGTCTAGCAGAATTAACGCAATAAAGTTGGGCGAAATTTACGATGCTCTTTATGAAATTTTATCCGGAAATAATTTTGACAATACTACAAAACTTCTAGCTACCTCCCTAGGTAAAAAAATTAAAAATTATGAGTTTGAGAGCATGGTAGTCTTGTGGTACAAGATTCTAAGTAAAGTGGATGTTGTTACTAAGATTCTGCAATCAAAAACATTTAATACTTCCCAGGCTTGCGAAAGTTTAAATAACCTCAATGAATTTGTAAAACAATATCGATCTGACAAAGGCTTCAGTGACTTATTAGTAGATGCCAAAGAACTAGCTTCTTGCTTAGAAGTTGATGGAAAATTTTTATCCGCAGAAATGTTAAGGCCACGAAAGATTAAAAAAACAATTTTCTTACGAAGGTGACGACCAGCCAATTGAAAATCAAGAAATAAAATTTAAAGTGAATTGCTTTTTCGGAATGCTAGACATTACTCTTTCATCCGCACATGAAAAATTTAAACTATTATCGTGTCATTCTGATGTTTTTAATTTTTTGTGGAATTTTGAGGATTTCGGCAAATATTTTGACCAAGATCAATTCATTTTTTGTAAAAAACTGGAAGAAACCTTAACTGACAAAGATCGAAACGAGAAAGATATAGACGGAACAGAACTTTTACACGAATTACAAATGGCGATAAAAACGCGATGTCTGTAGTAGAAACACTTAATTACATTGCAATAATTAACCTAACCCACTAATTTCCAAACACTACGATTGCATTGCGCATATTATTAACCATTCCAGTTTCTGTAGCTACAGCCGAGAGGTCATTCTCTAAATTAAAGTTGATTTAAAATTATTTACGATCTAGAATGGGCAAAGAGCAAAATTTTGCTATCATTTCTATAGAGCCTGACTTTTTAAAGCAACTTAAAATTGAAAATCTTGTTAATGAATTTGCAAAAAGTAAAGCTAGAAAAGTCCAATTTTTGTAAGACCTCTCCATCATATTATCCGTTTTAAAACAATCGCTATTTTATTTCTTTATTTATTTTTTTAATATTTTGAATTAATGTTTTGTAACTTTGATACTGTTTTTGTTTTGTTACTGTTGTTTCGCATTCTATTCATATTTTTTGTGTACTTTCTGTTTGTCACAAATAAATAAAGACATTAGTACTAAAAAGTATAGTTGTCTTCAAAAATTTCAACGATCAACTATGAGAGAAGGGTGGTAATTTTAGCTCAATATTATAATATTGGTTAAAGACGCCTATCATTATTTCGCAAGACGGCACCGAAAATACTTGGCGCGTCCCTGATAATATGCCTCTGCTAGGAATACTACCAGCCGGCACGAAGTGCTGCATTATAATAATAGTACCAGTTTGTATAAAAGTATAGTAAAGTTTACATTAAATATTTGACTTTCACTAATGTTTTCATCCGCAATAAATGGGTGCAGGGTCGGCTTGAAAATATAGCTATCTACATATTCATTTATTTTTATTTTGAATTAAAGATACATTTTAAACCAAATGAAAGTAAAGATCAATTATTATAATAATAATATTTTGTGTATATAATAAGTAAAATAAAAATTAATGAAATACCGGAACACAGATTTATTCGTTTTGTATTTTAAATTTTTAAATTAGGATAACTTTGCACCACCTGTGTCAAATTTTATTTGCCTCTAATTTTAAATTTCGAAAAAAAATGGCATTCTAGTAAAAAAAAGCTCATACAAACTAAATAAAATATTGAGTATGTTATAAGCAAATAGTTTAATATCCATTAAGCGAACTTACATTACATAAAAAAAAAGTTAATTAGAAAAAATGGCAAAAAAATCAACTTTGAGCTAGAAAACCGAAACTTTGTATTTAGGCCAAGAATTGTACTAGAAACAACTTTTTTTAATAAAATTTTTTGAAATTCGGTAAAACAATGGCATTTCTCAGCATTTTTTGATTAAAATGTAATTTTTGACAGATACCGAATGACAGATGGTGACATTTGATTATATAATTTTTAGTCTAATTTGAAGCAAAAACGATTGCCGAAATTTAATTTTAACTAACCTCATTAATAAAAAAAAGTTCCATATGGTGCGGACTTTAATGGTGACACTGTATATGTAAATAATTTTAAATATTTTTGTTTAAATTTATCAGAACTAAAATTAAATGAGATGAAGCCAATTTACCAATATGTATACAGGGTGGCCCACTCTCAACGCAGGCTTCCATAGTATCTAAACTACTCAACTTTTTAATACTTTTTAATAACAGAGTCATAGGCAGGCATTAGGCCTACAATCTAAAATGATTTTAAATTATACAGGGTCTCCCAAATAGTCAGGGCATATCAAACATACTTTTTTTAAACGGAACACCCTATATATTACATTACTTTTGAATTCTACATAAAATTACAATTATTTTTTAGTAAATGCATTATAAGTCTAAAGTTAATAGTTTCTGAGATATCGAGTTTTAAAAAATGACATTTTTGAACTTCGACAGCGTCTAGCTTTCTAACGATACGCCATATAGCAAAACGGCTTGCATGTCCCTATCTTCCTTTTTTATTATCTTTTCAAAAATGCCACCTTCCGGTTAAACCGGAAGTACTATATTTACGGCTTTTGAGCTACATCCGATTTAACCGGAAGTTGACACTTTTAGAAGGTAATATAGGGACATGCAAGCCGTTTTGCTCTAAGACGTACCGTTAGAAAGCTAGAAGCTGTCAAAGTTCAAAAATGTCATTTTTTAAAACCCGATATCTCAGAAACTATTAAGTTTAGACTTATAATGCACTTACTAAAAAATAATTGTTATTTTATGTAAAATCCAAAAATATTGTAAGATATAGGGTGTTCCTTTAAAAAAATTAAACTTTGCTATGGATCTTTTTTTTGAGACATCCGGTATATTTCAAAATAATTTTAATTTGTAGGCCTAATGTCTCCCTATGACCCTGTTTTTGAAAAATAATAAAAACTTGAGTAGTTTAGATGCTATGAAATCTTGCGTTGAGAGTGGGCCACCCAGTATACTGTACGTGCATACTAACATATATATTATACAATGTACAGGGTGTCCAGTTTTCGTATGTTTTACGGGTTATCTGCGTTATTAGTAAAGATAGAAGGTTGCAGTTTTCGCGGCACTGTGTTACTTTTTTGAGAAACAAACGATGCCACAAACAGAATTTTCATAGCCCCCTTAGTTTTTTAGATACGGGGTGTTTTTGAAAATATTGCATTTTGGGACACCATCTCGGTTACGCTGCAACTTATCAAAAAGGTAAAAAATAAACTTGTTAGTTTTTTTCACGTAGAATCCAGTGGCTTGGTCAGATTTTTTCTATGTTTAATTGTTTTCGAGAAAAAGAGCAAACTTGCATTTTCTTAAATGGGACACCCTTTATATTTTTAGCTGTAAAAATTTAAATTTTGAGCTTCACATTGAAAACAGCTATAAAGTAGTATATATTTTTGAAAAGCTTGTGATAAACTGAATCACAATAGCTTAAAATATATAGGGTGTCCCATTTAAAAAAATACAAGTTTGCTCTTTTTCTCGAAAACAATTAGACATAGAAAAAATCTGACTAAGCCACTGGATTCTACGTGAAAAAAAATAACAAGTTCATTTTTTACCTTTTTGATAAGTTGCAGCGTAACCGAGATGTGCCCCAAAATGCAAAATTTTTAAAATCACCCCCGTATCTAAACTACTAAGGGGGCTATGAAAATTCTGTTGATGGCATCGTTTGTTTCTCAAAAAAGTAACACAGTGCCGCGAAAACCGCAACCTTCTATCTTTACTAATAACGCAGATAACCCGTAAGACAAACGAAAACTGAACACCCTGTACTGTATGTTTGCTTTGAAATTCTTTTTTTTTTTAAGTAATCAGAAATTAATTATTGCTTCATATTTTTTATTTTATTTTTTTTTTAATTCAGATCACATTTTAATAGCAATTGATAAATATTTGTAGACTTGTCAAAATTGTTTTATTAAAAGGTTTTCTAAGTCTCTCAAACTTGCGCAGGGTTCGGATAGACTTGATATTTTCGACACTGGAGTAAGTTCAAGTTCCTCTTCATCTGTCTCAAAGTTGTGAGTAGTTTCATCCGTTTCTTGGATCTCTTCAATACACTCGATGATAGTCAATTATGCACTTTCTGTTGGCAAATCGTTATCAATAGAGGCAAATTGTTTCAAGTTCACAAATGTGTCCTTATTGTTAGGAAACAGTTGTGCGAGCGGAATATTATCTTCTTCTTCGAAGTCATCAATATTATCTGTATTACACTTAAATCCGGCTTTTTATAAAGCATTTTTTTAGTTTCACTGGGGACAAATTGCGCCAGGCCACCGAAACCCACATCAAGGCGTTGGCTATGGCAATATTGTTTTCGATTTCTTGAAGAGGACAACCATGCTTCTGCATCTTGGTATTAAATCTGTAAAGCCACGTTGTCATGATGTATGCTGTCATCCTCATCGACGCTTTTTTGTTCGAGACCCATTGGAGAGGTAACTTATCGATATGTGCGCCCTTAATACATTGAGGATTTTTGCTTTTGCCTATTATAAGTGGTTCTTCCTTTTCACCTTCCATATTTGCACAGAAAATGATCAATAGACTTTCCTTCGAAGCAGTTCCGTCCTCGATTTGATATCGGCTGAATCCCACATATTTTCTTGAAGGTAGTATCGTGCCGACGACGGAATTTTTCTAACCATCCATTTGATGTCTTGAAGTTTCCTAGTCCTAGACATGGAGCAGATCCAAGGGCTATTGCTTGAATTATGGGCCCGAATATTGGTAAGTGCTTATTTCGAGGCTTACAAAACCAGTTAAAAATAACTTGGTCCACTGCCAGTCCTTCGGTTTTAGGAAATTCTCTTTTTGTTCACCGTTGCCACCTTCTTGAAATAAATTTTTACCTTCTGCTTTATTTTAAAACAACATATTCACTTGGGTCTCACCCACAGTTTTTTCACTTTCCTCGAATATTTCAATTTTTCGCTTAAAGAATTTTTATCCCAAGATTGCGAGTTAACTCATACCCAATCCACGAGTTGAGGGTTAATCCTAGGGTCGGAGGCAGCCTCTGGTTATACAATGCATTTTACTACTAATTCCTGGATTAACCTCAACTTTTAAGTTAATCGCAACCTATACAATTGAGCCTAATGGAAATATTAACTTGAATATGAGCGGCAGCGTGTTTTTCGATGGTTACGATCTCTGAGTATAATCAACCGAATACTGTGGGGTCGAATTGCGAAAAGGACCGCCATTTTTTTAAATATATTATTTTCAGTATACAGGGTGCACCAAACGAAGTGGCCTAATAGAAATATCTCGAGAATTTTTATTTTGAAAATTTGGCTGTGTATATAAAGAGATGGTTGTATACATTTTAAAAATATTTTGGATGATGTGGTGTTACCAGATCACACCGAAAGTAACAGCTTTATGAATTACCCTGTAATTATTTTATTTTTGGAATCTCTATTACTTTCTTAACAACTTTCCTTATAAATATCTGTTAGGTTGTAGAGTGTACATGGTGTTAATTAAATATGTGGCCCAAGTCACGGGTGATATTCCTTACTAAAGGTATTTTTGAGATACACGGTGTTACAAATTTTAAGTGCAATAAAAAACATGTACGCCACTGCCTATTTCCTTTTCGACAGCACAATTATGTACTTAGTTCAATGTCTAGTCCAAAGTACCTTTTGATAATTTTTGATTTCGGCTTCGTTTAGGAGACAAATGCAATTTTATGAAGCTCTTGTACAATTACAGCCATTAAATCTTGGGCAGACCTTTTTTAGCTTTATAACTACACCTCACTTTACTATAATAAAACATGCATGTAATACCGTTGAACAAATCACCTATTTAAAATATCATCATAGAAAAAACAATAATAAATGTCACTGTTTTAACTTTCGAAAAATGCCTAGGAAGGTTGGTCTGAAAGGAATGGTTCAGAAAGGCTTAACATTCCAAAGAGCACGGATCATTTTATTAAAACAAAGTGGCAAGAAACGCATTCCTTGGAACGAAGACCTGGAGTGGTCGACCCAAACAATCCAATGAAGAACGGGATAATAATTTAGTAAACGTATTAAGGGACCAACCTTTTAAATCTATTTGTTGTGGAAAATTGTATTAACACGTTAAAGATAATAGGTTGGTAAATGCTGTGTGCGTGCGATTTGAATCTCCGGTAAAAAGCGCGCCGCGACGGTACCTTCCTATTGAGCAAAAAATAGGTCGTCGCATCGCGCGCCGGTTGAGAGAGGCAAGAAGCAAAGAGTAGCAATTGGTTGTGCTACTCTTTGCAAGAAGCACAGCGTAAGGGTGAAGTCAGCAGTCTTCCAAAATGGCTCGGTGAAGCAAGTGTGCTCTTACTCACGCTTCAAGTTTTAAGGCCTTTTTGGGTAATATAGGGTTCATTCCAAGATGGCTCCTTGAAGCAAGTTCTCTTAAGGGCGCTACACGAGTTTAAGGCCTTTTTGGGCAATTAATAGTTTCTCGCGTTATCTGACGTACGTAATTGAACTCCCTACGATACCGGAGCGTTTTTGTGATGTACTTTCAAGTGATAGTTAAGGAAAACATGTAAAAAAGCAGTTAGTAATATGAACGCTAAGTCTCAACCAGTGTATTTGTCGTAAATCAAGAAAATTAACGAACCAGTGAGCAACCCCATTGGCAATGCATTAAAAAATAATTTAACCACTAGGGAATTAACCCAGTGTGCCATCACCATTGTAAGAGCTAAAATGGAGACAGATATTTCGGGATCTCGAGAACAGCTCGATGAAGGGTTAGAGAAATATCTGAATTGCGCTGTCATCCAGCAGCTAAAAAGCCGTTAACTGACGAAAATAACGAACAACGGGTCGGTTTTGCGTTACAGTACCTATTACCTTGAACCTCCAGTCTTTTGGCAAAAAGTTATGGACAAGAAAGTATATATCAGTCTTGCTCGATCGTCATGGACGATTTTCTGTAAACGCCTGGGGGTGGACGAGTGCTCAGGGAGTTGATGTGTGTCACTTTATTGAAGGACGATTTAATACAAAGCTATACATGAATATTTTACAAAATACCATGTTACCTTCTATATTAGAACGATTTCCGGAAAGGGATTTCATTTGTCAGCAAGATAACTGTCCCATTCACACGGCCCGACAAGCAAGGGAATGGATGGAACAGGAACAAATTATCATTTTACCATGGCCCTCACGTAGTACGAATTTAAATGTAATGGAAAATATTTGGTGTGTTTAAGCCAAAAAAATTAATGGTGAGAATAATTTTAAGCCACAAAATTTGGACGAATTAAAAAATAAAATTGCAAGGGCTTTGGTAACTTCAATGCCTAAACGGATAAACTCTGTCTTGGACAGAGAGGGGGCCGCGCTAAAATATTAAAATTTGATTAACATAATGTATTGTAAATAGGTACCGATAGATTTGAATTCGTTATAGTTTTATAGTTTGTTCTTTTTCGAAATAATAAAAGAAGTTCTGCTACCACTTGTTAATTTCTAATGATTATTTTACTCATTCATATTTCGACCAATAATAGCAACGCATTTTGACGTAAAAAAATGGTTTGTCCACGACTACTATACAGGGTGTTACAAATTCGAAGCTAAGTACAGGGATCTCCGAAACTATAGGAGATACAAAGTCGGTTAAATGGGGGCAAAGTTCCAGAATAAGGAGCTCAAGAAAATGCCGCAATAAAAATTTAAAATTTCCGACTACCTTCGGAGATATCCGAAAATAAACGAAAATTAGCAAATTCGTTTTTATTTTTTCCTGATTACATTTGTTGAAATAATTTCAAACAAATGTCACATTTCCATTGCCACTTTTTCTCTTCTACAAGATGACATAATTAGTTTTTAATTCCGACGTTTCGTTGGCGGGCCACCATCATCAACTTCATTTTTTCAAATACGAACCTGGAATTTAAATTGCATATTTTTGATCCTTATACCTCTAAAACCTAATATTTGATGTCTTCTAAATGTTATGCAGACGTTTCGTTTCCCAAAAACGCATCAGAAGGGTTTTTGGATTTTTAAAATAACAGTATTTATTTGAAATTGAGCAGATGCGGTGTATAAGAGAAAATTAAAATATTTTTGTCTTTAAAATACTTATTTAATAATAATAAATGTAATAAATTATGGGTAAAGGAAACAGAACAAAAACAAATTCATATTAGATAAACTTACTTAAATAACCTACACGCCACATTAAAACAGGATTAAGGCACTGATACTATCATAAAAAAATTAAGAAAAGGTAAGAATATCCTTTAAACTTATCTCAAATGTTCCAACAGATTGCCGTTTACGTTTAAACACTTTAATGCTTTGGTATTTACTTTTCTTACTGCCCTTAAAATTGATCTTTTGCGTAAAGATCGGCATGAAAGTAAAATTTTTTGACGTAACTCTGCCAAGTTTTCAACAGGGCCATTTTTATATACTTTATTTTTTATTGCACCCCATAGAAAAAAATCTAGCGGTGTCAGATCGGGCGATCTCGCTAGCCACTCCACCACACCTCTGTTTCCTATCCACTTTTCTGGGAAATTTCGATGTAAAAATGCACGCACATCTCGACCATTATGGGGAGGTGCTCCGTCATGTTGAAACCAGAGATGTGGAAGGGTTGCCAACGGGACATCCATTAAAAAATCTTCAAATTGGTTGTTTAAAAAATTAAGATACATATCTGCATTTAAATTATGGTCATATAAAAATGGACCCAAGATTTTGTCCCCACACAATCCTGCCCAAACATTAATGGAAAACCTGATTTGAGGACGAAGTTCTCTATTTTCTCTGGGGTTCTCTACAGCCCAAACATGTTCGTTATTTCTATTAAATAAACCACAGTTTGTGAACTTTGACTCATCCGTCCAGATAATGCGATTTAAAAAATTTGGATTTATTGTAGCTTGATCTCTTATCCATTGGCAAAAAGTAACTCTTCTCTCGGCATCACCAGGATGTAATGTTTGAGAAATATGAATTTTGAAGGGCTTGAAGTTATTTGATTTTAATATTCGCCAACATTTAACATGATGTGAAGTGTGCAAGTTTGCTTCCGACTTAATTTGTCTGGTGGACACAGAAGGGTTTTGGTTTACCTATAGGTACAATAAGACAGTATTTATTAAAAAGCATATTATTATAATTTATACAAAATACTAACTTGGTTTAGAACTGTATCAATTTCCCCATTTGTGAATTTATGGCCATGTTTTTTTCGTGGTTGTATGAATGACCTGACCCATATTCCTTCATATTAAACTCCAGCCTTTTAAAGTATGTGTAGTGTGGTTGAGGTTTTTCCGGATATTGCTCAAAATACATCTGAGCGGATCTAAAACAATTTCTTTGGCATAAAAAGTAAATGCGAAGCATATCACTTTTTTCTTGGTTGGAGAATGGCATTTTGTGCCATTAAAATAAAAAATCCACAAACCTTATCACCGCAGTGACGCAAATGTCATTAGTTTTTTATTTTTCATGGCACTCTTGTTTGTTTTACACATACTTGCTGTTTCAAATGTTGGAATTTAATAATGATAAAAGATAAATATGGTTCAACGCCAAAATTATTCAGTCAGTGTATGAATACACCTCAGCAATATTTGCAATTTCGTTATTTCCTTTATTTAAGTAAGTTTGTCTAATTTGTATTTGTTTTTGTTCTGATTTTCATCAGGATAGTATTTTTTAAAAATCCAAAAACCCTTCTGATGCGTTTTTGGGAAACGAAACGTCTGCATAACATTTAGAAGACATCAAATATTAGGTTTTAGAGGTATAAGGATCAAAAATATGCAATTTAAATTCCAGGTCCGTATTTGAAAAAATGAAGTTGATGATGGTGGCCCGCCAACGAAACGTCGGAATTAAAAACTAATTATGTCATCTTGTAGAAGAGAAAAAGTGGCAATGGAAATGTGACATTTGTTTGAAATTATTTCAACAAATGTAATCAGGAAAAAATAAAAACGACTTTGCTAATTTTCGTTTATTTTCGGATATATCCGAAGGTAGTGGAAATTTTAAATTTTTATTGCGGCATTTTCTTGAGCTCCTTATTCTGGAACTTTGCCCCCATTTAACCGACTTTGTATCTCTTATAGTTTCGGAGATCCCTGTACTTAGCCTCGAATTTGTAACACCCTGTATAACATGATCATTATGCATGTGTTTCCTTAATAATAATAATATCCAATATACACCAGTAAATAATATTCATTTTACACGGTGTATAATGAAATCATATGATTTCAATAGGTTTTTGTACGTACAAAAACAGAGCATGCCATGAACGTCAAGTCGCAGCGCTTGTTGCTATGGCAACACCATGGTACCTTGTTTTTATTTTGACAATTGCGCTTCAGTTTTTAATTTTAATTTGAAACGTCAAAAGGTTAGTTGCTCCAAAATATCAATGTATATTTAAGTTCGATTTCTACGTTTAACTTAACACACTGTGTAAATACAAACATTAATATTAATGTTAACAAATAATTTTTCTTGCTAGTTAGTGAGAAGTTCAATATATTGTTTTAATGTTAGTTATTTAAAAATAAAGATATGTGGTACTTAATTGTAGCTAAAATTATTTGGTAAATCCTGGATAAAGTATAGTTATATTATATTCTACTCGCACATAATGGCTGTTATTCACTTGAATGATTTATGAGACTCGCCTACGGCTCGTGTCATAAACATCATCCGCGTAAAAAACAGTCATCATTATATGCTTGTTGAATAATGTACTATTATAGTGGAAAAATTTTGACATTGTCAAAAAATTTGACAAGTTGACATTGTCTGCGGTCACCGAGAACACAGAAAATGCTGTCGAGATTGCTGAGAATCCTTTGCACATTATAAAAAACACTAAACATAGCATTTCCAATACGCCTGCAACTGCACTTTTTATATAAATTGTAATTTTGCATCTAACTCTAAGCAGTAGTTTTGTTATACTTACTTAATTTTGTTCAATATTTTTCTCAATACATTTATTTATTAATTTCGCAATAGTTTTCTTTACGAAAGATAATTTTGTTTGATATTTTTGTCAGTAAATTTAATTACTAGTTTTCTTTTTTTTTAATTCGAGAAATAATCTTGCCAAATACCATTCGTGCATTTAATTTTTCCTGTGGAAAAATCTGGAAAACTCGTTTTAAGGCAATCTGTTTAACAAAAAGTCCGAGTCGTCTTTATCATACAATTTATTTAGTCGTAGTTATTTTTAGTCGTTTTTATCATACAAATTACTTGTCAACTCGTCTTTACAAATTTTAGCAAAAAAATAGAAAAAAGTCAAAATCTGACAGATTTCCTGCCCAAGATTTAATGGCTGTAACTGTACAGGGTGTCCATTTTTCGATGTAATTGCAGGGTATCTCTTTTACATTACTGTGCTACTTTTTCGTCAAACAAAATGATGCCGTAAACACAAATGTGATAGCTTTCTTAGTTTTTAAGCTACAGGGTGTTTTCGAACATGTTGGCTTTTTGACCACTTTTATTTCGGTTATCCTTTAACTTATTAAAAAATTGAAAACTGTTCCTAAAAGAATTTTTTAAGTAGAATTCAGTGGCGTGCTTACTTTTCTCCTGAGAGTCTTACTTCTCGAGATATAAAGCAAACATATGATTTTTTACATGGGCTATTTTTAAGATTTTCAAAAATATATAATAGTTAATAGTTACTATTAACAATAAACACACAAATCGAAAAATTTAGAAAATTAGGGTAGAAGGCTATGAAACCATTGAAGCAAACAAAAGAATATGTCATTACTTCTAAAAGTAAGTCATTGCACAGCATTTCCAGTACGTAAAGAGTGCACAATCTTTACTTCTTATAGTTTCAATTGATATTTATTTAATCATTTGTTAGACAAGATTTTATTACTCCTAGATCCTTTCCTATGACTTTGCACGAACTTCTAGGGCCTCTACAAAAGCCATAACGTTCATTTCGTCCCTTTCGCGATTCTCTTTATATATGATTTAGGTCTTGGCTTTGTAAATTATTGATTCTTAATTAAATTAATTTTTAAACTTACAAATGTTACTTGATTGAGCTGCCTTCTACCTGGATATCTATGAAAGTAAAAACTCTATAAGTTAGGTATTTAAATTACAAGATCGTAAACTTACCTATTTTTATGGCACTCTATAAAGCAAACTAACATGTCGTAATTTTCAAGATTTTCATACTACTACATTTTCGTCATTTTTTAAACTTTAGTGAAATGATATGTATTTTAACAAAACGTTATTTTTGCCTATACATATGGACAAATAGACATGCCAGATATATATTCTTTTGTTTCTTTCAGTGGTTTCATGGCCTATACTACTCAACTTTCAAATACAGTATTGTAATGCGTCAAAAGCAACATTTTAATATTTTCCTAAAAAAGAAAGGTTTTCGTGAAAGTAAAAGTTAAAATATTTTTGCAAAGTTTATTTTATGTTTAATTAATATTTCTGTGCTGGATTAGTCATGCCAAGAGGTATTCCAATTTCGAAAGAATTAAAGCAGAGAGTAGTGAATGCACGCTTGGAAGGTACAACACAAGCCACAATTTCAAGACGGTTTGTTTTACCAAGATACAACGTATCCAAAATAAATTCAAGTTACATTCAGAGGGGACATTTAGAAAATCTACCGAAATCGGAAGGCCGAGAAAAACAACAATTTGAACAGACAAACGCATTAAAAGAATTTCTCAAAACGATCCTTGGATGTCTGCACCTAGAATTATTGCTGAAATTCCCGAAATTATGGTTAGTCCACGGACAGTTCAAAGAAGGTGGTAGATGCAAAGTTATTTAGTAGACACCCAGCTTAAAAGCCCCTTATTTCGGTAAGAAATAGAGTGGCTATAGGCTTGAATTTGCACGTCGACATTTACATTGGACAGTAGACGAGTGGAAAAAAGTTTTATTTAGCGATAAAACCCGTTATAAAATTTTCAATTATGATGGAATGAAGCGTGTAAGACGGCGAATCAACACAAGGTTATCCCAAATACGTTACACCCACAGTTAAACATGGCAAAGGCAGTGTTTTTCTATGGGGTTGTTTCTCATGCAATGGGGTGGGTCCTTTAAACTTCATTAATCGCACATGGATGGATTTGTCTATAGAGATATAATGCAAAATGTAATGTTGCCTTATGCAGAGTGGGAATGCCGTTGCGTTTTATTTTCCAACAGGATAACGATCCAAAACACTGTTCACAAATCGTTCAAGAGTGGTTTCAAGAAAATAACGTTCGGGTCTTGCAGTGGCCGGTACAATCCCCAGACCTTAACCCCATTGAAAATCTATGGGAATAAGTTGAACTGGAATTCGTACACACACAATTATGTCCAAATAAACAATCATTGGTAAATAAAATCAATGAAGTTTGGACAAACCTTCCCGAAAATACTGTTCAAAAATTGATTGCCTCAATGCCGCGACGTTGTCGGCAAGTAATAAAAAACAATGGATATTCTACTAACAACTATTAACATAATACTTCTAATTATTAAATGTGTTTAATGCTTTTTTTATCGTAATATGTAAAATAAAATACTGTTGACACAATTTGTTGCTTTACTTTTGTCGCACTTCATTTTGTCGATTTTTATAATTATAAATACTTCTCTACCTTCATTTTGTTTAAAGTGTACCAAAATATTGTGTGGATAATATTTCATTAAAATTAGCTGGGGATCACAATCATATAATTAGTAATTTTTTAAATTCAAAGAAATAAAAGCTCTTTGTTGCTCTACTTTTGTCCAATAGTGTATATATTATATATTTTTGAAAAGCTTAAAAATAGCTGAATCAAAAGAAAAAAATATACAGGATGTCCTGTTTAAAAAATCATATGTTTGCTATAAATCTCGAAAAGTAAGACTCTCAGAAAAAAAAGTAAGCACGCCACTAAATTCTACTTAAAAAACTCTTAGAAACAGCTTTCGATTTTTCAGTAAGTTAAAGGATAACCGAAATACAAGGGGTGGTCAAAAAAACAACAAAAACAAGTCTCTATCTTTACTAGTTACCGAGATTCCCTGCAATTACATCGAAAAATAGACACCTTGTACACGGACATTTTTTTAAGTGTCTCACCTGATGGCGATTTTCCTGCCGACTATAATAAAAAAACCAATTACATTTTTCTCAATGATTCAGCCAAATTTGATGTCAAAAATATAGGTTCACAAACTTGACAGATACGACGCTATTTTGAATTTTGTTTAATGGCGACCCTCATTGATTACCACATGAGTAAATTGCATTTTGCGATCCGATTTCAAAAACATATAGTTGTTGATATTTATTTACAGCCGTTTCGGAAATAGGGGGGTTCCTAAATTGCTTTAATCGATTTTGTCTTTTAAGTGTCTCACCCCTTTAATAAATAGACCATTTAAGCTAAACACCTCAATTTTTTACACGGTAACATAATTTGCCGTGGCCGAGCTATTAACACTATAGTCAAATACGACAGATGTCAAAAAGTGACAGATACAACGCCCTTTTAAATTTTTTTAAATTGCATCCTAATCAATAAGCACACGAATGAATTGCATTTTGCGATCCTATTATTAAATTCTTTACACCCTTAATCATGGATCCTTTTTTTGTAACAACCTGTATATTTCAAAATAGATTTAAATTGTGCTCATATACATTCTGCAGTTACATCAATATTTTTTCACGCTTTCCATAAAGACCGCATCGTATATTAGGGTGAGTCACCCTATATTAATGAAGATTCCACGTCAAGAAATATTTAAATGGCACTATCGCTCACAATATTCACCTATGAAACCAAAAAATAAGGTCAACATAATTATGAGAAAAAATTAAATAAATTATTCCTTGTTTCAGCGTTTTCCTGAAACTCAGTTACTTGGAAAATGTAGCAAAATTAGTTCCATTTCTTTAAAGGTGGCTGTGAGCATTTCTTACAAATAGATAAATGCGTTAATTTGGTTGCTAGGCATTTTTCTTATGATTGATCGGTCATTTTGAGGCGTAAGTTTGTTAAAGCAATAACAATTATTACGTTATTATATTTTTAGTCATGAACGCTGCTCTTTAAAATGAAGAGAAATTCGATATGGTACGAATTTTCTTTTTATGTGAAGATATTGCTACAGATGCCAGAAGAAGGTATTTTTTACTTTTCCTACTAACTTACCCAATAGTTGGTGCGTAAAATATGTTAAAATAAATATTAACATATTTTCTTATTTTAACTGGAGGTAGTTTGTTGGAGGGTGTCAAAATAAAACCTTTTCTTTAAAGCCAATCACTATACTAATAATAAAATTATAATTATTAACTTGTGACAGGTTAATAATAGAAATTTAATAAAATTATTAAAAAAAAGCATGCCCTGTTTTTTGTTGTATAAAAATGAACTGTATTATAAAACTAAATCATATTATACTTTAAATGGCTGGGATAACATTTTCATTAAGATAAAAATTATCGTGTAAAAAATTGGGGTTTTCAGCTTAAAAGGTATATTTATTAAAGGGGTGAGCCATTTAAAAGACAAAATCGATGAAGGCAATTTAGAAACCCCCGTATTTCCGAAACGACAGAAAATAAATATCGATAACTACACTATCGGACATAAGTTTTGCAACAAATTGAAAAATCAAAAATTTGCATAATATTTAGCGGACCAACGAGGGCCTGTTGTAAAAATCACAACAACATTGTTTTTCGAGTTGGCCGTGATCATATCTGACATACCAAAACATTATTCCATCAACAATTACAATTTTATAATTTGGCGTTCAGTAATTTGCTGTTTTTTAAACGACAAAAGTATTGCAACAAACATATTTTGTTGTATTTGTGTAGTGGTTTTGGGAGTAAATCCTAGCTTGAAACTTAAAATTTGTTAACGCCAGTTCAAAAAAGTATTTTTGGAAATGGGAAAAGGAATTGCTGTGTCCAAAGATTTAAGATCACGAATTCTAAGAGCTTTTCAAGATGGAGAAAAACAAGCTTCTATTGCTAGAAGGTTTTTGTTAATTCCCAGTACAGTTTCACGGATAATCTCATATTTTAATGAAAGACATCATTTAGATACTATTGCCGAGTCAGGTAGGCCAAGAAAAACACAGGTGCGCAGAGATAGGTTAATAAAACGCATTTCTGAAAACGATCCGTGGAAGTCTGGTCCTCAAATCAAAGCCGAAGTACCTGATATAAACATTTCCTGCAGAACGATTCAAAGAAGGTTAGTGCAGGCAAAGTTATATAGTAGGAGACCAGCAAAAAAAACATTAATTTCTGGCAGAAATAAAGCTGCTAGGCTTGCATTTGCAAGAAGGCATATCGACTGGACTGCCGCTGACTGGAAAAAGGTTCTTTTTAGTGATGAAACACGTTATAATATTTTTAATTCTGATGGCATGAGACGAGTTAGAAGACCTGTAAACCAGCGTTTCAATCACAAGTATGTAACGCCTACAATAAAACATGGCAAAGGTAGTGTTGTTTTGTGGGCTTGCTTTTCGTCTGGGGGGATTGGTCCTCTACACTTTATCGATGGGATAATGGACAGGTTCATGTACAGAAACATTATGGAAAACGTTATGCTTCCTTTCGCAGAATGGTTACGGTTCATTTTTCAGCATGATAATGATCCGAAACACACGTCAAATCATGTGCAAGAGTGGTTCAGACAGAACAATATTAGAGTTTTAGACTGGCCTGCGCAATCTCCCGACTTGAACCCGATAGAAAGCCTATGGGGAGAAGTAGAACGACGAATACGAACCGAATTATTTCCCAATAAACAAGCACTGATGAATAAAATTTCAGAGGTTTGGAGAAACTTGCCACTTTCTGTCTTAGAGAATTTAATCAACTCCATGCCGAGAAGATGTGCCAAGGTTATAGCTAACAATGGATTTGCTATTGGTTATTAAACTTGTGTATATTTTTAAATGTTATTCTTGTTATTTTAGCGTGTTTAAATTGTTCGTTCTTTGTTTATTTAATCAGTTACCTTAATAATAAAAAATATTGCAATACTTTTGTCGCCACTATTTCTTAATAAATTACTCTGAGAATTATTTACTGCATATGTGGTTTTAAATCCTACTTCAAAGAAGTTTTGGTTTCATTATCACAGTCTAAACTATTAAGAAAATGACACTAAAGTTTAAAGAAATATGAAATTTTTTTATTAATTACAATTTAAATTTGTTTTCAATTTGTTGCAATACTTATGTCCGATAGTGTATATGTTTTCGAAAACAGATCGCGAAATGCAATTCACCCGTGTGGTTATTGATGACGGTTGCCATTTAAAAAGATTCAAAATGACGTCGTATCTGTCAAATTTGTGAACGTATATATTTGTTGACATTAAATGTTGCTTTCTTAAGGAAAATCATTGATGAAAGGATAATTTGCTTTTTATTATAGTCAGCAGGAAAGTTACCAATCGGGTGAGACACTTAAAACGATGTCCCTGTAAATACAAGACATCAACAAAAATATTAATGCAAATGCAATAAAAATTTTATTTCCTATAAATTAAGTTAATGTGCCTATTTTTTAGTACCGAAAATTTATTTATAATAATCTGAGAACCCCATACAATATTTTTCCTTTTTGCAAGCAACAAATCCGGACAACAAAATTAACCTTGTGTAAAATAACTCCCACATGACCACTTATGACTATCCTACCATTGAGTATTAAATGATCCCGAAAAATGATGTATGTTTAAGATCACGTTTTAAAATATTAAGGGGTGGCGTAGGGCGATATATTTATTACATCTCTTCGGTCATCATCTTTAAGTCTTTAAAATGGCGTTTCATGTAAAGAACACAAAACAATAGAAAATATCCTTTGTACTTATCTGTTTATAATCGAAAAAATCCTGAACTTCTCCAGAAAATCACAAATCACGTTCCTCTAGTTCTATTTAACTATTTATACTATTTAATAATGTGAGGCGAGCGTAGGCCAGATTGTATACGAAAAAAATAAATGTGCAAATTACTATTTTTATCAAATTGTAATATTTGTACTATAGTATTTAATATGACGCTTTTACTTCAAATCGACAAAATCGACCTTTTTTCAAAAGACGCCTTTGTAATCTATTGGTTCCTGATATAAAATATTTAATAAAAATAAAGTGGTATACATAAAAGTAATAAAACAATAAAACTGTTCTGTGGAAAAGTGGTAGCGCCTAAAACAACTCTAAAAAAGTCGGCCGGTAAAGATTTCTAGTGATCAACGGGTCACGGAAGGCGCCGAATCCATCGTCTGCTGCATCCGGGAACATTGCTCACGTCTTCGTCTCGTTTAATCGCCTACCTTTGCGGATTTCCCATTTAAGTAAGTATTATTGGAGCAGGAAAAATTATTGACTATGAATATATATAACAACAATATTATCATTGAAGAAAGAGTCCATACTGTCAGTGAAGTAAAAGAAATGTAAATAAAACAATGCAGTCTTCCTCCACAGTTTAATGATTGTAAAAGTAAATAAAAAGTTCCCCATATGTTTTGAATGCTTAAGCATTCATTATCAGGGGATACTAAAAAAGGATATTACTAAGCTTAACAGTTTTAATTATAAATGTGAAATTTTGATTAGTGAAGAAACATTGTGGATAAAAGATAATAAATTAAGTTATAACATTTGAAGGAGAAAGGTTTCTTTTTATATTATGAGTTTTTTAAATTTTTTAGAAGTTTTTAAATTTTAATATGAAGATTAAAAATATTATATATTATTATTATATTAGTTATTGCAGAAATATTTTTTTTTATATAGTTATTGTTATATGCCCCATATTTTAGAAAAATAATAAAATTGTTTCATGGTTAAAAAAAATTATAGAAAAGGATAGGTGGTTATAAATAGTTTAATCACAACCGTGTTATATACTGCAACGTGATAGTTGAAGTGAGGTTGATTTAAAGAGAATAATGACATTCAAGACGTATAAAACCAAGTATTAATATTATAAATATTAATTAATGATGAATGCTTAAGCGCTCGAAACATGTAGGGACCTTTTTATTTACTTTTACCGTTATTAAACTGTGGAGGAAGACTGCACTGTTTTATTTACATAATATTATCAGTTAAATATGAACTTGGGTTACTGTCACTGGGAAATATTTATTACAAGTGGGGATAATTTAGGGGAAGTTCATTAAAAGTTAATTTTTGTATTGTAACTAGATCCCAATAAATAAAAAAACAAAAACACATTGATAACACCATCTTCAATGGCTTGTAACTCCGTATGGCAGCATTTGCAGTCCTATGTTAATATGAACTTTTTATTATATTTTTTTATGTAGAATCATACCCTAAAATTTATCATAGTCATTTCCGGACACCCTGTATAATTTGTAGCTGAGACGCTACTCCAATACCTTTGCGACACTATATAGTCGCCAGCGTTGGCGCCGGTCATATCTGACTGACGTTGGTTTAGATGTTGCAAAATATGTGTAAATCACTACTCTTCTAAACATTTGTAAATTTTGATTATTTCTTTACAAATGTCAGAAAGGTAAATGAAAAACAGTGAAAAATTACAATGTTCTCGAAGGACTTTCTCGCTAGCGAGTGTATATAAAACGCTCGATTTACAAAACAATTTTTATTATTTAATCTATCAAATCTATACATTATTTGAACTAATATGAAAATAGTAATAAGTTTAAGATAAAATAAAAAATCTGGGAGGACCAGGCCAACCCTGTCCCTTTTCCTAGTCACGCCAAAGTCGACAAGACAATGCAATTTTAACACAAACCTTTTTAAATTCATTGATTCTCGTATCTTAGTCAAATAGATATAACTGGACGTCAAGATGACATTTTTTGTACGTTAAAATAAATAAAATAAATTGTGTCAAAACAATTTAAGCATAATCATTTCAGAGATGTTTTGTGCCATATCCAAAGTATGTACGTCGTTTCAATCTGTATGTGCAACATATCATATTATGTCTAAATTCAATATATTTCAAGTTATTTTCCAAAAAAATTTGTTGTGCAACACTTAAAAAACATGCGCTTTGTCGGTAGTACAGGCCGACAGGAATAAATGAAGGATTCCAAGGCACTCTATTGAGAAATTGATCATTAGGTTTATATGGTAAAGGGAAGAAATAACTATTTAATAACCATAATAGGGAATATTAAGTATAATTAAAATTGTATTAAAAATACCCTTCGATTAGGTATGAAAAATAATAGGGGTTGTATTTAAAATAGGAGCTTAGGATTTGGTAAGTTTTTAATATTGTTATTCAGAAAGTCATTTAAAAAGGCCCCGATAAGTATTTTTGTTTTTTAAAATATACATTATACCCTATTTCAAAAAGGTGTAGAGTAATAAAATGGAAAATTCCGTCCAGTTCGGCTCCATTTCGGTGTCGGCCATAGGCGCAGGTAAACTTTGTGTATTAAATTATTTATGATAACTAACCAAAAATTTTAGAGAATTGAGAAGGTTTGCTAACCTTTCAGCCATTCGACACGGGAGATTTTCACAAGAACATGGATTCGAATGTTTTTGAGGACTATTTTGGTGAAATGATAAAATATCTTCCAGCTGATTCAGTAGTAGTTATGGATAACGCAAGCTATCATTCACGACGCACAGAGAAGACTCCAACTTCATCTTGGAGAAAACAAGAAATTATCGACTGGTTAAAGACCAAAAGTATTGAATTTGGAGATAATTTGATAAAGAAGGAACTATTAGCTATAGCAAACTTACACAAACATCGTTTTATGAAATATGCCGTGGAAGATATAGCAGAAAACATAGTGTAACTGTGCTGCGCACACACACCGCCATATCATTGCGAACTAAATCCTATAGAACTTATATGGGCGCAAGAGTATAATTTAATTTATTATAATTTTTACGAGTATAATTTAATTCTTGTATAATGTATTTTTTAAAAATGTTTAAAAATAAGTGTAGCTAATACTATGTACACAATGCCTAATTTTTATTCTGTTAAAATAAAATTCTTTTCTTTTTACAAATATCCTACCGGCACGCCTTTGTCACATCATTTTCAGTGTTTGTGAATGGATAACAATAGGCAAAACCCATAAATTGACCCAAACCCGGGTGGTACTACCTGCACTTATAAGAATTTTGCAATGAAATCAATGCAAAATTATGAAAGTGGCTTAAATATTCGTTGGGTCACTCTGTAGTCCCTTTGCATACCTAATGTGCTTTTATTACTCTACACCATTTTGAAATAGGGTATAGTCGTTACTAAACAATCATTTTCTATAACCCAAATTTCATTTATTACTGTCGGTCTGTGGTACCGAGCTTTCAATGGTGAAATAAAACCTATTGTAAAAAAAATGGAGATTCAAGTAAAATTAGTAATTATTATAGACCTACAACATTAATATCTTCATTAGTTAAAGTTCTTAAAAAAATATTTAAAAATACGAACTAATAATTAATTAGAAAAAATACATTTTATTTCTAAAAAACAATTTGGGTTTCAAAAAAATTAATCGACGCAAGAGGCTATTTGCTATTTAACAGAACAAATACCGGGTCCGTCAACGAAACGGGAACGGAACATTACATCTTTATCGAAGAACTTATCAAAAATACTGAAACAGCATCAGGTCTGGGATTAAAATTGGCATATTTTAAAAATATTTTATATTATATAGGGTGGCTCAAAAAAGTGAGGCGAAGTAAACTTCAATTTTTTGAAATGGAACACCCTTTATCTTACGCTATTTTTGGATTTTACATGAAATAACAATTATTTTTTAATAAGTGCATTATAAGTCTAAACTTAATAGTTTCCGAGATATTGACCTTTGAAAAAATACATTTTTGAACTTTGACAGCTTCTAGCTCTTTAACGGTACGTCTTAGAGCAAAACGGCTTTTCTGTCCCTATCTTACTTTTTTATTATCACTTATAATATCACAAGAGCTTAAATTATTTCCGGAAATTTTCTTGAGGGCACGAATATTTTGAAAATTTTCTTAAAATATTCGTGCCCGAAAGAAAATTTCCAGGAATAATTTAAGCTTGCGTAGGATTACTTTCACTGCTTGTCAAGTTGGCCAGGGTATTGTTGTTTTTGACACAATGTTGATTTGTCACTTTTGTTTAACAGGTTCTGTCACAAAGCTTAATAATTACTACATAGTTTAAAACGTCTGTACGTTGAGTTTAATAAGTGTATAGCGAAATGTCGCGATTTGGTAAAGAAAATCAACCAGTAATTAGACAAGAAATTCAAAATATAACACCAGATAACACCCGAAAATCAAAATTAATATGTTTATTTATATCATATGTTTACCTTTTCAACTGTCAAAAAATATTCACTTAAATATCGTGGCGCCTCGAAAAAATTTCCGGAAATTTTTTTAGTTGCCATGGTAACTAGTCAAAATTAAGGTATCTTATTGGTTAAAAAGTAGAGGTGTGAAATTTTCTACCTAAAACACAAATTTACGGTTAAACCGGAAGTACCATATTTCCGGCTTTCGAGCTATATCCGGTTTAACAAAAGTTTACATTTTTGGGGAGATAATAAAAAAGTAAGATAGGGACATGTAAGCCATTTTGCTCTAAGACATACCGTTAAAAAGCTAGACGCTGTAAAAGTTTAAAAATGCCATCTTTTAAAAGTCGATATCTCGGAAACTATTGTTTAGACTCATAATGCACTAATTAAAAAATAATTGCTATTTTATGTACAATTCAAAAATAGTGTAAGATATAGGGTGTTCCATTTAAAAAATACAAGTTTTGTTTGCCTCACTTTTTTGAGCCACTCTGTATAATGTAAAATATTTTTAAAATATGCGACTTTTAATTCCAGACTTCATGCTGTTTCAGTATTTTTGATAAGTTCTTCGATCAGGATGTAATCTTCTGTCCCCGCTTCGTTGTTGGACTCGGTATATTATTACCTTAGGTCCATATTAAGTATGCAACCAGCACGTTAAACCATACCCAACATTGATCCCCAGTGAGAGTGTTAGATTACCAGTCTAGGGAAAGGCACACGGCAACTCAGCAACACAGTCATAAAGCCACAACACTTTGTCGCGCCGTACAACACTGATGGCGCTCAGCCACACAGCATTAGCTAAAGCCTATGATACGGTTAGCTATAATTTACTATTAAAAAAAATTGAAAATATTGGATTTAGAGGAAAGTAATTAGAATTAATTAAAAACTATCTTAAAGATAGACCAACTTATGTTAAAATAGATAAAGAAAAAAGCTATTCAAAAGTATGTAAATATGGTGTTCTTCATAGAACAATTTTAGGACCATTATTTTTTAACATTTATATTAATGAGTTATTTAGTACAAATTGCGATGGGAAAATTCATAGGTTTGCAGATGATAGCGCTATTTTTTATAGCGAGGCAAATTAAGACAACTTAACCCTCGAGCGGGCGCGCTGGCGCACGGAGTGCGCCAGTGCTACATTTTCTTCCACCAACCTGTGGATATTTTTTTGTCGCCCTCAACGCTTAAGGTATTCCTACAGTGTACCATTTTGCTTAAGTTAAGCCGATTGTATAGTTTTTATAACCAAGTTTGTGGGTGTTAAAATATTATTTCCGTAGACTTGCTGTAACTGGCGCACGGAGTGCGCCGCGCGCCTGGTTATGTAAGTATAGTTTTATTGGTTTATATATTTTTGTTATTATTTTGTTGTTGTAATATACGTATAATATGAAATTACAAATTTATTTTTCTTTATTATAGGACCAGAAAATACTTAACGGATGCCAAAATGCCTTTATGAAGCATAGCCTGTCTAAAGAGAAAATGACGTTGTGTCAAGGGTGGTAGATCTAAAGATAAAATCACAACTATAAGATATGATAATAAATGAATGTATTATGTTCTCTAAACACCCGAAAATACCTTATACAATATAAGGATTCAACAAATATTTGTTTGCAGAAACAAAATTTGCCGTATTTTATTCTAACACAGTAAGATAAAAATTAAATCAAAGCTACCAGAAAAAGGAGTCTATTCTTCAAAGTAGTCACTTATTTTTAATACTATTAGATGCGATACATGTAAGGACTTAATGTGCAAAGCTCATTCTGTTGTTAAAACCAGTTGTCCAAAGTGTTCCAGATAAACGGAATCATTCAACGAGGATAGCGACTAATTTTCTTTATTTATTCGACTTAATTTGTTATTTTTAAGGTTATAATTAAAATTTTGAAGGTTAAACACTTAAATAACATAAATATAAAAAAAAATTATACAAAAATTAGTTTTATTAAAGTCAAACTGCAATTTATACTATTGGCGCACTCAGTGCGCCGCGCGCCTACTCGTGTTCTAATATAAGGCGCGCCCGCTCGAGGGTTAAAGAAGAAAATTAAAAAAGTTTTTAAAATAATAAATTCACTCCTACAATAAAATGTCCATTTGACATTTGCGTTCTTATCACTTTGACATCGATAAAAAAGGTGCATCCTTTTTTATCGCGATAAAACCCTCTCCAGCTCAAGATCGAGTAGCTTTTCTTTTTTATTTTTGGTCAGCAACCTGACATATTGTTACAAATTAATTTGATGCTGTCAAACATTTTTTTAGTGAAGTATTATTTTTTTTAGTATCTATTGATGCCAAAATTCGTGAACTTCTCTAGCTAAAAATCACTCGATCTTTTTATTAGGATCGAATAAACTTTTATTTTTTAAACTCAAACTAAATCACTTTTTAGCAATTTAAACTCGAACAAACGGTAATAGATAAAAACGCTCCAGCTTCGCTGTCGCGTTTTTATCATTTCGTTTGTTCTCATTAAATTTCTAAGCAATCTAGTTTTCGTAAAAAATAAAAGTTTATCCGATAAAAAAAAGCTCTTGTGGTTTTACGCATGATAAAAAATTGGGTTAGTAATTTATTAACAATTAATTTTAATAAAACAAATTATCTTCCTTTTACTTTAAACCTAAATAAGGCACCACAAAATATGAATAGTATCAATATAAGCGATGACATTCAAATTTTAAAAGTTAATCATGTAAAATATTTAGGAATAATTTTTGACAGTAAATTAAGTTGGAATTTTCAAGTAGAATATTTGATAAAAAAAATTAAGAAGTTTACTACCGATTTTTAAAAACATTAATAAATTACTGGATATAAAACATCTAGAAATATTATATTATGCATTAGTTAAAACTCGGTTAAATTAAGGAATTTTAGGTTGAGGAGGAATAAACAGAATTTAGTTAAAAAATTAGAAGTATTACAAAAAACATTTTTGAAAATTATATTTAATGACTATCTTTATCCTTCAAAAGAATTATATTCAAAATAAAAAAGATGATCGTTAGACAAATTTACATTTATAATATCTTACTTAATATATATATTTAAAAAAAAATAAGAACATTTTATACAGTTTAAAGACCATAACCATAATACACGTTATAAAAATGAAATATCCATAAAACCTGAAATAAATACGAAAAAACTTTTAAATATTTATGTTTTTATTTAAATGATTATTCACCAACAAATATTAAAAAATATATTAAATTGAAATAAAAACATATATATTGGAAACAAACGATTTAAAATTATTCTTGAAAATGCTTTAACTAATTAATGTTATTTAATATTGTTATGAATAAATTATATAATTAATCTTTTTGAGAATTTTAATATATCTAACATCAAGAAAGTAGGGTTTATTGAATACTTACACCTTTTTATAAAAATATTCTTAAATATTTATAATTTTAAATACTTTTAAATAAATAAGATTTGCCTATAACCAGCATCTCTTCGGGGAATTTGTAAATAGGTTTATTGAAGAATAACATATCAATATGTTTATTATTAATTTAAGTCATAATTCTCATCAAAAGAATAATATGTTTTTAAATGGCCGCAAAACACCAAGTTTTTGAAAAATCGTTAATATCTGAAAAACTATTTAATTCAGATATATTATGATATGTCATACAAAATTTTCATAGAATTGGTTAAGATATCCAAAAATGTCATAATATACAGGGTGTTTCATTTTAAGAAAAGTATGTTTGATAAACCAAAATTCTTTGAAACGCCCTGTAAAATTTCAAATAATTTTAAATGGTAGACCTAACGTCTCCCTATAACTCTGTTTCTGAAAAACATTAAAACGTTCAGTAGTTTAGACGTTGCAGAATCCTGCGTTGACAGTGGGCCATCCTGTATACATACTTTTTAGAATATTGGAAGCAGTGTTGGGTTTATGCACAAACAGAACATGAAACTGTTTTGAAATGTTGACATTTTACAATGGCAAAATTTATGAAATAAGCATTAATGGTAAGTATTAATTCGATTATGGCAGGTTACGCTTATATCCAACTTGGCAAGCGGTTAACTTAACGTCCAGTTTTATCTCCCTTCTTTGATCGAAGTACAGGCTATGGGTTCATAACTCTGTACGAGAAGATATCAATGATTTGTACCATTGCAAAATAGTAAGATAGTGATATAAACGTAAAATTGTTTAAAACTTCTCACAAAAGTTCGTTGCCTGCATCATAACTTAAAAATACTACTTAATCCCATGCGGACTAATTCATAACATGTACAAATGTACAGGGTGTTCGATTCTTGATACTTTTAGGGGATATTGGAGTTATTATCAAAGATAGAGTTGCGGGTTTCGCGTCAGTGCGCTACTTTTTAACGAAATAAGGTGTCAAATATGTCATGGCTGCCTTCGTTTTTAATCTACAGGGTGATTTTAAAAACTTCGCTTTTTAGGCACCCCTCGTATTTCTGGTGCCTAAAAAGCTAAGCTTTTCAGAATCACCCTGTAGATTAAAAACGCCTGTAGATTAAAAACGCAGACAGCCATGACATATTAATAAAAAGAGCATATTGACGCGAAAACTACATCTCTCTATCTTTGATAATAACTCCAATACTCCCTAAAAGCACAAGAATAAATAACAATTGTTATTTATTCTTGTGCTAAAAGTATCGAAAATGGGACACTCTGTACCGGGTGCGTCAACGATTGCGCGGAATAATTTTATGCCTTGAAGATAAGATTTGTCGATAATAAGCTTTCGTATTAAAGTATGGTTGGATATCTGCCACATTTTAAAAATATTTTAAATTATACAGGGTGCGCCCAAAAAGTAGGGTATCATAAAGTTAAATTTTTTTAAATGTAACACCCTATATCTTAGAATATTTTTGGATTTTACATAAAGTTTTTTTTCAATAGGTGCATTATAGGTCTACACCTAATAGCTTTCGAGATGTCGACTCTTGAAAAATTACATTTTTGAACTTTGACAGCGTCTAGCTTTCTAACGATACGCCATAGAGCAAAACGGCTTACATATCCCTATCTTACTTTTTTATTATTTTCCCAAAAATACCAACTTCCGGTTAAACCGGAAGTACTATATTTCCGGATTTTGAGCTACATCCGGTTTAACCGGAAGTTGACAATTTTAGAAAGATAGTTGAAAACTAAGATAGGGACATGTAAGCCGTTTTACTCGAAGACGTACCGTTAGAAAGCTACAAGCTGTCAAAATTCAAAAATGTCATTTTTCAAAAGTCGATATCTCGGAAACTGAATAAAAAATAATTGTAATTTTATGCAAAATCCAAAAATATTCTAAGATATAGGGTGTCCTATTTAAAAAAATGTAACTTTATGACACCCTACTTTTTGGGCGCACCCAGTATAATTCAAAATATTTTTAAAATGTGGCGGATATCCAACCATACCTTAATACAAAAGCTTATTATCGACAAATCTTATCTTCAAGGCATAAAATTATTCCGCGCAATCGTTGATTCACCCGGTACAGGGTTGTTTGTTGGCTACATTTCCTATCTGTACTTGTTTGAGAAATTACATACTCAGATCACCCTATACCAGGTTTACCCTTTGCAAAACCGCTAAAGTTGATGCAGCCAACGAACTACACATCTAAAAACTAAAAGAAAAACTGTCAACTATATAAAAGAATCTTACGTAATGCGTCAGGCTTTTGGGGCGTTAATACCTAGCTTTCATGTATATACAGGCACAGTCGTGTTCGTCGTAACCTAACTTTCGCGAGTGCTTGTACACTTCGTTCGCCGCAGAAGCCATCATCAAAGGCTGCATCAGTTCGTCGGATAGGCCTAGTGCTAGTCGGATGTCCTTTTGCATATTTTTAATCGATTGCTCCACCTGTATTTGCAAAAATCTATTTTAAAACAGAACTGTCGAAATATGTGCCAAAACTATTGTAGGTATAGGTATAGGTACAGCACAAGTAACATTTTGAATTCCGGTTAAGTTTTGTGCTGGTTTTATAACAGCGAAAAATATAACTTTTAGTTTTAAAGCTGTAAAGGCTTTAAAACAAGTTGAAACAGCGTTGCAACAACTAAAATATAAAGATAATTAGCTATCTGAGACTGAATATTTTTAAACCACCTTTGCGAGAAAATAAAACGCACCTATAATTAAACCTTAATAGCTTTATCAGGGACTATAGATCTAAAAAGCTTTAGCGTGGCTAAAAAGTAGGCATACAGATTTAAGTAGGTAGGATAAAACCATCATACAGCTGTATTTTATTAAGTTTATATAGCCTTAAAGGAAGGTTTAATAGAACTGTGTTTTTCCATAACCATATTTCTATGGTCTTCTTGAAATATAGCAAGGAATTTTATTATACGTTTTAAGATTTACTAGGTTTGTAAATATGTAAATGCTATATTAAATGTAATATGACCTAAAGTCGTTGGCTTTATGCGTTATTTCATAGATTGCAATAGGTTATACCAACTCCTCCATATTTGTTGCAGAAACACAACGGCCATTTTAGGGAGAGAATAAATATCTGGAATTTTTAGTAATCTATGACAATACTCTGTTTGAAATTGGGAGAGTAAGAAATGAGGGTCCATGGGAGTACCTGCCTGTCTACATATTTAATACTTAGAAGTATTATACAGGGTGTTACTTAATGATAGGCCGTAATTCCAAGGGCGCATTCCTGAACCAAATCCAAGTAGAAAAGTTCATATAAACACGTGTCCTAAAAAGTCTGGTTTTCAAGATATAGGGTGTCAAAGTTTAAAAAAAAAATCGTCCTTTTTTTTTACTATTTTTACGGTTCGTCGGCGTATCTGAGACCATCTTGAATCGGTCATCGACCGTACGGTTTTTAATCGTGCGGTCTACCGACTGGGGAGTGTGAAACGGCACCTTCATCCTACGAGATATCCGATCTCATCCGGCCTGTCCGGCGTGAATAGGATGGTTTTGACAAAATATCTCAAAGATCCTTTTGCCCATTTTGGTGAAATTTGGCAGTGTTGTTCGTTGTGATAAGACGCTAAGTTAGCACCAACTAGATGATAATTATGAGTTCCAGTGGCGTCTAGGAGGGCAGTCTCACGAGTGATATTGACAAAAAATGTACGCCACTGACTTGTTTAAACATTTTGTTTTCGGGTTAAGCAGCTAAAAATACAACTTTTTTATCTCTTGATATTTCTTTGTATATTACTTCGTTTTCGAGAAAAAAAATTAAAGCCACTTCATTGCATGTCGAAATATTTTCCATTTATGATGAGAATGTCTAATTAATAAAATGTTGTTTTGTATAGAAAAGGTCTGTATAGGAATGTTATATGGTTTGTAATAATTTATGTAATAATAAAGGTAGGAGTTGTGGGGTTTTATCTGAACCGCCGGAAAATTAAAAGAAAATTAGCAAATGACTATCTGAAAATGTAAGAATCTAAAACATGAAAACTATTTAGGTTAAAACATTTGATAATTTTTTTAAATGTGTTATTCAACTCAAGAGAAGAAGGTGAGGCTTAGTTTATTTATTCCTAATTTTTGTACACGACACATTTAAAAAATTTTACCCAAAAATTATAATTCCAGTGTTTTTTCTACACAAAAAAGGTATTCTTAAAAAAAATTATTGGGCCAATGATTTAGGAGAAAATTCAATTTATTTAAATCATTGCATAAAGTATTATCGAATTGTGTTTAAACTAAAACATCAAAGTAGTCTTATGACAAATACAAATTTGAAGTAAAAAAAACATCAAGAAGCCCATGGTTAGGGTTAAAATAAATTGACAATGACAATAATTAAGTCAAAACGTTGTTTTATTGTAATTTTTAGACAAAACAAATTAAGAGTTGTTGGTTTAACAATAATAAACTGAAAAAAGTAGAAAACTTACAACAAATGTGGAAAATGGTTTCCATTACAACCAGCTAAACGATTTCTCATTGATGTTCGTACTCTTGCGATAACTCCTTCCTTATTACGAATTTCCTCGCAACAATAAATAACACGTTGTTCCAATTGTTGTACATTTTTGATAGGTACTGAATATACCAGAGACTTCAGATATCCCCAAAGAAAGTAATCCAATGGATTGAGATCAGGTGAACAAGGAAGCCAGGCAATGGGCCCACCTCGGCCTATCCATCAGTCTGGATATGTTTGATTTAAATAATCTCGAACCAATCTACTAAAATGAGGTGGAGCCCCATCATGCATAAAATAGTTTGCAAGTCTTTGCTGGTACGGCACATCTTCAAGTAGAACAGGCAAAGAGTCTTGTAAAAAATCTAAATATGCAGGCCCATCTAAACGTTGAAGCGTAATGTATGGTCCTATTAATCGATCGCCCAATATACCTGCCCAAACATTAATTGAAAATTTATTTTGAAATCGACTTTCGAAAATTGCATGGGAATTTTCTTCTGCCCATACATGGTTATTATGGAAATTTACGATGCCTTCACGGGTAAACCCTGATTCGTCAGTAAACAAGACTTTATGTAGAAAAAAAAGGTCTTGATGACATTTTCTCTGCATCCTCTGACAAAACTGTGCACGAGGAAGTAGGTCTTGAGGCTTAAGCGCCTGAACTTTTTGTATATGGTATGGATAAAGAAGTTGTTCATGCAAAATTTCCGATGTTGTACTCTTAGGGATACCCTCTTGTAAGGCAATTCTTCTTGCGCTTATACCCGGATTGGCTGCAACGCATTCGAGCACTCTTTCTTCTGCTTGTGGAGTCCTAGTAGTACGGCTTCTCCCAGTTTCATTCATATTTGGTCTAAAAGTTCCGGTTTCTCTTAATCGTTGATGTAAATTAGTGAATAATTTCTCACAAGGAATTTGACGGTTTGGAAAATATTCTTGATACAACCTGCGAGCTTCTCGAGCACAACCATTAGCTTTGCCATACATAAAATGCATATCAGCTAACTCAGCAAATGAATAATCTGCAATCTTTTAAAATTTGGACCTTAATTAATCAAAAACACTTTGCACTTGATCAATGATCACTACAATAAATCGCAAAAACGTCATTGTCAATATATTTTAACGCTAACCATGGGCTTCTTGATGTTTTTTTGACTTCAAATTTGTATTTGTCATAAGACTACTTTGATGTCTTAGTTTAAACACAATTCGATAATAGTTTATGCAATGATTTAAATAAACCGATTTTTCTCCTAAATCATTGGCCCAATAATTTTTTTTAAGAATACCTTTTTTGTGTAGAAAAATCACTGGAATTATAATTTTTGGGTAAATTTTTTCAAATGTGTCGTGTACAAAAATTAGGAATAAATAAACTAAGCCACGAACGTCCCTGACTAAATTTCATCCTAACTCTCAATATCATAAATTAGCAATTGTTAATATTAGTTTGTGTGCCAAAAAGCACAACGGTACCTCAAGCGGTTACAAAGATATAAAAGAGAAAGTAATCTTTAGAGGTCACCTTTGGATGGCCATAGCTTCCTTATAAGACATTTAAGGACCTACATTCATATGAACTTTTTTTCATATTTTCATATGTAGAATATCCCTTTAAAATATACGAACGAAGTTTCCGGACACCCTGTATACCTCGCACATTATATCCTCGCTAGGCTACAGCTCACTTCTTAACCTAGGTATTACAGGGTGGTCCAGTATGGGTGGCGAGCGGCTATATCTTAAAAAGTTTTGGTAATAAGTTTTCAGAAAAAAAAATTTTATATGAAAATCGGCAGAGAAAATGTTGGAAATAATTTTTAAAGTTGTACGATTGCCCCTAGAGTTGGATAATTGTTTGATAAAATTGAAAATTCAAATTATTTGAAAAATTTCCCCATTAAGGACCTATCTTGATAATATGAATGGAAAGCTTATCCATTTTTGCGGAACTTTGCTCATAAGTTTTTTTCGTATGTCAAACGATAAGGGTGGGGGAAGTTCGTAAATACCTTAATTTTAAAAGTAGTGTATCTTTTACACCTTATATCCGATTTTAACAAACTTAGGCTCGTTTGAATGAGAATTCCGCGGTTATGGTCGCTAACTAGTGTTATGTTTCCCAGCGGGCGAAGAAGAGCAACAAAATAGCTACATTCTGGTCATACATTATTATCTTTCCTGGTTTTTTAGAGATCTGCAAATAAATTAATTTATAATGGATTCTATTAAACTTTTTTTTTTTATTAAAATGTTGAAACCCTATATAATTAGCCTTTTTTTTAGCTATTATTTAGGTTCTCATTTTCTTTTAAATTGATTTATAGGTAATATTATGTATTTTATTTTTATTTTAATAATTTATCTAAAAAAAAAAAAACACTAATCCAAATAATGCTGCATTCAAAAAAGCTATTTATGTAAAATTTAAATATTTTAATAAAAAAAAATAACATAACTTTGAAAAAATCGAATTTAAATTAATTTTTTCGTGGAAAAATAAAATTATTTGCAGATCTCTCAAAAACCAGGAAAAATAATAAAATGCGGTTTTGGCCAGAATGTAGCTATTTTGGTGCTCTTCGAAACTCTTATACAAAAAGTATACTGCACCATTTAATTTTTTTAAGAAAATTGAGAAAAACTGAAAGTTTTATACAAAGCGCTCCCTGGGAAACAAAACACGAGTTAGCGACCATCCCCAAAACCAGTTTTTAAATGACCGCGGAGTTCTCTTTCAAACGAGCCTAAGTTTATTAAAATTTGATACAAGGTGTAAAAGATACACTACTTTTAAAATTACGGTATTCACCAACTTCCTCCACCTCTATCATCCGAGAAACGAAAAAAACTTATGAGCAAACTTCCGAGACTTGGATAAGCTTTCCATTTATATCATCAAGATAGTACCTTAATGGGGCAATTTTTTAAATAATTTGAATTTTAAATTTTATATCAACAGTTACGCCCTCTAGCGGCAATCGTACAACTTTAAAAAATTTCCAGCATTTTCTCTTTGCCGGTTTCCCCATAAAAAAATTTTTCCTGGACATTTAGTACCAATACTTTCTGAGATAAAGCCGCTTACCGCCACCCTTACTGGATAACCCTGTATAATGTACTATTAATACAGAATGTTATTTTTATAACCCCTTAAATTTTATTTTTACATGACAGTTCCATATCTACTCATAATTATTATTGTATGGTGCCGTTTATTATCGAATATAGTTTAGTAAGGGTTCCTGCAAATAAAATATAGACAAACTATATATTTTTGGGATCAGGAAAGAAAAGTCTTTTATAAAAATAAAAAATGTTCAGAGTGTTCCAGGTTCAGGTCGTCTTTTGTTTATTTTATTTTAATTTTCTGGCGGTTCAGATAAAACTCCACAACTCCTAGATTTAGAAATGTTCTTTTATCTCTTATAGGGGACCCTGTAGATATGACCGAAAATATCTCTGAAAACGTTGTACATAAAAAATAAACGCAAAAATTATAAATGTAAATAAAAATATTGTGCTAACAACCTCCAAATATGTTTTTCATTTAATGCAAATTTTAGAGAAATAACTCAAAGGTCTGACCCCGAAGACACGCCTATGTCTGCCAATAACTAGTTGATCAAAACCTACTTTCTACTGTATTTGGGCTTTTGACAGGGTAAGGTAGGCAAATAAAGCAAGAAAGGGTCTGATATGCAATGTAAATCGTTATAGAAGCAATTCAAATTATTTTTTCCACCTTGTGAGCGTTTTGCTTATTAATTAGGGTTTATTACTTTCTCTCAATCTCAAACAGAGTATATATCTCGAAATTGTATAATTTTTCCGTATGCTAAAAAATGCCCAATTAGATTTAAAGCTTGACAGGTCCGCATTTATGTGGGACTTTTGAGGGTCAACATCTTTGACTGGTCCCAATGCGATTTTTAAATACCGTTTTCATAGATTGATTCCACCTAATCCAGTGGTTACGTAAAATTAGCCATATTACAGCGATATTCGCATATATGTGAACTAAGCCTCATTTACCTTTTTAAAATCCTTATTCACGATTATGTTGGCCTTATTCCTCAAGTAGGGCGACGACAGATTGGTCATATTAAAAATGTTGACAATGTCCTTTCCAGATATGCCACAACGATCTGCCAACACTAGACCTTCAGCTAATCCAACTAGTGCAATGCCTGACAGCAGAAAATAATTATGGATAAGACTCTTAAATTTTCAAGGCAAAGTGTAATAAGAAAGAAACCATATATACAGGGTGTCAGGGTAAATATATAGCATACCCTCGAGAGCGTATAGGGGAAGTTAAAATAACCCCAATTTGCCATTGAAAAAAAAATCCTAAAGTGCCCCTTAACAGAGGCACCGGGTGTCCCACTAAGAATGGCTGTCGGCCGTATCTCAGAAAGTGTTAGTCGTATGGCTTGCGGAAAAAAAATATATTAGGTAAAGTGGTCATGAGAAATTGTTGGAAATTATTTTCAAGTTTCTCAGACTGGCGCTAGAGGGCGCAACAGTAACGGTAAATATGAATCACGAAGTTTCCTCAAAAGTCGCCTAGTTAAGGTATCCCGAAAATAACATTTTTGCATAATTCGAAGATTTATTAATAAAATTCACCTATGGAACGTGTTCGTCACTTTTCAAATAAAGTGGTGGGGGAAGGTTGAACATTATTTGTAATAAATGCTGATAACTCCGGTCTGGCTTAACATAATTTAGTAAACTTTGTTTTGTTAAAAAGGGCTTTTCTCACTCTATATATCATCTTATGAACTACGGCAATATGTGTTTTACACTAGGCGCTAGGGGGCGCTGTCTTACAACTTCACAAACATTGCGCGTTTTTTCCATAAGTGTAAATATAATAGTATATTCAATTTTACCTGATTACAAGGATGATTAAAAGTCTAAGAAGTCAGCGAAAACCGCAAGTTAATATCTATTTTCAATCCGGAGATATCAACAACAAAAATCATAATTACGGAACATTATGATTTTATTTTCAAGTTGCCATTGTAAATTAAGAGTCAAATAGGCCTTGGAAAAACAAAACATGAATCGAAACTGTGCACGCGTGTCACCTTTCATTATTACGTCAAAATTTTTGTCGTGCCAACAGTGTTGTGTCGTATTTGATTTTCAAAATGCCTCTGTTACTTGAAGAAGCGGTTGACATCATTGCGGTGTATTTTGAATGTTTGGGAAATGCAATAATTGCTGAACGGGTTTACGCAGTACGATACGGATAATCCCCATTGGATGCGGGAGGTTCAGCATTAAGGAAGATGCGAGTGTCAATGTCTGGTGCGGCATTTTGGGTGGCAGAATAATTGGACCGTTTGTATTTAATGAGTCGCTTACTGGGCAAAGATATTTACATTTTTTAAATTACGAACTCCCAATTCTTCTCGAAGATGTGCCCTTGGATATTCGCAGGACTATGGCTTTCCAACACGATGGATGTCCTGCACATTTTGCGGCAAACGTACGTCAATTTCTTGACGACACATTTCCTGCAAGGTGGATAGGAAGAGGGGTTATATTTCCGTGGCCTGCCAGGTAATATTATAGGATATATTGTGATACTGTTAATGAAAGTGGTAATTTCTATTTTAGATCACCTGACTTAACATGCCTAGATTTTTATCTATGGGGGAGATTGAAGGATCTTGTTTTCGTTACCAGACCCACCACAAGGGAAAACATGATAGAAATGATAATGGACAGCAGCCGCCGTATTCCTATGGCAGAGGTGGAAACTGCAGTATTATCAACCAGGGAGAGATTGGAGTCGTGTATACAGAACGATGGGCGACAATTTGAACATTTAGGGCGCCACTGAGAATTATTGCCGTAACGATATATTTGCTTGAAACATACGCACCTTCATATTTTGTTTTTCCAAGGCCTATTTGACTTTTAAAAAAACCTTTACAATGGCAACTTGAAAATAAAATCATAAATGTTCCGTAATTATGATTATTGTTGATATCTCCGGATTAAAAATAGATATTAACTTGCGGTTTTCGCTGACTTCTTAGACTTTTAATCATCCTTGTAATCAGGTAAAATTGAATATACTATTATATTTTTACAATTATGGAAAAAACGCGCAATGTTTGTGAAGTTGCAAGACAGCGCCCCCTAGCGCCTGGTGTAAAACACATATTGCCGTAGTTCATAAGATGATATATAGAGTGAGAAAATCCCTTTTTAACAAAACTAAGTTTACTAAATTATGTTAAGCCAGACCGGAGTTATCAGCATTTATTACAAATAATGTTCAACCTCCCCCACCACTTTATTTGAAAAGTGGCGAACACGTTCTATAGGTGAATTTTATTAATAAATCTTCGAAATATACAAAAATGTTATTTTCGGGATACCTTAACTAGGCGACTTTTGAGGAAACTTCGTGATTCATATTTACCGTTACCGTTGCGCCCTCTAGCGCCAGTCTGAGAAACTTGAAAATAATTTCAAGCAATTTCTTATGACCACTTTACCTAATATATTTTTTTTCCGCAAGCCATACGACTAACACTTTCTGAGATACGGCCGACAGCCATTCTTAGTGGGACACCCTGTACAGAGCCCCAAAGGAGTACCCAGCGACTTACCTTGTCGGCTCTAATTTTTGATTCGACATGTATAAATTAATGAAATTTTAATATTCTGTGTAGGACATAAGGACTCATACAACCATACTACAATAGATGTTTTACATCGTCAGGGAAGTCGGGAACGGACTTGGCCATACTCGTTGGGTCAAAATTTTGACAGGTGTCACTTTACAGAGCTGAAAACTGACTTCTTTAATACTCTGGTCATTCCTCTTTATAAAAGGTACTCCACATTTGTTTCGATAAAATTGGCCGTTTTCGAGGAAAATAAATTTGTTGTATAACACGTTGTTAAAATAATAAATCAGAATACTACAATAAAACACCAGACACTTTTAGTTCGTTAACAATGTGCTATTGACGACACTTTTCTAAATTGTCTGATTGATAAGTACATGACTTAAGTAATGGAAGATTATTTCTATAGTGAATACGCTGACATGCATCTAATTTATGGACAAGCACTCGGCAATTGTGTGTAGGCGAGAATAATTTATTCTGATACATTTCCAAATTGACGTTTACCGTACCAAAGAACTTTTAAAAGGGTTAATCGTAGTTTAAGTTAAAAACAGGTAAAAAGTCAAGTGAAATAAAAAAAAAATGCTAAATGTAGCTAACCTTTTACTAACCTATTTTAGGAAGTTTTTTTCCGGATCGTGGTGGAGAAGGGCCTTTAAGAAGAGCAAGGAACCCTCAGTTAGAGGAGGAAATTCTGGATGAAATTGCTGAAAATCCTTCTAATAGTGTAAGATTAATGCCGATTCAACTTCATACGACAAAGTGGGTTGTTCATGAGACCCTTCGAGAACAACTGCTACATCCTTATCACGTTCAAAAGGCACATGTCATGTCTCGCGCTGATTATCCTGCAAGAGTCAACTACGCACATTGGTTTTTGTAACGACTAAGGCAAAATCATAATTTTACTACTATTGTTTTGTTCACGGATGAAGTCGGTTTCACCCGAGACGGAGTAATAAATTGCCATCATTTGCATATCTGGCATGAACAAAATCCCCATGCAACAGTACAAACAAAGCACCAACAAAGGTTCATGGTTAACATGTTGGCGGGGAATATTGAGAATCACCTCATTGGACCGTCCTTTATTGAAGGCTGATTAAATGGTGCCATATATTTGCAATTCGTAACAAAACTTAAACGGTTTGTTAGAAAATGTGTCCTTAGAAATTAGAAATCAGATGTGGTATGTGCACGACGGGGCACCGCCCCATTTTACCAATTTAGTTCGTCAGCACATATCAAATACTTTTGGTAATCGACGGATTAGTCGAGGTGGGCCTATTTTATGGCCACTCCATTCGATTTCACACCAGGGAAGATCTGACAGAAAGAATAACATACCATTTTAACGAAATTCGAGACAATCCTGGAATTTTGTTCCCATTTAGACAATCTTCTGAAGTAAACAAGAAGAAGCAAATCTTTCACATTTTTAACATTCTTGCGTGTGGTTTCCAAAATGTTAACCCTATCAATGGTTCCTTTACGCGGCACGCTTCGATTTGGAAATGTATCAGAATAAATTCTTCTTGCTTCCACACAATTGCCGAGTGCTTGTCCATAAGTTAGGTGCATGAGATGTAGTAATGACAAATTATATTATTTTAATACGAATTATTAGTTATGTTGTTATTCAATTAGTTAGCGTGTTTAAATAACTTATATTACTTAAACGTGTTATACAAAAAAAATATTTTCCTCGAAAACGGCTAATTTTATTAGAGGAATAACTAGAGTATTTAACTAATTAGTTTTCAGCTCTGTAAAATGACACTTGTCAAAATTTTGGCCCAATTAGTGTGGTGGCAAGTCCGCTCCTGACTTCCGTTGCGATGTAAAACATATACTGTAGTTTGGTTTTATGAGTCTTTATGGCCTACATAAAATATTAAAATTTCATTAAATTATACAGTTCAATTCAAAAGTTAGAGCCGAAAAGATAAGGAACTGTGCACAACTGTGGGGCTCTGTATCTCCATTAAGGGACACTACGAATTTTTTTTCTATGACAAATTAAGGTTATCTCGACCTCCCCTATACGCTTCCGACAGTATGATATACAGGGTGTTTCCTGACTACGGTACGAAACTTTAGAGGGTGATACGTAAGGTCGTTTTATTAGTAATTAAGTAAGTATTTATAAGTTCCTATGAACATATGTCCGGAGTTGCTTCGTTTCTGAGATACAGGGCGTTGAAGTTTAAAAAAAAAACGGTCATAAATATCCTTAAACCGATTTGGTTGAATTTTGATTCAGTTATTTGAAGTAATAAGGCGCTTATTTAGCCCTAACTAGATTGAAATTATTAGGTCCAGTGGTGTCTCAGTGGGCACCACAATTATTATTGAGAAGAAAAAGTACGCCACTGCCTTTTTTTACTTTTTTTTATTTGTTCAGATTAAGCAACTACAAATACAACTTTTTGGTCCCTCGTTGCGAGAAAAAGAATAAAAATCACCGTTATGACCGTTTTTTTTTTTTTTTAACTTCAAAGTCCTGTAGCTCAGAAACGAAGCAACTCCGGACATATGTGATGTATATGTATAACCACTGTGATACTAACCTTGCATCAACTGCATAATGAGATACACCTTGGAAGCAACCCCCACCTCGCCGAGGAACAAGGAGGTCTTTCCCATAGCCTTGAAACAATTCTGGCAATCCTGCCAGAGATCTTTGTCGCCGGCGGCCAAGATGACGAGGCTGCCTTCGTTGGCCTCTTCGCGACTGCCTTGAAGCTGCGCCTCCAGGTATCGGCCACCCTTGCTTCTGATGACGTCGGCGATCTTTTGAGACGTCTGGGGGTCGATGCCGGTCATCTCGACGAAGCCCTTGCCGTCGAGGGTCTCGCTGGTTTGTTTGATGATGCCGCAATTTTCAAAAACGTTCTGCAAGCAACGGATAATGTTATTACCTTTTTGTTTTAACGTTATTACCATCAATTTGAAGAAATAGTCCATGTCCAAAGTGTAGTTAAAAATATAGGAACAAAAAAAGGTAGAAGTCTTCCTTCACAAGTTTATTAAAAATTGTGTTCTTTTTTATTTTTATTGTACCGAGTGTTTCTCAAAAGACGCTCACTCCTATAACTTTTTTGTATTTACAGATATTAAAATGAAACTTTGGAATTGTGCATAAGAGATGAGTCTGCATTTATTGGCATAATTTTTGATTTGTTAGCACTTCCGGTTTAACCGGAAGTGACCTTGACTTTGGTCTTTTAGATGGGACACCCTGTATATTTTTACTTATTTGGATTCAGCATGATATTCTGAGTAAAATGACATCCCACTTGTCATTTTTTGACGTGTTATAACATTTTTGTTCTCATTTTTTGTATTGAATCTAGAGGGCCATGAATCAATTAAATAGGTTAATTTATAGTCAAGTAGTTTAGGAAAAATAAAATTATGTCATATTAATTGACTTTCTAAGTTTCACAAGCGTTTAAAAAATGAAATGACGTTTACTCCATTTTTCCAAATGGAACGATAGTGGTTCACTAGGATATTTCAAACGAGCATTTTTTTCCCAACAATTTGATACCATACACTCCTATGCTATTTTAAAACTTACGCAGGTGTTAAGGAATTGATCTAGGCAACTAGGCTTAATTAAAACTAAACTAAAAGAAGTAAACAGTTAACTAATTCATTCTCAACAAACAACTAATAGTAGATAGTAATTTTTATCATTATTAATAAATCAATCTAGGACTTTAATTATAATACCAATTATCATCGCTCTAAATGTTCGAAATGTCCTCCCTGTTGATGAAAACAATTTTCCACTTTTTCGACAGTTGCCCACATTACATTTCTCAACTGGTTTACATTCATTCCTTAAATTGCTGTTCTCACTTTATTTTCAAGTTCTGCACGGGTGACTGGTGGAACGTTGTAGACTTTGTTTTTGAGGGTTCCCCATGCAAAAAAGTCCAACGTAGTTAGATCGGGGGATCTAATTTAGAAAATAAAAATGTTAAAGGATGAAAAGACATACCTACCAAAAAGCTTCATACCTTGCTGACCATCTTATCGGTCGTTAGTGCCAATCCAATTTTCCCCATACGTGTTATGAAGGTATTCCCTAACAGCACGAGAATTATGTGGTGGAGCCCCGTCTTGTTGAAAAATAATAGCCATCTGTTCAACTACAGGCAAATTTTCAAGAAATTGTTCTATTTCTACTACAAGAAACCTAAATATCTTTCGCCGGTAAGGTTACCATCAAAAATAATTGGTCCCGAATTATATCTCCAATGATACCTAACCAGCAATTGAATCCAAATCGCTCTTCAAAATTGCTTTCTTCCATTAAATGCGGGTTATCTTGTGACCAATAACGCTTGTTGTTTCTATTAAACATGCCCAAATTTGTGAATCGACTCTCATCCGAATAAAGAATTGTCGACGGAAATGTTGGATCTTGTCGATGTCTTTGTAAAAACCAATTACAGTATTCAAGCCTTCTGGCATGGTCATTTTGATAGAGATGCTGATGAATCTGGTATTTGTATGCATGATATTTATATTTATGTAAGATCCTCCATACTGACGAGCTACTAATATCACATTCAACAGCAATTTCTCTGACTGAGGCAGTAATATTTAATAATAACTAATGATAGTACGTCAATTTCCTTCTCTTCACTTACAACATAGTTATTGACCGCATCCTCATTGGGTTCTGTACGCATTTTTTGTTCCAGTTTTGAAAAATAATGCCGGATTGGAAGTCGACGACCTGGAAATCTCTCTGCATACAGTCTTGCGGCCTCAGAAGAATTTTTTCTGGTCTCTCCAAAAATTATTCAATTTGTTCATTTCTAGTAAAACTAACCATTTTATCTGATTTACAATCTAAGTTTTATAAACGAATGACCTTTGAACCACTTTTAATTAAAGCCATATTGGTTTTGATATTCAATTCAATTGTTTTTCAAAGCCGCCTTTATATTTCTTTTCTTTAGAAAGGACAGGGCGGCAATAATAATACATAACGCTTTTAAATATGTGATTGGGATTTAAGGCAAATTTTTTCGTGTTAATTTTAAAATAACATAGGAGTGAAATTGTTGGAAAAAAAATGCTCGTTTCAAATATCCTAGTGAACCACTATCGTTCCATTTGGAAAAATGGAGTAACCGTCATTTCATTTTTTAAACGCTTGTGAAACTTAGAAAGTCAATTAATATGACATAATTTTATTTTTCGTAAACTACTTGACTATACATTAACCTATTTAATTGATTCATGGCCCTCTAGATTCAATACAAAAAATGAGATTAAAAATGTTATAACACGTCAAAAAATGACAAGTGGGATGTCATTTTACTCAGAATATCATGCTGAATTCAAATAAGTAAAAATATACAGGGTGTCCCATTTAAAATACCAAAGTCAAGGCCACTTCCGGTTAAACCGGAACAAAAATTATGCCAATAAATGCAGACTCATCTCTTATGCACAATTCCAAAATTTCATTTTAATATCTATAAATACAAAAAAGTTATAGGGGTGAGCGTCTTTTGAGAAACACCCGGTAGGTGTCTACATGTTTCAATTGTAGTATACGTTTAACATCAGGAGACAAAGACACAAGACAGAGAAAACATAGAGTTATGTGGCTGTTGGCATTAGTAATAAAGAAAATGGTTGATGGTATATACCTTTAATGAAGCTTTGGCAAATGTGCCATTGTTAAAATGAAGTAGGAACTTTTTGACTTTGTAAGCTATAATGGTCACGGGATACGTAAGGCGCTTAGATTAATATTAATAGATCTAACACTTGACCGGTTGGTGTATTTGCTTGTGCGATACACATAGCATTTGTCAGCCTATTGATAAGTATACAGGGCGCACCAAATAAAGCGACCTATTAGAACATAATTATAATACACTGACTAAAAACCGAACAGAAATAACTTTTTCAAATAAAGCCTTATAAGTCAGAAACTTGACTAGTTAGGTGTAGTATGGTATATACCGGGTGATGCATGGTTTAGTTGAACATACGAAATCCCATGTAAATTTTGAGGTGGCTAAATATTGGCTCCCCCGTACATTTTAGAGAAAAATTGTATTATAATTTTTTGAAGAGTCCGATATAATAAACCCATGTGCCAAGTTTGAATAAATTTTAATAAGCCAATCCTAACTTACTCAATTAAATGTGATGGCAAAATTACGAAATTTTCGTACTTTAGGTAATACATCAAACACCAGCAAATAATTTCGATGACGCTATTGTCAAAAATTGACTTAAAGCTGGAAATAATGAATAAAGATTATTTCACATTAAAAACACATTTTCGTTTTACCAATCCAAAATAAAAGACACCATTATGTTTTTCATACTACGCCTTTAATTTAACATAACATACCTAAGACTACAGGTTTTCACAAAAACATTAATTAATTAAATGTTCAAACAACCCTCTATTAACAGCTAAACAATATCCTAACCCATCATAAAATTAATTTCCAACATTACTGAGTTGCGATATTAAGAAATTCTGTCACATTCTAACGAAATACAGTTTTTAGCTCATCTAGATTTTAAATTTTTAAATCTTTATAAATAAAATTTTTAAGTGATCCCACAGAAAGCAGCTGTTTGGCGAAAGGTCAGGAGACCTGGCTGACCAAAGGATTAGATGCCGTGGGTCAATAATATTTCCGTTAAAAATACTTTGCAAGCATTCCCTAACCATGAGAGAATTATGGGCAGGACAAACATCCATTTGATACCAGATATTCTGATTTTCGCGTAAAAGTTCTTCTAGTGCGGGTTCAATTCGATTTTGTCCAAACAGGTTACTGCTGTATGGTTGCCGTCCATAAAAATATGGCCCAATAATGTGACGCCCTACAATTCTCGCTCAAATATTTATTTTTTGTGGAAGACGATGTTCATTTTCTTGGCTCCAATACCGGCAATTTTGAACATTTGGTTCGTTGTTGAGGGTGAATGTACATTCATCGGTAAAACAAATATTTCTCAGAAAATCCCTATTATTATTTGCTCTTTCCATTACCTCAAAACAGAATACTTTTCTCCGTTCTTCACCGCCTTGCCGTAGCTCTTGATGTTTTTCATACTTGTAAGAAAAATATTTTTGTTTTTTTTTAAGTGCGCAACACTGTGGTTTGATGTTTTTCTACGGCTTGCCCGAGAATCCTCGTGCTAATCATTTTATTTTCCTTCACGTACAGTAAAATATCAAGGTCTCTATTATCCCTTTCTTCAGCTCTATTGACATTTTGAGTTGAGCATTTACAGTTACTTATTACAGTACCTTTGGACTCAAATTTACTAATGATGAGTTTAATTAATGAATTGACAGGGATAGGCTTATCAGGGAATTGAACTGAAAACATTTCAGACACTGTTGTTAAACTGTTTCCTGTACAACACCACTTAATCATAGATACGTTTTTCTTAATATTTAGCTATAATTAAAGCGCCTTCAATGAAAATGTTGTCACTGACGCTCCTTTTCGTTTTGTTAATGCCAAATAATAATTTGCTGGTGTTTGTTGCATTACCTAAGCTATGAAAATTTCGTAATTTTGTCATTACATTTAATTGAATAAGTTAGGATTGGCTTATTAAAGTTTATTCAAACTTGACACATGGGTGTATTATATATCTCCAAAAAATTACAATTCAATTTTTCTCTAAAATGTACAGGGAACCAATATTTAGTCACCTTAGAATTTACATGGGATTTCCTATGTTCAACTAACCCATACATCACCCCGTAGAACAAATTTCAGCAGTGTTTCAAACCAGTAATAATATGCAGAGTGTTTCATTAAAAAATTTGCCTTTTAGACACTTTTTTTAAGTAACCAAAATACCTGTATTTTTAGACCATTCTGTATATTGCAACTAAGTTTTGGCAATAAATAGCCTTCGTGTATTGCCTTAATTTCTTAAGTTCCACCCAAAGTTCTGCACCTTAGTGTGTCAGAGTTCAAAAGAAAAAACATGGAAATTAATTAATATCTCGAAAACGGCAAGACGTAGGTATAGAGAAATAATAAGCACACTAAACTTTCTAAAAATAATAGTATATTATTAACCAAGGTTTAGACAGCCATCATTATTGCCCGAGGGCCATAATAAGCTGTCTAAACCGTGGTTAATATATTATTTTTTCCACTAATACAAACTTTTATATGAGATTTATTTTTATAGTATTAATAATTATAAAAAATTATAGGTAGGTATAAGTATATTTTTTAATCAAGTTACCTGCGCTTTGGAATTGGCAAAATATTTTGTTGTTTTGTCAGGTGGCTTTGTCAATGTCAATTTGCGTTCATTTGTGTCATCAGATTTCACGAGTTTTGCGTTTTTTTAAAAAATGAGCGAAGAAAATGTTAGTGATAATATTATGTGTACACCTCCCGAATTAAGGATGGAAGCAGAAAAAATGTTGATTGTATCGATATTTTACAATATCAAGTAATCTAATATGTATTGATATATATCTGGTTGCCTAACCACAATGAATTGATGTTGTAGAATTAAAAAATCAAGTTACCTGCGTTCAAACAAAATTCGGTTAAGGTCAAAGATCGGTCAATAAGGGATTTCAATGGCTTATTATTGACCATGGTCAATAATGACTTATAAGGTAGAGAAAAACGATTTCTAGCGTTAATAATCGGTCAATAATGGCGATGTTATAGGTTAGTAGTGGAAAAAATATTATACAAGGTAATTCATTTAAAATTCCGAAGTTGCTGTCGCTTACGGTATAATTTGGCAACATCGCATCATTCAAAATATACAGTAAAATCTCGCAATAACGACCACCCTCAGGCAATCAAATGTTGATCGGTTAACAGGGGTGGTCGGTTATATTTATTTTTAACTTTATCAGAACTAAATTTAAATGAGATGAAGTCTATTTACTAATAAAATAAGTATACAGGGTGCCCAAGATAAGGAGGGCCTCTATGGGGATCTCGGTTATGGTAAGAGCTACAACTTTGATTAAATGGGGAAAAAGTTGCGCAATCAGAGGACTAATAATATGGCATAAAAAAAGTTTTAGTAATATTTGTAAGTTTTGAGATATTAAATAAAAACTGATATTTTGGATTTTTGATTTTATTTTTCTTTGGCGTTATTATTAAAGTTAGAGCAAAACTGACAAAACTCTCTCACAGCAACTTGTTATGAACTTAAAGATTACATCGCAATTTTTTTTATACGACGTTTCGTTTCCAAGCAAACACCATCAACTTCATTTTTTCTAATACGGCCCTGATTTCTTATTGTCAAATTTTGAGAGCATTTTTTATTCTTAATTCAATGATGTACCAGACAATGTTGTTTAATTACGTTTCGAGCCTTTTTAACCATCTTTATGAAATTTTCAGGGTCCGGACCTGGATCCTAGAGTGTTGCATATGCTTTTTCAGCTTTTTTAATTAAAAAAATGAAAATGATGGATGTAGAAGGTAACAACGTAATCTTTTTAGTTTCATTATGAATTTAAAAAAAAATAATAAAATTACATAATAGATTTTTAATTATTTATTTAACATTGTAAAATACTGATTCCGAACCCATAATAATTAAACTTTAATCAATTGAAATAAAACTAACATTAACTCATTAAAAATTAATTTTCCAAAAGGTGTTGTAAACGCTGCCTTCGATTTAAATGAATGTAATGGACTGTATTTCTTATATTTAATTTATTTCAAAGCTTATTAAAAAAGAATACAAAGTGAACAACGTTTCTATCAAAATCTGCCAAAATGTCAATAGTCCATTTCCATGGAGATCAATTTACACCTTTCTCACAACAATGTCATAACATGCCCCCGGCCTTAAAAGCACTGCCTTTTAAGAAATGTCACTAATCGTTTACTGGTAGCGGACATAGTTTTGAAAAGTCTCTTTTTATAGTTCCAGCGTTCGTGATAATTTCTGCAACTCTTGCTACACCATCTCTTCCAGTGAACAGCTTTGTTACGCGTCCCAATCGCCAATTTAGAGGAGGAAGCTTATCGTCTTTGACAAGGACTAAAGCGCCTTCAATTAGTTTTCCGGACTCTGTTTTTCATTTTACTCTTAACTGCAACTCCGAAATATATTCTTTATACCATCGTGACCAGAAATGTTGTCTAGCATTTTCAACTTTCTGGTATCTTGACAGCAATGTTTCCTTAAGTAACGTCAAATCTGGTTCCAATGTTGATGTGAGTGGTTTGCCGATGATAAAGTGAGCCGGTGTCAAAGGAGAGGGATCGGAAGGGTCAGTTGATAATGGAGAAAGGGGACGGGAGTTTAGTATAGCCTCGATTTGGCAAAGCAAAGTTGAAAACTCCTCGAAAGTAAAATTTGAATTTGCACTTACACGCTTTAAGTGGTGTTTCATTGACTTAACTCCTGCCTCCCAAAGTCCACCGAAATGTGGAGCCTGAACAGGGTTGAAGTGCCAAGTAATACCTTGCTTATTAACGAAATCACTTATAATATTTTCGTTATTCTTTAAAAATTCATAAAACTCCTTAAGTTCCCTGTTAGCTCCAATAAAATTAGTGCCATGATCTGAGTAAACTTGAGCAGGTTTTCCGCGACGACCAATAAAGCGTTTAAAAGCTAACAAAAAGCTCTCAGTCGATAAACTGCTTACTAATTCTAAATGAATTGCTTTACTTGCGAAACAAACAAATAAGCATACATACGCTTTTAAGAGTTTCGAGCCACGTCCTTTTTTGTTAAGAACAAAGAATGGACCAGCATAATCTGTACCAGTTATTTGAAAAGGAAAACCGGATAAAAACCTATCAGCTGGTAGGTTACCCATAATAGGCTGAACAGTTTTTGATTTGAATCTATAGCATCTAATGCAGCGATGCACAACAGATTTTGCCAAATTACGAGCTGCTATTGGCCAAAAGGTTTCGCGCACACTAAATAAAAGTTGTTGTGGTCCTGCGTGCATTAAATTTTCATGTTCTTGTTCAAACAAAAGTTTAGTTAAATGATGTTTTGATGATAACAATATGGGATGTTTTTTATTAAAATGAAATGAAGAATTTTCTAGACGACCGCCAACTCGAATAATGCCTTCGGAATCTATGAACGGATTTAAAGATAAAATCTTACTTTTTTTATCGATCTCGTTACCTATTAATAAATCATTATATTCTTCAACAAAAGAAGTTTTTTGAGAAATTTTAATTAATATCTTTAGAGCTTCATCTAATTCTAGTGCGGTTAATACTCCAAAATTGCGTGTGTCTTTAGGTTTTGAACAATTATGTACGAATCTTAGAGTATATGCCATACATCTTTTTAAACGACTTATCTTAGAAAACTTTTCAAAGGGAAAATCACATTCATGGAATAAAATTAAACAAGTTTTCATTTCTGGTAAGTCAATTTTTATATCATTATTATTTGGCCATAATTCTGGTTCTTTTTTGAGCCAATCAGGACCATGCCACCACATACTTGTTTTTTCCAAGGTAGCTGGACTTAATCCTCTAGATAATATATCCGCGGGATTTTGAGATGTGGGGACATGGCGCCAAGAAGAAACTTCGGTTAAATCTTGTATTTCGGCAACTCGATTTCGTACAAATGGTTTTAATAAATTGACAGATGTGCGAATCCAACCCAGAATTATTTTTGAATCCGACCAAAAATATAAAGTATTAAATTGTAGTCTGAGTGAATTTGTAACTTTATTTACAAGTTTAGCTAAAAGATGAGCAGCACATAACTCCAAACGAGGAATGGTTAACGGTTTTAAAGGTGCCACCTTTGCCTTTGAGGCAAGCATATGACAAAAAACTTCTCCATTTGAATTTTTGGATCTAATGTACGCAGCCGCACCGTAAGCCGTTTCCGAAGCATCGGAAAATGCATGAAGATCAATAGAGATGAAATTGTCGCAAATAACATGACGTTCAATTTTAAAATTATTTAGACATGGAAGTTCTTGAACAAATAAATTCCATTTAGCTTGCAATTCATGAGATACAGGGTCATCCCAAGACAAATTTTCATGCCAAAGCTTTTGCAACATTACTTTAGCAATTACTATAGAGGTACTTACCAAACCTAAAGGATCAAATATTTTTGATATACATGAAAGCATTACTCTTTTTGTTAAACGTTCATTATTTGAAATGTCTATATTAAAAGCTAGTTTATCGATTTTACTCAGCCAAGTCAAGCCTAGAATTTTAGCAGTATCATCTTCCCCAATAACTAGAGCATCCGAATCTTGGGTCAAGTTTGAAAAACTTAATTTTTCTAAAACCTCAGGAAAATTGGAACGCCATTTTCTAAGAGGAAGACAACCGGAAAGAAGAACTTTATTTATTTGTGAGCAACTATTTTTTGCGTTTTCAATATCGTCAAAACCAGTTAATAGATCATCCACATAAAAATCGTGTAATATTATTTCTGATATATTTTTTATGTCATTTTTACAAGTTGTACCCAATTCAGTAAGACAACGAACAGCTAAAAATGGCGCACTGGTAGTACCGTATGTTACCGTAGCAAGCTCAAAAACTGAAAGTTCTTGATTTTCATTAGTACGCCAAAGTATTCTTTGATATTTATGTTGATCAGCCGAAACTAGAACTTGGCGGTACATTTTTTCAATGTCTGCTGTCACCACATATTGGTGTTGTCGAAAACGCAACAAAATAGAAAATAAATCATCTTGGATGACAGGACCCTTCATTTGAAGGTCGTTAAATGATAAACCGCTGGAAGTTCGCGCCGATGCATCAAACACAGTGCGTAATTTTGTCGTGGTACTATGTTCCCGAAGGACGCCATGATGTGGTAAATAGTAACCGTTGTCATTTATTTCGGAAATGTTGCACAATCTTTTCATATGACCTAAGTTTTCATATTCTTGCATGAAATCTATATACATTTTATAAAATGACTCGTTTGTTTTAAATTTACGTTCTAGTGAATAAAATCGCTTTTTTGCCAAATCTAATGAATTACCAAGTGCCTGAGTGTCTTTTTTTAACGGAATAGATACGATAAAACGGCCATCTGGCATCCTTTTAGTGGATTTTAGAAAGACATTTTCACATTCTCTCTCTTCTGTAGACCACGGACTAGCTGATTTAACATCTTCAATTTCAAAAAACGATTCTAACTGATCTTGTATATTATCTTTATTTTTAACAAAATTACACAATGTACTTTTAATATTTTTCAAATTATTAATTTTGCCTGTGACTAGCCAACCGAGCTGGGTTTCTTGCAATACAGGACGATTAGCGCCTAAACTAAACTGTTTCGTTAATAAAAGGTTCCAAAACAAATCTGCGCCAATCAGCATTTCAATAGGTCCTGGATTGTTAAATGTGTCGTCAGCTAGTTTTAAATTTTCTGGTATAAATAACTGTTTTTTGTTAATATTATATGTAGGTAAATTGCCAGTTATTTCTGGCAAAACAAAACAGGATAAATCGGATTTAAACGCATTATAACGCGATTTAAAGTTTACCTGACATTTATAATTTATTTTTGATGTAGTGCTGTTTAAGCCAGACACTGCAAAATCAATTTTTTGTTTAGGAATATTTAATTTTAAGCATAGAGCATCAGTGATAAATGAAGACATTGAACCCGAATCTAATATGACACGTACAGGTTGATAGGAACCTTCGCCATCTACAACGTTAATAATTGCTGTAGATAAAAGAGTCTGGCAATAATCCGAATTCGCGGTTAAGCTAACTTCGTCAGATTTTGATTGTAAATTTGTCTGTCCATTCTGATTGTCTATATGTAATAAAGTGTTATGTTTACTGCGGCAGATCTTACACGTAGCATATATTTTACAATGAGTAGTTTTATGACCACCGCGAAGACAATTTTGACATAACTTTAACTTTTGAGCTTGCTCGATACGATCAGAAATTGACATTGCTTTAAATTTTTCACACAAATAATTTTTGTGTTCACCGTTACATATACCGCATTTAAGTTTAAATTTAGGATTGTCGCCCTCACTGCCAGAAACAAAAACTCTAGTTTTTCCTGACGTGTGATTCCTATCTGATTTATTTGTTTCTAAACGTTCCAATAAATCGGCCCTAGTTTGAAGAAACTTATACATATCATTAAGAGAAGGAAGTTCTTTTTTCATTTTAAACTCCTCCCATTTAGCCATAGAAGTATCATCCAAACTCTTTTGATATTAAATGCAAAATTAAAATATCCCACTGATCTGTCGGTAGTTCTAAAATATTAAGTGCTCTCATATGTTTAGCTACCGCATCTGAAAGGCTTCTTAATTTATAAGATGATGCTTTGCATATTTTTTCTATATTAAATAACGCATCTAAGTGATTATGTATTAAGAGGTTTTTATTATCAAACCGTTTGCATAATAACTCCCATGCTATAATATAATTACTACCAGAAATTTCAAGAGACTTGATAACTTGACTTGCATTACCTTCTAAACTAGCCCTTAAATAATGAAATTTATTTATATCATTTATAGCGGGATTGTTATTAATTAACGAGGTAAACGTGTCTCGAAACTCTAGCCAAGTCTCCGGAGACCCACTAAAAGTAGGCAATTTTATGTCTGGCAGTTTAACGGCAGGAGCAATATGCATGCCACTATTATTTGATTTATCAGAAGTCTTGGAAGACACCATTGACTGTAGTTCAAATAAATTGTCGTTAGGTTTAAGTTTATCAAGTAAATATTTTGCCAAAGAAAACGCGTCATAAAAACATTGCAAAATCTCTTGGCGTTGATTTAATTGTTCATTAAATTTTGGTTCATCTTCCAAAACTTCCATTTCAATTTGACTTTGTATAGCGTCAAGTTCACTACTAAGACCATTATTTATATTAATACGTTCCTGCAATTCAATAATCTTAGTTTGAGGAATGTCCTCTTGATTTTCTATAAACTGATTTATCTTTGCAACATAGTTGCTAAATACAGTAATTTTTCCTTTTATTATACCCCTTTTTTTAATTAAATCTTTAAGCGATTCACCCATTATCTTTTTGCAATAAACCAATATTCTGAATGTTACAATGTCAACTAATAAAAGGATTTGCAATATTTCTATGCAATATTAGTTTTAGGCAAACCCTTTAAAGCGTGCAACTGCAAGAAATTGAATGGTTTTTAGCAATAAAATTTTAAGAAAAATATTTAAGTTACTTTGCTTTACAAATAAGGGCAATACAAGGATATATTATTAAGGAAAGGTGGACAAAAGGAACGAACTCACTTTGTACTCGACTGTAGAAAACAGGTATGTCTTGGACAACTTGGTTTTCGCTGGCAAACTGTGCTGCAAATCCTTTCTCTTGCGGGTCGGAGGTCCAAATGCTTGCGGGTCGGAGGTCCAAATGCTTGCGGGTCGGAGGTCCAAATGCATCCGGCTCGAAGGACCAAAATGTAAACGCTGCCTTCGATTTAAATGAATGTAATGGACTGTATTTCTTATATTTAATTTATTTCAAAGCTTATTAAAAAAGAATACAAAGTGAACAACGTTTCTATCAAAATCTGCCAAAATGTCAATAGTCCATTTCCATGGAGATCAATTTACACCTTTCTCACAACAATGTCATAACAGGTGTTCAAAGTGATTTCCGTCGTTCTCCAAACATAAATAGGATCTTAAAACTGTATTATTTAGGACATTAGTTAACATTTGTGGCGTTACGTTGTGAAAGGCTGCAAGCACTAGTTGTCTAAGCTCTTCTTCTGTTTCAAAATTCTGCTTATAAACACAATTCTCGATATATCCCCAAAGGAAAAAATCAAGCGGGGTTAAATCTGGGGAACGCGCCGGCCAGGGTGTTACAGAATAAGTGCTGAAACTTTTTTCTGGAAATCTTGCTGAAATGTACTCTCTAACTACCCTTGAATTATGTGCAGGTGCACCATCCTGCTGGAACCAAGTGTCGCGTTGTTCTGCCAGAGGTAAATTATCCAGAGCCTCCTCTAAGTCATTTTGGAGTAAATTCAGGTAATGCTCAGATGTTAAATTATGTTGATAGAAAAAAGGTCCTATTATTCTTGTTCCCAAAATTCCAGCCCACATATTAAATCCGAAACGGTATTGGTGTCTTGATTCTTTGAATACACGTGGATTTTCCTTAGACCAGTAATGTACATTTTTTCTGTTAAAGATCCCGTTTCGATTTACCATGCTTTCATCAGACCAAATTATCTGGTAAGGAAAATTTATGTTTTCGTGGCATTTTCTGGTGTACCATTCGCAGAATGATCGACGTCTTTCTGCATCACCTGGCCTCAGTCCTTGACAAATTCTGTATTTATATGGGTGAAATTTTTGTTTGTTTAAAATAAATTGAGCAGTTGATTTCGCTACGCCTACATTTTCATCAATTTCTCTAGTTGATACTCCAGGGTTTTCAGTAACAGCTAATAATACGCTGAAAACCTTTTCCTGGTTACTATTTTTTTTTCGGGAGAGCATGGGTTTTTTAAATGCACCGTGTTCTTTAAGGTTAGTTACTAACTTACTGTAAGTCCGTTTAGCTGGTTGTCTCCTTTCCGGATATTTGTCCAAATACATCCGCTCCGCTACATTACAATTTTCTCCGCTTAAAATAAAACATGATAACAACACAAATTTTTCTTCATTTGAATAATAACCTGCCATATTTAGTTCAACTGAAGTAATGCCAAATTGTCTGACACCATACCTACTCATTTTTTTTTCCAATGCCTACTTCGCTAATTTGGGAAAAGAACAATACTTAGTTTGCAACAGCGTAGATTTGTGTTGTTTCAAAAAGAAAATAAACCCAGGAAGTTTTTATTTTTTTTTAAACAGTATCGTAATGTAATCGTAATCTTTAAGTTCATAACAAGTTGCTGTGAGAGAGTTTTGTCAGTTTTGCTCTAACTTTAATAATAACGCCAAAGAAAAATAAAATCAAAAATCCAAAATATCAGTTTTTATTTAATATCTCAAAACTTACAAATATTACTAAAACTTTTTTTATGCCATATTATTAGTCCTCTGATTGCGCAACTTTTTCCCCATTTAATCAAAGTTGTAGCTCTTACCATAACCGAGATCCCCATAGAGGCCCTCCTTATCTAGGGCACCCTGTATATTACACGTGCATACGTAACATATTATTTATATTATACAATGTACTGTATGTTTGCTTTAAAATTCTTATTTTTTAAAATAATCAGAAATTAATGATTGCTTAATAATCTTTTTCTAATTTTGTCTCGAAAAATAGATATTTCGAACGCGCTAGCGAGTTCGAAATATATCCATTTCGAACTCCGAATTTTATTTTTTAAAAGTTGGGATTGGTAATATTTAAATGTTTTATTCTGTTGACGTCTGACGTTTCCTGTTATTGTGATCCATGAGAAAAGAAAGTTTTCGGAATTTCTCTGGTAAAAGTTGATTTATCGTTTTATTAGCAATATCCCTTAACTCAGGGGGAGTTGAACTTAGATTATCATGCTCCATATTTTTTTAATTATAATTATGAACAACTCTATGAAATATTAAAACACAAGTTTGGTGACAATGACACAAAGAAAATATTATTTATTGTCAAGGCTACTATGATAAAAGTAAATTTATAGTATTACCAACATAGAATTTAGACATACAAATTTACAAAATTTGAAGGGTTCATTTTCTTTTTAAATATGTATTTTCTTATTGAAAAAAATACAAAATAGAAAAAATAGTATAAAGTACGTGTTTTATAAAGCAGTTAGAGCACTTGTCCCGTTAAAAAACTCGCCGCAAGCGGCTCGTTTTTTAACATGGACGCGTGCTATAAGATGATGCTTTATAAAACATGTACTTTAATATACTATTTTCTAATTTTGTTTCATAAGAAATCTGTTTCGACACCGTTTTCAGTATCGAAACAGATCTGTTTCGGCACCGTTTTTTTGTTTTTTTAAGGTTGGCATTGGTAAAATTTAAATGTTTTATTCTGTTGACGTCTGACGTTTCCTGTTATTGTGATCCATGAGAAAAGAAAGTTTTCGGGATTTCTCCGGTAAAAGTTGATTTATCGTTTTATTAGAAATACCTATCTACCTAGTTGAATTTAGATTATCATGCTCCATATTTTTTTAATTATAATTATGAACAACTCTATGAAATATTAAAACACAAATTTCGTGACAATGACACAAAGAAAATATTATTTATTGTCAAGGCTACTATGATAAAAGTAAACATAGAATTTAGACATACAAATTTACAAAATTTGAAGGGTTGATTTTCTTTTTAAATATGTATTTTCTTATTGAAAAAAATACAAAATAGAAAAAATAGTATAAAGTACGTGTTTTATAAAGCAGTTAGAGCACTTGTCCCGTTAAAAAACTCGCCGCAAGCGTCTCGTTTTTTAACATGGACGCGCGCTATAAGATGATGCTTTATAAAACATGTACTTTAATATACTATTATTTTATTTTTATAAAATTTTCACACTTTAATAGCAATTGAGAAATATCTGTAGATTTGTCAAAATTGTTAACATTATTAAAACAGTTTTTAAGTCTCTCAAACTTGCGTAGGCTTTAGATAGGCTTGATATTTTCGACACTGGAGCAAGTTCAGGTTCCTCTTCCTCTGTCTCAGGGTTAGGAGTAGTTTCATCCGTTTCCTGGATCTCTTCAATACACTTGATAATAGTCCATTCTGCACTTTCTGTTGGCAAATCATTATTAATAGAGGCAAATTGTTTCAAGTTCACAAATGTGTCCTTAATGTTAGGAAGCAGATGTGCAAACGAAATATTATCTTCTTCTTTGAAGTCATCAATATTATCTGTTATTACACATAAATCCGGCTTTCATAAAGCGTTTTTTTATTGTCACTGGGAACAAATTGCGCCAGGCTACCGAAACCCATACCAAGGCGTTGGTTATGGTAATATTATTTTCGATTTCTTAAACAGGACAACCACTGTCTAAACATGTTAAAAGGCCCTAATAAGGTAGCTTCTGTAGAGCATTTTAAAATTCTGAATCATGCCTTGGTCCAAAGGCTGGCAATGTGAGGTAGTATTGGGAGGAAGAAAAATAAGTTTGACATTATCCAGTGTAATTTTTAGATGAGACGTTGCATTATCCAGAAACAATACCACTGTTCTATTCCGCTTCTTCATCTTGGTATCAAATCTGTGAAGCCATGTTGTCATGATATCTGCTCTCATCTATGCTTTTTTGTTCGAGACCTATTAGAGAGGTAACTTATCGCTTTGTGCGCCCTTAAAAATCGATGAGTTTTGCTCTTGCCTACTATAGGTGGTTCTTCCTTCACATTTTCTATATTTGCACAGAACAGAATCGTAAATTGTTGTTTTGCTGTTTTTTTCCAGTACACTTGTCATCTTTCAATGCATATGTTTTCGTTGGCAATGTACGATAGTAGAGACCTGTCTCATCTCCATTAAATACATCCCTTGGGGCATAATCCTTTAAAATGGTCAATAGCCTTTCATTCCAAGAATTTAGGTCTTCGATATTGATATCGTCTGATTCGCCACATATTTTATTGAAGGTAATATCGTGCCGACGACGGAACTTCTCTAACTAGCCATTTGATGCCTTGAAGTTATCTAGTCGTAGACATTGAGCAGATTCGAGGGTTCTTGCTTAAATTATGGGCTCGGACATTGGTAAGTGCTTATTTCGTGCTTTACAAAACCAGTTAAAAACAACTTGCTCCACTGCCAGTCCTTTGGTTCTGGAAAATTTTCTTCTTTGTACACCGTTGCCACCTTCTTAAAACAAATTTCTAACTTCTGCTTCATTTTGAAGCAACATAGTCATTTGGGTCTTACCCACTTTAAATTTTTCAGTAAATTTCCTGGTACTTAAACCAGTTTTTTCACTATCCTCGATTATTTCAATTTTTTCGCTTGAAGAAAGACATTTCCTTTTTCCCGCGATCTTCAAATATTCACATTAGTTCCAAAACAAAGAAAGACTGTTAAAAAAAAAACTAATGTTAACAACCGATTTATCAGCCTTTAAAGCAAATTGAATGGATTCGCCTGCAATAAAGTAATTAGTGCATGTACCTATATTTCTTAAGAACTGTCGGGTCGGGTCTTACTGCCTCTAATGGAGGGCGTTTTTAGCATTAATGTTTACTAAAAATTTCGATGACGAGTGCCCGCGGTCGTTTAACGCAGGTGGTCACAAACAGAGGTTTTACTTAAAAAACGTAAACACTTATCTCTTTTATCCACAGCAAAATCTTCAAAATAAAATATCATTTAAAGTTGAAAAAGTAGTTCATACTTACAGTGGAGTCAATGTAATGTAAATGAAACAATGCAGTCTTCCTCCACAGTTTAATCTTAAAATAAATTTTAAGTTCCCAACATGTTTCTAATGCTTAAGCATTCATCATCAGGGGATACTAAAAGGATAGTACAGGATTGAGAATGAACAGTGAATATAAAATAAAGTTTTAGGACTTACCTAACATCATATTATTTTATCACATTATAAGTTGTATTCATTAATTTGAGACAACCTACATCGCTTTTAAACTGGATGTTAGGTAAGTTTTAAAACTTTATTTTATATTCACTGTTTATTCTCAATCCTGTACTATCCTTTTAGTATCCCCTGATGATAAATGCTTAAGCATTCGAAACATGTTGAGAACCTAAAATTTATTTTTTCCACTACTAACCTATAACGTCGCCATTATTGACCGATTATTAACGTTAGAAATCGTTTTTCTCTACCTCATAAGTTATTATTGACCATGGTCAATAATAAGGCATTGAAATCCATTATTGACCGATCTTCAAGAATCTATTTGAAGGCAGGTAACTTGATTTTTTGATTCTACAACTTAAATTTATAAATATGAATGTGGTTAGGCAACCAGATAATTATCAATACATATTAGATTACTTGATATTGTAAAATATCGATACAATCAACATTTTTTCTGCTTCCATCCTTAATTCTGGAGGTGTACAGGGTTATCCAACCAAGACTAGACAAGGCGATTTTTTGACTTCTCCTGTACTTTTATAAAAAAACTGAAATAGCCATCTTAAGTCATTTTCTCCCGCGAATTCGAATATCTTCAGCAAAAAACAATTGAACATCAAACAAAAGTACTAGGGGTCACTTTGATATTTTTTTAAATGGGATGCCGTATTTTTAATGAGCTTATCCGATTTCTCATATAAATTTTGATCTAAAATGTTGGATTTTTAATTTATTTTATTTTATTTTTTTTTTATTTTTAACATTTTCCGAATTTAAAACTGAAGAAAAAAGGCGTTTTTGAATTAAAAATCCAACATTCTAGATCAAAATTTATATGAGAAATCGGATAAGCTCATTAAAAATACGGCATCCCATTTAAAAAAATATCAAAGTGACCCCTAGTACTTTTGTTTGATGTTCAATTGTTTTTTGCTGAAGATATTCGAATTCGCGGGAGAAAATGACTTAAGATGGCTATTTCAGTTTTTTTATAAAAGTACAGGAAAAGTCAAAAAATCGCCTTGTCTAGTCTTGGTTGGATAACCCTGTACACATAATAATATCACTAACATTTTCTTCGCTCATTTAAAAAAAAAAACGGAAAACTCGTGAAATCTGATGACATAAATGAACAAAAATTGACATTCACAAAGCCACCTGACAAAACAACAAAATATTTTGCCAATTCCAAAGCGCAGGTAACTTGATTAAAAAATATACTTATACCTACCTATAATTTTTTATAATTAATAATACTATAAAGATAAATGTCATATAAAAGTTTGTAGTAGTGGAAAAAATATTATATTAACCACGGTTTAGACAGCTTATAGCCCTCGCGTCTTAAATCCCTCGTCGCTTCGCTCCTCGTGATTTAAACTCGCCGCTCGGGCAATAATGATGGCTGTCTAAACCTTGGTTAATAATATACTATTTTCCACTACTAACCTATAACATCGCCATTATTGACCGATTATTAACGCTAGAAATCGTTTTTCTCTACCTTATAAGTCATTATTGACCATGGTCAATAATAAGCCATTGAAATCCATTATTGACCGATCTTTGACCTTAACCGAATTTTGTTTGAACGCAGGTAACTTGATTTTTTAATTCTACAACATCAATTCATTGTGGTTAGGCAACCAGATAATAATCAATACATATTAGATTACTTGATATTGTAAAATATCGATACAATCAACATTTTTTCTGCTTCCATCCTTAATTCGGGAGGTGTACACATAATATTATCACTAACATTTTCTTCGCTCATTTTTTAAAAAAACGCAAAACTCGTGAAATCTGATGACACAAATGAACACAAATTGACATTGACAAAGCCACCTGACAAAACAACAAAATATTTTGCCAATTCCAAAGCGCAGGTAACTTGATTAAAAAATATACTTATACCTACCTATAATTTTTTATAATTATTAATACTATAAAGATAAATCTCATATAAAACTTTGTAGTAGTGGAAAAAATAATATATTAACCACGGTTTAGACAGCTTATTACAGCCCTCGCGTCTTAAATCCCTCGTCGCTTCGTTCCTCGTGATTTAAACTCGCCGCTCGGGCAATAATAATGGCTGTCTAAACCTTGGTTAATAATATACTATTAACATTAAATTGTGGAGGAAGACTGCATTGTTTCATTTACATTTACAAATATCATTTAGTTCTCGAGATACTGCTAATAGGCCACTTTACTTGGTGCACCCTGTATAGGAGGAAATTTTGAATTATAGCTTTAATTATAATGGTCATTTATATCAAAGGCACACCATCGGAGTTAAATAAAATCAACCCTTAACAACACAAAAATTTAACACTAAAAATGAGCACAAAAGTTTTTTTTACTTTCACTAAATACCTACACTTTTAGCAGATTCAGGACCCGAGGAGCAGCTAAAGACGATGTCAGAATTTGCCATTACATCGCAGGGGCCGAGGAATGTTTCCACGAGGCCTTCTTGGATTTTGTCAGCTTGTTCTTTAATCGCTTTACACTGTAATAAAAAAAAAATTGAGTTAGCGTGTATAATTTTTGACTAATGTTCAGTTATAGGGGTTACGGTTACGGTTAATCCATGCCAGTCGAGATACATAATACTTATTTCAGGGTTGATAAAAATCATGATTTTTTTGATTTTTAAAAAAATTTACCAGCTTTTACAAATATTATTATTTTTAAATATTTCTAACTGCTTATATTTTGTTTTGTTAAGTAAACAAATATTTTTAGGCAGGAATAGTACAGATACGAAGCAAAACTGGAGAAGTTTTAACATGCAAATTTCGTTCATCGTTTTTGCAAGTTTGCGCCTTTGTCGAAACTTGTAGTAACTGGCAGAAAACGCCCGGCTATATAAACGATACGCACTTATTTTAGTTATCAGTAATATTTTTGCTTTAGGGGTTATTCTATCAAAACATTTGAACTCATGACAAGCCGGGCAGAAAGGAATTTAGTGTTTGGCAGCATTTTATAAAAAAGAAAGTGGTGGGCAAACTAGGTTGTAGAGCAGTATGTAAAAAGTGTGGTAAATAATTGCAAGGTCTAGTGGACAGACTAAAAAGTCATTGGGAAACCTGCAAAAGTGAAACTAGTGATGTGGTCTTGAAACTCTGCATGGTGATTGTCAGTCACAGCCTGGAACTAGCCAGAGTGAAAATACCCAGTTGGCAAAGAAACAGAAAAGCGATAACTGTGAAAAGGGAAGTGTAGGCGGACGTGAAAATAGTGGAAGTAGCGGTCATTTGGATTCTATTGTTGTGCGAACCGGACAAGATAAGAAAAAAGAATTGGACAGACGAATAGCCAAAGCCGTTTACGCAACAAATTGCAGTTTTAGAGCTATAGAAAATAAAGAGGTTCGAAAGGCCATAGAAATGCTAAGACCTGGTTACCTTCCACCATCTAGATTTCAGTTATCATCAACGCTTTTGAATGAAATATCTGAAGAAGAAAAATCTAATTGTTTTAACAAGTTATCTGGACAATCTGTTTGCATGTCCTTAGATGGATGGTCCAATATACATAATGAGCCGATAATCTGTGTCGTTTTGACTGCAGAGGATGGAAACAGTGTTCTTTTAGAAAGCATAGATACATCTGGTCATCCCCATACAGCTGACTATGTTGCCGAATTGGCTATTAACTCAATAAATAAGTGCAAAAATGAATATAACTGTAAAGTTACCAGTATTGTTACAAATAATGCGAAGTCAATATGAAGAAAAAAATTACCGAGTCGTCCAATTACCATATAATTACATCTGGTTGTTCGGCACACTTACTTAGTTTGCTCTCCAAAGATTTAGAAGCATCGCAGATAAAAGAACATATTATAGTACATATTGTGAAATACTTCAGAAATACCCATTTGCCAAATGCTTGGTATAAAGAAAAAGGGGGCAAGAAATTGGTCTTACCTCAGGATGTTCGATGGAATACACTTTCAGATTGCCTTGAGATCTATGTAAATGAGTGGCCAAAATTATTGTTATTAATATGTGAAACGCATAAAGATCAAATTGATCCAGTGATTTTTAAAAAAGTTTCAGATATCTGTATTAAAAGGATGGCTGAAGATTTTCTACAGTTGCTAAAACCAATTTCTATAGCACTGGATGCAATGCAACAAAAAGGTGCATTTTTATCTCAAGCAGTTTACATATGGAAAGTTACTTGCTATTTTTGACAGTTTTGAATTTGAAGAAGAAAGGAGCTTGCGTCAATATCAATTATTTAAGAGCAGATATGTTCAAGCTCTAACCCCCTTTCACTTTTTGGCGTATATTTTGGATCCTACAATAAACAAAGAAGAATATCCATTACTAGCTGAAGAAAAGAGAGATGCTCTACACATTGTTTCCAAATATTTTGCAGACACAGGATTATTACCATTACTAATTAAGTTGGAAGCTAAGTCGGACCCTTTTCACAAAACTCTGTTTTCAGAGGAAAGAATCAAAAATGTAACAGCAGTACAGTGGTGCAGATCTCAAGAAGATGTTTCAAAAATTAAGCAAGTGCTCCCTATAGTAATTTCTGTTTCATGTGCCTGTGCATCGTCTGCTGATATTGTAAGAATGTTTTCTACTTATGGATTCGTACATTCAGATATAAGAAACAGACTTGGCAGTGACAAAGCAGCTAAACTAGTATTTCTATTTAGGCATTATAACACTTACGTATTTTTATATTTTTTTTTTGTTTAAATTAAGTATTTATTTGTATTAAAAAGGTTTTTTTAGTTTTAATTTTTTTAAAGTTTTATTTTTGTAATAACTTTGTTCTCTTCGATTATTATAATAAAATAATAAATAACACCACATAAAAATGCGTCTGAGTTTTATTTTTTGTATGAACAAATACATTTTAAGTGTTCAAATTTTAAAACTCTTTTTTAAGTTAATCATGATTAAAAAAAAAAAAAATCATACTGATTAAAATCATGATTTTAATCGTGATTTTAATCAATTGATTTTAATCGTGATTTTAATGAATTGATTTTAATCATCTCAACCCCGACTTATTTATTTTTAATTTTCGAAACAAATTCGGCCCTGCATGCCTCCCTGACCAGCGCAATATAAAACTTTTTACATCAAATCAGCCCTCTGATTTTCCGGGCGAAGTAATCTTTTTAGTTGTATACGCGTAACCTATCGAGTTTCAAGATGGTCATCGGTCTGCAGCGCTGGGTTTCGGGTTGGTTCAGGTTAACGGTGAACAACCCTATCACGCGTCTTTTAATTTATAATTAAACCGACGCAATATCTAGTTTACCCTCCATGGATTCGGGAGTCTATCGCAGTTTTTCGGTTTATGAAACGCGGCTTCCACGACAGTTTATTGTTTTTGTGTTAGTAAATTTTGTGAGTGTGTTTACTTGGCTTTGCTTGACAGTGCTTTGAATGTTTTGATGTTTTAACTTGTCAACTTCAGTTCCTTTTCGTGCCTTGAAACTTTATTTCATTTTAATTTTTTTCGTACTGTTGTGCTGCCGGTAAGTATTTGTGGATATTTGTTATTATTTATTCATTTTAAGTATTTATTAAATTATGGAAAATAAGATTATTTATTACATTTTTTAAGTCCGACTATGTCGCTAAACGGCTTTCTGCCATTGTATTGCTGCCAATATGATTCCTACTAAAAATTAAATAGTTATACTCTGTTGCTTAATGTGAGAGAGTTATAAAATGTAAATTTGCAATGACAGGACCCATTAAGCAGGGTGGACAACTTAAAGATTGCATTGAAAATTTCAGGTAAATTGCAATGATATTTTTAAAAATTCCGTATTTCAGATATTTAAGACCCACACACCCCGAATCATTTCTAAATTAGGTCACCCTAATTTGCATACAATAAAAAGACGACGTTGGTGAATGAAATTAATGTCACAACGACGTTACTACAGGTAGTTTATTAGAATAATAAGTATAATAATAATTATAGAGATAGGCAGATAATTGAGATGTTAATTATTCTAATATTAAGTAGATAAAAACTTATATATGTAGAAGTAAGAATAATATGAAAATAGATAAATTGGAATAAATATTAATATATATAAAAAAAAATCTACTATGTACAATACAACAAGTTAATTTTTAAATTTTAGTCATCATGTTCCGAGTAGTCCGATGAACTATCGTCTTTGGGGTCCAGAGAAATAATAAGGTATAAGTGTTTTCTAGCATGATATCAGCTTCCCATATTCTTTCTTCTATATCAATCACATGTTCGACGCACTTACTCCATTTTGCACACTCCACTGTCTTTATTCCCTCTTGCAAGGGGTTTCCAACGTCTTTCATTGTAAAAGTGGTATTATGCCTTGCTACAAACCCTTTTACTTGCGCCCACACCAATTCTATGGGGTTTAATCCACAGTGATATGGCGGAAGGCGAAGTACCGTTATATTTCGTTTTGAAGCGATTTCGTCGAAAAGAAATTTCGTACAAAGAGGCTAATTCAACTTTACAATCTCCAGTAGCTCCTTTTTCAGCATATCTTTATGAAATGGCTTCTTATTTACAGTACGCCGATGAATGATGTCCTTTTATTTCCAAGAAGACATTGGAATTTTGTCGGATTTTCTTGACTATAACAGACCCATCAGGAGGAATAAGATCTAGCATTTGCTGGAAGCATTCTTTAAAGACATCAGCGTTCAATCTTCATGATATGTCTCCAGTCCGTTTTGATTTAAATGCTAGTAAGTCGCCATCAAAAATTCATTTTTGGTACCAATGGGAGTTGGTGGCGAAGAGCGTTAAACACATTGAGAATAATAATTTTCTCATTTTTAGAAAGCGCGGTTTTACTAATCCGTTTATCAGCAATAAATTCAGAAACACTAGCCATTTTCAAGAACGAAGTCTTCCAACAACTGCCGGAAAGTAACTAAACATTTCAGTTCAGGTATATGTAGTGATTCTTCTTTTTTATAATTTCATCCCCTGAGTCAAATTTGGCAAGGGAGGGTGCACGCTTAACCATATTTCTACAGAATATTCAATCGCTGCGAAATAAGTGTGATGAATTATATATCCTGTTAGAGGCGAATAATTTTCCTGACTTAGTTTTAATTACCGAGCACTGGCTTAAGCCAGATGAATGTTTTCTGGTACCGGATTATAAACCCGTTTCCTTATTTTGTAGAGAAGACTCCATTCATGGTGGTACTCTTATTTTGTCTAGGGGAAGCTGTAGCTTTCAAAAAATTGATAAATATAATAGTTTTCTCACAGAAAAAACTTTTGAATTTTCAGTGTGCTTTTGTAAACAATATAATATTTATATTCTATGTGTATATCGTTCACCTGCAGGTAATGTGTATGAATTTTTAAATAAACTTGATTCTCTGTTGAGCAATATTCCCACAAATTCTAAATTGGTGTTGGCGGGGGACATGAATATTGACTATGGCAATAAGGATTCAGCAAGCACTGTTCAGCTTGGAAATCTATTGACAGCTTATGGCTTGCAGATGCATGTGCAGTCTCCCACCCGTTTTTGTGTTTCAGCCGCTACAACTATTGACTATATATGTTCAAACTGTGATGTTTCCTGTTGTTCGGTGTTGAACTCGGGAATATCTGATCATGAGGCTGTTAGTTGTAGTTTAAGTTTTGATCGTCCCAAGTCAAGCAGGAAGCGCAGGCATGGACGTATATTTAATAAAGCTGCTTTTCTCAACTTTCAATGCTTGTGTCAGAAAGTAAACTGGGGTTCTGTACACATGTCGGATGAACCTATTGCTTTGTTTCATTCGGTTTTGCTAACACAGTTTAATAGAGCATTTCCTCTGAAGTGGATTAAAATTAGGTCTAAAAAACGCAATGCATGGCTCACTGAGGGTCTAAGAGTCTCGGGAGCGAATTTACGGTCCTTGAACTACATCAGAAGGTTTTGTAAGGATCCAGGGTTCATTGCATATTGCAATAGGTACCGTAATATTTATCGTAGGCTTCTAAATGCTGCAAAAAATTTGTATTATGAAAGGAAACTTGCACATTCTGCAAACATCCAGAGGGATAGTTGGGCAATGGTTAACGAATTTCGTAACAAATCCGGTGATGCTGATGATGATATCGATGTGGATCCGGATACTTTTAATGAGTACTTTTGTAGCATTGCAGGCAGGCTGACTGGTAAGATTGTGCCTTCTACTGACCCACTTGATTACTTGAGGGATGTAAATGTGCCTGGTTCCTTCTACTTTTTCCCTACAAATCCTCAGGAAATAAAAGATGCCATTCTTGAAATAAAAAATAAAAAATCCTCTGGAAATGACGACATTTCATCCGAGGTATTAAGTAAGTTACCCTTTAATGCACTGCATGCTCTGTCTGAGGCCATTAATGATAGTTGGTCTAAGGGGGTTTTCCCCTCTTGTTTAAAGTCATCAGTTGTGATTCCTCTGCATAAAGGAGGTGATCTGAACGAACCGTCTAGCTTCAGACCTATCTCCTTGTTACCTAGTCTCTCTAAGGTTATCGAAAAAATTGTCAAGAAAAGAGTGTGGAATTACTTATTGGCACATGATATAATAACGGGTGATCAGTTTGGTTTTCAGAAGTCTAAGGGTACTCATGACGCCATCTTCAGTTTCTTGGAGAGAGTGTATCTTGGATTGAATGATGGTGGGGCCACTGCGGCGGTATTCTGTGATTTGTCGAAGGCATTTGACTGCGTGGATCACGGAATACTGTTGCAGAAGCTTCATCGATATGGTTTTAGGGGCTCATCTATTGATTGGTTTTGTTCATACCTTGAGGGCCGTACTCAGGTGGTTCGTAGTGGTGGCGCAAGGTCATTGATGTTGCAGGTTGGGTGTGGAGTTCCTCAGGGGTCGGTCCTGGGACCCTTGTTATTTCTGATTTATGTAAATGACATAGTGCGCTTGAATATTTCTGGAACGTTCACCTTGTTTGCTGATGATACCTCTGTCCTATGGCACAGCAGGGAGGTCCAAAGCTTGAGGCAACAAATATCTCAGGACCTTATGGAAATTAAAAAATGGTGTGATGCCAATCTGCTTACCTTCAATATTGCAAAAACAAATATTATAGGCTTTAAATGTGATATGCAGGGGTTGAATTTGGCCACTGAGCCTCTACAGGAAAATACCTCAACAAAGTTTCTGGGAGTTGCCATCGATGGCGAGCTTAAGTTCGAAAGTCATATATTGAGCCTGAGTAAAAGATTGTCATCTGCGTGTTTTGCCATTCGTACCGTGAGAGCGGAACTTGGAACAACAATCGCTCGTACAGTCTATTTTGCATTATTTGAATCTCGTCTTAGGTATGGTATTGCATTCTGGGGCGCGTCTACCAAGTGCTTGCTGAGTCTGATAATTGTGTTGCAAAAGAAGGCGATTCGCTTCATCGCAAATGTCCATCAAAGGGAATCTTGCAGACCGCACTTTCGGGCTCTTCAAATTTTAACTATGACATCCTTGTTCATCCTTGAAATTACAACATTAATTTTTAAAAATTACCATAACGCTCGTGGTGAATCGGAGCGCACGACCCGTCAGACCTTGCATGTACCCCTGCCTATACCAAAATCTGAATTAATAAGAAGATCAATCTTTTATAAGGGCAAACAAATTTTTAATATCTTGCCCGACAGGATAAAACTGTTAGGATCTTTGAAGTTGTTCAAGAAAACCTTAAAAAAAATCCTCTTGGATAAGGCTTACTACGATATGCGTGAATTTTATGACGACCCGCCACTGTAACTTTTGTATTGTCTCACTTTGTGGGCTATTGGCACTTAATTTTTTATATACTTAATTTTTTATATACTGACCACATACCTACTGTTTTTACCTAATTATTGTACTTTAGTTTATTGTTGTTTTAGTCTGTAGTGTAATTTACATCATATTGTGTTCTATGTCTTATATTAGAAATTAGAATAGCATGCTTTGTCACCGAAATTCCAGTTTCATGACAATAAAGTATTTTTTGATTTGATTTGATTTGATTTCAATATTTTAAAACAGTGAGGCACAGGTAGTTTACCTACCCGATCTCGGAACCCCTTACAATAATCATAGGTACAATAATAATTGTACCACACCTATGGAATACGGCGAAGACCACTGGGTTTTCTAGTTCAATAATGATTTATTACCCTCTCGCATTAAGCAACAGACTATAGAATATGACTTTTGTCAGATGACATGTGGCCCACCTTGCAGGCTTACTCGCTGAAAATTCTACAGATACCCAACTCTGCTCTTAGGTGAATTCTTGGTAATATTTGGGCGTGCCCTAATAAAAATTTTGCCTACGGCCCTGGAACCTGGGATAAATAAAATATCTCACCATTATATTAAATTTGCTATCTTGGGTTATAGAGGTGGAAGAAATGGATGAAATGAAAAGTGGAGAAAGAGTTACAGCAAATAGATTTCTTAAATTGCTAATTAATAACAAAAATTGTCTAACAAATCCCTAGTGTGGCTTCAAACTGATCATTAGGCAATGTACTTTCAAATCGGCCACCAACCGTAGCAAATAGGAATTGCAGTCCGACAGGAGAAGCATTCTATCGGACATTTTTTCATGGAAACAATGAACTATTGTAAAAAAATGTGTTTTGTGATTTATTAGAAATAAGTGACCTAAATCAAGGTAAGTCACAGTAAACTCAAAATATCAAGGGCGACTCTACCATCGCTCTCCTGGGGCTCCCGGTTAACTAACCAGACTTTAAAAATATTCCGTTCAGCAGTACAACTAGTGTCGCGCCAGACTCCAGAGTGCCCTACTCGTACTAGTTTTTGGTGCAAATTGAGCTCGGTCGGTGCCACCATTGATTGCACCCACAGAACTGCTGTGTGTGCAATGGTGTAGCTGATAGAGCTTGTGTTACAAATATCCAATTTAAATAGAATAGTACTGCCTTTTTTGTTTTTATTTTGCTAATATAAGGTCAAGGCTCGCTATCTAGGGTCAGCAAGTCAGCGTTGACGTAGACGTAGACGATTATCTTATTAATGGATCACGACCCAAGAAATATTAATTGTGGATTTCGATAATTCTAGGAAAAAATAGCTCACAATCAGTTAATCTTAGCGGATCGATAATCCACAATAAAATATGAAATTACCAAGCATATTTTTTATTTACGTCAAATTAGGTATAGGATAGGGTAGTCTTTAATTATAGGGAATTTATTGGACCTTACGATATAGGATAGGAACTTTCAGTTTTAGGATGTGTTCAGTTAGATACAATGACAATGAATAGGACTAAATTGGATAATATTATTCTGTAGGAATAAAAAGGAAGGTAGTAATAATTAAACCTATTGACAAATACCGATGTGTAGTAAAGTACTTATACAATCATACAAAGTAAACAGGATCGTGTGCTATCGACAATGATTATATGATAATATCATAATATATTATTTATATTGTATCTATATCCGACATTGCGACAATTGGAGAGGAAGACGGGGAAACGGCATGCATGAGAACGAGATAAGAGGGCAAGTAAATTTAAAGACAGTCTGTTGCCAAGTTGTGGATTATAATTTCATAGTATACTGGGTTGTTCAAGTCCTGCTTTCTGCTTTAGTCAGTTATTTTTAAGAAAAACGCTGAATTACGGAATTTGATTTAAATTATTGTTCATCGTTCTGTAATATTTTCAGCCTACTCCCTTCAACACTTTATCCGAGAAAAGCAAACAACGAGAAGCGACAAAATCCGAGTTTAGCATTGATATAATGGGGACCAAATTATATGTCCTTCACCTCGAAATCCTGACAGTTGGCAGGGTTATTACAATGAAAAAAGCACTAAAGCGATGAAGTAAATGCTTTACACTGATATAAAAAAGTGGGTACCTAGTAAGAAGTACCTTCTTTATGAACAACTTCTGTGTTTCATGTAATTGGCTTTTTAGCAAATGTCGTTAAATCATAAAAAAAATGAAATAAACTAAAAAAAAATATTTTTGAAATGTTTTATTGATTGTGCGTTACCAAGTGATAGTACATTTTAGAAAGGAAATGGAATAGTATATTGCATACTAAGAGTGGTAAAAAGCCTATTACACACGATTTCGAAAACTACGGTACGAGCGTTAGCGAAAATTTCCCTTGTTAATGCAGACATTATAATATTACGTAACTGCTCTTACGCACAGCTCGACTTTTAACAATATAGTGTGTATAATTAGAGTTTTACGGATAAAGTAGACCGTGCGTAAGTAGCTTCTTACTAATATAGAAGTAGAAAAACAGTATTTTCTTACGTATCCCTTTATTTCTTTTTAAATATTGAAGAGCAGTTTTGTCACCTTTCCTTACATTTTTAATCAACAATCCTAAAACTAAAATAAACAATGTTATATCTAAGTCTGTTGGTCCTTAAATTTACTAACATATAAAGGATCATAATTTGAACTATAAGTGGCGGGGAATTCCTTCAACTTGTTTAGTAATTTAAAAGGTACAAATTAATATGCAACCTTACAGCCTCTTAGAGTTATACAAAATCGCATTGTTAAAACTATGTTCAGAAAACCATCACTTTATCCGACAGCTCTCCTTTACAACAGTGAAATACTGAACATAAGAACACTGTATTTATACTTGTGTTGTATTTTCATATATGGAAAGCCACTTTTAAGAACCACTGCTAAACATTCTCATAACACAAGAGCTAGATCAAATAACCGCTTGATGACACCAACGTGTCAGCGTGATGCCAGCCAACGATATGTTACCACAGTTGCTCCCAAAATTCATAACAAGCTCCCGAGGAACATAACAAATATAACCACAGTACATAAATTTCGATCAAGAGCTAAACAATATATCGCTGGAAATTTGGATTTATTTAGGGATATTCTGTAACAAATGGAACACATTTTAATAATTAATTAATTTATTCACCAAATGTCATACTGTGATTATATAGATATATTTTAGTTATTTTTATATTGTAGCACATACAGGTGCATGCACCTAGGTGCTCAGTCACCATTCATTATCTGTAAATTATTAGCAACTTTAAGGTTAAACTGTAAATGTATAATATATAAATATAAATAAATAAATAAATAAAAATAAAAAATATATAATGTCACAGTACTTACAAAAACAAACACTAAAACAATATACTTCTCTTAACAAAAACGATAACTAACTCGATAACTCATTGACACCCGGACTAACAGTTGAAACACGGCCGGCTTACACTTATGACAGTTGGCCGGGTTACCTCCCACTTCAATGATTTCGCCAAATGACATATTGTCGCTTCTTGTTTGCTTTCTCGTCCCTTATCTTGTGGCTACTCCAACTTTTTTTTTTAAATTGCGCCCTAGGTCACATAAAAAACTATTCAAAAACTGAATCACATTGGTACCGTGAAACGGCTACTTCGAACATCGAGACTTTCAAGGTTAAAAAAATACGTGTCAGGGTAAACGAAGAATGCAAGAGCGCCGTTTCTTGACAAAAATGTTTCAAAACAATTGTTTTTGTTTGTTCGACTAGTTAGCAAAGTTTAGAGATTAGTATCTCGTCTCCACGTGTCATTTCATTATGAAGCCAGTTTTCAACTTTTTTAAAAGTGGAAAAAGTGGCGCACAGCCAGAACTAGTTATGATAGGGGAGGACTTATTGCACTTCTTAGTAGCCCTATATTTTATTGCTATTTTGGAAACAATTGGTATGTAAAGCTGCGTTTTTCTTTTTTTTTTTTAGAGAGGTGTAACCAAAAAATACCATTTTAAGGGGTAACTTCGGACATGATTTGATTATACAGGATGTCTCTAAAAGGTCTGTACAAAATCTGAGCACATATTCCTGAGGCCAAAATAAGGCGATTTAAGGCAACTTACCTTAGTCCGAAATTGCTCAGTTTCCGAGATACAGGGTAGTAAAGCCAAAAAATAAAAATCGAATTTTTTTAAATTAATGATAATTTTTTAACGTATTACTTTAAAACTTGCTACCTGGGGGTTTTTTGGGATGAAACTCGAATACGGACACCTTTTCACTGTGGCCATTAAAGGGCGCTTCACAATGCACTTCTTATGGTTTAGAAGGGCCATAACTTTTTTATCAGTGTAGTTTTTTCCTTTTTTTTGTTAAGGAACTAATTTTTTAAATATTTTGAAACAAAAAAGGTACTCTTGTTCTTGTAAAAATCCGCCAAAGTAAGCCGTTTTTGAGATATTTCGGTTTTTATTAATTAGTAGTGGAAAATGTATTTTTTTTAGATAGGTACTTTTTTGGAGTGTCACAGGGCCTTTAAAAACGATTGTATACTCCAGACCGATTAATAATGAAGAGGAATTGTGGGGAAGAATTAAAAATGCAGTCAACATATTAAAGAACGATGCGGAATTGATGCAAAGAGTAAAGAGTAATATTTCGAAATGGCAAGCTTAGATATATCCGGCCAATAAACTTGCACGTGAATAGGCCCTTTAAGACTACAACAACTTGTCTTCCATGTTTGAATGTTGTAGAACCAAATATCTAAATATTGACTTAAAAAAAATATCAGCGGGCAATAAAAATTTGCTTAAAACAGGCTTTAATGATTCTATCTCCACATTGCCGAGAAAGTAATAAGGACGGCAACGCTGCGTCGGACTCCGACCACGCGGCCTCCCCTCAAAATCGATTGAAAGTAGACTCGCCCGTTCGTATTGGCCGCTTTTGCGTTCACGTCGGCGAACAGCTGTAGTTCGAAAATACGTGTCGAGTAGGCTCTAGATTTCATTCCCGTCGGTCGTAGAGAGCCATTTTTTCCGAAATTATTCGGTAAAAACGCGATTTCTTTACGCGAATCGAATGAAGTTGGGGCGTATTTTCTATAATGAATCTTGTACGATAGTGCGTTGAACGAACAGTTTAATATTCATTGAGGAAAGGTGACTTTATATGGGTGTTCAGCAATTTAATGACTAAACATTGAAAGTATAAGTGGTTTAAATATACATTGCATTAAATGGACTACCCATTGTTGTTTTGAGTACCTGGTTTTTGGTTAGTGTCCTTTAAAAATCTTTAAGTTTTTAGTATTTCATCATAATCATAATTTTATTTACCTTGGTACCTACCTACTAAGTATTGTATGTACCTACCTTTCTTCGCACTGTACAAGAAAGGGTAGGTTTGTTAGGTATTATAGTAAGTTAAGTCCTAATTTTATTTCAGTAAAAGGCATATAAAGGCGAAATTCCCGACATTCACTAATAATTTTCATGTTTGCTATGCTTTTTAAAACTAAAATCCATGGCCGTATGGACTGGCGAGATCCGGGGTTTGTATTAAAAAAAAAACGTGGTTACTATTAAATGCCTTAGGCCCAAATTATCAATGTCCTGTTAAGACACATAACTTCAATGACAACAATAGTAGTTATCAGAAGTTAAATATTGTAGTTAGAGTTAACAGGACATTGATAATTGGAACTTTAATTATAGGTAGGTAGGTATAGACTTTATCCCTATTCCTTGCAATTTTAGTCGCTGGAGTGGACTATTTTGGGACAAAATCTTTTAAGGTCGAGCTTAAAATAGAAAACACAAATAAGTTTCTAACGAATTTGTGAAAGGGTTAAATATCTGGTCAATGAAAAAAATCCCCTTGTTCAAGTCAGCCTTAAAGTAAGCACTGGAAACTGAATGGTACTCCATTATGTTCTGTTCGTCTGTCTGCTTGTAGGTACCTAATAAACTAACTGATTTTTTATGTTGTATGAAACCTCATAACACTATTCTGTTTTAAGTTTGATGCATCTTAATAAATTGCAAAACTTAATTTATGGCGTAATTTAATGAGGATAAATAAACAGACGTAGCATTTCCGAATGGACATGGGATTACAGAAATCAAGGCTAGCTTGAAGTCAGCTGGTAGGACCCCCAGGCTCTGAAATAATATATTTTGCAGTCTTTCTTAAAATAACTTGCCGCGCATTTGCATTATGAATAAGCCAAATACAAAATAGATAATATCGAGGATAATAGATATGTCGGGATAGTGAAATAAATATTGAATATAATCAACGTGAAATAAATATTGAATATAATCAACAATAATATATTTATTGAATTGGTAGATAGGTACCTAATTGAATTTAGCAATATTCGCACACGCACATACATCGTAAATCACACAGGACCTTTTTATAATCTAATATGGCGATCAAAATTATTATAAACAAGTTATATCCTTTAAATTGATACCAATTAAATGCCAGGAAACTGAGGAAACCCCAGGGGGTTTTCGAATATGTAGGAACAATTATGGTAAGGGGTTATTCCTAAACAATTTTATTAATTTACGTAAGATTTTAAGAATAAAAGTTCATATAGGTAAGCTTTTGTTCGATAATGCCGGATATCCTAGATAAAGCGGGAGGATAGAGGAATATTATAAAGTATTTTTTTTCACTTTTAAAAATTTCATATGTTTTTGAAGATATTCTTTGATACTCGTAACAGCTTTTTCATTTCCCACAAAACAAATTTATTATTATGTAAAATAATTTAATACTTTTTTGCGGGTCATGTAACATTTTCCCCCTTAAATATTTTTGGAGCGCCACTGGCTCAATTATCCCATATCTTTATATGAAACTTTTTTGTCTCTTGAGGTTTCCGTTAAAATCACTCTGTAGATTATTTCGCGTACTTAAAATTGATACGTGTACCACCCAAGTTTAGCACACAAGGCTAACACTGCGACGTATGAAGAGAAAGGGGAGTTTTAAGCCGCGTGTCATAGACGTGTACAATTTTTTTGAATATGATTTTTTTTATTATAAATTCAGGTTTTATTTCTGTATTTATTTAATAGAGATTATACATGCACTCGTACATGCATAATATCTATTCCTAATCAAGTTTTAAAGTATATAAAAGTAACATTATTGCTATTATCATCATTATCATTATTATCATTGCACATGCAATATTCGACTATTTGCAAAAAGCAACTTTTTCCGTAAAATGTACACTTCTATCATATATAAGCTTCTCATATCATAACACCTAGATAACCTAATATCCGTACGTGTTAATAATTCAATTTACACAGTACAATCAAATAAAAACATAAAATAAAAAACATTCCCACAAGGATAAATCCTCGGATAAATCTTAACAATTCAGTTTGAATTAAGCATACTTCCGAGCATACTGTACCTACTATAAACAATGTACAGATTTCATATAGTCGAATAGTCGATAGACAACATTGCAAAGATCTAAAAAAAGTTTCGAAAATTTTTGATCAAACCAGTCATAGATGTAGGTACACCGAACATTTCCTAATAAAGTCTTTACCATTCATTGCGTTACGGATATTTGGGGGTATCATGTTATATAATTTATTCCCCAGATATACAATTGACCTTAAGTTGAGTGTCTTGTTTTGACAACATTACAAGTAAGTAAATACAGAGTTATATGAAAATAAAATAAAGTAAACGCAGCAGCTCCTTTGAGACGTCTCTAAATTTATAAACTTGGAAAATAATTACAACGCTAACGCGTGTACACATTTAGGTATATTAAAAATAGCATTTACAATGCTACGTTAATGACGAACAGTCAGCACACGCCTAGAAGCCAGACGCTTCTCAGATACACAGCACAGCAAATATTTTTTGATAATGTGGGACCTGTGTCAATTAAGTAAATTACTTTGTATGGACATTGCCGTAAGCTCTTTGCGTTAACCTGTTGCCATATTAGGATAATTAGAATAAATTATAATTCACAAAGACAGAAATCATAATTATTCCTTCGTTAAATAATAGACTGATCTGATAAAAATTTAAATAATTTTGTAATATATACCTACCTATATTTTAATACCCTCACATAGTCTAATAACAATTTTCAGAGATGGCACGATTAATTGATCTGATAAAAATTGAAATTTTGTAATATACCCATATTTTAATACTATCACATATTACATATGCTAATAATAGTTATTAGAGATCGCACGATATTAAAATAGTTGAAAAAAGAAAATCTGATTTATAACGCGGTGGTTCAAGTGTGGAAAGATATTAGAATTGCAGGTTTCACTTGACCCAAGCTTGCTATTGTTAAATACAAAAGCATGGAATGAGTACATTTTACAAAGGCAATAAGTCAGATAATTTTATACCTACTTTGTAATGTTGAAAATTTGGGATATTTTTCACAAATAAACTGTTTTATTGCTTTTTTGTCCCATATTTGTGTTTTATTTATTTTTTAATTTTTAGTAGTACGTACTTACTGTTTATAAAACAAAAATGTAGTAGGTAGTAGTATTTTTAAATTTAATTTATAATATTCAAGCACGCCCATGGATTGTCCCTGTCAGGGAGCTTGACGTATGACATTACTTCCCCCTTAACGGATACCGCGTAGCTACAGACTGAAGCGACGTACTATACAGGGTGTTTCAGAAGTACGGTACGTAACTTAAGGGGGTGATTCTTTATGATATTCGAAGAGAAAAAGTTTATATGAACATGTGTCCAGAGTTGCCCCGTTTTTGATATACAGGATGTTAAAGTTTTTTAAAAAAATAATTAATTAGCCCTAACTAGTTTAAATTTATATATTATTATATATTAAAATATAAGTCCAGTGGTGTTCTGGGAAGCATCTTAACGAATATTATTAACAAAAAATGTACGCCACTGCACTGACTTTTTGCTAATTTTGATATTTTTTCCGGATTTACCAACTAATAATACAACTTTCTTGTTCCTTGAATTGTTCTTCTAACTTGCTTCGTTTTCGAGAAAAAAAAATTAAAACCACTTTATTGCACGTGCAAAAAAAACACCAATGTATTTCAAAGTAAGTAAATTAAAAGATTTACTTAAATTAAAAATAAAATTATTTTTTTAAATATGATCATGAATAACGGTCACAAATTTTAATAAAATCGGGAATACGATATTTAAAAAAAATTATAAAAAAACGATTTTTTTTTTAAAACTTTAACACTCTGTATATCAAAAACGGTGCAACTTCGGACACATGTTCATATGAACTTTTTCTCTTAGAATATCATAAGGAATCACCCCCTTAGTTACGTACCGTACTTTTGAAACACCCTGTATATTAAACACTATACAGGGAGTTAAGTATGTGGACAAACCCAATGATATTCCTGCCTAAAATTTAAGACAAAAAGTTCACATAAACATAGGTCCGCAACTGCTTTATGATTAAGATACAGGGTGTTGAGAATTTGGGAAAAAAATTAGGGTTTTCCTTATGTACCTAATATGTTTGAGATCTTCCTCGAGACTTCCTAAACCAAGTCGAAATCAAAAGGTATAGTTCTTTTCACGAAAAATGGTTTTGATTTAATGACTGCAATAAAAGTAAAGGGTCGATTCCAATCCTCCGGCAATAGATAAGCAAACTATACAGGTGCAGTAAAGGGTCGGACTAAAGAATATAAGTAATGATACATAATAATATATTGATTTAATCAAATGAAAAATCCCCAAATAATATGTAATATAAATTTTTAATTATTACCTACTTCTACTTATATTTATTTATATGTATAATAATGTTATTCTACATCTATTTCTGTTTGGCTGTGCTATCCTCATCTAAATTAATTATTATCAGAAGGAATTTTTATAATCCGGCCCCGACAACAAATACTGTAAATTTAAGGGTTTTTACGACCACACTTAGCACCCATTTTATTGCAGTCATGAAATGAGAAGCATTTTTCGTGAAAAAAACTTTATTTTGCATTAGACATTGAACGGCTTACATATTGATAAATATTTTCTAAAGACAGTTGCGTCAGGGTTTTATACAGGGTGCTCTAACTTTACTGCCAAAATTCTGGATAGTTTTGAATTAAGTTGACTCAATTGGTATGGAATGTAGGTGTATTTAGGTCAACACATTTATCTGTAGCTGCCGAAAGAATGCGGACAAAAAACGTTTTTTTGTAGTAGTAGTTTACGATGTTGCCACCTCGGTTGCCACATACCCAAAGGAAACAAGTAATAATTAGATACAAGTACATGTCATTGTATCAGTCCATGGGGGGTTCTTATTTGTCGGGCAAGGGCCTTTTGAATACTCGATATTTTAAAACGTTGTCTAGATAATGGTGTCCTTATATTTGTAGGTAGGAATGAAACGGACGGTTGGCAGAGGTATCGAATCCGGTTGGGCCGGATTTTAGGATTAAAAAAATAAAAAGGTATACCTACATTTATTTAGAAATTATTATAAACCACAAGTGGGGGCCATTCATTATTATAATCTGCCAGCCATTGCTCTGTGAAACCCGCAATTCAAAATCTACATATTCGTGTTTACCTTAGGTATAAGTAGGATTGGGAAATTTCACTTCTGCTAGAATTTGAAATTTCAAGTTGAATATTTCACGAAATTTATGAAATTTCCGCGAGACTTTCGAAATTTATGAAACTTTCAACAAAACCTTAAAGGCCATGAAAAATCCATTAAAATCTATGAAATTTTCGTTAAATTTTATTTTCCGTCTTAATACGTGTATCATTTTTATGAAAAACAAGTGCAGCAGAGGTATCTATTACACAATAATACTAGAACTTCGTGCTCGTACCATTACGGTACGTTAGGTATACCTTTTAAAATGTGTCAAAATACCGAAATAACGCCAGTACAAAAGCAAAAAAAAATAGGAAAATTATTAATAACTTGGTAACACCGTAATAAATTTGGGATTACATAAGCAATAAATAGGGACACTAATTCCGGGGTGCCTCACTTAAAATATGTACCTAAATTTAAGTTGTCCCGCTTGTGTAAAATATAGGTAGTTATATAATTTTTATTGTTAAAACTTTTCTGTAAGTATGATAGTTTTTGAGATATCAAAGAGTTACACATTAAATGGACACCATGTATAACAACGAAAAGTTTTAGAAAATTAGAATGCCCAGCTTTCGATAAAAGAATACACTGACCTTTTCAAATTGAGTTTAAGTGCTACTTATAATATCATCGATAGATATTAATAATTGATTTGTTTTAAAGTGCAAATGTGATCGAGGGAATGCGATATCCAAAGTACCCACTTCGAGGCCTGTTTATAATTAGGCGCAGCCATGTTTTTATATTCCGCCGCATAGTTAATTATAATTACTTTTTGGCCTCGTCAGCTACAATTAATTATACTTGCACTTCTAATAAGGGTTTTTAATGTAGCAAAGATATGTTTTTACGACTTTTTCATTGCCAAAATAATGGTCGTCTGGAAGCACTGACGATATAAACAAAAATATTTTAAGTATTAGCCTTGCATTGCGTTGAATTTGTCACAAACAACAATCAATACAGTGACTTTCCCAGGTCTTTGTTGGCTAATCACTATCCGACAATAGTGAAGCAACATATTAGCAATTTTGAGGAAAAATTAATAAATAATAGGTATATCGTAGTTATGTGGACTCATACATTGCCTTTCACCCGTCGGTTGGGTATATATTATACAGTAGCAGACAAAAGCTCGGATGCTGCAGACCCAGTTACGAGTCTATAGATTTAAAGGTAAAAATTGTAGATAGTAATACTCTTCAGAGGCGTACAAATTCACAACAAAATATATGAACTGAAGCTATTCTAGGCCCGCACTCTGTGTCATGACAGGGTGTTTTAGTAAAACTCCTGAAATTAACTAGCTAGGTGCAAATGGGTTCCCTCTGCGACCAACCATAGAGTGCATTCAAAAATTGAAATAAACTAAAGATGGTAGAGGAAATTAAAGTCGTACTTGTTATATTTCACAACGTTTGACAATTTAATTCAGTTTCCTGACACGTGCTTCAACTTTCAACCCTTGCGGATCATTATCAAACGCATATAAGACAATACTAAATTCTACATGTCAATAAATTAAATGATGGGTTATTTTGATCCTTAATTTACAGGTATTGGCCAAAGGTACAACTAAATTACAGGTGTGATTATAGAGGTATTTATTTACATCTAAGTAATAAAATTAAGAAAATGATATTGTGGATATAATTATGGGGTTTTTCGTTCGTAATTATTGACAGTGTTTATTGCATATTTATCTTAAGTTATTAGGCTATTAAGTATTAGATTGGCACCTGAAGGTATTTCAATTTGATTATTAACAACATTACATCGGTTTTTTAAGGCTTTTGCTATTGCTAATGTTTCTAATAGGTTGAGTTGTCTACCCTTGTGTTGAGTATATATCGGTTTTATTATTTTGTTGGATATTGAGTGGTTATTTATTATACAGTGGTCCGCTATTCCTGTTTTATTTTGTTTTTTTAAAATGGATGTTTTATGTTCTTTAAGCCTAGTTTTAAAGTTTCTACCTGTTTGACCTATATAGATACATGTATATATATCCAACAAAATAAAACCGATACATACTCAACACAAGGGTAGTCCTCTACCATGGAATTTCCATTTCACCAAGCATGTAGCACAAATCAATTATATAAAATAAAGATTGTTAATTTAAGAAATAAAATAAAACATTACTAACATAGTAAGTCTCAAATTTTTTTTGGTTACACTCCTCCGGACTACGATCTGGAAACAATCCTTGTCATTAGAAATAATATGCAAAAAAAAGATATGTGATTATTTATCTTAATATTTTCCGATTTTTATTATGACTTTCGCTCAACACAAAACAAAACATATACATACTGGTTTAGTTAGAGGTTATTAATTTTGCCATGACTTTTTTTAAGCCCTGTATAAAATTAACACACACATATGAGTAAAAAAAAAGAAAGAAATGTAAGAAAAACGAACTCTCCAAACGTGGAAATTTTAAGCCACATAAAAAAAAACACCTTTTTTGGAACAAATTGCACCTACTTATATCTGAATTGTCGTATTTCAAGAGAATTTGCCTTTCCTTATCAATAAGTTTCCACATACTTAAAATAAATTTCATTATAAATAGCAAACGCAACAGTTCCCCATATTTTCCGATTTTAATTTTTATTTTGCACAACTCAAACATAATTGGGACATTAAAGTTGGCCAAAAACCATACGAAATATTAAGTACCATTGCCAGAACTGGTTGGTTTTTTATCTGACTTACTTTCCATCCTGCATAAAATAAACAAATAAACGCATAGAAAGAGCCAAACAGACTAAATACATCTAAGAAAACGCACTTTTCAAATCCGGAAACATTATTCATTTTAGTTAAAAAGTTACTTTCAAGCTATAGAAATTAAAAATCTACTATGTAAAGCAAAATAAATATTACTTATCAAAATCTGTTCCGTGTGTCTTATATTCAACTTCGCCTTTTGTAATTTTCTTTTTCTTAAATTACAATAAAGACATTTTTTAAAACACATATATCACATTTTTTAAGTACAGCACCATTTAATATTACCAGAAAAATTAAATTAAAACACGAATCTTCTGACACCTTGACGTCTATCAAAAATGCAAACACATGTTTGGGTCATAGGCCACTCTTTTTATTTTATATTGTCGAGACTAACCTGAACTAACCCGAATATTCGTGATTTTTTGCACTTTTCGCAGCACAAAAACTTATATCTGTAATATTAGTGCAAAATTTTTAATTTTTTTTTCGCAAAAGTTGTTCAAAAATTACTGGGGAATCGAATAAACCCAATATGAATGTAAAAAATCATAATATTCCTATAAGATATTTTAGTTAAAAAAAAAGAGAAACTTCAATGTTTTGCACACTCTATAATAAAAAATATTAAATTTCAAAATATATATTTTAAGTGTTTTTATTCAACATTTTTTTAACAAGCAATGATTGTTGTTATACGATTACAATTAATTACCCAAATAATCGTACGATACGATTATCAAATTAAATGCCGAATGAAAAAAAAAACAATGACAAATTTTATATAAAAAAAAATAATTGTTGTTAGTTAATAAGCAAATGTCAACAAAAAAAAAAGAAAATAAATGTCCAGTGAGGCCCTACAAAATCCCATATACGTCTCGCTCTAGAGCCACGACATTCAGACCAGGACAAACTGTCCGTAGCTTGGAGTGATATTGTAAATCGATGTTTTTTTCATCTTTGATACAAGCTCTTTGAGCTTTATGGCGTTAAATGACCTTTCTAGCGCTTTCAGCAAAAAATTGGTCGGTTTTATTACATTGTGTTGCGAAAAGTTTCTTTTGTTTTATGGAATTACGGTCTTTCTGACCTTCTAAAAGCTTACACGTGTCCCGCGGTTGACTAGAAACTGCGCCATAAAGACATCATTCTCTTAAAAGCAAACTAACCTGAACCAAAACTAATTTTCTAAACGCTGTAATTTAGTTCTATTTTTAAATCTTCAGGGTTTTAGTTTGCATCCGTTCATGGAACATTAACACCTAAAAAGCGCTAAATAACTTGCCTAATTCATTTTTTAATCGATAGAAATTTACATTGCATATGTAGGTATTTCAACAATTTTGTTTAAACAGTTGCAACGTCTGGTATTTTTGGTTTGTACCAATGCACACATTGTAAATATAGTGTTGTGTGCACACAACACTACATTTATTAAGGAAACCAAATTATGTAATGTAATACCATTTTATACGAGTATCCTAAACCCAGTTATCACGTGTTACAGTTAGGATTGCTCGTTTAATTAACACTTGAAGGATTAATATAAAACAAAAAGCAATGAAAAATTGTATTTTTTAAATAATAAAAACCGTAACAGTTTTTGCTTAGGGTTCCTTAGGTGGCTGTTGAAGATAAAGGTGATATCAATACCAACATACCTATGCTTTTCAAATATGTAGTTTTATCAATAATAAATATTTCGGCAGATATTCTACTAAAATTAAAAATCAGAGAGCATTAGGCCGTTTGTCCACGACACGAATTTCGGCCGGTACGGTAAAGTTGCCGGCCAATAGAAAATATGGGTTTACGGCAGGTTCCAGTGTTATTGCATTGCATTAGTTTTACAAGAAAATGCAGCGAGGGCGTCAGAGTTGATGTCGACTTCTAAACTAATTTTAACCAATTAAAAAATAAGGGCAGGTTGCACTTAGCGGAACCGGCTAACCGGTACTGACCATTCGAACAGGGCAAGGTCTTTTACACGAGCTAAGTTTTGATCCGGTTGCAGCGGAACGTGAACGCATTTTTGCTACGTATCTTTTATATCGGCGTCGTAAGCGTCAAAAGAAAAAGCAACGGCTCTATTGGATGCATCCAATTAATATTAAAAGGGAGGAGCTTGGTGCTTTCTATACCTTGTTTGAGGACTTGCGTGCGCATGAAGATACATTTTGATGAACTGCATAATTGTCTAAAAAACACTATTCAGCTTAAAAATACTAGGATGAGAAACTGTCTTCATCCTTATTTAGTTATCCCATAGAACTGGTCTTGCTTTAATGAGTGATATAAGAAACTCAGTATCTACCTCTAAAGCCGCAAACACACTGAGCTCACGTCACGTGAGGGCACGTGCTATCATGTTGTCATGATTTAACCGTGAGAGCATACTAGAAACACACTACCATCACGTTTTATGATGTGGTATACAAATTGATATATGAATTCGGGCAGTCTTTCTTTGATTTCACTGTGTTTGTGTTGTTTGTTTATTTTGCGTAAATTTTAAATTATGGAAAGTGCCAGCTCAATCAGTTCTTCGGACTGGGAAGAGGAAATAGAAACTGTGGCTGCCTTTATCGTTCTTCTGTAAACTTTGCCTTCACTCAGTGAAACAACAGCAAAAACCAAGAAAATAATGTGCTTACCTGGTATTTCTAACTCCTTTCCAATTTCCTCCCAAGCGGCTTGGCGAATATGTTGATCACGATATTCAGGCAATCCGTGATTATATAAAACAGCATGTTCTCTTACTTTTTCTATCAAAACCTTCTCCATTTTTAAACATAAACTCACCAACAACACACCAGCTCTCTACAAAACCGCCTAAACGAGTGCTCACGTGAGACGAAAAGTGTGGATTTGCAGAAAATAAGCACATGCTAGCACGCGTGCCGTTGGGGATGTAACCTAATACGCATGAGATGACTTCAGTGTGGTTCTGATGTATTAACATACTATGTAAAACAGCGCTTCACACTTTTTGTCTGTAACGTAATAGCACGTGAGCTTACGTAATGTGACGTGACGTGAGCTCAGTGTGTTTGCGGCTTAAATCGGACACAATTGCGCAAAAAGGAAAATCAGCACGGCTTCCTTCTTTCAAAATGCAATTAAACGACTATAACCGCCGAGCTGTGTTGACAGGTGTGCACGTGTACTTACACATCAATGCGCCACTACGAATATCGTTGTTGGGTAACTGGTACCCTCTCGCCGAGCTGGCAGTTAATATAACCGGCAACAACTCGGCATCCGTCGAACGGTTGCCCGTTTCCGACTAGGGCGAAAGCTATAATATAATACCATATACCTCGCGGGCGGCTATCCGGTTCCGATATGTGTCAAAAAACCCTTACCGCTTCGTTAACACACAGACACGCTAGTCACGGTGTGCCGTCTCTACATTGCACACGGTACCGTATCCGGCGAAAAAACTGTACCGTGCCAGCTAGTGAGCATTAGACATTAATATAATATACTGTATAAAGGTGCGTTCAGACTTGTGACAAAACCCCGTGTCGTGACACCGTCGCAAGTAGTCTCAACGGCACTTCGTAACTGCAACGCGTGACATCCCACTTTTACCGCGAGTCATCAGTCCGTTCCATGTCTTTTCGGTTTCTTGGCGTCCGTCGCATCAAAGGGATGCAAAAGGTTTGACAAATCTGAACGGGACCGCGTATCATCGGAGCATTTCGATTTATAAATGCATGTTGACTATTTTTATTAAAATGAGTGGGACACATATAAGCTCGCGACGATGACACGCGACAAAGACACGTGTCGTCAGAAAAATGTTCGCGGCGCGGTCACGACACGGGGTTTTGTCACAAGTTAGGACGCACCTTACCTTTTTATCCGTTAACTTGACCGGAACGGCGAACATTTTTAACGTGGACAAGCGATCATTGATTAATTCGTTTACTAAATTATTGTCAGTAAGCTGTAAGTTTTAAATGTGATTGTCGAGTAATTCAAGTCATGTGACAATCCATCCATCAGAATCGCGTTCATAAGAACGTCCCGCTCGAGTGTGTGGGTGATTCTTATTTCTACGTGTGATTACGCTGAGTGGAAGTGAGATCCATCCGATATGAAGTAGCGATACGTTCTGGTAAACGCGACCATTCATTCCCTTGGGTAGGGGAAAGGTAGAGAAAAAGTTATTGCAACACTTTAACTGTAGACAATTAAGATAACAGACGAACGACCATAACCAAACTATTTTGTTTTCATGAATCATATTTTATTAATATAAAAACTTGTCACCGAAAATGAATTTTTTAAGTATAAGCGGTCGTGAAATGAAAAAGTTTTGCGATTTCTTTCCCCCAGGTGCGAATTTATAGGCGTATAATACCTACACGTATAAGAACTATTATATAATGTTTGACGGATACTTAACAAGTTGATATTCACAACAAAATGTGTGTTTTGTAACGTCAAAAGCGTTAATTACTTTATTTATTACAGGGACATTATTAGCTTAATTCGTCTTGGTTACGTGACCAATAAAGAGCCATAGCTCCCTTACAATATTATAAACTAATAACATAGCAACAACCAAAACTCCTATGATTGTCAATGCAAATACGTATACCGGAAAGAATAAATTTGAAAACATTTATTCCGTTTTGAAAACAAACAAAATGTTATTAAATTCGGTCAGAAATAAAATTGTCTACGTACCACGAGATTTATCAAGTCTTAATTACTTCGGGCAATTGCCAGAAACTTTATCCTCGATAATTAATTCCCTTATAATTCCCTTAATACATAAATAACTATAAAGACATTTTTTTTTCAGATTAAAGTTGACACCCATTAAAACCCCCACCACCCTGTTACAAAGACGATGACATTTAGAGCATGGACGTCATCGGCCGGCTGACACCCACCGGCTTGGCACCCTCACGGTCGTTCGCGCTCGCGCAATGGCTCCTGATCGCGTGCTTTGCGCTAGCGTGCGCGCACACGCGGCATGGCACAAGGGAGCTGCTGCAGATGGCGCCCGCCGGATGCGAATTCGTCAGGAGCTCGATGCTCAGGTGCGAGGACAGACCTGCGGTTGGTTTGAACGTCCCCGGGGACGTTACGCACCTGGACTTCAAGAACGTGAGCGAGGGCCAGTTGGATCTGAGGTTTGTCAGACATCTGAAGTGGACGGAGAGCGGTAAGTCGGACTATTGACTCCTGTAGTTCTGGGATTAGTTACTGCGGGAATCCGAACAGAGTTTATTTTAATTAGAGTAAAGAGTAGAAAAGTCAACACTTTTGTTAAATTTTCGCTCGAAGCTTTTAAGGATAAATTACCACATAACCCTTAATAATAATCTAAAATGAGCAATCTGAGACCTACAATACAATAAGCAGGATACTAATATAGAAACTCGACATTGTTATGTATGTACTTAGTATTAAATTATAGCTATAAATAACAATATTTAATATAGTATTAAGCAATCTTAACAATGCTAGTCGGTTATTTGTATCATAAAGTATAATTTTTTGTTTGCGATGTTTTTATATACCCTAAATTATAATTTACCAAGTAATTCGAATTTAAAGGTCAAGGACTAGCATGACCGACCTTTGCCTTAACTGTTTCTAAATATAATATGGCGTTTTATTTTAAATTTAACGCTCTTTTACTGAGATAGATAAACTCCTTTAAAAAAAGTACATATATACAAACAGGGTAGGATTAAATCCGCGCCTCTTACTATTAAAACAATATATGATATCCCCATGGTTTGATCCAAACACATATTTCTATGCTATTAGCAACACCTAACCCCGAACGGTTTCGTTCATTTTCTGATATAAGACTGCTGCTCTAAACTATAAACATATTACACCTTACAGGTCTCACCCGTGTGAAAGTATGCATAATCAATCCAGAGAATCTAAAGTCGATAGATCTGAGCAGAAACAAAATCAGCGAGTTAGAAAACTACGAGTTTGGAAATTACAACAGTCTAATTCATATGAACCTCTCTTACAACCAGATTTTAGATCTCCCCAGATACGTGTTTAAGAATCAGAAGCTTAGGACCTTGAGTTTGAGTCATAATCAATTGCAAGCGCTCCCATTCCAGGTAAAATGTTTTCCACCTAGGCGTCCCAAGCAGTTTTACAGTAAAATTGTTGTTGTAGGTATTCGCAATGGAACACATGACCGAACTGGACCTGAGCTTCAATTACCTCGGCACCTTTTTAGACCACTTCTTCAAATTTAACAAATACATCGAACTCCTACTATTAAATAACAATCGAATAAGCAAATTATCTTCAAACGCGCTTGCCGACTTGACTGAACTAAGAAGACTCGATTTAAGCTACAATTCGCTACAGCACATTGCCAAAGGACTTTTCGATTCCTTAAATCAGCTAGAGTACTTAAGTTTGGCGGAGAATCCGCTGTTAAACCTCGCCAGCGGTACATTTAGAGGTTTGAGGAACCTGGAAGAACTGAACCTGAGCGGCAACAAGTTTACGCATCTCACTTTCGGGCTGATGCACTTCAGTCCGCATTTGCTGTCGCTCGCACTGGACAACACGGAAATAGAGGAGATTCACAACTCGGAGTTGCTCGGAGTTCCCTTATTGCGAAACTTGTCGATAAGGAACAACAAGAAGTTGAGAGAGATAGAAAATTTTGTGTTTACCGACGCTTCGATGATCCAGCATCTGGATATCAGTGGAAATGAATTGACATTCTTGCCGAGTACCATTGCCAATTTGACGCGGTAAGTAGACAACTTGTCCTGTGACATTAAAATTTCTTTCCGACCTCCGTGGCTTAACTTGCAATCACACTTCTCTTGCTGTTGCTGTGCATTCACTCCGTAGAGATAAAAGAATATTTTTCAGGTTGCGTCACTTAAACATCTCTAACAATCCGTGGGCTTGCGACTGCCGCATGCACTGGTTCGCCGAGTGGACGGAATCCAAGAAAAGAGACAATACCACCTTGTCGGATCTCAGCTGCGGGCCGGACGCCTATCCCAACGACATGCTGCCGACGCTGCATCATTTAAATTGTACGAAACCTATGATCGTCTATAAAACACCCACGAGATTGTACAGACTGAAATCGGACGCCCTTTTAGAGTGCAGGTAAGCATGTCACCGAATAATATTGCTTCCTGTTGGGCTTCTTTAACCTTTCAACAACAAAAAATGCGAAGATTTGTAAGGCAGTAAGCGTTCCTTAGAAATAAGCCCGCATTCTATACATTGCGTTTTTTTTTAACTTTGGTCATTAGGTTGTGTGTGCAAAATGTTCACATGGCCTCTTCTTCTGTCGCAAGCTTTAAACAGATTAGTTCAGGGTTCTGACAGTGGCGATTCTTTTGCTTCTTCTCGTGCTCACGATACGTTTGGGAACTGTTGAACTCAATGGCTATGGACGATGGACTAGAAGCGGCTAACTTATAGACCACTTCTTGTGCTGATATTCCTCTGATGAAGTTTAATGCCATCTGAGTAAGTTCTTCTGTAGTGGAGACAACGAAGGTCGCAAATAGATTTTAAATATAATTCTAGGAGTTTTTGGGCGCAAAAAACTTCTACTAAACCTGAGCCACAAAATTTTACCTGTTCCAAGTTTAAACTATAGGAGGAGGAGGTGGTGGCAAAAGTTGAAAGTGTAAAGATCTAATAATAAGAAAAAATAAAATCCAATTCTGCGACGTTATTATCTCGGTGTTTTCGATAGACAGTTAAATAAAAATTTAATAAAAAAAGGCTTTACTATATCATTTGTTCTAAAAGTTGATCATCAATGTTGATATAAATACAGTTATGTATGTCTGCGTTTCTTAGTAATTTTTTTTTCATCAATTTACGATAGGTATACCAAAATTTGTTCGTCGATCAACCTTATAGAGAAATCTTCTTTTAAGTCCGAGGGGTCTATGGCTGCCGCAGTCGGTGTACATATTGGCCACAATCCTGACACAATCAAGTGCACAATACTTGACAATCCCACACAATAACGCAATCATCTCACAATGATTCACAATCTTTTACAATTTACAATCCCTCACAATCTTGAACAATCTCTACACAATCGCAAACAATCACTACATAATCGTTCACAATCCCCCACAATATTATAGGCTATGTTGACAGTATGAGTATGAACCTCAGGTTGCGCCTTTTTTGTAGTGGTAGTGTGCCGAATAGTGTTTATTTGTTTGTGTATAAGTTAATTAAGTATTAAAAAAAGTGAGTAGACAGTTACTAACAAGCAGGGAAGCAGGTATGTATAATAATATAATTTATTTTTAAAGTTACTTTTATGTTTTTATTCTGTTAATTTGACGTTCTGGATGAGGATGAGGAGTAAACCACCTTTAGAAATCCATGTACACAACTAATAGAAACAATAGAAAATAACGCAAAACCTTGTAAAATAAAAAATAGTTTTAAAAAGTATCTTTAATAGCGAGTTTAATAGTTAAAGTTAAATCTATGAAAATATAAAGGTGAGTTATCCTCTGAAAACGACAAAAACAAAAAAGGGGCATTCTTCAGGAAATTGTCATTTTAGAAAAAAATTATAAAATTAAATTAATAAAATAGTAGTATTTTTAGCTCGGTTATTAGTTTTTTAGGTTTAAATAGAAAATCACAAGGATAAAAAAAATTGTACGCGCGCAAATCTAGTGTGACAAATTGGCGTTTTGAAAATATACGACTAGAAACAATAATGTAATCAGCTTTAAAACCAACCGTTGCGGCACTTGGAGAGTGGATATTAGCTCTAAACTGAAAATCACTAAATTAAAATCCTCCTAGGGCGGCCAGCCGACTTTACAGCGCAAATAAGTCTATTAAGGGCAAAAATTTAAATTGCATTTTAAAATCAGTTTCAGTCTAATTTTAAAACTGAAAAGAAAAATGGTTTAAAAATTATTCCAAATTTAATTAAACCCTTATGAATCGTAGTATTTGACATAAGAACTTCGCAAGCGAGTGTGCCAGGGACATTGCAATTTGGCACGTCCCAAAACTATACCTGCGTCAAACTTATTTACTTACCCATAAAAGTAAGGGGGGTGACGCAAAAAGTGAAAGAGCTAAAAGGGGTACTTAAAGGGGTATATAAACACCAGAAATTATAAACAATGCGTCTCTCTATTGAGGTATCTAGTAGAGATGCAACGAATAGTGGTTTGGGTCACAGGCTGAATACCGAATATTCGGCTGATCGTCACGGCCGACTAACTAATATTCGGCTGGGTTTTCAGCTTTACTTTAGTTTTGTTTTTAAACTTCAATAAGTCGTATTTAGCCGAATATTCGCCAAATACCTCATCACTGCTGGCCGAATACCGAATATTCGGCATTTACTCAAACGTGGCCGAATATTCGGTAATTATTCGACAAACCTAATATTCGGTAATTATTCGACAAACCGATTACTCGGTACAGCATCCCTAGCAACTATCTATAATTTTTTAGTGTGAATAACTACACAGAAAGAAAGAAAAACAAAGCATCTAAAAAGGACATCAAGCAGGATCAGACAGATTCAACGGACTACTCAGAGTGTTCCGAGGAGTGTTCATACTTCATACACTGGTGAAAGTGAATTTGAGAACGAAAGTTTTCAAGAAGATGAACAACTTGATGAACAACAAGGTATTGAAACGGAAAAATACTATGCAGTAGCCTATTCTGATAGATATCATATTATTATAGGAAGAGTAATAAAAATTGAAGAAAATTTCTGCTCCATAAAATTTCTAGAACAATTTATGGATATTATCGATGGCCTGCAAAACCCGAAATGGAACTAGTAGAAAAAAAGTTCATTATATATGGTCCAATTCATTTTAAAAAGTACCCTTTTAAACTTTCACGATCTGAACTACAGAAAATTACTAAATTATTTAAGAAAATAAAAGTTTAGATATAGCAGATTACAGATTTTTTGTACACAGTTAATTTTAAACAGATCTTAAAATAAAGTTACACAAAGCTTTTTTAATATTGTTGTTATCATTTTTAGCACCGAAATTCACCATTATATTTTCATTCACAGGTATGAACTGCCATTTAATCTTAGCTAGGGAGTCCAAAATAAGTTACACAATCTCTCCCATTTAAACACAATTCCGTAACAATCATACACAATCACACACAATGAAACCAGATTCTCACAATTAGTTACAGAACATCCCACAATCCTACAGACATCACACAGTTTTACACAATCCCTTAAAATACTACACAATCCCTTACAATGTTACACAATCCATCACAATACCACACAATTTCTTAAGGTATTGTGTAATTTGGCAGTCGGTGTACAAATTTCCTGTCAGCCATAGACCCCTCGTTTAAGTCATTAGAAACAACACAACATATGTCTGCCGCTTGTACTGCCCCTTAACCCTGATATAGGCCAAGTAGTATATTTAGGACCTATAGTCCTAAAAGTGAAACTTTAGAGAATAGTTTAAGTACGGTAGATTAAATAGACGGTAGATCCACTACCCCCAATTTCTAATTTCGCCGCACCGCTCGAATTCGAAGCGAAACCAGTTCTAACTGGTTAGTGGCTAACGCAAGCACTAACCTGGGACTTTTCGCTTAACGAGGAGCAGTTGGGAAATTATTCGGTTTAGAAGTTATTTCAGAAAAAAACACAGTTTCTTAAACGGCAACGCAACAATCCAACAATGCATATTTTGACAAATTTTGATACACCTCGTGTTTCTAAAAAATCACAAAGATTTTTGGATTTAAATAGCAGCTTACAAAACTATTTTTGGCATTTAAAGTTTCTTTACATGAAACTTAATTTTAATAGTTAGTTTAGAAAACGTTGGCAAAGTAGAAGTGTTGTAATTATTAGTCGAAAACGGTTTGTCCTAGATATTTTTTCTCTTAAGAAATACCTACCAATTAAGACACAAATCCTTATTTTGAAAAAAAGCAGTGGCGTACCATTTATAAAGAAAATTATTATATACAGGGTGTCCATTTTTCGATGTAATTGCAGGGTATCTCGGTAACTAGTAAAGATAGAGACTTGTTGTTTTTACATTACGACCTGCTCGACCACCCCCTGTATTTCGGTTACCCTTTAACTTATCAAAAAATTGAGTTTCTAAGACAGTTTTTTTAAGTAGAATTCAGTGGCGTGCTTACTTTTTTTTTGGGATTCTTACTTTTTGAGATTTAAGGAAAACATATGATTTTTCAAATGGAACACCCTGTATATTATTCTCTTATTTCATTGGGCTATTTTTAAGCTTTTCAAAAATATATAATAGTTGGTAGTTATTATTAACAATAAACGCACAAATCGAAAAATTTAGAAAATTAGGGTAGTAGGCTATGAAATCATTAAAACAAACAAAAGAATACGTCATTACTGCTAAAAGTAAGTCGTCGCACTGCATTCCCAGTACGTAAAGGGTGCACAATATTTACTTCATGGGGTTTTAAATGATATTTATTTAATAATTTGTTAGACAAGATTTCATTTCTCCGAGATCCTTTTCTATGACTTTACACGAACTTCTAGTGCTTTTACAAAAGCCATAACGTTCATTTCGCCCCTTTCGCAATTCTTTTTATTATATATGATATGATAGGACATTTAGGTCTTGGCTTTATAAATGATCGATTCCTAATTAAATTAATTTTTAAACTTGACAATCTTACTTGATTGGGCTGCCTTCTCTCTGGATATCTATGAAAATAAGAAATCTTATGAGTTAGATATTTAAATTATAAGATTGTTTTCCTATTTTCATAGCACTCTATAAAGCAAACTTAACATGTATTTTTCAAAATTTTCATACTACTACATTTTTGTCATTTTTCAAAAAATTTTGTGAACTAATGACATGTATTTTAACAAAACGTCATTTTTACCTATACATTATGACAAATAGACATGTCAGATAAATATTCTTTAGTCCGTTTCAATAATTTCATGGCCTATTCTACCCTAATTTTCTAAATTATTCGTTTTGTGCGTTTATTGCTAATAGTAAATATCGACTATTATATATTTTTGAAAAACTTAACAATAGCTTAATCAAATAAGAGAAAAATATACAGGGTGTCCCATTTAAAAAAGCATATATGCATTCTTAAATCTCGAAAAGTTAGACACCCAGAAAAAAAGCAAGTACGCCACTGAATTCTACTTTAAAAACTCTCTTAGAAACGGGTTTCAATTTTTTAATAAGTTAAAGGGTAACCGAAACACAGGGGGTGTTCGAAAAGCCAACATTTTCGAAAACACCCTGTAGCTTAAAAACTAAGAAAACTATGACAATTCTGTTTGCAGCATCTTTTATTTCACGAAAAAAGTAGCGCAGTAATATGAAAACCGCTTTCTGTCTTTACTAGTTACCGAGATACCCTGCAAGTACATCGAGAAATGGACACCCTGTACATTAAATCGGTGATGAGAGTTTAATGCAATATTAAATTAGCTTTAATTTAAGTTAATACAACCCATGTCAAATGTTCATTCGTTTTCGAGAAAAAAATCAATAATCCCATATTTCCGCCAATGTACCAACATTTCTAAACATCAGCAACGCACACTTCTGCAACTACTGTTATTTTCTAGTTGAATGGAGCTGTTTTTACAATTTTACAACTATTTTTCTAAAAAACGCAGAGGGCTAGGTTTCTGCAAATCATAATTTTGTTATTAACATTGATAAATGGACATTGTGTAACAATTGCAGAAAGGAACTAATGATATAGTAGCACTTTTTTGTTACACTTTAAAAGAAGCTTCCAATCATAAAACCTACTGTGCTCGGTTCGATTTATCTAAGCCTTTATTTCATATTGCTGTTAGCGACTAACTTTTTGTCCATAATGCCACCACCTCGCTAACTATAAAGTTAAATCTTAACACGTGGAATCTGTGGGTTAAAGAAGATTGCACCATATACAGGGTCGTTGGTATGTATGGAAACGGTCGATTATTTCTTAAAGTAAAACAGTCAGCAAAAAATATTTTAGATAAAAGTTTTAGTAACTCAAAAGCCGGAAAAACAGTACTTCCGGTTTAACCGGAAGTTGATGTTTTTGGGAAGACCCTACAAAAGTAACATAGGGACATAGTAAGCCGTTTTATTCTAAAGCGTACCGTTAGAAAGCTAGAAGCTGTCAAAGTTCAAAAATTTCATTTTTCGGTCGATATCTCGGAAACTATTAAGTTTAGACCTATAATGCACGTATTGAAAAATAATTGTTATTTTATGTAAAATTCAAAAATATTCGAAGATAAAGGGTGTTCCATTTAAAAAAAAAATAACTTTGCTTCCCTACGGTTTTCTGGCTCAACCTGTATGCTTATTTTTTTAAAATTCTAATACACCTTAAAAAACCCTAAAACTTTTATCTAAAATATTTTTTGCTGACTGTTTTACTTTAAGAAATAATCGACCGTTTCCATACATACCAACGACCCTGTATATTTATAACCTATATTATGGTAGTCTTACGAAGATGGATGGATTATGTTTATTATCATTATGTTATCTAAACATAAACGCTGTCCTTACTTATCTGTCGTTCCCGAATAGTTTAATTTTAGGAAAAGCGGGAACAAAATTATAAATATCAAACATCTTGCATAAATATATTTCTGTGAAAATTTACTAAAATTAGATCATAATTACGTTGTACTTAATTAAATACATCGGAGTATCCAGAACGGTAATTTACGCTCAAAGTTTGGAGAATGTGTTAAATATCTAAATGTAATTTAATTTTAGTTTACTAAACTGCCGGAAAAAGTTAATAAATTTTAAAGGCAATAAAGTGCTAAAAATGGTTTGAGCATGTGATTGATTATATTGCTTTTTTGTTTTTTTTCCAGATATTCTGCATATCCTCCACCATCAATTACATGGATAACTCCAGAAAGGGAGGTGTTCCACTGGAACCCAGACACGGGTATCCCCGATGTTTTTAAGAAACATCCTCACGCGCACGACAGTTCTATGACGCCTTTAAGAATTATACCCCCCAGAATTCAGGTAAGCGTAACATTTATTAAAGCCGCATTACAGTTGGCAAGTTTTTCTTTCACCTGAAATTTTTTATTGCAGCAATTTTTAATTGCGGCAATGAAAATTGCCAATCGCTTTACAGTGTGCAATTATTTACATTATTATTAGACATGCTGCCAACTAAGTAAAATAAATTGGCAGATAACCTAACTTTTTCGCGTTGTTTTGAGTATGGATGGTTCGTTATTTATGGGAATTAAAATAAATAAACTTCGTGTAAATGGTGAGAATAACAACAAAAACAAACACCAATATAAAAATGATAGAAATCTAGGTCTGAATGGTAGAACCAAAAATACTTATATTTTTTCAGGTTAGTTGCACTGAAATTACCAAATAATTCCCCAAACTTGCGCTTGCAACTGCAATAAAAATAGGTTTGCGCATGCTTGCAACAAAAATCCTGCAATTTTTTATTGCAGCAATAAAAAATCGCTTACTGTAATACGACCTTTAGAAAGTTTAGCCCGTTAAATTGTGCGCATTTATTATCATTTTTGCACTGAACTCTGAACTAACCCAAATAAAAGACAGTATCCGATTGGTTGCAATTTATAAGCGTAAAAAACTCCGGTGGCGCCTCTGAGCAAAACACAATGCGAATTTGCTTATATTGCACATTAAATTTGCCATTTCAACACGTACCAGCCACGAGCTATATTTTTACTGTGTCGTTGTCGCTGTTTTTATCATAAACCGCCAAAACGAAGGCTAGATTCGTGGAGAACAGCCGTAGAACATTACAACATTTAAGTATAAAACACTTTGATGCTAATTGTCTAATTAATTTTGCAATTTAATCTGGTATATATTTAGCAACTTTTTTGTTAACTAACGTCTAATATAATTTTCCGGAGCTATAAAGCAGTATGATTCGCCTGTAAATGGCAGTTGAATGCAACTTAATTACAAATAATTAACCAAGCAATTGGATATATTACCAAGGCTTTAATTATTTAGAGTAGATTTCGGGTTAGGAGTGGGACTGACATGATTTCAATCAATCAATGTCCAACCCGCCCGTTTTATGGATATTTAAGCACTGACTGAAAAAACAAAAAACCCACCCTCAAACCTACATAGTTCCGATACGTTTTAATTTATAGGCGATAGCACACGTTTCGCCAATGCGCGGTCATCCTCAAGGTATAATAATTTTTTGACGTACGGTGTTGGATAAGGACAAAATTGACATAAACGTGATTAGTTTGTAAAAACAGGTTAATACCTATGTTTATATATGAAATTATTTTATTGTGTTAAATATGCGGGTCAATGTGCAATGTTTGCAGCGTGGAAAAATTGTATTGCGTCTAAAAATAAGTCGATTTATTTTCTTTAAACTTTTGTTTTTCGACAAACGTAATATTTCCAGTAGTTTACTGCAAATATTCATAAATCTGCATAGTAATTGGATATTTCGGGATGTTATACAGTGCGTTTAAAAAACTGGGAAACTTTTACTATCAACAGAAGTTTCGTCTTAAGTAAAATCTTAGCTAATCATTGGAGGGCGAACATACAGTGTGTCCTAAAAGGTACGGTCAGTAATTAAGGATTGGCTAGATCGGGTCATGTAACATTTTGTCCTATATCCCCCCATAAACGAGCTAGAGCCTCGCAAAGAGTAGACCCTGAAGATGTTTTTTTCTTAATAATTTCGAAATCAATAAAGATACAAACTTGTAATTTAGGTATTTGGTTAATTTTATAGGCAGAATCGAACTATTGTAGTTGAAATATCGACAATTTAAAAGCAGCGTCAGAAATAGGGGAGGGCGGAGTTAAAATATACTTAACTGTTTTTCATATCGCTTTTGATACTGTTTTACGTCAAATTAGAGAACTTCAACATGTTTTGCAAAAAAAAGGTCATCATTAGATACGATTTAGGGCGTTGTTTTCGAGATGAATAAATCAAAGAATTATCTTGCATGCCAAAATTATTGTATTTAGCCAGTGTAAAAAATACGAATGTTAAAAGGTGATAAAATAAGTACCTAAATATTAATTTCTTGAAGAGGAACATATGTAGCAAGAATTTAGTAATTGCCATTTTTAATAAATGAGATTGAGAAATTTATATTCATCATTGTAAGGTTAGTTTCTTGAGTTGAGTCTGATTAAACGTTTACTCTTATATTGTGAATATCTTATCGATGAGGATAACTATTGGAAGCTGTTTGGTTTATTGATTATAATTTTAAATTTCAAGATTTAATTGAGTCGGGATGATTTTATTGAGTTTGGCGATTTTAGTCAGATTTTAAAAATTTGATTTAATTTGAAATTTACTGCTTTTATCTAATTAAAGTATCTTGTCAGTAATTTTGTAAAGTAATCGTCGGTCCTGTCCATGTGCATGTCTCTATGTAATACGTCTATTGACATGAATTTTGGCGCATTCGTATTAATTCGAAGTATGTAGGTACTTTGTTTTGAAAAAGTTGTGTCTTGTTACGTCTAGTATTGTTTACGGTGCGCCAGGTCGGTACACCGTAAAGTAAGACTGGTATAATAATTGTTTTGTATATTGCAGTCTTAGTTCTGTAATTAATTTTGCTATTGGCACAAAGCAGCGGGTATATTGCACAGGCGTCCAATGTTCTTAAGGGCTTTAATCGTCGATTTCACACGGGTGCGGTTCTGAGCGACGTGAGTAAAGATTTCGACAAGGTCTGGCACGACGGACTGATACTAAAGATGATAAGGTTAGGTATGCCTAATTACCTAATAAAGGTTATCCACTCTTTTTTGACAGACAGGACTTTCGCAGTTTCGTCAGAAAATGCGGTTTCAACTGTGCAACACGTCAGAGCCGGAGTACCTCAAGGTTCCCCTCTTGCACCGGCTCTGTACAATATTTATACCAGTGATATCCCAAAATTTGGTCAAACACAACTTTATCTGTTTGCTGACGATACTGCGATTACCGCCACTGCCAAACAGCCCAGGTTAGTAGTCTCAAAGCTGCAACGTCATATAAAACTTCTGGAAAAATGGTTAAAAAGATGGAAAATTTGTTTAAACGACACTAAAACCCAAGCTATTTACTTTTCGAAGTCAAGAGTGAAATTTCCGGAAACTCGATTACTTATAAATAACACCAGAATAAACTGGCGCGATAATACCAAATACTTGGGTCTCTGCTTCGACAAGCGGATGGCTTGGAACACAAACGCGGACCAACGCTTGAAAAGAGCGAATGGTCAGCTTGGTGCTATTTATTCACTGCTAAACAGGAATAGCAGGATAGACATACGGACAAAGACGAACTTGTACAAAATAATAATAAGACCGGTACTGACATACGGTATACCGACATGGTGCACTATTAACAAGACTCAAATGAAAAGACTGCAACGTTTTCAAAACAAAGTTTTAAGAATTATTGCGGACGCACCTAGACATACGATGACTCACGTAGTGCACAATGACTTACCAATGCCGACGTTAAATGAATTTTTTGATAAAGTCATAACAAATTACTACAGACGGACAGACGTGTCGCAAAATGAACTCATTATAACCTCCCACATTAATTCTCTTCCCAACAGTACATATAAATTACCAAAAGACTGGCTTTTACCAAGACCCGATTAATTTCGTTAAAGTAACCTTCCAAATTCAATCAATTTAAGTACCAACTTGAACGCCGTCGACGCACGTCAATTATTTAGAGAATTATTTCCGAATCCAAGACTTATCTAATGATGACCAGCCGAACAGTTGAACGAAGAAAGAAAAGAAGTTAAAGATTGGATCTAACTTAGAAAACGCACATGATCTCATATATATATACGGGACACATCTGCTTGTGCCTTAGCAAGCCGCTCATTCACGCTCTCATTCCAAGCCATCTTTTTGTCGAAGATGAGGCCAATATATTTAATTTTGTCACTCCAAACTATCTGCCTATTGTTAACTTGTACTCGCGATCTTGGTAGTCTTGTCCTCCGCCTCGAGAAAAAGATGGCTCAAGTCTTATCTTCATTCAACTTCAACTTCCATTTATCTAGCCACTCTTGGAGGATGATAATGTGGCGTTGCAGACGCGAGACCACGACTTCGGGTCCCATCGAGGTGGCGGTGATCGCAGTGTCATCAGCGAACAGATATAGTTCCGTTTGTGGATGATGCGGAATATTAGATGTATAAATATTATACAGTATGGGGGTGATAGGTGACCCTTGCGGGACCCCCGCTCTCACTACTCTTGTAGAAGATGTAGCATTTTCAGATGACAACACAACTTTCTGTCCTCAAGGAATGATATGACAACTCGAACTAGCCAGTTCGGCATGCCTAGCCTTATCAATTTAAGTGTGAGGCCATCGTGCCAGACTTTGTCGAACGCTTTATAAACGTCGAAAAAGACTGCTCCAGTCGACATCCGGCTGTTAAAACCTCTTAGTATGTTGGTTACCAGTCGTGTTCTGGATCACCGTGTAATGAGCAGCTCTAAATTCAAACTGCTCGGGTGGTAAAATGTTGTCTAATACGAAATCGGTCACCCTATTAAATATTAGTTTTTCAACTACTTTGCCAAGGCATGATAATAAAATTTGCGCAAAGAATCTTAATTATGTTTTCATTTTCGCATGCAAGGTAGTTCTTAGTAGATCAAAAAACATTAAAGTCTCCCAATTTGAGACAAAAAAAGTATATCAATCAATATAAAAAAAAATTAGGTATATTTTGACTCAGTCCTCCCCTATTTCTGGCGTCACTTTTAGATTGTTGACATTTTACCCTCAATAGTTCGATTCGAGCTTACTAGAATACCTAAATTTCAAGCTTGTATCTTTATTAGTTTCAAAAACATTAAGAAAAACCATCTTCAGGGTCTCCCCTTTGGGACCATGTAGCTCGGTTATGGGGGGATATAGGTCAAAATGTTGCATAACCTTCGGACCCTATTTTAACCCGATCCTGATTATTGCCCATACCTTATAGGACACCCTGTATAGGGTAAGCAAATGTTCGTGAGTAACGGTACGCTTATGTGGGAGCTGCGATACTAGGATCAATGCATAGAAAAAAAAAGAGCGAGACTCGCCCTCCTGTTAAGGCCTCCACACACCGACGCGGCCACGGCCACGGTAGCGGTGGCGGCCAATCTAAACACATGGAAATAAATGAATGAAATCACACCAGCGCGAGCAGGTCTAGATCAAGCGGCCTAGGGCAGCGTTCTGATATGCGGTGACGGTCAAATACAACGTGTCAACTTTGACTGCGGGAAGTGACAGTAGTAATGGCAAATAATATACTAAAATTATTAATAGAAAATGTTAAATTATAAACCATACTTTTTGATTCAAGACATCTAAATTATAAAAATATAAGGGCTAAAAACAAAGTGTGGGACAAAGAGCTAATAGTAACAAGGTCTCGATCTCCTTCCACATCGTCTATCATAATATCAAATAACAGATATAAAAATGAAACCTGGACGTTTAAAAATATATTTTCGTATACATAAAATCTGTAAACGGCAACTACCTCACAGCTCCACTTATCGCTTTGGTGTGAATACGCCCGACCGCTAATATGATCGGCACCGCTACCGTGGCCGCGTCGGTGTGTGGAAGCCTTTATTTTCCACGCATTGACGCTTGTAAAGTCGGCACGGTGGATATTTCCCTGTGCGTCGGATCAACGATCAAGAGACATGATTTATTTATTATAGCCTTAAAAGTGTATAAAAACAATCGAGCGTCTCCGGGCTTGCGCAATACGTCTCGAATTCAAAGGGACGTGCTAGACAGAGACAAAAGTTATTAGCAGAGTTGTCAATTGATTTCAAAGTCATTGTTTTGATCTGTCAACTTTATTGGTCTTTAAGCGTTTCTGTGCCTTGAAATTCAAGTTAATTTGGCGGTAGGAAGTATTGATATTTGTTATTATTTTAAATAATTTTAACGTTTATGAACTTTGACTTTTTGAATTTCATAATTTTGACTAGTCATGTGGTTTTAGTCACGTGCAAGTAATGACGCACTGGCAAACATCCACCGTGCCGACTGAATCGCCGCTTTTATCGTTTATCGCAGCTCTAACATAACGCACCACCCTTGACAAAAACGAACACTTCCGGTTAACTTTTTAACTGTCTTATTCAATCATGGATTACAACTAACGCCAAAATGTTAGTCTCAAACGGGAAGCTAGTAAATTTAACCGAAAGTGACTATAAGCTAATTTGGGCCTTGGATCCTTTTCTAAACCTTAAAATATAATACTTCTTTTACTAAGCAAAAGAAGGTAAGTCTTCATCTATCGCCCTCTTTCAGGTACTGGATAATGGTACCCTCTGGATCCGCAACGTGACCCGTAGCGATTGCGGACGTTATTACTGCTACGCCAGCAACCCCATAGCGAACCTAACGGAGAACGTGTTACTACACATCGATCCCACCGATTGGAACCATATACGGATCTTGAGCTTGGTGGTGGGTACTCAGAGTGCCGCCGGATTCTTGGGACTCACTCTTATAGTTCAATTTATTCGATACATAATCAATAGGTAAGTAATAATATTTAATATTTCATTATTAACTACAAATCAGTATTTTCTAACGAATCGCGCAGGATAATATCAGTCGATCGGGTCTCTTTCGTAATTATTGATACCTTGCAATAAAATTGTTTTGTGCGTATGTCAGGACTAGAAATGTAAAATATATGGAAATATTGGAAGAGAAAGAAGAAATCTGTAAGTTTTAAAGAAAAATAATAGTAACGCAAATAAGATTTATAAAAAAATTGAAACTTCTAAACAACATTCTATAAGTAATAAAAATATTGTCGGACATTATTTGGTAGGTACCCTTAACTGGATTTTCCAACACAGACAATTTTGTGTGAGCGAGAACTTTTGGAATAGTGTAGCAGTGAATACTTGTATTAAATAAAGATAGTTGCATGGTTTTGCACTAATAATTTAGGAGCAGGGGGTGGCTAGAAAGTTGATAAGAGATAAGTTTTGTAGTCTTTAGTTCAACCAATTACAAACAACTATCAACTTTTCGATCCACCTCCTGCGAAATTATTAGTATAAAACTATGCAACTATCATTATTTTATACACCATCAGACAGATTGTCTGTGTTTGAAAATTATTCAATTAAAGGTATAGTTTGTCCAAAACTGTACCGTTGCCTTTTAGGACCTCATAAAATATCATTGCGTGGTCATAATGGTCGGTAAAATACTAAAGAGGGCTACAGAGTCGCACTCTCCTCAACTGTAAATTATTTATGTATTTAATTCATAAGAATATAATTCCTAAAACAATGTATATTTCAGTACAGCCTACATTGGTTTAATAATTATTGAAACATAAAGAAATGACAATAATATCAGCATATTTTATTCATTAAAGCAAAAACAAAATCGTACAATTTCAAAAGCCACTGTTCTAAAAATTGTCCGACGGTTCGAATAAACTGGAAATTGTAGAGATAGACGACGATCAGGACGACCAGCAGTACTAAATGAAGAGAAAATTTGGAAATTTTACAACATTTTGTTGAAACCCCTGGTTCCTCATTAAGAAAAATTTCTCAAATAAGTGACGTCTGCTTCAAATCCGTCCATGTTTTAATAAAAAATAAATATCACCCTTTCAAAATACATGTAGTTCAAGAGTTATCAGAAGATGATTGTGAGCGAAGAATGGAATTTTGTGATGTTATGATATCAAGGTGGGACTAAAATAACTAAGAATAAAAGGTAAAGTTGATAGGCAACACTGGGTCAATGAAAATCCCCACTGGATGAGAGAAGGTCATACACAACGCCCTGAAAAATTGAATGTGTGGGCTGTGGGTAACCACACGATCGGTCCATTTTTTATTGATGAAAATTTGACATCACAACTTTATCTTGAGCTCTTGGAAATGCAAATAGTGCCTACTATACGAAATGTGATGGGTTCAAATTATGCAAGTACATTCTTCTAACAGGACAGAGCTCCTCCTCATTTTGGTCCAAATGTGCGCGGCCACCTAGATTCCCTGATTTGTCGCCTAATTACTACTTCTTGTGGGCACGCTTGAAGAACAAAGTTTATACTACAAAACCTGAAAATTTGGCTGATTTTCAGCGTCGAATTTCAATTAATAACACAACAAACGCGTTATAACACAATTCAAAAAATTTACTCTCAATTAACTCACTGTTAAGCTGTACAGGGAAAACAGTTTGAACATATAATATATTTTTTTTTTAAATTATACCCGTTATTTCGAAAACTACTAATATTAGGAACAAAGTATGTCATATCAAAAGTGTAACAAATGTAACGTGGAATCTGGCGTAAGATCCTTTTAGACAACTGTACCAAATTTGGTTTAAATCGGCCAATACATTGTGAAGTTATTAAGCCGTTTCCAGACTTTTAACACACACTGTATAATAAAAGTAGAAAATTCTTATATTTCCGTAGTAATAATATTAAACCAAAATGTGAACAGTTTCTTCCAGTCTTGCGGGACCTCTTCTTTATAAACCATCAACGTTGGGTTGGGCTGGGCGGTGGATTTTGTAGTTGATATAATGCCTGCTCCGTAGTATCAATGCGTTTTCTGGTAGGTCTATTTGTGCCTAGTGTTGTCGCAAGAAGTCCATGCCTAGTATAAGTGGCACCGGTGATTTCCGTACGAGTCGTGCCACGCAGGTCGTCTTCGAGTCGTTCCTGTACAGATGTTGTCCCATGTTTTGTCGCCGTTGTTACTCTTATACTGCTGGAACCATAGGCTGGCTATCCTATCTATCACACTGTATGTTCCACTGATGGGTAAATATACCTGCTAATTATGATCCGACCCTGACTAGTACTCTAATGGGTTTACCATATTTACCAATAGCGGCTGCTTATCATCGATTACCTGGGTCATTAAGGCAACGATAAAATTTTGGACATACCATACCAATCCACATCCGACAATGTAAAAGTATAGTTCTGTTAATTATTATAAACAGAATCGATGCCGTTATGCCCTGGCCCTGATTCAATTCCTTCTTTCTATAATTCGACCTCATTTCTATCTAATTCAATGTCTGAAAACAGTAATTTGATATCTCTGTCGTTGGCAAACTGTGTATCTAGCTATAAGACTAAAATAGCACTCCAAAGAAGTGATGGGAAAGATAAAATTCGAAATATTTTGTTAAGTACAACAGTAGAAGATATTATTATTTTACCATTTCACCAAATGTGAGGATTATTCAGATTATTTTTCCACAGGAAGTGTGCCATGCTAATAATGTCTTCTCTAAAATTCATATTTCTTGCAAATTTGAATCTAGTAACGAAGCCACAGAGTATACAGGGTTACAAAGTTCTTTTTTCGGTTATGAGATTTTTAATTTTGTCTATTTCCAACTTGTTTTTGTGCGTCTGCTGTGTAATGTGTAAACACAGAATATTCATTTTTGGTAATTTTAAACCATTTTTAATCGGAAATGCAAATACAAATTTCGACATGTTTAGGCAACATACTGTAATCTTGGAACAAAGCAGAACTAATGATTGTTTTATCACAGTAGGTGTACAAACCAGCATGCACAATTTGCAAATTTCAATATTTCCATTTACATTTCTAGTTGAGATCGTATTTCCTGCCGTGGTGCTCCCTCTAGAAATCCGTTTGGCCTCAAAAAATAACAGGCAAAAAAATAACCTAAATTGCTATAACTTTAAAAGGGCAAATCTGGCAAATCTTTATCAAAATTTCTCATATATAAATTGGAATGCTTTAACCGAATTTACGGACATTAATAGTGCATGTGACATGCACGTTCCGAAAACTCAAAAAAGAAATCAAACTTATCCACCATGGTTTACCGGTCAAATAATACAGAACATAAAGATAAAATATAAATGGTGGAAAAGGTATAAAAGAACAAATAATCCTCTTGATTTAGAAACATTTCGAAATATGCGTCGAGATATTAAGAATGACATAAAAAAATTCCTATAAGATATACTGCTCACGTATCGAAAACAACATAAGAAGCGATCCAAAGAGATTCTGACGTTTTATTAATGACAAAAAAGTAATCACTCCCTACCTACTACTATGTCCTACGATAACACACTAATTCGTGATCCTCAGATAATTGCGGACAGTTTTGCATCGTTTTTTCAAAACTCCTATGTTGCTTCCTCTTAAAAAGGAAGTGACGATACCGATTTCTATCCCTCGCAGAGTCCCTTAGATATTGATAAAATATCGGAACAGGTAGTTACTACCGCATTAAAACAACTAAAACCTAAGGCCACCGTAGGGGCAGATAAAATTTCGGCATTCCTGCTGAAAGATTGTGCAATGATTTTTGCTTATCCGCTAACAATCCTGTTTAACCTATCACTCCGGACATCTACATTTCCGGATCTTTGGAAAATATCCCGCATAACTCCGGTCTTTTAAAAGGGGGACAGCAGTGATATTTTGAACTATAGACCAATAAGTATCATAAATAACTTCTCAAAGGTGTTTGAAATTATTTTACACGAATATTTATATAATTCGATTAGCATTCACATATCTGCACAACAGCACGGGTTTATGAGGGGCCGCTCAACTGTCTCCAATCTGTTTTGTCTTACTCAGGATCTCGCCGAATCTCTTGACGCGGGTGAGCAAACCGATGTAATTTACACCGACTGCTCCAATGCCTTTGATCGACTCGATCATGGCATTCTTCATTACAAATTGACCACCTTTGGTCTATCACAGAAATTACTTCTATTTTTTATGTCATATTTAACTAATCGCGTCCAGTTTGTTCAATGTCATGGTCATAATTCTAAGGAGTTTGTTGCCACGTCAGGCGTCCCCCAGGGGTCTCACCTGGGACCCCTATTTTTCAACATATTTCTTAATGACCTTGTCTCTATCCTAGATATCGATAGCTTGATCTATGCTGATGATGTTAAGTTATATCTCAGAATTGAGGACGACAGGGACTGCAGAAGATTGCAAGATAATATTGAGCGGATGAATGATTGGTGTGAGAGAAATAAACTATTATTAAACGTATCTAAATGCAGTATTGTTACATTCACTAGAAGGGTACAGCCAATTATATATGACTATAGTATAAATGGAGAAATGTTGAGGCGATGTGACTCTGTGTGCGACCTTGGTGTGGAACTAGATTCAAAACTCTCTTTTCGCGACCATATTTCTAAGATTGTTGGAGAGGCTTTTAAACTATTGGGATTTATTATAAGAAACGCTGGAGCTTTCACGAGTTGCGACACATTTAAGTTGCTGTTTAATAGCTTTGTTAGATCACGACTAGAGTACTCCTCGGTTGTTTGGTGTCCTTTCTATCAAACGCACATTGACAGCCTTGAAAAAATTCAAAGACGCTTTTTAAAATATATTAGTTTTAAGCTTGATGGGTTCTACCCTGAAATAGGGTGCCCACATGATCGTCTCCTAACAAGATTTTCAATGGAAAGTCTTGAATCACGGAGGACAAAGTCACAAATTACCTTTCTGCATAAAATACTCTCGGGAAGAATTGGTGCTGAGAATATTTTGCAGCTTCTGCACTTCCAGGTACGAAGAACAACCTCGCGAAATCACCGAACTTTTGCCTTACCAATCCCAAGGACAAATGCTCTAAAATTCTCCCCATTACATCAAATGTGTGACAAATATAATAAAATTCAGGACCAATTAGATATACATACCTGCACAGTGCACAGTGGCTTCTATTAAACGTATGACTTTGTAACAGTATAAACATTTTATTCATATTTTTCTTTTAGTCGCCTATATAAATAAGTATATTTTTTCTTTTCCTCTTTTTAACCTTTACACGCTTCACATTATATTAAAACTATGTTATTTCCCATTCGATAATTGGAATTTTCTATAGAATGTGGAAATAAATAAATTTCATTACAATTTTCTTATGTAAATTCCTTTTAACCATGTTCCCTCATTCTAATCCTAAACGAAATGGCATCTTAAAACATTTTACACATAAACAATTTGTGTCGAAGTTTGTTGTCCCCCTATAAAATTACAGGCAGTAGATCATGAGATAATATGTAAGCTTCTTAATTATTCATGCGGCTTAAAAAATTATAGACCATGAATCGGATAAAGAGTCCATTAGAACGCGAACAGTTATACAATACCCAAAAAGCAATGTTTCATGTTTATTTTGTCCTATTTTTTCATATTTAACAATACCTTACGTGGCCAAATATTTACCAATGGCTTTCAAACAGCCTAAATTATGTGTCTAAAAATAAGATTTGGTATAGATAAATAAATATACCAAGCATAAAAATTGACGTAGCAACCAATTTCACGAGCAGGTATGAAAATAAATTTACAATTCCAGTACTTGAATTAAGTACTTCAAGAAGGTACAAAAAACAGAAGTTATAGAAGAAGAAATATCAGACACAGAATAAACAACAGTAAAAATTCTGAATTACGACGACTATATTGATTTGACTCGATTGATTTGCCCGTTGAAAACCTTAGGGAAGCGTCTGATTTTCCCACTTGAAAAAAGTAATATATTGTGCCTTAATTAAATTAAAACACCAACAGGATTTTGCGGTTAATTAATTCTTAAAGTAGGATTGTATAAGGAAAATGCATTGAATTTTCCTATTTATATTGTGTCGTTTTTATTCTTTCTTTTCTCTCATGAAAAATTGTTGCGTCACAATATAGATGCCAAGAGTAAGACAAGGTCGTGAAACTATGACCTTTTGCCGTCGTTTCGTCCACCTTCGGTTTATTAGAACTAAAAGCCTTGTTTCCGACCGATAAGTTGATTAATTTCTTTCCGATAAATGGGAAAAATAATGTACTGGCGATTTCGTGCGTTGGGACTGCCAAAACGAAACAATATATTCTTTTATTAGACTTTTTCTACCAATCTCGCAATCTATAGCAGACTTTACACAATCAATAATAATGCCATTACTTTGAGAGACCTTGATTCAATACTTTTCAACATTAGATAATTAATTCTCCCACGCAAAGATACTTACAGAAGTCATTTAAATTAAATTTTTACATCTAATCAAGTCTATCTGAACATACGATTTTCGACTCACGATCTTTTTCTCCTGTTGCATTTTCTAAATGCAAATGACGTGTCAAAATCAGAATTCGCATTAATTATTAAAGAAAGTGTTACGAGATGAGAACATCCTGTATCGGAAATATTAAATAAATGTATTTCGCTCCACATAAAAAATTATATAAACAATTTCGAAATTATTCTGCGTTTGTTAATAATATTTACAATTAACTGTTTATCTTTGAATTCGCAATTTATTTATAGTTTATTTATATGTTGGCCTGGTAATTACTTTTTGGCGTGTTACGGAACGTGCCTCTTTTAGCGTATATTCTTGTCAATATGGGCGTAAAAGTGCCCGCAAGGAGGCTTAAAAATAAGCGCTGTAAAAGGACGTTAAAGTCTTTAAAACCTCTTTTAAAAATTTCCAAGCACTTTTGGAATTATCTTTCTTTAAGCTCTGCCGAAGACCTTCAAGTATGTTTAAAGAGTTATGAGTCCCACTCACAATGGTTGATTTATACGAATTAATTATTTAAATACCATTATTTTTGTGCTATGCTTTGATAGACAGTGAGAATTTGTAACTTGAAATAAATTCAGTAAGTCCAGTATGTTTTTTTTTTTGGAAAAATATTTTAGTGTTTGGTAATTTTTATTTACAAATACAGTTTGTCCTAAATTAGAGATATGACGTCATCGAGAATTTTTTTAAATTGCAACCCTAGTTTTTTATTTACTATGTTTAAACAGCATATTAAGTTACATATAACTGCAAAATTTCAAATTCCTTGTTATTTATAAGATATGAAACAAAAATTAAGTTTTTCTGCGCTCGTTATAAAAACTTGACTTTTTTTCACCATTATAAATGTATAAACCACATTTTTTTTTAACATGTGCAAAGAAGTAGATCAGAGTGAAAAACAGTTCTATAACGGTTCATTTTTTCACGTGTCATCTAATGCGATGTGAGCCGTTATGGAACTTTTTCACTCTGATGTACAGGGTGTCCATTTTTCGATGTAATTGCAGGGTATCTCGGTAACCAGTAAAGATAGAGACTTGCGGTTTTTACATTACTGCGCTCTTTTTTCGTGAAACAAAAGGTGACCCAAGCAGAATTGTCATAGCTTTCTTAGTTTTCAAGCTACAGGGTGTTTTCCAAAATGTTGGCTTTTCGACCACCCCCTGTATTTCGGTTACCCTTTAACTTATTAAAAAAATGAAAACTGTTTCTAAGAGAGTTTTTTAAGTATAATTCAGTGGCGTACTTACTTTTTTTCTGAGTGTCTTACTTTTCGAGATTAAAAAAAATCGTTTAACGTAATGCCTAACTTCACTAAAAAACACAAAATTGAAATTTTAATCATGATTGGATATGGAGATAGCAGAACACAAAATGAAGTTCTTCATTTATTCAGAGAGAAATATCCCAATTTGCCACCCATATCCCAGGGTACAGTAAACAAGATTGAAAAGCAGTTTCCAGAAAATGGGCATGTCAGAAAGACAGATATTCATCGACAGAGTGCGCTTAATGAAGAGGTCAAAGAAAATGTACTATTAGGTATTCCAGAAAAGCCTAATATTCCCACCAGGCAGCTAGCTACAAAATAGGAAATAAGTCTATCTCCAGTAGTAAAAATTCTTCATGCACATAAATTACATCCATACGAAAGGACAATTCTCCAGGTATTGACAGAAGATGCTCCTGATAGGAGATTTCACTTCTGCGAGCTAACGATGGACTTACTAGAGAGAAATAATCTCAACACAGAAAACCCTATTTTTCCTGATGAATCAACTTTGTTGTCAAATGGTAACGTAAACCGGCAAAATTATTGGGCAGACGACAATCCACACTGGATGAGGAAAGACCATACTCAACACCCAGAAAAAAACAATGTTTGGGCAGGTACTGTTGGTGATTGAGTTATATGACCAATTTTCTTTGAAGATAATCTCAATGGGGCAAGATATCTGGATTTCTTGCAGGAAGAACTAGGTCCCAATTTGGCTCCTGATCCTGTCGACTTTGATGTCTCAAATATAAACATCTGGTTTTAACAAGATGGTGCGCCTCATTTTGCACAAGCTGTCCGTGAATTATCTGGATGCAGAATTTCCAGGCAATTTTAGTAAATATTAATTTTTGTTGCATATCTTATAAATGATAAGGAATAAAAAATTGAAATTTGGCAGTTATGTGTAGCTTAATATGCTCTATAAAAATTGATAATAAAAAAAGGTAGGGCCTGCTATTTAAAAAAAAACTCGATGACGTCATATCTCTAATTTAGGACACATTATATCAATATTTTTTACATAAAAAATACCACATCTTAAAATAACAATACCCGTGTCCAAGCATTTTTCCAAAAAAAGAAACATACTGGACTGACTTTATTTCAAGTTACAAACTCGCACTGTGTGTTGAAAAAGCATGGTGCAGAATATTATTATGTAAGAAAAACACTATTGTTTTTTGATTTTCACTATATTTTGTCAACATGACACGTGTTTCACCGTCACAGCGGTTTCATCAGATGTGAGGCATACAAACAAAAATCCTAATTTATAGGGTCTAAGGGCAAGGCTAGTGAAAACATAAAATCTTTTCTTAACAAACAGGGAATAAAAACGGCTTATAAAACTAACAATAATTTAGGCAAAATCATCAAAAACAATAAGGACAAAACTATGAAAGATCAAAAAAGTGGAGTTTACAAATTAAATTGCGGCTCATGTACAAAATCTTATATAGGCCAAACAGGTCGTTCATTTCGTACAAGAATAAAAGATCATCAAGATTCGTTTACGAAACATTCTACATACGCAGATCACTTGAAATTAGAAAATCATAATTTTAATAATAATTATAATATTTTACATGTCGAACAAAAAGGGTTAAAATTGAATTTATTGGAATCGTTGGAGATTAACAAAATGAAAAATTCCCCTAATTTACTAAATGATAAACTAGATTTATGCACCTCTCCTTTGTTAAACTTAATGTTACCATAAATATACTTTTACAACTATTGTTAAATAATTAAGACCTAAATATTAGTACTGGTATTTCCTATTGTTACCTGTAATTTAGACCCTATAAATTAAGATTTTTGTTTGTATACCTCACATCTGATGAAGACGCTGTGACGGTGAAACACGTGTCATGTTGACAAAATATAGTGAAAATCAAAAAACAATAGTGTTTTTCTTACATAATTTTTATTATGGATCTTCACCAAGTTAAGGTCGATACCATCAGAACAGAATATTATTGTTGCCTTATTGTTTTTAGATTTGGCATCTTAAACAACTTCTGCAGTTTTTGTAAACGGGATAAGGTTTCGCCAAGGGCTCGACAAATTTACGTCATGCTGGACAACATCGAACAGTACAAGTCGCAACAGCTCGAAAAACTTCGAGAAAATTATACGCAGCAGGTAACTAATTCGTTAAAAAAGTACATTTTAATTTGTGAGCAATTTATATTAATACTACTACTTTTTCTGTATTTCTGCGCCTTTGACGTAGTAAATATTCTACTTGCTCGGCACAGTATTATCTAATTGAAAACTTTAAAATAAAATGCTCAAAAATTAATATAATGTGAAGGTATAAAATATTAAAGTTAAACACGACCAAAACATGCTGACGCGTAAAAATCGAACAAACACAATTTATTTTCGCAATAATAATTGTTAAATCTGAGTTAAAATTTCGGGGGTGTGATATTATGATATATTGTGAAATTTAGAAACTATACTCTACGCCAGCTACGTCTTTAATGGCGACCGACGCCATATTTCAAACATATTTGCCAACTTGTGATTTAAAAGTCCCTTAATTCAAAAAACATCTCGCGAACATTTGCAATCGCTGCGTCGATGAGAGATGGATATATAAATGACCATATATTTTGAAGTGCGCGACGAAGATAAATATACCGCATGTAATCCGTTCCGCCGGAAAAGCGTCAACAGGTGAAATATCTGCTGCACCTCACTTATGCCTGGTTGTACAATTCCCACTTAAGCCCGAGTTCAGCTAAACTGAGGTGCGTCTTAAACCGTTAAAAAATAAAGTTTAGTGCACAGATTGGCAAAGTTGGACTAGAGTACCGACCTAATACATTATCAAGTAATTATAGAAACCCCTCATCGGCAGTAATAATTAATTTCAAAATTATCCAAATCTATTTTAAATGAATGGAAACTCTTTATCATAAAAGTCAAACTTGACTTTTCAGGTTATTTGACAGATCTGTATGATAAGCTTAGTTTCACTAAGCCATTATTGTACAACAGTATAAGCTAGCTTAAGAGTCCATCCCCGTAATCCCGGACCGGCACACAACCAACCATACAGCAATGTAATTTAAATGGAGTTTATTGCGATCAGTTATGAACGAATTTCGAGAAAACTGGTAAATTATTTAGCTCTGGTTAAAAGGATATTGAAAGGCAACTCTATATGCGAGTGTTGCAGATTTTTCTATTCGGCTTTCGTTTTTGAAATGTATGCAGTAATATATTTATCGCTGTTAGAATTGCAACTTTATGCATGATTTTCTCCACATGTAAATCCTTAATAAAAAATCTGCAACATGGTAAATCTCGCATATAGAGTTGCCTTTCAATATCCTTTTAACCAAAGCTAAATAATTTACCAGTTTTCTCGAAATTCGTTCATAGCTCAGCGCTAGAAACCCCATTTAATTTACATTGCTGTATGGTCGGTTGCGTGCCGGTCAGGGTGATGGACTCTTAAGGTTATCTTTTCTATAAAACCAACTTAAACCTTTTTTGTACAACCGGGCATTAAAGTCTCTTGTAGATATGTATCTTTTTCTTACGCCTTTGCACCGATATCTCTCTCTGTCAGTCTACAATCCGTCTATCTATCCCTCTTTCATTTCATCGAAATTTACAGAGCAGTCTGAGCCGTCCTTTCACCGCACATTCCGATTTTGACTTGGGGTGCTCCATTTTGCATTGTTTATTATTATACTATTGATAATAACAATATTCTATACTTACTTCTAAATCTTAAAGAAAATGAATATTTTTATTCTAAACCTTGTTTTTTTAAGTTTCACTTTAACAAGATTCGTTTCTTGTTAACACAAAAATTATTTATAATTCGTAAATATCTAACTCCGGTCCTAAGCAAATTTAAGTTCTGTAAAAAGAATATTACAAGAAATGACATATGTCGTCGGCGCCATTAAAGAAGTAGCTGGCGTAGAGTTTATGAGTGGGTGGAATGAGATTTTTACTTGCAAGACTAACAAGTAAATTGAACGCCAAACCTAAAAATACAATAATAACAGCAACTTAAACTGATTCCAATCCTGTCAAAAATCCCTGACATGCACCTGCTAACACCGTTCGATTTTTATTAGCGAACGATCAATAAGAATAGAAAGAGCGGTGATGTCTCGCCATTTCGTCACGTGGCAATGTTTAGTCTGTTTTGAAAGTAAATAGACTTTATAGAACTTTTTCTATTTGAAACCAACAAAAATAATGCCGCTGGACTTCTTTGTTGACTTGAAACGGCTTTATAATAAATTTGTAAGTTTGGCTAAAATTGCCTACTTACGTGAAAAGCACCGACCGATGACGTCACTAAAGTCGGAGGTTTGTTCGAATGACTAGTCGTTGTTGTCATGCGTGTAAAACAGTTAATAACCAACAAACGTTTTAGATTTTTTTTTATTTTAATGTATTCAATTATTATACCCTCTAAATAGTATCAGTAATATAAATTTAATAAGATAGACATATTATACAATTTTTACCTGCAAAGAGAAGGGTACGTTTAGTTTTCGGATACTCTTTTAGTGAAGTCAGTGGGCCGGCGTAAAAATGATGGCGTGGCATATTTGAACAAACTTTAAAAAGTTATTGTCAAGCCGTTTTAGGTTCTAACGAAATTATTAAAGTTAGACATATAGTCCAGTCATATTAGACAAAAAAAAGTGCATCACGGAAAATTTTTGATCTAGCTAATTCTTAGCATAGGTACACCTTTATTTCGTCATTTTGAATAACACGTGAAAAGTCTTCATCAATATCGTGTACGCTTCTAAAGTTATACGGGGTCGAAGGTCACATGAATCAGTTTTTCAAATATATCTGACTTTTTATCGATCTGACGCGTAATTGTAATTATAAAATTCGTATGATGAAATTCTCTACAAAAAAGGTCCCATGCGTTTTCTACGTACGAGTGTACGAGCAATCGTTTTGCAAATAATCTGATGTGAATTGTCTGAGCAAGGTGTATACTCCGCATAGTAGTCACACACTGCTCAATCCTGCTATATCCAAAAAGCAGATTTATATGCTGCTAGAAAAATTACAAGCTGTCAATATTGTTACGGAGCAAGTTAAAGATGATGTAGACGTTTTGATTAATGAAACAGCACTCGAAGAGTCATGGCAAAATACAACAGTGGTTGTTGGAGAAGACGTGGACCTTCTAGTCATTTTAATGGCTTGTACTCCTTCACATCATGATTTTTTTTCCAAACCCGGTTCAAACGAAAATATTCGTCGGAGATCATCGGCCAATACGTCAACAATAAAAAGCATATGGAGGTTCGTTCTTGAACTTCAGAGAAGTGAATGCTCTCTCGGGAGAAGTGACTATTCACAGCATATGGTCACATCATATGTTTTTGTTAACTAAACACGGATGCTCGTCAACGCACTTCACACGATATGATCCCGTTCTCTTGATATGATCATTCCCCTGATTCGAGAATAGACGTCCTGTTGTTTTTACATGCCACAACGTCTGCACTTTTCGACAAAGGCAAAACAAAGGCTTTAATATTATTATTAGAAAAACGTCAAGATCTGCAACGTTCAGCCGAAGTTTTAAAACAGGTAGATTGCTCTTCAGAATAAATTCTATGTAATTGAGTACGCTTCCTTTTGCCGTATATTAATATACCGCTCCAATTGACAAACATCCCACTAATTAACCGACAACTAAGCATCTGTATCATGTTTACTATCAAGTACAAATATGGCTGGAAAGGAGTCAACTCCAGAAAGATGGGAATGGGTTATGCTAAACAATTTTTTGGAGCCGGCAACAACATTACTACCACCTGCTACTGAATTCCATATTCTGCAATTGTACCCAAGGTTGTGGGCCAAACTGTGGATGTCGAAAAATTGGGTTGCCATGTTCGTTAGTTTGTGGCCATTGCCATGGTCAATCTTGCCTCATCCCATGGAACTTCTGATGCAAGATATATCTTGCGATCTTGAACAGAGAGCTGACACCGATACCGAAGGCAAAATATGAAGACGAAAAACAATAATTTATGTCAAAATTTGATTAATTTCCGTCATTTTCAATTGAATTCATAATAGTAATTCATATGTCTAAATAATTCTATAAGGTCCCCAGCGTTATCCTTACATGAAAATAAATTAAAAAATAAACGCGCCTTGCTCTGTATATACTTGCACACTAGTTTAGGCGGGAACGGTACCCCGTATGTCGAAAACGCGTAAGACCTTTTTTGTAGAGAATTTCTTCATCAGCAATTTTCATAATCACAATTTTTCTTGTCAGATCGGTAAAAAGCGAGATATATTCAAAAAACTGATTTTCGTAACCTTTGGGGACTTTTCACATGTTATTCAGAACGGCGACATAAAGGTGCCAAAAATCAGTTTGGTCGCAGAGAAATCCTAATATGACTGGAATAATAGCTCTTTCTCATAAAGTGAAACAAAATATCGTTTGTGTGTCGCATGTTGAGGACATTCAGTTAAAAATGCCAAAATACATTTTTCAGTACTTTAAATCTCATCGAAAAATGTACTTTTATAGGTTAATAGAATCAAAGACAACTGTGCACAACAAGTGGAGTGGATCCAGAACAGTTACCAGAGCCAAACGAAACACCTGAAAGACTTTAGAGATATCGGATCTCAACATATATCTACTCTGAGAGGGCAGTACTGTGATCAGGTAAGAACAATTATATTATTTAATAAGCGTTGTTAACAAAATATTTTTAGTTTGACAAATAATGCATTTTACCTCAAAACGGGTCATTGACATCGTTGCTTTGGCATCATTCCTAAATTTTTGATTTCCTGACCTCATTTTTTTAACTTATAGGATGTGGCTTATTATTTATTACCTTGTAAAAAAGTGGTGCATCCAAAATAGTTAATTTATAATTGTTAAACGGGTTGCTTACATCAAATACAATTTTTTATTGATTGATCATTTCTGGGGTCAAATCAAAACATATATGTTTTCCTTGAGCTGTAGAATCCACCCACTTTGGTAGCGTGATCCTTGTATTTTGCTCCTTGTTTGAATTGGGTAGAAAATAGGATCATATAAGTGTACTGGTAACTTTATTTCCAGGTCCGCAAGGTACGAGACTACTCCACGACCCAACTAAACTGGGTCAGAGAGAACTACGTATTCCAACGCAACAAAATCAGAAAATTTAGCGCCCACAAAGTTCTACAGCTTCGAGAAACCTACAAGTACCAACAACAGACCCTCAATAAAGTATTGGAAAACCTGCCGAGCCTTTACTTTGAAAACTGTAGGGCAGGGACGTGCGGCAAAGCAGAAAGCCTAGTTTTCGACCCTACAGACATTGAAAGCGTCGATTTTTACATAAAATCAAAAATAGAAAAATTGTCGAACTTAGATGAGGTCACGGACGCGGAAAATTTGACACAGAGCAGACTGTCGCTGTACTACACACCGACAGAACACTCCATGGGCTCCAGAATCCTCTCCCCTATGTGCGATGACCCACTGGCTGGGGTACACATAAATTACATTGAACACATGCCCAGCATGCCCATATTAGAAGGTCCGTCGACGTCAAAAGGAGCCTACGTCAACCCCGAGAGCCCGGTTCACGAGGTGACAAGTCCGGTTGGCGTGCCGAACGACTTGATTTCGCCAACCAGCATGAAGAATTTTCAGAACGGTGGCGGTGATGTGATAGTTAATTGTGAAGACAATAATGTGAATCTCGAAACGTCGCTGTAGTGTTTTTATGCGAGATTATGCAATAAGTTTTAAGGACCTTGCCTCTTAAAAGTTGCTGTTTTATTTCGAATACCCAATTATAGTGATATCCTCTTCGGGTTTAGGGTTACTGCCTAGATGAGATATATTTTTAAAGTAAACGCTGTGTAATTTAACGGTAATGCTGTTTAGGAAATAGTGGCTATGAAATTTATAGGTTTTTAAAAGTTTAGAAGACACTCTCTTAAGTTTAAAAAAAATTATTCGCTACTATCTTTAGTCTAGAGATTTCTAGGTATAGATGCGACTCGACGAACTAAGAGCCTAAGCTTTTAAACTCCTTTTTAATGTAAGAAAAATATTTTAAACATTGTTGTGTTCCACAAAGTAAAATGAATAATTTTCTGGTAAAATAAAGATATAAAACAATTCAAATTTTAAATTCTTTGAAAAAGTTATGGTTGGCCAACCACAATCAGGGATGGGTAGGTAGAAATTTATACATATTCTACTGTATATTCTACGCGTAGAAAATTATTTTTCTACGCTAAACAATTTTCTAAATCTTGAGATGTAGAAAATGCTCTGTTTATATTATTGACCATTATTTTTATTTAAATGTTTATTGAAATAATGAAAATATATCATTTAAACTACTAATTCTTATTTCACCTTACACAGTGTCTAAAATAATAAAACAGATCAACTAACCTGAATTGAAAAAATAAAACCATTGCAAGTAACGATTAAGAAAATACTTATTAAGTAAAATAAAAAGAATAAGAACACACAAAGTTAGTATTCGTCAGACTTGTTATGGTCTCTAATCTTCAAGTGCTAATAGATATAAGTCAGCAGCATCTTTTAACTTACAGAAGTGAGCCTGATACGGATAGGGGAATAAACAAACGACAAATTTGAAAATAGCCTTTCTAGTTATGCTGATGACGCAGGAATTGTGACGATTTTCAGATAATTCCCAAAAAGTTCGAACTTTTGTAATTTCTTTGTCGCCGAGTTTGTGAAATATATTGCGATTATGCTTACAATCTTGAGGACTGTCCCACCCTTCAGCATCTAATTTATCTATTAAGAAATCATTGACATCTCTTATCTGATCTTCACTTAACATTCTGCCTCAATAAACAGGATGCAAGGAAAAGATATTAAAGCGTTCTTTTGGCGTTTTTCTACATATGGAATGTATTCATCAAAACCTTCTGGCAGTTACAAGTTCATTCATTCTTCAGCTGCATCTGCAATAGTACTGATACACACAATGAGTACTTTGTAAGGCGTTAATAATTTTGGAAACTGGGTCCAACAATTGTAACTGTTTTGCTTTTTTAGATTTTCGTCAAATATCAGTTTTGTTATATTGGGGTTAAATAAGGTGGCTTCAGCAATTATTGTTAGCATTGGCTTTAAATTCTCCAAATAATTGACAAATGAGTCGTGAAAAGAACATCAACATGTTTCACCAGCTAGGATCACTCCTTTACCACCTAATCTTAATAGGCTCTTCTCAAGGTCATGTGACGATACTGATTAAACTTTTCCCGGGATATTTTCAGACACCAATTCTTTTGTAAGTAGATTCGCTCTGTGGCTGTTGCATGCTTACCACATATTTATCTGTGCACCCATTTTTTCATGTTGCTTGCATTGTCTGAGCAGACTGCGTAAATTTCTGTATTGTAAACTTTCTTAGCTATACCTACACAGCTTGCCACAATCTCTTGCAGTTTATCACCACCTTCTTACCTGTCAATTTAAATGACTCCAGAAAAGCTATGTTACCCTCAACACATTTCTTCCAACCATCAATCAGCATAACAGATTCCTTTCCAAAGTTTTTGATGGATTTTTTACAATTCTCGAAACATCTTACCAGGAGACTTGATGACAATGTTTTTCTTTTGGGCAATTTGTATATACGGGATCTTGATTGGGTTGTTACGTCAGGAATATCCTTTGACATCTGTTGTCTCATCGAAGACTTTTTGGGCCTTGTGGGTTAATTTTGAATTTTGATTCGGCCATTGCTTTATTTGGTGAAGGCTGGAAAGCTGCATAGTTCTTAGCGCCTGTTGCATGTCTATTAGACGATCATGGTAGTCTTCCTCTACTGTATACTCATAGTGCTTCTCTACTGTTACGAGATTTATGCCAACGGGGAGCCAATCTTTCGGCAGTTTGTATGTAGTTTGGTCTGGCCGTCGTATGTGAGTCCGTTATTAGTATATTGGTCGATACGTCCGTACGTCTGTAATAGTCTGTGGTGATTATTTTTAAAAATAATTCGTTGATTGTCGGTATTCGAAAGTCCTGAAGCAGAACACGGTTCATTGTATATCTTGGAGTATTTGCGATGAGTTTCAACGCCTTGTTTTGAATCACCTGGAACTTACCTATATTGCACCAAGATGCTGCTCCATAAGTAAGTACTGGCCTGACCAAGACCTTATAGAGGTTAACTTTGGTTCGATTACTAAGTCTACTACGCCTGTCAATTTGTATGATCGACGTAAGAGTCCTACAAAATTTTTAAAATTATCCAATTCAACAACAGAGAAAGGTATATTATATCCAAACATAAATTGAGACAAAGCCATGTTAACCTTTTCTTGTCCTTTAGGGGACGTTCTGTCACAAAATCCCATTATACTACTAGCATCATTATAATTATTGTTTGTTTGCGCTTTGGAAATGGCTAATATAAAGATCTAAAATTAGTGTTAGTAGTAAAAAAAAATCTATAAACAGGGTGAATTACGACGATGGCGTATTAGACGTTTCTGGCGACCCAGTCAATGGAATGATCCAAAAATTTGGTTTGTTGCATAAAAGGACATGCTCTATACAGCTAAAATATTTTGGATAATGCGGTGTTGCCGCTTCTACTAGAAAGTAGTAGCAACTTTGATATTTTAAATGGAACACCCTGTATATTAACTTATTCTTACAATTGCTAGTAGTTGCTTAACACGTTTCCTTATCACTTCCCTATACCTATCTCTTGCTGATTTTGAGACATTAATTATTTTCAATTTTTTTCTCGAAAGTATAACCTGCAGATATTTTTAAACTTTGAGATGCTAAGTCACTGAAACTCGGTTGGTAGTAAGGCAACACCCGGACGCCTTTTATGCTATGGCCAAAGCTTAGTTGCAGTGGTCTAAAAATGCAAGTATTTTGGTTACTTGAAAAAATGTGTAAAAGTCGATTTCTTTCAAATGAAACACCCTGTATATTATTACTGATTTGAAAAGCTAATAAAATTTGCTATTTATTTATGTAGGTATACCATACCTATACCCACTAGTCAAGTTTCTGATTTATAAGCATTTTTATTGAAAAGGTTCCTTGAATTTTTTGGTTAGTGTGCCATGCATTCTTATATGTTTTGTCATTGTTGTTATGGTTTCGATATTTTAGTTCCTCTAGCCCTTGTCAGCCCAACAATAATTAGTTAAAAACTATGGGAGAAAACTATTCAAACGCAGTTCTACTGAATTTATTTATTTTGTTCGGAGAATGGGATAAAATTATAAGCAGGACATGTAAAAAGTTTAATGAGATGTATCCGAATCTACCGCCAATGAACAACAAAAAAATTGTACGATTTCAAAACAATTACGTTGCATCTGGTGCAACTTTAAAAGGACCAAGAAAGAATAATAATTATATCAAAATGCTAAAACAATTAACTTATTAAATAAAATTTCAAATGGTATGCTCAAAATGCTGTCCGTTTACTTCTAAACACTTTAAAATGCGCTTCTTGACTGCGGCCGTCGTGGCAGATCTAATTTTATTTAGATCTAGCTCTTGAAATGCTTGGTTGACCCGATAGAGTAACCCTTCTCGCGAATTTACTGGTGATTCGTAAACCTTGTCCTTGAAAATACTCCACAAGTAAAAGTCTAATGGATTAAGATCGGGGGATCTCGGAGGCCAATTCCATGGTCTTAAGCGCCTTATCCAACGATCATCAAAAAGCCTATTCAGTTCCGAGATAACTACTCCTGTACAATGTGCAGGAGCTCCGTCGAGTTGATACCAACAGCTTCGATATTTTTCAAGTGGCATATTATCGACAAAGTGTTCGACAACTGTTCTCAAAATATAGAGGTAGATTACTGATGTTAATGTCTCCTCGTATATCACGTACCTTAACTGGTTGTGTAGTAACATGCAAAAAACATTAAAACTGAATTTTTCGTGATATCCTGCTTCTCTCGTGGTATGCGGATTTTCACTTGACCAAAAATGACAAGTTCTTCTATTAAAAATCTCTTCCCTTGAAAATCTTGATTCATCCGTCCAAATTATTTTACTTAAAAAATGCGGATCTTCTTGAGTGCGCACCAAAAACATTTCGCGAAGTTCGACTTTCTGCTGAGGATCTTGAGGCTTCATAGCTTGAACTTTATTGAATTTATAATCATGCATGTTATAATCTTCCAGAATTTTTTGAACTGATGGATACGTTATACCCAAATCATCTGCAGCACTTCGTATTGATGACTGGGGAAATGCATGGAAATATGCCAAAACATTAATCTTGTTGTCTTTATTAGAAGTTACGGGTCGTGGTTTTTGCCCTTTTAAAGTTGAACCAAACGCAACGTAATTATTTTGAAATCGTATAAACAAATTTTTTGTTAACTAAAAATCTTTAAAAATCCTTACTTGTCAGATGGAGTAGAATAAATATATATACTAATTAGGAAAATATTTCCTAGCCATCTGATGTAAAAACCTTATACTATAAGGTCGTATTTGGCTAACACTGTTAGCGCTACAATACTAAATTGATTGCTTAAAACTACCAAGAAAGGAAGACCTTTCTGTTGGTAGGATGCTGCTACCTATGGACCAATACGACCAAATACGACCTTATAGTATAAGGTTTTTACATCAGATGGCTAGGAAATATTTTCCTAATTAGTATATATATTTATTCTACTCCATCTGACAAGTAAGGATTTTTAAAGATTTTTAGTTAGTTTTTAATATACCTAAAGGTATAGTCCTCTCTCCTGATTGCTTAAAACTTCTAAGAGACGGCGCCACTTGTCGTTCACTGCCCGAGCAGGACGATAAAACTGGTTATAAAGACTTGAGGCCTTTCTGTTGTTAGGTATGTCTGCGCTTACCCTATGCTGACGAGAACCAATAAGTTCGAAACCGGTCCATAGGTAGCAGCATCCTACCAACAGAAAGGTCTTCCTTTCTTGGTAGTTTTAAGCAATCAATTTAGTATTGTAGCGCTAACAGTGTTAGCCAAATACGACCTTATAGTATAAGGTTTTTACATCAGATGGCTAGGAAATATTTTCCTAATTAGTATATATATTTATTCTACTCCATCTGACAAGTAAGGATTTTTAAAGATTTTTAGTTAGTTTTTAATATACCTAAAGGTATAGTCCTCTCTCCTGATTGCTTAAAACTTCTAAGAGACGGCGCCACTTGTCGTTCACTGCCCGAGCAGGACGATAAAACTGGTTATAAAGACTTGAGGCCTTTCTGTTGTTAGGTATGTCTGCGCTTACCCTATGCTGACGAGAACCAATAAGTTCGAAACCGGTCCATAGGTAGCAGCATCCTACCAACAGAAAGGTCTTCCTTTCTTGGTAGTTTTAAGCAATCAATTTAGTATTGTAGCGCTAACAGTGTTAGCCAAATACGACCTTATAGTATAAGGTTTTTACATCAGATGGCTAGGAAATATTTTCCTAATTAGTATAAATTTTTTGTTGTTCATGGGCGGTAGATTCGGATACATCTCATTAAACTTTCTACATGTCCTTCTTATAATTTTATCACATTCTTCAAACAAAATAAATAAATTCATTAGACAATAAATAGTAAAATAATACTACTTGGCAAGTGGTGGTAATCATAATATGACATATAAATATGTATTCATTAGAACTGCGTTTTAATAGTTTTCTTCCATAGTTTTTAACTAATTATTGTTCGGCTGACAAGGGCTAGAGAAACTAAAATATCGAAACCATAACAACAATGACAAGACACAAAACATATGAGAATGCATGACACACTAACTAAAAAATTCAAGCAACCTTTTCAAATAAAAATGCTTATAAATCAGAAACTTGACTAGTTGGGTATAGGTATGGTATACATAAATAAATAGCAAATTTTGTCAGCTTTTCAAATCAGTAATAATATACAGAATGTTTCATTTGAAAAAAATCGACTTTTACACATTTTTTTCAAGTAACCAAAATACTTGCGTTTTTAGACCACCCTGTATATCGGAACTAAGCTTTGGCCATAGCATAAAAGACCTCTGGGTATTGCCTAACTACCCACCGAATTTCAGTGACTTAGCATCTCAAAGTTTAAAAATATCACCATGTATTGCAGGTCATGTTTTTCGAGAAAAAAAGGGAAAATAATTATTATCTCAAAATCAGCAAGAGATAGGTATAGGGAAGTGATAAGGAAATTTGTTAAGCAACTACTAGCGATTGTAAGAATAAGTTAATATACAGGGTGTTCCATTTAAAATATCAAAGTTGCTACTACTTTCTAGTAGAAGAGGTAACACCGCATTATCCAAAATATCTTAGCTGTGTAGAGCATGTCCTTTTATGCAACAAACCAGATTTTTGGATCATATTATTGACTGGTTCGCCAGAAACGTCTAATACGCCATCCTCGTGAATCACCCTGTATAATTAAATAAAAAATAGTCTATTTTAACGGAAAGTTTGGAACCGAATTCTATGGTATACATTTTCAACATTTTCGACGCTATTCTCTACACGTATGTAGAAAATTAATTTTCTACGCGTCGTTACCCAACCCTGTCCACAATGCAGAGGAACTATCTTTGCCGGGGTACACATTTTTAATAAATTATCTGAATGTCAACTGGGAGAATTTATATGTTTATTTTATTTTCTACTGGTCAGTGGAAATTAAAATTTGTCTCTAGCAAAATTTATTATATAAGCACCCGAAAAAAAAACCTGTTGAGGTCCTTTACATATCAACAAGACGAAACGTATGTACATAATAACTAATACTTAAGTTGTAATAATATGTATAAGTAATTTACTACTAAGACACTATAAGGAATACTATATCGATATATTTTAAAAGCTTACTAGACAATGCAATACGAAAGAACCACTCATAGCGATGTAGGCCAGCACTTCTAAGTTCTAATAAATTAGATAAGTTGTGCTTGGGGTCTTCACAGATGACGCATTAAAGGAGAGATCCGTAGGTTGGGCCACCATCTTTTTTCTCATTTAGTGCGTTGGTACACCTCATGATACTATAACGTAAAGATAAACCCAGTTGCCATACCGAATTACGATAGAGCGGCGCATGACGTCACTGGGTGACTAAAGAATCTTTAATTTAAAGAAATAGTCCATTCTCGAAGTGGAGTTGAAATATAGTGGGAAGGGGAAAAAAAAAAGAAATCACAGTCTTTCTCCACTGATTTAATAGTGAGCTATTAAAGGCTCAATTTTAAAATAAAACGTCTGTACATGTTTCGAAGATAGTAACCTTCATCTTCAGGAGACAAAAAACAGTGCTGCAGTTAGTATAAGCAGTAGAAAGAAAACTGTTGGTGGAAAGTGACGTTGATGGAGCTTTAGAAAATCTTACGAACAAAATATTAAAAAGTGAATGTAAAAGCAATCAGCATACTGAAATTTTAATTGAAATGCTTTATTTAATTCAAAATGTATGTGAACAAATTGTCAACTTGTGGTCGGATATTAAAGAGAATTATGTTCCTCATATAAAAGTTATAATCTAGGATATATAAAAAGATCTTTTGGACATTCTAGGTCATGTTATAAAAATTTTTTTGTGGAAGAGAAGAAAATTTTGTTAGTTTATGAGAAATTATAATGTTGAAATTTCATTTGTAAAAAATTTTTGTGGACCGGAACTTAGTTACGTTCGTCCCATTTTGTAGGGAAAAGGCATGAAAAGGAAACGAATGAGAGTTAGATTTTTAAAAAAATTAGTAAAAACATATAGATCTTTATTTTATATACCCTCAAAGACTAAACAAGCAAGGAGACGGACACAGTTAAAATGATTATAAAGAATCTTTGCCGCTACGTTGTTTAGTTACTGAGTTTGTATAGTTTAAATTTCTGTCTTTTTATAATCACTTAAAACAAAAGAGGAGTATTATAGGATAAAAAATATATTTTTTAATAATTACATAAAATCAATTATATATTTTAGTAAGACATCTAAAAATTATTTGACAACTTTATCAATCTTGTGTTTTCTAATATTGGGATTTTCCGTTAAAGTCCTATCTAAAATTCTTATCTGGAAAAACATCTTACATCTAAAGAAAGACTTTTGGATTGTCCCTTAGATCTATTTGTTCAGCTACGTGCATTAAGTTCTTTATGAAATCATTTGCTAGTTTGATTGAATCCCTATTAAAAGAGCGGAAAATTTGATCGAGTTCATTACATTTAATCAGAAACTCTTCGGTAGGTTTTTGTAAACCACCTTCAGACAGCTGATTCACCCACGATAATGATGCTTCATTCAAATCTGGTAAGTAATCAAGTTCTTCTTTTTTACGTAATCTAAATGCTATAAATCCAGCCAACTTCTCCAAGCCATCCCAACGTAATTCTTCTGCTTTATTACCAACCAAATTCTCCGACCAACCACCGTTTTAATCAGCATCGGGTAAATTTAATGCCTTAAGCATTTGTCCAACGACTAGCTCCGAATCATCTGTGTCATTTTCATGTAAATTTTTATTTAGAATACTACTCATGCTTTCTGTTGTAATATTTGGAATGTCACCTATTTGCCCCACATTTGAACTCTCTGAAATAATTTCGTCGTTTCTACCCATAGGGTAATTTCTTAGTCTATATTTAAACTGCAAGGGGGTTGGGTGATCGTTCAACGGGTTCAACCCTCTTATCGATCGTATTATAGAAAATAAACCTTCGAGAAGATCTTGATTTAAATGATATGTTAATAAATACTTAATGTTAAAATCAGCCTTCATATAACCATAAAGATCTTTTAAAGATCTAATGCCAATGATAATTCCATGCTGGCAAGGCAATAGAGCTTTGGAACCAACTTCTCGTATACCATACATTATTTTCTCCATCTCATCTAAAATGTCATTTTGCTCGCTTAAAGCCAAAGCATAGGCTTTTAACTCGATCTCTGGAGTCACTATTATATTATGGTACCTTCGAATTTAATGTCAAACCAGTCATTTCAAGTCTTAAAAAATTGCGAACATTCTAACTGCTCAATCTTGAAATTGTATGAAAAAATAATTTTGTTGCTAGTTTAACTTTTTGTCGCCTTTAACAGTTAAAAAATCATCGTTAATTAAGGTCTAATGTTTGGTTTTGTACAATAATTCCACAACTCGGTTTGAATTTAAAATTTTACAGTTTGTCACAAAACTGCTATCAAAGCTATCAAAGGACATGATTTCTAAGTAGTTTAATCATGTGGGATGCGCCTGCGAAAACATGCACTCGTTTGCTGGTAAGCGTATTTTCAAAATATGTTCTTTCAACAGAAATATTTAAATTCTTACAAAGACCTCTGTTGCTTCTTCCTGCTTAATGCTTTAAGCACTTTCGTGCCGTTTCAATATTAAAATTATCACGCTGATAGCATTTTAGGAACCATTTATCACAAACGTTTTTATATTTTGGAAACCGAAATAAACGGTTTTCCGAGTCAAAATATTTCTGTTTTTTTATACTCGTACTTGAACAACCCATAATTGTACAACACCATAGTGAAAATAACTTATTCTTATTTATAAACGCCAAAATAAAATACACCGATTTCGATTGCACCGACTGGTGACCATACAACACTACCTTACGAATATAAAATTAAAGGACAATTCAGAGCCACAGCCCACGCCCAAAAATCTGTTTCTGGTCTCTGAAAAATTGTATGCGTGCCGACCTAAGAGGTTAGCTGGTTGGTGACGAAAATGGTCAAATCGGCAATAACTCGATAAATAATAAAAATATCGAAAAATTTTAAAAGAACAATATTAAAGAGCATCTTATTCCCAACAGTTTTACTACCTTCACTTCTCGTCGCGAAATCAACAGGAACCGGGCTACCCGGGAAAAGCATTTTCAGCCCCTTCGAAAATGGTTAAATCGAGCAATAACTAGAGGAAACTCAAAATATTGAAAATTCTTAAAAGGACAATATTACAGAATTTTATTCTCATTCATTTTACTATCTTCACCTTTCGTCGCCAACTCAACAGGAACCGGGCTACAGGTGTAAAGCATTTCATTTTCACCCCTTCGAATATGATCAAATCGAGCAATAACTCGATAAATAATTAAAATATTGAAAATTCTTGAAAGTACAATATTATAGAGAATTTTATTCCCAACAGTTTTACTACCTTCACTTCTCGTCGTGAAATGAACAGGAACCGAGTTACACGTGAAAAGCATTTTCAACTCCTTCGAATATGGTCAAATCAAGCAATAACTCGATATATAATAAAAATATCAAAAATTCTTAAAAGAACTATATTATAAAGAATTTTATTCCCAACAGTTTTACTACCTTCACTTCTCGTCGCGAAATGAACAGGAACCGAGCTACACGTGAAAAGCATTTTCAACTCCTTCGAATATGGTCAAATCGAGCAGTAACTCGATATATAGTATTAAGAATATCGAAAATTCTTAAAAGAACAATATTATAAAGAATTTTATTCCCAACTATTTTACTGACTCCACTTTTCGTCGCGAAATCAATAGGAACCGAGCTACACGTGAAAATCATTTTTAACCCTTTCGAGAATGGCCAAATCGAGCAATAACTCGATGAATAAAAATATCAAAAATTTTTAAAAGTACAATATTATAAAGAATTTTATTCCCAACTATTTTACTGACTCCACTTTTCGTCGCGAAATCAATAGGAACCGAGCTACACGTGAAAATCATTTTCAACCCCTTCGAAAATAGTCAAATCGAGCAATTACTTGATAAATACTAAAAACATTAAAAATTCTTAAAAGGATAATATTACAGAATTTTATTCCCAACCATTTTACTCCCTTCACTTTTCGTCGCCAACTCGACAGGAACCGAGCTACAGGTGTAAAACATCTTCATTTTCACCCCTTCGAATATGATCGAGCAATAACTCTGTAAATAATAAAAATATTGAAAATTCTTGAAAGTACAATATTATAACGAATTTTATTCCCAGCCATATTACTACGTGAAAAGCATCTTCAACCCCTTCGAAAATGGTCAAATCAAGCCATAAAGGCATGCTGATCTTACGGGTAGGTGAATTGACCGAATTCGGGGATTCACCGGTATATTTTAACTATTGCCAACACGCAACACATAAACGTAGAAAAAAAAAAGGATACTACATTTTTAATCTAAGCATTAGATGGGATATGTTAGTTAAAGGTAACATGTTTTTATTTTGTTGAATGTTAAGTTTCTTTAAGGTACGTAGGTACTAGATAAATTGTCTGGTTTTAAAGGACATTTACCGTCCTTTGACATCTTATAAAAGGAAGAAATAAAGGACGGTTGGCACGCCTAGTTACCCTGGTTGCGGATGCGTATGATTTCCTAGTCTTACGATATCGCAAACAAAAACAACCTTTTCAATTTTTAATAATATTTTAAAATTAATAAAGAAAAATTAACTTTGTGGAGGGTACCATTGTAGGTACAGATGCTAAGATTGTCACAACGGAATAGTAGTAAAATATGCATGAAAAGGTGTAACAAATACTTCAAACAATTATTTCCAAGAAAATATACGTCATCTAATTCGTCGTCCATTTTGAGTTTAAACTAAACACGCAATAAATCGTAGACAGTGCAATCCATATAATATGTATTAGTACTATCAGGTCCGGGCGAGGCTGATCCATAAGGTCAATGGTCAATGACCTGCCTACTAATTTCTAATATTTTTTAAATTAAAAGTTATTCATTTATTTCGTTTACAGTACTTCCGTTTATTAGTACCATCATTATTTGTCCTTGAATACTGTTAATCATGTTGCAATTATTAAAAAATAAAACGTCTAGAAACATATGCCATTGGCATAATTATTACTGGTGGTTTCATTGAGGTGTGTATCAGAGCCGTATTTAATTTTTAAGAATTTTACGTAGGGTTTTTTCTAAATAACTTTTAATTAGCTTATTAGAAAATAAAAAAATTTGGTGTACAAGTCCATTTTACAAGGACCTTTAAAAAAGTCTAATAAAATTTTGATGTCAAATTGATAGGCGAGCCAATACTAGAGAGTAGCAAAAGAGCAGTCTGGCGGTGCACCACCCTGTATGGGTGTAACCATATAACCGTACGACTAAATTTTAAATGCTAGCTTAAGAACACCTACTATATAAAAATTGTTACTCCTTTCAGGATTCTTTATTTTTTGAAGATGGCCAAATAAATTATTACACATGTTAGAATCCTGCTTTGGGGCATGCAGTGGCAATGCTTTTTCTTGTTCTAGTAAAAATATGTCAAGTGCAAAAAATTCGCCATTATCATAGCTTGGGTAAGAATTGACTTAGAGCGCCTTAGTGATAGTTTTTCGAAGAAATTAATAGGAAAGTATCGCTGGCAATCATATTAGGCCTTTAAATGACCCACATCATGTTTTTTTTTTTCAGTTTTCAACTTTCAATAGGACTCAAATTTATCGAAAATAAGACCACTTTTTGCTACATAATCTGTGATATAACCATAGACATATGCCTATGGATATAACTGATAGAAGACACAAAAATAAATCCGTATGTTCTAAAAGTTCACTGGAGACGAGATAATATTATAATCGTGTTAACTCGAACATTTTTATAACTTTTCTTTCAATTCTCGTCATATACGAGTAGATATATCAAATGGGGTTTTATATATTATACAGGGTGTTCGCTAATTAATGGTACATAAAAAAACCACAGACTCCTACGTAAAAATGTTAGGATTTAATCATACTTCCATATATCCGAAAGTTGATATTAACTGAGATACAGGGTGCTAAAGTTAAAACTTCATTTATGTTTTTCGCTAATAACTGAGAAAAACTGACGTTTTTTTCACAAAATTTTGTAATTAGGGTTTTTTTAGGACGAGAAATTGATTTTTTTGAAATTTTAATGTACAATGTAGGGGGCGCTGTCTGCGGTATTTTTCGCACATTTATTAGGTCATAACTTTTTTGTGCCTCAGTGTATTTAAGTTTTTAATGAAAATAATACTTTTTCCATATTTATTACGTAAAAAAGGTATACTAAGTTCAGGTCGCCCAGAGTTACCGTTTCGGAGATATTTGCATTTAAATTATTCAGTGCACCCTGCCCAATTATTATAATTTGCAAACAAATTTTTTTTCTTAAAGTAAGCTATGAGAAAACAAATAAAATGATGCAGTTGCTATGAAACCTCCATGTTGTTATTTGTTTGTTGATTACTGTAAGATAGCTTTCTCAGAAAATGTTTAATTTTTGAGTTTACCGTAAGTTAGGTAACAATGCCGAGACCATAGACATCGTAACTATTAGACCGAACAATAACAAATAAACGTGTTGTCATCAATGTATTCCAGTGTAAAGTGAATCAACATTCAAGCTGCTCCCCTCCACTTGGTTTGCCAGACTTACGCCACAGAAAACGTAGTTTTCTGGGCTTACTCTGTTAAAAGTATTACCTTCTATGATTACCTAGATTAACATGATGTGGAAAATATATAACATTGCCTAAAACCTTGTAAAAAATCTGTAGTATGGCAACGCAGCAATAATGGATCCGCCCAGATTTCATCATTTTCGTGGCCATCCGCATCGACTCGACAATACTCGGCATAGCGGATGTTGTTTTGCTGGAGTTTTGTCGCATGCATATGTAAAGCCAGCGTAATCCCCACTCCCGGCCCCACCTAGCTCCTCACAGCGTCTCGCCACCAAACGATTTTGGCATCACAATTTTATAGTATTTATGAATGGCGTGTCAGATCTATAGTTACGATACCTATGTATGGCCGAGACACAATTTGTTTTCAAATGCAGAAATGCGGAATATGTTGTATGTATACGCGCAGGAAATTTGTAATGGACGAGGAGCTCAGAGACGATATTCGGAACTCTATCCAAATCGAAGACAACCTGGTTTTAAGATCATTAAAAATATTTACGACCGATTAGGAGAAACAGGTACCTTTCGTCCTAAACGGGATTCCACAGGGCGCCCGAAGACTTTAACTCCGGAACAAGAAGAAGAAATTCTGGTCCGCGTAGCTGAAAATCCCGTAATAAGCACAAGACACGTTGCTGTGGCAACTGGAGTAGGCAAGTCACCTGTTCGCAAAACTTTTCACGAAGAGGGTCTTTATCCGTATCACTTCACCCCTGTGCGAAATTTATTAGGAGATTTTGCAGCCAGGCTAGAATTTGCCCGTCTCTGCCATGTCCGAATAAATGCCGACCCAATGTTTTTAAATAAAATACTATTTACTGATGGCAACGTTTACACATAGAGGCATCTTTAATTTTAGAAACAGACATGCATGGGAATTAGAAAATCGACATTTTGTACACGAACGTCATTTCCAATATGAATTTAAAATTAACGTTTGGTGTGGTATAATTGATTACAAGTTATTGGGCCCTTTCGAACTACCACCCAATTTAAACGGCGAACTCCACCTTGATTTTCTAGAAAGACAATTACCGGATTTTTTCGATGACCCTCCTCTGGGCATAAGGCAAAATATGTGGTTCATGCAGGATGGAGCGCCGGCACACTACTATAGACCCGTCAGAGACTACCTAAATACCCATTTTCCTGATCGCTGGATGAAGTCGTTGGTTTACAAAGAAATAGTAAATACCAGAGAAGAAACTATGGCAGAGAATTGTAGATGCTGCATAAAACCTACGAAACGAAAAGATATTTTTTAAAATTAGGTCTTTCAGTAAAAGGACTCTTAAGTGTATTGAAGCGAATGGAACACATTTTAAACAGTTTTAATCAAAAGCAGATCTCTCTTTTTATTAAATCTCCTAATGATTTTAAAATGACATATTACAAGTTACTAATCATCTAGTTAAGTTTGCTTTCATTGTGTCAAAGTTATTTTAAATAAAGTAAGTTAAAGAACAATTCAATTTTTGTATGTATTATTCCCAATTACCAGTACTAGAACATTATTTATCATGTAAAAGTTAATTGGTAAGAAGTAACAAAACATTATTTGCTTGCCTGAGCTAGCGCACTGAATAATTTAAATACAAATATCTCCAAAACGGTAGCTCTGGGTGACCTGAACTTAGTATACCTTTTTTACGTAATAAATATGAAAAAAATATTATTTTCATTAAAAACTTAAATACACTGAGGCACAAAAAAGTTATGACCTAATAAATGTGCGAAAAATACTGCAGACAGCGCCCCCTACAGTGTACATTAAAATTTCACAAAAAAATCAATTTCTCGTCCTAAAAAAACCCTAATTACAAAATTTTGTGAAGAAACGTTAGTTTTTCTCAAAGTTATTAGAGAGAAACAAAAATTAAGTTTTAACTTTAACGCCCTGTATCTCAGTTAATATCAACTTTCGGATATAGGTAAGTATGATTAAATCCTAATATTTTTACGTAAGAAGTCTGTGGTTTTTCTATGTACCATTAATTAGCGGACACCCTGTATAACCAAGACATTGGACAGTAAACTTATTAATATGATAATGTATTTCGTTTATATACAAGGTGTAGCAGAATACTGCATTTGAGGCAGTCTTAGCTGTTATGACAAGACTGAGGGTAATACATAAATTTACGAAATTTTTCGTGAATCTTTAAAGGATTTTAGTAAGATTTTTAACATAAATAAACTAAAAATAAATAGTTTAATGGTAGTTTGTTCTTTAGAGTAAAAATAATTTTGTTTATTTTTCAATCATATGGTTAGGAATATTTAGACGCCAACACTATAAAAATACCTACATTAAATGCTTTAAAAGAATTAAATAATAATACATCGTCAGGTCTGGGTATTGCGAAATGATGGTTGGATCAATTTTATTAGTCAGCAGTGTCATAATAATTTTCTGTTCGTGGCCTAGATTACCATAAGACCTTTGGACGACTTTGTATAGTAGTCTCAAAGTAATAGTAGTTGTAGATAGTAAGATTTTTCAATGGATTTACTACCTATATAGTTTATAATAAACGCGTTATATTATTAAAATTCTTCTTTATGCATACCGAGTGTCAACGAAATCATTGTACATACATAGCGTTATGTTAAAATATTTGTTATTCCATTTTGGGTTACTGTTATCTTGAAATGTGATCTAAATGTTTACCCAAAAACGGCTACGTTGTAAGTTTTTTTTCCAAATGGCAACCTGATTTTTTATTCTTCCCAAAATTAACTTTTTAACGACATAGAACAAGTTGTCATTTGCTTTCAAGATGGCGGCATAACAGACATTTTACAAAAAAAAAAATGTCGTCTATAAAACAACGCATGCAATTGACATGGGATAAGTAGTAAAAAATCTGTTAAATTGGTCCCTTTCATAATTCATTAAGCACTCAGAGTTAAATTACTTTTTTTAGTTTTTAAATAAATTGATTTGTTAATAAAAAAAGCTTCAACCATATTTTAAAGAATTTTTCTAAATTATATGGTTTACTTTTCATTATTTAATAACAAACTCTAAGGTAACCTTATCATCTAAAGGCGGTTTGGAAATTATAATGCGTTTTGCTGCAGTTTTAAACGTATTTTAATAAAAATTTAATTATCTCATAATTAACAACTAATAACTGATTCTTGTTTACAACTGAAGCAAGAAAAACGCGTTATGATTTCTAAAACGCCTTTAGATGATTAAGGATACCTGTGAGTTTGTTATTAAATAATTAAAAGTCGGTCGGAACTAAGATTTTTTGGAAGAAAAAAATCGATTTATGTATTTGAAAACTGAAAAAAGAAGTTTCTTAACGCCAGTGCTGAAGGGACTAATTTAACAATTTTATCTACAAACCCTATTGAAAGTAGACTTTTTAACGCTTGTTGTCTGTGTATAAAATGTAATTTTATGACACTAGGGTTAAAAGTTGATTGATTTTAACACCAGTGGTAAAAAAATAAAGGATCTTTTTAACTTTTATTATTAACATTTACATTTATTCTACAATATTTTGTTTTGTCTTCGTTGCTGTTCAGACCGACGTGTTTGGCAGCGCTTACTAAAATGAGATCCAAAAACATATCATGGGCGACAAAAATAAAAATCTACTATGCAATTATAAGACCCACCATGACATATGCCTGTCAGTTTTGGACATCAACAAAAAATAACCAAAACCGGGTTAGAATTGCGGAAAGAAGAATCCTGAGGGATGGAGCAATAAAAGACAACACTACACAACAATACCGCTCCAGAACTAACAGAGAACTGAGCTTTATAACAAACCAGATATAGTCAAAATAATAATAATAAATAGCCTTTATTTAAAATATTGAACAATAATAGAATCAGAAAGGCTCAAGTGGGCTGGCTATGTTAAGAGACAAGAAGATAGACGCTTGATCAAACTAGTGTGGGAAGAGGTTCCAGACGGAAGAAGGCCACTTGGAATACCTAGAACATGCTGGAGGGACAATGTTGCATCTGACCTGAGAACCATGGAGGTCGATCGTGCCGACGAAATTATGATGGATCGAGACCCGAGACAGATGGAGGTATATTGTGAAGTCAACCAAGAACTACCCTGGGTTGTAGAGTTACAGAGAGAGAGAGAGAGAGAGATTTATTGCACAATTTGAGAAACCAGAAATATGAGTTCCTTTTGTAGTTCCACTGATCAGGGTTTTGTTGTCATTATGTATGCTTGTGGAGGAAATGGAAAAAATAGCACTGGACGACAAAGTCGTAAGAAGGCTTTTGGCAATTCTTTTCTTATTTTCCACCGTTAAGGACTTCCTTCCACCGTGTCTTGTGATAGTTCTCGGACTCGCACCAGTAAAGTGGTTGAAGAGCAGTGACCAGTGTAAAGCTTCGGATCTGGAAGCTTCAAGAATTCTGCTATAACAGCAAGTATTTTACCGATTTTATTGATACCAACTGGATTTTTAGCACATTTGTTATTAATATATTTGATAAAAATTCGACGATGTCCGATTTCTGCTGGCCGAAGAGCTCTGCATTTTCTGTACAAATTGAAATAAAATAGCTCAACTACAGTAAAAGTTCGCGGAACCTTAGTTTTTGTATCTGGAATGTTCACCACTAATGTAGTATCCGAATCCCTGATGTTGTCGATTGTCAAATGGCACAGCTCTTCTACTCGGGATCTTCTTTGGCTTCTAAGTCGGGCAGTGCCTTTAACTTCTTTTAATCTTTGATGCTTGTGTCGGCCAATCTTTGTACCATTATTTGGTTTGGGCAGAGCCCTAAGTTACTTATTGTGTCATGTGTAATTCTGGAGAGCTGGGCTTGTCGAGGTCACCAGCATTAGTGCCTCTCTACAATAGCTGGGGACAGCCAATTCTTCGGAAACTTGTAGGTGGAGTCTGGAGGGGATTGTATGTGAGTTTGTCTAATTAGTGGGTTTGTAGCGACGTCCGTCCGCCTGTAGTAATCCGTTATAATTTTGTCATAAAATTGAGTCAATGTTGGTATGTCAAAGTCCCTGTGAAGTACCCTAGTTACAGCATACCTTGGGGCATCCGCAATGATTTTCAAGGTCCTATTCTGCAGTACCTGGAACTTGTTGTGCTCTGTCCTGCTTATTGTGCACCATGTTGGTACACCATAAGTCAGGATTGGCCTGACCAAGGCTTTGTACAAGTTAACTTTGGTTCTATAACCAATTTTACTTTACTTGTGAAGCAAGTTCGGAGTTTCCTTCAGTTTAACCTTGCGTCAAAAACCAGTCCCAAGAACTTGACTTCCTGTACCCAATTCACCTGAATGCCATTTACCGATAACCTGGTCCCAGGTCTTCTTACTCTGCTCTTCGAGAAGAAAATGGCTTTCGTCTTGGCGGGATTTAAGCAAATCTTCCAGTTCGAAAGCCATTCCTCTATAGCTCGGATCTGCCTCTGCAGACTTATCACCACTAGCCACGGTTGTTTTGATAACGAAGTGATTGCAGTATCGTCGGCGAATAGATACAGCTCATTTTATCTGTCCTTCGGGATATCATTATATAGCATCAGAGCGAGAGAAGATCGGTGACAAGCACAAAATATATCCAATATAGTGGCTACTTTCACCATGAGGGGATTATCATTTAATTTTGATGAATTTCTCAGGAACTGCTCAATTTGGTCTCTCGTCAAAATCATAGACTTTTTAAGTTGATAGTATTTTCCTTTTCGCTTCAAAAAAGCGACAAGTTAATATCGATTGCAATTTAATTTCAACATGGCTTTAACTATTGCGTAGTGAGACTAAAGAGATAAAGACTTCCATCCAACGCCTTTCAGATCGCACCAATGGCACTACAGACATACGCAACATAGCACAAGCACATAAGCAATTGTGTACTGTTCCTTTGACTTTTTCGGCAACACCTCGAGCTCTACTAGCTGCTTAATTTATTATCACATTTGGATCGCTCTCTTCCAGATTATACACCGAAAATCGTACAGGTTCGATAATAATTTAATAGTGTTTGTAGATTATTTTATATAAGTATAAATACAATTTATACTTATATACATTTTATTTATCTTATATTTTATTTATACTTATATAAAATAAAAACACTTTTAACGCTAACATCATAAATAACTATTATCACCAGTATCACCACTGTTCACATATCAATGGCATACGTCAAATGTCAACTTGTTATGTCAATGAAAAGGTAGTTTTAAGAAGAATTCGGTAGTGCAATATAAATGTCATTTAGAAAAATGACGTTCAGTTCGTTTATAGCTAAAAAATTAACATTCCGCTAAAACATAGTAGTAACCCAAATGAATAAAATATCTTTTTACATACCGCTGTAGTTATATGTACAATGATTTCGTTTACACCCGGTATATGGGGTGTAAATCAATTTATGTCCGGTAGTGTAAAGGATATTTCTCTTTAAGTGTATAGTCTATGCCAGTTAACCATTTGCTGGTAACTGACGTTGAAAATTTAGCTGGCATAGACTGTCTCGTTAAGATTAATGACCTAACCTAAACTAAACATCTTTTCTCAAAATCGTAATCATAAATTAATATGCGCCCTGTATAAAACAAAAAATATCAACAGGTCAACTTAAAATTTATCCTCAGTTCCTATCACCCTTGATTTCAACTCTCAATATTAAAATAACTTTAGTAGTAATGTATAATAAGAAAAAAACAACTACCTCTCAGCAATTTTTACACGTGTCGTTGAATAATTCATTTCATATTATGTCAAACCTTGTCAAAAATATTTATTTTATAATGTCAAATTACTCCTGTCAAAAACTTGACAAACATTAAACGACACGCGGGAAAAAATTAAAGCTTACTGCGAGGCAGTTTTTAAATTTTACGTTATAGTTGCTATTGTTTTGCGACCACTGTAGATATGATTGTATGTAAATGATTGATTTGTGCATATTATATAAGATTGATTAACAATAATGACCATTTTTATCTCAGTTAAGTTACTTAAGTAATGCATGGATCTTTGCTTTACTTCTAGGCATAGTTTATTTTTATAGGTATAGCTACACAATAGAATTCTTATTCCGTTTAACTTTTAAAGCCTCGGTTGTAGCCAACTTAAACTAGTAAACGACATAGGTCCACTATAATTCACAATAGGTGTATCCGTGATTCGACGCGACGTCGGCGTCGCAGTGCGGCAACTACGCCGTTTAATAGAAAAGTTGGCATCCATTGCGGCTTTTAAACTTCCTATATTTGAGCTTTCTATTGTCTAGCACTAATATTTTCTGTGGTATGATAATGGTTAAATGTGGGGGAAATCTATATAAAACTTATAGAAAAATATAGTGTATACAGTGCGCAGTGCGATTCTTTTAAAGCGGGCTATAAGGATAATCTTTTGACCTAATTTTTGAGGTATCTTTTCACTTGGTCATTGAACTATAACTTTGGAAAAAAACAACGTTTTTGCACAAAATTTGTAGGTTTTATCGGAAGGAAAATTACTTAATTACTGTAAATCTTGATGCAGATTGTAGAGGGCGCTGTCTGCGAGTCCTTGCTTATGTTTAATTTATAAATATTACTTCTCATACATTTACTAGTAAGTATACCTTGTCTTGTGATCGGTAGAAGTCTCGCTCCATATAAAATTCTTGTTTATTATTGATTTCTCAGAAAACTTTATCCTTGATAAAAGTTTTTGCGTCCCCTAAACTAAAAATGCGCTCATTAAAATAGAAAAAAAACTGTAGTGCATACGAGGGATATTTCATATTTTAAAAGTTGCTCAAGAGTAAAGTACTCTTATCTTTAGATATGTCCGAATAATTCACTATTTCAATCAATATTTTTCTGTCCTACCGTGTAGAGACTGGATTGGAGAGATCAAATTATTTTCAAAAGTTCTTTTTAATGTTTACTTTTAGAATATTGGTCAAACTTTAAATATCTCGTTATATCTAATTTTCCTTAAACCATCCAAAAAAGTTATGCCAAAATTCGTTTATTTTCGGAGCAAACGGATTCCAGTGTGCCATGATTTTAGTAATTTATGAATGAATTTCAAAAACTGACAAAAGGTAACCAAATACAGTAGAGCCTCGCTATAGTGAACATACTATATAATGAACTATCCAGTCTAGTGACCACACAAATATTAACATCAACCTCATACACATACAAATAAAAAACGTAAAATCAGTAACGTCGCACTCGAAACGAACGATTTTGATGAGGAAGAAGCAAACATCCCTTTAAGTATTTTAAAATTACAATTAAACGACGAAGATCCGGAATACGCAGAAGCTGAAATTATGAACACCTTAAAGGTCATGTACACCAGTGTAAGTTAAAAAAATAAAGAATCTATGTAGATAGATATGTATGTTCTTAAAATGACAATTTATAGGTATGGGATCGGAATGATGTTGAGGTTTGGAATGAGGACCGCCAACCAGAAAATGAGCAAAATGAAGATATTGAAATTGAGGATGAAGACAGTGACGTTGCTGCAAATCCTATTGTAACAGACAAGTTGATTTCCACTAGTGAAGCATTGAAATCTTTAAATACTGTTATTCAATGGGCCGAAGAAAATTCGAATGAACTGGAATATTCTAGTGTAGTTGCTCTTCAAGACCTCAGAGCTAAATTGATTCAAAAATTCTCACTATCCCAACAAAGCAGAGTAAATTAATAGATTTTTCATCCTACAAACTAATTTTATTTTGCGTTTTTTTATTTTCTATTATATACATATATACATTGGTACATACATGCATACATACATACATATGTACAATGTGCATATGTACATATTTGTACTACATACATACTACACCCACCGACATAAAATTTGGGACAACTAAAATTTAGATCAAATTTAATGGATGATAACTTTTTCTTCCATAGTCCGATTTCAATCTTTTTTTTTTCAAAATGTAGATAATTGTTTCGGTTTTAATTAATTTTATTCAATTTTCAAAAATGCAGTTTACGTGTTGAAATATACAGGAAAATAAAAAAGTATATTTTTTCTCTTAAGTTTGTAACAGTCTGTAGAGTAATTACGCAATGTAAACTACACTGGATATGGTTTTCTGCAGAGTTTGATTCATTTTTAACATTTTACTGTTTTATTCTTCTCGGTATCGTTATCGGTTTAAGAGATATGAATTCTTGAAATAAACATTACACTTTTTGCAACAATTATTGAAAACACTGTTGATTTATTTGGAATGTTTAGGTTTCCTTGGAAACGTATTCTGCATTTGTCAAACAGTTTTATCAGACATTTCAAGCATCTAAAACGTTTCGTGAGTGAATTCCGAATTTATTTTTTATTTCACGATGCCTTTGTCATCCGAAGATTCAGCTAGAGCCGTTGCTCTTCATGATGTTGGTTATTCCTATAGAGAAGTGGCAGATATGCTAGGTTTTACAAAATCTAGCGTAGAAAGAGCCGTTGCAAGGTTTCGTGAGACTGGAAGTTATGGTAGAAGATCTGGATCTGGAAGAAATCGTGCTACTTCCGCCCTTGATGATCGCTTTATTTGGGTCTCAATTTTAAGAGATCGGCATACCAGTGCAGTAGTGATAAGAAATGAACTCCAAAGAGTTCGTCAAGTTGCCGTCAATGAAATAACAGTAAGAAGAAGACTTAATGAAGTCAATTTACGGGCCAGAAGACCGGCAACTGAACCAGAGCTCCTCAGACAGCAACAAGTTAATAGACTTCTTTTTTCGTAAGAACACATTAACTGGAACCTTCAAGAGTGGAGGCAAGTTCTATTTTCAGACGAATCCAGATTTTGCCTGAGGTCTCCTGACGGACGAGGAAGAGTATGGAGACGACACGGGGAGAGATTCGCCCAATGTAATTTTAGCGAAAGGGTTAGCTTTGGTGGTGGATTCATTATGGTGTGGGGCGGTATTTCATTTGACGCTCGAACAGAACTTGTTTTTTTTTGACAGAGGAACTGTAACTGCCTGAAGGTACATTGAAGAAATTCTGGAAGAACATGTTGTTGTTTTTGCACAGTTTATCGGTAACGAATTCGTTTTCATGCATGACAATGCCCGTTCACATATTGCCAGAATAGTGGCCCAATATTTAGAAGAGGTTGGAATGAACGTTATGCGCTGGCCCGCTCGTAATCCTGACATTAATCTGATGGGACATGTTAGGTAGACGAATCAGGAAACGCCGAGCTCAACAGCTCCGAAATGCTCTGGAAGAAGAATGAGGTGCTATTCCACAAGAGGATATCCAAAACCTAATAAGAGGAATAAATCGACGTTTAGTAGCTGTTATAGAGGTAGAGGAGATAACACGAGGTACTAACTTCTAAAACCCCTACTTCTATGTTTCAATTAAAAATAGACTTGATCAAAAGTGTAATGTTTATTTCAAAAATTCATATCTCTTAAATCGATAACGATACCGAGAAGAATAAAACAGCAAAATATTAAAAATGAACCAAACTCTGCAGAAAAGCATATCCAGTGTAATTGAAAAAGTAGTCCATACTTGCAGTGGAGTTTACGTAATGTAAATAAAACGACAATGTCTTCCTCCACAAATTTAATAAAAGTAAAATTCTTGTTCCCTACATGTTTCGGGCGTCTAGACGTCCATCTTCAGGGGATACTAGAAGGAATTTCATCTTTACAAAACTAGTTAGAATCATGGTGAACATTGACTTACCTATAATCGAGTTGACTATAAAAACTTTAAATGGTTGCCTCAAATTAATGAGTACAGCCAAAATTGAGTATATATCCAGTGTAGTTTACATTGCAAAATTTCTTTACAGAGTGTAACAAACTTAAGAGAAAAATATACTTTTTAATTTTCCTGTATATTTCAACATGTAAACTGTATTTTTGAAAATTGAAGAAAATTAATTAAAACCGAACAATTATCTACATTAAAAAAAAAGATTGAAATCGGACTATGGAAGAAAAAGTTATCATACATTAAATTTGATCTAAATTTTGGTTGTCCCGAATTTTATGTCGGCGAGTGTATTTTTTTTTTATTAGGATACATATTTCATTTGATTTTATTATTAAAATAGGTATGTATGTACCTACTTTATAGCTTAAAATATTCAATTATTCGATAATAAACACGTTGTAATTATCCGTGTTGTATATTTTTACCTGCACTTTAAATAGTGAACGACCTCGGTGGAGTGATTAAGCTGTTCATTAATTAGTTCACTATATCGAGACTCTACTGGGTCCAGTTAAATCGTTTTAAATTTCTTCTTATTTAATTTGAGTATAAAGTTTTGATCGCTTTTGCTTGTCAAAATGGTTCAAAATCTTGTGGTGAAAATTACCACACATATCAAGAAACTGTAAACATTTTTAATTGAAGGCATCCAAACAGAAATGTTTTTCACTCAATGGTGAAAAGAATCGTTACAAAGTTTAGGCAAACTGGATCAGTAGAAAATGGAAATAAAGTATCTGCTCAGAAAACCAAATCGAACGGAGAAATAACTTTAAATGTTTTATTGTCTGGGAATGAAAGTCAGTAGCGTAGCCAGGTGGGGGCGACCGCCCCCCCCCCTCCCCCCAGACGCCCCCCTGCGCATACATAACAAAGAGTTATTTTTTTATAATACCGTGTATCTTGTAATATTTATGTGCTGTGCAACATTTTCGAAAATTATACTACATCCTATTTGTTTAAAATACGTAAACTATAAATTAAATTTCCAATGTGCCTACTAAAAAAAAGAATACTGTTACGAATGTATTTTTATTTTACTGGGAAATTAGGGCGCCGGCGTTCTTTAAACTCAATGTCGCCGTGGAAAAGTGCTGCGTCGTATGGCCAAGCGCGGCGCGAATATCGAAATAATAATATTCCCTTAAACGTATGAAAACATTTCTGTGAAAATGGCCGACTAAATGCTCTAGCCATGATGCATACAAACAGAGATTTAGTACTTGAAATAAATGATTTTGAAGAAAAAGTCCTGGAGACATTTATTTCCACGAAAGACCGTAGAGTGGATTTTCACTTTGTTGTTTGAGCCCCCCCCCCCCCCCCCCGTTCACAAGGGAGCATAAGAAAAGTGAATTCCTACAAAATTTGGGCGTGCTCCCAAAAAGCTTGTTGCCTGCGGCGCTTTAGCTCCGCGATCTGCACTCCACAATAGTTTGCCCCCCCCCCCCCTTCAAAAATGCTGGCTACGCCACTGTTGGAAGCCCTCAAATATCATTACCTGCAAGGGAGAAGAAGGAATAAAGGCAATTTGTTCCAACAGCATTAAATCAAAACTAATAAGGCGATGTCGCAACAATCTCCGCATACTTGGTGCCCAGCATCAAGTCACTCTGTGTTGGGTTCCTGGTCATCATAGATGGCAATGAGTCTGCTGATGCGCTCGCCAGGGAGGATCCGGGCATGTCCGCCGATCTAGCAGAGAATATCGTGGCTAGACCACTGGAATCGGTCAAAGAGGAGATAGATCGCATAGCCAAACAACTTGCAATGAGCAGATGGACAGAGCTAACAACCTGTAGGATCTCCAAGCAATTATGGTTCCTACTTGATAACAGGAGAACCGCAGCGTTATTACAACACAGTCGGAAGGACCTAAGAAATATCACTGCCGTGGTTACCGGACACTGTCTTTTCGGTAGACATGCCGAACGTATGCAAATACCAGCTAACGACGAAGAACACGAGGAAAGTATTTAACATTTCTTGTGTTAATGCCGTGGCCTTGCGAGAAGAAGGTTTACTGCCTTGGGCGAACCATTCTTCAATAATAAGCAGCTTACAACTGTGTCGACTTACTAGGTTTATTAATAGTAGAGATGACGCTTTGGAACAGGATCTGTTTTTTTCGAAACAGGTTTTAATATGGAACAGGTTGGAACAGGAATGAATCGATAGGTTTTCCTGTTCCGAAGAAACAGTAAACTAACTGCGAAGCACTCCGAAGCAGACAAACTGCGATCGCGGTATCGTAGTCGTCTCGTTTACCCGTTCCAGCTGTGCCGTTCTGTTGCAGCAGTCCAGTCGAATCTTTTACCTTGTCTGCTGCGGCGCTTGCGACAGAAAATCTATTGTCGGGCTGCGACCCTCAATGCATAAACGAGAATCCGTGGCTCTGCCTTAGCTCGCGCGGTGTTGTCGATGTTTTAGAAAATACACAAAAATAACTAATATTTATTACTTTTTATAACAAAAATTTTTTTAGTTTGTGATTGAAGATTTATAAGACATTTGTAATTTGCACATATTACACTGTGCGTTTGTGTTATCGATGACTGTAAAAAAAATCCAAACAGGGCTACTTTTGTTTCTCATCATTAAACTGTTTAATAAACTCATTGTAAATTTTATAAAAAAAACACTTGTACTTACTTAAATCGGTGACATTAATAGAGACACACCACGATGTACTACGTACAACGTATAAAACACAAATAGAGCGAGACGAAAACAAGTAGAAAACAGCGGGGAAGTCCCTAAAAACGAATATTTTAATTATACTTCCAACTAGTTCAAACGCTACTTTGCTATTAACGCGACAACCGGCAACAACGAACGCCGCGTAATCGCAACAGGATAAAGAACAGCACCAACCGCCCGCGCCAGTGCGAAACAATTAGGCAGAATTATTTATCCACGTTTTGAAACAGTTTGGAACTGAAACAGGTTTCTTGAAACAGGTACTTTTTAAAACTGCAACAGGTTTTACCTGTTATTAAAAAAGTCCTGTTTCAACCATCCCTACATATTACACTGTGCGTTTGTGTTATCGATGACTGTAAAAAAAATCCAAACAGGGCTACTTTTGTTTCTCATCATTAAACTGTTTAATAAACTCATTGTAAATTTTATAAAAAAAACACTTGTACTTACTTAAATCGGTGACATTAATAGAGACACACCACGATGTACTACGTACAACGTATAAAACACAAATAGAGCGAGACGAAAACAAGTAGAAAACAGCGGGGAAGTCCCTAAAAACGAATATTTTAATTATACTTCCAACTAGTTCAAACGCTACTTTGCTATTAACGCGACAACCGGCAACAACGAACGCCGCGTAATCGCAACAGGATAAAGAACAGCACCAACCGCCCGCGCCAGTGCGAAACAATTAGGCAGAATTATTTATCCACGTTTTGAAACAGTTTGGAACTGAAACAGGTTTCTTGAAACAGGTACTTTTTAAAACTGCAACAGGTTTTACCTGTTATTAAAAAAGTCCTGTTTCAACCATCCCTACATATTACACTGTGCGTTTGTGTTATCGATGACTGTAAAAAAAATCCAAACAGGGCTACTTTTGTTTCTCATCATTAAACTGTTTAATAAACTCATTGTAAATTTTATAAAAAAAACACTTGTACTTACTTAAATCGGTGACATTAATAGAGACACACCACGATGTACTACGTACAACGTATAAAACACAAATAGAGCGAGACGAAAACAAGTAGAAAACAGCGGGGAAGTCCCTAAAAACGAATATTTTAATTATACTTCCAACTAGTTCAAACGCTACTTTGCTATTAACGCGACAACCGGCAACAACGAACGCCGCGTAATCGCAACAGGATAAAGAACAGCACCAACCGCCCGCGCCAGTGCGAAACAATTAGGCAGAATTATTTATCCACGTTTTGAAACAGTTTGGAACTGAAACAGGTTTCTTGAAACAGGTACTTTTTAAAACTGCAACAGGTTTTACCTGTTATTAAAAAAGTCCTGTTTCAACCATCCCTAATTAATAGTAGTGACTGGTTCGAGTGAGCTGCCAAGGTTCTTCTGCATTATACGTCGCACTAGCCATCAGGAAGCTGATGCTGATAGGTACCGCGAAACATGTGTGGTATCACAACGGTTCTTATAGCACTACATGATACTGTCTGGATATACCAGAAGTCTACCACTCTAACCTAACTTACCAAACGTTTGGTGCGGAATATTGGGCAACCGAATATGCGGGCCGTATCTCTTTAGAGAAAATTTAAATGCAGCTAGTTACTTTTAACTTTTACAAACTGTGATCTCCAATATTTTAGATGAATTGCCATTACAAATGCGGAGAAAATTATTTTTTCAACAATATGGTGCACCCGTACATATTACATTAGAAGTAAGACGGTGGTTAAATGAACGTTTCTCCAACCGCCGGATCGGAAGATTCTCTACACATCCATGGCCTGCTAGATCGCCAGATCTTACGCTATTAGAGTTTTTCTTGAGGGAATATTTTAAAAATAAGGTGTATAAACATCGACCTCTAACTTAACTAACTTTAATACACTGTATATGTAACGGTGGTAGACACATTGAAGTCTTAAAAGAAAAGGTGTTTGAAGGGTCTTGATTGTCTAATATTAATTGTCATTTAAACCTAATTGCTTCAAAAATAAACGACTTTTTTTGAATAGTTTAAGAAAAATTAGAAATAACGAGAAATTTAAAGTTTGACCCGTACTCTAAAGTAAACATTAAAAAGAATTTTTGAAAATAATTTGATCTCTTCAAACCAGACTCTATTAGTACAGCCGATCTGTAAAATTTGCGAGAAAAAAATACCATAAGCGATTTTATTTCATAAATGGTTAGGGGGGCATGTGATTAGCTTAAACCAAATTGCCCCCCCCCCCTTGGGCGCTTGTGGGAAACTCAAAAAGAATTTTGACTTGATTTTCCGCAAAAACGGTAAGTCGCAGAGAAATATTTTGTAAACAAATATTGTAGCAAACAATATTCTCCACAATTTATCTCATGGAGATTATAACTTTTATTTAAAAAGTTCTCTAACACCGCAGACAGCAGCTGTTTAATTATGGGCAGAGATCCTGTACATAAGTTTAGCTTTAAATTGTAATTATAAAGTGCCTCAAATAGGGTTCAAAGTTAACCACGTAACCACCGCTTTAAAAAAAACGCACTGTAGATTATTTTTCTTTCCGTCTTGAAACGAACTTACTAGTTTAGGAATTTAGGCATTACAATAAAATTATTACTTTAATTTTAACAACAGGGTATCAAGAAATAAAAGATTTGGATTAGAAAAAGATCTATTTTTGTGATGAATGAAAACTATTTTTTTGTTATACTATTATAATATGTATAATACCTAATTGTGATTTTTCATTATACTGTTGATAACTTGTGCTATGTATTAGTAAACGTGTAGAACCCAACGAAAAATGTTTTATTTGTGTGCACCTCAAAAAACGCAACTTTCTGAAGAGACAAAAAGAAAACCCTCTTATTTTAAGAGTACCTACTTTTTATATTACCAAAAATAAAGAACCGCTTTTATGACTTGTTTTAAATAAACTAAAAATGCACTGAAAAGCCGCCACTGATACAAGAATGTGTTTCATTAAAATGTATGACCAATCGTTTTGGATTTTGGACGCCCTAATTTGAACACTTTGAAAATTATATTATGGTGATTAAAAAATTTCATACGGTAATGTATTACATATCCTTTCAAACCTTCCTTGAACTATGTAGATTTTATATGTAACAGTTTCATCGGAATCAACTCAGTAGAACAGAACCTGAATTAACCTCTCAGGATTAATGGAATTTTAAGCTAAATTGAATTGTACCACCAAAAAAATCAAGTTTTATTAACGAAGGTATCCAATAAATAACGATAGAGCGGCGTAATATAGCAAATGGTCTTATCAAAAAGGCACTTACCTTGTCCAAGTTGCGGCTCCACAAATTGATCTTGTGTCCAGAGTTGATCAGGTTTTTGACCATGCCGGTGCCCATAATCCCCAAACCCAGAAATCCGAACTTGTAAGAAGACGGCTCAATGTTCTTGCTCTTCAACAGCTCAGACACGTTGCCCAAGTCCATTGTCGGAATATCCTAAAAAGCCATTATGAAGTACACATTTAAAGATCACATTTTTAACTTGTTATTAAGAAAAATGCTTTCCAGTACTTACAGGTCTCTCAAGCAGATCTAGACTGGGTGAACTATCATGTGTGGTCAGTATTCCGATCTTCGATGGTTTTGGCCCATTTTCATACATATCAGACATTTTCCTTTTGCCTTTAGCTTTGGAAGCTTGTGAACCACTGTCGCCGCTTTCAATACTGAATTTTCTCTTTGGCTAAAAATCACACATAATTTAGCCCATAGAAATTGTAGAAAGTAAATATTATTTTAAGACTCAATACTCAATACTCAATAATTTATTTCGTGTCATCACAGCAGTTTGCATACGTCAATAAATAAAGCTACATCTCAATAACCATAAGCTAGGTTACTAAAAGTAATTTTTAAAAACACGACATAATAGAATAACATAATTCAATGGATAATATGCGTTTCTGAATAAAATATGAAGACAAAATCACATATAAAAACAATGAACTAAAGTATTAAAATAGTTTAAAAAACTGATTATGAGAATAAAATGCATTTCTAGGCAGGATGAACTTGATTTCCTTTTTAAAAAAATGTATTGGCATATCCTTCAGTTCGAGGGGTAGTGCATTAAAAAACTTTATTGATAGGTACCCTGGTCCATCCTGACACTTTCTCAGCAGAAACCAGGTTGTACCCGAACCGTGTACCATAATCGTGGACATCTCTATGACTTTGAAATGATTCTATGTTCCGTTTAACAAATAAAAGGTTCTCCAAAATATACAAACAGGGCAAGGTTAGTATCTCAAGATTCACAGTCATCCCGATATGCGATGCCACTCATCAGTCGCACAGCCTTCCTCTGCAAACCAAACAATCTACACACATCTGCGGAGTGTCCCCATGCAAGTATCGCATATGATATATATGCGAGTGGGATATTGCATAATATGCAGTTTTTAAGATATTCGGTGAAACACAAGCACACAGATTACGCAGAACATAAAGATTCTTGCTGAGTTTTTTGGCAGTGCTGTTTACATGAGCGCCCCACTGAAGTTTGGGGTCCAATGCCACTCCCAAAAATTTAACTACGTCCGTGCTATCATAACCGACATCTCTTAATGTAAAGGTTACCCTTTTGGTTTTAGTTCTATTCAAAAGCAGTCTGTTGACGGCGGAACATTAAAGTAGTACCAATCACTGGCACGAGTCTGGTGGCTAGACCACTGGGATCGGTCAAAGAAATAGACTGAATAGCCAAATAACTTGCATACAGCAGATGGACAGAGCTAAGAACGTGTAGCATCTCCAAGCAATTGTGGCCCCTATTTGATAACAGGAAAACCACAGCGTTTACACAGCCGGAAATACCTAAGCAATATCATTGCCGTAGTTACCGGACATTGCCTTTTCGGTAGACACGTCGAATGTATACAAACTACCAGCTAATTTCTGCAGAAGTTGTAAAGATGAAGAAAAGCAAGAAAGTATGGGTCAAATTGGGTTCTGTCATAGGCATCGTAACTATAGATCCGACACGCCATTCATAAATGCTATAAAATTGTGATGCCAAAATCGTTTGGTGGCGAGACGCTGTGAGGAGCCAGGTGGGGCCGGGAGTGGGGATTACGCTGCCTTTACATCATATCCTCTTTGCTTTACATATGCATGCGGCAAAACTCCAGGAAAACAACATCCGCTATGCCGAGTTTTGCCGAGTCGATGAGGATGGCCACGAAAATGATGGAGTCTGGGCGGATCCTTTATTGCTGCGTTGCCATACTACAGATTTCTTACAAGGTTTTAGGCAATGTTATATATTTCCCACATCATGTTAATCTAGTTATAGTTGGGGTCAAGCAAATATTTGACGCGTGACACTTCCATATTGTCATGGGTGTCAAATACGGCAGGCCACTCATAATATAAAAGTTACTAATGGCTAATTTATATTATAATAATTACCACCCACTCGAAGTATTTGTATCTTTATCCTTTATATGACTAAAAAGAGATATACATAAACCGAGTTACCTTCTCGTCGATTTGGTCAAATCATATGGGCTGCAGATCCGCATTTTATTTATTAATTTAATCGTTATACACTACTAATCGTTATACACTACTAAGATTGCTTTTGTTAAGACCTGTGATATTAATGGTCAATCCTGAATCCCACCATTACAATGCACAGAATTTATCAAAACAAATTTATTTATATTATAATTCATATTCTTAGACCAATTTCCCAGCAATCATTTTCTGCAAAGGTTTATAAATAACAATATTCGTCAGTCCGGCCCTGACTAAGTATCAGCTGTAATAAAGTTGGTGAAATCGAAATAACCTAGTATTGGACAAATATGACAAGATGGAAGTGTCACGCGTCAAATATTTGCTCGACTCCAACTATAATCATAGAAGTTAATACTTTTAACAGAGTAACCCCGAAAACTACGTTTTTTGTGGCGTAAGTCTGGCAAACCAAGTGGAGGGGAGCAGCTTGCATGTTGATTTACTTTACACTGGAATACATTGATGACAACACGTTTATTGGTTATTGTTCGGTCTAATAGTTACGATGTCTATGGGTTCTGTTTATTGCAGCTCTGGCGTCAACTTTGTTGAGGGCTGTCTGGCAAAACTCTTCAACTCTGATAGTTCAACAATAATGGGGGAGACTCACACGCAAAGCCCCGAATTTGGGGCTGCCGCACGCAGAAATTGCGAGGTCTCACCCTATTCAACAAGTCACTTGATTTAAATTATCACATATTACCATTACCGCCGATCGAGCACACCCATTTTCAAACGGACTGTCGGAAATTCTAGACGTTTTCATCGTCAAAAATACCGATAGAGTGGTTCAACCAATTGTTATAACTGAACTGACTTCTGACCATAGACCTGTTGTCATCTATAGTTGATGCAAAACAAAAACCGATGCACGTCATCAATCAGCCGATAATTGTAAATCCGTAAGAAAACACGAGGAAATGAAATTTGGGCAAAAAATATTAAAACTTTATGCGATATTGAATTTACTACAAACTTAAAGTATTCTTCTTTGATACGAACCTACTTATAGCAAATATTTTGTTTATTTGAGCTTGTAAAAATTAATATAGTTTGAATTTTATTGGCTGACAGTTGGCAACAGAACTGTGAACGGTGGGGTGGCGCCAGCTCGTTCGACGACTTGGTTTGACGTTTCATGGACAACTAACCTTAATTGTTTTTTGGTTCCGTGTTGCTGTGCCTCAATTTTTTACCAAAAACTCCAGAGCTTTTCATAAATAGCATTAAAAAACTGTTCTATTAAGAGACATAAAAATGCACATACATATCTCTGTCGATTACGTTGCTTACTATTTGTGAAAAATGCCGAAGCATTTAAATCACCGGTGCAAAGAGCTAATAGCTTCTCTAAGAAGCTATTTTCAGGAAAAACCTAACAACAATGGCTCATTATTACCCTTGACAGCAGTACAGAGAAGTAAATTTAAAAAGTATGTTAAGGTCTAGATATTTCTAGATAGAATTTTTAACGTGTAGCAGCTGCCCTAAATTTGAATATCTCCACTGTAAGCGTAATTTCAACAACAGTTAAGGAAAATAAATGATTAGAATCACCTTAAAACAGACGTTCTAATCCAAAGGGAGTTGTAAATGTGTGAAGATTGGATATAAGTTCTATCCGTTACACTATTTATGGAATGTACGAAACAAGTAAGTTGAATTATTTAAAAATTATAATATTTTACATCAGTTATTAATAAGCTGTAAATTTTTTTAAAACATCATGTAACTTTGACAACTTTAAGTTAGAAATTAAAAGACAGAGAACTGTTTGATGGTTGTCTTAACTCTTTAAGAAGCCTCTACAAGAAAATAGGCTTCAGATCGTAAAAGGATGAACTGAGGCTAGGGCTTATGGAACTTTCCCATGTCGCTTTCAAACAACTAGTACTTTTGAAAGAATATATTAAAAAAAAAGATGCATTCTTGTACCAATTCGCTGTCTTGGATGAAGAAACATGGATTTTTCAGAATGGTACCATTGGTTGATCTTGGCAAGATGAAAATAAAGAAGTGTTAGATCCACTAAAGTTGATGGTAAAAGGTATTATGCAGTAAACAAATATATAAACTATGGGAAATTTTTGTATATTTATCTTGTTTTTATGAAAAAAAAACTGTAATTCCCTCACTCGGATATTTTGGTTACAAGCCGGCAACACTGTCGATAACTGACGTCACTCGAAGGGTATGGCGTGCATCGGTTTTTGTTTTGCAAAGAGTATAGTGGGGCAATTCCGCAGAGAAAGGTCATGGGTATGTTCCCAAAACAAGGACAAACTGGCCAGTTGTTGCGATAAAGCTTCGAGAGTCTGGTAATCTACCATCAATAAACACGAATGTGGGAATAAACGAAGCAGTTGCAAATTTAACTAGTAAAATGATCTTGCCCACAATAGAGTCATCTACAACGAAAACGTCTAGATTTTCGAAACGGGGCGCCAAAGGACCCGAAATTACTCAGATGATTAAAAATATAAACAGAATGCTAAAGCAAGCATACAGGACTGGTGATCCGCGCATAAAACGCAGCCATTAGATCAGCATTAAATGCAAGAGAATCTAGAATTTGGTATGATAAAATTTAAGGATTAAAAATCGAGGATAACACAATATACAAATTCACTAGCTCCTTCTTCCAGAGGAAAATACTGAAATGTTTGCAGACAGTCTCGGCGAACAATTCAGTGAATTTTCCAATAACGATCTGGAGAGATGCGCGAAGCGACAGGACCATTCAAATATACAGAACCATAAACATCGCGAAGATTACATTCCGCAACTATTCGTTCTAGTGCAGTATTGTGTGTGGTGTTGGGGTTGCATTTCAAGTCCCCTCACATTTTTTCTCTTTAACTCTGCAACCCTAACTGGTTCTCGTTCTGCCTTGTCGAAGTCTAGGTCTCGAATAACATATTTAATCTCAACCTCCAGCTCTCGGTTTTGGATTTAAGTGAATTGTACAAAAAAAAAAACGATGCCACTGAGGCTTAAAACTATTTTTGGCAAAATTTAAAATACTGTTTGGACCTAACTTATCCTATACTAAAAATAAAAACTAAAACAAACCCCTCCGGCATGATTTGGGTAAATATTGACATATTAAAAGAGCGTGAACATCTAAGAAATCTGAATTGGCTTCACAAAACACTAAATACTAATGAAACTAAGGAACAATACAAATATGCAAAAAAAATCTTTTACAGACAAAATAAAACTAGAAAAAAGCAGTTTTTCAATCAATAAATTCTGATTTTAATACTAATATAATCTGGCAAGTTGTAAATAATAATTTAGGTCGCGTAAAAAAACGTAACAGTGTTAAAGGTCTTAACATAAATGTTGACTGCATTACTGATCCTAGAGAAATCTGCAATCATTTTTGTTCATTCTTTGTTTCCAGCATAGTAAGCCAAATTTTACTACTATGTACTCTAGAGCAACTGATATGAACGAACTTTTTACAGCTCTGCTAACCTTCAAAAATAAAAAGGCCTTTAGTAGTTTAGACGACGCGACGTTCCCATTTTTGCTTTGATTCCTATCTGGAAATATGTGAAATATCCTCTTTCTTACATTGTTAATCTCTTCATTACTGCAGGTATTTTTCCCGATGCTCTAAAACACTCCGCTATTAAAAAAGACGACCTAGCGTCAGCTGAAAATTACAGAGCCATAAGAGGGTTACTTCCTTCTCTAAACTTTATGGGAAAATGGTTACCAACCGCATTGCGTCGTTTCTCTTAAGCGAAAGATTATTAACTTCCGCACAACACGGGTTTCGAAAAAACTTCTCCACTAGCACAGCTGCCTACGATTTCTTGAAATATATATTTAAAATAATCGATTCTAATTAATATACTATAGCTCTATTTCTTTATTTAACTCGAGCTTTTGACTGCGTCGACATTGCCACAGCCCCCTTTACTTAGGGGACTGTGACACTTTCATCTTACTCAGAAAGTGGCATGCTTTGGAAATACGTGGTAATATCTCTGACTGGCTAGAATAATTTCTCTCCAATCGTTAAATGAGAGTAAAACTTCAGAGCTCCTACTCAGAGAAACTAAATGTTAGGTATGGCATTCGTAAAGGAGGCGTAATCTCTCCGTTGCTCCTTGCATTATTTATAAACGACTTGGAAAATTGTTTACTACCAAATATCAGCACTGCAAAGCTAATACTATATGCAGATGATGCAACAGTAGTCACAGATGCTTCTACACTTAATCAACTACTTGAAATAACTTATACAATTCTGCTTAGATTTTCTGTTTGTTGCCAAACAAATCGGTTAGTTGTTAACACAAATAAAACCCATCACATGGCATTTTACAAAACGCGACAGGTCCCTGATTTAAACTTAAAATTAAATAATAATTCTATTACAAGAGTAGAACAATGCAAGTTTCTGGGTCTTCACATAGACTCAATTAAAGTAGGCAGCCCATGTTGCTGCAAAACTAAACTTGGCTTATTATGCCATTGTCAACTTAGAAACCTTTATGAACCCCAAACAATTCTTAAATACAGGGTGCCCAAGATAAGGAGGGCCTCTATGGGGATCTCGGTTATGGTAAGAGCTACAACTTTGATTAAATGGGGAAAAAGTTGCGCAATCAGAGGACTAATAATATGGCATAAAAAAAGTTTTAGTAATATTTGTAAGTTTTGAGATATTAAATAAAAACTGATATTTTGGATTTTTGATTTTATTTTTCTTTGGCGTTATTATTAAAGTTAGAGCAAAACTGACAAAACTCTCTCACAGCAACTTGTTATGAACTTAAAGATTACATCGCAATTTTTTTTATACGACGTTTCGTTTCCAAGCAAACACCATCAACTTCATTTTTTCTAATACGGCCCTGATTTCTTATTGTCAAACTTTGAGAGCATTTTTTATTCTTAATTCAATGATGTACCAGACAATGTTGTTTAATTACGTTTCGAGCCTTTTTAACCATCTTTATGAAATTTTCAGGGTCCGGACCTGGATCCTAGAGTGTTGCATATGCTTTTTCAGCTTTTTTAATTAAAAAAATGAAAATGATGGATGTAGAAGGTAACAACGTAATCTTTTTAGTTTCATTATGAATTTAAAAAAAAAATAATAAAATTACATAATAGATTTTTAATTATTTATTTAACATTGTAAAATACTGATTCCGAACCCATAATAATTAAACTTTAATTAATTGAAATAAAACTAACATTAACTCATTAAAAATTAATTTTCCAAAAGGTGTTCAAAGTGATTTCCGTCGTTCTCCAAACATAAATAGGATCTTAAAACTGTATTATTTAGGACATTAGTTAACATTTGTGGCGTTACGCTGTGAAAGGCTGCAAGCACTAGTTGTCTAAGCTCTTCTTCTGTTTCAAAATTCTGCTTATAAACACAATTCTCGATATATCCCCAAAGGAAAAAATCAAGCGGGGTTAAATCTGGGGAACGCGCCGGCCAGGGTGTTACAGAATAAGTGCTGATACTTTTTTCTGGAAATCTTGCTGAAATGTACTCTCTAACTACCCTTGAATTATGTGCAGGTGCACCATCCTGCTGGAACCAAGTGTCGCGTTGTTCTGCCAGAGGTAAATTATCCAGAGCCTCCTCTAAGTCATTTTGGAGTAAATTCAGGTAATGCTCAGATGTTAAATTATGTTGATAGAAAAAAGGTCCTATTATTCTTGTTCCCAAAATTCCAGCCCACATATTAAATCCGAAACGGTATTGGTGTCTTGATTCTTTGAATACACGTGGATTTTCCTTAGACCAGTAATGTACATTTTTTCTGTTAAAGATCCCGTTTCGATTTACCATGCTTTCATCAGACCAAATTATCTGGTAAGGAAAATTTATGTTTTCGTGGCATTTTCTGGTGTACCATTCGCAGAATGATCGACGTCTTTCTGCATCACCTGGCCTCAGTCCTTGACAAATTCTGTATTTATATGGGTGAAATTTTTGTTTGTTTAAAATAAATTGAGCAGTTGATTTCGCTACGCCTACATTTTCATCAATTTCTCTAGTTGATACTCCAGGGTTTTCAGTAACAGCTAATAATACGCTGAAAACCTTTTCCTGGTTACTATTTTTTTTTCGGGAGAGCATGGGTTTTTTAAATGCACCGTGTTCTTTAAGGTTAGTTACTAACTTACTGTAAGTCCGTTTAGCTGGTTGTCTCCTTTCCGGATATTTGTCCAAATACATCCGCTCCGCTACATTACAATTTTCTCCGCTTAAAATAAAACATGATAACATATCAAATTTTTTTTCATTTGAATAATAACCTGCCATATTTAGTTCAACTGAAGTAATGCCAAATTGTCTGACACCATACCTACTCATTTTTTTTTCCAATGCCTACTTCGCTAATTTGGGAAAAGAACAATACTTAGTTTGCAACAGCGTAGATTTGTGTTGTTTCAAAAAGAAAATAAACCCAGGAAGTTTTTATTTTTTTTTAAACAGTATCGTAAGGTTTAATTAAAAAAGCTGAAAAAGCATAATATGCAACACTCTAGGATCCAGGTCCGGACCCTGAAAATTTCATAAAGATGGTTAAAAAGGCTCGAAACGTAATTAAACAACATTGTCTGGTACATCATTGAATTAAGAATAAAAAATGCTCTCAAAATTTGACAATAAGAAATCAGGGCCGTATTAGAAAAAATGAAGTTGATGGTGTTTGCTTGGAAACGAAACGTCGTATAAAAAAAATTGCGATGTAATCTTTAAGTTCATAACAAGTTGCTGTGAGAGAGTTTTGTCAGTTTTGCTCTAACTTTAATAATAACGCCAAAGAAAAATAAAATCAAAAATCCAAAATATCAGTTTTTATTTAATATCTCAAAACTTACAAATATTACTAAAACTTTTTTTATGCCATATTATTAGTCCTCTGATTGCGCAACTTTTTCCCCATTTAATCAAAGTTGTAGCTCTTACCATAACCGAGATCCCCATAGAGGCCCTCCTTATCTTGGGCACCCTGTATATATTATGCTTTGGCCTACAGCCACTTAAGCTTTCTTGTGCTTTTCTGGGGACAAACAGTGGAACTTTAAAGATTATTTATTCTACAAAAAAGAATTATTTGTAAAATATACTCCTTAAGCTCACTCGAGTCAAGCAGAGAAACCTTTCGACAGCATAAGATTCTCACACTTCCTGGTATTTTGATTATTAGTGCCCTGATGTTTCTGAAAAATACTGCTACAAGTTTCAATATACTTCAGATATACATGACCGTAACACCAGAAACTCAAATAAAATCTATGTTTCAGGCTATAAAACATCATCATATCGGAAAAGCCCTCCCTGCTTTTGCAGCAGATTATAAAATTCACTACCTCAAGAATCCCTTAAACAAATTTCTCAAGTAAAAGATTTAAGTGCTATCTTCTTAAAAAAAATTTTTACAACATACGTGAATACTATAACATTATTCGCTAAGCGCCTTATGTATCACTTTAGATCTCTTATTGTTGAATTCTGGACTTTGTCAGCAGTTTACATTGTAAACTTATATGGCTGTATACTAAATAAATAAAATAAATAAATAAGCATATGTATATCAAAATTGGTCTCATAATTGAGAGAGACTTTTATCTTCTTGTTTCTCGAATCTGTATCCTGTAGTTGATTTCATTTGTTATGCTATTATCTGAGTAAGTGTGGCTTCTAGGTATGTAAATTTATGAACCCTGTCAAAATTGTACTAGTCTATTGTCAGATTCTGTCCTACTCTGCCCCTATGTTCTGTGCAGGACCAACTTTTCTTTTACACTAATGGTTGTCTTTCTAACGACATCTATATGATCTGTACGTCAGAAAAGTTCGTGTTTTTTTTTATTATTAAATTCTTTATTTAACGCAACTAATCAACAATTTTACAATTTTTCACAATAATTTTACAGAACACATCACAAAATAAAACGTAAGTAAAGAAGATCAAGCCGAAAAACGTCCTTACACCCACCTCAGAGATAATTTTGGCGTATCTTCTTTCTTCTTGGTGCAATATTATAGAAGTTACTATATACACATGTTGCCTTGTTAAGACCGTGCGCATTAGGCGTGTAGGTAAGTTTATTTATTAAATAAGTGGGGGCACAACCAAATTTAATTTTAAAAACAAACACCAACAATAAACATTTGAAATAATCCAAAACTGGCAGCCATTGTAAATACTGGTGCATAAGTCAAATAGGGTGTATTTAGAACAGCACAATATCACTCGCATTTCCCTGTTTTATAATTTCTACATTCTAGCCATTTTGCTCTGATTTAACATTATACAATAGACTAGCACACTAATTAAAATGCCTAAGTACCAATGTGTTATACATAATAAACTTTGACCATGCAAAAAGCAATGGAGAGATTACGCCTCCTTGACGAATATCATACCTAACATTTAGTTTCTCTGAATAGGAGCTCTGAAGTTTTACTCTTATTTGACGATTGTAGAGAAATTATTCTAGCCAGTCAGAGATTTCGAAACCCGTGTTGTGCGGAAGTTAATAATATTTCGCTTGAGAGAAACGACGCAATGCGGTTGGTTACCATTTATTCCATAAAGTTTAGAGAAGGAAGTAGCCCTGTTATGGCTCTGTAATTCTCAGCTGACTCTAGGTCACCTTTTTTATTAGCGGAGTGTTTTAGAGCATCGGGAAAAATACCTCCAGTAATGGAGAGATTAAAAATGTAAGAAAGAGCATATTTCACATATTTCCCGATAGCAATCAAAGTAAAAGTGGGAACGTCGCGTCGTCTAAACTACTAAAGGCCTTTTTATTTGTGAAGGTTAGCAAAGCTGTAAAAAGTTCGTCCATATCAGCTGCTCTTAAGTACATAGAATTTATATTATTATGAGTGTTGGTACAGTTGCGGACTTGGCTTGAGCCGAAAGATTGTAAAATTCGGCTTGCTATGCTGGAAACAAAGAATGAACAGAAATTATTGCAGATTTTTATAGGATCAGTAATGCACTCAACATTTATGTTAAGACCTTTAACACTGTTACATTTTTTTACGCGACCTAAATTATTATTATTTACAACTTGCCAGACTATTTTAGAATTTAAATCAGAATTTATTGAATGAAAAATTGCTTTTTTCTAGTTTTATTTCGTCTGTAGGCGATTTTTTTGCATATTTATATTGTTCCCTAGTTTCATTAGTTTTTAGTATTTTTTTAAGTCACTGCAGATTTCTTAGATATTCACGTTCTTTTAATATGTTTATATTTACACATATCATGCCAGAGGGTTTTTTTTAGTTTTGATTTTTAGTATAGGACAAGTAAAGTCCAAACAGTATTTAAAATTTTGCCAAAAATAGTTCCAAGCCTCAGTGGCACCCTTTTTTTTTGTACAATTCACATAAATCCAAAACAGACAGCTGAAGGTTGAGATTAAATATGTTATTCGAAACCTGGACTTTGACAAAGCAGAATGAGAACAGTTAGGGTTGCAGAGTTAAAGAGAAAAATTGTGAGGAGACTTGAAAGGCAACCCCAACACCACACAATACTGCACTAGAACGAACAGAGGCAAGGAGATCGACGTTTGATTAAATTGGTGCGGGACACACAGACGAGGCCCAGGATGCGCTGGAAGGATCCGATTTAAAAACTTTAAATATCGACCGCGAATGATGAATTCATGTTAGATCAGGGGATTTTTGAGTGCGACATTGGGTCAGGATAGGTGGTTGGGGTGGATTGGACTCTTTGGTTAGTTATGTCAATGTTTAGGACAGAGAAATGTGCAACTAATGGTAACTTACCTGGCGCTTTCTTTTGTGGGGTTCTGCGTCCACAGAAGTATTTTCGTCTCCGTCCCCTTGGTCAGATTCGCCTTCCACTTCGTCTTTGTCATTGCTGTTACCCAAGCCCATGGTCTAGCATTAAAGTAAAGACATACATCAATTGTCTATAGATGGTATAAATATAAATAATAGAAGAACAATATCAAATAAAATGCAAAAGTTTATTTTAACTTCCTACAGTCAACCTCGGTGGTCGGGTGGGAGCGATTTCGCCCGGTAACCTAGAGATTCCGGGTTCGAATCTCGGCTTGGACATGGACTTTCTTAAGTGTTTGTAAAAATATTATAATTGTAATTTATGAACATTTAATTTCTCTAAGCAACTAGACTTTTTATTTTATAAACTACGCCTTACCTTTTTATACTCCCTAATTTGCTTGAGGGCAACCATAAAATCGGGCCTCTTGGAGCCCTTTACATCTCTGGTCTTGCTGTAATCAAAAACTGTCACTGCACCGCTAGGCACCATACCGCTTCAAAAAATAACAGAGCAATTAGTAATGTTAAACTGGTTCAAATAAAGTTTTTATTTAATGATATATAACATCCCTGTTTTCACGTATTGAATTTTGGATCCAGTTTTATTTTTATTATTTATCAACAATCTGGACAGTAGCTTTCAACATTCTCGCTATTGTACTGAAAATAAAAGTCAGCTAAACCAGTCTTCCTCAAAGTGGGCGCTGGAGGCTTTCAAGGGGGCAGTAGAAGACAAGAGAAAATTAGGGGGCGTTAAGGCGGTCTAGGGGGGCGAGGGCAGATTAAAAAAAATTACTAAAAAAACACGCTAACCACGTAGAAAACTGTAATACAGGTTTATATTTTTTTATTATTGTATTGTCACCGGTGCAAAATTTCAAATATTTCTTCTAGCACATGCTAGATCTTATTCCTCCTGGGTCTGGGATAGTCATGGATAATGCCAGCTACCACTTAAGAAAATCCGAAATCGCTTCAAAACGACATATAACGGTACCTTGCTTCCGTCATATCACTGTGAATTAAACCCCATAGAATTGGTGTGGGCGGAAGTAAAAGGGTTTATAGCAAGGCATAAAACCACGTTTAAAATGAGAGACGTTGAAAACCTCTTGCAAGAGCGAATAAAGACAGTGGATTATGAAAAATGGAGTAAGTGTGTCGAACATGTAATTGAAATAGAAGAAAGAATGCGGGAAGCTGATAACATGATAGAAAACACTGTAGTGCCAATTATTATTTCTCTGGAGCCCAACGACGATAGTTCATCGGACTACTCGGAACATAATGACTAAAATTTAAAAATTAGGTTGTTGTATTGTACATAGTAGATTTTTTTTATAAATAATAATATTTATTCCAATTTATCTATTTCCATATTATTCTTACTTCTATATAAGTTTTGATCTACTAAATATTAGAATAATTAATATCTCAATTATCTGCCTATCTCTATAATTATAATCAAGCATAATTATTATTATACCTTTATTCTAATAAACTACCTGTAGTAACTCCGCTGATATATTCATTAGATTCATCAAATTTGTCTTCCTATTGTATGCTAATAAGGGTGACCCTAATTTTGGACCGATTTGGGGTGCGTAGGTCTGAAACACGGAAATTTTAAAAACTATCATCGCAATTTACCTGAAATTTACAATGGAACCTTTAAGTTGTCCACCCTGCTTAATGGGTCTTGTCATTGCGAATTTACATTTTATTACTCTCTGGCATTAAGCAATAGAGTATAACAACTTTTTATCAAATAACGCGATTATTGCAATCCTGCAAGAATTGCCAGGATTATTTGGGCTTGTTCTAACTTGCTCATTACCTACAAATTCAGTCGCACATTGGGGAGGCAGCGAGCGCGCATGCACGTGTCTACAGGATTTAGCCCGCAGTCCCCGACCCGCACTCTGCTCCCGCGTCGCCCTTGCCCCCCCCCCCCCTCCACTCAACGTCCGCGCTGGGTATTATAAACGAGTCATCGCATGCGTATCTTATTCCTGCCGATGCGTGTTACATGTCACCAACCTATATTAAGGCACTGATTGTTCATTTTATTTTCATTAGTATTATCACGCGTAATTGATAGCAGGTTTTCAAAAGTTAATCTTTTACTCACGTTCAAAAGAAGAGACGGCAGTATAGTGCGGGATATATTAAATACGGATTTATCGAAAATCCCATAAATTCATCATCATATTTGTAAAAAAAAACATTTTCAAATGACTTCTAGGCTTCAAGATCAATCAAAGACAAAGATGTGACCTATTTTCAAGACACGAAAAAGAAGTACGAAGTTCAGCCAACTATATCAAAACTTTTTTCAGCAGCCTCTAAGCAAGACGATAACGGACTTCGAGCTTCGCACAATATCTCATTGTTGATTGCTAAAACAGGCAAACCATATACTATTGGGGAAGATTTAATTTTACCCGCAGTAAAAGAAGTAATATCCACTGTGCTCCATAAACCAGCGGCATATTTATGAGAACTTTGGTATAACCCTATATATTTTTGTGAAACGTGCTACGCATCTTCTATGCATCAAGAGGCATTTTCTGCTGTACAACATGATTTTTTATTCTTGCCAGTGGCGGTCGTGCGGGATTTGCACCGAATCATTTTTAAGATAATGTTAATTAATAACAATTAATGTTTAACGGCCAAATTATCAAGTATACAAAGACAATTAAATTTTTGGGATTATATTTAGATGAAAATCTAAGTTGGAAGTACCACATTCAAAAACTAAAAACTAATATATCTCCATTAATAGGAATTTTATATAAAATAAGACATTTTGTTCCCTTAAAATATTTAAAGAATATATATTTTTGTCTTATTTATTCAAAAATCCAATATTTAATATCAATCTGGGGCTTTGCCTGTAAAACTAATTTAAAACCATTACAAAAATTACAAAATAAAGTAATTAAATGTATACACAACTTACCATTTTTAGAACCAACATTGAATTTATATAGACCAAGAAGATATCTAGACCTCAAGCATTTGTATAAATTAAAAATTAGTATATTAATACAGAAAATAAACTTAAAAATAAAAAATTCAAATATAAAATTATTAAAATCAATTAGCGTTCACCAACATTATACAAGACAATGTAATGATTTCCAAATTACCCAAATTAGATCGAATTTTGGTAAACGATCAATTTTACATGAAGGACTTATTATTTATAATCAATTACCAACGTTTCTTAAAAATATTCAAGTAATCAAAAAATTTAAAAATAAACTAACAAACATAATTCTAGAAGAATGATTTTGTTAAAAGTTTGTGAAACAGATATTTTATTGTGAAATTATTATTTTAATTTTAATTTTAATATTAATTTATCTATCGTTATGGTTAATCGTATTCTACGTTGTACTATATTCCCTGTAATGAACTGTAATAGTTAGTTGGGAATAAACAATTTAATAATAAGATAAAAGTGATACGCTACTGCTTTTTATTAAAGTAAAAATTATTTTGGAAATCCTTATTCCTTTCTGAGCAAATCTGGTCTCTTCATTTTGTTTCGTTTGACGTATGGTTTTCGCATAAAAAAATAAAATTTATACATTTGCATCTCGCTAGACTGGCGCTAGACCACTTACGAGAAAAAACAATTTATGCAACTTTAAACAATAATTTATTTAAGAAAATCATTTTTAAACGGTAAAATTATGAAATTATAGTAATCTAAATACATTTTGGAATGCTAACACAAAATTACCCTAAACGCACAAAGAAATAAATTAAATCAGATGTTGAAAATGTGCACCTCCTGCAAATATGCATGCCTCTGCTTTTTTTCTCATGGACTCACGTACTCTCTGGAAAATGCCGGGACTGTTTCTAATAGTCTCGCAAGAAACTATGATGCGATTTCTCAACTGCTGTTCAGTATGAATTGGTGTGCTGTAAACCAATGTTTTAAGATGGCCCCACAGGAAGTAATCTTAATTATTGAGGTCCGGGGACCTAGGTGGTCATGCCTGTGGTCCTCCGCGACCTATGCAGCGATTATTGTAATTTTGGTTTAAATGTTCGCGCGCCACAGCACTGAAGTGCGCTGAGGCACCGTCGTGCATAAACCACAGTCGATTTCTTACTAAAATGGGAAGATCTTCCATCAAGGCTGGCAATTCTTCTTCGAGAAACTGCCGGTAATTATGCCCATTCAACCTCTCACGAAGAAAATACGGTCCAATTAAATAATCACCGCATATTCCCAGTTAACGGAAAACTGCTCCTGGTGACGGGATTCCAAGATTGCATGTGGGTTTTCTTCAGCCCAAAAATTATTATTGTGAAAGTTTTGGATGGCGTTTCCAGAAAAATTGGCATCATCGGTGAATTAAATTTCAGTATCAAATAAGAGATTTTCAATTACTTTTTGAAGGAACCGTTGGCAAAGGTTCATTCGTAATGGAAAGTCGCGTGGAAGTAGAGCCTGAACACGTTGGATATGGTAGGGATATAATAAGAAGTCATTGAAAATTTTCCAAACAAGGATATGACATATTCAAATTGTTTCCAATTTTTCGTGTATTTAATTCGGGATCTTCCTCGACTGAATTCAAAACCGCTACCTCAATTTCTGGTGTTCTTACAGTGCGTTGTACTCCTTTTAGATGATTGTCTGTTTCAAAACTTCCCTTTTCGCACAACCTTCTATGAATTTTTGAAAATGTTCGTGCATCCAGAATATTTCTATTTGGAAAGCGGTTTTCGTACAGCCGCCTGGCTTTCAGTGCGTTACCATCAGCAAGCTCATACATGCAATTCATATCTGCAAACTTAGAATTCGTGAAATGGACCATGCTTTTTTAATATTATTATTAATTTTAATGATTTAAATACGTAATAACTACACTAGGTAGACAACTGTCAAAACTGGTTATTTTACAAAACAAAATCTGCTTCTTACCTACTTGATACGTTTTTAATCCTTGATAATACCCAATTTCATAACAACGTGCAAATAAATAAATTTAATTTTTTCATGCGAAAACCATACGTCAAACGAAACAAAATGAAGAGGCCAGATTTGCTCAGAGAGGAATGAGGATTTCAAAAATAATTTTTACTTTAAGGGAAAGCAGTGGCGTATCACTTTTCTCTTTAAAATGATTCAGTGCAAATCCCGCACGAACGCCACTGGCAAGAATAAAAAATCATGTTGTACAGCAGAAAATGCCTCTTGATGCATAGAAGATGCGTACCACGTTTCACAATAATATATAAGGTCATACCAAAGTTATCATAAAAACTTAACTTAAAACTTTAGCACTCTGTAGTTCAACAGTTAAGACTTTTAGGACATATGTTCATATGAAGTTTTTTCTCAAAATGGACCCAAGAACAACGTTCTTAAATATTAGCATGTTATTAAGAAACGCCCTGTATATAAGGAAATCCCTTTGAATAATATTATTAATTAATTAATAAATTAAGGAATATTGCATTGAGGGTCAAATTGAATTGTGCGCACTGGTGAATAGGACCGAAAAGTTGTTAATTTTCTGTGTCTACAGGTCCTGCAGGGGTAGCTGTGATATTTTTTTCGATGTCTTTGAGGGTCTGTGCAGAGAGGTATGTACGGTTTTTTTAAATTACAGGGTCATATGGGCAGGTGACTTTAATATCAACTTATCACCCACAGTTGTTTATGATGATGACAAAAACAAGCTTTTAGATTTACTCAACTCCTATAATTATGAACAAACTATTTTTGATATTACAAGACCAAATAGTGAAAGAATATCCTGTATCGATCATCTCTTTCCAAACTTCTGCAATTTCGAAAATAACAAAGTAATCCAGACCGTAGTCAGCGATCATTATTCTCAAATAATAAGTATACCATTAATAATAAATAATAATAAAAACACATGTCACAATGAAATTAAAATTGGGCGGTTCTTTTCTAAAAATAACATTGAGAGGTTTCGTGAGGAGCTTGGGCGCTGCCACTGGAATGACATCTATAATGAGCTGGATGTTGATGGAGCTCTCTCTCGCTTTGAAGTGGTCATCTCTCAAAAACTAAATCTAATATTTCCAGTTAAAAAAAGAAAACGTAAAAGTAGACCTACACAAAGCTGGATAACGACTGGCATCAAAACCTCGAGTGCAAATAAAAGAGTACTCTTTCAAAAGTTAAGAGCTGGTGAAATTAATAAAGAATATTATAAAGGATATTCAAACATTCTCAAACAAGTCATAAAAAAGGCCAAACAAATAAGTAACAAAAATTTTATACAAAACTCTGATAACAAAACAATAGCAACCTGGAATCTAATTAAAAAAGTAACTGAGACAACTACCAACAAAAGGGATACCATCCTAGACCACTTTGAGTATAGATGTGAGATAGAGTTCCTGAACAGTGTGAACGACTTCTTTTTAAATGCTTGCCCAGATGTAATGAAGCAGGGGGAACCGCATCCTCATGACGATGAGGCACCACTGTGTGGCGGCGGTCTAGTCTTCCGGCCGGTGACACCCCGGAAAATTATTGAAATCATCAGGAAACTAAAAAATAAAAAATCCACTGGCTATGATGAAGTACCAATAAGTCTTGCAAAAGCAACTGCAGAAATCATCGCTAATCCATTGGCTCATATAGTAAACCTGTCTCTCCGCAAAGGTATTTTCCCATCTAACCTAAAAAATGCTTTACTTAAACCCATTCACAAAAAAGGTCGCTTTGATGAACTGAAAAACTATAGACCCATCTCATTGTTGTCCAACTTCAGTAAAATCTTTGAAAGAGTTATTTATGACAGACTTCTGCAATTTCTTGAGACAAATTCATTATTGACTGAAAAACAGAATGGATTTCGGAGGGGAAAATCAACGATAAGGGCAATTTACATGGCACTGGATCGAATCCTAGAGTCTCGCAACAATAACAACGTAACTATGGCTGTCTGCCTCGACCTTTCAAAAGCTTTCGACAGTGTAGATCATGGTTTGCTCTGTCGGAAGCTTGAGAAAATGGGAGTTCGCAATATGGCACTGCAACTAATCAGGTCATACTTATCAAACAGAAAACAATGTGTGATAGAACAGAATGAATTGGGGGAATTAAAAAAATCAAACTTCTCAATAATAAAAAAAGGTGTGCCACAGGGTTCGATCCTGGGTCCTCTTCTTTACCTAATATATACAAATGAGGTTGCAGACCTATTGGACAATAATGAGGTGGTACTTTTTGCAGATGACACCTCTGTGATTTGCTGTAAAAGGACAAAGGAATCATGTATAGGAAATGTTCAGGAGTCACTCTTATCTCTTCAAGATTGGTTTACTAAAAATAATCTACAGCTAAATGTAGCAAAAACACAAATTATCAACTTCAATCTCAAGCCTGACAGAATATTGATTGACTACAATGACACCACGATCACAACAAAGGACAAGGTCACATTCCTCGGGGTGCTGCTGGATGAAAGGCTGGACTGGCGGGCGCACATTGATCAACTGGCAGGAAACATGAGCAGATATTGCTATGCGTTAAGAGTCATCAGAGACTCGGCTGGATGCTCTGCCGCCCTGACGGCTTGCCATGCATATGTACAGTCGAGGGTTAGGTATGGTGTGGTTTTCTGGGGGGCTGTCTCGGAGGCTGAGAGGATCCTTCTGTTACAAAAGCGATGTCTAAGAACAATTTTTCAAAAAAAAAGAACAGAGAGCTGTAAAAATCTTTTCATTGAACATAATGTCCCTACAGTCTTTAACATCTACATCCTTGAATGTATAACATTTATTTCTGAAAACCAAGATATATTTGAAGGATTGAGGTCAGATCACGGCCATTACACACGCTTTAAAGAGGACCTAAAAACTGATATTGCTCACTATTCATATATCTTAAAAAATGTCAAACATAGTATTTTAAAGGTTTGGAATACTCTGCCTCCTGATTTTCGAAGGCAGCCGCCTCGGAGAATGAAGCAGAGCCTCAAACTGCTCTTGAACTCAAAAGCTTATTACAGTCTGGAAGAATTCTTCTCCGACAACCAAGTAAAGACTCTAGTAAATTAAAACACATCCTTATAATACATAGTTTTCTTTTAATTTTATTCACATTAAACATAAGGTGGGAAAGGGAATAAAGATGCATAGGTGCCTATGCTGCCTCTCTGTGGGGACTCTGGGAGACTCTGAATCCGAGTTTTAAATGTCCAACTGAAATCGTAATGTATTGTGTTTGGAGTAGGTATAATGTATACGTTGTTTATTTATTTACTTGTTTTCGCTATTTTAACTGTCATGTAACTAGTATGTAGGTATATATGTAAGCGACTTGCGATTGTAGATCGTATGATTAAGTTTTAAGTATTGAATTGACGGGATCAACACCCTAGGGGTAGAAATGTAGTAGGAATGCAATGTAAAAATTTATATTGATGTAAACCTCTATATATGGATCGAATAAAGAGTCTAATCTAATCTAATCTAATCTAATATCATGTCAGCTGCTACGGATGACGCTCCGGCTATGATAGGGCGTCACAAAGGCCCTGCTGTACATTGCGTCATTCATCGCCAGCATTTGCTTGCGAAAAATCTGAGTGAACGCTTCCATACATCACTGCAATAATATGGTATCAGAGCAGTTAATAAAATCAGAACTCACTGAATGAGATTATTTAGTCAACTTTGCATTGCCAATGATAAATATTTGAACCGTTTACTGCTTCACACAGAGGTGCGCTGGCTGTCAAAAGGTACTTGTTTAACTAGATTTTACAAATCTGTTTGGCTCTGTGATAGACTTCCTGGAAAACAAAGACGCAGAATAGCGCGACAATCTCATATCATCAAATAATGATATTGCGTACTTGACAGACCTAAACAAATTGTTTAATTTATTTATTTATTCTGACTACGTTACTAATATAATATAGTTTGTAGCAAGTCTTACAAAATAAAACAAAATTCAAAATTCAAAACAACAGTAAGTACATTTAAAAAATAGAGTAAAAGAAAATAACACAATAAACAAAACAAAAAGCAATGTTACTAACAAAAAAATTTAAATTAAAAGAGCAATATAGTCTTGAGTCAGATGGTCAAGTTACGGGCTTCCTGAACGAACTCCTCAATGGAGTAATAAGCCTTCTCAATTAAAATTTCCTTTAGCTTATTTTTAAAACGATCATTTCCCAAATTCTTTAAGTCCAAGGGTAGGATATTGTATAGGTGAATCTGTATTGAATTTTTTTTAGATTTAGATAGTCTGAAATTTGGTTCAATTAAGAGATTAGCAGAGCGAGTGCGATAATTGTGGTTCTCCGCATGAGTCCGAAACTGATGCCTCCCTCTATGCACTTCCAATAGCTGATAGAATATATAGATGGAAGGGAGTGTCAAAATCTCTGCTGTCCTGAAAAGTGGTCTACAGTGGTCAATTATACCAGCACCACAAAGAACCCTAACTGCTCGTTTTTGGAGTTTAAATACTCTCCCTGCACTAGAAGAATATCCCCACAAGGTCACTCCATACACAAGGCGAGAGTGAAACAGTGCAAAGTAGGCATTCCTAAGGATATTCCCAGAAAAACAACGCCGGAGCCGCCTCAGAAGAAACACCACGCTGGACAGTCCTCCACACAAGAAGTCAACATGACAAGCCCATGTTAAAGAACTATCCAGCGTGATGCCGAGCATCCTGACCGGTCGAGCATTGGCGTCAGCAAAAACGGAAAATTCGAGGGTTTGAGATTTCTCCGGATTACACTTCAAGAAATTTGAAGAAAACCATGTATCAGCCCTTGACATAGCCCGATTCAGCTCCACTTCCAAGCTGGATTCCTTGGAACAAGATACACAAATGGTGGAATCGTCTGCATAAAGTGAACATCTGAGGGGCTGCATGAAGCTGAAGAAGTCATTAACGTATATTATAAATAATAACGGTCCCAAAACAGACCCTTGTGGGACACCATGCCCCACTGGTCGATAGTGAGAACGTCCCGAACAAAACACACTGCTCTCGACCATCCAAATATGAAGCCAAAAGGGACAAGGGTACACCCCTGACGCCGTAACGCTCCAACTTCTGCAACAAGAGAGATTGATGATGTGACGATGTTCAAGGCGACTTAAACTTGATTAAAACAAAAAATGCCGTTGCTGCTTTCGGAGCCAAACTGCTACTATACAAAAGAAATATCGGCAGACGGGAATTCAATAACTTCTCTAATTTATCAGCAGTATCTTCCAACAACGACGACTTGCCTTTTTACTGTCAACACTTAGAAAACTTCCACCGTGATTCAAAAGTCAAAGTCAAGTCCAGCTAGAAGAACAACTTCTTTGGGATAAGAACAACTTATAGAACCGACAACAAATGAGGAATCAAAAATTAAATTTAAGAATGGCTACCAAGAATTTTGGCTACAGAAGCCAATCTCGCAACTGTACCCAGGATTATGGTCGATTGCTCAACGAATTCTGATAGCATTCCCATCGTCGTATTATCTGAACGTGAATTTAGTGCGGTTGCAACGTTGCTAACTAAAAAGAGAAATCGGCTCCATGTTACTGAACGTGGCGACTAACGGCTGTATTTAAGTAAACTCCATCCCAATATTAACAAACTCCTTAAAATGCATCAGATTCATCCTTCACATTAGATAAGTTTTAAATTCGATGTTTTTAATGTTAATAAAAATACTTCTGAATATGATTTAGTATGCGTTTTAATTGTTCTCATTGAAACACTCTTCTTTAAACTCAAAAATAGGATAGAGGCCATATCCTATCATATACAAGGAGGCGCATCGAAAATGAAACAGAGTCATTTACTGGCAGCTCAGTTCTTTTTGGAAAAACGCTCAGACCCGTCGATTTTGTTTTCGAGGGGGACACAAAATTGGCAAAAAATCACGTTAACACGTGCAGCCCCTGGGCGGGGGTGGCACCACCCCTAAAATCTTAAATGGAAAGGGGGTCGAGTGATATCCTATTTTAAAGGTCCTGCAATTCCCTTTATAATGATGTAAAATTCATGTACTTCAGTTTTTCCAAAAAAGAACTGAACTGTCAGTAAATGACTCTGTTTCGTTTTCGATGCGCCACCCTGTATAATGCACGTTTTAAAAAAATAGTTGTAATATATGCGCGACAGATGGTAAGTAAAAAAAAAAATTTGGGGGGCTCTAGAAAAAAAATTATTTTCAAAGTGGGCGGTGGGCGAAATAAGTTGAGAACCACTGAGCTAAACGTTCAAACAAAATTATTTCATTTACTAGAAAAAAAAACACCCTAATCCTTTCATACATGATACATTGACTGGGTGATTTCTAAAGCGTTTAGAATGGCAGGTTTTATCATGAGACATTGTGGTGAATTTAGGAATATATTCTTTGGTCAGAAGTCACTGGTCCTATTGTAACATCGTATGACGTATAGGACACATTGCCAGGGTTCAAATAAAATTTGCCAAATTTTTACTTTTTAAGGTAAAAACGGACAAGCAGACACTTACACATAATGAGCGTTTAAATATGTAAATAATGTGAGAAAGACGCAGTCACCCTCTTTTTTGGCCATAAAGTGCTCATAAAAATAAATAGACTTCTCTGAACTACTTGGTCTACTAAACTTTACGGTTCTTTTTAGAACAGCAAGACTGTTCAAAACATTTTTCTTTGTACCACAACTGGATAGACATTGGTACAAATGAAAATTTGTTATTAGGTTTGTGATTTGGCGCACAATAGGTTGAACCTACGAGATTGCAAATCAATTATTTTAAAAAGTAGTAGGCTATTTGAAACAGTTCCTGATGACCATATCCAGTTTTAAATTGCTTGCAGAATAGTGCTGTTAAGGCTGTTCATTTTTATAAGGTTAGTCATCAATTGGAAATGTTAACAGCTACTAAAAATTAATAGGTTATTTATATATTGTGTTATCTTATACTTAATACATGTACTACTTGGGCAGCTATGCCTAGGCTTGCCACCGGATTTTTTAATGAGGCAAAGGACAGTAAGTGTCCTTTAATACCAAAACCTAGTACCTAAGTACCTTAAAAAAACCTATTCAACAAAATAAAACATGTTACCTTTACCTAACATATCCCATCTAACATCTAAACCTTAGACTTAAAATGTTTGTCGAGTTGACCATTCTTGAAAGGGCTAAAAGGGCTTTTCACGTGTAGCTCGATTCCTGTTGGTTTCGCGACGAAAAGTGAAGATAGTAATCTTGTTGGGAATAAAATTCTCTATAATATTGTTCTTTTAAGAATTTTCAATATTTTTATTATTTATGGAGATATTGCTCGATTTGACTATTTTCGAATAGGTTCAAAATGCTTTTCACGTGTATTTGTGTTCCTGTTGATTTCGTGACGAAAAGTGAAGATAGTAAAATGGTTGGGAATAAAATTCTCTATAATATTGTCCTTTTAAGAATTTTCAATATTTTTATTATTTATCGAGTTATTGCTCGATTTGACCATTTTCGAAGGGGTTAAAAATGCTTTTCACGTGTAGTTCGATTCCTGTTGGTTTCGCGACGAAAAGTGAAGATAGTAAACTGGTTGGGAATAAAATTCTCTATAATATTGTACTTTTAAAAACTTTCGATATTTTTATTATTCATCGAATTATTGTCCAATTTGGTTATTCCCGAAGGGGCTAAAAATGATTTTCACGTGTAGTTCGGTTCCTGTTGATTTTGCGACGAAAAGTGAAGATAGTAAAATGGTTAGGAATAAAATTCTCTATAATATTGTTCTTTTAAGAATTTTCAATATTTTTATAATTTATTGAGTTATTGCTCGATTTGACTATTTTCGAAGGGGTTGAAAATGCCTTTCACGTGTATGTGTCTTCCTGTTGATTTCGCGACGAAAAGTGAAGATAGTAAAATGATTTGGAATAAAATTCTCTATAATATTGTACTTTTAAGAATTTCCAATAATTTTATTATTTATCGAGTTATTGCTCGATTTGACTATTCTCGAAGGGGTCAGAAATGCTTCTCACGTGTAGTTCGGTTCCTGTTGATTTTGCGACGAAAAGTGAAGATAGTAAAATGGGCAGGAATAAAATTCTCTATAATATTGTTTTTTTAAGAATTTTCGATATTTTTATTATTTATCGAGTTATTGCTTGATTTGACTAGTTCGGGAGTTATTGCTCGATTTGACCATTTTCGAAAGGGATAAAAATGCTTTTCACCTGTAGTTCGGTTCCTGTTGATTTCGCGATGAAAAGTGAAGATAGTAAAATGGTTGGGAATAAAATTCTCTAAATTATTATGCTTTCAAGAGTTTTCAATATTTTTATTATTTATGGAGTTATTGCTCGATTTTACCATTTGCGAAGGGATTAAAAATGCTATTCACGTGTAGCTCGATTCCTGTTGGTCCGCGACGAAAAGTGAAGATAGTAAACTGGTTGGGAATAAAATTCTCTATAACATTGTACCCTTAAAAATTTTCGATATTTTTATTATTCTTCCGAGTTATTGCTCGGTTGGACCATTTTCGAAGGGGTGAAAATGTTTTTCGCGTGTAGCTCGGTTCCTGTTGAATTTGGGACGAAAAATAGAGACAGTAAAATGGTTGGCAATAAAATTTACATGAAATTTTCTATGACCAATCTTCTGGCGGTGCACCACTGTACACAGGAAATGGAGATAGTCAACGGAATCTTCGCCTCGGCCTCGGAGATGGGTGTTTGTGTGGGAAAATGGTTACAAGAAAGAACAAAAAGTTCTTTTAGACTAGGAGTTCCTCAGAACAAAAAAGATGACATAATGTCTGCTGAACTATGGCCCTGTGGAATATTTGTAAACCATTTTATCAATATCCAGCGCTTGCAATCGGCAAGGCTACAAAATCCAAAGGATGCAAAATTAAAGCCGCATGATGGTGAACCACAAGGAAGACAATAGGAGAGCACAAACACAACATTAAAAATCAAAGTGCTCCATGCAAATGTTCCATCACTGAGAAACAAAGGAAGTCAATTGGAAGCATACGTGGCAGACAAGGACATCACGTTGCTGTTTTACAGAACTTTGGCTAAAGTGGGATGAAATTAAACAGTACTGCATAGGAGAATATAACTGCAAGGCCCAATTCTCTCGAGAAGAACATACTGGTGGGGGAACGGCCATTTTTGTCAGAAACAATATGGATGTCTGCCAAGATGACTCAATTGTCAAATGTTATGTAGAAAGTGTATAGAAATCTATTGTTTGTACATAAAAAATTTTAGTATCTATGTTTTGATCTGTTATAGGTCTCCCATTGGTCATTTCGACAACTTTTTGTCAACTTTGGAACGGATACTCGGAGGATGGGGTAGGAATAAGTCTGTTGTCCTGGCTGGGGACTTTAATGTGCACTTTGATACTCTGCAGAGGGAGGCGGTTCTCCTCTCTGATACACTTGAGAGTCTTGGATTTCAGCGAACAATCACTGAGGCAACCAGAAGGTCTGTAATAAATTGGTCAGCTGACATGGTTGAGTTGGATATATCTGATCACAACTCTCAATTACTGAATTTTCAGATAGCTACACAAAAGATAAATCATTGCTTAGAACCTAGAATTTATAGACCGCTAACTCTTATTTGACTTTTATGAGAGGATTGAAAACAGTTCATTTGACGTTGTAAATGACATCAATCTGGATGTAAATGCTAAATTTTCCTATTTTGTTAACATACTCAAGCAGACATTTTTAGCAACTTTTCCTGAGAAAACATTTTTTGTAAGAGCGGATCAACCTGGAATCTCATCATGGTTTACTGATGATCTCAGAGATATGAGGGAGCTTTTGAGATTTCTCAGAGAGCTCAGTCGACAATATGGACGACCGGGTGATCTACACATTGACAACACAACCATGGACACTAATCCATGACAGCAGTTGCCCAGACAACCCAAGTCTGGAGAGTTTAGAAATGGAATAGTTGGCCTTGTTGAAAACTGCATGATATTCAAGACCTTTACCAAAGGAGCTACTAAGAGAGTTTGAAAATATGAATAGGTTAAAGATCGCCATTAAATAGAACCAAGCCGTTCACCGACACAAACGTCTACAGATACCAATTCTACTCTGTTTTCGAGGGCTTATCACGTTAAGTCATGGCAAAATAGTTTGAATAGTTAGGTTAGCATTTTACATATTGTCTTTTACACGATTACATAAATCTAAAAAAAAATCGAATAAGATATTATCTCAATCAATTACCCCAACCAGATGTGAGTTATAGAAATTTTAAAAAAGTATACAGAAAAGTAATCAAGAAAGCAAAAGTAGAAGCGAACGATCGCATTATAAATTCTGCGAGAAACCCAACAAAGACTATATGGAATATTATAAATAAGAATAGAAAAATAAAAAATGACACTACTATCAGCTCTGCCTTTTATCCCCAGATGATTTCAATACTTATTTTACAAATGTGGCACATAGTATTACCAGAACGATACCAGACAGTGATCTTGATCCACTGGAGGGCTTAGAAAGATATCCATACAATGTGAATAATTTAAACTTCATTTTCTCAGAAATATCATTTAATGAGGTGAGAGATGTCATTGACCATATGAAGGACAAGCGCAGCAGTGATATATTTGGTCTGACTGTGCGGCTGATAAAGAGTATCAAGAACCGGAGAATAGGACCGTTGACGAGGCTGATAAATCTTTTTTTTAGCCAGGCTGTCTTTCCTGACATCCTAAAGACAGCGGTAGTCATACCAATCTTTAAGCAAGGTGATAAAAATTTACCCTCCAACTATAGACCCATTTCCTTGTTACCCATATTGTCTAAAATAGTGGAAAAGTGCATGGCAGTCAGGATGGTGAGTTTTTTTGAGGAGAACAGCCTATTCTCGGAGCGCCAATTCGGATTTCGCAGGGATAGAAACACAGTTCTTGGTATTCTGGACTTAGTATCCAGAGTGCAGGACTCTTTTGAGTTGAGGAAACACAATGCTGCAGTTTTCTGTGATCTCAGCAAGGCGCTTGACTGTGTGAGTCATGACCTACTCCTCAAGAAGCTGCGCCTCTATAAATTTTCTCAAGGTAGCTTAAACTTAATAAAATCCTATTTAATGAATAGAGTACAGGTTGTCAGAGTGAATGGGGTGGATTCTGCAAAAGGTGAAGTTACCATCGGAGTGCCCCAGGGTTCTGTCCTTGAGCCAATTCTTTTTGTCATATACATAAATGACCTGCCTCTCAATGATGTAGATGCTGAGTACACACTTTTTGCGGATGATACCACTATATCTGTCTCTGCTGACTCATTGGATGAGGGTTTGGGGGGGGGGGGATAGAGATTGCGCAGTCTAACGCAAAAAGGTGGTTCGATGCAAACAGGCTGCTGCTAAATGAAAGCAGAACAAAAAAAGTAGTGTTTAGTCTACGGGACTCTCTCAAAGTAGAGATAGTGAATTATAATATTTCTGACCATTTCGGCCAGATATTACGTTTTGGAACTGAAATTGAAAAAGTTATGATGACGGAAAATAAATTTAGGCCCTTGACACAGAATGGTTTCAATATGTTCTACAATACTATGGAGAACATTTCTTGGGATTGGATAGAGGATGTGAATGTCGGCACTGAGGAGAAGGTTCAGAGGTTTGTAGGTCTGCTGGAGGGGGCATACATGCAGTCTTTCCCTGAAAAAACTTATAAAGTAAAATCTAATCAGCCTAATAAGGTAACATGGTTCAACGGAGAGATCCGTGGTATGAGAGAGCACTTGTGTTTCTTGAGTAATGTGTGTCAGCAGTATGGAAGAGCGAGTGACTGGGATGAGTACAAAAGATATAAAACATCATATCGTAAAGCCATAAAGGAGGCAAAGAAATTGGCAAATGATAGGTCTATTAGAACAGCACGTAATCCCACAAAATGCATGTGGAATATCATAAACTCAAAAAGGAATAACAGGAGGGTAGAAAAAGAGAGTAACTGTACGATAACACCACAAATGTTTAACGATTTTTTTGCAAATATAGCCAACAACTTGATCAAGGGCCTACCTCAGACTAATATTAACCCCTCGCAACACCTGCAAGACACACGCTTCTCACATAATGAATTTGTTTTTGAAGAGGTGAGTTTTGTTAGTGTGAGGGATGTCATTGACCAATTAAAAGATAAAAAAAGTTCAGACATATACGGTCTAACTGTTCAATTAATAAAATCAGTAAAGAATATTGTTATTATCCCCCTTACAAAGCTGCTCAATATGTGCATTCGCGAATGCATCTTTCCTGGGGTCCTCAAACGGGCTCTCATAGTTCCTATCCACAAGAAGGGTGATAAGAATGATGCTGCAAATTTTCGACCAATTTCCTTGCTTCCAATCATCTCGAAGGTGTTCGAAAGGGCAATGGCTCTACAGGTTGTTTCTTTCTTTGAGGATAACAACTTGTTTACAGATAGGCAGTTTGGCTTCAGAAAGGGTAAAAACACCATCCTTGGAGTTATGGACTTGCTTGACGCTATAATGGACTCCTTCGAGGATATGCAGTACTTATCAGCTATGTTTTGCGACCTAAGTAAGGCGTTTGATTGTGTCAATCATAATATTTTTCTAGAAAAACTAAAATATTATAATTTTAGCGATAACAGTATACAATTGACACAGTCATACCTTCAGGATCGCTTCCAGAGTGTGAAAATGGGCAGAGTGCTGTCGGCGGAAGCTCGGCTGGATATTGGTGTCCCACAAGGATCGGTGTTAGGACCGGTCCTTTTCTTGATTTACATAAACGACTTACCAGCATGTGCCCCGCTTGCTAAATGTGTGCTATTTGCTGACGATACCACGGTCTGTGTGTCTGGATGCTCGGAGCAGGAAGCTGGGGAGCGGCTGTCACTAGCGCGCACAGCAGTAGAGGACTGTTTCCTGGCCAACAAACTTTTGTTAAACCCGGACAAAACGCAGCATATGCTTTTCACGCTTAGGGAAGTCAACCACAGAGGTGTACAATCAACAAAGTTTCTTGGAGTAAATATTGATGCCAAACTAAATTGGGATGTGCACGTAGATGGTGTCTGTGGAAGACTTAGGAGCAGTGTGTTTGTGCTGCGCAACTTGGCGGGATGTGTGTCGCGTGATACGATGTTATCTGCTTACTACTCCTTGTTCCATAGCATCATGTCCTATGGAATACTTGCCTGGGGAGGATCGCCTCATGCATCCAGGGTCTTTGGCCTTCAAAGAAGAGCCCTTAGAATTGTGTGTGGACTGGGATACAGGGAGGACTGTAGGGGTGCCTTCTCTAGCTTGCGCGTGCTTACTTTTCCATCGGTCTGCATACTGCAGGGCCTTCTCTTCATAAAACAACGCGAAGAAGAGTTCACAGCCCACGGGGACTGTCATGATTATGATACCAGAAACAAACACCATCTGGTAACCAAATATTGCAGATTGAAGAAGTGCCAAGGTAGACCGGCCTTTATGGCAGTCAAACTATTTAACAAGCTACCACTTCAACTGAAATTGTTACCTTTTAAATCATTTAAAACTAAATGTCAGGAGATCCTAATTAGTAAGGCCTTTTATAGCTTTGAGGAGTTCTTTGAATGTCAACTCTAATGAGTGCACGTTCAATACTTTTATTAAAAAATGTACACAAATTCTTAAAGGAGTTATGTACCATGATAATAGATAGTCCTTGTCTTGTTTTAAATAGTCCTTGTCTTATTTTAAATAGTCCTTGTCTTACTTTAAATAGTCCTTGTCTTATTTTAAATTTTTTTTGACGTGTGTGAATACTGTGTTGTATGCTAACATTAATAAATTTTGATTTTGATTTTTTGATTTTGGGATACTTAAGATCTTGAGGAGAATATAACTCATGTCAGGTTCTTGGGGGTGTTAATTGACTCGAAGCTCAAGTGGGATGTACACATAGATAATCTTGCGAGGCGACTTGGTAGCAGTCTGTTTGCACTGAGACGCCTTTCCGATTGTGTATCGAATTTAGTCCTAAAAACAGCATATCACGCCCTTTTCCACTCGGTGATGACTTACGCAGTACTTGCCTGGGGACACGCGCCGCAGTCAAGCAGAATATTCGGTCTCCAAACAAAGGCCATTAGAATCATAGCTGGATTGGGTTACAGGGAGGACTGCAGGCGGCCCTTTGTGGTTCTTGCGGTGCTTACTTTACCCTCTCAACTGATCCTTGAGAGTTTACTATTTGCTCTGGGTCACAGGAAAAACTATCGGGTGCACAGTGAAGTCTACGGCTATGGCACTAGATTTTGTAATAACTATATTACAACATATTGTAGGCTGGAAAGGTGTCGGGATGGCACGCGATACTGAGCCATTAAATTGTTTAATGCTCTTCCAACTTTCTGGAAAGCATTACCTCCCAAAAAGTTGAAAGAAACAATAAAGGACTTTCTAATTGAGAGGGCATATTATAGTTTGGAAGAATTCTTTGAACATAGATTTTAGTCATTTTGAACTTTTATTCTATTACTAATTTTAACCTGTTAATCGTAGTAGTACTTGTTTTGTGTCTTAGCACTATTTTAATTTAATTATGTATTTTAGATAATTTGACGAGCGTAAATGCATATATATTGTAGGTACCTATCAAATAACAGGAATATATTTGATTTTATTTGAAAATTTATTTATTTCTTATAAAGGAATATGTTCTACTTAGCTAAAGTATTCTGGATAATGCGTTTCTATCAGAAACTAGAAGCCACTTTGATATTTCAAATAGAACACCATATATAATAAACTTAATTTTGCAACCTCTATTAGTTTCCTAACTATTAACAGCTTTCATTACTATTTCCTTATTTGTTAATGTTCTTGAGATATTAATTAAACAAATATTAACAAATTAGTTTGTACATTTTTTCTTTAAACAAACCTTAGAGGTAAAACTCTAATCATCGGGTGATCTCCATAGATATTGTATTTTCCTAATACTGTATATTTTAAAACTTTGGATACCATAATCTGTTATTACAAGAAATGATCTTTCAATTTTTGAATACTATAAATTTGAAACAAAGTGTATAATTTTTATTTTATTTCAGTTTTAGCCATACCATTTGGAATATTATTATTCAATAGTGTATTATTATGAAAATATATAAATAATAGTTAGAAACATGCATAATATTATGTCGATATTATGTTAGACAAGCCTGTTCTTCATATTCCCAAACTAATTTTTTGTGTATCTTTTGAACTAGTAGTTGGACACAGATGCACTCTAATAGAGTAAATAAGGCAAGCTTTTAAGCCAGTGAATTAATTTTTACAAAATGCGATATACACCATTTTGCGAAAATAGGGACGATATTACAGTACATAACTTAACAGAGTGTATTTAGTTAGCTGCCTACCAGTAGGAATTTTTTTTACAGAGAGCTGCTGGTGGATATTACCAAGTTTGTGTCTTCTACTTTACTTCTTAAAGAAACAAAAAATACCTAACAATAGGTACCATCTTTATATTATGATAAATAAAAGAGGAGTAAAATGAGTAAATATCTTCCATAATTAACACGAAAACACAAAGAAGGAAGCCGAAAAATGCTTACTGGTACAAGCAGATGCTCAAGGCTCTTACAATAAAATCTGAACTTACTAGCTTGGTGAGGATCCAAAGAAATGAACATACGTATGACCCTTCTTTGGGGTATTGCATTCTGCAACCTAAAATTTAGAGAAAAAATTATAATAAATCTCATAACAAAATCCTAGGTTAGGGCATCCAATACAAACAACGCGCGCAGAACTTAGCATTTTTGCCGTACGCTATCGCTATTCTCGTAGACGTTATTTTTCGAATAAGTGACTTGTATGGTCGATTTTACTTGAAAAACTCTGAATCCAGCTGATAGCCATTGGCAGTCTTAAAACTCTCTGTAAACGGTAGATTGGCGGTATAGCCGGCAATACTTACGCGAGCAGGCCACGGAGGGTAAGACTTCATTTTAGCCCTAAAAAACATTGTATAATAGATTTTTTAATGATGTTCATTTATAATTCTGTAATTATTTTAAGAATTAAACTTACCAGACGGGATCTCCAACTCTGAAATTTGACTCCATAGCGATAACCTCACTCTAAAACAACTTCTCTCAAACTAAATATGTTTTCCTCGTTCATCGCTCTTCGTTGCCTTTTCTGGGAGGGGATATTGTGCGCATGCGCTTTTCAATAACATTCTCGACACAGCCTAAAATCGAACCCTTTCGATTGGCAATAATGTCAAGAGTTACGTTCTTATAGGCGCAGATCAGCGATCGGCTAATATTTTTCTCGAGGCTCATATTTATAAAAATGTCGACAAACTAAACGTGTTTGGTAGCTATCTTCCAAAAAGACGCCGATTCAATATTCCATCCATTAAAATTAAAATGAAAACAAAATACGCGTCTGCAGTTCCGCACGTGTGTGAACTTTGGTTGTTTCTACCCACCCAAAAACACTTGCTATCTCCTTTTCGATGGCTTAAATACCCAACCAGAAATCGAACGTCAAAAGCTTGGAATGTGTCAACGTCAACCTCTCACTTCTCACTTGCATTTTTTTAAGTTTTTTTAATTCATTTCTTATGAGCATGAAGTCTTTGTGTCAGCGTAACAGCATTTAATGTATGTTCCAAGGAATTTTTCATGTGCGAAAAGGACAATTTATTAAAATCATGGATAGTTAAGGTAAGTCATGGTGTTACAAGCAAGTGTGTGTATTTTTAGTGACCACCGCGCCCTATGCATGACCAGTTTTATTCTTTCTTTACGACCGGAAGTACGATGCAGTTGATCGAGTTAAGGAATTTCAATTAATCAACACTTTTTCAGCTTTGCTATCAATTTGAACAAATTTTTCTGAAATGTTTATGTCATAACTTTAATGTGATGAATGGATATCTAAACCTTGTACAAATTATTATGGTATGCATGCTGGTAGAGCACCAGGCATAAGACGGTTTTTGTGTGTAAAATTGTTATATTTTATAATAGGTATATTAGTCATGTTTTTATCTAATCTCTGCATTTTTTCAGCTCCTAAATCAGTTAATTACCTATTTGAACTATTAAAACAATAGATTGGTGAACTTTAGAAATTAATGATAGTGTAACAAGTAGTCTTGAATTAAGTGATCTAAATTAACAGTGATTGATTTTGTAATGTGCGGAACACTGTAAAAATGGATGAAGGGACTTTGAATGACCTGCTGGAATGTTCAGTATGTCTGGAACGTCTGGACACGTCCAGTAAAGTGTTGCCATGTCAGCACACATTCTGCATAAAATGCCTAGAGGAGATCCATCATAAGCACAAAGAGTTACGGTGTCCAGAATGCAGAATACTAGGTAAGTAGTGTATCCTTGATATTTATTTATTCATACATCAACTTCAGAATAGTTGTTCTAAATGGTACAAAAGACAATAACCTAATAATGAGATACTGTAAATTATATAATGTAGGTAGTTACCTAGGTATAGTAGTAATATAAATACCACCTAAAGTAATACAAAACAACACAAATAAGAGAAATCTATAAGGCCATCCTAAAATTGTTCTATTGTGTGTAGTGAATATAAAAATTAAGGAGCTGCCTCCCAATGTCCTGCTTATGCGTCTTCTCGAGGGAATGAAAAACTCTGGTGGGGCAGGCATCTTGAAGAAATTGCCAAAGGTCACTAAGGGATCTCTACATTCACATCAAGGTGAGTGAGCCGATAAATTTTGTCTTCTAAATTCTTTGTATCTATGATACCCCTTTTTTACAGGTGTGCTTCAACATCCAGCTCAAATTCAACTTCAACAGATTGAAAGAAGCAACAATAAACATGTAGGACATGTGGTGCCTCATCAACCCTGCGCTAAAGCTTTGTATGATTATGTTTCTAAAGAGGCTGGGTAAGAGTTGCTCTTTGAACTGTGCCTAAACAATCATTCATTCATAATATTTTATTTCAGAGATCTCTGCTTCAAACGGGGCGACATAATTATTTTGAAGAAAAGAATAGACAGTCACTGGTATCAAGGGGAATGTGGAGGTAAACAGGGAGTTTTTCCGTTGACCTATGTTCAGGTGATTTTTTAAAATTTATAATCTAGATTATTTTCTAAACAGAGTACTCTTATTTTTAGATTATAACTCCAGTGCCAAGCCACATACCACAATGCAAAGCTCTCTACGATTTTCGCATGAACAATGATGATGAGGAAGGTTGTCTAGTGTTCAACAAGGGGGATATAATCAATGTGATAAGGCGCGTGGACGAAAACTGGGCTGAGGGTAAACTGGATGGGAGAATCGGAATTTTTCCTCTGGCATTTGTGGAATTGAATAGTTTGGCTAGGTCACTAATGAAACTGTCAACAAAGTAAGGATATTTTTTCTACACTACACGTTTTTTTATTTATTCAAAGCTGAAACCGGATATTTGAATTTGTATTTAATTGTTTAGTGCTCAACCTGGCCCCTCTAAGGTAGCGCCCCCTACGCCCACAACTGAAGATAGTACTCCTCTAATACCCACCGATCACTCTACTTCTGTGACTTCAGTGGCTCCAGTATCAGCCTCTGATTCAAGCTCTAATATAACATCAAGTAGCTCAAGTACTACACCCAATGTCTCCTCAAGCAATACATCTTCAAGTTCAAGCACTGCTCCTTCCTCTCCAGCCAGTCCTGCTAGAACTGAGAAGCAGGTGGTCTCCCCAAGAAACAGCAAGTAAGCATTATAGATGATGTTATTATACTCATTTAAAAATGGACTGTGTTTATTCATTAATGCTATCATAATATTCACAGTTGTAAGCCTGAGGCTGCCAAGAACTTGAGCCCAAACGTGTCTGTTCTACAACAACAGGCTGTTCATTCACCCCATGTTAATCGCCCCTCGGTAGAAGGAAGATCATCTCATCATCATCATCATAGCAAGGAGAAGAGACATAGTTTGACTAATATGTCAGTGCCACATCATAATAGGTACTAATATTAATACTAAATGCATAATTTCACTGATGGATAAAAGCTAGTCTTGTAGCCTAACTATAAAATTGGTAGCCTCAGCTAACAGCATTTTAAAGTCAAACTTCATCTAAAATTCATTCTTTTGTTTGAATTTCATTAAACTAATTAATTATTACTTGTTCACGTTTTTACAAACAACATATTATTATTATTTATTTATTTATTTAACTCAATACATTAATTATTACAGCATTTCTACTTAAGAAACTGAGTTCTTAATTAAATGTTCAAAATAACTTTAGATGAAAGATGCCTTAAGATGTTCATAAGGTGTGTTTAAAATAATCAAAAATATTAAAGTATTAAAACCCTAAAGTTAAAAGTAAGTAAAGTATTAAACATTACAACAATAAAACATTAGAAACATTAAAAACAGCTGAGAAAAAAAAATATTTCAGTGAAAATTCATGCACAATATCAATATAAAGTCAAAAAAACCCTTCAAATTGGTTATAGTTTTCATAAATAAATTCCCTGCATAGGTTAGTAAACCTTTTTCTGCTTCCTACCTTTTTCATTGCATTTGACAACATATTATAAACCTTTGTATAAATATAAGTTACATATTATTTTAAGTTAAGATTATTGTTATAGTCGGCTTTCATTTAACTAGGCGCATATGATCTCGGAATCAAATCAGTAGAACCAGAGGTTTCAAAAATGTTTTAAAATATAAAAACCAATATGGAGGTATATGGACAGCTGATTTTCTATAAAATTGAATGTAAATAGGTTAACAATTAATTTGAAACTATCAGTCATAATAAAAATGACGGGTGACGGGTATCGTTCCAAAATTAATTTCTCAGGGGTGCGTTCGTATTGTTGCATACGGTAGACACAATGTTTTTATATTTAAAAAATTTTATAACTAAAATGGTGGCAGAAAATTCGATAAATGATATACAGTAAAACCTCTAACTAGCGACCACCCTCGGGAATCAAATGTTGGCGTAAATAGGGGTGGATGTTTAATAGAGAAAAACTAAATCATTAGAACTGGTCTGCATTTTACATTGTATATCATTTTGAAAGCTTTTGTGCACATTTATCTCAACTAAACTAATGTATATATTATTGAAAATACAAATAATTTATTGGCACATATACATACAATATGTTTAGACATGTCACAAAAACAAAAAATATTTAAAATACTATATACACGACGCAGTAAGCTAGGTAGTGGTAAACAAATGAAAATTTATTTCATTTTTATCTAAAGAAAGATATTTCCTTTTTTCCACCAATTTCAAAATTTCACGTTAGTCCCAAAACACGAGAAAACTTTTCAGTTGCATTGTTTTTATTGCAAAATTCAAACTCATCATGGATAATGATGAAATTAATATCACAATTAATTTGAAACTATCAGTCATAATAAAAATGACGGGTGACGGGTCTCGTTCCAAAATTAATTTCTCAGGGGTGCGTTCGTATTGTTGCATACGGTAGACACAATGTTTTTATATTTAAAAAATTTTATAACTAAAATGGTGGCAGAAAATTCGATAAATGATATACAGTAAAACCTCTAACTAGCGACCACCCTCGGGAATCAAATGTTGGCGTAAATAGGGGTGGATGTTTAATAGAGAAAAACTAAATCATTAGAACTGGTCTGCATTTTACATTGTATATCATTTTGAAAGCTTTTGTGCACATTTATCTCAACTAAACTAATGTATATATTATTGAAAATACAAATAATTTATTGGCACATATACATACAATATGTTTAGACATGTCACAAAAACAAAAAATATTTAAAATACTATATACACGACGCAGTAAGCTAGGTAGTGGTAAACAAATGAAAATTTATTTCATTTTTATCTAAAGAAAGATATTTCCTTTTTTCCACCAATTTCAAAATTTCACGTTAGTCCCAAAACACGAGAAAACTTTTCAGTTGCATTGTTTTTATTGCAAAATTCAAACTCATCATGGATAATGATGAAATTAATATCACAAAGGTGCATTCGTATTCTTGCAAAAGGTTGCATGTAATATGAATTTTGAATATATCTTTAATAATTATAGTTTTTTTAATCATTTGTAATTTAAAGAAACAAAGTATATAGAATGTTAGATAAATTAAACAAATTTTAGTTTATTTTAGCAGATAATATATTAAATATCAAAACAATTCGAATTAAATTGCATATTGGCTAAATTTGTGTTGTGTAATATCAGGCTAAAAAAATGTTCCCAATTTAATAGGTTACTTCAAAAATTAACAAGAAAAAAGCTACTAAAATCGGCGAGTTATCAAATCCCCAATCTATTACACACAAAGTCTTGGAGGTTCTTAAACTAAACAGAGGACTGTCCATGAAAGTAGTAGAAGTTTACCAATGAAGAAAAGGCAAAATAAAATTCCAAGTCTGGTCAAGATAAAATATAAGAAGTACCTAAACTAGCTTTAAGGCCACCAGGATGGGCCAGTCATTTATGTGGGGCATTTTTCTAATTGAACTATTATTACAGAATTTAAAATAGAGGTTGAAAAATTAAAAAAAAAATACAAAATAAACACAGCTTCAAATTCTGATTCGTCAAATTCATCTTCAGTAGTACTTTCACTATTTGAAATAATAAGTGGTTCCACTTGAACATCCAATACTTTTTCTCTGTTCCACCAGTCCAGGATAATTTTTTCTGTATGTTCTACAGCTTTCCTCCAGTAGTTCCCCGTAATGTGTGCTAGGGAGTTTTTCCAAACTTTTTCTACCTTATCTGAACTTAGACCATTACCAGCATCTTTTTCATAGAACGATTTTGCGCCTGCCCAAATTAGCTCTATGGCATTAAATTAGCAATTTGGTAAGTATGTCAGGTCAAACATATCACATTTTGCCACGCATGGTGACATCCATGACCACATGACTCGCAATCGCGATGACATACTCCCTCTTTTTCACAGACTTTCAAGGACTAGAAGAGGAACTGATTACCATGGTATAATTTTTTTTAATGTGCTTCCGTTAAGTATTAGAGAAGCTGAAGTAAAACAGTTTTCTGCAAAAATTAAGAACTATCTATTACAAAAGACCTTTTATTCAATAGAGGAATACCTTAACAATAGCTTTAATGACCTATGAATTTTACATATCGGATTACAACCCATGAAGTTATACTTGACTTCTTGATTTTTTATTTTCATTTTTTATTTTTTAACGTTTCTAGTGTATTATTTATGTGTTAGGACAATTTATGCTAATTAATTTTAATTGTGATGTTAAATATGATATCTAATTACGGCTTCTGTTTGTTCTTTAGTGTGCGTAGGTGATTAAGCCTGTTTTGTACTGTTTTATTTTAGACTTATATTTTGTGACGTGTAAAAGCTAGTGCTGGAAAGTTTAGTTCACTTTGCCGATTTCAATCTTTCGATCTCGTTCAATAAAGTGAATAGTACAAAAGACTAGTTCGTTTAGTTCACTGATTTGTATTCGCACGACGCGTACAGTGAAGCAAAATAAATATATATAAGGGTAATATTATAAATAACGATGAAACCTAGTAAATAAATAAAAGAGAAGCATGTTGCTTCGTGGAGATTACAGTGCAACTATACCGCTCTTTTACTCTATGAAAGTCTCGATAAATATGACAAATTTTGTCTAGCCACGGCGCATCAAATGAGTTCACGCTATCTTGGCCGAGTTGTACGTGAGGCAGCAGTCCACCTGTCCGACAGCCGACAACATCGGTCGGTCTACAGGCTCCTGGTAGTTCAGGATCTGCTTCGCGGTCGCTTCGCTCTCGGTCGCGTTCTGCGTCTCGTACAAGGCTTTTAGTTCGCGTTGATTCAATCTTTAAAGAATTACTGATTGAATCTTTTAGTTCAGTTATCAGGTTCGATCTTTTGAACTAGTTCGTTCGCGAACTACACAGCTCTAGTAAAAGCACTCTGTGTATTATTATCCATAAATTATTCTATTCTATTCTATTCTAAAACTTCATGACCGTGTTCCCGCAAAATTTAATCAACGAAATATATTTTTGTTTTTTAATAGTTTTCGCTTTCATTATCAGTTCAGATTTTACTAAATCAGGTGATGGATTCTCATTTTCCTGAACTAACCACTGAAAGACGTTTTTTTTTTTCCAGGATAAATTTGACTGTTTATTTATTACCCGAGAATGATAAGATGCATTGTCTAGTACAATTAGGGATGGTTCATCCAAATTTCGTATCAGCTTTCTCTAGCCCACTTAGTTTTAGTGCTTCCGAGCATTTCTCTTTAATAGACTTGGGATTTAATACCTCGCCGGTTTCAGTACCCTTCTCCTGTTCATTTTTAAAATAATCTATTAAATTGAGAACCATTTCTTTCGCCTGGGGATGCAAAAAACCTGCAAACCGATTTATAAGGTCGATTCTCATTAGAGCAGCGTCGAGCGGCGCGGCGCGGAGCTGGGCGTTGCAGCATTTTGTACGGGGTATTCTCACCTAAGCAGCATTTGGTAGCGAAGCAGCGAAAATCTGTTTGTTTGTGAGTTTAAATAAGTTCAATCGGCATTTTTGATATCTTGACTTTTTTTTTGGAAAACTCTGATTTAGTATTCCCGTTAAATGTTCAAGTTCATGAAATAATTATTATTTGTAGTCGCCGTAAGAAATTACCTTAAATATGAAAATATAAATAAAAATTTCTATTTCTACCCAAATCACCTCCCTTCTATTTTGGTTGCTATAACTTTTGTTTGACATATCGTAGAGTTCTTCATATACTTATGTACGAGTAAAATTAACTTTTTAATTTTTTCCCCGTCCATACTAAATCTACTGATTCTCTAAGGCACTAATACAACACATATAAATAAATAGGTACAAGAGTTTATTCTTTTTTAAATCGCAGCGCCGCGCCGCTGCCTTGCTACGCTTCTCGATTCCCACTTGTCCGTCAAGAGGCAGAAGCGCGCGTTTTAAAGCAGCAATGCCGCGAGTCAATGCTTCCCGATGCGTTAAAAATTTGCCGCGCTGTACCGCGACGCTCGGCTTTGCACCGCTCTGACTAGGTGTGGACGGGACCAATTAGTTACATGAAAACAATTGAGAGCAGCATTTTGCCGCGCCGCGCCGCTCGATGCTGCTCTAATGAGAATCGGCCTATATTCGTCATTTTATGTCACGATATTTTTAATAAATGACACATTTGTCAAAACTAGGGAGCTTATTCACGACATTATGTATTACGGGAGTGTTCTTCAACACATAACTACTGAAAATTAGATGTGCTTCTCTCTCCGATTCATAAATAACCAATAATTTTATCGCGTTTATATTACGGATATCTTTATAATGCCGTTTTAACCTTGGCTTAAGCAAGACAACACTGTATAAGTTTGTCTATGATAAATTCATAACGCGCCTAATTAAGTGGAAGCCGACTTTACTTCCAGGGATTTGCAATTTTTTATTTCTGTAACCACCCTAACATAACCATGATTAATGAAATTCTGCAACTCTCCATTTTGAGGAATATTTTGTTTGATTACACTTCCATTCAAACGAAACGTTGCCTCATCGGAAAATACAATTCGTTTCGAAAACTGTGGATGATTATTGCACATATTTATCATTACATATTCATCATTATCTCGCAAAATTGGACTCTTCTGTTTGGATGATCTTCATTGATCACATGAACCAATTGAACTTTGTAAGGATGGAATTTATTCTTGTCTAAATGCTTTAGGACGGATGTTTTACACATATGATTTTCCAAAGTAATAGTGCTACTCGCCTTATGGTGGTCTTGAACCGACAATAACACATTTAATTGTGTATCTTTTAATACCGCACGACCTTTCGTATAATTGTGCCTAACGTGACCTAAATCTCTATTTTTTTTTTGTCTTTTACTGACAGTAGATCGAGGTATCAGTTCTCTGCGAGCATACTTGTTATTGAAATAATAATAATAATATACATTTCAATAATATGTACAGGGTTATCCAACCAAGACTAGACAAGGCGATTTTTTGACTTTTCCTGTACTTTTATAAAAAAAACTGAAATAGCCATCTTAAGTCATTTTCTCCCGCGAATTCGAATATCTTCAGCAAAAAACAATTGAACATCAAACAAAAGTACTAGGGGTCACTTTGATATTTTTTTAAATGGGATGCCGTATTTTTAATGAGCTTATCCGATTTCTCATATAAATTTTGATCTAAAATGTTGGATTTTTAATTCAAAAACGCCTTTTTTCTTCAATTTTAAATTCGGAAAATGTTCGTCTACCGTAAGATTAATACCTGATAGATGGATACCCGTTTCACCTGTTCACCCTTTAACCTGCTTTAAAGCGTCCGTCAGTTAGACAAAATAATCAAGTTTCAAATTTCTATATATTTTTCACGAATTAATTACAAATTTAGTAGTTTTTGCAAATCTATTATTGCTTACATATAAAAAAAGTATGACATATTAGAAAAAACTATAAACTAAAGTGAATAACTTTAATCTCAATAATATAATTGTTCTATGTGTCCTCCATTATTTTCAAAACATGACCGATGCCCCCTTTTCAATCTCTCCAAAGAATCTCTTACAATATTTTGGTCCTGGTTAAGTCTATTAATTTCATTTATAATTTTTTGCTGAATGTCCTTCAGACTTCTGTTGCGTCGTTGATAAACTACATTTTTTAAATGACCCCATAAAAATGTATCCATTGGCGTGATATCGGGGCTATTTGGTGGCCAATGAATTGTTCCGTTACGGCCAATCCACTGATTGTAACGCTCGTTTAGGTATGTTACCACTTCTCGAACTGCATGAGGCGGAGCACCATCCTGCTGCCAAATGATATTGTTGTAGGCTTGCAATGGCAACCTTTCCAAGAAATCCTCGATATCGTTATGAAGAAAATGGAGGTATCTTTGGCCTGTTAAAGAGCCACGATAAAATAGTGGTCCAATAATTCGATTTTCTAACATCCCACACCAAACATTAAGTGAGCTCCAACCTTGAAACTTTATCATTTCATATCTATGAGGGTTAACTGCTGCCCAGTATCTTGTATTTTTCCGATTGTATACCCCCGATGTTGTAAATGACGCTTCGTCACTCCATAGAATTTTATTATATAAATTATAATCTTCGTCTTGCTCTCTCATCAGCATTGAAGCAACAAATCGAAATCGCAGTTCTTTTTGAAGCTGTGTTAAGTATTGAACGGGAAGGATGCAATATGGTTTTAGACCACATTTTTTTAAAGTTCTGTGAACTGTTCCATAGCTTACTCTCCGGAGCCCTGGACCATACCTTACTTCTCGTACCGCTTGCGGAATAGAACTCTTCGGATTTATAGTAAAATATTGAACAATAGCTCAATCCCTTATATTCCGTCTTTTCATCTTTCTTGGCTTATCTTTCAATGTCTTACTTTCTTCAAATAGGGTCTTAATTCTGAGAATTGTATCCACTGAAATGTGTCTCTGGAAACTCTCAAAAAATGTTTTGTAATATAATTTTATTACATTTAGCCGTTCTTCTAAAGAATATTTCATTATTTGTAATTAATTCGTGAAAAATATATAGAAATTTGAAACTTGATTATTTTGTCTAACTGACGGACGCTTTAAAGCAGGTTAAAGGGTGAACAGGTGAAACGGGTATCCATCTATCAGGTATTAATCTTATGGTAGACGAACATTTTCCGAATTTAAAACTGAAGAAAAAAGGCGTTTTTGAATTAAAAATCCAACATTTTAGATCAAAATTTATATGAGAAATCGGATAAGCTCATTAAAAATACGGCATCCCATTTAAAAAAATATCAAAGTGACCCCTAGTACTTTTGTTTGATGTTCAATTGTTTTTTGCTCAAGATATTCGAATTCGCGGGAGAAAATGACTTAAGATGGCTATTTCAGTTTTTTTATAAAAGTACAGGAAAAGTCAAAAAATCGCCTTGTCTAGTCTTGGTTGGATAACCCTGTACATCCTAATTTACAAAGAAAGAAACAAATCTCCAAGACACAATATAGCTGTCACTCTCCTAATACAGCAGACAAATTACGTTTGAAAGCTTATAGGTTTCCACTTTCTCTTACAACCCTGGGCAGACTGTTGAATTCGTTGAAACACTTAAAGAATAGACAATTCATAGTTTTTTTTGAACTTAGTTCTTCTGATATAGATATTATTAGTGCTTCTAGTGAAGTGATTGTGTATATCTCGAATTCGCACAACATTTTGGCTCAAGTAAGGAGGAAGAAGATTATGTAAAAATTTAAAAATAAAAATCATTGTCTGGTATTTCAAAGAGACCGCGACTGATTTCCATTCAAGGCACTCCAACATTAGAGATATTGGGGTATAACGATTGCACCGAAGTATGATTCTCATACCGCGATTCTGCAATTTTTGTAATGTGGCTTTGCTATTGCCATCAAGGAGGTAGAGAAGACTAACACAATAATTAAAATGCGGCTGAATTATTGCTTGATATACAAGCAGCCTAGAGTTCATGGAGAGGTCAGTTGCGACTCTTGAGAAAAATTTCTACTATTGGAAACTGAATAGCCTCTGCCATTTCGGTTCCAATATTTATGAAATAATCATTGCAATAATTTGCCATTTCAATAGAGTCGTCAAAATCTTCATCCAAGTTATTTTTTATGTTAATATACTCTTGTATTTTTATCTCTCTCATACGCCGCATCCTTGACTATTTTAAAGTCAAACTTCATGTAAAATTAATTATTTTATTTCAATTTCATTAAACTAATTAATGTCTTTACATAGAAATGATCACCATATTTGTAACTTCACCATACCTGTATAAGGGCTTTTTGGTTAGATTGGCAGGTGACTTTCTATGGATGCACTCTTAATATAAATAATTTTCCATATTCTGTATTATTTTCCTTGTAGTGTGCATCGCCACTCGGCCGAAATCATCCAATCTCCCGCGATTACCCAGGTGATGTCATCCAATGCGAGCAGCCACTCCTCGGACAGAAGCAAGAGGAGTGGAGGGGCTTCATCCACAAGTACTCTTACAGAAATTCAACTGCCATCTGCTTTTATGGCTTTGTACCCGTATAAACCGCAAAAGCCCGATGAATTGGAGTTGAAGAAGGGTGGAATCTACATGGTATCCGAAATGTAAGTGTTTTGTGATCTGGGGAACAGTTTTTTTGTGTGGTAATTTTGATGCTTTAACACGCAACTTAATTTTTTCCAGCTGCCAAGATGGTTGGTACAAAGGTACCTCGAACCGCACGCAAAAATGCGGGGTCTTCCCAGGAAACTACGTCACTCCGGCCCGCGGGATTCCCACTCAATCTTCTTCGACCAATGCGACGGACTCTCGTCTCCCAGTAAGTTTTCACCGGAGCACTAAAGGGGCTCGCGCACCTCGCTCCGCCGATCCTGCTCCCCCCGAATTGCCGCCGAGGGCGAGCAGTCCCCAGGCATCGGGTTCGGTCAGCTGGCATGCAGGGATGGAGAGAAATAACAGTGCTAGTGCGTCTAACACGCTTGTGCAAGCTAAGTGTGACAAGGTTTGTGCTTGTAGAATGGTTTTTGTATTAATAATTTTTATCTTGTGCAAAGCGAATAAAATCTAAGTAAAATACGAACATACACAACTAATGATAAAATTACAAAGGATTAAAAATACCTGAAAACTTTTGAGCAGAAACAGAGTTCCTGGGAATATCCTTATACATCTTTATCTAGTTTTGCGTGGGAAAATAACCATTTTGATAATTATTTATTATTTATCAAATCAAATCAAATTAAAAATAGCTTTATTGTCATAAAAATTAGGTAATTTCGTTGACAAAGCACCTACATACTAAACTGGTAATTAAAGACACAAAAAAAAAATGGAGAAGCAAGAAATACAAATTAGGTAAATGGTGTAAATGAACAATTATGAATGGTAATATAATACAAACAGACTTGAACACAAAAGTTAAAATAAATTGTCTACCTTAACAATTAATTAATTAGAGTTATATACTAAAATAAAATACAATAACACAATATATACATTCTGAAAACAAACAGTAAAAGGACAATCCAAACACAATACTATAAAAGCAAAAGAAATAAAATAAAATAAAATACATATGAGAAAACTGAGGGTTAAGATATTGTTGAATTATAAAATAGGGCCATCAAAATAGTCCGTATAGTAGACCTTTAAAATTAATATTTTCTTTACTGCTGATTTAAACTTCTCTAGCGTATCTAACGATCTTACACGAACTGGTAGGTGATTAAACATTTTTCTCCCATTATAAAATATCGAATTCTTTGTTAGTGCCGAATGCGGTATAGGCAAATTCACAACAGCAACTTGTCTTGTGTTGTAACTATTTTCCCTAGGTTGATGTCGTAGTTTTTTATACATCAGGCTGACCCTTCCTAATATATATATGCTACTTAAAGTTAATATTCTATATTGTGTAAATAACAATTTACAGGAATCCCTAGCACCTGCTCCGCACATATTATATCTCGCTGCTCGTTTTTGTAAGATAAAAACTGAGCGTATCAAGTATTGACTGGAGTTACCTCAGAAGCAGACCTCATATCTTAAATGGGATTCTATAAGGGCTGAGTATACAGATCGAGCGATGTTCATGCCTAGTTTCCTCAAAACAACCCTTAAAGCAAAGCACCCCGATGCCAATTTATTGCATATATTTGCAAGGTGGGCCCTAAACGTCAATTTACTGTCTATTCTTATCCCGAGAAACTTAGCATCTGTACTGTTGGAAATGTTATCATTGCCAAGAGAGACATTATCCATTGCGCCATTAGAGCTCATTATGTTAGTCTTAGACACATTGAGAGTAAGGTAATTTGAATCACACCATGCCTCGACTTTTTTAATATCCTCAGAAACAATTTTAGTTAATTGTGCAGTCTCTGGCGTGCCAAAGGATGGTGGTATCATCAGCAAATACCGTAAATTTACCCCTTATCTCCAAGGAGGCCATGTCGTTAATGTAAATTAAAAATAATGTGGGGCCCAGCACCGAACCCTGTGGCACGCCTGCCTTTATCCTACCCTTGTCCGAGGTCGTTCCGTTAAGGCTAATGCTCGACCTGAGAGGTACGGTTGAAACCACCCCAGTGCGTTTCCCCTAAAGCCATAATGTTCAAGCTTCCGCAACAGTATTCCGTGATCCACACAGTCGAAGGCTTTAGAAAGATCACAAAACACTGCCGCGGCCGCCTCTCCATCATTAAGGTGAAGATATAAATTGTCCAAGAATGGAAACACAGCATTATCACTCTGAAATCCAAACTTAGTAAGACTCAATAAGTTAATTAAGCTCTATTTTAGCAGTACTATCTAAAACTAAGGTTAACAAACAATTAACGCTTAACTATTGAACAAAACAAACGTGTCGGCGCTATGTTGACACATTTTCCCCTGTATACTGGTGACATCCCTCGTTTTCCCCGACATACTACTATTTTAAATGCTTAAAAAACGGGACTATCTATCGTTTTTCGTTTGGAGTTATCTGTAGGACGAATTATTTCCTAACAGGTACTAACTTATTTTGGCCAAATTTTGACATCACTCTTTCGATTTTGGTCTTCATATTATTATGAAAACAAACAGTATCCAACAATTTCTCAGAGTGTGCGTCAAAAGTTTTATTTTCGCTAATGAAAGTCAAGTTAAATCAAACAAAGCTTTATTGTATAAGGAATCTTAACCTTCTCATCTGCAAAGCTGTAAGAACAAAAAAAAATTATCAGGCTTTTAATATGCGTTTGGTGCGGCCCAACCCCAACGAATCTTATTATAAAGCGTCAAAGTAACAAAATATAACAAACGAATAAACACTAAAACACTACATATTAAATTAAATGGCGATCTAAGATTGCTAAAAATCCAAAGCACTATAAATAATATTCAAATAATTAAAATAGTTCTGTCAATATTCTAAAATTTTGGGCAACTATTACCACACTTAAGGAATAGTATAATAACACCCAAAGGTTACCACACAACATTGTTAAAATTTCATCTAAAAGTAGCAAAAAAGATAATTAAGAAAGTGACATAAAGATTGTTAAATTAGAAGTAAAGTTGCACAATTACCAGCAAAATAAAATAAAAATCACGCCAATACAAGGAACACTAAGGCAAGAGAAGCACACTTCAGTACATTAGGAGCTATCAGAGAGAAATTCTTCTATGATATAATAAGCTTTAGAAACTAAGAGAACCTTTACTTCTTTTCGAAATTTTTTAGGATTCTGGATTTTTCTAATTTTTAGCGGAAAATGATTAGATATTTTCTTACAGTTGTAGAATATTGAATTTTTGGTTTGACTGGAATGGGGTATAGGTAAATGAATTTTAAATATTTGGCGAGTGCTGCGTAATTTGGTTGAATTAATTTCAATCTTAAATTTCTTATAAATTAAGCAAGAACAAAAACAAACAGGCCAAAGTCAAAATTTTATGTGATAGAAATAGTGGTCGGCTAGAGTCTCTAATTTTGGCTTTACACATATATTTAATGACTCTTTTTTGCAGAACAAATATTACATTAAATAAATGCTGGGAGCAGCAGCCCCAAAAATTTATGCCATATCTTAAATGAGACTTAATAAGGGAGAAATTTGCGGTCCTTGTAGCAGCAAAATTCAAGTTATTAGAAATTACCCTGATCGCATAGCAGTTGGAACCCATATATGTGATTCAATTTTTAATTTAGCATCTATGTATAATCCTAAAAATATATAAACCGTTCAAGAGTAAAGTACCCTTATTTTAAAAAATAGGGCAAAAGGTCATGAAGAAAAGTTGTTTAAAATAAAAAGTTATACTCAGATTTAAAATCATAGTCTCCTATCTCAAATATAAAATTTTTTAAGATAACTCGATGTAACCCCCGTATTATTGGTATTTCTATTATTCAACTTAGGTCCATATTTAACTTAAGCAAAATAAATCAGATATGCCTAATTTTTTAAATATTTTTCAAATCAGTATTAATTTAATTGAATTTCTTTTGTTTTTTAAGCAACCCCAGACTTTACCACTGTTGCAAGGATATTTAATCTTACTTTATATTTTAATATATTATGATGTTTACTCGAACACAGTTACTTACTACAAAAAATAACGTGTAAAAACCATATGCACCGAAGATAGGCAGCTTGATGTACTTCAGGCAGTAATCGAAGATCCTACAAGATCCACCCAAGAAGTTTTTGAATACACAGGAGTGAAAAAAACATTTGTAAAGCGCATACTTAAAAAGAACAAGTATCGTGCCTACAGGCCTAAGTTTGTATGTACATTTCAAGAAAGAGACTATGATTTGCGTTTTGATTTTTGCATATGGATTTAAGGAGAAACAGAAGAGAGGAGAGATTTTCATCGGCACATACTTTTTTCAGACGAATCCACTTTTACTACAAACGGTGTTCTCTCGTCGCAAAATTGTAGGTGGTGGTCAGAAGAAAATCCTAATTTTGTAATTGACAATAGAAATCAGTATTACAAAAAAACAAATGTTTGGTGTGGGATACTAAATGACAAGTTAATTGGTCCATTCTTCTTTAGAGATAATTTGACTGGCAATAGATATTTAAATTTTCTTCAGAATGTATCGGGAAACTTTATAGATAACTTACCGTTAGAAGAACGATACAAGCTATGGTTTCAACATGATGGGTGCCCTGCACATTGTGCTAGGGCAGTTACGCATTGGTTAAATGAGGTATTTGGAAACAAATGACTAGGACGAAATACCGATCCACGATGGCCGCCTCGTTCGCCTGATTTTACACCCCTAGATTTCTTCTTATGGGGACACTTGAAACAAAAAGTGTATAAAGACCGATCTTTCAACAGCGTTGAAGAATTGGAAAATTCTATAAGGCACCATTGCCGTAATATCCCTGCCACGGTATTTCGATCTACTCTTAGGGAATTTTATGAGCGGACGAACAGATGTATTGAGCGAGAAGGCGGACATACAGAGACACTTCGTTAGTTAATTCTTTATATTGTATTTTATCATTGTAACTGTCAGTTACAATTATTATAGTTTCATACATTTCTATGGCTGTATTTCATTTTTTAACTGCCGATATTGATATTAATAAACATAAATTATCTTTGATATTTCAATAAAAAAATAAAATATAGTTTTTTGGGCGTTAGATAAAAAATATTTGATATAGGCGTTTTATTAATGAAATAATTATGTTCGAGTAAATATCATATATTAAAATATAAAGTAAGATTAAATATCCTTGCAACAGTGGTAAAGTCTGGGGTTGCTTAAAAAACAAAGAAATTCAATTAAATTAATACTGATTTAAAAAATATTTAAAAAATTAGGCATATCTGATTTATTTTGCTTAAGTTAAATATGGACCTAAGTTGAATAATAGAAATACCAATAATACGGGGGTTACGTCGAATTATCTTAAAACATTTTATATTTGAGATAGGAGACTATGATTTTAAATCTGAGTATAACTTTTTATTTTAAACAACTTTTCTCCATGCCCTTTTGCCCTATTTTTTAAAATAAGGATACTTTACTCTTGAACGATTTTCATATTTTTTGCCCTACCATGTATCCTATTTGACTTGAAGCCATTTTAAGTACACATGAAATGGTTATCGGGCATGCACCAACTTTTTATCAAGAATAAGATTTTCTGAGAAACCAATAATAAAGAAGTTTCCCATTTGTTGCAAACTTAGTGGACCACACTGTATATTAAAAACAATAGGGGACCGAGGACAGATCCCTGTGGCACTCCTGATCTAATTTCTAACTGATTGGAATATTTATTATTAAAACTTACAGTTTGAAACCGTCCAACTAAATATGATTTAAACCACTCCAATGCTCTTCCCCTTATTCCATACTTTTCGAGCTTGAACAACAGAACTGTGTGATTAACACAGTCGAATGCCTTCGACAAATCGCAGAATACTGCCGCAACTACCTCACTATCATTAAGATTCAAGTATAAGTTTTCAAGAAATGAAAGAATCGCGTCATTTATGCTTTTTGATTCCTGAAAACCAAATTGCTCTGGGCAAATTAAGTTATATTTATGTAAAAAAGAAAGTAACCGATTCTTTACCAATTTTTCTATTATTTTCGAAAGAGTAGGCAGTAAGGATATTGGTCTAAAATTGGAAGGACAATTAGAGTCGCCTCCCTTATATAAGGGTAGCACAGTTGCTATTTTTTAACAAGGTGGGAAAATTCCTGATACGAATAAGTGATTTATACAATCCACAAGTACTACTAGAGCATTATCTCGCAGATGCAAAAAACCTGTATTGACAGCTCATCCCATCCTGTGGCTTTTTTATTATTTATGACAGAAAAATCGCACGACTAGCAATCGCAAATGGAGGGCTAGCCGAACGAGGGAACAGTCATTATATTAAATTGTCGAAAATTTTCCCCTACAGGCCTCATGATGTCTAATACCCAACATCAATCGCACGGCCCTCTTCTAAGCGATAACACCTTTCAAGAGTCGGTCCCTGATACGCAATACCAAAAAACAATACTATTTGAGATTATTGACTGGATGGCATGGTAAAACATAAGTATGCTGTTTAATCCTACCTGGCCTCAAGTACCTAATGACTTACAAGGAAGGGCTCAACCTAGACAACACAGCGATGGTTTTACTGCAACTTTTAATCCACAAGTACTCCAAGGAACTTGACATACTTAGAACTTTCAATACACGCACTATCCAGGCCAATCTGCAGAACATCATCATGACTATGCGTAAAACAAAATGAACGCTGTTTTGGCAATGTTGAGGCGTACACCAATCTGACATTCTGTCAATCACAGCAATAATGCAAGAAGTGTCGTCAGCAAACTGATATAAGGCAGATAAGTTAATTTTTCTAAGAAGGTCATTAATAATAATAATAATAATATTAATAATAATATCGTTTATTTCTCCAATTTAAAAGTAATACACAATGTCACAATAATTGGAAAAAACGTCAAAAAATATCGTTACAAAATTACAGAAAATACAAAGAAATAAAACAAATTACAAGAAAAATTCATTAAGACTATAGCAGTTCTTTTGTAGTAGATTCTTCTTTAGTCTATTCTTCAAAACATTAATATTAGGTGCTACTTTTATATTATTATCTAGAGCATTATAAAACCTAAAACAATTAAAATAAAAACTTTTTTGGTAGGCTGCTGTTCGATGAGGCGGTGGCAACAATCTAGAGTGACCTCTAGTATTATAATTATGATTAAAGTGGCAGCCCTCAAAGAGGTGCTTATTTCTACACACATATGTACAAACCTCAAGTATATATATATCAAAAACTGTCAAAACTCCATTCAGCCTGAAAGCTTCCCTACATGTTTCCCGGCGTTGAAGTTTGCATATAATTCGAAGGGCAAACTTTTGAAGAAGAAATACTCTATTCACATGGCTGCAGTTACCCCAACATAATATACCATATTTAAGATGGCTGTGAAAGTTAGCATAATAAAGCGACATGAGGGTGGCAAAGCCACATTGCTGAGATAAAAAATTAAGCCCATAACAAGTGCTACGCAGTTTGGAACACAAATTATTAACATGAAATCCCCACTGCAATTTATGATCAAGTCCCACGCCCAGCATCTTAGTATTTGTCTCACAATCCAGTTCATCTAAAGTACCCTCAAACAGTCTAAAATCGCCCCCCGAAATGTGCCTAGACAGCGTAAAGTATAATAATACTGTTTTATCCCTATTTAGTTTCAGAAAGTTTTTTTTAGTCCATAAAAGTATTCTACTATAAACATTTTCACATTCTGCTTTCAAAGTAGACTGATTATTTGCAGTTATAAGGATGTTAGTGTCATCTGCGTAACAGACGACCTTAACACCTCCTGTATTAATGTATTGACTCAGGTCATTGGCAAAAATCAGATACAATAACGGGACCAAGATTGACCCTTGGGGCACTCCCTGGTATATTCGCTTTATATTTCCTCTAACTTCATTAATTTTTACAAATTCACACCGATTGTTTAAGTAGGACTATATTAGATCTAAGGGAATGCCTCTGATGCCATACCGATACATTTTCTCCAACATTACCCTGTATAGCCTTGGAAAACCCCTTGGTTACGTCTCTTGGATCTAAGTATAGGGGCCCTCTCACTGTTTGTAGAGTTTATTGAAACAAGAAACCTTCTATTGCTCAAATAGGATCTAAATAAATTGTTGGGGACTTTACGAATACCCAGATATTCAAGTTGAGGCAGTAGTAGCTTATGATTTATCAAATCAGTCTGATCAAAGTATATGCCACCCACAATATTTTGTGGTTTTTACACCCCTCAGAGTAATTCAAGATAAGAGTCTGCTGATTAGGGGTAACGGGTCATTGAAGCAGCAAGAATATGTCAAATTCCTCGGAGTAACTATTGACCAACACCTCTCATGGAATGACTACATTGAAGAATTGTGCAGGAAACTTGCAAGTAGGAACTATGCAATCCTGCTCTTGAGGGACCATGTTGATCAAACCACACTCAGGACCTACTACCACTCATCAATATGTTCCATACTAACATACGGACTGCATGCATGGGGAAATTCCAGTCAAATTAACAAAGTACTCATCCTGCAGAAAAGGATCATCAGAACCATGTTTCGACTCCCCTTTTCTCATGTCGCCAGATATTCAAAGAAAAGAGAATCCTCACCATCATCAATCTCTATATCCTCCAATGTGCTTCCTACGTCCATGAAAACTGGTCGTAGTCAGTGCGTAAGGATAAACAATTACATTTCCAAGCAGATTCAAGTATTTTCGGGTGTCCCGCAGGGATCTCATTGTGGACCCTTATTATTTAACTTGTTTATAAATGATGTGGGGGATGTGATGGATCATTCAGATTATCTTTTGTTTGCTGATGACCTGAGGGTTTTTAGAGTTGTTGAAGGTATGGTCGATAGACAACTTCTGCAGGAGGACCTAAATAGTGTTCACCAGTGGTCTTGCACTAATGGTCTACAGCTGAATGTAGGAGAATGCTTCTGTGTGTCTTTTGGTCGAGTGCACGATTTACAGCGAAATGGATATTTGTTGGATGACAAATTGCTTGATTCGGTTATGGAAATTCGGGATCTAGGTGTATTATTGGACAGTCAGCTTACCTTCCGGGGTCATATTACAGATATTGTGCAGCTTGGTCTGAGAAGTCTAGGATTTGTTGCGAGATATGGTAAACGCTTTTCACCATATACGTTTAAGTTGCTGTACTGTTCCTTAGTACGTTCGGGGTTGGAATACGCATCTGTCATCTGGGCTCCCCATTATAATAATCATGTTCTCGAGGTCGAGAGAGTGCAGCGGAAATTCTTGCGTACGCTTGCTTTTGGGTCAAATATCAATATTCATAATGATCAGGATTACCACTTGGACTGTAATATAGTGTTACGTGTTTTTGATATGAGGACATTGGAATGGCGCGGGAGTGTTGCCGATGCCCTTTTTCTGTATGAACTTGTGAATGGTATTATATACTGTCCGCTGCTCTTACAGAGCATTAGCCTTAATACTGTACATAGGACTCGCTCCAGTGTGTTGTTTAATATTCCTTTTCATCATGCTAATTATGGCTACTACAGCCCACTTGTTAGAATGTTTCGCTTGTTTAACGGCCATAACTTGGACCCATTTAGATTTAGTCTGAATAAGTTTAAAACGCAAATAATAAGACTTAATCCTTTGTGATAATTACCTACAGTTACATTTTTAAATTACTTTATTTTTCTTTGTTAAACCTATCTACTTGTTATCTCGTCCCGCCTTTGGGAACTAATTAATATTAGTTTGGTTTGGTTGGGATCTTTGTAAAAATGGTTATAACCGTTGAAATAAATAAATAAATAAATAAATAAAAACCTGAAAAGCTTTATCAGATGCGGCGATGTTAATACATATGTCACACGAATCTCCGAAAACCTTTACATCCCTAATGCTAGACTGACTCAAATACAGGAGGGCCCTGAAATAATCTCACTTAAGATCTTCAACCACCTGCCAGCTGATATGAAAGCCACCCACTCACATAGAGCTTTTGTGAGACAACTTAAGAATAAACTAATAGCTAATCCATTCTATCATCTAAAGGAATATTTTATATCTAATTTGTAAACGAATATTTTACAATTCACTTATTGTTACTGTTCTATTCTCACTACACCTTTTTTCTTGACAATTTCAAAACATGTATATTATCTACATGTAAATATTTAAATAAATAAAAATATTGGCCCTATCTCTCTGCTCGATAACATGACTAAGTGACTAAGACACTGCAGTAATTGTAGTCCTCTCCGGAATGAAACCATGCTGACCGACATAGAGAAGGTGTAACAAGTAGTCAAACAAAAACAATCTTATATATAGAACCCTTCGAGAAGGCAGGCAACGAAATTACTGTTTATTGAAACTTTTATTTACACATCATCAGGAATTATACCCGGAAGCTTTGGACACTACTTGGGAAACACTCTGTACTTAATAATCTGTGTTGTGTCAATTTTTTTGTTTGCAAATGTGTTTTACATATTAGTGGCACGTTTTTTTTTACATATTTAGAAGCAATATTATTACTGAATTGTCACATGCTGATGTTTCTTTTTTTTTTATCATATCAGAACAAGGACAGGAAAGAAAAAGGCACGGTAAGCCTTATGCGCCGCTTGACTAGCATGAAGAGGTCCAAATCTCCCCCGCCATCTTCCTATTCCATGGATAATCCAGTTTTCGAGGATACCACGTCCAGTTTACCGGCACCCTCTCATCCGGTACACGTCCGGTAAGTTAATTGTTTATTATTTTAGGGGTCACTCTGGTGAAGCCATACTATCCTACGATTGACTTAAGAGTTCATCACCGCATGCCATGACCGACACGCAGCCGACCATACAGCAATGTAAAATAATTGGGGCTTCTTCCGCTCAGCTGTCAACGAATTTCGAGAAAACTGGTAAATTATTTAGCTTCTGTTAAAAGGACATTGAAAGGCAATCCTATTTGCGAGGTTTAAAATTTTGCAGATTTTTTATTAAGGACTTACATGTGGAGAAAATCATGCGTAAAGTTACAATTCTAACAGCGAGAAATATATTACTGCATACATTTCGAAAACGAGAGCCGAATAGAAAAATCTGCAACATGTTAAACCTCGCAAATAGGATTGCCTTTCAATGTCCTTTTAACAGAAGCTAAATGATTTACCAGTTTTCTCGAAATTCGTTGACAGCTAGCGCAAGAAACCCCATTTAATTTACATTGCTGTATGGTCGGTTGCGTGCCGGTCAGGGCTTACGGTGATGGACTCTTAAGAGAGAACAGTACAGGTCATGCATTTTAGCTTGATCTCTGAGATGTGTAGATACCTTTCTACCTATCTACTGCGCACCCGAAGGTCAGCTAAACTTGTAGTATAGTAAAGTTTACATTATACCGTTGATTTTTGACTGCCATAAAACCCTTAATTGTTATCCATCTGGCCATAAAATGCCCAAATTTACATCTTTTCGGGCAGAGCCGGAGCATAAATTATCATCCCTAATTGCTATACCATTTTAAGTAGATATAAATACCTAATAATGTATAAAAAGCAAATTGATTTTTATTAATTTTAATTCCAATTGATTTTTTTACGAGTGAATTTTGTTATATTAGTGCTTGGTTTACCGGTGCGTGATATTTTTTGTTGTATTAGTGTTAGAATGTGGCGTCCATGGGTTTGTGCTGAGAGTGAAGCATCTTGAAGTATCACTTTCAGAAGAAAGCATTTATCTCCCGACGAAATAATTAAAATTGTGCACGAATCTTTACTGAAAAGAGATTTTAATTCAAGTGATGCTTTAGCCGAGACGTCTGCTTTAACAAGTACTTCTTTATCTTCAGTAAAGGATATAGTACTGAAGTATTATTATTATTATTATTATTATTAAAAAGTCAGTATAGGCGGCGGAGCCGTTTAAACTTAATTTGTCACATTGGTTTAGTTAGTTAAATCGTCATATTTGTTTTTAAAAAGGTTGGTGGAAGACGCACTCACGCAGTCTCTTGGGAGAGAGTTCCATTGGCGGTTGACTCGGTTGGGTAGGTTATGCGTCTGTCATGAAGCGTTGTCAGGTGGAGCTTTTTTAGCCTTTCTTCGTAGCTCAGACTACGTATTGATGGTGCAAGCTTTGTGATCCTTCTTTGCGTCTATTCTAAGGCATGGATGTCTTTTACAAAATAGGGGTTCCAGACTGGGGCTGCATATTCTAGGATTGGTCTAATGTATGTTTTGTAAATTTTTTCAAGAAGGAACGCAGACAGGTTTGTAAAGGCCCTTGATACCATATAGGCAACTGCATTGGCTTTCTTGATGATGTTACCAATGTGAACTGTCCATTTTAAATCTTTGCTGATGATGATTCCAAGATCTTTCTGGTGGGTAACATGCTTGATGGTTACGTTTTTGAGAGCATAACGTCTTTTTGGGTTATTGTTGCCTATATGGAGGACTGTGCATTTTTCATTGTTAAGGTGTAAAAGCCACTTGTCACACCACTGATCAATTGCCTTCAGATCTGATGCCAACATATCATAATGTGTAATAGGATTTGTGTAAATTTTGGTGTCATCAGCGAACAATGAAACATTGGACCTAAGTTCTGCTGGTAAGTCACAGATGTACAGATTAAAGAGGATTGGTCCCAGAACTGACCCTTGTGGTAGTGAAGTGGCGTTGATGGCATGGGCTGCCTATCATTCAGCAAATTTCATGAGCTTTTGGTTAGTGTCTTCAATCAATCATTTTCATGTAGAAAAATAAAAATTAAAAAGAAAAGGCCATGGGTGACTAGAGGTTTAAGAATATCCGCAAAAAATCTAAGGTTTTTGTGTAAAGTTAGAAAGCTCTATTTTAATGACTTTATCATGTGTTATGTAAATAAATATAGGAGCATATACAGGGTGATTCAAAAGTACTTCGACAAACTTCGGGAGGTAATTGCCGGCAATATTTCAAGATGAAAAGTTCTTATAAACAGTGGTCCCTGGCGACTTCGTTACGGAGATACAGGGTGTTGAAATGTTAGAAGGAATGGTAATAATTTTTAAATAACTCCTTAACGAGTAATTTTTTTTTTATGAAATTTGGTGAATTAAATAAGCATCTCAGGACACTTATTTTCAAAGTAAAACACATTCGTAAATTTAACCAGTGGCGTCGGTACAAAATGTGGCTATCATATTTTTTGTGAAAACTATGCCTAACCTAACCACACCACTGACTTATTTGATTTTAACTTTTTTTTTATGAATCCCCCATTCAATTACAACAAAAAAGTTCACGTGTGTTATTTTGCTACGAGGGCCAGTTTAATGTCAAATGATTATTTTATTTGACTATACACAAATATTAAAAAATATGTTTTAAATTCAAAGATTTATTATGTAAGGGGTAAGGTATAACATTTAATTTAATTATAATTAAATAAGTGCGTTGCAAAAATTAAATGATTTTTAAATAAATTGTTCAAAATGTCCACCTTCAGCCAAGATGCAGGCATCTAATCTCCTTTGCATGGAATCTCGTACGCGTGCTAAGATATCTGGTCTGTTTCTTATTGCCTCAAAACCATCGATTATTCGGTTTCTTAGCACTTCTGCATTTTCGACTGGCGTCTTGTAAACGATTGACTTCAAATGTCCCCACAAATAAAAATCAAGAGGATTTAAATCTGGGGACCTTGGTGGCCACGGTTGATTTCCTTCCTCAACTCCCCTACCTATCCATCGATTTGGATAAATTTAATTAAGATGGGTCCTGGCCACTATGCTGAAATGGGCGGGAGCTCCGTCATGCATAAACCATATACGTCTTCGAGTTTCTAAGGGCACATCATCCAGTAAGGGAGGAAGTTCATTTTCCAAAAAATGTCGGTACGTCTCGCCATTAAGCCGAAGTGGAAGAAAAAAAGGTCCTATTAAGTAATCGCCAACTATTCCCCCCCACACGTTTAATGAAAATTGGTATTGAAAATTTCGTTCACTAACGGCGTGGGGATTTTCCAAAGACCAGATATGGTTATTGTGAAAGTTTGTAATCGCACTCTGAGAAAAATTTGCCTCGTCCGTAAAAAGTACATAATTTAAAAATTGGGGATTTTCAGCAAATTTTTCCAAAAACCACTGACACAAATTAATGCGCTGAGGAAAGTCCCTGGGTAAAAGAGCTTGTACCCTTTGAATATGGTACGGATACAACTGCTCATCGTGCAGAATTCTCCAAACTGTGGCTTGGGTGGAATTGAGAGCATCAGCAATTATTCGAGTGCTTGTATCTGGATTTTCCACTACAGCATTTAAAACAGCTTCTTCTAATTCTGGAGTTCGGGCTGTTCGCGGTCTTCCAGGAATGTCACGTGACCTCGCAAAACTCCCTGTTTCAGCTAAACGTCGGTGAAGATTTGAAAATGTTTCAGTAGCAGGCAGTACTCTGTTAGGATATCGCTCTTGATAGATTCGTCTAGCTGCTCGTGCATTTCCATCGGCAAGGCCATATACAAAATGCATGTCAGCTAAATGCGCATTATTTCTTAAGTAATCCATACCTTTTAAAGAATACTATTAATATTCAATGAAAATGACAAAACTGAGAAATAAACCACATAAGCAACTAACTGTCAAATATGTTTTAATTCACGACAAATGCATTTCCAAAGCCGCCTTATCAAAATACAAAATATCAAAAAAGTATTTCCAAAGCCGCCTTGTCAAAATAGAAAATATTAGAAAATAACATACTATTCATACTAATAAATAAATATGCATGTCACTGAGAACATGTTATACTTAAATAGGCATCCTCAGATGCCTTCCTTTGGCATATACCTACATATTTGTTTATTGTAAGTATGTATAGATCTTAGTTAATATACTTAAATTAATATTTGAGTGTTTGATCAATTATTTAAAACATATTTTTTAATATTTGTGTATAGTCAAATAAAATAATCATTTGACATTAAACTGGCCCTCGTAGCAAAATAACACACGTGAACTTTTTTGTTGTAATTGAATGGAGGATTCATAAAAAAAAAGTTAAAATCAAATAAGTCAGTGGTGTGGTTAGGTTAGGCATAGTTTTCACAAAAAATATGATAGCCACATTTTGTACCGACGCCACTGGTTAAATTTACGAATGTGTTTTACTTTGAAAATAAGTGTCCTGAGATGCTTATTTAATTCACCAAATTTCATAAAAAAAAAATTACTCGTTAAGGAGTTATTTAAAAATTATTACCATTCCTTCTAACATTTCAACACCCTGTATCTCCGTAACGAAGTCGCCAGGGACCACTGTTTATAAGAACTTTTCATCTTAAAATATTGCCGGCAATTACCTCCCGAAGTTTGTCGAAGTACTTTTGAATCACCCTGTATAGACGCTTATTGCGTAAAGCTAAGGAGCTTTACTATAATAAAAAATTGAGAGAATCTCGCAATAAAACTAAAGCAAACTGGAAAATAGTAAACGATCTGAGAGGCAAGAATAACTTAATTCAATCTAAAATTGAAATGGATCCAAACCTTATTAATACTTTTTATTGTACAATCGCGGAGCAACTGACCGCAGGTTTAAAACCATCTTGCGACCCTTTAACTTATTTGGAAAACGTACACATCCCCGATACATTTGTTTTGTATGGCACTAACGTTCTGGAGATAAAAAAAATTCTATCTGAAATAAAAAATAAACACTCCTCAGGACTTGATGGTCTATCTATTAGGGTTCTACAGAGCGTTCCTGATTGCGTGCTGCGAGCCCTTGTAAGAACTATAAATGATTCATTTCGAGTGGGCTACTTTCCCGATTGCCTAAAAACAGCACTTGTTGTGCCTATTCATAAAAATAGTAACCTTGATGATCCGTCAAATTTTCGTCCAATATCATTATTATCATCACTTTCCAAAGTCGTGGAAAAACTTGTAAAAAGTAGGATCTTGGAGCACCTCTCACAATTTAAAATTTTAACGGATGCACAGTTTGGTTTTCAACACTCTAGGTCTACGACCGACGCGATATTTTCTTTATTGGAGAGTGTTTATCTGTGTTTGAATGAGGATGATGTTGCGGCGGCAGTGTTTTGTGATTTTTCGAAAGCCTTCGATTGTGTCAATCACCAGACGCTGCTGCAAAAACTAGAGCGTTATGGGTTCCGTGGTAGAACGCTGGCGTGGTTCGCGTCCTACCTTTCCGGAAGGAAGCAGCTGGTGCAGTGCAATCAGGTGCGATCGGCCATTCGGGATATTGCCCGAGGAGTCCCTCAAGGATCCGTGTTGGGTCCTTTATTGTTTCTTATTTACATAAATGATCTGGCTTCTCTTAGCATTTCGGGTAAATTTACATTGTTTGCCGATGATACAACGATTTTCTGGCGGGGGAGGGAGACTGAGGATATGAGAAACATCATCTCTCGTGATATTCAGCGTATAAAGGAGTGGTGTGATTCTAACTCCCTATGCTTTAATATAAAAAAGACTAACATAATGTCATTCAAGTCATCATTGGCTTCGCTTACTATTAACGACCAAATAGTGCACAGTGCACCTTATATTAAGTTCTTGGGTATCACATTGGATGACAGGCTGAAGTTTCAGGAACACATAGTTAACCTTAATTCAAAATTAGCTTCTGCGTGTTATGCTGTGCGGTGTGTGGTCTCTGGTGAGTTGGGTGTGTCATCCGCAAGAATGGTGTATTGCTCATTGATAGATTCTAGGCTGAGATACGGAATCGTTTTTTGGGGCCTCTGCAGTAAACAGCTTTTTAACTCTGTTTTCGTGCTTCAGAAGCGAGCTATTAGATATCTGCGCGGGGCGAAACCTAGGGATCACTGTAGACCTTTGTTCTTATCATTGGACATTTTAACCTTACCGTGTTTATTGATACTGGAAACCGCATGTATTGTCCATAAAAGACGGTCTCGAGATGTTTCTGATACACCTGAGTCATATCAGACGCGACAGTCCGGAAGGCTTTCGCTACCCATCCCTAGGACAACCCTTGTAAAAAATTCGATAATTTACGAGAGCATCAAAATTTATAACCATTTACCACAGACTTACAGAAATGTGGCCAAATTAAGTTTATTTAAAAAATTAGTTACAAAAATACTAGCAAGTAAAGCATATTACAACCTCCAAGAGTACTATGATGACACGCTTTAAAGGGTAGAGAGAGAGAGAAGAATGCAAGGAGGAAGATGAAAAGTGTTACTTTTATGTCGTTTGTTCCCAAACTTAATTTATTGTCTGTTTCATATTCCATAATTGTTGAGTGTTATTTTTCCGTTTTTTTTCTCTTTATATAATATTTTGACTGACTTTTTTGACAGATAGTCTGTTTATGATGTCCTGATTTTGGGTGCCAAATCTTATTATAGTACATTTAGGGCTTTAAACTAATATATGATCAATATTTTTTATTACTATGTACATTTTTTTGTCAACGCTTTGTCAATGAAATTTCAAATTTTGAGACAATACAGCATATTTGAGTTTGAGTTTGAGTTTGAGTTTGAGGTACACCGGATGTGACTTTAAATGTCCGTGAAGTAGCACCATCTATTCTGACTACGTTGGTTCTGTCGGTAAGAAAGTCAGTGATCCATTTTAGTAAATTTCCCCTTACTCCAAAGGATTTAAGTTGTTGTATTAATCTTTTATGGGGCACTAGGTCGAAGGCCCTATTAAAATCCAGGTAAATGACATCAATGGGGTTGTTCTGATCCAATGATGAAGTCCAAGAGTTTACACATTCTAATAGGTTGGACACTGTTGAACGACTAGGTAGGAAGCCATGCTGGTTAGATGGTAGTATTTGGTTTCGGAGAAAGAAGTTAGTAAGGTCTTCTGCAATTAGTTTTTCCATGAGTTTGCACGGAATTGATGTCAAGCTAATTTGGCAAAAATTTTTGGGATTAAATTTGTCCTTTTTTTTAAAAATGGGTGACTTTAAATGTCCGTGAAGTAGCACCATCTATTCTGACTACGTTGGTTCTGTCGGTAAGAAAGTCAGTGATCCATTTTAGTAAATTTCCCCTTACTCCAAAGGATTTAAGTTGTTGTATTAATCTTTTATGGGGCACTAGGTCGAAGGCCCTATTAAAATCCAGGTAAATGACATCAATGGGGTTGTTCTGATCCAATGATGAAGTCCAAGAGTTTACACATTCTAATAGGTTGGACACTGTTGAACGACTAGGTAGGAAGCCATGCTGGTTAGATGGTAGTATTTGGTTTCGGAGAAAGAAGTTAGTAAGGTCTTCTGCAATTAGTTTTTCCATGAGTTTGCACGGAATTGATGTCAAGCTAATTTGGCAAAAATTTTTGGGATTAAATTTGTCCTTTTTTTTAAAAATGGGTATAACAATCGACGACTTCCACTGTTGAGGTAATTTGCCTTCTTCAATCGATTTTTTCATTAGTGTAATTAGGGAGTTTTTAATTACTGGAACATTCTTCAAAAATACTGGATTAATATTGTCAGGGCCAGGGCTGCAGTCTGATTTTAGTTCGTTTAAGAGGTTCGTAATTTTGGCTTCAGTTATTTCTATTGTTTTTATGGATGGTTCTAGATAGTCTTGAGTCGGTAAAAATAGATGATTGGTGTCCTCTGTAATGAAGCTCGATTCAAATTCAGCTGCGAACATGTTTGCCACTAGTTTCGGTTCTCCAATTAACTCACCATTATGATTTCTTAATGCCGGACTGCTAACTCTGGATTTTAGAGTGGTTTTTATATATTTGAAGAAGGATCTCCTGTTTTTGTTATTTACCAAGTCATTTTCATAGTCTGATTTCGATACTTTAATCAATGAACTGACTTCGTTGTTGATGGTTTGGTAGCTTATGTAGTCCGCCTCGTTTTGTGATATGCGATATTCGTTTTTTTTTTTCCTTTTTTTATTAATTTTTTTCTTTATTTCCGTAGTGATCCACGGTTTTGACTTACTTCTTATTATTTTCATGTCTGGTATGTAAAGGCTTGTGCATTGATCAATTTCTGAAACAATCCTTTGCCATATTTCTGTTATGTTTAAGTTAGTTGGGGCGGTGAATTGAGGATTTATTTTGGCGTAGTCTCCTTTCTTAAAATTCTTCATATTTACGGTTTTGTCTAGAGTTAGGTTTGTTAAAAACTGAGCAGTTGCTATTACAACGGAATGATCACTTAGGCCGATTGGTGCTTCCATAACGATGAGGTCTAAGGTTGATGGTCTATTATTAATTCGAAATCTAGTGGGTTCTGTAACGTGTTGTGTTAGGCCAGTGGTGAGGTAGGTATTTATAAATAAGTCTGCGGGTGACGTGTTATCAGATGGGGCAGGATTGCGCCAGTCAATGGACGGGTAGTTGAAGTCCCCAAACACAAATAGTTTACTCAGTATTGACGAGAATGATTTGGATTTATTAAGAAGGAAAATTTATCAAATGTATGAATGTATGTATCTGTACCTACCCTGGTTTCTCTAAAAAAAAAAATGCTTACCAACGACGAAACAAACATTTCTTGTAGCATTTAAAGCCTAAGAGAAATTTTGCTAAAAATGGGTTTTATGTATCACAATTGATAAAAGACAAATCTTAATGGAATCTTAACGTTTACGAGAATGGCATCATAAATATTATAGAGCAGAGAGAATCGACCAATTATCTACCTTGACGAAACCGATACACATGATACTGCAAGAAAAGGATGGAATGATTTTTCAAAAAAATGTCAAATCAAGGCCCTTTCAAGTAAAGGTGAAAGAATAACAATAATACACGCAGTTTTAATTGAATCATATATATCTCCGGGGTGAATATTATTCATATTGAAGAGGAAAGAAAAATCCAAGATTCTTCACAAATATTTAATATTTTGCTCTACGCGTTTCGGTTTCTTAAACCATTTTCAAGAGCTGTCTAAAAAGTTCATTTATATAATAATCTTAATTCAAAATTAAAATTATTAGGTATTGTTTACATAATATAATTACAAACTTTACATTAAGGACACAAACAAGTTCACCATGGCGAACACAGGTTAACTAACTATAGAAAATTGATCAACGGGATAAACCCAAAAAACATTAAAACAAAATAAAACAAAATATACCGAACCAGAGCGGCATCTAGGCTGCACAAAAAGAGGTACGATTGTTTAAACAAACATTCACTAGGTACTTAAACTCATTCACAATTTTCGCTGCTTCTCTGTTGTGGGCGTTGACAGTATCGTTCAAACGCTCAATCTGATTATTAATCTCTAATTTGGCTATTTCTATATTTTCCAAAAAAATTCAGCTTATGGACTTTATTCGCATTATGTAGCATTTTAAAGTTGCCTTTAGTATTAAAATTATGTAAATTCTCTCTTAAATGTAGGCCAAAAGCTGATCTCTTGTCATAAGGCGATTTCTGAGAGTTTAAATGTTCTTTTATTCTAATATTAAAACTACGTCCTGTCTGTCCAGCATATTTAGCTGTGCATGAGTTACAGGCCAACAAATATACGTCACTTTTGTCAAGCATGTTAATTAAATCCTTTACTCTCGAGAATAAGCTGCGTAAATTGTTTACTGATTTGTAAGCTATTTTAAAATTGTTGTTTAAGGACTTCAATACATTACCCACCCTCAGAGAAACAGCGCCCAAAAAAGTTAGTGATATATACCGGGGATGTATACCCCTTGGATAACACCATAACATCTTTTCAACCACCTAGGTATATAAGACTAACTTTTTTGGGCGCTGTTTCTCTAGGATATATACCCCTTGGATAACACCATAACATCTTTTCAACCACCTAGGTATATAAGACTAACTTTTTTGGGCGCTGTTTCTCTGAGGGTGGGTAATGTATTGAAGTCCTTAAACAACAATTTTAAAATAGCTTACAAATCAGTAAACAATTTACGTAGCTTATTCTCGAGAGTAAAGGATTCAATTAACGTGCTTGACAAAAGTGGGGTATATTTGTTGTCCTGTAGCTCATGCACAGCTAAATATGCTGGACAGACAGGACGTAGTTTTAATATTACAATAAAAGAACATTTAAACTCTCAGAAATCGCCTTATGACAAGAGATCAGCTTTTGGCCTACATTTAAGAGATAATTTATGCTACATAATGCGAATAAAGGCCACAAGCTGAATTTTTTAGAAAATATAGAAATAGCCGAATTAGAGATTAATAACCAGATTAAGTGTTTAAACTATCTTGTCAACACCCACTACAGAGAAGCAGCGAAAATTGTGAATGAGTTTAAGTAGTGAATGTTTGTTTAAACAATCGTACCTCTTTTCGTGCAACCTAGATGCCGCTCTGGTTCGGTGTATTTTGTTTTATTTTTTTAATGTTTTTTGGGTTTATCCCGTTGATCAATTTTATATAGTTAGTTAACCTGTGTTCGCCATGGTGAACTTGTTTGTGTCCTTAATGTAAAGTTTGTGATCATATTATGTAAGTAATACCTAATAATTTTTATTTTGAATTGAGATTATTATATAAATGAACTTTTTAGACAGCTCTTGAAAATGGTTTAAGAAACCGAAACGCATAGAGCAAAATATTAAATATTTGTAAAGAATTTTGTATTTTTCTTTCCTCTTCAATATAAATACACGCAGGTTTACAAAATGGATTTGTTTCGAACTGTCTGTTGCTTTTAGCTAAAAGCATAGCAGATTCTTCTCTAGATTATCACCAGACACTGACGCACAACGTTTTGAAGATTGGTTTGAACATCAACTTCTTAAAAATATACCCAAAATAAATAGCACTATTGTAATGGACAATGCTAGTTATCATAGTCGTCAAGAAAAATGTTTCCTAGTTCTTACAGTAGAAAAGCAGAAATCCAAAATTTTATGATAAATAGTAATATATATTTTGAAGAAACTTACAAATAACGGGATCTTTTAGAAGTATTACAGGCTTTTAAAATTAATAAAGAATACGTGTGCGATAAACTTGGACATACAGTGTTGCGTCTTCCCCCTACTATTGTGTATTTATTCCATTCGAACTAATATGGCACCAAATAAAATCAAATATTACTTCCCCAGCTTTAAATACATCTGTAGTAGAATTAATAAAAAACATAGTAAGTAACAGTTGTGCAGACAGTTGGAAAAACTGCATAAAACATGTAATTAAGGTGGAAAAGTCGTATATATGTATGAGTACTAATGTTCAATCCTTAATAATAAGTTTAGATGAAGATAGTGATAGTGACACAGAACTAAATTTAGAGTAAAGTAGAATTAAGTTGTCAAAATTGATTATTGTAAAACTTTTCTGTGTACACACATTGTACTGTATTTAAATCTTAAACTTAATTTTAATCTTCTATTAGTGTGCATAGTCTAAATCGTAACATTGTAAATTTGAATCATAATAACTTGTAAAAATCTTTTTCATATACTAGTGTATGTACTTTGTTGACGACTGTAAAACTTAATATTTATTGAAACGAATAAATCTGCATTTCAGTATTTCATTAATTTTTATTGTACTTATTATATCTCAAAATCTTCAAAATTAATTCATCTTTACTTTCATTTGGTTTAAAATGTATTTAATTCAAAATAAAAATAAATCAGTAGCTGACCCTACACCCATTTGTTGCGGTTTGAAGATGTTGAGACCTACACAATGGGATTTAATCAGATATAATGTCAACTTCACTATACAATAGGTCAACGATATGATGTAAACTTTACTATACATATTATTCTACGTAAAATATCACAAATTTAATCTTTAGTCCACTTCTTTCTTGTTTGTTTTATGTTTGTTTGTATGTCACCTTTACATGCCTCATGTGTTGTGTTGTATTAATTTTAAAGTACCTAAATAATTAATTCATAATAAAATTGTTAAAAAAAGGTCGGCATGAAAATAGTAAAAATTAACTAAGCAAAGACCACTGTGTCATACGCGTAAGTAAAACGTGATTTATCTCACTTTGAGTTTAAAATATTCCTGTCTCCTGTCCATGATCTCCATAACTTTTAAAAAAGTATGCACGTTACCAGTGGCGGCTCGTGGGTGTATAAGGGGGGGAGGCTATAAAATAGCGCCGCAGACGAAAATTTTTCGCGATTTCAAAGGTCATTGGCTTAAAATGAATAGTTAGGAATTCAACCAGCAATATAATTACTTTGAAATACTAGGTTTCACGAGAAAAATATTCAATTTGCAAGGTCAGGGTCAACTTCTCTCAGTGCATCCGCTATTGTGTCTTTATTTTGCTCTACTCCCGTAAGCGCCACAGAATTCTTAATATTATGTTCTTTGGAACTTTCGTGTGATTTTACCGCCCGTGAAAATTTTTTTAAATCAGAATATCCACCCCCTGAACTCCAATTGTTTTTTACGCTGCCTAATAAAATACAAGGCCAACAATATAAGCTTTCCTAATAAATACTTCCGCACAGCCACTTATAGGTTTCATACCAAGTTACCTGAAAAGCTCTTGAATATTGCTTACCCTGTCTCTTATCGTTAAATATTGCCGAAATTTTTGGTGTCGGACGACTACATAATATCTGTCTTTTTTCCGTTTCGTTTCTCCTTAAAAATAGGTATGAGAGAATAATATCATGAACAGGATTTATATTTTTTTAAAACAATAAAATTTAGCGTTTAATAATTAATATCATAATAAAGAAATCTTAAAACTTACCGGATCTTGAAATAATAAACAAATAGTTCCGTATACTGTGCCGGCACACACTACTTGGCTTCCCGCGAAATATTATTTGTGGGCGTTTCTGCCTCCTGCCTATCAGTTTTTCACGTGACAAAAACAACTCGCGTCGTGGTGACGCTCGGTTCTTGCATTAAAACAAGTGGACAATTATGTGTTATCCGTGCTGAAAAATTAAACCGTCGGAAGCATGCCTCCCGTTGATAATAGTCTAGGCGCATATTCGCTGATGCGGGCAGACACCACCTAATAGTACTAAAGCTGAGCGGCAATAACAAAAATATTATATTATAAAGAAAGTGTTTTTCTAGAAGTAGCTAATTCAGAATTTTTGATACACTGAGAATATAAGAATATGAAAGTATCATTTTCAAAAATGAATAAAGTTATCTTTAAAAAAATAAAATGTTATTTTGTAAGTTTTTGTTGGGGAGGCACCGCCTCCCCTGACGAGCCGCCACTGCACGTTACGGATTTAATTTGTGAGCACCTTATTCATAGTTAGAGCCGCGGTGACAAAAATGCCTTGGTACTCCCAAACGGATGAAAAGCACGTTTTTATATAGTTCGAGTGTCGTTCTCGAAATCCGTGTTGTCGAGTAGGGGTCTGGCGCTCGGCGGTGAGCGGCTATAATATTTTCCAAATTTTGACCAGCGGTTTAAAAAAACATTTCCCAAACGGATGAAAATTACTGGAGGGCATCTAGGCAACCCCCCAATTACCGGAAAAATATTTTCATTCGATTTGATCTTTGCAAAGAGCTCTTCCAGGAGCCAAAAAAAAATGGAAAAAAGGGGGGAAAAAATTTGCTCATTTAAACTTGAAATTTGGCAGGGAGCTAGAGGTCGTGCCTGAAAATATGTAAAAATTTTTTTTTTGCTCCATGTGTCGCCATCGCTTTATAACAGTTTTTCAAAATTTAAATGGCCAAAATTTGATAAAGTAATTCCCACATGGGTGAAAATTTGCACACAGGTTCTTTGACACCTACAGAACATTGAAAAATTATTTTCATCCAAATTTATTGCGGCCAAGGCCAGATCTTCCAGAACATGCATGAAAATTTTTCTTACCATTGAGTAGTCACTCAACATTTTACCGCCTCTCTCGGAAGCATATCATTTTTTTTTATATTTTTAAACCAGAGACAAATAAGTTTACGAAACTTCCATCTAAATCTCGCAGAAAATTTACGGAGAACTCCGGGATCAAAATCACGCGTGCTGGCGAGGTTTTTTGTTATTTGGCATAGTTTAGCCAGGCTCATTTTGGATGAAAACTTTTTTTTTAATAACAAATAATAACGATTCATTTCAGATTTTTTTTTTAATTTCGGAGTTTGGGCCCATTTAATTGTACTGGAGGTTACGGCAAGGATCAAATCGGATAAAAATATTTTTCCGGTAATTGGGGGGTTGCCTAGATGCCCTCCAGTAATTTTCATCCGTTTGGGAAATGTTTTTTTAAACCGCTGATCAAAATTTGAAAAAAATATTATAGCCGCTCACCGCCGAGCGCCAGACCCCTACTCGACAACACGGATTTCGAGAACGACACTCGAACTATACAAAAACGTGCTTTTCATCCGTTTGGGAGTTCCAAGGCATTTTTGTCACCGCGGCTCTAACTATTCAATGCCGACATAAGATGTCTCTTAGCAATTTTTGAGTTGCAGTTTAGTTTAGGAGAACAATGCTATTTTATTAAAAGTGACACAAAACTTATTGCCATATTACATCATTTCTTTTCAGAATTAGTAATATTTTCTACTAAAATGAGCTAAGAGTAGGGATGTAGTCCCTGAATCCCGGAAGGAAAACCTGTCTCGAAAATGCCGGAATTAGACCCGTTAATCCCGAGATAAATACCTACCGATTTTTTATGCATATATTAATTTGCTTTATTTCGCTATTTCAAAACTAAAGTAATTAATGTGAAAGCCGATAACGTTGCTGAAATACAATCCGGAAACATAACGCACAGTTGAACCGATCAGCCGGCCCCGGCATTCGAGGAATCACCGCGGCATCGGGGAATCACCAAAGGTTTAATAACTCATCTGAAAGGCGGCCATAAAATCGATCTTTTGGATAAACGTCTTAAGGAGGAATCGCAAGATGGATCAAGTTCATCAAGTGCTGGGACAATTAAAAAGTCGTTGGTAATAATCCACAAAAAAAAAATAATAGACTTTCTTGTGCATAAGAATGATAAGAGCTTTGAAGGTGTTGTAGCTCGTATGACCGCAGTAGATGGTTCCCCGCTTTCTATTTTTATTAAATCATCTGATTTAAGACAGTTGTTGGAGGGTCTAGGACTATTCAGCGCAGGCGTTTCAGCGCCGCCGTTTTAGAGCCGCCGTTTTAGAGCCGCCGTTTTAGAGCCGCCGTTTCAGCGCCGCCGTTTCATCGCTAGGACATTTCAGCGCCGGCCCATTTCAGCGCTAAATTATTTCTCAAGATTTTATTATTAAATATTTATAATAAAAATGATCTAAATAGAATTTATTAAATAAAATTAAAAATAGATAAAATATTGGTAATACAAACTAAAAGAAAAACAATAACTAAAATTTGTTTAATAAATAAAATTTATTAAATAAAACTACAAAAAGATACAATATTGGTACTACAAACTAATAACATTTTTAATATAATATATACAATTAATTAATTAGTCATTTGGTAATTGTGGGCTATTCCTCTTAAATATTCTATTGGGGTTCTGTTGCCGTATTCGGTAACAATGCGGAGAACGCGTTCATCTGAGAAATAATTTAGCGCTGAAATGGGCCGGCGCTGAAATGTCCTAGCGATGAAACGGCGGCGCTGAAACGGCAGTGCTGAAAAGGCTGCGCTGAATAGTCCCATTCCCGTTGTTGGAAGCACGAGGTTTTCAATCTGAAAACATGGATAGGATAGAAGTGTGCGAAAACAATGACTTTTTAGAAATCACGAATGATCGTGACCTCTATATATTAATACCAAAAGTTAGAAAAACTGTTCGCATGTTTAGAAAATCGCCAACGAAAAATGATTTACTGCAAAAGCAAATTAGGAACGATCATGGGAAATAATTGAAACGTATCACAAGACTCTACAAGATCTACAAGACTCATTAAGAAAAAGGATTAAGCGACGCAGAATGAATTATTCTGAAATTCTCAGTTGTCTCACAAATCCCGACTTTATAAACTCTGAACCAGATTATTGCTTCAAAACATCAAATATTTCTCTACTTAAATATGAATTAGAAAAACTTTTAATCAGGCTAGATAATGAAGATGCATCTGGAAGAGAAACCAGCGACAACAGCGCGAGGTCTGATTCCCATTGCGGAAATTATGAGAGCAGAAAATGAGCCCTTAAAGGTTAAACTGCAGAAGGCATTACAACATTGTTCAGAGTCAATGCAAAAGCAGACGAAAAAAAGTAATGAGACGCGACGGCTAGACATCATTACTCAAGAAATTGATTTATATGCAAATGGTGGCAGTCGGGGACGTAATCTTCAAAGAGCCTTTGAAATATTATTAACCATTCAGCCCACAAGCGTGGAATCTGAGAGATATTTCTCTTCTGCAAGGTTTTTATGTAATAAAATACGTTGGAGGCTGGGAGAAACTTTAGACGCAGTTGGCATTTGCAACAAGCTTCTTTAAGTTCGTTTAGGAGTTTTTTTTTGTTAAATTTTGTGATTTAAGTTAATACAATAAAAGTTTTTGAATGTTATCTGCTTTTTTTCGGTACATCTAATCCCGAGATCCCGGGATTTGTCGCACAAATCTCGAAAATCCCGGGATTAAGAAAACCTTTCGGGATTGACATCCCTAGCTAAGAGCCATCTTATGTCAAATGGAGATTACAAGAGAATCCCAAAATTAAAATATCAGTGGCGTACATTTTTTTGTTAAAATAATATCTTTATCACCAGGGTGGTATAATTTAGTAAGCTGACAAACTTTAATGTGTGGTGTTCTAGGTTATGGTTAACTTCAATCTTCAGTTTAATCTGGGGAATGGGCACAATTATCCGGTTAACCTGTAACTATGAAAGTAATCCGAAACAATACTATCCGGCGATAACGGGCTAGTAAAAACCTCGGGATCAACTAATCCGAACTAACCTGGGGATTTGTGAAACATAAAATACACTGGCGAACAAAACATTTAGGTCCCCTAGGTCCACTTACTTATTGAGGTTCTTTATTAACTTATAGTCATACAATTTAAATGGCCATCGACCGGGGTCCTTCAGCCTTAGAATATAACATATAATTGTATACTAATATTACAAAAATAGCATAAAAATGCATAAAATCTTAATTTCAACATAACAGTAGTTGCGTTTCTTACCTAGAATGTGATATAACTTGAATATATATCTGGTCGAACGACGATTTTTGTAAGAAAACTAATATTTTACTTGTCTACTTTTTGAAGTATATTTTTTATTATTGTCATTCTTTTTTTTCTTTTCAACTACGATTATTTTAAACAATAAATTAACTAGTTCAGGTAAATAGATTAACATAATATTCATAATTTAAAATGTAACAACAGTTAAAAAAAAATTGACAGGTTAAAATGTTAAAATCTAATTCATAGAGTATAATAGCTCAACAGTTGTTGTAATGTAGTATTATGTGGTTCGACATTTCGTGGGATATCGATGGGAACACGCTGAAGACAGTAGGGTTGGATGATATTCAGGTTATGTTGTTTTTTTGCAAACATTCTTAATAGTTCAATCAATCTTTCTTCGGTGGGCTGCACGTTACAGAGCTCGTATAGTAGTTGATTTGCGGGGTTGAGGTGACGTATCTTGGTTATTTTCCTCAGCGTTGTCGTTTTTCCGACTTTTAGGTTTCTCAGTGCAGGTGGCCTACATGTAAGCAGAAGTTGATGACCATATTCTATTATTGGCCGGCAGATAAGTTTATATACAGAGTGGCAACAAAGTCGCGCATAATGCCGATAACTTTTGAATTACCTCGTATACGAAAAAGTGACCTTTATGAAAAATGTTCAGTAAATTATTCCCCACATCTATCTGCATGAATTTTTTCTGTCATTTCTGGTTTGGTTGCCATAGAGACTAACTTACTGTTTTTAAATGGAACACCCTGCATATGATTGCATATTTGGATTCTACTGGGAAAACTCTGAATTCTTTGTATTTGAAATTTTCACCTATCTGCAAGCATTTCCGAGATAATGACAGCTCAAAAATGAAAAACTTCCTAATTATAATTATTATTCCTACCTAATACCCACCAGTTAAGTCAAGGTGTATTTTCATGACAGCGACCTAAGAGGTGTCAATTTTGAGTTCCTGTTTAATTTTCTGTTGTCTGATTTCTGATTTGTTTACACTATGGTTCATCTGTGGTTATGCGTGCGAGAAAGTGAAACGGTACAGCATATTATTTGCCACTGCGAGTCATTGGATCGGAAAAGGCAACAAATACTCGGGCAGCCAAGACCAGAACGAGAAGAAATTCCTACAGTCTCCCCAGTTGTTGTAGATGTCTGAGCAATAAATACTGTAGAGGAACGGATTGACAGATGACCCTTTGTGGTAAGCCCTGTTGCGGAATAAACTCTTCGGACCTGCAATTATTCACATGGACAACAAGCCGTCGGTCATTTAGCAAATTTTTTAAAAGGTGGACAAGTTGTTTTAAACAGTTGCCAAAATGTAATATACAGGGTGTCCCACGACGATTTTCCCAGCATATTGCTCGGAAACGGAACTAGATAGAAAAAAAAGTTCAGGAATAAAAATTGAGGGCTTGTAAGGGAGCATCTAGGAAGGGTAATTTTAGATATACAGGGTGTTTTAAAAATAGTAATATTGCTGCCAAGTCAATTTTCTTAAATGGAACACCCTGTATATTGTTAGTTTTTCGAAAAGCTTGTTTCAAGAGAAATTCAACCATACCATACTTGTTACGTTTCTAATTTAAAATGACTGAAATATGAGCGATTAAATGATCAATTACGTAAGCATGAACAGATATGCAATAATAACAATAACCACCAGCGAAATATTGAAGAGTATGACGGGGACTGTCACGTCACGAGTCAGAAGTAGTTTCATTGTTAATTATTTTAAGTAGTGAGAAATAATAATAATAAATGCCTTCGCTTTTTACATATGACGAGTATGTCGACATGTTCCTGATATACGGAGAATGTCACAAGAATGGAAGACGTGCTCAAAATCTGTATAGTCAACGATACCCGAATCGTGAAATACCAAGCTATAGAACGTTTCGTAATGTTGAACAAAAATTAAGAAGTGGTTCCTTTCCCAGTGGTAGGGCGCAAACACCAAGAAGAACACGAGTCCGAACAGAAGACAACAATATTAACATCTTGGCCTATGTTCAAGTGTATCCACATGTCTCAACTCGACTTCTCGGGGAAGAATTAGGTATTGGAAAAAGTACAGTTGAAAGGACACTAAAAGATTATAAACACCACCCCTACAAAATTCATCTGCTGCAGGGCTTAACACCTGAAGATTCTGAACGCCGCCTAAATTTCATTGCTGAGATGTCAATGAAATTTGAACAAGGCCGTCTTTTTTTCAACAAAATTTTATGGAGCGATGAAAGTAGGTTCCACAACAACGGCATAGTAAATCGCCACAATTGCCACTACTGGTCATCTGTAAATCCTTACTGGATGAAGGAGAATAATTTTCAGGTAGTTTGGGGGGTTAACGTTTGGTGCGGTTTATTTAATGGCTATCTTATAGGTCCTTACTTTTACCAAGGGACACTAAATGGAGAACGATTTTTAAATTTTCTTCAAAACGAACTTCCCTTATTACTTGAAAATATCCCAATCAATGAAAGAGCCTCTATGTGGTGGCAGCAAGATGGAGCTCCCCCTCACTTTGCCAGGCAAGTTACAAATTATTTAGATACCACGTTTTCTGCGCGCTGGATTGGCCGAAATGGTGTGATCCGGTGGCCACCACGGTCACCGGATTTGACCCCTTTAGATTTTTTTCTTTGGGGATATCTTAAAGAAATTGTGTATGTAAACCAACCTAGAGATGTCGAAGATTTGCAAAACAAAATCATAGCAGCTTGTCGAACTGTTATTCCAGCTATGATTACAGCAGCGTGTACCAGAAATCTTATAAACATATTTGAATATTGTATTAGTGAGAGTGGTAACCAATTTGAACATATTTTGAGAAGAAGTCGTAATTAATTTTGTTTAGTTATCTTCTTATTTTCGATTGATTGTTACATAATTTAATAAAGTGTTATAAATCGCTCATATTTCAGTCATTTCAAATTAGAAACGTAACAAGTATGGTATGGTTGAATTTCTCTTAAAACAAGTTTTTCGAAAAACTAACAACATAAACATTTAAAAAAGTTCACTTGGCAGCAATATTACTATTTTTAAAATACCCTGTATATCTAAAATTACCCTTCCTAGATGCTCCCTTACAAGCCCTCAATTTTTGTTCCTGAACTTTTTCTTCTATCTGGTTCCGTTTCCGAGCAATATGCTGAGAAAATCGTCGTGGGACACCCTGTATAGAGTAGTCTCACATGCCAAACACTATCAAACGCTTTGTTTATATCCATAAAGAGAGCCATGGACTTCTGTTTATTAATCCTGCTATCTCCACATTGTTCTTCAGTATTACTAGTGGGTGAATAGTGGACTTTCTGTTTTTAAAGCCGAACTGGTAACTAGGTATGACATTTTCAATTGACGATTCCAGTCTGTTCCTGATGATGATTGTCAAGTTCTTACCTAATACTGGAAGAAGCGTGATAGGTCCATATTATCAATGTTCTATTAACTTTAATTCCAAGGATACCATTGTTGGAACTTACTATGGAAGGTATATGATTTGGACCTTTGACCAATTTAAAGCGAAATTTGACCTTTTGTTATTACGGCCAATATACCGGGTGAATCAGGAGGCACGGACCAAACTCCAGGAGTGTATTATACACGCGAAAGCAATGTGAAAACCCCCATATTATTATGTTCTTATCCGATTTTCATTTGTTTTCAAGTTATAGCGTAATAACAAATAAACAAAATTTTATACATTCACATTTTCTGACCTATAAACTGTGAGGTCTGGAGATCTTGGAGGCCAATTAATAGGACTACCGCGACCAATCATCGCCCTGGAAATCCGTTGTCCAAATGTTGTTTGACCTGACGAGCGATTTTTTTTGCGTTCCTTTCCTGCCAAATTTTCGTAACATATTGTTCATTCACTGCACGAGTGTCCCACAAACAACGAAAATAGCAATATTTTGTAAATCTTTCCTAAAGTCCCACTAAAATTGCTGTAACTTTTAAATGGCCACATATCTGTCATTTGTACCGACTGTAGTTTGTGTTATCTAAAAGGATTCGCATATTTTCATCGATTTCTTTGATTTTCACTGAATGGCAATTGGTATAGATGGTTTTAAATTTCCATTATCGTCGCCCTAGTGGTGAATGGTCCTAATCCACAAAATTGACATATTTGAGATAGGACTATTAACATAGTCAAAAATGTTCAAATTTAATACTGGTAAATAGATCTAAGCCACTGATCAATATTTGACCTTGTTACAGCATATTTGCTAAAAGTTATAAGCCACAAAATGATCCGTGGTAAAAAGTCCTAAGCCGCTTAGTACTCTTCACTACAATAATAGTATTCATTCTACGCAACTATTTCAGTTGTAGTGAATAGTTTTAATCCACATTTTGCAAGTCACGACAAGATTTTAATGCCGTAAAAATAAATAAATAGTCGTTGAATGACTGTTGGCGCGTAAAGTACATCCCTGTTAATGCAAAATGAATGCAAGAAGCAAATTAATACTTCAACAGTGATGACTTAACTTATATTACGTTAACCCCGGTGCCATTACCTGGTAAGTATCTACATAACTATTTCTTGTGTTAAATTCACGAAATTAAATTAATTATCAGAGGCAAATAGGTTACCCTTTTATTTAAAATAATGTAACTATGTAATATAAGTACTGTGATATAAGGACTGATTGTTTTGAACTGCTATTGTCGATATTTTGGTTTAAAAATACAACGTTTCGGTTAGTACTATCTCTAACCGTTTTTAAGTGTAAACTGTTTACAGGGTTTTGCCTGTTCCATACAAATTTTGCAATCGATCTTAAACTGAACGATGAGCTAGAGAGTTGAAAAAACTTAAACGTAAATCAGAACTGGATGGCATTAACCAACATTTTTTTTTAGATGAAAAGGTATTAAATGAGAATATAAATAATGCAGAGCCCCATTCAAGTTATGTCAAGTCTGACTATAGAAGTGAGGATGAGGACAACAATTGTGAATTAACTGATAGTGAAGATAGTTATAAACCATCCAACAATGACTCAGAAGAGTCTTCAGAGTCTGAAGAACCGATTAAAGAATTTAGAAGGAAGTTTGATTTAGATGTCAATATCCGCGAGCCTGCCCTAGACAATGCTGATTTGAGAATGGAGAGTGATTTAGATGTAGATTTTAATGTGGTCAAGCCTATCCAAGAAAATGTGGCGGAAAAGCTTACTCGAAAAAGAAAGAGAGATCCAAACTCATGGAAGAGGAATGCCCAAAAAAATTTAAGGTTGAAAGGGAAAGAGTACTATACACAGAAAGGTAAACTAAAACCTGCTAAATTTGTAGGAGATATTGTATGTCGTTGTCATTATAAATGCCAACAATATTTTACAAAGGAACAGCGGGAAGATATTCTATCAAATTTTCTTGACCTAAAATCTCAAGAGCTTAAATGGAATTTTATTATAAAACACGTTTCGTGTATTCCTAAAAAACGATGTTATAGTGAAAACAATGAACGACGATCTAACACATTTGTTTACAAATTAACATTAAATCAAGTTCCTCGTCAAGTTTGTCAAAAATTTTTTCTTTCCACCCTTAATATTTCTAGTAGGACAGTTAGAACCGCAGTCAATAAGCTTTCTGATACAGGCACGATTAAGCCAGACTTGCGTGGTAAAAAAAGTCCTCCTCAAAAGAGACCTGAAAATGTAAAACATGTAATCAGAGAACATATCAAGTCGATTCCAGTAGTTTCGTCGCATTATTGTCGAAGCACTACCAAAAGAAAATATTTGCCCGCCAACCTTTCCGAAACACGACTGTATGAAGACTACAAACTTTTTTGCCAAGATAGAGATGTTGTTCCCGAAAAATTTAGCTTTTACAGAAATGTTTTCACTACTGAATTTAACCTTGGATTTCATCGCCCAAAAAAAGATCAGTGTGATTTGTGCACGAAATTCAGTTCTTTGGAAGAACAAGAAAAGTTATCACTGCAAGAAGAGTACGATCAACATATTATTAGAAAACAAGAGGCTAGGGACCATAAAAAATCTGACAAAGAACGATCCAAAGTAAATAATAGCTTCGCTTCTTATTCAATGGATATGGAAAAAATTCTTGTAACACCATCCCTCAACGTTGGTAAATTATATTATGCTCAGAAGTTAAAGACTTTTAACTTTACAGTTTACAACTTAGCAACTTCTGAAGCCACTAATTACATGTGGCATGAAGGTGTAGGATCGAAAGGATCCTCAGAAGTTGCAACTTGCCTGTGGCATGTTTTGCAAAATCTTGATCCCTTCGTAAAAGACATTACTTTTTATTCTGATACCGCATCCGGGCAAAACAGAAATTCCATCAATGCTGCAATGTTTCTTAAAGCAGTTTCAGAATTACCGGTAGAAGTCGTTAACCAAAAATTCATGGAATCTGGGCATTCCGAAATGGAATGCGATAGCGTTCACTCAAGCATTGAGACTAGGGGCAATAAAGTTGACATTTTTACTCCTGAGGGGTGGTATACCACTGCAAGGACGGCAAAAACAAAAAAACCCTTTTATAAAGTAGTTGAACTTAACTTTGATCAGTTTTTAAATTTTAAACATTTTTCCTCTATGGTCATTAAAAATCGAAATACTAATGAAATAGGTGAAACTGCCAACTGGCTGAAAATAAAATGGCTACAGTATAGAAAGACAGATCCCACCCGAATATTTTATAAAGAAAAACTTTCTGACAAAGAATTTCACTCTATTCTCATTAAAAAGATCTCCACAAGGACTGCCAGCGGGTTAAAGGATAATGCTGAATTGCTCTATAAAATGCCTTTGTGTATAGAAAAAAGAAAACTTCAAGGCCTGCTCAAATTATGCAGTTCTCTGTGTATTCCTCCAACTTATCATTCCTTTTATAAAAATTTGAGGTCTACGGAAGAAGTTCCTTTAAACACTTCAGATGATGAAGATACTACTTAAGTTAAATATTGTTTTGTAAAACATATATTATTATAATAAAAACTAGTATTATTTAGAGTGCTAAGTTCCCAAGTTACATATTTAGGTTTAATAATTTGATAAGTGAATAGTCCTAAGCCACATAATGTCATTATTATAGTAAATACAGATATTTTTTTCGATAAAATATTTTTGTAATACATTTAAGATTAATATAGTTAAGTTACACTGTTTAAATTCATTTAAATATTTTAATAACAAATTAAAAGGAATATTTTACCAAACACAAAAATTTTAATTGCCGTTTTCTCAAAACTTACCTGAAGTGGATTAGAACCTTTCACCACTAGGGCGACGTTATGTAATAACACAGCTTTTAAACCATATTTCCATGAGTCTATGAACAAGTGCCACTCACAAGGAGAATGTTCTATATTGAGTTCCTGCATTAAACCATCGATATCAGTACATGCACATAACGAATTTTCCATATTGTAAAACGCAGAAAACGTAACATTTCTTTTCCTAAAGGTCGTAATTTTTGGTTCTTTGGCTAGTAAGTTCCATTCCTTAAGACGGGAACCAGGAAGCTCTGACTGTTGCTTTGACAACCCCAAATCACGTACTAAATCATTTAACTCACTTTGACCAATCAAATGTGGCTCGCCGGAACTGGGATCTGTAGTAAAAGTGGGGTCGGTACAGTGTTCTTCGGAGCTGCCTGATGATGCGATATTATCTCCATTGTCTCCCAATATCTTGTCAATCTAAAGGCGCAGGCGGTACTGGTAAGTCTGCATTGTGAGGAACAAGTCTTATGGCAAAAAGTAAATTCGGATAATCGATCTTGCGCTTTTCTTCTTCTACTCTTCAGTCTTTGTCGTGCAAAAATAGCAATTTTCAAAATGATCGGTGGGTTCTCGCCATACCATTGGACCTGCAAATACTTTTTTCTTCCGTTTCATCCACTGCACCAATTACACGCTACAGCTGACACAGTATGCTCCATTCCACAATTATTCGTTGATTTCTCGATCGCAATAAAATTTAAATGACAACCCTCAGTCGTAATCCCAACCATAAATAAGTTGCCTGATAAATATCTATCGTGTAGGCACCGGACCTTTTGAAAGAGTACAGGTCCTGATTACCTACTAATTTCAATAGTTTAGGTTAGCTATTTTCAACAAAACAACAAATATAAAATAATAGGTAAGTATCTTTATTTTAATCATGTACTTAAATAGCTATTAATATTTATACAAAAATACTAATCTACAATGTTATAGTAATACAATATTTAACTTAACCTACTCTATATTTAGCTCTGTTTGACTATCACTATCGTCTTCATCTATGCCTAAACTAATTATTAAGAGCCTTACGTTACTATTAATTTATGGATGGATGGGTTTGGTCATTATATCTTTTACTGTCGTTAATGCAACTTTGGTCAAAATACTCGTTTCACTAAAACTTGCACTCCGGTCATACCCTTTTTCTAAAAGGGTACAGTAAACGTTCTTTATGATGTTTTTGGCATCAAGTGATAAATGTTTTTTCTTCGTTACACCATAACTTCCGGAAGCAATATTATCTGAAGTTTCACACAGATCTGACATATTTTGGATGCTTGATAACACACACGAAAATACCTTTAACTCACAGCTTGACAAACACCAAACGACTGATGAACTAAGATGAAAAGACTCTGCTTTATATTGAACACCTGCAATTTGCCATTAACCTACCTAATATACCAATATAATAACATAATTAATAGTAACGTAAGGCCCTTAACAATTAGTTTAGGCATAGATGATATTATAATATTGTAGATTAGTATTTTTGTATAAATATTAATAGCTATTTAATTACATGATTAAAATAAAGATACTTACCTATTATTTTATATTTGTTGCTTTGTTGAAAATAGCTTACCTAAACTATTGAAATTAGTAGTTAATCAGGACCTGTACTCTTTCAAAAGGCACTTATTTATGGCTGGGTTTAAATTTTATTGCGGTCGGGAAATCAACGAATTATTGTGGAATGGAGCATACACATGGGGAGCCCACTGCTTGTCTTGATCTCTGATTAAAACACCAACATTTATGAAATAGGCTTTTTTTACATTTTTACAAAATGGTCTGGCTTGTGACTTCACCAGAGATTCTCCACAAATGTAACAAAACTTGTCGGGAGAAATTTTTCAACTGCGGCGCGTTTTCCTTGACGTCTTCGATATTGAAAAACTTTCTTAACGGCACAGAATCACGCAATTCGAAGCTCAAAAGAAGACTCAATAAGAGAATAAGTTTAATGTTATAAAACAATCAATTTTAGGTTATTTTTCTGTTTTAAAATGCACCCCTTTTAACTGACTCCCCATAAAATTTATTATCTGCCAATATACAGGGGTCTAATGATCCCATTGAAAAGTGGTATGTATTAGGGCTTTATTAATATTTTTCCTATTATTAGAAAGGTATTAGCATTGTGAAAATAATGGGCTGAACTGTGTTACAAAAATCGTGTCGGCCAGTGTAGCATTTGTCGAAAAATAAATGATTGAGCACCTACTAGACTAGTATGCACTTATGCTCTGCTCTTTTTATTACTCCTTAAGTTATTGCAACTTCTTAGGTGGCCGAGATTCTTGACTCGCCAGTGTATCTGTAGAAATAGTACAATCAATCTGTTATGGAAAAGCGGGTTTACGGGAAAAAAATACCATAAGCGATTTTATTTCATAAATGGTTAGGGGGGCATGTGATTAGCTTAAAACCAAATTGTCGGGCCCCTCCCCCTTGGGCGCTTGTGGGAAACACGAAAAGAATTTTGACTTGATTTTCCGCAAAAACAGTAAGTCGCAGAGAAATATTTTGTAAACAAATATTGTTGAAAACAATATTCTCCACAATTTATCTCATGGAGTCACTGCGCTACGACTAAAAGTGCAGAAAGCAGAGGGCGCCAAAGTCGTTAAAAATCACTTTTTCCTTATTTTCGACGCGAAAAATATTTTTTTGCTCAATCGCATAAATTCAAAAGTTGTAGAGCCTAAGAAATCCTATAAATTGAATCCGCGCTTTTTTTTTACAATGCACGGTTACGGAGATATGGCGCCTGAAAGTACCAACCGAATGCAGCATCATTTGTTTTATGTCCTGTGATCGTAGCATTCTATTGTTACAGATCCTCACGTCTAATATGACCACTACGTCACAAGTAAAAATGCTTTATAGGGGAAAGGAAAGTCGAAGTCTTTCTCCACAAGTTTATTATAGTTATAGAATAGAATAATCAATATTTATTTATCGTATGGCTACAACACATGAATATAATAATAATAATCAATAGGTATACCTACATTAAGGCGAATTGACAAAACGGTTTCACCCTGTAAATCATCGACTATGGGCGATTTATTTACCTAGCTTCAAATCAACCTCAACAGTGAACAGAAATTATTGATAGGAAATTGATACGAAAGTGTAAATTTAAAAACATATTAAATGCCCTTGATATTTTAAATCAATTAGGGGATATATCTTGATATGGAGTAATAAGAACTCGTAGAATGGAGTAATATTTTCAAATCGACGTTAGAATATCAGTATAATGGCCTTATACAAGTATTGTTAATAACTAATTCTAATTGTGTTACGAGATTACAATAAAATTACCATTAACATTTTGAATGTGGGTCAAAACACCTGCCTTTCTGTGACGTCAATAATCTGTAGTTACCGATGTTATCAAATATGCTGTTTTTGCAATTTTATTACTCTAGAACAATAGTATATTTGTAGAGTTAAATGTACTAAATTGATTTCATGACCATACATTATCAGTAATATTTTGATTAAAATTTGTTGATATTTTTAAAGCGATTTGGTAAAACAATACAATAATTAGTAAAAAATCAAACAATAAATGATAGCCGGATAATTATTAATATTCGTATCGTATGTTCATCCATGGCAACTGTGATTTGCTATAACAGTGGTATACTTAATCAGCATTTTCAAATTGAAATATCTCGAAAACGGCTGGAGCAAATATCAACATAATATTATTATATTTTTAATATTAAAAAAGAAAATGCATTACATGTTTCTAAAATATACTGGATGTTCTACTTAAAGTTACACAAGGTTGCATGTTAAACTAATTTGCCATATTCATTTGTTTTATTTCGTAACAGTTTCCTGTGATTAGTGTGCCAGACAAGGGTCAATATTAATAGAATGCTAAGGCTGCATTCCGTTGGTACTTCCAGGCGCTATATCTCCGTAACTGTGCATTATAAAGAAAAAGCGCGGACTCAATTTATAGGATTTTTTGGGCTCTACAACTTTTGTATTTATGCGATTGAGCAAAAAAATATTTTTCGCGTCGAAAATAAGGAAAAAGTGATTTTTGGCGACTTTGGCGCCCTCTGCTTTCTGCACTTTTAGTTGTAGCGCAGTGACTCCATGATATAAACTGTGGAGAATATTGTTTTCTACAATATTTGTTTACAAAATATTTCTCTGCGACTTACCGTTTTTGCGGAAAATCAAGTCAAAATTCTTTTTCAGTTTCCCACAAGCGCCCAAGGGGGAGGGGCCCGACAATTTGGTTTTAAGCTAATCACATGCCCCCTAACCATTTATGAAATAAAATAGCTTATGGTATTTTTTTCTCGCAAATTTTACAAATTGGCTGTACCAAAAGAGTATATTATTAAACTTATGATGTAATCATGTAGTGACCATTACTCCACGCGTCTTCAGGTTCTATCACAAACTTCAAAATTATGTAATAACCAACTTGTGTTAAATAATATGTCATTTTGGCCTCCTATTTCTATAAAGAATAAAACGTTTCAATACAAATACATCGCAAAATTGTCCGTTTGTTTGTGCATGATCACGTTTGTTTCGTTTGCTCTCCCCCCGCAGGTCCGGTTCCTGTCCCAGTCAGCTGTTGCAGATCCAGCCCGTCGAACATCACCGCTTGTTCGGTTCGTCCTCGCACAGAGTTAAACACAAAGAACGTCCCAGCATCCTTAATCACGGGTCCAGGTGTGTTTCAATGTCTCGAGCTGGGTGGGAAACTTTACTGGGAATTCCTAAAAGTTTAAATAGTTTTTCTATATTTGATGGAAAATTGTTTTACTTATTATTAGGAATTCTCAGTGTTTAATGATAGTAGAATGTCCTGTAACGCATGCTCTGTTTGTAGCTAGGTAGTATTTTTCGCCTTTTTTGCAGATGTGGCTTGGTTCTTTGCTTTTACCTTGTCTTGTGCCTAATTTCCTCTTGTTTTTTTTTTTCTGTTTAGGTTCATGTTTATCGTAATGGCGCATTATTCTATTAAATCATCTGCAAGTGCAATCAAAATCTATTTAAATCATCCCTTCATAGGTCTACGGAGACTCCACAAGGTGGCAGCACCAACTCTAGCCCTGACGTGCATCGTCATCGAAAATCGAACTCTCTTGATGCCTCACACAAATCCTCTAAAACTGGCACTCAAACTGTTCGCGAGAGATTCAGATGTATCACTCCGTATCCTCCGAATAGCGAATACGAATTAGAACTTCAAGTAAGTAAATCGTCAATTTCTGCCAACGGTTGATGGGGTGGCTAACTTATCAAATGGTTTTGATAAAATTAATTTTTTTGCAGGTGAATGACATAATCTACGTTCACAAAAAGCGGGAGGACGGCTGGTACAAGGGAACTCAACAACGCACGGGTAAAACCGGTCTCTTTCCCGCCAGTTTTGTAGAGAGTTTTTGAGATTTAAGTTTTGTCGAGGGACTTGTCGCGCAAGCGCTGTTGAATTCTTATTTTCCAGTTCGGTATTATTATAGGCAAGTGTGAAGTAAATAGATTGGCCGTGAGTTGAAATATTTCTAAGTGCCTCAGGGGTCACTTAAATACTTTTTAAGCTGTTAGGTTTTATCTTCGAAATAACACCTAGAAATATTTACATTCTCGACCAATTTAAAGCAGTACGGGACCCAATCGGAGGCCTTGATTTTACAAGTTAATTCGTTACGATGAACTAAAAAAATTCTAGTTTTAACAAATTATTTCGGTAATTATTCGGAGAGCAGAATACAGCTAATTTTTGCATGCACCGTAACTTGAGGTCCGCTAATCACGACTGCGATGTATTCTTCGTCGGTCTATAAGAGTTTTTGAGGAAAAAATATTTAAAATTTTCACTTACAAGTTAGGTTTATTTTTCCTGTTTGATTTTGTGGATTTTGCTATTTTCTCTTAAAAATTAGTCACACTAAACTATCTTTCCACTAAATAACAATATTTTATCAAAAATAACGACAAAACTGCAATTTTGATTAAAATCTAAACAAATCGCAATAATCTGACGTGCGACAAATCAAAATTTGCGGTGTTGCCATGTTTATTTTTTTTACTGACAAGTAGGATGTTTCCAATGATCTACTAATCATAGATGGCTGGTTTCTGGAATCCAATAGCACACCTGGAGCTTGTTATACCCTGTATAGTGCCATGCGGAGAGAGAAATTGCACCATCTTCTTATCCGCCCTGTATCATGCCACCTGCACAGGCTTTATCCCTGTCTAATAATTCATAGTCACACCTATCCAAATCTATCTCGCTTTAAAAAATCCATCAAATATTCTTTAAATTACACCGCCTTAAATCTGATGCAAATTTTCTTTTTTTTTCAATTGTTGCTTAGTTTATTAGAGAGTTAGAGACCGGCGTGAAAAAAATTAATTCCGAATAATTACCAGTTCCCCTTAAAAAAAAAAAAAGTTTGATCTTGCGCATAAATTAAAAACTTGTAGCTCTCTACTATTTTAAGATTTGCAAGCAAAACTGGCCTCTTTAGGACAATTTTGTTTGTGCTAAGTCCCTTGTATGAATAGTATAATTATTTATAAAAATGTACACACCCTGCTGTTCACAGTCAGGGTATAATTTATTTAACAAATAATATATTCCTATTTTTTCTCACTTATCATTCTCCTGAATATCATCGGTCATCTTTTCAATATGGAGCAATATAACTTATGAAAATTTTGTTATACAGGAACTCACTTCAATATATGAATTAGAATATTTTGCATATCTACAGTAAAAAAACATGCTTGTTTAAATAAAAGTTAAAATCATTTCAGCGGGTTTATGCAGACAACTTTAATTTTACTTACAGAAAATAGTGATAGCCTTTACACATATTTATTCAGTATCATTTAGGCAGGCGCAGGAACACCAGATTTGGGATATCCAACCAACCGCCGTTTTATTAACACAATTTCATAAAAACCTGTAGCTTAAAATGCTTGGTTTTCATGGTAAAGTGTGTACCAAAGGTATACCGTTTGGTTTAATGACTGCAATAAAACCCCTTAATGGCTTAATAATAGTTTCAATATATTGTAAACGCCCAAAGAAACCCTGTTTACCTGTTTGATTGCCAAACCTACGTTTTTAAATAATTTAGTGGTAAAATTACCCATATAAAACTATCGATGAGCCTGCCAACCAGCCTAATCTACCTGGTCCGAGCTGGCATCACTGTTTATATTACTAAAATGAAATGAGATAAGGGGTAAAAGCTTTGCACAGGGACGGATTTTGTAGTTAAATGAAATGTCATAGTAATACCTTATAGTAGCAATGTTTATAACCATTACTCGTATTATATGTTTATTAATTTATTATAGGTACAAAACAAGTGTAAAAATGGTAATAATTACAATATAGAATAAAGGTACCTATACCTACTTATACAAAAAAATTTACATATACCTACTATACAGCAATATACACAGAAGGTTTAATTGTAATTATAAAACGTTTTGTTTATTAATTTATTATGAGTCATGAGTGTCAAACCAGGTTTCATCCAGATAAACTATTAAACGTTTTTCGGATCTAAACTTTTTTATTTCCCGAAGGTATAGAAATCTCATTTTTCTTAATCTTTCGGACTCCATAATAATTTGTCTCTTGTTTATTGTCTTATACTTAAATCCCATCTCTTGCAAAACGCGGTGAAGACTTGTCCTGCTAAATGATATCGTTGTATCGTCAGTTGTTAACCGTGTTTTTAAAGAATCTAACGTGGGCACAACATTTTCTTGATACATTTGGTATATTTTCCTGCGAATAACATTTTTGTCACAATCATCTACGCACTTCATTGTTCCGGTATCTTTGCGAACTTTTCTTTTAAAATGTCCTTTTAGCATAACATCTCGTACCGTCGATAATGGAACTTTCGTCATTTCACTGGTATTTTTAATGGCAATTACTTTAGGGTGACCGCTCTTTAATAACGATTCGCACACATTTTTCACGATAACTTAGAAGTCAGAAGATATATGCTTTCTGGAATGTTTAGCGTAGCTAGATATCGCATCAGAGGAAGATTCCCACGGTCTCCACATACTTTTAATATTAACTTGTTGCACACTGTTTCAAATTAGATGGGTACTAATCTATTTCGAATATTATGTTTACTATTTATATAAGCTATATAAACAGGTACCTGTAACTAAAAAGTTTTCAAAAATATCCTAATAATTAAGTTGTTTCTAGAAAACCTTAATTAGATAATTTATTAATTTTGAGAACCCATCAAGTAATGTACAGGGTCTTCCAACAAGGACTGAATATAGGCTCATTTTTGAGCTTCCTTGTATTTAAAGAAATATCCAAAATAGCCAATCGATGTACTTTTTCCTGCAGAATTCAAAAATGAAACCAAAAATTTATTTGAACCAGAAACAAAAGAGTTACGCTATGGATAAGGTGTTTTTTAAATGGAACATAGCTTTTTTTATACGATTTTTGGAACGAGTGATTTTTTTTTGTGCGTTCTGATTAAAATATTTAATATTGTGACAGCTATTTTTATTAAATTTTAATGTTTTATCCAGTATAATTTAACTTTAACCTGTTTGAAACATACACTAGGTAATAAAGGTATAATCACCTTTGAATCCTTCAAAGTCAAAAAATTTGACAAATTTACTATAATATTGCCGAAATGAAATATTCATTAGATGAGAGATTGCAGATTGTTATCTTGTTCTACAAATGCCAAGAAAATGCAAGAGAAGCAAGGAGAAGATTTATTGCGAATTTTCACAGAAATATATCCGTCAATACTATTCTAAGGATAAAGAACCTATTTGAGGAAAATAAAACATTACATGACAGAAAAAGAAATCCAACTGTATACTAATTAAAAAAAAAACATCATAATTTAATTGTTCAATGTGACCTCTGTTGTTCTCGAAACATGTGCGATAACCTCTTTGTAGCCTTTCCAAACTTGCTGTTATACTGTGATTTTCCTGGTTAAGGCGATTTATTTCATTCACAATTTTCTGCATGATCTCTTCAATATCGTGGTTTCGCTGCTTGTATACCACGTTCTTTAAATGGCCCCAAAGAAATGTGTCTAATATTGACAAATCGGGACTATTGGGTGGCCAAGCATAGGTTCCATTTCTACCAATCCATTCTTCATGGCGTCCGTTTAAATATTGAGTAACCTCACGCACGGCATGCGGAGGGGCCCCATCATGTTGCCAAATTAAATTTTGATATTCTTCCAATGGTAAATCTTCCAAAAAGTTCTCAATTTCGTTTTCTAAGAACTCGTAGTATCTCTGTCCATTTAAAGTCGCGTTAAAAAATATTGGTCCCAAAATTCTATTATTTTTTATGTCACACCAAACATGGATTGAAGTCCTTCCTTGAAATTTAATTGTCTGAAATGTTCTTGGATTTCCAACGGCCCAGTGATGATTATTATGTCTATTGAAAACCCCCGATGTTGTGAATGTGGCTTCGTCAGTCCATAAGATATTTCTGAATAAATTAGGGTCTTCGTTTTCCTCAAATAGGTTCTTTATCCTTAGAATAGTATTGACGGATTTATTTCTGTGAAAATTCGCAATAAATCTTCTCCTTGCTTCTCTTGCATTTTCTTGGCATTTGTAGAGCAAGATAACAATCTGCAATCTCTCATCTAATGAATATTTCATTTCGGCAATATTATAGTAAATTTGTCAAATTTTTTGACTTTGAAGGATTCAAAGGTGATTATACCTTTATTACCTAGTGTATGTTTCAAACAGGTTAAAGTTAAATTATACTGGATAAAACATTAAAATTTAATAAAAATAGCTGTCACAATATTAAATATTTTAATCAGAACGGACAAAAAAAAATCACTCGTTCCAAAAATCGTGTAAAAAAAGCTATGTTCCATTTAAAAAACACCTTATCCATAGCGTAACTCTTTTGTTTCTGGTTCAAATAAATTTTTGGTTTCATTTTTGAATTCTGCAGTAAAAAGTACATCGATTGGCTATTTTGGATTTTTCTTTAAATACAAGGAAGCTCAAAAATGAGCCCCTATTCAGTCCTTGTTGGAAGACCCTGTACCTATCTATTGTTATTATAAACTGTCATTAATACGTCTCTGCGTCTAGGCGAAAACAAAAGCCGAGTTTATGAGGGGTTTTATTGCAGTCATTAAGTCAAACGGTATACCTTGGTACACACTTTACATGGACGTTTGAAGATACGTAACTATGATTTGCACACGCACTAAACTTTCTATGCCCAACAAGGTCAAATCAGAGTTGACAAAATATTATTACAGGCTGAGGGGCAGGGGGGAATGCTTTCATATTTTTGCGTAGCTATTTTCTTTCCAAATTTGATAACATAACAAATTTTGAAGTTTTTTACATAACAATGGCCCTTAGTGACGTGATGCTGAGTGCCTTTTTTTTTAAATAAAATCAATTTTTGCATTGTAATGCATTTTGCAATTGACACTTATGCTCATTGTTCACATTTTTTAATAAATTACAAGCTTATGCAGATCCTGTTAAAAGTATGATTTATTACGAATCAGATAATAGGTAGATGTCTTCAAACCTTTTGAAAGTATTCAAGGAAAACCATCTTCAGAGTCGGAGAGCATTTTAGCGCGAGTATAAGGGATAGGGTTTAAAAATGTATAAATGACAAGATGTCGAATATACAGGGTGTTTTATTAATATTTCGAACAAATTCAGGATGAGTTTCCCTGCTTAAAAATATGAAAAAAGTTCCTATTAACCTATGTCTGGAAATGCTTCGTTTCGGAGATACAGGGTGTTAAATTTTTATTTTTGTTTTTTCTAAATAATTTTTGAAATAATGTCGATTTTTGAACTAAGATTGTTACCTAGGGGTTTCTTGAAATGCGAAATTTGAATTTGATGTTAGCGTGGCTCCCCCTTGTAGAGACATACCTTTTTTATACGTGCTTGTATTACGGCTTTAAGCAAAAAAATTGATTGCTGTATAATTTTTAACAACTGTTATCGAGAAAAAGAATAAATGACATTTATTTGCATATCGCTATGCGCATATCAGAGTTTGATAAAATTGCATTTATTTCCTAAGCAAAGCCGTACTCAAAAAATTATCAAAAGTTACTTCGCATTAGCCATTAAACTGCCTACATAACAGTGTTATCAAGGGAGAAAACGGCAGTGGCGTACATATTTTTTATATTAAGTAATTTTTTAATTCTCTTCCGACTAAGGCTCAATTGTATAGGTTGGAACTAACTATATAATTAATATGAAGATTTACCCTCAAATTAATCTAAGGTAGGTTTTTGTTGCAATTGTATAGGATGGGGTTAATCCATAAAACTTTTAACTTCAGAGGGATTGCAATTGTTTTTTGTTTTCACATTTCATTTGTCAATTGTCATGTTCATGTCATTTAAAAGTAACCAAACTTTACAACTTTCTTCATATTAAATTTTTAACATTGAAAATGTTTATATTATCGCACGGACACGTTAGTATGGGTACGGAATTCAACGAAATTCTTGTGTTGCATTTGTTCCATACGACACCGAATTAAAATGATCCACAAGCGGAATTACGCGAACCGTCGCCGCCGAGCCGGTGGCCCGATGATAACGGAGAAGGGACGAAGAACGACGGGATCAGACCAAGTCGAGAGTTAGAAGCGCGTTAGAGTTTATAACCTTTATTTTACTATTTTTTATATTATGAATTAATAAAACTTATATCAACTACCTACATATTACATTCAAATCTATGAGTTTGCGCAGATCTAAAATCTCACAATAGTCACAAGCATTGCACTCTGCTTCGGCATTTTCAATGTCCTCCCCGGTTGCATCTTTGCAAAGGACTGTACTTTTTTTTTTACTTGTAAGTGATTTGATATCACATTTCTCTTTGCAGGCGTTGGCCAATTACTTGAATTTTCATTCCTACAGAAGGTTATGATATTCTAAACCTTGCAATGAATTCTAGATCTATCCAATAGTCCATTTTCTCAATATGAGGCCTAAAAACCCGAGGTATCGCACATCCTCAATTACGTTAATAATCCCCAAATCTTCTTGGTCATCTGAGAGAAGATAACTTACAACATCGAAAACATCCATATGGGGTTACTATATAATTACGCAGAAGTCGAGATTCAATAGGTACAAATGGTAAAATAGATTCAAAAACAAACATGTGTTAAACATACGCCATTTTTATCCCAAGATTGGGAGTTAACTCATACCCAATCCACGAGTTGAGGGTTAATTCTAGAGTCGGAGGTAACCTCTGGTTATACAATGCATTTTACTAGTAACTCCTCAATTAACCTCCACTTTTAAGTTAATCCCAACCTATACAGGGTATACAGAGTCAACCATAGAATAAAATTCATTATCTAATTTGTTTCGGGAATTACCAAAAAACGTTAAACACAGAAGTTTTAGAGAATGTTAAAATGCACAGTTTAAAATAATTTTTGAGTATACAGGGTGGTTCAAAAAGACGCGGCGAATATAACATAGGTTTTTTAAATGGAACACCCTATTTTTTAATTTATTTTCAGATTCTGCATGAAATTTTATAACTTTCTTGTTAATAATGTTATATACCTAAACCTAGTAGTGATTCTAATATTTTAATTTTACTAGAATAATATTAGTTTTTACTCTTATAAAAAATTGACAGTTCCGCCATTGTTTCTGAAGGTGGAATACTCATATTTGGTACAAACGTTCTATTGGGATAACAAAGAATAATATGTAACGAGATTTGAGTTAGATGCTACAGGGCGTTCAAAATAAATGTATACATTTCGACTAATTTAAATTGAAAAATATCAACTTTTTTAAATGGCACACCTGTATATTATTATTTTTTCTGATAGGTTTTATAAATCTCTTCAACTTCCATTAAGTATGTCTATTTTTTATGTCTTTTTAATAGTTTGCGATTTATTTTAAGTTTTCTCATTTTTTCCCCTGTTTTTATTACACTAACGGGGCTAACGCTATAAAATAAATAACAATAATTTTTCTACTAACTAAGTTACTTAATTTTTAATTATTATGACGTAATAAATGTTCAAAAATATGCCCGCCTACTTGGATACACATGTTTAGTCTTTTTACTATATTTCCTGCACATTCCTTAGAATGAAGAGTGGTATTGTCCTGCAGGCATCCCGTATCCTATTTTCTGGTGTTGTAGGGGGGTTTACATAAACACGATCTTTAATGTAGCCCCACAAAAAGAAATCTAAAGGTGCTAAGTCACATGATCGAGAGGGCCACCCAATGAATCCATCCCTACCAATCCATTTTTGTGGGTAATGATTGTTTAAAAATTCCCGAACTTCCCGATGGTAATGAGCAGGAGCTCCGTCTTGCTGAATCCACATTTGTTCCCTTTCAATGTCATCAACGTCTTCAAGGAGCTGTGGTAATTCATTTTGCAAAAAGTTTAAATATCTATGCCCGTTAAGTGGTTCGCGGAAAAAATATTGACCAATCAAGATTTTTGATTACACACCATACATTAAGCGACCAATGGTTTCGATTTTGAATCTACCGGACCCAGAATGGATTAACTGTCGAATAATAGGGCATATTTTGGTGGTTAACTGCGAAAGGTAGCTTTATCAGAAAACATTAATTTGGACAACAAATTCGGATCGGCCTCTATAGCTTCATTCATGAAGGTACAAAAGTTTAGTCATTGTTCAAAATCACGGTCTAGAAGTTCTTGGTGTAGTTCCATATGGAAGGGATGATATTTAAATTTTCTCGTGGTGCGATTAGCGGTAGATTGGGTTGTGTCACACAAGTTAGCTAAAGTGACGGCTACTAACCTGGCTGGGGATTATCTTCAACATGAAGTAAAATCTGAATTTCTTTTTCCTCATTAGTAGCATTCCGGTTTAACACTTTTCGTTTCTTATATTCAACGCTACCATTACCATCAAACCATTCCATTAAGCATTGAAAATACCGTCTAGTTGGTATGCGTCTATTAGGGTAGTTGGCACCGTAAATCCTTATTGCCAAAAGACAATTTTTTTCCGCCTCGCCCAGTATATAAATCATGTCAATTAATTAATTTTTAGGAAAATCCATAACTATTTTATTTTCATAGGTACGTCACTTACGACAATAAATTAAACTATTTTTACTTGCTTATGAAATTTCAAAATTTAACAATGCCTAAATTTTTGTTTTTTTATGGCCAACTTATTTTATAGCGTTAGTCTCGTTAGTGTAAAGAAAGCAAGGATAAAAATGAGAAAAATCAAAATAAATCGCAAACTATTAAAAATAGGTATATGACATACTTAATAAAAGTTGAAGAGTTTTATAAAACCTTCCAGAAAAAATAATAATATACAGGGTGTGCCATTTAAGAAAGTCGATATTTTTCAATTTAAATTAGTCGAAATATATAAATTTATTTTGAACGGTAGCATTTAACTCAAATTTCGTTACATGTTGTTTTCTGTCATCCCGACAGAACGTTTGTACCAAATATGAGTAATCCAGCTTTAAACAATGGCGGAACTGTCACTTTCTTATAAGAGTAAAAACTAATATTTTTCTACAAAAATTAAAATATTAGAACAACTAGGTACTAGGTTTAGGTATATAACACTATTAACAAAAAAGTTATAGATTTTCATGCAGAATCCAAAAATAAGTTAAAAAATAGGGTGTTCCATTTGAGAAAACATATGTTATATTCGCCACGCTTTTTTGAACCACCCTGTATACTCAAAAATAATTTCAAACTGTGTACCTTAAGATTCTCTAAAACTTTTGTATTTAACGTTTTTTGGTAATTCCCGAAACAAATGAGATAATGAACTTTACTGGATGGTTGCCTCACCCTGTACAATTGAGCCTAAAGTAGAGGGAATTAACCAAAATTGGTATATATATCTCTTCTATCATCTATATCCTCTTACAAGCTGGCATTTTGTCTAAAAAGAATAAGTGCCGAAGTTCGAGGATTCAATATGCTTAAATTGAATAAGTAAGTTAGTCGGTAAAAGTACTGTAAACGTGTATAGAAACTTTTTACATTCGTTTGAGATCCCCTATCGTGTAATACTATGCATTGTACTTTTTTTAATGTCAATGATTATTATATCCTTTCAACCCTAATAAGTGCTTTAATTTTTTTGGTATACTTTTAACTTGCCAAGTAAAATTAAAGGTAAAGTAGTCTGCATACCCGCCTTACAATAATTATAATCAATACATATTTTTTGCTAGCTTACTTTAAAAAATTTAGCAATGTTTGACAGATATTTTTTTCTGAAATTCTCACTCATTTCACAATTATTTACAATTTGCTGCATTGCTAAATATTGTGCCATCTTAATCTATGTATTCTCTAATTGTCTTTTTTTTACGTTTCATACTTTTTTAGGTATTAAATTAGTACTTTGTACATTTATATAGTAAATTGTTGAAAATAGTTACAACTATGTCCTTAGTATTGTGTTGTACTTTAAAGTGGATATCGATTGTTCATTTCCAAGGTTTCGTGGATTTAATATACTCTTTCAAGCCATTTGCAATGGCTGTCTGGACGCGACTTGATTGATTCTGGTGGCAGTTTGCAAAATTATAACGTCTGACCAGTGATGGCAGTTGTTTGTTTTGCTGTCAGATGTCAGAAAATGCTGGCATTTTAATTCTGCGTGAAAGTTGTGGTCCTTTACCAAATCATTGTCTCCATTCTGTTATTAACTAAGTACTATGTCAAATACAATATCACTGTCAAAAACTTTACTTACATCAACTCTCGGTTAAATTTAAACGCGTTTTGATGATCTGTTTCTTCTAATCGTGCTTTTTAAACTTGATTAACTTTTAAACTATTAAACTGATAAAAGCATAGAAGCAAAATTTGGCAATGGCCGGTCGGTACAGAGCTGAAGAACAAATTTTAATTATTAGTTTTCGTTGTAACTATTGGTAGTATAATGTGAACCTTACTTCATCCTGGTGATGGTCAAAGAAATATCTTTAGGGGTCGTTCGAATCCTTAGGGGTTTGTATGTGTTCATTAAATAAATTGTACTAGCATAGAGTCACCCCAAAAAGAATTATTATTACTTTTAAGGACTATTTATAACGAAATAAAACGCAAATAAAATTTATAAGTTGTAAAATTTATTCTTTAATTAAGGCAATCCCTTCCCTGGCTCCCTCTATTTTAAATTTCCAATTTTGAAACGCGTTACGCCCAGTCGAGCCACAAGACACAAGAGTCGTTTCACTGTTTCACATACAAAAAACCCTAAACTGTTCAAGTCAATTTTCTATTTGCTATATTTTCTCCTTGTCCCTGGACTAGGTACATGTCTGGCTTTCCATTTATGGTAATAGGATATATACACAGGAACGATCATTATTATATCAAACAACTAAAACAAAATTTGATCTTTATAAAACTAGGGCAAATTATCAAGGAAATTTTGAGCATTAACATTTGGTATTATACAGGGTGATCCACGGATATTATTAAGATTTTAGAATCGCCTTTTATTTGAAATACAGGGTGTTTGTAAAAGGTCTTTACAAAAACCTACCACATATTCTTTAGACCAAAATTAGCCTATTTAAGTAAACTTACCTTAGTACAAAGTTGCTTAGTTTTGGCGCTAGACGGCGCTGAAGTGACAATTTTTAAATCGTTTTTCTGGAATAATTCAAAAAGTGCTCATAGTATTTTGCCGAAATTTGGTACGTTGGCATAGCTTTATGGGGCAAAAAAACCCATGCCACAATTCTGATTAATATCACTCCATGGGCGTAGAACCTGGGTTTTTTACTAATTGCTTGTTTCAGATTTCTATGCGAATGGAACAAGAGGGGTTTTGGCACAAAATTCAGATGAACCAACTCATTTGCTACAAAAAAGGTACTCTTGATAAGACTCGATTCCTCTGACGGTTTTCGATAAATTTACATTTTATTACTTAATACGTAGTAGTTTTTACCACGTCGTACTTGGGTTTTATAGAATTTTTCTGTTTTTGATTTCCACGCCAAAGGAAGATAAGAGGTTTAAGTTTAAAATTTAGATTAAACCAACTTATTTACTACAAAAACCTCTTGAACAGTTTTCTTATCATCTGCTTTTTGTTCGCACGGTATTTTTTAGGTATGTACGTACAACACGACCTTACACCTCACAAACGATTGTTATTGTTGGTTATTATTAGTTTCATCTGACACCATAAGATTATTGTCAAATTTGTAACATTTAACGTTCAATCATTTTATCTGCTTGCATTAATTATTAGAAAACTTTAATTGTCGTGAATTATCATGGCGGTGCAATACACTAATGCAGAATATACCGACATGATATTGGTATTTGGATATTGCCAAGGAAATGGTCGAGAATGTGTCAGAGTCTACTCCGAAAGGTTTCCAAATCGTCGTATACCAACCCATCCGACGTTTGCTGCTTTTGAAAGACGCCTGCGAGAAAACGGCCAATTTACTCCTAAAGCCATTGATAATGGAAAACAGCGTTTTGTAAGGGTTCCTGAAGTCGAGGAAGACATTTTAGAACGTGTTGCAGAAGATCCAGAAATAAGCACCAGGAGGCTAGGTAGGGAAATAGGAGTGTCCAAAGATATTGTTCATGAAGTACTTCAAGAACAGTTGCTATGTCCATACCATAAGATGCCAGTTCAAGATCTTTTACCTAATGATCCTGAAATGCGCCTGGTTTTTAGTCGGCTTGTTGATAGGCAGAGAGAAGAGAATCCCAACTTTGCCAACAATATTTTTTTTACCGATGAAGCATGTTTCACCAGAAGAGGGATTACAAATTTTCATAATGAACATGTTTATGCGGATGAAAATCCACATGCTATCAAGGTAAAACATTTTCGAAATGAGTTTAGAATTAATGCGTGGTCTGGAAATTGTTGGTCCTGTCATTATTCCACAAAGATTAACCGGGGAAATCTATTTGCAACATCTACAAAATGCGCTGCCAGATTTGCTAGAATATTTACCTTTACAACTTCGGAGAGATATGTGGTTTATGCACGATGGAGCTCCACCACATTTTGCATTATTAAATGTTACAAACTTTTTGAATCAGCAGTACCCAAATATATGGATTGGTAGAGGTAATGCCCCTGTAAATTGGCCACCACGATCTCCGGACTTAAATCCATTGGATTATTTCTTATGGGGGCGTCTTAAGATAGTGGTTTACAGGACAACTCCAGATAACGCAGAACAACTATGGCAACGTATTCAAGATGCAATAAATATTCAAGTTCTGCAAGGAGTGTGTTTTAATTTTCTTCGACGTATAAATCTTTGTATTCATGAAAATGGTGGACATTTTGAGCAATTTTTATGATATTTCTGTTTATGATTTAGTTATTTTTTTCTTTTTTGTGAAAACTAATACGTATTAAGTAATAAAATGCAAATTTTTCGAAAACCGTCGGAGGAATCGAGTCTTATCAAGAGTACCTTTTTTGTAGCAAATGAGTTGTGTGTGTACCCAAACCCCTCTTGTTGTATTGGCATAGAAATCTGAAACAAGCAATTAGTAAAAAACCCAGGTTCTATGCCCATGGACTGATATTAATCAGAATTGTGGCATGGGTTTTTTTGCCCCATAAAGCTATGCCAACGTACCAAATTTCGGCAAAACAGTATGAGCAGTCTTTGAATTAATCCAGAAAAACGATTTAAAAATTGTCACTTCAGCGCCGTCTAGCGCCCAAACTAAGCAACTTTGTACCAAGGTAAGTTTACTTAAATCGGCTAATTTTGGTCTGAAGAATATGTGGTAGGTTTTTGTAAAGACCTTTTACATACACCCTGTAATATCTTGCTAGTACTTTCCTATACCTATCTCCACTGGGTTTTTATTTATGGGGTACCTTGAAGGCAAGAGTGTACGCGACACCACTTCGCACCAAAGAAGAGATTCGCCAGCGAGTAGTTCAGTCTTTAGAACAATTGGATCCTGGCGAGGTTAAAAAGGCCACGACAAGTCGTACGCAGATTTTAAAATATTTACATTTTCAATATTTATTGAAATAACGTTAATACAGGCCCTCCCTACGAAGATGTGTGCCGCTGGAAATCGGTTTTCCTTGAATAACTTTCAAAGTACTTAATATAATCTAATAAAAAATTAATGTGATGAACACTAGTAAAGATCTCCTAAAATAATGTCCTTGAAACATATTTAGCTTTTTTGGTTTACCAGGGCCGGAGTAAGCTTTACAACTTAATCCTTAAATTTTTAACACCCTGTATGATAAACACTTGAAAAAATAAATCTGGGTAGCTTGCACCTTGGACTAAAAAAAACGTACTATTGTTTATTGTCGATAAAATTAACGAATAATAAACGAATACTTGTAGAAGACTTATGTTCGCAAGAAATGCGCGTTTTATTTATTTATCGGCACTAAAAAAACGTATTGTTGTTGCAAACGTTAGTATGGTACGAAATAAATAAAATATGCTGCATTTTAGAACTTGTCATCTTTCATATCGCTGACACATTGATCTTTTACTTCGATATTGATTTACTGATTTTTTGATTTCGTGGTGAATTTAAATGTGAATTAATTCGAACTATGAGTTTATTGAGTATGCAAATATGCATCTGATGTATGGTGTTGCGTCTTGCAATGCATTAGAAGCCAGAAGGTTATATCACAAAAGATTTCCTAATAGTACTATGCCAAACCAGACGACATTTCAACGAGTTGACCAACGTAGGGAGAATGGTGGCGATTCCAGTTAATAAGGTGATACTTATTATTGACTTTCTTCATATTCAAACTATTTTAAGAGGTCCTCACTAGTGTCCATCACATTAAGTTTTTATTAAATTATATTAAGTACTTTGAAAGTTATTCAAGAAAAACCGATTTCCAGTGGCTTCCTTCAGGGGCACATATCTCCGTAGGAAGGGGTTGTAAGAAAATAATTTATAGAAACTTGTCATCTTATCTCTTCATGTTCTATCTGAATCCGAGAGATTTTCCACATTTTCTCGGACACACTGTATAATAAAGGTTAATTATAAAAATATAGCTCGATTATTGCTACGAGATGTCGCCACGTGCAACATCTCGCATGTGTATATACATTATGAAAACATTGTAAGATCCCTTTCCTTTTCGTCAGACTCTATAGCCTTGCCGAGGAGCCGTAATACGGCGAAACGCGTGTAAGGATTGCGCCTGGCGGAAAGAAAAGGTACAAACATCTTTTTTTTTTAATTATAAAAATATTATACATCATTTTAAAGCAAATATAAAGAGCTTTTCATTTTTCATAATATGATATTTAAAATAATTGTTTTTTTTTTAGAAATAACGGGAATAAAAATAATTTTAAAAATTTTACGAAAAATAAAATTATGTCATATTAATTGACTTTCTAAGTTTCATTAGCGTTTAAAAAATGAAATGACGTTTACTCCATTTTTCCATATGGAACGATATAGTGGTTCACTAGGATATTTGAAATGAGCGTTTTTTTCCCAACAATTTGATACCATACACTCCTATGCTATTTTAAAATTAACACGAAAAAATTTGCCTTAAATCCCAATCACTTATTTAAAAGCGTTATGTATTATTATTGCCGCCCTGTCCTTTCTAAAGAAAATAAATATAAAGGCGGCTTTAAAAAACAATTGAATTGAATATCAAAAGCAATATGGCTTTAATTAAAAGTTGTTCAAATGTCATTCGCTTATAAAACTTAGATTGCAAATCAGATAAAATGGTTAGTTTTACTAGAAATGAACAAATTGATATTATGCTCTTAATTTTTGGAGAGACCAGAAAAAATTCTTCTGAGGCCGCAAGATTGTATGCAGAGAGATTTCCAGGTCGTCGACTTTCAATCCGGCATTATTTTTCTAAACTGAAACAAAAAATGCGTACAGAACCCAATGAGGATGCGGTCAATAACTATGTGGTAAGTGAAGAGAAAGAAATTGACGTACTATCATTAGTTAACATAAATATTACTGCCTCAGTCAGAGAAATTGCTGTTGAGTGTGATATTAGTAGCTCGTCAGTATGGAGGATCTTACATAAATACAACATCTCTATCAAAATGACCATGCCAGAAGGCTTGAATACTGTAACTGGTTTTTACAAAGACATCAACAAGATCCAACATTTCAGTCGAAAATTCTTTATTCGGATGAGAGTCGATTCACAAATTTGAGCATGTTTAATAGAAACAACAAGCGTTATTGGTCACAAGATAACCTGCATTTAATGGAAGAAGGCAATTTTCAAGAGCGATTTGGATTCAATTGCTGGTTAGGTATCATTGGAGATAGAATTGTGGGACCAATTATTTTTGATGGTCACCTTACCGGCGAAAGATATTTAGGTTTCTTGCAAGTAGAAATAGAACAATTTCTTGAAAATTTGCCTGTAGTTGAACAAATAAATGGCTATTATTTTTCAACAAGACGGGGTTCCACCACATAATTCTCGTGCTGTTAGGGAATACCTTCATAACACGCATGGGAAAAATTGGATTGGCACTAACGGACCGATAAGATGGCCAGCAAGGTATTAAGCTTTTTGGTAGTTATGTCTTTTCATCCTTTAACATTTTTATTTTCTAAATTAGATCCCCCGACCTAACTCCGTTGGACTTTTTTGCATGGGGAACCGTCAAAAACAAAGTCTACAACGTTCCACCAGTCACCCGTACAGAACTTGAAAATAAAGTGAGAGCAGCAATTCAAGAAATGAATGTAAACCAGTTGAGAAATGTAATGAGGGCAACTGTCGAAAAAGTGGAAATTTTTTTTCATCAACAGGGAGAGCGATGATAATTGGTATTATAATTAAAGTCCTAGTTTGATTTATTAATTATGATAAACAATTACTATCTACTATTAGTTGTTTGTTGAGAATGAATTAGTTAACTGTTTAGTACTTTTAGTTTAGTTTTGATTAAGCCTAGTTGCCTAGATCAATTTCTTAACACCTGCGTAAGTTTTAAAATAGCATAGGAGTGCATGGTTGTTAAAAAAAATGGCTTTTACTTATAGATGGAAAATATTGTATTTTTAATTATTTGTAAAATAAATGTGAATTATTTGAAGAGAGAGAGAGATAGATCAGGTGGCTCCTGAATGAGCAAAGGCTGTTGTCTGCAGGGCTGCGGCCGACTCGTGACTAGCTCAAGTTGCCGGCGAGTGGTGTGGGTAAACTAAACTAAAGGGGGTGCGCCACCTGTTTTGGGGGCCCTTGAGACGAGACAACAACACTGATAAACCTAATAAAACAGGAAACGTCACGGATTCCAAAGAAACACCAGAATAAACTCTAAAATATATTTAGAAATATGACTATAATGGTTACAACCCCAAATAAGTCCTCGATTGACTATTAATAAAAACCCTACCGATTGAACTCAATTTACAGCGTGATACCGAATATTAACAAAAAGGGAATTCTATTTAATTACTGGCACACATTACATTATTACATTAAATATTTACAAAAACTCAGTCGAACCGAAGAAAACAGGATTAAGAAACAGAAATTTACTATATGGTACTGCTCCAAACAGCTGACTTTTAAAAGTTAAATGACCGGGAAAGCAAATAAATTTGAGGTTAAGCTAGAAACGAATACTAAAAGTGGGAACGTGATGGCAAATTAAGCTGGAATATGATAAACCTGTGAGTTATAGAATACTAAAGGTGGTGATCCAGAGTGGATTTCCACGTTCTAGGCCCGTTTTGGACGTGCTTTACTAGTTATGAGCCTATGTATTGCGGTTACCAGACAGCACTGACAAATAAAAAAAAACCTGAGGTGAGGCTCGCTGACTTCCTTTTCACTGGCACTTGCTATTAGAGAGTCTGGTTCGAGTTAGCTTCTTTATATCGCCAGGCCTATAAGGACTCCTTGACGAACGATGGGGTGCTAAACTCTGGTATTCAACAAAGTTACCGCAGGCACCAGCGGTATGCCACATCCAGCAGGGTGAAAAGCAGGATCATGCAGTCCAAAAAGCAACATAGACGTAGGCCAACGTAGGCAGGAAAGCAGAACAAGATGATGAAGGCAGAAGGGGGGAAGAAAACCAAAAGTAGAGACCCAACATAAAAAAAAAAGGCCTGAAACAAAAGGAAGGCATGCACTGACTGGCGACAATATGACATAAATGGTAAGAAATTAATGATACTTGAAACCTATTTAACATTATGAAAGACAAGGCTACCTGTCTCTTGCAGAATTTAAGATCTAAAACTCACCTGAGGTGGTAGTTGGCCTTTCTCGTGGAAAATAAATTGAAATTTGAGGAGAAACCCGAAGCAATTAAAACAGCAATATAGCTTTCGGCGCTGAATGTACTTGGCCACCGATAAAATGCTTGGGCCCCCAAATTCCTCACTAAAATGGCGAAAATAGCGCCAATGGTCCGAATTGCACCACTGCAGGAACCAAAGTGAACCAAGAAAAAGGTTTTTCTACATCCAAAAAGGCGGGTAAGTTTGACAGTCCGAATTTTAGGGAATTTTAGCTGTAGGTACTTGGCAGCTTTGACATATGACACAATAATAACAACAACAAAATAAGGGTGGTTAATTAAATATTTCTAATTATGAAAATATGAGGGTAGTTAGACTTCAACACAACACTCCTGATTTAATAAGGGTAAATTTATGGAACTGAAGAAGTTTCTCTAACCTTTAATTGGTCGTGTATCCAAAGTGTCTGTTACCATTGTTCGATCAATGATTTCGTATTTTTAGCTTTCAAGCATGAAACAAATGCCTTTAAAATCAATTGGGTTTAGTACAAAAATCCATCTAGATTGAAAAATAAGTAAAAATCAGCCTGAGGAACCGGTAGGACTAAGAAAAATTTATTTAATAAGAAAACTGAAATTACTGAATTTATCAACTGAATATATACGATTTGGGCAAGGAGGCTCTGAATGTAGTGTCTGTCATGGTTTTTATAATGAAATATTTAATTTTAAGAAGAAGGGGGTGAGTTTGTAAATAATTTACTTATTATCTTAATTTAAAAAGTAGACCATACAATAATTTTAATTTTGGAAAATTTGAACTGTAACAACACCTCCCCTTCCTCGGAGAAAAATTTTTACAAAATTTTTCTTCGGTTCTGACCTCACAATGTCTACTAACTAAGAGCGCTTAAGCAAAAGCAAAAAAAAATACATTAAGCAGAAGCAAAAAAAAAGCCTTTAAGCAAAAGCAAAAAAAAAAAATACATTAAGCAGAAGCAAAAAAAAAAGTCTTTAAGCAAAAGCAAAAAAAAATACATTAAGCAGAAGCAAAACAAAGTCTTTAAGCAAAAGCAAAAAAAAATACATTAAGCAGAAGCAAAAAAAAAGTCTTTAAGCAAAAGCAAAAAAAATACATTAAGCAGAAGCAAAACAAAGTCTTTAAGCAAAAGCAAAAAAAAAAAATACATACTTGCAGATTTCGAGTACTCATACCACCATATATATACACACACCTACGTATATTTATTTGGATAAAGATAACCAATTAAAACCCAAAAAAAAAAAAGGTTCATGGGTTAACATGGTAGCTTTCAAATTTTTCAGTAAACTTATAATCCACCTGCGAAATAAATAACTGTAAAGAATGTTTACACTCGGGTGTGATATTGATTAACCAAAACAAAAATGTACATATACCGGTTCGCAATTAGTTATAGAAAAGAATATTTACATGCGGTTTAGATAACCATAAACCTAAATAAAGAATAATTTATGGGCGATTAGTTGAGGGAGAGAATATTTACACGCGGTTATTGCCATAACGTATATTTAAGTGGGGTCATCTGGAGGATGGGCCTTGAGGTCCTTGGCATGCCAAACTCCAATGTTTCGTCCGCTATCGTCGACCAGTTCGTACGACCAGGGCGACAATATCCTTTTAATTACGTACGGGCCGACAAACTTTGGTGCCAATTTCGATGTGAATTGCTTAGTCGCGTCCGATAATACATAGTTTCGTTTCCAGACCCTTTGCTGGACCTGAAATTTATCGTCGCGCCTTCTTAAATTATAGACCCGCCTACTTTTTTCATAAGCCTGAAAAAGTCGCTTCTGAACGTCGACAAATACCTCTTGAAGTGCCTGGGATTTCGCAACCGGATCTAGGGGCGGATCGTTAGTCGACTCAGAATCGTCATTAGAAAAGTGTACCTCGCGGCCAAACACTATAAAGTTAGGGGTCATTCCCGTGACTTCATGACGCGCGGATCTTAGGGCAGCTCCAACCTTTGGTAGAAATTTTTCCCATTGTTTGTGATCCTTTTCTACATAGCTCGACAACATGGTTTTTAGGACTCGATGAACTCGCTCTACAGGGTTCGCTTGGGGATGGTAATTGGCAACATATTTGAGAGCTATGCCGTACCTCTCCATACACTCTTTAAAAAGCTTGCTCCTAAACTGCATTCCGTTATCGGCAATGATCTTTTTGGGAGCGCCGTAAATGAGGATGACGTAGTCTTCAAGATATCGGACAATACCTGAAGCTGTCGCAGATCGCAAGGGAAAGAAGAGGGCGTACTTACTAAATACGTCACAAACAGAGAAGATATAGTTGTATCCCGACGAAGAGCGAGGTAGAGGCCCAACTAAATCGATACTGACGATCTGCCAAGGTCTTGAGGTGGTGGGCTGAGTACTTAAAAGATGACCTGCTGGTGCTTTTTGCTCAGGCTTAGTTTGCAAACAAACATGGCAACGGCGAATATAACGGGCAACATCAGAACGCATGTTCGGCCAATAAAAACGTTGGGAAATTCGCGCAAGAGTTTCAAATACGCCGAGGTGACCACAGGTAGGAGGATCGTGATTCGCTTTAATGATTGCTGATCTTTCAGAGCGGGGTACGACCTTGAGCCAAGTTGTTTCTGTTTCCAACGCAGGATAGGAAAGTTTGGCGCGCCTCAGAAGTCGGCCATCGTCAAACCACCAAAGGGGAAATTTGCTGGGAGAATCACAAACTCTTTCACACATCCTAGAATACCACTTATCAGAAGTTCCATCAGCGGAGTCGGCAACCATTGCTCTGGGAGTTCGGTCGGTTAATAGATCGATAGCAGGTACCGAGCGAGAAAGAGCATCAGGAAGAACGTGTTCCTTACCCTTTCGGTGAACCACGTCAAAATCATATTGTTGTAGCCTAAGCGACCATCGGGCTATTCTTCCAACCGGATCCTTGATTGAATGGAGCCATTTTAGACTGTAATGGTCCGTCACGACAGTGAACCGGGTACCCTCAAGATACGGTCTCAATTTTTCTATCGCGAAAAGGACTGCCAGACATTCTTTTTCTGTCGTGCTATACTTTCTTTCAGCCTTGGTTAGGGAGCGACTAAGGTAGCAGATAGCATGCTCCTCGTTATCCTGAATCTGAGACAGAACCGCGCCAAGGCCAAAGTCACTAGCATCACAGTGCACGGAAAAAGGAAGGTCATAGTTCGGACATGAAAGAACAGGAGCTTTAATTAGATTTTCCTTAATTGACCGAAAGGCGTCTCCACAAGCAGAACTCCAAACAAACTTGACGTTTTTACGAGTCAAAGATGTTAGCGGTGATATCAAAGACGAGAAGTTTGGTACGAATCGTCGGTACCACGAGGCCATTCCTACAATTCTCCTAACCTCAGCAACATTTTTGGAAGCCTGAATACGAATAATGGCTTCCACCTTTTCCGGGTCTACCAATAATCCAGATGCATTCACCACATAGCCCAGATATCTAAGCTCCGGCTTACAGAACTGACATTTATCACGATTAAGTGTGAGACCTGCCTTTAAAATACGATCGACAACCTCCTTCAAAACACGCAAGTGATCTTCAAATGTTGGAGTGCAAACTATCACATCGTCCAAGTACACGAAGACGTATCTCTCCAAGTCCACACCAACGACACGGTCGATAAGCCTTTGCCAGACGGCTGGGGCATTGGTAAGTCCAAATGGCATACGTTTGAATTGGAATAACCCTCGATTTGGAACGGTGAAGGCGGTTAGAGGTCGCGATTCCTTGGCGACAGGAATCTGCCAAAAAGCTGACTTAATGTCTAGGGAGGTGAGATACCTGGCATCTCTAAGCTTATCTAGAGTCGCACTGACATAGGGAATAGGATAGGCATCAGGGACGGTAACTTGATTAAGTGCGCGATAGTTGACGCAGAATCTCCAGCCACCAGACTTCTTCTTGATCATTACGATTGGAGACGACCATGGCGAATCCGAAGGCTCGACAATGCCATCGGCCAACATTTGCTGGAGTTCTGTATTAACTTCTTTTTGAAGCGCGGGAGAAAGAGGGTAATACCGTTGTTTTATCGGCGCAGAATCCGTTTTTATCACTAGTTCCACCAGGCTAGTACATCCAAGTTGAGAACCCATAGCTGAAAAGGTTTTCTCGATGAAAGATTCCAGTAATATACGCTGTTCAGAAGACAAAGAATCGAATGATTGAATAGCAGAAATTTGAACGTTTTTATCAGCTTCCGGTCCAAAAGACCACTCATCTGCATGAAGATCTGGCACGATATTCATCTTCGACCAAAAATCTATGCCCAAAATAAGGCAATGTGGGATAGATGGAATGACCAAAGTTTCCAGAAGAACGAGCCTGTCCCTAAGTCGGAAGGGCAACTGAACGGCACCCAAAGACTGACAAGTTTGTCCATTCGCCACAGTACAGTCCACCTTTACACCGTGATCTACCTTACAGAAGGGTCGAACCAATTCCCATCCAGCGCTACCCAGTATGGTCCTAGAAGAACCGCTATCAAGTAAACCCTGGAAGGCTTTTCCGAATATTGACACTTCGAGAAATGGTCGAGCATCGCCTTGGGCATGCGATAAGATGTAGTCGAGAATAATTTTATTTTTGTTAACTTCGACTTGACTTATAGCAGGGGAAGACTGACAAGTCGTAACAACCCTCCCTAAAGCACGTTTTTTGCACAGTCGGAGCATGTTTTCACGGTAGCATCGTGTTTACCGCAGCGGAAACAAAATCGTTTACGAGGTTTGTCGCATTGTTTAAACCCATGGCCGGATTCGCAACAATTCCAACACAACAAATTGTATGAAACAGCATCTAAGTTAGGGAGATTGGAATTATCTGGACGTTGGTTGAGAAGTGCTGGTTCAGAAGAGAAGCTGGGGGTTTCTACAGCAGCAGCAAAATAGTGTGGTTTGTGATAGGCTAGTTCCGGTTCCAAGAGATTGCGATAGTTAGTTGGAGGGGGAGCAAAACCACGAACCCTAGCTTCGGTTTCTTCGATGGCACGACTGAGCTGGAGAAGCTCTTGCAGCGAGGAAATGTGCTGAGTTGCTAGACGAGACTGAATGTAGGGCAACAAATTCCGTCGGACAATCTGCAGACGATCAGACTCTGACGGTACCACTGGCAATTTTCGAAACAGATTCTCCATGGCCACAACGAAACTCAAAACCCTTTCCTGAGCACCTTGAGTTCTACGTCGGATTTCGTCCCATAGTGCGTACTCATAGTCGAAAGGTTGAAAAGACTCCTTTAGCTGATGAACTAGATCATCCCAACTAGTAAAATTCCCAGTACGATACCATAAAAGAGCGTCTCTGGAAAATAATTCGGGCGCTGAGCGCAACAAGAGCTCTTTGGAGATACCGCGAGATAGGCGAATTTCTTCGACGCGTTCTAGAAAATTATTGACACTGGATTGCCCATCGTACTTAAGGTTCCATCGGCTAATATCGTAGTAGGGTGGTACTACGTCAAAGCGCACCGATGATTCTCGTTGTGCACCGCGCAAAGGGGAAAACTGATGATTATGTAACCTCTCTGCCAAGTCCACGTAGGGATCTGAATGGCTTAGTGCTTGATCACGGTACGTAGAGTTAGAGTTTACATTACCTGCCAACGAGTCACCGGGATTCGAATCAGCAAATCGAACTTGAGAACTGGAATAAATTCTGTTTTCGAACTGAGACGGCCTTTGCCTAGCCGGGGCAAAATTATCATGAAGGCGAACGGATGAAGGTTCTCCCTGAATAGGGTTTAAAGGTTGTTCCTGGTAAAATGGTCGTTCCAGGGTTCGGTTATCTCTGTTGGAACTTTGATGCGGGCGATGGTGACCAAACAAGGAGTTAGACCCAACATCCCGTACATTCTCTACATGTGGACGGGAAATATGATTCTGAAGGGCATTCAGATTAGTGGCTCTAGACGAAGTAGGCAGATGTTCATCACATGATTGGGAAAATAGTGTTCGATTTTCCACGGGTTCGGGAGATAAATTCAAGGGCAATAGCGACAAGTTGGAGGTGGAATCTCCACAACGAGGAATATTAAAGGGAACTGCAGAAGCTGTCCGTTGGGCTGTTGGATTGGTAGAAGCTGTAGTCAAGGAAACTACAGGTCTGGTCCGACCACTATGTATGCTAACGAGGCGTTCAGACAAATCCAATGGCTGAGATTGACTTTCCGCGTTTGAACTTTCAAAAGTTAATCGCGACGGGACGTTAATTAGTCGTCTCTGATTAAGATTATCTGGAGGTCGAAAATTAGGGGGATCTGAAAGGTCTACCAGAATATTTGAAAGTGACGCCCGGTCAGAGTTATTATTACAAACTTGATTTTGGATACTTGACGAGGGATCGGACGATACTTGTCTACGTTCCATTGTATTAGGTGACCTGATTTCGGGAAATAAAACATTTCTTTCGGAGGTTGGATTTTCAGCATCTATTAGACTTAAATTGGCCGCAGCTTCGACGGGTGGAATAGCAAATCCGTTACTCGTGAAATGAAGCTGATTAGATAACTCGTCGCATCTTCTTAAAATATTTCGTTTTTGTTTAATATCCGAATTCTCGAATGTTTGTATTCGACCTAATCTAAGCTTTAAGTGGCATAATAGCGTATTTATTCGCTTAACTTCATTGTCACGATTTTCCTGGTCAAAGTGGGCAATATCGCGAGACAGTGTATATATTTTCGCTTGACATACGCATAGCTCGCTCTCCGTATCGAAACACGAGACTTGGGGTGGATCAGTGCGACCTTCACGCTCGAAGCGTAATGCCTCTCTCAAGGTTGCGCGTTTATGCGGAAATGTGCCTGTTATAGGCAGGCCACGAATTTCCAATTCGTACCGAATTTCCTCTGTACCTAACAGATTAACCTCCATCTTAAATACAATTATTGGCAAATTTAGAAAATTAAAAAAATAAAGTAGTAATTTTTCGCTTTCAAAGATTGACAATACTACGTTATCTTAACCTGGGGTAAGCAGAGATAGGGATGTGTTTTTGATATACGCACCCGACCTCCACTTAAAAAAAACAAAAAAAAGAACCTAAAATTGCGGTAGGTAACCAAAAAAAAAAAACAATACACAATAATTGCGCAGCAAGGGGTAGGTAAAACCAACCCTTAAGTCCCAAATAAACAAACGTAGGTACCAATATAACATAAACCCAAAAATCTTTAGAATTAAAAAATATGTAAAGATTTCAAACTATAGATATTTTATCAATGAAAACATAGTAGGAGACCAAATTGTAAAAAAAAATGTAAAGGGAATAAATAGTTTTGTGATACGTTCACAAAAAAAAATAAACCATAAAATTTAATGTAAGTAGGTACACCTAAGTAATATGTATAGTGTCTACCAAAAAAAAAATATAATGTAGGTAAGCAAAATAAAAGAAAATGTAAATATATAACGTCACAGTAGTAAAGAAATTCATATAACTTATTCCATCCTTATACAGCGCTATACCAGAAAAATGCAACACTGCTATACGATCAAATATTAAACTATGGGTAAAGCGTTACTGTATAAAAATATCCTAAGTCAATAAAAAAAGCATAAATAGTTAATTATATTTCACAGTATAGAAGCATTCAATTATACTCAATTACTCAAAATAAATAAATCAAAAAAGAAATATGCCGAGTTGTAAAATCTGAATTACCACAAAAACAATTTAATCTACCTGTATAGTGTGCAATATGCAGATATAATTACAAAACCAACAATAACTACTATTCGCAGCTTAAAGTGCAATAACGCTAAGTCGTCAATGTAGCTTAATGAACTTGCAATAATATAGATGGGTGCAAACGTGCAAATCGAAAATGTCAAAGGCTATATGGGAGCAGTAGCAAGACAATAAAAAATCTTTCGATCCTAATTAAAATTAAAATTATTTCTACAGTGACTGAATGTGATTTAAAATAACACACAAAAAATCCCGTTGAAAGGCGCCATTTTGTTAAAAGAAATGGCTTTTACTTATAGATGGAAAATATTGTATTTTTAATTATTTGTAAAATAAATGTGAATTATTTGAAGAGAGAGAGAGATAGATCAGGTGGCTCCTGAATGAGCAAAGGCTGTTGTCTGCAGGGCTGCGGCCGACTCGTGACTAGCTCGAGTTGCCGGCGAGTGGTGTGGGTAAACTAAACTAAAGGGGGTGCGCCACCTGTTTTGGGGGCCCTTGAGACGAGACAACAACACTGATAAACCTAATAAAACAGGAAACGTCACGGATTCCAAAGAAACACCAGAATAAACTCTAAAATATATTTAGAAATATGACTATAATGGTTACAACCCCAAATAAGTCCTCGATTGACTATTAATAAAAACCCTACCGATTGAACTCAATTTACAGCGTGATACCGAATATTAACAAAAAGGGAATTCTATTTAATTACTGGCACACATTACATTATTACATTAAATATTTACAAAAACTCAGTCGAACCGAAGAAAACAGGATTAAGAAACAGAAATTTACTATATGGTACTGCTCCAAACAGCTGACTTTTAAAAGTTAAATGACCGGGAAAGCAAATAAATTTGAGGTTAAGCTAGAAACGAATACTAAAAGTGGGAACGTGATGGCAAATTAAGCTGGAATATGATAAACCTGTGAGTTATAGAATACTAAAGGTGGTGATCCAGAGTGGATTTCCACGTTCTAGGCCCGTTTTGGACGTGCTTTACTAGTTATGAGCCTATGTATTGCGGTTACCAGACAGCACTGACAAATAAAAAAAAACCTGAGGTGAGGCTCGCTGACTTCCTTTTCACTGGCACTTGCTATTAGAGAGTCTGGTTCGAGTTAGCTTCTTTATATCGCCAGGCCTATAAGGACTCCTTGACGAACGATGGGGTGCTAAACTCTGGTATTCAACAAAGTTACCGCAGGCACCAGCGGTATGCCACATCCAGCAGGGTGAAAAGCAGGATCATGCAGTCCAAAAAGCAACATAGACGTAGGCCAACGTAGGCAGGAAAGCAGAACAAGATGATGAAGGCAGAAGGGGGGAAGAAAACCAAAAGTAGAGACCCAACATAAAAAAAAAAGGCCTGAAACAAAAGGAAGGCATGCACTGACTGGCGACAATATGACATAAATGGTAAGAAATTAATGATACTTGAAACCTATTTAACATTATGAAAGACAAGGCTACCTGTCTCTTGCAGAATTTAAGATCTAAAACTCACCTGAGGTGGTAGTTGGCCTTTCTCGTGGAAAATAAATTGAAATTTGAGGAGAAACCCGAAGCAATTAAAACAGCAATATAGCTTTCGGCGCTGAATGTACTTGGCCACCGATAAAATGCTTGGGCCCCCAAATTCCTCACTAAAATGGCGAAAATAGCGCCAATGGTCCGAATTGCACCACTGCAGGAACCAAAGTGAACCAAGAAAAAGGTTTTTCTACATCCAAAAAGGCGGGTAAGTTTGACAGTCCGAATTTTAGGGAATTTTAGCTGTAGGTACTTGGCAGCTTTGACATATGACACAATAATAACAACAACAAAATAAGGGTGGTTAATTAAATATTTCTAATTATGAAAATATGAGGGTAGTTAGACTTCAACACAACACTCCTGATTTAATAAGGGTAAATTTATGGAACTGAAGAAGTTTCTCTAACCTTTAATTGGTCGTGTATCCAAAGTGTCTGTTACCATTGTTCGATCAAGGATTTCGTATTTTTAGCTTTCAAGCATGAAACAAATGCCTTTAAAATCAATTGGGTTTAGTACAAAAATCCATCTAGATTGAAAAATAAGTAAAAATCAGCCTGAGGAACCGGTAGGACTAAGAAAAATTTATTTAATAAGAAAACTGAAATTACTGAATTTATCAACTGAATATATACGATTTGGGCAAGGAGGCTCTGAATGTAGTGTCTGTCATGGTTTTTATAATGAAATATTTAATTTTAAGAAGAAGGGGGTGAGTTTGTAAATAATTTACTTATTATCTTAATTTAAAAAGTAGACCATACAATAATTTTAATTTTGGAAAATTTGAACTGTAACATGGTAACAAATTGTTGGGAAAAAAATGCTCGTTTCAAATATCCTAGTTAACCACTATCGTTCCATTTGGAAAAATAGAGTAAACGTCATTTCACTTTTTAAACGCTTGTGAAACTTAGAAAGTCAATTAATATAACACGTCAAAAATTGACAAGTGGGATGTCATTTTACTCAGAATATCATGATGTATCCAAATAAGTAAAAATATACAGGGTGCCCCATTTAATACCAAAGTCAAGGTCACTTCCGGTTACACCGGAAGTGCTAACAAATCAAAAATTATGCCAATCCAATAAATGCAGACTCGACTCTTATGCACAATTCCAAAATTTTATTTTAATATCTATAAATACAAAAAAGTTATCGGGGTGAGCGTCTTTTGAGAAACACCCGGTATATACAGGGTGTAACATAAAGGTTGGGAATAAATTAAACGGTGGATTCCTTAGTCAAAAATAATAGAAATTTTTCATATAAGGATATGCTCTACGGGATTTCGTTTCCAAGTTACAGAGTGTTGAATTTTTCTTAAAATTTTAGTTTTTGTTTAATATCTTTTGAACGCTGGCAGATAACGAAACGAAATTTTAGCAGTAACTTCACTTGATAATGCCATAGGAGAAGTAAAAAAATTGTCTTCCTGGGATACTCAGTGGCGTGCATACGGATATTGCCGTAGGGTTTTTTAATGAAAAATGTGGTACGCCACTGGTAGAATTATTTGTTTGTTAAAGTTTATGAATTTTCCTTTTATTCTAAACAAAATTCCCCTTTTGCGTTTTCTTTGTATCTCTTGCCATTTTCCCGTAATTAAACATTTTGCAAATATCAGTTTTTCCACAGGTTCTATAGGAAATTGAGGGTAATTGGAACAAAATCGAGCATGCCTTGGACCACGATATTTTCTGATAATGTCATTGTCAGTTAGGTTATTTAATTTTGCTTAGGCTTTTTAATTTTAGTAATAAACCTATTAAAAATGGATTACTCAGTTGAAGAATTAGCAGATATGCATTTTATTTATGGCCGTGTCAACGGGAATACTGTGTTAGCTGTACGACTGTATGTTCAACGTTTTCCAAATCGACGCATTCCGAATAGGAAGACTTTTTCAAGGATTCACGCTTGCTTAAGTGAAACCGGATCATTAAAGCCTTGCACCTCCAGTGGAAGACCACAATACGTAAGAACAGTACAGCGTGAGGAACGAATTTTTCAGATTGTCGAGGCGAATCCTGAATCTAGTACTAGAAGAATTGGAAGAATGGAAAGAGTAAGCCATATGACAGTCCAACGAATCCCACATGATAATTTATTGTACCCATACCATTTACAACGAGTGCAGGCTCTTTCTGTCGAGGATTATGCACCACGTCTTAGATTTTGTACATGGTTCTTAAATAAATGCAATTTAAACCATTCATTTCACTCATCCGTTTTATTTACCGACGAAGCTGGATTTACAAGGGATGGCATAATTAATTTTCATAATAACCATCTATGGGCTGATGAAAACCCTCATGGAATCATACAATCCCGGCACCAGCAACGATTTTCTATTAATGTTTGGGCAGGAATAATTGGCGATTATTTGATTGATCCTGTAGTACTACCAAATAGATTAGACGGATTATCATATCTGGATTTTCTTCAAAATGGATTACCACCTTTATTAGAAGAAGTTCCAATTGAAACGCGACAGCAAATGTGGTTTATGCATGATGGCGCTCCAGCTCACTTTAGGCGAGAAGTTAGAGAATACCTCAACGAAACGTACCACAATAAATGGATAGGTCGTGGAGGGCCAAGAGCGTGGCCTCCTCGTTCACCCGACCTTAATCCATTGGATTATTATTTATGGGGGCACTTAAAAAGCATGGTTTATTCCGTTCCCATTCCTAACGTACAGATTCTTCGTCAAAGAGTTGAAATGGGTTGTCAGCAAATTCGAGAGATGCCTGGAATTTTTGGACGAGTAAGACAATCCATGAGAAAACGCATTGAAAAATGTATTGAAGTTGAGGGGCAACATTTTCAGCACCTTTTGTAATCTTGTTTGTTGTGTTGATTTACATACTTTATTAAAATAATTGTTTTCAATTTCTAAGTTTTTAGTATTTTAATTTTTGTAAATTACATATTAGTATGGTGTTTCAAAAATCTAAAAGTTTCAATGTCGTTTCTGCCATTTTGTAAACACTGGATCACAACGTAGGTACTCGATTTTATTACTGTTGGGTACTGAAATTGCTAAAAACTGATATTTGCAAAATGTTTAATTACGGGAAAATGGCAAGAGATACAAAGAAAACGCAAGAGGGGAATTTTGTTTAGAATAAAAGGAAAATTCATAAATTTTAACAAAAAAATAATTCTACCAGTGGCGTACCACATTTTTCATTAAAAAACCGTACGGCAATATCCGTATGCATGCCACTGAGTATCCCAGGAAGACAATTTTTTTACTTCTCCTAGGGCATTATCAAGTGAAGTTACTGCTAAAATTTCGTTTCGTTATCTGCCAGCGTTCAAAAGATATTAAACAAAAACTAAAATTTTAAGAAAAATTCAACACCCTCTAACTTCGAAACGAAATCCCGTAGAGCATATCCTTATATGAAAAATTTCTATTATTTTTGACTAAGGAATCCACCGTTTAATTTATTCCCAACCTTTATGTTACACCCTGTATACAGGGTGTTTATTAAATATACGGCTAAAAGTGAAGGTGTTATTCCCTGGACTATTCTAAGAATATTTTGTCCTTTGAACATTTTCAAAAAGCCGCTTTGTTTCGAAGGTAAAGAGTGAAAAAGATTTTCGACAGAACCAATTTTGATATTTTTCAAATTATTAATGTAGTCAAAATAAAAGTATGGCGTACTACACTGGGCTTACCGAGTATACATTTTTTGAAAAATGCGTTGTTATCTTTTAAACAAATCAGTTTAAACGTATATTTCATTTGAGTGCCTAATGCCTAATTGCGTAATTAATCATTTTGCATGGGTGGAATTTGTTGAGATTGATTGACGTGTATTTTCTGTCTTTAATAGTTAAACTTTTGTTAGTGAAGTCCTCTATCATGAATCGCTATACGAATGCCGAGATGACTGACATGCATTTCATTTACGGACTTGCTGATGGCATACAGTATACAAGCTAGGCGGTTGTACAGTGTGGCCAACTAAGAATGCGAGAAACTATCCATCGTAGAGGCTTGCGTCAAAAAAAAATTATTACTAAAACGGCCAAGAGAAAAACCTGGAAAATATTTTCAAGTTTCTGAAATGGCCGCTAGGGGGCGTAACTGCAATCTTGAATCTAAAAGAGTGATGTTTCTGTAAATTCCGCTATAATAACCTAATAAAAAAAATCCTGATCTTTAAAGTCGAGGATAATCTGAACCTTTTTTGTTCGACACTTTTTGCAGTATCTCTAAAAATAAAGTGGTGGGGGGTATTCAAACGTTTCCGTAAATAACATCCTGTATCTTTGAAACGGCTAAGCCAATTTGAACAAACTTGGGCTCGTTAAAAGGAGCTATTCTTGGGCTACAAACATCATTATATTTGAAGTTTTGTAAGAGTTAATTTTGTCAACAAAATAAAATGCGTTGGTATGATTTTTTTTTCATGAAAAAGTAGCTAAATGATGCCTAAACTAGCTCGCGAAAACCGCATCTCGATATCTTGTTCCTAACCCAATATATCGGCAATAGAAAATTTTATACGAAAATCCCTTAAATTTTCATTTTATTGTAACTATATTTTTCTGGAATTCTCTTTCTATTATGTAAGTTGTGGCCCTAAAAAGTACCGATTTATAAAAGGAAGATTTTTAATGCTCCCGCAAATGCTTGAAATGCTGACCATCACGTTCTATGCATTGCTAGCAATCTGAAGCCTCTCATGGGTAGACAAAACTGCACTTTCAATTTCGGCTCTCGGTATGTTACGTATTGCATTACGAATCCGATTTTTCAAATCTTCTCTGGTCGTAGGTTAAGTCTGAAACACGATGTCCTTTAACCGCCCCCATAAATAAAAATCCAGGCAAGATAGGTCTGGTGATCGCGGAGGCCATGGAAACAGACTTCCTCTTCCAATCCACCGCTGTTGAAATACTGCATTAATATGCTCTCGCACATTAACGGCAAAATGTGCTGGGCAACCATCCAACTGCAAAAACAAGTTTTGCCTTGTTTCCAAAGGCACATCTTCCAACAACAACGGTAATTGATTGGCCAAAAAGTCAAGAAAGACATTGCCATTTAGGGATTGCTCAAAAAAATATGGCCCAATAATTCTGCCTTCCAGTATGGAACACCACACATTTAAACTCCAACGTCCTTGGTGCTGAACTTCACGCAACCAATGCGGATTTTCTGCAGACCAATAGTGCATATTATTATGTAGATTGACTCTCCCATCACTACTAAAGGTGGCTTCATCCGTCCAAAGAATTTGAAATAAAAATTCTCTATTTTGGCGTATCATACCTAACATCCAATGGCAATAGTCCAACCTCCGATCAAAATCTTCCCCTTTCAAGGCCTGATGCAAAACAACATGATATGGGTGCATTCTAAAAGTAATTAAAAAAAGTTTAAACGAATATAAGTTCTAATGGCCATCAAAGTTGCCTAACTTTGGTCCTTCAAAATACTTTGAACCGTTGTTAGTGATATGTCCAACTCGAGGGATAATGCTCTTGTGCCAACATGAGAATTTCCTTCAATATACCCCAGTACGTAGTTAATATTTTCTTGTGTTCTTCCAATTCTTTGCCGTTGAAACTTAGGCCGAAAACAACCATTGGCTCGTAAACTCGCCACTAATCGGGGAAAAACTCTCACATCGCAAGGACGCCGATTTGGATATCGAGCGGCGTAAACTCTTTTAGCTACTGCGGCATTCTGAAGACATTCAAAGTAAACCGCAAGCATATCAACAGCTTCATCATTCGTAAAATGCATTTTGTAAACACAAAAATTACTCAAAGTAACGCAAAACTTTGACAACTATTGACAATTTGGATTATTTATGTTTTGATTAGGTATTTGTTTTGTTTCCATGGCCTGCTTCTATTAATTGTCTTTTTTGTGCATAGAACGTGATGGTCAGCATTTCAAGCATTTGCGGGGGCATTAAAAATCTTCCTTTTATAAATCGGTCCTTTTTAGGGCCACAACTTACATAATAGAAAGAATTCCAGAAAAATGTAGTTACAATAAAATGAAAATTTAAGGGATTTTCGTATAAAATTTTCTATTGCCGATATTTTGGGTTAGGAACAAGATATTGAGATGCGGTTTTCGCGAGCTAGTTTAGGCATCATTTAGCCACTTTTTCATGAAAAAAAAATCATACCAATGCATTTTATTTTGTTGAGGAAAATTAACCATTTCTGTTGAAATGTCGAAAAAAGCCCTCTAGCGACGATATGTGAAACTTACAAAACTTCAAATATAATGATGTTTGTAGCCCAAGAATAGCTCCTTTTAACGAGCCCATGTTTGTTCAAATCGGCTTAGCCGTTTCGAAGATACAGGATGTTATTTACGGAAACGTTTGAATACCCCCTACCACTTTATTTTTAGATATGCTGCAAAAAGTGTCAAACAAAAAAGGTTCAGATTATCCTCGACTTTAAAGATCAGGATTTTTTTTATTAGGTTAATATAGCGGAATTTACAGAAACATCACTTTTTTAGATTCAAGATTGTAGTTACGCCCACTAGCGGCAATTTCAGAAACTTTAAAATATTTTCCAGGTTTTTCTCTTGGCCGTTTTAGTCATAATTTTTTTTGCCGCAAGCCTCTACGATGGATAGTTTCCCAGATACAGTACCTCGCATTCTTAGTTGGCCACCCTGTACATTGAACGATTTCCTGACCGTAATGTCTCTGATAGAAAAACCGTCCAAAGTATTTATCAACGTCTTCCTGAAAGAGGTATACTGAAACGAAGTGGGGAACCAGGAAGGCCAATGACAGTAAGAACGGTAGAAGTGGAGGAGAATGTGCTCAGCAAGATAAGAGGAAGATCCAGGTATTTCTACTCGAATTACAAACACTTTGAATGTAAGTAACGGAACTGTCTGGAAAATCCTTAGTGATGCCTTCATAACAAATCGGCGTTTGACGAGGAAACGAAAGTGTCTGGTAAACTGTTACGTAAGACTTCAGTGGCGGAGATAAACATAACTTAAATGTTGTAAAGGTGAGCGGAAGTGTATAATAATGGTAGGGGGTAGCGAATAGCCCACAAATTTTGTGGCGGCTAGCCCGATAATCTTATACTCACATTTAAACGAAGTGGGGGACCAGGAAGGCCAATGACAGTAAGAACGGTAGAAGTGGAAGAAAATGTGCTGGACATGATGCAGGAAGATCTTGGTACTTCTATTCGAAATATTGCAAATACTTTGAATGTAAGTAATGGGATTGTTTGGAAAATCCTTAGAGACTATTTGTTGTACCCATACCAAATACAACACGTTCAGGCACTTCTTCCTGCTGATTTTCCTCCACGGATTGCATTCTATCAATGGCTTTTCCACACATTGGTTCAAATCCCTCAACTACTGACGCTGTGTGGGCTGAAGAAAATCCACATGAGGTACTTGAAGATCGTTTTCAACATCAGTTCTCGTTGAACGTTTGGGTTGGAATTATGGGTGACTGGCTAATTGGACCGGTATTTTTACTAGGAAGACTTACCGGCGAGGTGTATCGCAACTTTCTGGACCAAACGCTACCTCAGTTTCTGGAGGATGTACCATTGGCAACAAGAAATGTAATGTGGTTTATGCGCGATAATGCACCAGCGCATTTTAGTGTGGTTGTGCGTGAGCTTTTAACAGTAGGTAACAGGAATAAGATCGCTGGATTGGTCGAGGTCGACCTCTCACTTATAGCCTGCTCGATCCCTGGACTTAAACCCCCCTGGATTATTTCTCATTCCTAAAGTCCTTAGTTTATACTACTCCAGTGGAGAATGTAGAAGATTTAAGAAATCGGATAATTGCTGGGTGCAACTTAATAAAAAACGACCCTGGTGTTCTTGAAATAGTTCGGCAGTCAATAAGGAGAAGATTGGATCTTGCATCCTACCTGGAGGTAGTCATTTTCAACTGTATCATCGAAACAAAGCGGCTTTTCAAAAATCGTCAAAAGACAAAATATTCTTAGAATAGTCTAGGGAATAACCCCTTGAATTTTTGCCGTATGTTTAATAACCACCATGTATATGGGATTCACCAATGTCAATGTTCAAAGTATCCGTAAGTTTACTTACAAATAACAAAATGCCTAGCTGACATAACGAAACGGTGACGTTCCTGTGCCATGCTATATTTGTTTGCAAAGGGCTCACACATCCCTCCGGGTATGGGTTGTTCGTTTTACAGTTGTGCTAAAATGAATTAATGATTGGTTATTGTAAATCGTCATTATGGCCGGAAGGTGGGTGTTTAATTCATCTAGAATATAACTTGTACAACGATAAAATTAAAACGTGTCCTGACGCTCTAAATTTAAAAATTTATTTTTATTACAGAGATTCGTCAAGAAGGGATTTTACAACCCCTAGACGAGTGCGTTGTGTTTTCACGATTTTTTAATATTTGTTAGACCCAATGATTTAATAACTATAGATACAGGAATAACAAATAAAAGTGTTGACATCAACGTGTCTAAAGTAAATCAACACGCAAGTTGCGCCCCTCCACTTGGTTTGCCTGACACTGTTAAAAGATTAACATGAATATCATGATGTGGGAAATTTGTAACATTGTCTAAATCCTTGTAAAACATTTGCAGTATGGCAACGCAGCAGCAAGGGATCCGCACAGATCCATCATTTCAGGTGAATGCATTATAATTCCCACTTGTTCCATCGTCTCGCCTACAAACGATTTTGTCAGCACATTTTGATAGCGTTTATAAATGGCCTGTACTATCTATGGTTATTAGATCATTGGTTGGACCCGATTAGATATCAATTAGGTTACAATTTACGAACGCTACTTAAGCGAGTGAACAAAAACTAATTTCAGGATTTTTTAAAAGGCGACTTTTGTCCAGTAGTGTACATATTGAATATACGTTTTTACGTCTCATATTGAAATGTATTAGACGTGACCGCTAGCGGAGTCTGGGGATACAAGTTAGACTTGTATATCATTCAATCATGCCGATTCTATAGAACTCGCAATTGACCGTGGATAATAGCAACATTTACATAATTAATATAAGTCGCGTCGAATTCAAAACCATCGGCCTTTTACCCTGTCTAAACGCAATAACCACTAGGCTGGTAGCAGTGTATCGACATCAGCTGAGTGATCCAGAATATCCCAGTGTGGCGGTACAATTTTGTTTCCACAGTAGCGAACAGGGTTTCTTAAAAAAATCCTGACTTGATGAAATGAATGAAGAACTATCGCTTTTTAGGTGTCCGAAAGACCAAGGAAGGTATGTATGCATTTATTCTCTGTGGATATGTCTATCACATTGGTCCATATTACTTTATTCAATGCCGCTCCGAATAAAGCTGTTGACGTCATTTCTGTTCATGTTTCCTCAGCCACGATATTCGTCTGCGTCCTACTGATCTTCGTCCCTCTATCTTACCCTGTAGGATGATTTGGGGCAGATGATTTTTTCGTTTCGCATGATATGTTCGAATTAGTTCAATTTTCTTCTCTTCTCACTTGTTAGGTATTCCAGCTCTCCATCGATGCGTTGTAAGACCTTTCCGTTTGACACGTGATGCACCTATGAGATCCTGAGGCATGCGGCGATAGCACCATATCTCAAATGCGTTTGCATGAATCATGCATGCTTCCGCCCCATACAGAATAGTTGAGAGAATGTATCATCTTAAAACCCTGATTCTAGTATGGATGCTGAGGGATAGTTGTTTCGCATCCTATTTAATGCTTTTTCGATTCAGTGCACAGCCCAGGTATGCAACCGTCACAGTCCTTGTGAAAGCTACATTGTTAGCAGTAAACCGTGGGTTGCCGATGTCGTTTTTACTGATGATTAACGTTTGTGTTTTCTTGGGGTTTATCTTCATACCATATCTGTGACATACAGTCACTACTCGGTCTATGAGTCTCTCTACGAGTCCTCCTCTATGTTGTCCAGTGCATCTTTAAACAGATGTTCCGAGTACATATTGAATAGGAGAGGCGACAGTATATATACGTGGCACACTCCCCTCCTCCTTACGGTAAACTCTTCTGATGTTTCATTTTCTACTGGAACCATGGCCTTTGGTTGGAGATATAGATTTAATATCACCTCTGTGTCTCTAGTCGTCGATTCCTGATTCGTAGGATTCAGATGAGTTCACCATGCTGGACTTTATCGAAGGCTTTTTTGAAATCTATAAAGCATGTGAAGTCCACAGTAACGTCTCGTGCTCGTTGGATGAGGACTTGTATGGCAAATAAGGCCTCTTTGGTGCCGAGTTCCTTCCTGAAGTCAAATTGTTTTATGTTCTCGTCGAGTTTTCTATATATGCGTGTTTGGATGACGTTAAGGAAAGCTTTTAAAGCGTGACTCATGAATATTCTGTGGTCAGAGCATTGAGCTGCGTTTTCCTTTTTGGGGGCGGGATGAATGTTGACAACCACCAGTCCTTTGGTATTTGGCCACTTGTGGTCAGCAGTTGTACTTGTTCTGATTTCAGTAATTTGAGGACTTGTGGACTATGCATCTGGTTTGGCTCGGGAGTTTGGTTGTTTTTCAATCGTCTGATGGTTGATTCCACCTCCTCCTATATGATGATAGGCCCTTCTTCTCCAGCTACTGCAGCAACATTATCGGCGTTTTTTTCTCCGAAAAGCTCCTACATGTAGTGTTTCCATCTTGTAAGTTTTTTTTGAGTTTCGGTGATGATATTGTCCGAGTCCAAGATTACTACTAAATCCCGTCATATATCTTTCCGTTGCTTCCTTTATTTTCTTATGGAGATTAAATCTGTCATATTTTGTTTGTTACATCTCGATTTCATTACATTTTCCTGGAGCCATCGTCCTTCAGTTTCCTTAATTGCCCTCGGGATCCTCCTGTGTAGTTCCATGTATTTTTCGTTGTCGTCTTTCTTCCATAAGTCTAGGATAGTATCCGTCATCCATTCTTGTCTTCTTATCACTTCATCTTGCCTCAGTTCTTCCTCTGTGACGGAAGTTATAGACACTTTTATTTTATTCCACAGTTCTTCTATTTCTATTTCATGGTTGTAGTTTTCGGAGATTGATTTCGTTGTTGATCCTATCTTTAGTTTGTTGGAAAATCTTGTCCTGTTTGAGTTTCCGTAAGTCAGCACTATTTGAGGCCCCCTTTTTTACCATTTTCTTTAGTCGAAGCTTAGTACGAGCTAGTAACAGGTTGTGATTTAATGGTAAGTCTGCGCTTGGGTAAGTTTTACAGGAGACGACCGCGTTGCGATATCTTTTATTTATCATCACATCATCTGATGATTCTGTGGTTGCTTTCAGCCGGAGATCTCCAAGTGTACACTCTTCTGGGATGTGTATTGAAAAAGTTGTTCATGATTGTAAAGTCTGTTTTTTGGCAGAACTCTATTAAGCGTTCTCCTCTCTCATTACTGAATCCTAGTCGGAAACTGCCCACCACATCCTCGACCTTTCCTTGTCCAACCTTAGCGTTCATGTCGCTCAAAACTTACGTTAACTTCCTCTCTCTCTCTCTCTCTTTTTGTGTGCTGTTCATAAAACTCTTCAATCTCTTGTTCATTGCTTTCAGACGTCGGTGCATATGATTGTATGTTTAGGTCAAATGGTTTAGCCTTGATGTTGATTAGCGCTACTCTAATTGAAATAGGGCGTTGTGCTGAGAATTATTGCTACTCCATTTTTGTTTCTGGTGGTATTGTTCCCGGATAAATATATGTGGTGTTCATTTATAATGCAGTGGCTCGAGTTGGCCATCTTGTTTTGCTGCATCCTAGTATGGAGTTTCACCTCTTTTACTATACTTGCCGCCTTTCCTGCTTGGTACATACTTTGCATATTCCACGTGTCCATTCTTTTTCCTTGATTTATCTTGAATACATTACTGAAAGATCGGGGAATTCTTAGCAGCCTCTCCCTATTTAAGGGGAGCCCTGGACTGAGAGTCATTGCTTGCTTTTGTGTATCCATTGTGATGTCTTGAGTATATATATATTAGGTAGTTTCACGTTGCTTTCCTGACTATATTTTTCAGCCGCTCCTACATGGAGAACAGACGCTGTCGGATTACCGTTCCTAACATGGAGACCGTATATGCTATAGTTTTGGTGCGCCCCGAGTATTTGATTTCGTCGATACCACTGGGAGGCATTTCTCTATCCGCTACCTAGGGAGGCGTCCGATGGAGGACTAGCAACCTCACACGGTTATTTATGGCTACTGTTGACGCCGCCGTTATATGCTTGCGCCAAACATAAATTGTTTACTGTATTTCCATAGGTTGCTTGGTTCAAAATATGTCAGTTGAAACAAAAGGCTTTTCTCACACAAAATACATCTATTCACTTCTGGTTTTTCATTTACTTATCTTCACATCCCTTCTGAGTAGCAGCAAATGCTTTTTACTTTTACAACTTAGTATAGTAAGTACTTACTGCATTAAACAGCTATACATTTTTACATCACTAACATTATATCACTAAACAACAATAATATCGGGATACACTATACTGTACTCTTAAAACTTCAAGAATTTATCGTATCTACGAACTTGAGACTGCTTTTTACAACAGATAAACAGAACTAGAGTTGGGTGTAATAATCACATTAGAAACACCTTCGGGACTTCGGGATACAATACCGCGAATTTTCCAAGCTATTTCATTCCATAAAATCAACTAGAACCGCGAAAAATGCCGCGAGAAGCCCGTGTGCTTTCTGCAAGGCGTGATACGGAACTCTACTTAAGTCTGTATATATTAATCACATTAAATATATCTTCGGGATAACACCGCGAACTGACCGACTTAATTACTTGGCTTAAGTGCCATGAAAATCAACCAACCCCCGCGTAAAATGGCGCGAGGAAGCCCGTGTACTTCTCACGAAGACTGCTTCGGAACTGAATTATCAAAACTTGCCAAGTCGTAGGTATGTGTAATATATTATCATCTCTCTTTCTCTTGTACACACCGCAACATCCTGTCATACCGTTTCAACCAATCACGCAAGTATATCTAGTTGCTTCCCAATAAACCCTTCTTACTAGTTCTTACACTGAATTTACATCGCTTGTATTGGTTGATACGCGGCCGCTCGATCGTTTGTATAGATGCCGTCTTTGCGAAGGCTCGTTTGTTGCTTGCCGCGAACCTAGAGAGGCCATCTTGGTTTTCCGCTTCCTTGCCCGCTTTCGGCGATTATTCTAGGAAACCACTATTGGCAGCTAAAAATATGTTTTACAATTTAACCGAAATTAACGGACTTTTATTATTTGTGGTTTCCATGCACCGACAACAATTTAACAGGTGGTAGGCTGCAACGTTGCCTTACTTTCTCTACTTTGTATTTATACTTGCTTTGTTATTAAATTATGCAACTAGACAACTGAACCTTTCTTCAACAAGTACTTTTAATTTATCATTTGTTTATACGTTAGATTGCATGTTGTCAATTCACTGGGCTACAAGATTTTCTTTTTGTTGTAACATCAAACTGAATAGCATATTATTGTAGAAGAATAACCCTATCTGAATACGAAAACTTTTCTAACACGTAAGGATATCTTGTTACATTAAACAAACCACATGTAGAACTGTGCCATTTAATGATTTTATAAGCTTTTTAACCCTGTAAATCGACTGTATTTATAAATCCTTCAACTTCTTTGTTCATAGCCTTCACAAAGTTTTTTTTATTAGTCCAAGTTTAATGTGAAACGCACTTCTTTCCGGCCAAAGAAAACAGCAATATTCTGTAAATCTACCCTAAAGTCCCACTAAAATTGCTGTAACTTTTAAATCCCCACATGTCTGCCATTTCTATCGACTGTAGTTTATATTATCTAAAAGAATTCGTATATTTTCATCGGTTGCTTTGATTTTCACTGAACGGGCAATTGGTATAGATGGTTTTAATTTTCATTATGTAATAACACAGCTTTTAAACTATATTTCGATGAGTCTATGAACGAGCGCCGTTCACAAGGCAAATGCTCGATATTGAGTTTTTGCATTAAACTATCGATATCGTTACACGCACATAACGAATTTTTCATATTGTAAAATGCAGAAAACGTAGCATTTATTTTCCTAAAAGTCGTAATTTTTGTTTCTTTGGCTAGTAAGTTCCACTCCTTAAGACTGGAACCAAGTTCTGACTATTGCTTTAACAACCTCAAAATCACGTACTAAATCATTTAACTCACTTTGAACAATTAAATATGGCTCGCCAGAACTGGGACCTGGAGTAAAAGTGGGGTCGGTACACTGTTCTTCAGAGCTGCCTGATGATGCGTTATCTCCCAAAACAATACCTTGCCAATTTAGAGGCCCAGTCAGTACTGGCAAGTCTGCATCTTGGCAGAAGGCAAATTCGGATATTTGATCTTGCGCTTTTCTTTTTTGAAATAGCCTTCAGTCTTTGTCATGCAGAAATAGCAATCGTCAAAATGATTAGTGGGTTCTCGCCCTACCATTGGAACTGCAAAAGGTACCACCTTCCTTCTCTACAGACATGTACTGCTCCGTAATTATGTATTATATATATTGATACTTCCTCTTTATTAAGCCATGTTTCTGTTAGAACTGGTATACCACAGTCTTGATTCATCACAAAGCACTGAATGTTGTCCAACTTATTCCTAACACTCTGAATGTTCATGTATGCAACTGAACTCTTACCTAGTTTTTTAGTTGCTCCATGTTTTTGACCAGAATACTTTCACTATTCTCGTCCTTTCTGCTGATCCAAAGAAATTGAAATCTCATATCATAATTATTGAGTAGTGGGACCAAGGAGATGAAGACTTCCATATTTCTTATCTTCCCTTTCAACCACTGCACCAATGACAAGCTACAGCTAACACAGCACACATATGGGGAGCCCATTTTTTGCTTTTTCCTTAGGCCCGTCCTTATCCGGAGCACTGCGGCCATAAGTAGGCCTATTGTGGAAAACTTCGTTTTATTGTATCCACTCGGTTCGCTTGGTTCCGTGTATTAGTTTATACACGTCAACTGCTGATTTAGTGGTTATTTCATTCAGTTCTAGTTTTACTCTCCCGAATATGCCATAGCGTCTACGATCCAAGGATTCGCATTGACAGACAACATGATAAACAGTTTTCCTATCCTTGCCGCAGAGCCTGCAGCTAAGATTTCCATTGTATATCTTCATTTTGTTCAGGTTATCCTTGACAGCCATATGTCCTGTTAGGATTCCCGTTGTTGTTCTTAGTTGGTTCCTGCTAAGGTTGAGCAACTGTTTTGAGAATTTAGGACTGATACTCCCCATAACTCTCTTGCTATAATTAAGTCCCTGTCTGCTGTTCCAGTAGACATTGTTTTCATTTTTGGTCCATCGCTTAATAGCCTCTCGTGCTGTGCATTTAGGCACTCCTAGTGCTGGTTCAGGACCAATGTATGGTGCAGCTGAGGCTTGCCTCGCGAGCTCGTCTGCTCCTTCGTTGCCAGAAATGCCTCTGTGACCCGGTACCCAGAATAGTTTAGCTGTATTTCTGTCCGCCAGTGTTCTCAGTTCATTTTGGCATTCCCAGACTAGCCTTGATGTTACCCTCTGGCTCGTGAGAGCCTTAAGGACCGCTTGACTGTCTAAGCATATATAGATTCGTCTATTTTGGTAGGCTCTTCTTTTATTTAATTAATTATTTTCTTAATTCGTAACTGAAAAGAAGACTGAATAAGAGAATAATTAAATCCATTCTCTTATTATGAACATTCCATTTTAGGATATTTTTCTGTTCTAAAATGCACCCCTTTTAAATGACCCCTCATAAAATTTACTACCTGCCAATATAAAAGGGTTTAATGAGCCCAATGAAAAGCGGTATGTATTAGGGCTTTATAAATATGTTTTCTATTAAAAAATCAGAGTTATTAGTGGCGAGGGACGTTCATTAAAAAATGTATAAAACAAATTTTGTTAAAATAAACAGAAAGGTTTATTATCATGTTATTTGTATGATTTAAGATAAAATAAATACCTGGTGAAATACAATAAATAATATAGGTATATTTATTGCTAAGTAGCTAGGTAGCTAAGTATATTACTTTATGATTAACAATACGTCACCCTAATATTACAAGGTTGCATGTAACATTTTTTACTTTTTTGGCTTTCCAACATTGCAACGTCCTACGAGAAAGATACTATATTATAACCTTAAAAGGAATACTTTAGGTAACATACAACTTGCATAATCCTCAAAAAATCAGGGGTGTATGTTCTTAAATATGGGTTTCGTGTATAACAAAGGTGTTTGTTAAACATAGAACTTTGTAAAATAAGAATTCTTTTTTGAAAAATATTACCCAGTTCTATGTTGTAACATACAACCTTGTTACATAATATCTTCGTTACGTTGTCTGGTAGTGTTTTTGTAAAATCCAGGGATGAATGATAGTGATTTAACTACGAGCTACGACTCTGGTGAAGATGCGGAATACATGCCACACCAAAAAACATCACAAAAAAAATCACGTAAGAGATTATTTTGTAAAATAATTAAATTAAATTGCAAAACCAAAGACCGTCTTAATGAGCAACGCTTTTATTTCAAATTCGAAAAGTGATTCAAGCAGGTAGTTTGACAATTTGATAGTAAGAAACTACTAAGGGTAATGTTTTTTTTTTTAGAAGTGAGCCTTGTTCTCTTACTCCGCTATTAAATAATAAGAAAACAAGGGAACGAAAGAAAGATGCTTCAGAATGGGCATACAACATAAGAAAAGCGAGGTTTGTTCAGGGTCTTCACTATACAGTGAGCTCAAAAAGGTTGGAATAAATTCGTTTAAAATTCAGGTGCTTATTTTCTGGAAAAACGCTTGGACATGTCGATTATTATTTTTAATTGCGAATTTTTTGACATAAGAAATGTGTATACAGGTTGTCTCAAGAAAAACATATACCGTCAACATTATTTTTTTTTTAATAGAACACCCTGTATATTATATTATTTTTAAATTCTACGATACATTCTAAACACTTTTTGTATAACATACCATATCTCCAAAATCAACGGTTTTCGATATATTGACATTTTTCTGGTACGAAAACTACAATTAAAAATGAACTCTTTACATCTATTTAGTCTATAATATTTACATAGACTATATTAAATTTTATTTTAATAAATGTTGAAATTGACCGCCACCAACTTCCTGGCAATATGCAAGTCGATCTTTGAATTCTTCCAAAACGTTATGGATTACCGGGGGTCTATTAATCTAACCTCATGCCTTATTCGAGCTTTAAGTTCATCAATATTAGGTCTGTTAAAGTATACTTTACATTTTAAATAGCCCCACAGAGAAAAATCTAGCGGGGTCAAATCTGGTGACCTTGCCGGCCATTCTATTGGATCCCGTCGACCAATCCACTTGCCAGAAAAGACTGTATCCAAGTACTCACGCACCGGGCGTGTGTAATGGGCTGGTGCTCCGTCTTGCTGGTACCATAAGTTATTTTAGGGAATGTCTGGCTAATCTGGATTTGGATAGAGTACAGCAAGTGCCAGTATTAACTTAAATTCTAAAAATTCTAGATACAGTTCGCCATTTAACGTACCATCAAAAAAGAAGGGACCTAAAATCCGGTTATCAACAATTCCAGCCCATTCACTTTTTGTGGGTATTGTGTGTGGGACTCCATGATCCAGTGCGGATTTTCCTTAGCCCAATATCGACAGTTTTGGCGATTCACATGCCCATTTAGAGTAAACGTTGCTTCATCAGAGAACACAATTCATTTTAAAATTTGAGGATCTTCAATGTATCTGTTCATCATTATTTCGCAAAATTCTGTTCTTCTATCCGGGTCATCTTCATTAAGTTCATGAACCAACTGTACCCTATAGGGATGCCATTTATTTTTGTGTAAATATTTCAATACGGTTGCTTGACAAATATTATTTTCCGTGGCAATACCGCGAGTAACACTATGGTGGTTTTCTTGGACAGCTAAGAGGATATTTAACTGCACATCTTCTGAGATCCTAGGTCGATCTTGAATATAATTGTCTCTAACATGCCCCAAATCCCTATATTTTTTTACAATTTTACTAACAACAGATTGAGATATTGGTGCTCGGTTTGGGTACTTATTGTTAAATAACTCACATACTTCTGTTTGGGCTATTAATAAATAAATATTAAAATGTCAATATATCGAAAACCGTTGATTTTGGAGGTATGGTATGTTATACAAAAAGTGTTTAGAATGTATCGTAGAATTTAAAAATAATATAATATACAGGGTCTTCTATTTAAAAAAATTAATGTTGACGGTATATGTTCTTCTTGAGACAACCTGTATACACATTTCTTATGTCAAAAAATTCGCAATTAAAAATAATAATCGACATGTCCAATCGTTTTTCCAGAAAATAATCACTTAAATTTTAAACTAATTTATTCCAACCTTTTTGAGCTCATTATATATAATTATCGTGTCGAAAGAAAACAGTACCGGCAAAAAAAAATTGAAAATAAAAGACTGTGTTCAAAAATATTAATTTCAGTGCTCTCAAAGAATAAGCGACGATCAAGGAAATAACATTTTAAAAAAATATTGTTTGCTTTTGGCTGCAGAAACAAGAAATTATATTTTAAAAATCTGCAAATTATTACTATGAAATTTTCAGTTCCTGGGCATTCTAACATTCAGGAAGTCCTTCAATGTTTCTTTACGTCCGGAGAAAATCCTTTGACACCTATTGATTATTCATTATTACTATTTAGCTCTATGGTTTGTAGAAATTTGTAATAAGCTGTAAATGCTATCCATAGCTCTATAGAAAGGTCATTGAGCAAAGTTGAGTACTCTTCTCCAGTATGCTATTTTGAGCTCAAATATAAAAACTCTTTTAAACAGGCAGGCGAATCTGACGAATTTAAAACCATATATTTGCATCAACGGAAACTTCGACAAGCTCACGTTACGGCAGAAACAGAACATTTAATTTCTTCAATACTAAAAAATGTGACAGCAATATTACTTTGCCACAAACAAAGATGGATACTATAAAATTCATATACAAATGGTTTCCTAAAACAGATAGGCAATACTATGACTCAATTTTAAGCCCTAAATCCCATTTAAAATGAGTTGTTAGTTTAATTATATTAAAATGTAGTTTTTGAGTTTTAAAGCTCTATGTTACATATCTGCAAAAATATCTTAGATTTAAAAATATCCCAGTTCTATGTTTTTTTAAATAAATTTATATTTTGGGACAGCGTGCTTTTTTTGATAAATCTTGTATTAAAAACATTTGACAATGCCGGCATCAATCACATTTCAAAATAATATTTGTAAAGTTTACATACCCAACTGCTATGGGGAAGGTGTTTTTTTTAGATTGACTTTTCTCAAAACTACAATGATGTTACATGCAAAACCTTGTAATATTAGGGTGACGAATAGTAGGTACTTTATTATAATATCTATAATACGTTTTTATTTGGCAATTTAGTTTGCCCTGTAATAGTAGCACAATCAGGTATACAGGTATAAATTAATACATTATCCTTTGGTGTTAAGGATGTGTCGGATCACCGCCGTATTTGAATTAATTAGGTGCCATTAATCCCTAAATGGGTGCCATTAAACTATTATCATGCTGTGCAATAACAAGTATGACATGTAAACCTCTTTAATTACATATTTACAATAAATAGTTTTTGCTTGTACGTACATCGAACCTTTGGATAAAATTTCTCAAAAAAAAAAAATATTCTCCGTGTGGAATTAAACTAGGTACGTTTGTAAGTCCCCCGTAACGGAGCCGATTAACGACTAAAGGCCCCCATAGACTTCGCTATTTTACAGCAGTTTTGCTTGTCCGGTTAAAACTGCCCGTCTAAGAACTAAACAACGTCTACATTCACACACTTCAACTTAAATTCCACGATCAGGTTAGCAGTGGCAACGGCACTAGCTGCACAAGTACGAAATTCCCGAAGAAAACGTTCAAAATAGGCCAAAGAGTAGTCACTTAAACCAAAGAATAAAAGGCTACGCTATTTATTCTGTGCTTAAACGAACACAATTTTCCCACGTAAACAGTGGCGGCTTCTCAGGGGCGGCACAGCCGACCCAGAGTCAAACGGACAACATACAGTATATTATATTATTTATCTACACCAATTTGCATTTTAATATTTCTCAAACTACCTGCGAATAACCGCTCCACTTTTTAAATCGCCCATGTAACCCCGAACGTCATACGCGCAAACTACAACCGCCATAAAATAAATTGTTTTACTTTTCAAGTAACCCGGGCTGGAGTCAGCATGCCTACCCTGTCGTAAGAATATTAGAAATGAAAACTAAGAATTTCGGACTTGAAGATAGGCAACCAAACATACACCATGTATCGAAGTTAAAACCCAGGGTGGGCAAATTCGTACTTGTCTCTAAATTTAAAGTGAGGTTATGGTTATGTCAAATACTCATTATTGACAGGAAGGATTTTGTATATCGATCTCTTGTTTTTAATTTTTTGTAATTATTCTTAAAAAAAAGAACTAAATGAGTGTAAAATAAGTGAGAGTAAGCGTTATCTTTTGAAAAACAGAATTGTTTTTTTTTTTAAGATTAGGACCTCGGGTAAGTGTTTTAAAATTTAAATGAAATATCCTGTTTGGACATTCCAAAAGATTGAGGGTAACGCACGCAACGACATGGAAAGCCAAGTTAAAATTGAGGTAAAAAGTGACCTTGTTCAACATATTTTAAGTTTAAAATGTGGATTTTCGTCTCTTTCATTCGATGAATAAATTAAAATGAACTCAAAAGTAAACCGCGTTTTGTTGTCCATGCCTTTTATTTTTGATTGTCCCAGCTGTGTGCAGGTAATAAATGAGTGACACGTTTATTGTATAAGGGGGCCTATAAAGCCTTTTCATGAAATTTTAGGCTAATTTAGCAATTTAAAGGTCAATTTTGTGTACCAATTTAGGTCCAAATTTTACAAAATTCTCATTTATTTCATCGGGAGGATTTTTCTGTTGGAACAGTGATTATTATATGCTTACCTTGAGACAGCAAGATGATGGCACTGTGCTAAAATCATTACTTCCTGACGCACCGCAACATTTCAGCACATGCTGTATTCGATCCATTGAAGTTTTGAACTCTGTATTGTTGTCGTAATTCGTAATAAAATGGAACAGGGTATTGTTTAAGTAGCGTTTTGAAATTGTTGAACCAAGTTTAAGAGTGACATTACTGAATTTCGGCTGATATCTCGTTCCTATCATGTATCCGGTCATTAAAGTGAATATGGCCAATATGGCGAAGCCAATCATCTGCAAATAAAGACAAGTAGGTATATTATGCTAAATCCGACTAAAGGTGCCCTCGACTTCGAACGACAGCAATCTACCACCTATTTATTGCGCCATCGTCACCGAAAATGAATCTTCCGTTTACGAGAAATATTTTAGCGCTGTTCTGGGTTAGGGAATGATCAACTTACCATAAAAAAATAACGACGCCTGTTAAAGTTAAGACATGTGGTAAGGAAGGCGCACGGGAGGAACAGAGCAATTGCCGGTATAGCGAAAAACGTCGTGTCTAGTCTAATGTCCATAACGTGAGAGTGTAAGAGTATTTTTGCAGTGAAACTCCACATATTTACAGCGAACAATGTGATTCCCATTACCTAAAAATGTAATGATAAAACTAGAAAATAACATAAAACTTTGTTTATTCGGAGGTTCCATCACCTTCCCTTGGATTACGTCACTGGTTAACACATAATACCTATACAGAGGGTGAAGATCTTAAAATGTTACAATGCAAATCCGAAAAACGGCTGGAAATATTTCATTTCAATTTTAGGACGCCAATAGGGAGGATGGGGTATCTGAATAAACAAAATTAGAACACTTAGAACTGTTACACTACCTTAAATTTAACGATGACCGTGCTTTAAAAGATGTTCGAAATTACCCCCATCTATAATAAAGTTTACATTATATCGTTGACCTTTATCATAATTGCCCAAATAGGATCATAAAATATTCAGGTAGGTCATAATAAGTATGTTTAAATGTGAAATTACAAGTTAATTTATTATTAAAAATTATATTTATGATTACAAAAATATACAAATTTGCCCAACTTTGTGAAGGGATGTTAAAAACTTCAGTTTCTATAAGCTCAAGTACACTGGAGTTAATAATACATGTCATTATCATACATGTAGTTTTGGATTGTTATTGCTTTTGTGTCATTTGAGGATAGAGTCTTGGTCAACTGCCTACTATGGCAGCTTGCATTGTTCATTACAATTACGCTATTCGGAGGTATATTTGGAATTAGCTTGTTTTTAAACCAATCTTCAAATAAATCAGCAGGGGTGTCCTCATGGTAATCCAGAGAAGAATCTTTAATGTTTCTTGCAGACACAGAAAGTCCATTTGGAATCCATCCTTATTTAGATCCAGCATGCAAAATCGTAATTCGTTTACCTCTTTTTGATGGCGCGCTTGTTTTGTTTTACACTTGCCGTTTCAACCCTTTTCCGGGGTATCATATGTGTCGAACCAAGTTTCATCCAAGTAAATAATCGGCCTTTGCTGATCTCTGTAAATCCTAATTTTTTGTAGATATTCGGATCGCCATTCCCGAATTCTACTGGATTCCATTAAAACTTGTATTTTGTTAATTTTTTTAAATCTAAAACCCATGTGTTGGATTCACTTCCATAACGTTGTTCTGTCACATTTACCGCCGGTTTCATCTTTTTCAAGCGTCTTAATTAAGTTATCTAATGTAGGCAGGCTTTGTTCCTCGTATAACTTGTAAATTTTACGCCGTATTATATGATCGCTTTCATCTACCTTCGAGAAAATACCAGTATCGGTTCTTTTTTTCCTCGCTAAAATGGGATTATTCACAATTTTCTGTGCAGTTGATGTTGGAATTTTTGTAAATGTGGCCGTTTCTTCTAACGCTGCTTGCTTGCTGACCGCACGCTCAATGAGAGTTAAATAAACATTGTTTATAACTTCCTTAGTTTCCACAGAAAAGCGTTTTCTGCTTTTCGACAGGGTTATCTCCTGAGATACATTAGGCTCGCACAAGTAAGAATAATTACTAAGCTTAAAACTAACTAGAGTGGCTATATATACAGTCTTTAGAACATAATTTGTTTTATGGGATTAACCCTCTCATTTTAAATCAGGTAAAAGTCGGCTTAAAATCACCAAACTATTCAAATTACGTCTACCGAATTTGCAGTTTGCTTTAAGACATCTTTAGGTACGGACCATAATTTACCTGCATTTATTTATTCATTCATTGTTTGTTTATGGCCACCCTTGGATAATCCCATTCAAAGGAAAAGTGTAACTTTCTTATATCTCATTTACCTATCTGTAAAGATCATACTAATATTCTTTAATAGCGGTCGTTTTTAAATTGGTCGAGAATTGCGACTGGCGGGTGGTATATAAGGTTAAATCACACCTTTTTAAAGTTTTATTGGATTTATTCAATAATTATAAATAAAAACTGTAAAATTGTAATTGTAACGTTCTCTGAAGACTTTAACAAATCAAAAAATGTTATGATAGTTGAAATTTGACTTCATTTTCTTATACTTATTACATCTCAAAGTTGAAATTTACGTTAACCGGTAGCAAACAGGCACATATTAACCCTAGATCACGTGAAGTAAGTTCATATAATTCGTTTTCCTGATATGGTTTTTATTTCAATTTTGAAATATAACATGGATATAAGGATATAACATTGTATGGATATAGGGTGGTTGCGCTAGTAAGCCGGCCACCTCTAGTAGTCGGCCTAAAATGGCTTTAATCACTTATAATTTAAATTTCGCCCGAGTTTAGCTCTATTTCTTACATCTGCTATCTTTTTTACTTTCCAAGAACATATACAGGGTGATTCACGGTGGATGGAACATTAGACGTTTCTGACGAACCAGTAAAGGAATCGTTGCGAAAATTTGGTTGCTTACATAAACGGATATGCTCTACCCATCTAAAATATTTTTAACAATACAGTGATGCCGCTTCCACACAAAAATAATAGTAACTTTGATTTTTCAAATGGAACACCCTATATTTTATTTTATTTTCGAAACACCCATTACTTTTCTTACAATTTTTGTTAACTCTATTCTACACTTATCTCTTACCGTTTCTAAGATATAAATTAATTTCCGTTTTTTTTGGCCGAAAACTTCACTTTTAAAAATGCTGATAATTTTGAACTCTAAAATACTGAAACCCTGAAATTTGGTAAATAGTTAACTAATACCATAGGACTCTTTGCCCTACCCTCAAATCTTAGTTGCAATATACAGGGTGGTTAAAAAATACACTTATTCTGGTAACTTGAAAAAGTGACCATAAGTCCTTTTTTTGAAATGTAACACCCTGTATATTATTACGTATTTGAAAAGCTGCTGAAATTTCTCCTAATTCTTGTATATTCATACCTGTACCTAACTAACTCGTTTAACCATTTTTTTGACGTATTAAGCATGATTTGTAAAATTTTCTATACAATTCAATTTTCATTCGGTTATTAGTAAGTTAGCCATGACAAAAACAATGATGTTGACTTATGTTACTATGGTTATCGTTTTGACATTTCATTAAGTTTAGATACAAGATAGTTACAGTACAAGACAGTTTAAAATCATGGAAGAAACCTATACAAATGCAGTTCTTATGAATTTATTTATTTTATTTGGACAATGTGATAGAATTATCACCAGGACATGTATAAAGTTTAACGAAATGTACCCTAATTTACAGCCAATGTATCTCAGAAAATTCATAAGGATTCAGAACAATTTTACTGCCTTTGGTTCAGCTTTAAAAGCGCCAAGAAACTTGCCTCGACCCGTGACTTCTAACGAAGACAACGAGATTAATGTTTTGGCATATTTTCATGTATTTCCCCAATCTTCAATACGATGTGCTCAATACGATTTAGGTATAACATATTCATCAGTTCAAAGAATTTTAGTAAAACATAACATGTGTCGCCGATACGGCCCTGTGGATGTCTTTGCTTCGGCGGTCTGTGGAAAGATATGCTACCTTCAGAGCCCGAGTCAGAGTCGAGGTCTTTTTGACAGAGTAGCGTTCTCCTAAGTAAAGCCGGATTCCAGAGAGGGTCGACTCCTACTTCTCGCATTGGGGCCAACTCGGCTGGGCGAGTTGGCCTAACGTTGCCCAATATGTCCCTATTGGAGTGCGTTTCTATCCCTGGGAGTGGTTCTCGGTCCCACCGAGGATTGGTTTGGGAAGCAAGTAAAGCGTCCTGGTCGGCATTTTTGGTTATATTTAAATAAGTTTGGATTGATTCTACCATTGTTGAAAAATCCTGGGCTTCAGGATTCTCAGGGCTTACTTGGGACTCTATACTACCCGAGCATTCAATGGTTTTTTCGGTCATTTTGATAATTTAGGGATGCCAGATTTTTTTATTGGTTTTAAAAAAAATCAAAAACTAAATTTATAAGAAAAATCAATCATAAAAATATTAATTAATTTTTTCTTTGTTAAGGGTGGTCCCACCTCCTTTAACCCCGATGGCGGAAAGGCCACCGGTCCACCAAAATTAAGATAAAAATATTTGAAGAGAAATCAAAAATTTAATCAAAAGGGGTCAACCAATAACCTCATGGTGGTTAATGGTAAGAGAGAAGGTAACGTATTACCAATTCTTAAATACTTTTTCTCTATTTTCTTTTTTAACTAATTTATGGGGGGGGGCAAGGGGAGGACTTTTAATTAATGTTAATTTGTAATATGTAATTCCACGGAGGGCAAAAGAGAATAAAGTGTTTTGGTTTATTTCAATATTTTTTCAAAACCTTTTACATTACAATAATGACAATCGACAAACTTAATATTAACCCAACATTTATAACATATAACATCCAATCTCGATAAACTTTACCTCAAGAATAAAATGATTTAAAACTAAAACTTCAATTATAAAAACTAAAAGGTTTATCGAAATTAGTTTCAGTAAACTATTATTATAAACAATTAACAACAAATAAATAATAATCAAGCTTATTTTCACTTGGGGGGCTGCGCCCCACTTAATAAATTCGCAATGGCTCTTTTTGGCAGACGGCCAAGTCTGGGGGACTGCGTCTCTCTTATTTTTATAAAGAAATCTAGGGGTTGTTACCTCGTAAACTAGCCTGCAGTGCCAGGACTAGTCCGGTAACAGCCAACGAACTATTCAACTCTGGAATTCCTTACTTGCCTGTATGCGAAGCGACGACGTGAAAACCAGAGCTGAAACATTTAAATTTCGCGCCCGAAAATATTTTCCCCCCTACTTCCGATTCCCCAATACCTCGCGTAACACGACCCAGGTCCGCATGGGTATGAGCATACTAATCCACAGAAGTATCCAAAAAATAAATCACTGATAATCCAAATCAAGGGAATAACACTTGATTGACATACAGGAATCCACCAACTAATCAAGGGAATAACATTTGAATAGTATTCCAATCAAATCACTGTAAATCCCGGAAAGATAACTATATCAAAAAGGACGGGAATCACCTCCTCGATAGACGCGAAAACTTTATTGCCCCCCCTATTGAAAGGTACGGCACAACACTTGATGACAAGTGGAAAATTTTGAAAAAAAAATTTTAAGTTTAACTTCAAAAATTAAACTGACGTGAAGTACTTTAGCAAGCAAAATTCAGGTCCCGAATGAACCAAAAACGCCGCGTTTTATATTCTTATCCATTTAATTACAACGCAATAAACGGTTTCAGCCAATGACAACCCAGCGAAAAACTACAACTCGATATTTTCTATAATCAATAATTTTTTTTTTGAAAAAATATCGCATTTCGATGGGTTACATTATATTAAAGTAAAATATCAACTTTTATTTGTTTAGTGATACAAATTTTAGCAACAATTGTCAAAAATATGTATGAAACAGGGAGGAGCCTCCTGACTTACTCAGGGCTAATTACGCATTAATTTTACCAGCCGAAAATGTTTTGGGGTATATCAAAAAACGCGACCAATCAATGAACAAAACATCGCTAAATGACCAAAAGGCGGGGCTTGTTAAGGGAGTTGAATGGCTTATAAATAGAAACGCGAAATCGTTGTACCCATTCTTCACTTGACTGTCATAAAAGCCGCTCACGAAAACCAAATTTAAAAACATCCCAGAGACCAAAAAATACAAATCCCATTTGTCCGCCTGAAGTCATTTAACGACTTTTCTCGTAAAACTAAACACAAATGACCCACAATACAGAAGGCAAATACACTTCATACCGTGAATTAACATTTTACACTTCAAAACTTTTATCGAAAACAACTTTTTGCCAAAATTACTTTTTGTTTCTGACAAATAATTTTTTCATTATTTGTGCCTTAAAAAAAAAAATAATAATAATACTAACAAATTATTATTCCTAAAAAATTGAAAACTAAATTAAACTTAAAAACTACTACAGGGGTTATGCACTAGATAAAATAGCATTAAATGACTAGTTATACGACACCCCCCCCACAAGACGGAAAAATAACTTAAAGTACTTAATTTTAAGTTTATTTCTACGAACCCTCAAAAACAATTAAGAACCCCCTCCCAAAATTCTTCCTTTAACTTAAAGAAATCACCCCACCTATTACAATAAGCTCCGGGTAGTACTGAGTCTTTGTTTAGCCTGGAGTTATAGAAGTACTTCGTACTTGCTTTTGAGATTAGATCGTCCTTTTCTTTTTTTAGGGCTGCAGGAACTGTAAGATTTGTCTTCTGGGTTTCTGGTTGAATACAATCGCGTAGATTTGTCTTCATGGGGATATGATCGCGTAGATACATATCGTCGATTACAACCTCAATTTTGTCTACAATGTTTTTTCGTTGTTTTCTCAAACATTCATGCCCCAACGTTTCGATCTTCTCTACATTTTGAATTTCCTGGGTGAGCAATTCCTCTAGGATTAATAAATCTTGAAAGTGTTGAATATTGGAAACTTTGGTTTTTAAAACATTGACGTTTCGTTCAACATCTTTTAGGAGTCGTTGCTGGTGCAAGAATTCGGTGGGCAATTTGTTCCCCAGTATTTCGGAACTCGAACATTGATCAATTTGCATTGCATGTAATTGAGGCGTCGTCTCGTCCATTTGTTTATTTTCTTGAGGTTGTTCAGGTTCTTCCTCAGAGTCTTCGACATTTTGGGGGGGAACCTCCTCAGCGGAAAATTCGAATTCCGCGTCGCTGTCATCGCTTTCTTCATATATGGGGTATTCGTCGAGGTCAACTTGATTTCCGTTCTTCGCTTTTCGCAGATCGTCGATATGGAAGTTAACGGGGTTGTCGTTCACTATAACCTCATAAGCTGAATTCCCCAAGACTTTTGTGACCTGATGAGGCCCGGTCCAGGCAGGTTGAAAAGCTCCTGTACGGTGAAACTTTGCATTTACCATATCTCCAACATTTAACTTAAGTATGGCAGATCCGGCTTCAGAAAATTCTTTCCGTTGAAAATCCAACTGTTTTGCATAAACTTGTCTTCTTGTTAATACCCTTTGTTCTTTCGCCTGGGTTTTTTGGTACTGGGTCCATTTAGTTTGCCATTCGCCTGGGCATTTGAGTTCATACCCCAATATAATCGACGCCGGCGTTTCCCCGGTGGCTCTATTTCGCCTGCTTCTTAATACTTGGAGGGCTTGAGGCAAAACTCGCTCCCACTGGTTTTCTTGTTTATTTAATAAAAGAACTCGCAATACCTTTTTTAATTCTTGTACTCTTCTCTCCACGGGGTTTGCCCGTTGATGGTATACACTGGAGTTATGTTGTCTAATCTTTTTTACTTCGCAAAATTTCGTTAGTACGTTCGCCTTAAATATCTTGGCGTTATCGCTTACTATATGCTTAGGATATCCGTATCGTGCAATTATTTCCGTCTTTAGAAATTCTAATACATCCTTGGCACTTACATCCGAATAAGTTCGTGCCTCTATCCATTTAGAGAAAACATCTTCGGCAAAAAGAATATATTGATTGTGCGTTCCGGCGGCTTCGCGATACGGTCCTAACAAGTCGATACTTATCATCTCGAAGGGATTGGTAGGAGTGCGTGGCGTTTGGGGAGCATGCTTTTGCTTTTGCTGGGTTTTGCAAATTGAGCAAATTATACACTTAGATACATATTCTGTGATCTCTTTGTGCATACATCCCCAAAAATACTTGTTTGCGATTTTTCGGACAGTTTCCTCAGTTCCAGGATGGCTTTGTTCCGGGTCATCGTGGTGCATATAAATAACTTGTTGTGTATATTGTCGGGGCACAACAAGTCTATCTCCCTGTGAATGTCTACGCCATAATAAATTATCAATAAGTACGAACTCTTCCAATACACGTCTTTGTTTGTTATCCGTTGGTTGTTGGCCTGCAAGCAGGTCCAAAGTGACTTTTAAACGCCGAATTGCCTTATCATGCTCCTGGTTTTCGGCAATTTTAGTGTATAAATCACCCAGGTCGGCTATAACTACAGCACATTGAGCTACCGTTGATTTAGTCGTCTCCACAGAGGGGGGCAACAATCGATCATTGTCTGGTTCCGCTTCATAGGGAGTCTCCTCGGGATTGCGGCTTAATAAATCAGGTAAATGATTTTTTGATCCGGGAACATGTTGAATTTCAAATTTAAATTCCTGAAGAAGGAGCGCCCACCTGGTCAGCTTGGCTCGTGAGTCCTTAAATTTTTGGAGCCAGGTCAATGACTTGCTGTCCGTACGGACCATAAAAGGCCGATCTTCCAGATAGGCTCGGAAGTATTGAATAGCCCAGACGAGCGCAAGACACTCCTGTTCGTTAATGTGGTAACGCTGTTGAGAAGAATGAAATTTTGCGCTAGCGTATGAAATAATGTTTCGTACTTCCGAGCCATCTTCAGGTTCTTGATACAGTACAGCGGACATGCCTATAGCTGAGGCGTCCGTCTGTAATATGAATTTTTTTTCAAAATTAGGGCGACTCAATTGCTTTGCTTGGGCTACAGTAGTTTTAGTTTTCATAAATGCGTCAGTTTGCAGGCTAGTCCATGTAAATTTTGAACCCTTTAACGCTTCGGTCATCGGGGCAGTAAGTTCGGCCATATTCGGAATGTACTCCCGTACCCAGTTGCATAATCCCAGGAAAGACTGCAGTTGCTTCTTGGTCCTTGGTTCGGGACATGCTTTGATTTGTTCCAAATGTTTGGTTTGTGGTTCAGTGTAATCGCCACAAATCCTATATCCTAAATAGTCTATGCTAGTTTGGCAAATCTGGCATTTTTCGGCGCTTACTTTCAAATTATGTATCCGAAGTCGCTCGAAAACGATTCGTAAATGTCTAGCATGAGTGTCCTTGTCGGTTGAATATATTATAATGTCATCAAGGTAGACCTGTACAAACTCCTGTATCAGGCCTACCAATACTTCTGTCGACATAAGTTTCTGGAAGGTACTGGGTGCGTTTTTTAGCCCAAATGGCATCACATTGAAATGATAACTTGCCCCGTCTGGTGTAGTGAAAGCGGTATACTGTTTACTGGAGTCTTCCATGGGAATTTGCCAGTATCCGCTCTTAAGGTCCAAAACTGTAAAATATTTGGCTTGGGCTAAAGCTTTAACGGAGTCCGGTATACGTGGCAAGGTCGAGGATTCTGCGACACTAATATCGTTCAGGCGCCTAAAATCGATACAGAATCTTGGGTTTTTTCCTGGCCTCGTAACAAGCAAAGGTGGCGAAGAGAACGGTGACTGTGTAGGTTCTATTACGCCTGCGCATAACATTTCTTGGATCTGATCATTCAAGATTTTTTTCTTGTCTGGATTTAAATTATAACAGCGTTGATTGATGACTTTATTATCCTTTAAGACGATCCTATGTTGGGTGGTACGAGTTGTTGGCTGTGCTAATCCGATTAGAAAAATGTCTTTGAATTCCTGAATAAGATCCCTGATATTTCCCGGGACGTCCGGTCCCATTTCCGGCAATTCGCATGGCATATCTACCGAATGGAATTGTTTCCAATATATGGTTTGACGTAGAGTCTGTCCAATATATATACAGCTTCTATTGAAGTCCATTAGGGCTTGTTCTGTCCTTAAAAACTCGCTACCTAATATAATTTTAGCAGTTAATCCTGCAACAATATTGAAAACTACTTTATAACTATAATTCCCTAAAACTAAATTGACTTCAATTAATCCTAGAACTCTCGCTTTAGCACCTTCTATTGCTAATATGAGAACCCGATCATCTTCTATATATATTTCAGATTCGATTAGATCCTCTGAAATCAGATTTAAATCAGAACCCGTGTCAATGAGGGCTTCATAATCTTTATCAAACATTTGCACTCGGACTAAGGGCCGCGAGCCTATCGAATTAATTGATTCTTTAATTACATTAATTGGGGTCTTTAATGGTCTTGGATCGTCCTGCCCCAAGGCGGATCGATCAGCGCTTAGTTTTTTTGGGAATTATATTTGGCCTGTTCCTTTTTGGAATTTTGATTTTCCAAAATTTGGTCACGGGCAGGGGGAGTCTTCTTTTCTTCATAAGTTCTTTGGCGGCATTCATGATCAAAATGTTCCCCCTGACAATGTCGGCAGGGGCGTGACCTTACAGGAGGTCTTGGCCTATTCGAGACATTATTCGTCCTTGGTCGTTCATTATTATTTACTATATTAGTTGGATTGGGGGGGTTAGTATTAATTGTCTGTTGTCGTTCTTCAGTCTGGTCCTGCTCGATCGCCATCGTGAGACACGTAAGGCGATCGGTATCCAATATGTCCACGCATCTTATCCTAGAACGGAGGGCTGGTATTAATAAGGGCACAATGACATTAACACATTCTTGTTCTGTCCCAAAGGGCACCAACCTCCTAAATAATGCTCTCTTTTTTAGTATGAACTCTTCAACTTTTTCGTTATTCTTTTGTTTAAGTCCGTATAAATTTGATTTTAGGTCGCTTACTAGCTCGGGGCTATTAAAACGTCTGCTTAAGCGCTTAGCGAATTCTTCAAAATTCAAAATTAGTCCTTTTAGCGGCTCTATCCAACTTCGGGCCCCCCTTTGAAGCTGCTCCACTGCAATATTAATTTTTTCATTTTCATCTAAAATATTGCATTGTAAAAAATATCTTTGCAGTGTTATCAAGAATAAATCGGGGCTTTCGTGTTGAAACCCGCTGAAAGTTTCTCGTAATTTATTTGAGGGGGCGGGGGGATTACTTCGTTGATCACCGATTATATGTACTAAGCTTCCAATCGCCTGCACAAGGTCCTGTACATCTGTCATTTTTTTGGTTTCACAAGAAGTGGAGTTGGCAAACTTCGTATAGGGTCCTCCAGATCCATCGGTCTGTACAAACTGGTTACGTGGGGCAACTATTTCATCAATTTGTTTCCCCACCAGGGATGCCATGTCGCCGATACGGCCCTGTGGATGTCTTTGCTTCGGCGGTCTGTGGAAAGATATGCTACCTTCAGAGCCCGAGTCAGAGTCGAGGTCTTTTTGACAGAGTAGCGTTCTCCTAAGTAAAGCCGGATTCCAGAGAGGGTCGACTCCTACTTCTCGCATTGGGGCCAACTCGGCTGGGCGAGTTGGCCTAACGTTGCCCAATATGTCCCTATTGGAGTGCGTTTCTATCCCTGGGAGTGGTTCTCGGTCCCACCGAGGATTGGTTTGGGAAGCAAGTAAAGCGTCCTGGTCGGCATTTTTGGTTATATTTAAATAAGTTTGGATTGATTCTACCATTGTTGAAAAATCCTGGGCTTCAGGATTCTCAGGGCTTACTTGGGACTCTATACTACCCGAGCATTCAATGGTTTTTTCGGTCATTTTGATAATTTAGGGATGCCAGATTTTTTTATTGGTTTTAAAAAAAATCAAAAACTAAATTTATAAGAAAAATCAATCATAAAAATATTAATTAATTTTTTCTTTGTTAAGGGTGGTCCCACCTCCTTTAACCCCGATGGCGGAAAGGCCACCGGTCCACCAAAATTAAGATAAAAATATTTGAAGAGAAATCAAAAATTTAATCAAAAGGGGTCAACCAATAACCTCATGGTGGTTAATGGTAAGAGAGAAGGTAACGTATTACCAATTCTTAAATACTTTTTCTCTATTTTCTTTTTTAACTAATTTATGGGGGGGGGCAAGGGGAGGACTTTTAATTAATGTTAATTTGTAATATGTAATTCCACGGAGGGCAAAAGAGAATAAAGTGTTTTGGTTTATTTCAATATTTTTTCAAAACCTTTTACATTACAATAATGACAATCGACAAACTTAATATTAACCCAACATTTATAACATATAACATCCAATCTCGATAAACTTTACCTCAAGAATAAAATGATTTAAAACTAAAACTTCAATTATAAAAACTAAAAGGTTTATCGAAATTAGTTTCAGTAAACTATTATTATAAACAATTAACAACAAATAAATAATAATCAAGCTTATTTTCACTTGGGGGGCTGCGCCCCACTTAATAAATTCGCAATGGCTCTTTTTGGCAGACGGCCAAGTCTGGGGGACTGCGTCTCTCTTATTTTTATAAAGAAATCTAGGGGTTGTTACCTCGTAAACTAGCCTGCAGTGCCAGGACTAGTCCGGTAACAGCCAACGAACTATTCAACTCTGGAATTCCTTACTTGCCTGTATGCGAAGCGACGACGTGAAAACCAGAGCTGAAACATTTAAATTTCGCGCCCGAAAATATTTTCCCCCCTACTTCCGATTCCCCAATACCTCGCGTAACACGACCCAGGTCCGCATGGGTATGAGCATACTAATCCACAGAAGTATCCAAAAAATAAATCACTGATAATCCAAATCAAGGGAATAACACTTGATTGACATACAGGAATCCACCAACTAATCAAGGGAATAACATTTGAATAGTATTCCAATCAAATCACTGTAAATCCCGGAAAGATAACTATATCAAAAAGGACGGGAATCACCTCCTCGATAGACGCGAAAACTTTATTGCCCCCCCTATTGAAAGGTACGGCACAACACTTGATGACAAGTGGAAAATTTTGAAAAAAAAATTTTAAGTTTAACTTCAAAAATTAAACTGACGTGAAGTACTTTAGCAAGCAAAATTCAGGTCCCGAATGAACCAAAAACGCCGCGTTTTATATTCTTATCCATTTAATTACAACGCAATAAACGGTTTCAGCCAATGACAACCCAGCGAAAAACTACAACTCGATATTTTCTATAATCAATAATTTTTTTTTTTGAAAAAATATCGCATTTCGATGGGTTACATTATATTAAAGTAAAATATCAACTTTTATTTGTTTAGTGATACAAATTTTAGCAACAATTGTCAAAAATATGTATGAAACAGGGAGGAGCCTCCTGACTTACTCAGGGCTAATTACGCATTAATTTTACCAGCCGAAAATGTTTTGGGGTATATCAAAAAACGCGACCAATCAATGAACAAAACATCGCTAAATGACCAAAAGGCGGGGCTTGTTAAGGGAGTTGAATGGCTTATAAATAGAAACGCGAAATCGTTGTACCCATTCTTCACTTGACTGTCATAAAAGCCGCTCACGAAAACCAAATTTAAAAACATCCCAGAGACCAAAAAATACAAATCCCATTTGTCCGCCTGAAGTCATTTAACGACTTTTCTCGTAAAACTAAACACAAATGACCCACAATACAGAAGGCAAATACACTTCATACCGTGAATTAACATTTTACACTTCAAAACTTTTATCGAAAACAACTTTTTGCCAAAATTACTTTTTGTTTCTGACAAATAATTTTTTCATTATTTGTGCCTTAAAAAAAAAAATAATAATAATACTAACAAATTATTATTCCTAAAAAATTGAAAACTAAATTAAACTTAAAAACTACTACAGGGGTTATGCACTAGATAAAATAGCATTAAATGACTAGTTATACGACACATGCATGATTACAAGTTTACAAAAGTTCAAGCCATGAAGCCTCAAGATCCTCAACAGAGAGTACAATTTTGTGAAATGATATTGGTGCGCACTCAAGAAGATCCAAATTTTTTAAATAGGATAATTTGGACCGATGAATCAAAATTTTCAAGGGAAGGGATTTTTAATAGACGAAATAGTCATTTCTGGTCCAGAGAAAACCCGCATGTAACAAAAGAAGCCGGATTTCAAGAAAAATTTAGTTTTAATGTTTTTTGCATGTTAATGGATAATCAATTAAATTATGTAATATACGAGGAGTCATTAAATTCGAGAAACTATGTTAATATTTTGAGGACAGATGTCGAAAATTTTGTAGATAATCTGCCACTTGCAGATTATCGAAGCTGTTGGAATCAACTTGATGGAGCTCCTGCACATTGCACTAGGGAAGTTAGTGCAGAACTTGATAGGATTTTTGACGATCGTTGGATAAGACGTTTGGGACCTTGGAATTGGCCTCCAAGGTCACCCGATCTCAATCCATTGGATTTTTACTTGTGGGGCATGTTCAAAGAAAAAGTTTACAAATCACCCGTAAATTCTAAAGAAGAGCTGCTACTTCGAGTCACTCAAGTATTTAGAGATCTAAACCCAACCGAAATTAGATCTGCAACGACAAATGCAGTCAACACCCGCATATTAAAGTGTTTGGATGTAAACGGCCAGCGTTTTGAACATTTGTTAAAATAGCATTTTATTAGTTATAATTATAGTAGTCTTTTATTATTTCACTAGTTAACATTTAATAAAATTGTTCTGGATCCTTATGAATTTTCTGAGATACATTGGCTGTAAATTAGGGTACATTTCGTTAAACTTTATACATGTCCTGGTGATAATTCTATCACATTGTCCAAATAAAATAAATAAATTCATAAAAACTGAATTTGTATAGGTTTCTTCCATGATTTTAAACTGTCTTGTACTGTAACTATCTTGTATCTAAACTTAATGAAATGTCAAAACGATAACCATAGTAACATAAGTCAACATCATTGTTTTTGTCATGGCTAACTTACTAATAACCGAATGAAAATTGAATTGTATAGATAATTCACCTCACTTTTATTGAACCAATCAAAACGCTCATTTTCATAGCAACCACCTTGGTAACGGTCGTCTTACCCGATAAGACTACCGCTAGCTCGAAAAGACGCTTTCGAAAAGACGCTTTCGAAAAGACGCTTGTAGCTTTTTTACTTAAATAAAAAATTAGTAACACATCTAACTTGTATATTTACCTTTATCAGACGGCCTTCATTTTTATGTTCAGTAAATTATCCAATAAAATACACCTCTAGAGGCGGTTTCTTATCTTCATACCTTCGTTTTTCACTCGAAACTCGATTTTCCAAGAAAATTTTCACTCAATGTAATTTTTACTTATAATCAAAGATAAGACCCTCGAGCTAAAGCTCTCGGGATCATATCAGATTATAAGTAAAAATTACATTTCGTAAAAATTTGTCAGAAAATCGATTTCTTGTTAAAAACATCGGTATTACCGATAAGACGCCTCCTCTATCGGTATATTACTGTTGATAATTCACCTCACTTTTATTGAACCAATCAAAACGCTCATTTTCATAGCAACCACCTTGGTAACGGTCGTCTTACCCGATAAGACTACCGCTAGCTCGAAAAGACGCTTTCGAAAAGACGCTTGTAGCTTTTTTACTTAAATAAAAAATTAGTAACACCTCTAACTTGTATATTTACCTTTATCAGACGGCCTTCATTTTTATGTTCAGTAAATTATCCAATAAAATACACCTCTAGAGGCGGTTTCTTATCTTCATACCTTCGTTTTTCACTCGAAACTCGATTTTTCAAGAAAATTTTCACTCAATGTAATTTTTACTTATAATCAAAGATAAGACCCTCGAGCTAAAGCTCTCGGGATCATATCAGATTATAAGTAAAAATTACATTTCGTAAAAATTTGTCAGAAAATCGATTTCTTGTTAAAAACATCGGTATTACCGATAAGACGCCTCCTCTATCGGTATATTACTGTTGAAAATTTTACAAATCATGCTTAATACGTCAAAAAAATGGTTAAACGAGTTAGTTAGGTACAGGTATGAATATACAAGAATTAGGAGAAATTTCAGCAGCTTTTCAAATACGTAATAATATACAGGGTGTTACATTTCAAAAAAAGGACTTATGGTCACTTTTTCAAGTTACCAGAATAAGTGTATTTTTTAACCACCCTGTATATTGCAACTAAGATTTGAGGGTAGGTCAAAGAGCCCTATGGTATTAGTTAACTATTTACCAAATTTCAGGGTTTCAGTATTTTAGAGTTCAAAATTATCAGCATTTTTAAAAGTGAAGTTTTCGGCCAAAAAAAAACGGAAATTAATTTATATCTTAGAAACGGTAAGAGATAAGTGTAGAATAGAGTTAACAAAAATTGTAAGAAAAGTAATGGGTGTTTCGAAAATAAAATAAAATATAGGGTGTTCCATTTGAAAAATCAAAGTTACTATTATTTTTGTGGGGAAGCGGCATCACTGTATTGTTAAAAATATTTTAGATGGGTAGAGCATATCCGTTTATGTAAGCAACCAAATTTTCGCAACGATTCCTTTACTGGTTCGTCAGAAACGTCTAATGTTCCATCCACCGTGAATCACCCTGTATATCAATATTTCTTAATATAAGTCGAACCTTACTTCCGTAAATTGGCGCGAAAAATTAGGTAGTAGTCATTGTGTCTCCAGAAACAGTTTACAAAAGTCAGTGAAGATCAAACGGGGCAATTTCAAAGGTAGGTTAAACTAATTCTATACTAGATATGTTTACGGGAGTAGGATTTTTTGGAAGGATATATTTTTAAATAACTAGTAACAAGTCCCAAATACATTCATTTTCATTTTTAGGTTAGAAAATAATGTAATCTGTTACTGGCATTAAATTATTATAAAGTTGCTAGTGATTGGCCACCATATCCGACTACTGGCAAAATTTTAAAAAATATATTTTGTCTATATCAGGCTTACAAATACATGTAAACAGATTCTTCCTGTCATCATGTACTATGATGTATCAGTATAGTCGGCCGGGTCTAAAATGAATGATAAAGTCCTAAGTGATATTAAAGTTAGTGGCTGACTAACGACTGGCAAAGTCATAAATTGATGATTGTGCTGGTACTCGGCCAGAAGATTTTCTTGGCTGTAAAAGCAATTTAATCTAACGAAACAATGTTTTCTTTACATTATAGACGATGCCACGCAGGCCAAAAAGAAAGTTCCATAGATATTCTCAAGAGGCCTTAGGAAAAGCTTTAGATTCTATGAGAAATGGTGCTAAAATTCGAAAAACTTGCCAAAACCCCAGAAAACCAACTATAGTTTTCTGTATACCACGTGCAACTCTGCAGAACCGGCTCGCAGGTCGTGTCGCAGTCAATAAGGCCCGACGAATGGGCACCAGATCTATACCTACCTATATTCCAAAAACCAAACGTCCGAAAGCTGGACCCTTCCACAAGTGTCATATCGTCCAATGTTTGGAGAACATATTACATGGAGAAGGATAGAGTACAAAATGGCAAAGAAAAAGCAAAGAACATGAAAAGGGATGAGTAAGAACGAAAAAAAAAGCGAAATGGTTAATAATACTAATAAAAAAAAAAAAAAAGAGAGACCCAACGAAAAAAGCGAAATTTTAGAAAAATGCTTTGAAAGAAATATTGTGCTAAATGTAAACATGAACTAGATAGCGATGCAGAAGCAGAAGGTGATAGGAATGTGGGATGTGACTGGTGTCCTAGGTGGTTTCACTTAGAAACTTGCAGGAAGGTCATATAAAAGAGGTGCAAAGGTCTAGTTAGACCTGCGATTTTTGCGAATACTTTTTTTAACTTTACTTTTAAAAAATGTGGTTGCACATTTTATGTATTTTTAGTAGGTACATTTAAGTGTTTCTTTGTTATATTTTTAGAAACATAATTTTTGTGTTTTTTTTTATACTTAATATGTTTTCCCTTTTTTATTGGCAAAATAAAAAATGCAAGGACGGGCCTGTGCTAAATAACCATTATGAGGACCGACTTCTGGTATAGGCATAGCCGACTACTAAACAATAAGTGGCCGACTTCTGAAAAAACTGATATATTTCAGAACAACTTAAATATAAAATATTTACGTACTTTCTCGAGTATTTCTATCTTTTTCAATAGCTTATTTAATGTTTATAGTTGACAAGGACACATAATACTATATAATTTCAAGTATTAAATGAACAGATTTTTTAAAAAACAAAAATAGAATGATCAAAAAAGGCCGACTACTGGCGCAATTACCCTACCTCAACAATTAATGATATTTTAAGAATAGGATATTCTCAGATTGTAAATATAGGTACTTTTTTGGTCATGTGCGTATAGAACTAAATTCCACACGAAGGCACAATAAGAACATAACAAAACACTTTGCAAATGATTAAAATACCGAATAAACTTCAAATTCAATCAAAATCATGTAAGTTTTATTACCCATGTTGTTTTTGATATTTTGGCGAATACTTTTTGCTGTTTCGCTTGACTTTAGATATACTATACCCAAATATATAATAGGTACGTACTTTTAGAAACTTACCAACATAACTGAACTGGTGAAATACTGCAAGAATTCCTCGGACGTACACGTCTTCATTTTTTTTTGGAGGATAGTTGCGCGGTCTCGCACCATCGGTTTGGCCAGTCGATTGTCCATCATTTTCGTAAATCCGTTTTTTAACTGTTAAATATGTGGATACATAATAAAAAGGTAGATAATAAATCTATCTACCTACTAGTTTAGCTTATGACTTAAAATTAAATAATATGTATAAAACCCTATTGATACCTGAAAAAACTAACCATGATTTATCCAAAACAAATATTTTCTTATCTGCTTCTTATCTAAAAATATTCCAATCTATGTAATTATCTGTAATAAACGATAGGACTCCTAAAATACCCGTAAATATTGACAAGGACATACAATGCAGTGACAATGACAACCCAGTACCTCAAATTAAATTTCGCCGTTGTGTGGGGTTGTGATCTTACAGAACTCAAAAATGTGATTCTTGACTGCATTAAAACCAGCGAAGACCCAACAAAACATGGCCAACCGGTATATTTTTGAATTTACTATAGAGAGTGTTACATAATGGTTTGTATTTATTTTATTGGGTGATTTCTAGACCAAGTTTAAATCGAGAAATTCATAATATGAATATATTATGTAATAAAATGCTAGGTCTAGGTTTTGGATATACCGGATGCTAAGGCCATCCACACCTAACCTATTATTGTTCTGTGATCCGCACACCAATCGATTGGTTTGAAACTCTGGTTGCAAACCAGTCGATTGAACATCCAACTGTTTGGTGACGTTACTCGTGTAAAGTCCGTTCACACATCTAAGAGAATGACTTACCGACTCGTGTTGACGCTTGTTTAAAACCAGACTGGGGTCTACACAGGCCCGCACTGAATTGTATTTCAAGCATGGATGATTAGACACAAATAATAAACAATTTTAAATAGAATAATGTAGGAGGGGTAGGACTAGACGGGAGCTAAACACGTTTAACTTAAAACACTTATTTTATTCTTTAACTTTAAAAAAACATTCAGGTTACATTGGCTGCATCTTGCTAGTCCGCCATTCCCCCACAGATTACTTAATTCCCCCTTCCGTTACACATAAGCCACCAGCTGTCAACTTTGCTTGGCGGGTAATTTAAATTCAAAATAAGGCGGGAAGTATACCTAACCTATCTTAAAACTAAAAATCTACAGCTCGGCCATCCTGACCCATTGATCGACCTCGATCTCTCACAAATAGTTACAAACAAAACCCGATAAACATGTCCACATTTAACTTTGCACTAGCTCGACACTCTTCAAAACACCTCACTACGCGCACTTTCATATCGGATCTATATTATATACTAACAACAATTTTTCCAATATACATATCTTAAATCACTAACATGTGTTTCCTTTGACCTCTACATCTTAAAGTAATACCTTAAACAGTAAACACTATTTTCCTAAAAACAGTTTTTATCTCTAAGGGGCTTCTTTATTACATAAACATTTTCCCTAAGCGTACAAGAACATATTTAACCACTTATCCTAAGCGAGAACATATTTCTCCTAAACAATATCATAAGCAAGAACGCATTTCTTTTCCATAAACAAGAACGCATTTCTTCTAAGCAATATCATAAGCAAGAACGTATTTCTTTTCCATAAACAAGAACGTATTTCTTCTAAGCAATATCATAAGCAAGAACGTATTTCTTTTCCATAAATGAGAACGTATTTCTCCTAAGCTGTATCATAAGCAAGAACGTATTTCTTTTAAGCATTTTATTTCTACTAAATATACATAATTCGAAACTAACCGTCATAAAATAGGAAAACCGTCAACCTAAGAGTAATTTAATTCAGTCAAACTAATTAGGAGCTATAAGGTTTTAACCTAGAAGCATCGAGTACACCATCATACGGAATTTGTGTATTTTGAAAACCAATTATATCATTGACAACATATCTGTCATTTTTCAGAACTGTCTTAATTACATAGGGTCCTCGATACTAAGGAATCAATTTTTTACTCACACCTACCGTAGTATCTACATTTGCTACCATCACATAATCACCTTCTTTATAGCACTGTGGAACCTTATGTTTTTTATCAAAATAGGCCTTATTATCCTTCTGAACCCTACTAATATTTTGCTCTGCTTTTTCCCTTATCTCGTCTCTATTTTCGGTTATGTTATTTAAACTTTCTAACTGGTACCTTAAATTATCTTCTACTCTACCTACTTGATTCCGTCCGAATAAAAGTTTTGCAGGGGTTTCCCCTGTCGATCTACATACAGTATTATTAAAACAAAACTCTACCGTTTCTAAAACTTTATCCCAACAGCAATTACTCTCATCGGTAAGCTTAGCTAACATAGGGGTTAATGTTTTATTCATAATCTCAATTTGTCCATTAGCTTTAGGTGCTGCAGCCGCTACTGCGATATGTTTTATATCGTGTTCTAGAACCCAATCACTAAATTGTTTAGAAGTAAAGCAAGTTCCACGATCCGAAATTATCTGCCTTGGACGACTATAAGCTTGAAAATAATTCTTTAAATGTTTGATAACCTCCTCAGTAGACGTATTTTTACAAGGATAAAACTTAATGAATTTTGTGAAACCGTCCACTATCGCAAAAATATGTTTATTCTTATTTTTTGTCATACCCAAAGGTCCGTAATGATCAATATGTAAAGTGTCAAATGGTAAGTTCCCCTTCGGAATACTATGCAATAGACCCTCATTTTTCCCAAATTTAGGATTAAACTCGATACATTTTAAACAATCTTGAATATGTCTTTTTATTTTCTCTTTTATGTGAGGAAACCAATAAGTTCTAGTAATCAACTCGTGACTCTTTTCGACTCCTACATGTCCCATATTATTATGATAAGTATGCATAATCGCATATTCCATTTCAGAAGGAACATAAAACAAAATTTTGTCTTTAGACTTTCGATAAACAGAACCATTTCGTAATTCAAAAAAAGCGTGTTCGGAAGACTCTAAAGAAGTTTTAAGTTTTTGAATCTGAGAATCTGTTGTCTGTTTCAAAGCTAATGTTTGTTCAAAACTGTTTCCTTCCAGGGCCAAAATATTATGTACGCGGCTCAAAGCATCGACATGGTGCATTCTTTGATTGGATCGGTGCTCAATAGAATAATCGTAATCTTGTAAAAGCAGACACCATCGCATTATGCGCGGCACAACATCTTTTTTAGCTAACGTCAATCTAAAACTGTCACAATCAGTCACTATCTTAAACTGTATACCCTGCAGGTAAACATGAAATCTTTTTATAGAGTAAACTACTGCTAACGTCTCAAGTTCATAGCTATGGTATTTTGATTCATAGTCAGTGGTACGCTTGCTAAAATAAAACACCGGGTGAAATTTCCCATCACTCTGTTTTTGCATCAAAATTGAACCATAACCTTTACTACTCGCATCACAGTGCAATTCTGTTTCACTTTGGGGTGAATAAATAGCCAAAATTTGTTGAGAAATTAATTTTTTCCTGAGTGTCTCAAACGCGTTAACTTGTTCGGGACCAAATTCAAATTTCACATTCTTTCTTATTAAATCATATAAGGGTTTTGCAATAACCGAAAAATTATGTATAAACCGTCTAAAATAGCTGGCTAAACCTAAAAAGCTATGTACTTCTTGAGTGTTTGTACAAAGAGGAAAATCATTTATAGCTTGAATATTTTCCTTATTGGGGCTTATCAAAATCAAAATCAAAAATCAAAATCAAAATCTTTATTTCATGTGAGGATCACAAATGTAATATACATACGTCAAAATAATAATCAGTCTGCAGGAAAAAAAAAACATTTTCACTCAGAAACCAGATTATACCAGTAATAAATTTAAAATTAAAACTACCGTTAAGGTTCTGATACGTGACAAGTAAACAAATTTAAAAAATTTTAAAATTCAGAATGTAAAGTTTACGTGACAACATAAAAACACACAGATTTAAAATTCAAAATGTAAAATTTACAATAGTAGATACATTATACAAAAACTACGAGAAATGCGACATATACTCTTCAGGCGAATAAAATGAGTTGAAAATCATAATTTGTTTCATTTTCTTTTTAAAGCTAAGAAACGGCAATTGTTTGATTTCTGCCGGAAGAACATTAAAATATTTTACTGCCCAATATCCGGGGCCATCCTGACATCTTTTTATGCGCCAGTAAGCTGTGACAAGAGCACCCTTATTTCTAGTCGAATAATCATGGACTTGTTCGTGAGTGGTAAACAGGTGGATGTTCTTTTTGACATAGAGGAGGTTCTCCAGGATGTACAGAGAAGGAAAAGTAAGAATGCCCAAATCTCTGAAGAACGCTCTACAGTCCTCCCTGAAGCCCAAGCCACCCATCAGTCTAACCGCCTTTCTCTGCAAACCAAACAGACGCTGAGAGCCAGGAGCGTGCCCCCATGCAAGAACGGCATAAGAAAGATGGGAGTGAAACACAGCGAAATATGCAGTTCTTAGTATAGGGGGAGATACATTGTCTGCAAGACTGCGAAGCAGATATAGATTTCTGCGCAACTTCAATTGTATAGCCTAAGAAATCGGTTTCGTTGTACATAAACAAACATTTATCAAGGCGAAGTTCTAACAAATTTCCTACCATTCTATCAAGCACTTCCCTCAAAATCTTAATATTTTCTTCCAGTGTATAAGTAGCTATAAGGGCATCATCCATGTAAAGTAAAATTTTATTTTGTTGAATCAAATCTTTAAAAATTTTATTTATAAAGCGACAAAATGTTGAAGGACTCGAGTTTAAGCCAAAAGGCATCTTAAGGAATTCATACTGTCCTTCAGACGTTACAAAAGAAGTATACTTTACCGATTCATCATCTAACGAAACATGATAGAAGGCATTTTTCAAGTCTAACTTGGTGAAATATTTTTTATCTTTTAATCTATCTAAATGATCATCAATTAATGGAAGAGGAAACTGGTCTTTAACAACAAATTTTTTTAACATTCCACACACATTCGATACTCACCAGTTTTCTTCTTTGTCAAAACGACAGGTGAACAATAGGGTGAATCACTCTCCCTAATAATATCCCTAGAAAGCAAATCCTGTAAAATCTCTTTTAATGCATTTTTCTCTGTGTAAGCTAATCTTCTCGGTCGCGTACTAAAAGTTTCATGAGGTTTTAAACTTAAATGCATTTGGAAATCAGTTTTGGGTTTTTCCGGGTAAACCGCCTCAAAGTAATGTTCCCTAAATAAATTCTCAATTTTTATTATCTCGGAAGCAGGCAAATTATTATTAATGTTCAAGCGTTCTTTTTCTTGACCATGTTCTTGAATTAACAATACCTCGTTTGTCAAAAAATCTAAATGATCAGCAAGTTTAGGAATAATTTGTACAGTGCTACCTTCAAAAATGATTCTGTCAATGTTCGAGTTACCTATAAAATCCCTACCTAACAAACAGTTAAAAGACATAGTACCTTTATGAACTACATAAAAGGTTACCTCATACTCTAAATTATCCACCAGTATTCTGTCCTTAAACAATCCTTTTACTTTTAATACTGAGCTATTTATCCCTGACAAATTTTTATTACAATAAACTGGTTCTACTAAGCCATCCGGAATGAACAATTCATTAATCATAGAAATAGGGCTACCTGAATCTAACACAGTACTTACGATCTGGTCAAGCGATTTTATACAAATGTCTAGGCTGTAAGGTGGCGTCAATGGTTGTACAGTCTCCACTAAGAGGGTGGTACGCGAGTTTCCGCCTGAATTACTCCTTTTCCTGGGACAATCTTTGATCATGTGACCTCTAACTCCACACTCAAAGCATGAACCTGGTTTTCTTCTTGTCTTCGTGCAATCTTTGGCCCAATGTCCAAGTAGGCTGCAGTTGAAACACTTAATCTGCCTCGGTGGTGGCATCGAACTACCTCTTGATTGAAAACTCCCTCGATGCTTCATCGACTGCTCAGATCTCTGCACTGGGAACCTCTCAGAAATGGTTATCTCGTTCATCTTATTCAGCAGATCATTTAATGATGTAAATTCTTTAAATCTAGCCATAGTTTGAAGTCCTGGGTTATCTAAGCCATCTATTATATAGCTAATCATGTCAGTCTCTGGTATATTTAACTTATTACCCAAAAGCACTTTGTCCATGAAATAGGTCGAAAATGGTTCGTCTTTCTTCCAACATCTTCTCTCAAAACTTTTTCTTAGTGCTATTGTGTCTTCTTTTACTTTAAACATAGTCACCATTGTGGTTTTAAACTCATTTAAACCCAAATTAACATACTCCGGCTTTGAATGGAACCATTCCAATGCTCTTCCTGTCAATTTACTGATTACGATGAGCAATAGTCTTTCCTCACCTATCTTATATCTCTCTTGAACCTTTTCAATTCGTTCGAACCATATAGTTACGTCTTCTCCAGCTTGTCCCCCAAACTGTGGTATCAATGTCTCTAGCTCTTTTTGTGGAGCTCTATCAGTATCCCTCAGCGTCATAGCTTGAACCGTGCTCGCTATCAATTCTTCCAACGACACCGCATACGTTCCAGAAGCAGGACTCTCATCTACTTTTGATTTCGGCATTTTCTCTAAGCCTAAGCAATTCAACTCACTCCAAAAACAACATAAGCAAATACTAAGCAATGAAACGGCAAGTGCAGTCTTCCACCACGTCGTCGTTCTAATCGTTTTCCTGGGTAAAAGCATTTAGATTTTATTGTTCAAAATCAAACTCACATTTTTAATCCTCAAAAATCGGGTGAATAACGGTATTTTCCCGCTAAAACCCCACACCTGAAGCTGTAGGAGGGGTAGGACTAGACGGGAGCTAAACACGTTTAACTTAAAACACTTATTTTATTCTTTAACTTTAAAAAAACATTCAGGTTACATTGGCTGCATCTTGCTAGTCCGCCATTCCCCCACACATTACTTAATTCCCCCTTCCGTTACCCATAAGCCACCAGCTGTCAACTTAGCTTGGCGGTTAATTTAAATTCAAAATAAGGCGGGAAGTATACCTAACCTATCTTAAAACTAAAAATAACCTACAATAATTATATTTATATACAGGGTGTTATGGAAATGACTTATTATATTTTAAGGGGCCACTCCTGGGGTGGCCTAGAGTTACACTTGATAGTTTTTTTTTCTAAAATCGGAAGTATTTTGAATTTTGTAAAATACCTTAAAACCGGACCATCTGTGCCTCTATGAAAGTTCATTACCCCTAAACACGTGTTTTTGACATGACAAATTGGCGGAATTTCTACAGACAGCTGATTACCTTGCGACGTTGCCAAGTATTCGGGAAAATCTTTTTTTTAGGTTTTTTAAAAAAGATTAAATCAAAAACTATACTGCGATTTCAATTAAACAAGCCTTATTCAATAGGTATAGTTTTTACTCACCCCATGAAATTGTATTGCTATCATAATACTTCGCTGAGTAAAAATCGTAGATACCAACAACAAGCCCTATGTCTGGAAATTTACACAGATAAACTATCACATCACAAAACATTCCCATCACATGTGTATCACATTATTCAACAACTATACACTCCAGCAGCAAAACGCAAACAAATTTTATGCCGTTGCAAGTAAATGAATAATAAGAAATGATATTAAAAACAAATTTATGAAGCCACATATGAAGCCATTTGGGCGCATTCGAGAGACGAAACTGCTCCGCAGTGGTTACCGGTTATGATCCAACCGCTACCGATTCGTCGGCTTCCATGGATTTCGACTATTTCCAATTACAATCCTGTGCTATTTCGACCAAAAGATCATCACGTTTGGTTCAAATGTCAAATCCATATCAGCTGTGCGTAACAAACATTAACCTTTCTTGTTTTGTGAAGCTTACCAATATACTCATCCCTTGGTTGAAACTCTTTGGTGGCAGTTAAAAAGTACGTTTTCCTGTTTAATGTATATGTTTTGTTCCTCCATTCTATTTACTACGTTCTTCGTAACCAAACTTTTGTTGCATACGTCATTTCCCCATTGACATAACGAACCGCTCTCTCCAAGCAGCGGAAGTGAAAGATGCTACCCAAAATGGCGACCGTTCCGTAACATGTTGGAAAGTGTCGTAAAAGTAGCGGTCGACACAACAAGACGATTTAGGAACTGCTCCGGAGCAGTTTCGTCTCCCGAATGCGCTCATTGACTTTGAACTGCTCAGTACCCAATCACAGAACAGCAACAAATCACATTTCCCGCCCCCTGGACTATCGTGTTTAAATGTTGTGTGTCCAGTTAAGAGGACTGGATTGGATACCGTAATTATTATTCTTAATTGCAATGGCCACCTGTCTTGACGACAATGAGCCAGCTATTATCATTACCAAGAAGAACAGAAGTCACAGAAGAAGAGAAAGAACATAACCGTATCAAACGTGTGTCGCGTTGTTTTCAATCCGGATTTTGTTATAAAGTATTTCTAAGTCTATAACTAGTAATTTCTTGTATTAATAACACAGAATTAAAGAGCTAATAACTTGATAATGTCCCGAACAGTTAATGTGTTGTTAAAGTGAATAAATGTCCCGCTAGAATCATTTGAAATGGTAACGGTATAACGTGGATTTCTTGCCGATATGTTTTTTATTTCAAGGTATGTACAAATAAAACTAGAGCAATACGTAGACAATTTTTCGTGTAATAGGGTAGAAACTAAAGCATATTAAAGTTAAGTAGAGAAAATTAAATATTCAAAAAAGGTTATCTGATGAAACTGATGTAGTAAATGTGGCAACACTGGTCAAAACACATGTTTTGGGCTGACGATATCTAAAGACTATCTGACAGTAACTGTCAGATTTTTGTCAACAATTTTTTTTTGACAAGTAGTACGAATCAGCTGTTTGGGTCATTGGCGCGTAGGTGTTTTGAGCTAAATTTTTGAAGGCATTTTTCTCGAATTTCTAGCTTCGAGCGCCATTTAACGCAATTTTTCCCCAATTCGGCTCGACCTATAGATTTACGGGTTAAAAAATAATAAGTCATTTCCATAACACCCTGTATTATAATTAATTAATGCAACTAGATACAGTTTTCTCATTTAATTCATTTTCATTGTCACTATCAACACCTATGTTAATAATAAATCTTTCTGTAATATTCCCAATTTGAATGTATGAATTTTCAACAGTTTTAATATGCGGAACACAATTTTTCCAGCTACTCACAGGCACTTTGTCCATTTCAGTAATAATAATATCCAGTACACTAGCGTTTATAGTGGGTCATACATTATTACGTCTAACGGCAGATTTTAATTGATGCCATATGTGTTCTATGGGATTGAATATACAGTGATACGGCGCAATTGATATCCGTGTTATCTATCTCAAGTCTGTTCAGTAAATTATCCAGTGTTGGTACCGTATGGTCTTCATACATCTTATAAATTTTGCGTCGGACTAAATCTTCATCGCTGCGATCTAATTTTTTGCCAGTCCCAGAATCTTTCCTTCTTTTTCTTTCGGTGATGGGTTTATTCACAATTTTCCATACTGTTTTTTTCCGAAATTTTAGTCAATGTGGCTGTTTCTTCAATACATTCCATTTTACTCAACTTTTCACGTTCTATGAGAGTTGTATATATATTTATTATATGTAATCTCTTTAAAATCTAAAGATAAGTGTCTTCTTCCATTTTCATTTCCGTACTATGGTTGTACCTGTACCCCCTCCGGCTATTCTATACTAGATTCACCAATCCACGGACGCCACATATTTGGATAATCAAAGCTGCGTTTTTATTTCACACGAACTAATGGTTTTTGCAACACTGATTTGTCTACTTATTTTTTTCCCATTATTTAACCCTAGATAACTATCGTGTTTTCATTATACGTTGTTACTATCGCGTCGTAAAATTCATGATGTATTCAAAACATTTTCTTTTTTTCGAAAAAAAAAACAGTTTTTCTTTAATTTATTAAAAACCAATTATGTATTCTTAAAAAATGAACTTATATTTGCAACAAAGGTATTTTCAACATTCAAAACATGAATTAGATCTATGCTCTGCACATATTGGTCTTTTGCATTTGTTGCAGTACATAGTCGTCATTATTCTCCTTTTCTTTGATGGACAGATTGCACATGTGGTCCTCTTTCCAGCTTGTGGCTACAGAATATTCCTCATAGATTTCTGTAGTGAACGTGATTAATTTTTGTAAGTTGCACGATGCTCTATCCATGGCTTCACCAGCTGATCGCTAAGATTAGAGAAAAATGATTGTCTGGACATGCTCTTTTCGTTCATAGCATGCCTTTTATGGCTATATAAAACGTAGCTCTTGATACCACTCATATCATAAAAAACACACAATGACCATCGTCTTGTTTTTCGATTGCAGCTCATATTGGCCCACATCATGTCGAAAGTGTCAACCCCTCCCTTGGTTGAATTATAAAATTCAATAACTGCAGGCTTCTTAGATGAATCAGAAATCGAAAGTTGATCATGTGTCGATGGCAGGAGAAGTACGTTTTTGTTTAGTTTTGGGACGTAGGATACAAGTGTTAGATCTTGGTCGAAACAAAACATTGACGTTTGAGGTTTGCGACCTTCCACATCCAAGAGTTCTAAAGGAATTTCCCTGTTTTGGTCAATTCTTTGACAAAGTAGGTGCCAAGAGAATCTCCATTGGTTTTTGTTCCTTTGCCCAAGTAAGTAGAGGCGTCGATCATATATTTGGTGCTGGAGTCACATACCATAATGATCTTGATGCCAATGTCCGTTTTTGCCTTTCAAACGAAGTTTCGGTGGTACAACAATGTATGGCTGGGTGTTTATTATTCTGCTCAACGGTTTGTCATCATCGCTGGAATCGGCATCCGTTTTTATCATTGGTTTGTGGTTCAATTACTTCGGCTTCCAGTATTTCTTCTTCACTGCTGGATCCGTCATCTGATGCTTCAATCGAATTTTGAAGGTTTACATTATTTGTCTGTTGCTAATTCACTTCAACATCTATATTTTGTGAGACATCCAGTGCTTCGTTTTCGCTGTCTGTTACTTTGATATCGTCGTTCTCACAATAGTCGTCATTCTCACTCCCCGAACAGTCATCATTCTTATCACTGAGCCCATCGTGATCTTCTTTATATAACAACGTTTCAAGCTCTACATCAATGAGATATTTTTTCCACTTTTCCGATGCCATTCCAATGTATGGTTTCTAATTAAAAAAAAAAACATATTATTTTAGTAACATATAAACATCATACATACAACATACAACAAACATATTGGTAGCAATAATAGTATGCAAGAATACTCACATCTACTCAATGAACTTCTAAATATTGCGAAAAAACAGACGTCAACACTATCTCGTCGTACTTGTTAACGCAACAAAAAAGTAACTTAAATACTATCGCGTCGTAATTTTGACGACGAATCCTTAAGATCTCGGAATTTTCTCACTCCACAAAGTTGTCGCGACGTCTCTCGCTTAAGGGCTTCAACTGAGGAAAAGTCACAGGCGCGTTAACGCCACTCGCGAACTGTGCCGAAAATATACGAATAAATTAATTCGGCCGTCGTATCGTAATTCTGACGAGCAGGCTTTGTAAACTAATTACGGCCAAGTTAGAAGGGCGCTAACCGGTTTCTGATTTGTCTTTTTGATATAAATTTGCGATGTAAAAAATGTTGTTGTCCAACAGAGGTCACGTGAAGGTTGAACATTCTCTGCCAGGATGAGAAAAGGAATATGGTTTAAACGCTAATCAAAGGAGCGGGTTGGGTAATATCTTATAATAATTATCTTTTTAAACTTGCAAAAACGGAAAATATCATTAATATCATTACATATTACATGTAAACACAACAGCAGCACAAGAAACAGCCATGGATGGTCGTCTCTTCGGCCGTCAGCTGTTATTGTCGGACAGTCTAAATATTTCTGTTTTCGTTTTTACGTTTTTTGGCATAATTGTAATATTTTTCGTTTCGTTTAACAAATAAGTGCATATTATGACTTCTACAAGTGATATTTTAGTGGAAATGGCAAAATATTAAGAGTCCATCACAGTAACCCCTGACCGGCACGCAATCGACCATACAGCAATGTAAATTAAATGGGGCTTTCTTGCGCTCAGCTGTCAACGAATTTTGAGAAAACTGATAAAGTATTTAGCTTTGGTTACAGGGATATCGAAAGGCAACTCTATTTGCTAAATTAACCATGTTACAGATTTTTTTATTTGGCGTTCGTTTTCGAAATGTATGCAGTAATATATTTATCGCTGTTAAAATTGCAACTTGACGCATGATTTTCTCCACATGAAAGCCCTTAATAAAAAATCTGCAACATGGATAATCTAGCAAATAGAGTTGCCTTTCAATATCCTTTTTAACCAAAGCTTAATAATTTACCAGTTTTCTCGAAATTCAAGAAATCCTATTTAATTTACATTGCTGCATGATCGGTTGCGTGCCGGTCAGGGGTTACCGTGATGGACTCTTACGGATAATGTCATATTATATCGTACTTGTTAGTAAATAAATTTTAATATTTTTTTTTCTCAAAAACTACTGAATTCCGGAGAAAAACAACTTCGGATTCGTGATCAAAACGTAAATTAAAATTTTCTTGAATTGTTTGAATTTTGAAAAATCCGTAGAATCACTTTAAATTTTGTACATTGGAACATGAATGAAGTTCGCCACAGGGTATGCAAATATATTATACAATAATAACCACAAGAATAAAATTATTTTGTATTTTGAATAACAGGAAATAGTAATAATTTATTTCATCGAAAATAATTAGGTTAAACCGTGTTATGTCTTTGGTGTTATCTGACACTTTAATTACATTGTTAAATTTTAAGGCAAGTTTATACATATAGGTACTCGAATTCAGGGGCGTGCGGTGAGTTACGAAAAAGGGGAAGGACCACGCCCAAATATTGGCAATTTTTCGACGTTTAAATACAGGTAGAATACTGTCATGTAGGTACTGTCGAAAATGTGAGATTATGTACCTATGGTTTTTTAATACCTATTTCTTCTATTTTCTAAATGGCTACCTATGTTTTTTTATTAATTTTTACGTAATTTGCCAGTCGAAAACCAATTCTTTAGTGACCTAACCCTGCCTAAAGAGTCGTTAAAAATAAGTTAACAAAATTTCATAACAGAAACTAATACAGAAAACTATCTATACATTTTTACTTTGAATTCACAGTTTGATTTAATTTTAAACGGATACTGGGTGTATAATTATTATGTGGTAAATTTACATTGTTTATGAACAAAGAAACTGAATTTACAATATATATATATACCCCAGTAGCAAGCTGTCGTCATTTTGACGTCGCAACAAGGTGATTTTTCGTCACTAAGGCCACCAATACCTGACGTCAATATGACGTTACTTTATCGACGTCCAAGAAACGTCATCTAACTGACGAAACCTGGACGTCATTAGTAGGTAGATTTTGTGTCCAATATAAAAGTGACAAATCCGACCCAGGCATGGATTTGTATATAACAATTGCTTAGTATAATATGAATGTAGTATATAGTTTTAAAATATTTCCACTACAATATAGGTATATCGACAAAAACATAATTATATTTACATTAGTCGAATACATTGATTTTTATGTAAACGGATATTTTCGATTTTTTATTTCTTGATATTCGCATTTAACATTTATTTTAACTTGCTATTTTTAAAATATATCATTGTTTTGACAATTATTCAAAAATGGCGCCTTTTGTCGGTTCCGTTGGTAACAGGATACGTGGTTGGTAACAAAGAACGCATCGTGGGCCATCGGGAGTGGTCGTAAGTCGTAAATGATTGGCCGTCCCGCGACTCCCGCCATGCATCAGTCCGCGTCCTCTCGAGTTAACCTCAAAGGAATTTTTTTGTTTTATATGTTTTGTGGTGTAAATCTCTTCATAAACTCTGATGTAAATTATTTTAATTTGTGGTCGCCATTATTGCTTTTATTATTAAACATGCTTGCTGTTCTGGAATTTAGTGAGAGTGCTGGAGGTGGACTGGCGGTTGTTCACGAAGAATGGTTTACACCCCGAAAAACGGAAATCTTATGGCCTCCTTTGAAGGACGTAGTTTCGTTTAATAAACTTTTAAAGAAAGGCCAACCACCAGACGATACTTGGGAACTATACGGTGTCGTAAGAACGTTTTATAAATCCGGTATGTACCTACCCATTTTACTCAATGCTATGTATGAAACCAATCTTGCTCACCTACCCTTTTTCCACGATGTGGATAACTCTCAATTTTTGATAGGGATATTACACAATAAATTTTTAAATATTTCAGTTAGGAACTTTATAGGGGGTTGTTTGTTCACTTTGAGAAAAAGGGTTATATTTTGAATGGTTAGTTCATAACCTTGCATACTTATTTTACTGTTTTTTATACCGAGGTACCTACCTACAGCCATGGTTTGTAAAAACAGATTTACGTTTCCTAATAATTGTCCATGCAATTTAATACAAAACTAGTTTCTTGGAAAAGCATTGTTCATTAAACTGGACTCAAACTGTTATAGAATATACCGAGGAATACTTACTTAAAGATCTTTTTAGATGACCTTGATAAAGCTTGGGAGAAATTGAAACAGGCCGAGTTCACCAGCGATATAAAATGAGAACCAGAGGAGGGGCTAATTAAAAAAAAGAGGAAAATTACTAGAATTCCGTCAGAAAATAGTTATGATCATTGGGTATGTTATTCACTTATACACACACTTTGTTAAAAGCCATAGGTAATGTTAGTTTTCGTTTAAAGTTGTGTGTTATACCTAGTATAATTTTTTAAGTTTGAAATATTAATTATTTTGAAAGTATGTACATACTTATACCTTAATAATAAATGGTTGTGTTAATCGTATAAGAGGTTTTATTTAAGGTGCAACATTCCACCATTATATCACGTCATATTTACGTAGCAAATTTGGGCTTTGTGACGGCCTTTTTTACCGTCAATATCACGTCAGAATACCGACGTCATTGGGCTGTGACTTAGGCCCGTCACTGTTACGTTATTACTACGTCATATCTAAGGTAATTGTGACGTAACGGATGCCGTAAAACATACGTCAATATGACGACAGGTTGCTACTGGGGATATACAGGGTGTTATGGAAATGACTTATTATATTTTAAGGGGCCACTCCTGGGGTGGCCTAGAGTTACACTTGATAGTTTTTTTTTCTAAAATCGGAAGTATTTTGAATTTTGTAAAATACCTTAAAACCGGACCATCTGTGCCTCTATGAAAGTTCATTACCCCTAAACACGTGTTTTTGACATGACAAATTGGCGGAATTTCTACAGACAGCTGATTACCTTGCGACGTTGCCAAGTATTCGGGAAAATCTTTTTTTTAGGTTTTTTAAAAAAGATTAAATCAAAAACTATACTGCGATTTCAATTAAACAAGCCTTATTCAATAGGTATAGTTTTTACTCACCCCATGAAATTGTATTGCTATCATAATACTTCGCTGAGTAAAAATCGTAGATACCAACAACAAGCCCTATGTCTGGAAATTTACACAGATAAACTATCACATCACAAAACATTCCCATCACATGTGTATCACATTATTCAACAACTATACACTCCAGCAGCAAAACGCAAACAAATTTTATGCCGTTGCAAGTAAATGAATAATAAGAAATGATATTAAAAACAAATTTATGAAGCCACATATGAAGCCATTTGGGCGCATTCGAGAGACGAAACTGCTCCGCAGTGGTTACCGGTTATGATCCAACCGCTACCGATTCGTCGGCTTCCATGGATTTCGACTATTTCGACCAAAAGATCATCACGTTTGGTTCAAATGTCAAATCCATATCAGCTGTGCGTAACAAACATTAACCTTTCTTGTTTTGTGAAGCTTACCAATATACTCATCCCTTGGTTGAAACTCTTTGGTGGCAGTTAAAAAGTACGTTTTCCTGTTTAATGTATATGTTTTGTTCCTCCATTCTATTTACTACGTTCTTCGTAACCAAACTTTTGTTGCATACGTCATTTCCCCATTGACATAACGAACCGCTCTCTCCAAGCAGCGGAAGTGAAAGATGCTACCCAAAATGGCGACCGTTCCGTAACATGTTGGAAAGTGTCGTAAAAGTAGCGGTCGACACAACAAGACGATTTAGGAACTGCTCCGGAGCAGTTTCGTCTCCCGAATGCGCTCATTGACTTTGAACTTTGAACTGCTCAGTACCCAATCACAGAACAGCAACAAATCACATTTCCCGCCCCCTGGACTATCGTGTTTAAATGTTGTGTGTCCAGTTAAGAGGACTGGATTGGATACCGTAATTATTATTCTTAATTGCAATGGCCACCTGTCTTGACGACAATGAGCCAGCTATTATCATTACCAAGAAGAACAGAAGTCACAGAAGAAGAGAAAGAACATAACCGTATCAAACGTGTGTCGCGTTGTTTTCAATCCGGATTTTGTTATAAAGTATTTCTAAGTCTATAACTAGTAATTTCTTGTATTAATAACACAGAATTAAAGAGCTAATAACTTGATAATGTCCCGAACAGTTAATGTGTTGTTAAAGTGAATAAATGTCCCGCTAGAATCATTTGAAATGGTAACGGTATAACGTGGATTTCTTGCCGATATGTTTTAAATTTCAAGGTATGTACAAATAAAACTAGAGCAATACGTAGACAATTTTTCGTGTAATAGGGTAGAAACTAAAGCATATTAAAGTTAAGTAGAAAAAATTAAATATTCAAAAAAGGTTATCTGATGAAACTGATGTAGTAAATGTGGCAACACTGCTCAAAACACATGTTTTGGGCTGACGATATCTAAAGACTATCTGACAGTAACTGTCAGATTTTTGTCAACAATTTTTTTTTTGACAAGTAGTACGAATCAGCTGTTTGATCATTGGCGCGTAGGTGTTTTGAGCTAAATTTTTGAAGGCATTTTTCTCGAATTTCTAGCTTCGAGCGCCATTTAACGCAATTTTTCCCCAATTCGGCTCGACCTATAGATTTACGGGTTAAAAAATAATAAGTCATTTCCATAACACCCTGTATATATATCACGGCACCTGATAAGATGGTATCATTTTAGAGCTTATAGTTTGGATATCACGACGTGGTCTTTCGTGTTTCAGGTAAAAAAAGGGATGTAGGCACCGCCAGATTTTTTTTAAATTTGAGGTGAAACAAAAATAAAAAAGAAAACCACGTAGGTAAGTACCTACCTTTTTATTTGTAATGTAATAGTATCCTTCTATCCACGCTGGCAAACTTGTCTATTACATCTTCGTATAACTATTATATTTATCGTAATATTCTTTATTAAAATGCCTTGTAATTTTTTTAGCCGCCTTCACTTCTGTCTTTAAATTACAATCTGGTGTAGGCCTACCTGTTGCAATAATATTCCTTTTTTCATCAAAGGAAAGCGTTGAAAATCCTTTTTCCAATAACTTGCATACAGAACAGATACACTTTACATTTCCCGAACTCGATGGGCCGGCAATTGGTTGCTCCATGACAAAATAAATCAAGAAGTACGATAAACAAAGTCAATACACAATTAATAATACTGTCACAATTTACAACCACTGACACTGAAGAACTACACCACAGAACAATAAAGGTTAGTTTAACTACACTCAAATGTCAGACAGATGCTCTTCCGTATACCGCGTTTTCCTGGCCAAAAATCGCGACAGATAATCGTAAAACGCCGACTACAAACACGTGGAAACTAAATATTTTGCCGGCTTCTGTCCCGGCGTCGCGGCGAAGGAAATACCGAGATCTAACGATTTACCCTTTACTTGGCACGGCAGTCCATATTATTATTACTCGTATACGCGTATGCAGTGTAGTATACACGTATTGAGATCACTTCGATAAATTTAATATTGCGGTGGTCAGGGATGCATACAGGGCCGGATTTGGTTTGCAAATTAGATACAAATAAATACTTGGGTATTTTAATTGTATGGATAGGTATAGATTAATATAAAATTTGTTTTGTCTTATGAAAGCGGTAGGGGAAGCAGTGCCCCTGCTCAAATTCAAATTATGTTTTATTGGGGTTATTCATGTATGGAAAGGGTTTTCTTTGACTGGTTTAGTGTATAGTTAAATCGTGACGTCAATATTTTACGACTGGTTACGGCAATGACGTACCTATTTGCAGAAAACGTCAATTCTTACAGATGGCGAGAGACTTTTTGAAGTGAAGTGATTTTTAATTGATATTATTAATTTGTTTATTTTTCTTTCTTGCTTCTGCTCTTTTTATTTAAATTTAATTTACTTAAAGTTTTTTTGTGATACCTAATGTTTCTTTTTTGTTTTTAGTTAAGTACCTAACATACTTTACGGTAAATGATTGGCTATTAGAAAGTTCTTAGGTTCACTATTTGGAAAATACCGTAACGCAGAAGTTGACCTTTATTTTGAAAGATGAACTTTTGTTCGATAGTTCAAAAGTTGGCACTAGGTCACTCCACCAATTGGGGTGGACAAATCTGCGGAGTAAAAGGCATAGCGCCTAATCTGTTCCTATACTATATATTTTTTTCGGTATCGGTACATGCCTTAAGAGCCCAATTCCCACACGAATTACACCTCAACCATACCACACCATTTTTACCGAATTCCCTGCACACTAAACATATTATGTCAGTCATCCCATTCGCATCCTTGTCCTTGTATTCATCATCATTGTCCTCGTCTTCTAAACCTATTTCCCTGTAAGTTTTCTTATTCTTTCTTCTAGGTAACTTTACTCTCTTCTCAAGTTCATGGTTTTCTTTGTGATCGTCAATATAACGTCATGGAAAAAAACTTTTTTCTCCGATTGACAGTAAATATTAATTTTGCAGACACATATCAATCAGCAAAGTATTGCTTTTCCTGTCTAGGCAGCAAAGTAAGGTTTTTCCTGCCTAGGCAGCAAAATGATTATTCTCAATGGGAATAAAACATTTTTCAACATTCATAGTTGCCTTCAACATGGAATATACAGACCAAAGTGTAAAACTCTTCATTGTTTTAGATAATACAGCAAAATAAGCAAGTAATACATTCTCCGAAAAAGTCTTCGCATTTTTCTCCATGCAATAATCCATAAATCGTTTATAATTTCCTTCATATTTCATCCGAGACTTCTCAGGCAACAAATTTAACTCAATATTTTTTTTGCCACCTCCCTTATTTCTGGAGGAGTAAGTACTTCTGAGTCGCTATCACTGTCCATAATATAAATATACCGATATTTTTCCACGAAACTGGCAGATATTTCATAAGTTGTCAAACTATAATTATTATGAACATATACATTTCCATAGCAACCAACCGTTCCAACAATTGCGATTTCTATCAAATTTTGTTTTAATTTATCACTACAGGAAAAATAAAAAGATTGTGGGAATTGTAATAATTTGCAAAAAATGCAAATACAATATACATATATCATTATAAACAATCGGAGAAAAAATTATATGTTTAACTCGGCAGCAAAGTAGATTGACTGCCTTAGCTGAATTCTTAGCCTCGCTACGCTCGGCTATGAACTATCAGCCGCAGCAGTCAATCTACTACTTTGCTGCCTAGTAAAACAAATAACTATTCTTTAAGAGCTCTGTTTCGCATGTTTCTGTTGTGCTAATAATTTTTATCAGCATTTTCTTCGAGAACGTCTTTGTTTGGGGTGGACGTAATTATTTGGGGATGCTGTTTTGCGGTCGCCCTCCTACTCCCACTAGTTTTGGATTTTGATGGTTCCGGTAAGGGTAACATTTCGTGGAATGACTTTTCAATGTCTGAATATTGGGCTTCTGATGGCTCTTCTACTTCTAATTGTTTCTCGCATGCTGGGGGTTGGTACCCGTCTGAGGAGCTGGAACTATCTCTCTTTCGGAAGTTTCCTGACATTCATAAATAACAGGAACGTCTATGGTATTTGTTCTTTGAAGTGCAGCTGGTTTAAAGTCTTCCTCAGTAAAAACTTTTGGATTATAGGGACAGATTCCTGTAGCTTGAAACCCTTTTATAGCTCTTTCTAAAGTAGCTACCCTGATAAATGCATTATTAAAAAGCAGTGCAACTTCAAAAGGGGTTATTTTTTCAAGCGGGCGAGTGCTTAAGTACTTACTGCATTCTGAATTATACGCTGTCTTCAGCGGGCCGTAAAAAGTGACATCAAGCGGCTGGATCCTATGTGAGGTGTGTGGAGGGATAGACAAAAGAATAACACCGTTAACTTTGCAAAATTGATAAGCTTGTAGAGTAGAGTGAGTCGAATGATTATCCATTATGAGGAGAACCGGATCCTCCTGGCTCGCTTTCACAAATTTTTGGAGATGTTATAAATACTGCAGGAACAGGTCTTTTGTGATCCATCCTTTGTCCGAACAAGTATAGAGAGGTCCTGCTGGACCCCCTTTTTGGACTTGCGATTTCATTCTTTTTCGCGCATAAATAAACGTTAGTGGCACATAAATTCCGGTTGCGCTGAAAGCGCACACCAGGGTAATGTTTCGGCCCCTTTTCCAGCTTGTGGCAAACCCAACTTGTTTAAGCCCCTTCTTGGGTAAAATTCTTCCTGGTGTCTGGACTGTAGAGATTCCCGTCTCATCAGTGTTGAATATTCTATGGGCCTTGAAAATATACTTTGCTTCCACTTGTGTTAGTTTTAAGTCAATTTGTATATAGTTTTGACGTTTTGATAAGAATTGTCAGTAAGACAAGAAGAATGATTAAAATAGATTGTGTCAGAAATCCACAGTTTTCAAATTAACTTTCAGCTTCCAAGAGAAGACGATAATTCCTTTTTAACATTGGTCCTTTGACAGACAAAGAAAAAACCCTTTGGAAGATACAGGAACATAAGAAATATCAAGTCATAAAAAAAGAGAAGGGAAAGAAATCCAGGTAAAAGACAGACAGGTAGATAGTTGGATCCTAATTTTGTTTGGCCAGAAATTGCCCAAATAAGCCGCAGAGTATTAACAGAAATTCCACAAGTAAGTGCAGATAAAGCCATAGGAAGTTCAAGAAGTGAGACCAGGAGTGTAGTTAGAGAAAAAGATGTTGAAAAATTGACAAGACCTTTGACAGCTATAACTGTAACACCTTCTGAAATGACTGAAGGTGAGAAACACCTAACTTATGACAAATCTTCGAGTAATAGAACTTGTGGTGATATTGAAAGAATGAAAATAGCCTTTGAAATTGAAAAAAAGAAACAAGACCTGATGGAAGAATTTATGGAACAAAAGTTACATGTTCTTGAAATAGAAAAGCAATTACGTGAAGCTGAAGTAAGTGGATCTATTAGTAGTCATACAAAATCAGATAAACAGACAGACAATTCAACAGACACGTGCAGTTCAAAAATGGGTAAATGAATTACCAGAATCGTTTTCCAAACAAGAGTTTGACCTGCAAGATCTCAAACCTAAAGATTTCAACGAAAAGGCAGATATTGACAAGTTATATGAAGCATTAAATAATGCAGTAAAGCCAAAACGGTTTTTTTAACGTTACTTTCTAATATTCGATGGAAATCCTGCAGATTGGCCATTGTTTTTTAAATTTTAACAAAATTTCAACAGCATGCAACTATAATAATGAAGAAAAGATGACAAAGCTTCAAAAATGTTTAGGTGGAGAAGCTAGAAGTGCAGTTATTGGTATGTTAATTTGCCCAGATAATTTAGATACTGTACTGAAAATTTTAGAAATGCGTTTTGGAAAACCCGATCAAATTATTGAGACCATTATTTATAAAGTAGCTGCAACACATCCAGTACGAGAAAATGATCTAGAAGGTATGATAAAATTTTCAAATCAACTTTCGTTTTAGTTTCGACCATAAAATCCCTAAATTGCCAAAATCACCTTTAAAATCCACAGCTTCTAAAAGATTTAGTACAAAAATTGCCAGAATCTCTTAAATTCCGCTGGGGAGAATTTATTTTAAAAAATAGAAGTTCAAATCTTGCAGTATTCTCAGATTGGTTGCTGGAATTGTCAAATGCAGCAAGTTTTGTTATTTCGCCCAAAAATTATAACAAAAATCGACAAAAGCCCAGGGAATTTACATATACAACACAAGAAAGAGACGAAAAATGCACATTTTATAGAGAAGGCGAATATAAAATTGAAAAGTGCCGCAGATTTGAAAAGGAAGACATAGACTGGCGTTGGAAATTTATGACTGACAAAAAATTATGTTTTTCCTGCCTGAAAAGTAGACATCAGACCAAAACTTGCAATATTAATGGATGCAAGCAATATACGCTTTTACATAAAAATAGACCAGAAGAAATATCATCAAACAAGAATACCGATCGTGAGACACTTCTAGCAATGGGCCAAGGCTCCAAAAATATACTTTTAAGAATGGTAAACGTCTTACTACATGGATCTCGAGAAACAATACAAATTGTAGCTCTATGTGATGAAGCCGCAACAGTTACTTTGATGGATAGTTCCCTAGTTGATCGTTTAGGTATCACAGGTGAAAGCGTACCACTCTGTGTACAGTGGAGTAACGAAATGAGGACAACCCACTTAAATTCCATTTGCTTTGACGTCGACATATCAGGAATACACGAAAATGCCTGATTGTCCAAATTGACAAGTGTAAGATCAGTAAACAACTTAGCATTGACAGATCAGCATATATCGCAGAATGAATTTCGTAGCTATTCATATCTACCAGGTATTCCTTTTCCTGAAATTAGACATCGATCCATGCTACTAATTGAACAGGACAATATTCATTTGACAGTAGCCCGCAAAATATGCGAAGGTCCTACAGATTCACCGATAGCAACAAAAACTACTTTGGGATGGATTATTCATGGACGCGCCGAAAATAAATTTCTAAAGAAAAATGAATTTAGTTTCCATATTTGCCATCAAGATACTAATGATTACCTTCATAACCTCGTTCAAAATTCATTTACAATAGAACCATTTGGTGTATCAATGTAAAACTTACCGACAAATAAGTCAGAAGCAAGAGCTATAGAAATAAGGAGAATACTACCAAAAGAGTCGGTAGTCGATTCGAAGTCGGCCTTTTATGGAAAGATGATGGAGTAGTACTACTGAAAGCAAAACGGTTGCTATTCATAGACTTGCGTGCAGCGAAAGAAAAATGAAGAAAGAAGAAAAGTACAAAGATGAATGGCCCACAACAAAAATACCCTTTTCACAAAATGAAATTGACGAAGAGCCCAAAGAAACAGTTATAGTTACACTGTTACAAAATAATAGTCTATCGGATATTCAGAATTTGACAAATTAATCAGGGTAACAGCTTGGGAGTTGAGATTTATTACAAAATTAAAAAGACAAAAATGCCAGATGCACAAAGAAACCGAGAAAAAAGTCAAACAGAAAGTTTTCTAGAAGACATTGAAAATATACAAAAAAATAGTGAGCTTAAAAAACAAAGTAGACTCAAGAAATTAACTCCGACATTAAAAGAAGACCTTCTTGTCCTTGGAGGAAGGACAAACTTTGCCAGTTTTATGAGTGTTACCGCCAGAAATCCGTGCATTCTTCATTCAAAACATAAATTAACAAAGCTTCTGATTCAACATTACCATGACATTTTTGGTCATCAAAGGGTAGAAACAGTACTTAACAAAATTAAACAGAAATTTTGGATAATTGACGGGAGGCAAGCAGTAAAATCATGTTTTCAAAATTCTCTCAAATGTAAATTAAGAAAATCTAAACCTATAGTTCCTTTAATGGGACAGCTACCAGCAGAAAGATTGATTCCAAATGTAAAACCATTCACTTACGTTGGTATCGATTATTTTGAACCTATCATGGTCTCAGTAGGACGAAGACAAGAAAAAAGATGGGGTGTCCTATTTATATGGATGACCTTAAGAGCGATACACCTGGAAGTAGCACATTCCTTAAATGCGGATTCTGCTATAATAGCTTTAAGGAGATTAATTGGTAGACGAGGAACACCAGAAGTATTTTTTTCTGATAATGATACACACTTCAGAGCAGCGGCAGAAGAATTAAAGAAAGCGGTAGAAGATATGAATAAGGAAGCATTAGCCGAGAATATTATGTCAAAGAGAAAAATTAATTTTGAACGGAAATTTATACCTCCTCGCTCACTGCACATGGGCGGCTCGTGGGCAAGACTTATAAGATCCGTAAAAACTACCTTTTCATTCATTCTAAATGGACAAAAATTAAATGACGAACTTCTATTGACACTTTTCTTTGAAATTGAATATATTGTAAATAGCAGATCACTGACCTACGTATCCAGTGATTCGAATGGCCCAGAAGCTCTTACTCCGAACCACTTTATAATGAAAGCGGAACCTGATGAAGCAACATGCCTTCAGTGTCCTAACAATCAATTATTCCGAAAACAATGGCAGAGATGTCAACAAATGTCAAATAGTTTTTGGAAACGATGGGTAAAAGAATACTTACCAATACTATCACGGCGAACAAAATGAACTGATGAAACAGATCCCATAAAAAAAAATAGTAATTATAATGGAAGATAATCTGCCCAGAAACCGCTGGAAGCTTGGAAAGATTATAGCAGTCATTCCTGGACGAGACAAAAGAATAAGGGTGGTTGATGTAAAAACCAGCAGCGGAGTTAAGCGAAGACCAGTTAGTAAAATATGCAGACTAAAGATGGAATAAAAAAAAACAAACAAAGAAATGCATTTCTACACCTGCTATAGATACCTGATGATGTGATTCTACACCAGCGGGGGAGAATGTCAGTTTTTAGTCATTTTGTATTTAGTTTTGACGTTTTGATAAGAATTGTCAGTAAGACAAGACGAATGATTAAAATAGATTGTGTCAGAAATCCACAGTTTTCAGTTTAACTTTAAGCTTCCAAGAGAAGACGATGATTCCTTTTAACAACTTGGTTTAAATTATTGAAAAATATGCCGGCTTCTTCCTTACTAAAAGCTATTTATTGATGTTGCTTCCGGCTTATGAAGAGCAATTGAGGGATTTCTTTTCATGAATCCCCAGAGCCAACCATTACCGGCACTTCTCGAATCTTTAAAGGACAATGCAGGTGATATTTTACAGCATATTCATAAGCACATTTTTTGATTTCTTGTCTGGAAATTCCGTATTAAGCTGGATTTATAAACTCTCGCCGGCGTCGGCGCCAGCATTCGTCGTAGACAAGCATAGTGGGCATTTATAAACTTGACGTTCGCGTTCGCAGTGTTGACAAACAAAAACATAATCTGACACTTCTGACATTTTAGTTCAGGTGGTATTTTCTCTAGCTAGTTATTACAACAAAAAGGAAAATGGAAATAAATGGATTTAGCAAGGAAGAAGAAGTTACTTGGTGTCTTCGCAGTAGTAAAATTAAAATGACGATTGGTCATTGACAGATTCAGGCTAGGATAACTTAAATGGTGAGGATCGTTCCCCGTTCGTTTAGTTCTTCAACCAGACGATGATGGCACTATTGTAGGGATTTTGTTTTATAAGATTGTTCATATCCTAACGTTGGTAGCGGCAAAACAAGTATTTAGAATGAGCGTGGGGAACGTTCTCTATCTTTCTCTCTCTGAATTCAACCGTACCATCTAAGGTGCAATAAAGATGAAAATATGACTTATGTGCTGATCCATAATAAAAATATCTTCCGGAGTCGGACCCAAGTGACATTGACATTTTAAAATTAAATTTTTAAACGAAGCGGCGCGACGTATAAGTTTATTAAGTTTATTCTGCTAAAATGGTGATTTATTGTTGCGTTCCCGGATGTAAAGTACAAAGTGGGAAACGTGTGAAAATGCACAGGTTTCCAAAAAGCGACAAGGTAAGTTTTTTGTTGTTTTAGCGAAGTGATAAAAAGGGTCGTGTATCGTAAAGAGCCAAAAAGGCACATTGCGCCTATACTGTATACAAAATATTGTTGCTATCTAAAAAAAATGTATACAGGACACCTTTTGATCCTAAATAATCATAAACATTACTTATATACTGATTTTCTTAGAGTTATGACAGTTTACGATCTTAGTATAATGTCTGTGTATTTTTAGACGCATAAACTTTGGGTAAATGCTATTTAAAATCCATTACTCTGTGGCAAAGACAAGATTGGCATTCAAAAAACTTATAGAGTTTGTCACACACATTTTGGATATGACCAAAAAATTGAACATGGCAGCAGAGGATCCTATTTAAAGCTGAACGCCGTTCCTATGTTAATTCTTTACATGACACTCCTAGGTAAAACTTGCCTTGTTATTATATTAATTTATGTAAATATCTAATATTAATAAAGCTTGTCGCCATATCAGAAACGTAGTTAGAACTTTCTTTTAATCTCCCAAAATTATTGACTTTAATTCAAAAGGTTCGCGCTTTTAACTTTTTCATCAGAGTTAGAAGCGCGAAAATTTGAATTCAAAGTTGTAAAATTTAAATTTTCATGCGTGGCGCCGACCCCCCGCCCCTCGCCAACAGTGCTACATTTAGTTCTTCAACCAGACACGAATGGCGCTATAAGGGAACCAATTTAGTATGTTGAGTTGCCTATCTATCCCTACCATAAGCGCACCTCCCTTGTCTATGGACAGATTGGCAGATGCCAAACATGACTTAATAGAAATGCTAAAATCCCATTGGTTATGACGCGGCGCTACGGATTTTTCACGAACGCCGGCGCTGGAAGGATAAAGATGGTTTATGTCGAACGCCAGCCGGCGCCAGCGCGAACGCCGGCGAAGTTTATAAATCACTCAATTACGATTCACTTGTTTAACTTCCAGCGCCCACGCCAGCGCGAGCGCCGACGCCGGCTTCGAGTTTATAAATCCAGCTTAAAAGTTTCAAAAGATGAATAACATGCCGTGCTAAAAAATTTTCTTTATCTACTGAAAATACCGGTATGCATCCTAGAGAAGGTCCAGCATCACTGTTTTGTTTCAATCGCTTTTGCAGGGTACTTCTGGGAATGTTGAAAGCTCTGGAAACCTCCCTAACACTCCTACTGCTTCTAACCGCAGTGATGGCTACCTTTAGCTGGTTACATTTCCAAGTCCCTTTTTCAGTTTGCCTGCGATAGGTCCTTGGCATCTAAAAATCGTAGTAACTATCTCAACGTATCCTTTAACATGTTTGAAATAGTGACTATTTTATTTTCTAATGAAAAATTGGTGTTTTAAATACTGATGGGGTAATAGTGGTCGGCTCCCATTACCCCACAGTGGCCGGCCACGATAACCCAAAAAAAACACTTGTTTAATAATAATAATGAAAAAATACTAAAATTAAACAAATTGCTACTTACGATTGTTTTCTCCGAAGTCTATTAATAATAAATAATACACAACAAACAGTTCCAGAAAAATCAAAACAATAATCTGAATTTCGAACCTGTCAATTTAAACGTTCCTTATACATATTGCGATACCAAAACTGAAATGCCATGCTAGCTGCTTTAATTTAAGGAATCGCCGGCCTGTTGTTGGTTAACTACCCGCTAAACAATTTTAGTTCCAGAGATGTTTCATAAACATACATTTGAACCTTGAAACGTATCACTAAACTGCAGATAAATAATGTTTGAGAAATGTTTATGTAACTGAAAATGTCCTACCTTAGAAATGTTACATTGAAATGTACCAAGGAAACATTTCGCAATGTTACAAACATATCACATTGAAACATTAAAAAAAAATATTCACGAAATGTTGCAAGCTAATTTGTATGCAATGTTTCAAATTTACTCTTCGAGAATGTTACCAAACGTTGCAAGTGAACCCCTAAATAATTCACAAAATTAAATGTAAATCACAAAATTTATTTTCAAAACATGGAAATATTTACAATAAAGTTTAAATGCAAAATACAGCCGAATCAAAACTTGATCTAAAACAATAATACGTATAATTAAATTTTAGAACCTTATTAATATTAAAATCTTATGAGGATTCCTGCAAAAACATTTAAAAACATAAATAAAAAGAACTAACATAAAACACCTTTAAGGTTAACGATATAACAAGAAAAGTATATGATGATGATGATGATGATGATGATTAATACAGGCAGCAAGCCAAGGTTATTACTACCTCTACACCGCAGCCTAAAGAGACTTATTGTGACGCTTGTTGCTCGATTTCTCATTAAAAGAGGTTAGTCACCCTTATTAGGCTGAGCAGCCCCCTTATCAGAGTTTTCTCAGGGGATACCCCCTGGGGGATTTGACTCTCCAGGTGGGTTGTTCTCCAGCGTGTCAGTGCGTAGCACTCTTTGATAATGTGGTAGGCTATTTCCTCCTCCTCATTGCAAAGCCTGCATATGGGTTCGTCGTTATATATGCCCATGGTGTGCATGCGTTTCCTTAGAGTACTATGACCGGTTAAGAGGCCTGTCACGATTCTAAGCTTGTTTCGGTTTAGTTTTAGGATTTCAGAGGTCATTGCCTCTGAGGGGTTATCCAGCATTGATTTGCTGTGTCTTAGCCCCGAAATGTGGTTCCAATATGACCGATGTTGTCGCTTCACCCAGTCACGCATCCTTTTGCCGAGGCTTTTGGAACCCCAAAAACCGGTTCTGGCCCCATGAAGGCAGTAATTGATCCCTGCCTGGCCAAAGCGTCTGCTTTTTCATTGCCCACTATGCCCTTGTGCCCCGGCACCCAAGCAAGTGTTACGACATTGCTGCTAGCCAGGTCTTGAAGACATTGAAGACAGTTCCAGACCAACTTTGAATTGATCTGATAGCATGCTAGAGCTTTTATTGCTGCCTGACTATCCGTGAAAATTGAGATGTTTCTACCTCTGTAGCCCCTCCTCAGATTCTCACGCAGGCATACTTTAATAGCATGTACTTCTGCTTGGAAGACTGTGGCACGTATCCCCAGTGGCACGCTAGTGTTATGTTTAGGAACAGCCCCATGAATTCCCGCGCCCGCACCTCCTTTCATCTTGGATCCGTCGGTGTACCATACTAGTCCACCCGACTGTTCTGCTTCTTCCTTTGACCTGAAGCTCCAGTGTATCTGGGTTTTGTGTGGTTTGTGGAAGTTAGTGGTTGGGGTCATTAAATCACTGCTCATCTCCAATAATGAGTTCGCGATTATGTTTGTAATCCTGGTACGTCCGATTACAGGACCGGATTGCCAGGTGCTATTACAGGTCAGTCTATACGCCCCAATTCTAGCTTCCGCCTTGATAAGTATGCCAAGGGGTGGAAGATTTAGTAGGGTTTCCATAGCCGCTGTTGGAGTGCTTCTCATAGCACTTGTAATACAAAGGCATGCAAGTCTCTGGATTTTTGTCAACTCCAGTTCTGCTTTTCTTTGGTCGGTTTTGGTCCACCAAACCACTGATCCGTATGTGATCATTGGTCTAACCACTGTCGTGTACAACCAGTGTACCATGCGTGGATTGAGTCCCCAATTTTTCCCTACAGCTCTTTTGGTGGCCATGAGTGCCATTTTACTTTTATTAATGATATTCTGCATAATATGGGAGTTCCAGGTTAGTTTTGCATCTAGGGTTATTCCCAGATATTTCACCTCCTGGGATATTTGCAGTTCCTTTCCGAAGAGTTTTGGTAGTTTTAGATCTTCCAATTTTCTTCGTTTTGTAAATGGGATCATCGTTGTCTTGCTTGGGTTTACCTTGAGGTTTTCCCTATTGCACCAATCTTCGATGATGTTCAGAGCTTGTTGCATAAGTTCTGATATAACGTGGGCGTGTTTTCCCCGAATGAGTACAACTAAGTCATCAGCATACCCCTGGGTATAGAGCCCTCTGTTATTAAGTTCAGAAAGAAGGTTATCGACTACCAGGTCCCACAGTAGTGGGGACAGAACACCTCCCTGCGGGCAGCCTTTTGCTGCCAATACCTCCACTTTTTCACCAAACAGTTTTGCGCTGACCTGTCTACTGTGCAGCATGTTATCTACCCACCTATAGATGGTCTCGCTCACGCCGCGTTCAACTAGTGCTGTTGTCATTGAACCGAAGGAGGTATGATCAAAGGCTCCTTCAATATCAAGGAATACCGCTAGGGCAATTTCCTTGTTTGCGAGTGCCGGTTCTATCTTCGATACTAATTGATGAAGTGCCGACTGACACGATTTTCCAGATTGATAAGCATGTTGGTTTGCGTGTAGTTTCCTCTCACTTAGAGAGGTTTCCCTTACATGCTTGTCAATAAGTCTTTCTACCGTCTTGATTAAAAAAGACGACAGTGTGATCGGTCTAAATGCCTTGGGTTGAGAATAATCTCTTCCAGGTTTTGGAATAAAGACCATTCTGGCTTGTTTCCACGTATGTGGAATGTAGCCAGTTGCAATGCTAGCCCTTATAAAGTATAACTAAATATTAAAACTTTACTCAAGTGAACTTTGATCTGAAGGTAGTTAAAAATTCACTTCATAAACCATAACAAAATACCCTGTATATGTACTTAATAGTTTTTATTTTTAAGTTATTATCCACTTAATTATATCAATACTGTTGAACTTCTTTATTTTAGGCTCTTCAGTTATTTTCCGTTCCTTCTAAAGTATCATCCTAAAAGTTAATGATCAAAATTTTCTTAAAAACCAATCCCACAATTAATTAATTATTTAGGGGAAACCAGGGAGCCTTGATACTCTGGAAGCCTTGATACATTTTTAAAAATCCCGCCGACAAAAACATATGATCTTCCGTTGCGTTATTAAATTATTGTTTAGTGGTTCAGTAGTTGTTTGAGTGAAGCTGGGTAAATAGCTGCCTATAGGAAAAAAGTGACGATAAACAGATTTTTAGTGGAAAAATTATAATTTTAATAAGGTAAGATAAATCATATTTCTAGAAATTGTTTATGAATTGCGCGAATTTGTTGTAGTCAGTGGATTCGGCATAGATTTGTCATTCTTTTAGCCTGCCTGCGTAATTTATAGGTTATGTAGTTAGATAACAGAAATTATTTTTCTAAACATAGGATTGTAGGGGAGCAATGATACTTTTTCATATGGGAGGAATGATACATGTATCACTCCTCCCATAAATGTATCATACCTCCCGACCTCATTTATTTAGATTAAGATACGGGTAAGATGTTGTGATAAGTTGTACCTATCTTCCTAAGCAGTAAACCTTGTATTTTACTTAGTTTTCGTATGTGATCGTAGGAAAAAGGTTTTTCATATATTTCCGAAATTTAATCTAATGTTTACAAAATACAACAAATTATTAGAAACGAGGTCTATGATTAGAAACATTATTGTAAATTCTTAACAAAAAATTTCTTTTCAGAACCACAATGCCGTTTAAGTGGGTCAAAAAGACAGAAAGGGTTCCTGTCTCCATAAATGAAAAAGGCAGTTAAAGAGGTCACTGACGAAGGAGGAAAGCTTCGAACTACAGCTAAAAAGTTCAACATTGATAAATTGACCTTGAGCCGATATACCAAAAAATACAAAGAATCTCGTCAGGACTTACCTGATAAAGTTTCGTTTTCTCCAAATTATAAAACAAAACAAATATTTAGCGGCATTCAGGAGCAGTTATAGGGAGAGTATTTACTAACATCAAGTAATATGAATTATGAACTAACAGCCAAGGAAACAAGGGAACTGGCTTATGTATTTGCTAGCCAAAATGATATCAAAATACCCGATGCCTGGAATGAAAAGAAAACAGCTTTCTACGATTGGTTACGTGGATTTATGTCACGTAATAGCTATCTGTCACTTAGAGCTCCTGAAGCCACTAGCCTTAGTCGTTCAACAGCATTTAACAAGCACACAGTCACAGAATTTTTTAATTTATTGCGAAATGTTTTGGAACGCGACCTATATGGCCCTGAAAGGATCTACAATTTTGATGAGACTGGTGTCCAAACTGCGCATAAACCAAGAAAGATTATCTCCAAGAAAGGTCAGAAGCAAGTCACAAAGGTCACTTCAGCAAAAAGAGGAGCAACAGTTACAGTTTGTTGTGCTATCAACGCATCTGGTAACTTCATCCCTCCATTTTTCATCTTTCCGAGGCAAAATATTCAAGATTACATGACATTAGGCACACCTCCGAGCTCTGGAGTAGCAACACATTTAAGTGGTTGGATGACGGAGGCGAACTTTGAAAAGTACCTTCTTCATTTTATAAAATTCACAAGAGCTTCCGCGGAAAATAAAGTCTTACTAATTTTGGACAATCACCGTCGTGGACTTGATATATGCAAATCAAATAGAATTTCATTACTTACCCTACCACCTCATACGAGCCACAAACTCCAAGCAATATTCACAAGCAAATGGCGGAGATTGGTGTTAATGCTGTTTTGGCTGTGGCTGATTTAGATCAGAAAGATGTTAACTTTGAATTGATTAAAGTTGAAGGAAAAGTAAGTTTTAATGTTTTGAATTTTGAAAATCTCTTTGTTCTGTGTTTTACCTATATTTTTTAATGGAAAAATTTGATAGGTTGGTGGAAAATTAGAAGACACAATGTTAGTTAAAGGAGTAGTGATTGACAAAACAATGTCACATCCCCAAATGCCCAAGGAGCTTAAAAATGTAAAATTGACTATTCTTACATGCCCATTTGAACCACCTAAGCCAAAAACAAAGCATAAGTTAGATGTCACTGATCAGTTTGGTTGCCTATATTCACCACAACCCACCGAAACGACACTTAACCACAGCCTACTTAACTTGGCGTTGGGGCCGTTGGTTGCCTATTCCTCAGTCAATTAGAATAAGTTCCTCAAAACTTTTACCCTTATTTATTGCTTATTTATTATACATTTACTAAAAGAAAAATTTTAAGAGACATTTAGCAACATAATATCCAACAACAAACGAAGACTGTAACAAAAGACCGTTTAATCAAAAACATTTAATAGTACTTTTAAACAGGGACCCGGACCGGAATGAAATATCGGTTCCGTTCTGGTTTCGGTTCCAGATAAAATAGAGAATTTAGGTTCCGTTCCAGTTCCGGTTCCGAAACAATTATTTTGATTCGGTTCCTATCAATTTTTAACGGTTCCGATCCGGTTCCCTTCAAAATATGAAATTTCGATTCAGATTCGGTTCCGATCCGAAAACGACCGTTTTGGATAAATTTTCAATTTTCAATCCCGTTTCATACAAAAAAATTAAGAAAACCGAGTCGCCACAAATGCGGCCACTATATAATGAGCAATGGTGGAATGTCTAAACCGTGGTTAATATATTATTTTTTCCACTACTACAAACTTTTATATGACATTTATCTTTATAGTATTAATAATAATTATAAAAAATTATAGGTAGTATATTTTTTAATCAAGTTACCTGCGCTTTGGAATTGGCAAAATATTTTGTTGTTTTGTCAGGTGGCTTTTTCAATGTCAATTTGTGTTCATTTGTGTCATCAGATTTCACGAGTTTTGCGTTTTTTTTAAAAATGAGCGAAGAAAATGTTAGTGATAATATTATGTGTACACCTCCCGAATTAAGGATAGAAGCAGAAAAAATGTTGATTGTATCGATATTTTACAATATCAAGTAATCTAATATGTATTGATAATTATCTGGTTGCCCAACCACAATGAATTGATGTTGTAGAATTAAAAAATCAAGTTACCTGCGTTCAAACCAAATTCGGTTCATTGGATGTTTCTGTTTATGGACCGTTTAAAACCTACTTTAATCAGAAGTCAGAAAACTTTATGGTGTCACATCCAGGTGAAACAATTACGTTGAAAGACATGGTTGGTAAAGCACATCAGAGAGCTTTCACCCCAAATAATATTACAAGTGGATTTTTAAAGACGGGTATATGGCCGTTTAATACTAATACCTTTACTGATATAGATTTTATGACTTCTTCGGTAACAGAGCGACCCAATCCGAATGAAAATGTTGCATCCACGTTTTCTAAGAAAGCAGCCGTTTTTGAAAGCTCAAATAATAAAGAACAGCTTACAGAGATCGAAAATCAACCTGGACCATAAAATATTTTCATAGAACAAAAATCCCCTGAAAAGCAAGAAACTGTAAACGCAAACCCACCTGCCCCGCTTAAACTGACAATAAAAACTCCTGCAGAAATTCGTCCCTTTCCTAAAGCGTAACCTAGAAAGACACAGCAAGGAAGAAAGCCAGTAAAAAGTAAAATTTTACCCGATACACCTAACATGCAAGAAATGAAAGACGATTGTGCCATACGCGAGAATAAAAAAAGGAAAAGAAAATGTGAAGAAAAGGATATTTAAAAAGAAAATAAAGAAGCAAGGTATAAAATGTCAACAGGACAAAAATAATGCACCTGACGATTCAGATATCGATACCTGTTCTATTGCATCATCTGGCTCATCTGAAATAACGGACATCGAAGAACAGATGCGTGAAGAGCTTGAAGAAATTAACTTTATTCAAGGCAATGTTGCAATAAACGACTTCGTCTTGGTAAAATTTTCAACAAAAAAAAACGATAAAATATTTCGTAGCTAAAGTTTTAGAAATATTCGGATAAAGAATATTTTGTTACTTTTTTATGAAGAAAACTACCTGGGTATTATTTTGTGTATCCGGATGCGGCTGACACATCCGTAGTAGGTACAAGCTATGAACACCACAAAGCTTCCTGTCCCATGCTTGGTTGGGGGTACTGCTAGAACCCAAAGAAAATTAAGATTTTCTGTTAACTTTGCCAAATATGAAAATGTCAGTTAACAATGTTAATTTTTGTTGTATTTTAGTTTCGTTTTCTTATGGTTTACCAAAGGTTTTCTGGTAATTTTGCCAAGTATAAAAATATGTGTTACAAATGTTAACTTTTGTTGTATTTTAGTTTAGTTTCCTTATGGTTTATCAAAACCTCCTTTTGGTGTATTAAACCACCCATAAGCTAGTATCATAGCTCCCATAATGTGGGAGGGTTGATACAATTTTGATTTTTTATATTTTTGTGAAAAATATTAGAAAATAAATAGTTTTTTTTTTGACGAACGGGGACATAAAATAAGAATCTATGACCTGGTTCTAAGATATTGTTATAATATTGAAATAAAATATTAATATTTGTAATAAATATGCTAACAAATAAAAACATGTATCAAGGCTCCCTAGTTTCCCCTACTTATTTATTTCGTCAGTACACTACAGAAATAAAAAACTTCTAAATGCTAAAAAATTCGTAAATAATGTAATCGACTAATGATGAAAATTGGAAAACGTTGGATTTTTAGGTTAGATTGTTGACATTAAAATAATATCTATATAATATCTAGGTATATACCTACTTACCAATGTATTACCACCTATTATCACTTATCAATAGTAATATGTTAAGTGCATGTAAAATTGCTGAAAATCATGCATGAAGGTTTGTTGCCCTAGAAACAGCTTGAATGCATTTTTATTGTTATTTACCAAAAATAAAAATGCATGAAAGCTGTTTCTTTAGGGCAACAAATCTGAGTGCATGATTATCAAGCCATTTTACATGCACGAAATATATTTTTTAGACTATTTCCTGAATCATTTTGATAAATTGACGCGAAATTGTCAAAGCAGAAATTTCAACTTGTTGTGACAGTGACGGTTATTCTCGTAGGTAACCAACAATGAAAAACCAGAAGAGTGCAATTTTCAGCTCAATCGCGTCCGAGGGCTGATTTTCACCGAAATCAAGTGAAAAGTGTTGGAAACCTGTATCAAAAATTAAAATGTAATACCTCTGGCGCCATCTGTCGGTTTGTTTACCAACTAGGTATATTCTATTGTCTGAAGAATTTCAGTCGGTATGTTAGATGTCGTTTTGTTTATTCCTATCTGGAATGCATCCCTAATAAAGCTGAGTCGTTTTCTAACCTTCACCGCGTGTGTTTTACTAGAAGGCGGTAAATTGAGCATCTCGTGCCGTGACGTCACTAATAACGTGACGTCATTATTTGACAGTGAACTGGATTTCTTCTAACCTCAAACTTCATGTTTTGTGGATGCTAGTTTGTTTTTGAATTTTAAAATAAAAAGAAATCGTGAAAAGCTATAGTTCAATAGTACAAAATTCGACTAATAAAGAAGGTGGTTTATGCATACCATGTAATGTGCATGTTTCAAATTTATGACTGGTTGAAACCAAATGGCCAGGGACCAATTATTATAAATTAACTTAAACGTTGCATGCCTATAATATGCAAATCACTTGCAACAATAAATTAAGGTCTTAATTGGCCCGCATTTAGGCAGTGAAACTGAACAATCAAACATTTATTTTATTATTTTGAATAGACGCAAATATCTTATTCGGGAGATACTTATTTACTTAATGGTTTAAGCCTTCTTGGGACGCGGACGTAACCCTAATTGATTAAAAGCTGGGATTGACTTTTTGGTATATTTTATATTTTTGGAGATAAAACGAAAACCTGTTGGTAATAAAATAAAAAAAATCATAGTTAACATTTTTATTTATTAAAATAAAAAATATTTATATCTGATTTAAAATTTAATAAAATATAACAAACCGTGCCAACTGCAATACCTACTGTCAAGAAATAAGTTAACATACTCCTATAAAACATAGCATATTTTATAACAAATACTGGGATATAATAATAATAATAATAATAAGTTTATTTCAAATATTTACAATATAATAAACATGTTAATATGATATTCTTAAATAAACTTATTCATAAATTCCCCAAAAGACGCCGTTGTTAGGGGCAAATTTTATTTATTTAAAATTATAAATATTTAAGAATATTTCTATAAAAAGTTGTAAGTATTCAATAAACGCTACTTTCTTGATGATAGATTATTAAATTTCTGAAAAGGATTAATTATATAATTGATTCACAATAATATTAAATAGCATTAATTGGTTATAGCATTTCCAAAAATATTTTTAAAGCGTTTGTTTCCAATACAAATGTTTTTATAAGGAACAAAAATTAAATCCTGACAAAAAGAACTATATTATATAATTCTGCCTGGCTATAATGAACTTGTATACCTACATACCTGATATGTTGTACTAGGACTCTAAATAGTGGTGGAACTTATTAGAAAAGTATTTGGTAAAAATGGTATAATAAACAATGGGTAATATGATGCATTTCAATTGGTTGGGATAAGGGTTTCATTTTTTTAAGCGAGAGGTCTGAAAATTTTCTTCCAAGTGAGCTTCTGCAAATTCCTGCAAGCTTGCAAAAGATCAATAGTCAGAAAAAACAACTAATACATACTACGTACAAAACACCATAAAGGGCTTGAAGATCATTTGCCAAGTGCAGTTTACATAACGGTGTACTTGGGAAATCTCTGCCCATTCGAGTTTCCACAAACAACTAATTTAAATCACAATAGTTTATCTTTTCTCTTATTTTGAAATGGCAAGCCTAGCACCCAAAGCTTGTTACTTTCCAGTGACTTCCACTGCAGTAAGTTATCTCACTTATTATGTACTTTATTACAAAAAAGTGCATAATTATAGTTTGAAATAAGTTTTGTTTTGGAGGGTCTAGCCTGGCAAGTTACTCTTTTGGTTAGACTGTTCCTTCTTTCTGAGAGAAAACTTAATTTTTAAACGTTTACTAGTTTCTTCTATTTTTATCAACTCAACTTAACCAATTTATAATCATCTTGTATGGATCCGCTTATGCTTTCTTACTATTTGATTATTAAAGGAAAATAGATAAAACTATGTTTGTTTCATTTAAATAGTTTAAACCCCGTAACCAATTTTCTTAAGATTATTAATTAAATTAATCAACTTTATTAAATTTATAAAATTGTAAGCTATGTCCCAACGTTACAATTATGACAATTCTTTTACAAAGTAGAAATATTAAGCTACTGAATGAATTAAAGCTGGCAACTAAAAAGTAATAGGATCCCTATAGTATTGTAGGTTGAAACAATGAAATGTATTTTAGACATAAAGTATTCATGATCTCACATTTGTCATTAAAATTAAGCCACATACATTAGTTTTCCTCTATCTCGCTTAGAGATAGGAGTTTCCCTTTGAAAGTGTTCAATTTGGCCCACCCTGTATATACACAGTAGTTCCTTTTTCGTTTTAAATACATGCCTATACGTTTATTTACTAGTTGTCAAGAGTAAGTATACCTATTTAGACCACAAATTAATAATAAACATTTTAGGTGAAACACAAATAATATTGTTTATCATTCTAAAAAATAAAAACAATACCCTTGATTGAAAAAGTTAAATTAACTGTTCCATTACCTTTTTGGTTTCATATCAGACTACTTATTTTGGAACAAATTAGTGGCGTAACCTTTTATTATGTATACTGATGGTCATTTTCTGGCTTACAAGATACAATAATATCATTATTAAGCATCTCATTTATAATGCTTTTTTCTTTCATTGTCCCCTTGCTCATATGCGTATTAGTAGTTTTTCGTTTTTTTGTAGAAAAAAATGTTTTTTGTTTTATTATGTTTTTATTTCCTGGTTCTTTCTGTATTTGAGAATTGTCTATATTAAATTTCTGTAAAGGAATATTGCTGACAGCTGTAGCAGTCGTTATGTGATGAAGAATTGATGTTAGTTGTTCCTTAGATAAGTCTTCAGAATTGATATTTTGTAAAACAGAATATATTTTTGTTTTAATTTGTTCTTTCAGCTTATCATTATCGGATTTATGAGATATATGAGAAACAAGCTTCTGTACTTCACCTGACATATCTACAGACTGTGATGAACATCCTGGTTGTTTTTCATTATCTTGTAAAGCCACAAAATGAACATGTTTACAAATTGGGCTTCTTATTAAAAAATCAATACAGCTACATGTATATGAATGTATACAAATGTCACAAAAAGTACATTTAATAGAACAGCAGCTTACAGTACTTTTTCTTTCTACAATGTATTCATCATTTTGCTGATTTTTTAATGTAAATACATTATTATTGTAAGACACAATAAAAGTGCTAACTAAAGCAGATCTATGTCTTGAAGTTATATAACTCTCAACAGATTTGCCTTTTTTTAATTTTATTATCCTTTCTATAGTCTTATCTCTTAAAAATATTAATAACTGGTGGATACTCTTATCTAATCTCTTGATTTTTTTACCATCCAAGTAGCAGTATTTTAAAACTCTATGAAAATTTTCAATGCTCATATTGGTATTTACCCCACAACCTTTTCTGTAACAATAGGCCCATTCTTTAAAATTATTAGCATAATATTTTTTAAAATATATTCCAAAATTATAGGTGTCTGAGTCATTTAAAATCTTACCTAAAAAATTATTTAGACTATTTAAAAATACTTCCCGATCTAAAATATATTGCAGTTCCTTTACCATTTTGTATGTATAAGACTTTTTATCTGGATCATTGATTTTGTTAAGGTTAACCTGCCAGGCTCTATCCACATGCCAAGCACACAATAAACGGTTTAATGGAGGTACCATTACACTACACCAAGCATTAAAAAATGTATCTGTTATGTCCGACATAAACACTTTTGTATTAATAACACCTACACATTCTTTAATTTTTTCAAACAATAGTTTGTACATAAAAGTATCTTTCCTGTTTGAAAACATGAACGCAGTTGGAAACCCATTACCAAATTCATCTTTTACTAACAGGGTTGTTAATTCAAAATCATATGAATTAAGCCCATGAGTCCCATCAATTGCAATTAAACTTATTCCAAACTTTTTTAGAATATCTTTTTGAACTGCATTCATAAAAATAAGGCAAAAATCATCTTCCTTCATTTCTGGGTAATTTTCTATTTTTATACCCTGCTGTTTATAAAACAATATTGACGGTGATTCCTCAGATGCAAGACACTCTGACACCCACATATGAACACTTGTTGCGTCATCTTTGTGTCTACAGCCATCCTTCAAATCAATACCGTAACATTTTTTAATATTCTTGATATCTTCTCGAGTAGTCAAGTCAAATCTCTTCAAGTCTTCACCTATATTGTCTCGAACATTTTCAAGGATTCTTAAAAAAAAAACATGTATTAGTAAATATCTAACAGAAATAGGTATGCCTGGATAATATACACTCTTTATACCTAATTAACTTAAAAACAAAAAAATTCTCAAACCCTCTCACCAAAAATCTATTATAAAATTACAGACTGTGGGGATTGACTAGAATGTGTAAAATATTCAGGTATGTATCACTAGTTAAGTAGTAAATGAACATTCTACAGATAGGTGCATCTCAAATATTAGAGATTTATAGCCTCTTACCCAAAAGGGGTAAATCCTCTACCACTCAATAATTCCAATATAAATAGCTGCCACCATTTACCCATTGCTTCTTATCTTAACAATTATTATTTATGCTCAAAGCAATTAGATATACTAAGTATCAACACTTTTAGCAGAAAGCAAATAGCAATAAAATACTTATTGGCTTTAAACTATTTTACAAAACAAAACCAAACAGGCTAGATATAACTGTACACCAATGTTTTTTAAAACGTAATACAAACTTACATATAAGTTTCTTTCATTGTGGGTTATTATTTCAAATGCTGTAAAAAATTATGCAAAATTAAGAATTATTACAAAACACAACAATTTTTCTATAGGTACAAGTTTTCTGAAAACTATTATGTATGTATTAACCTAAATATTTACCTTTTTGGTGGAACTCCCAAAATAAGTTTAGATGCTATGGCATCTTTGTCTTCCTGCGATAAGTGTAAATGTTGGATGTCTTGACCATGACCATAATGAGTTTTAAAATAAGAAACTTGGCATACCCCATTTTTATTTTTTTTTACAATGATTTGGCTAGTACAGGAATATAGCATTTTGCATGACCCTTGTGACTTAAGTGCTCTTTCAGGATTCTCCTTTAGCGAATACTTTCGTGAGGACCTGATACATTCAAAATAAAGTCTTTCAATTTCATCAGCACGATTTATCCCTCTAACTTTGCAGTACTGGATATTATTTTCCTTTTCTTCCTGCACAAGCCAAGTACTAAAATCTAAAAAAAATGGTATTTATGTAAACTATCCATAAGGTTAACAACTCTATTACAGTACCTGAAATGTTTTTAAATTCCAAATTCACTGATTCTGTGCTGTGTTCATGTTTTTCTTTTAGATGCAAGCGCAAGTCGTTATTAAAGTTAAAATACAAGTTGCACTCTAAGCAAATGTATCTTTTGGGCACTGCATATTCGATATAATGATGCCCCATTTGTTTATGTACATTTCTATTGTGCCGATTAAAAGTTGACTGACTGGAGAATACTTTCTCACATTCAAAACAAAACACACCCATTGTTATCCTTAAAATACAAAGGTTTAAAAACAACGAATAAATAATAAACCACAAACTCAAAAACAAAACGGCAACACAACACAACAATTTGGTTTTGGAAGTTTAGGGCACAGAACTCGTTTAGAGGTTAAAAATCCAGCTCTCTGTCAAACAATGACGTCACGTTATTAGTGACGTCACGGCACGAGATGCTCAATTTACCGCCTTCTGTTTTACTTCCGATCCTCTCCTCAAAATCCTACAGGTTATGGGCCCAGGATTCGTTTTTCGAAGTAAATAGTATCGTGGAAGTGTGTCGCGAATAGACCGGCTCCAGAATGGCAATGAATTACCTTTCTAGTGTGCCAAAATTGATCGGGCGTGAGAATTACGACGAATGGTGTTTCGCCGTTGAAAATTTGTTGGTGCTCGAAGGACTACAGAAGGCGATCGAAGGGAAAGAAGTGGACACAGTGCAGATAGCGAAAGCTAAAGCAAAGTTGGTGCTCACTATCGATCCGAACTTGTATATTCATGTTAAAGAAGCAAAAACCGCCGAAGAAATATGGACGAAATTAAAAAGCATGTACGCCGATACCGGCTTTGCGCGAAAAATCGGTTTGCTACGTGCGCTTATTTCATTAAGGCTGGATGGTTGTGCTTCGATGGAAGAATACATAAACTCTGTAATAGAAATATCACAGAAATTGAGGCGTACTGGATTCGATATTGATGAAAATTGGATTGGTTCCTTGCTGTTGGCGGGACTTCCGGACAGGTACGAGCCCATGATAATGGCGATAGAACATTCTGGAATTACAGTTAGCGCCGATGTCATTAAAACCAAATTGTTGGATATGGGTACAACAGAGGGCAGCAGCAGTATTGGCGCAAGGGGTGCGTTCGCAGCCAGAGGCCGTTTTCCCAGATATGACAGAGGTGGCAGAAATGTCCAGAAATATCAACGCCAAGATGGTGATAAGAAGAATGAGGTTAGGTGCTTCAGATGTAAACAATTGGGACATTACATGAACAAATGCCCCAAGAATAGTACAAATGCGGACAAAAGTTCATCAAATGCGTTCAGTGCAGTGTTTTTAAGCGGAAATTTTAACGCGAACGAGTGGTATGTTGACTCGGGGGCCAGTGTCCACCTGACAGCTCGCAAAGATTGGCTGGAAAACATAGACTATAGTGCTTTCCCGAAAGAAATTGTTATTGCAAATGGTACAACAATTCAAGTACTTTGTTCTGGTGATGTGACAGTATCTACGAAAGTGGGAGATCGTGTAGAAAGCATAAAAATACACAATGTTTTCTATGTGCCAGAAATTGCAACAAATTTGCTTTCGGTGAGTCAGATTTTAAAGAAGGGAAATAAAGTCAAGTTTGAAAATGAAGTGTGCAACATTTTCAATGCAGAAGGATCCCTGATAGCTGAAGCAGTACTGTCAGACAATGTTTATAAACTGAAACTCAATGTGTTGATGGCAAATTTGGCAGTGACTAGTCAAATTTTGCATAGACGTTTTGCTCATTTAAATTATGCTGATCTCAAAGTCATGCAGCAAGGTTCTGTTGAAGGCCTAGATATTACCACAAAGCTGAACATCAGTGACATTTGTGAAGTGTGCTCTGAAGGGAAACAGAATAGGTTACCTTTCAAGAATAAAGGCCACCGAGCCACTTCAATGCTAGAAGTAGTTCATGCTGATTTGTGTGGTCCCTTGGATGTGCCATCGATTGGAGGATCCAGGTACTTCATGCTGCTGGAGGATGATGTGACTCGTATGACATTTGTTTATTTTTTGAGAAGCAAGGACCAGGCATTGCAATTTTTTAAAGAATTTAAAGCAATGGTAGAAAACCAGACGAACCACAAAATAAAAATATTGAGGTCTGACAATGGAGGAGAATTCTGTTCAGGACAGTTTGAAAAATTCCTTAGTGACAATGGTATTTTACATCAAAAGACCACCCCTTATACACCCCAGCAAAATGGGATGTTAGAGAGAATGAACAGAACTGTTGCAGAGAAGGCCCGTTGCCTATTATTTGACTCAGACTTGCAGAAGTGTTTTTGGGCAGAGGCGGTCCATACAGCTGTTTACTTAAGGAACCGCTGTGTAGCCAAGGGCCTGGATAATAAGACACCCTATGAGATGTGGTACAAGAAAAAGCCAAATGTGACTCACATTAGGATATTTGGCAGTGATGCAATGGTACATGTGCCAAAAGAAAAGCGTACCAAATTGGACAAAAAATCACAAAAGATGACACTTATTGGTTTTTGCGACAATGTCAAGGGCTATAGACTATGGAACCCTGTTGAAAAGAAGGTTGTTATTAGCCGTGACGTAATAATTATAGAGAAGGACAAGCAAAAAATTCCTATCTCAGTCCTTGAGCCTGTGACAGAAGTGCCATTTTCAGGAGAAATACAGGATCGAGTGGGGGATCCAGATCCACTGTTTAATGAGTTTCTAGAGTTAACATCAGAATCTGAGCATAGTGAGGCAAATGATAGTGATTTTGTGCCTAGTGAGAATGATATGTCTCAAGTATCCGAAACTGAAGGTCAAGGTGCAGTCAGAAGGTCAGAGCGAGAAAGACGAGCCAAGACTTATGAAGAGTATGTCACTTACATGTGTGCTGACTATGGAGACATTGAGGATGTTCCATTGACAGTGAGTGAGGCCCTGTCAAGAACAGACGCTGATTGTTGGAGGCAAGCTATGGCAGACGAGATGCAGTCTTTTGCTGAGAATGATGCGTGGGACCTGGTGGACTCTCCTGATCCATGTGATGGTACATCAGTGGTACAGTGCAAGTGGGTATTTAAGAAGAAATGTGACAGTGAAAATAAGATAAGTTTTAGGGCTCGGTTGGTAGCTAAGGGCTTCACCCAAAGGGCAGGTATCGACTATGACGAGACCTTTGCACCAGTGATCAGATTTTCAAGTCTTAGGTTACTATTGGCTCTGTCTGTACAGCTTGATTTGAATGTCACTCATTTGGATGTGAAAACAGCGTTTTTAAATGGTCATTTGGAAGAAAAAGTATTTATGAGGCAACCAGAGGGATTTGTAGCAAAGGGCTTGGAAAATAAGGTATGTCTTTTAAAGAGGGCTGTATATGGGCTGAAACAATCGTCAAGAGCCTGGAACAAAAGAGTAGATGAGGTTTTGACAGGCTTGAATTTTAATAAATCTATTTATGAGCCTTGTTTGTATACTCAAAGAAACGGTGAACTCTTGACGATCGTTGCCTTATATGTGGACGACTTTTTAATTTTTAGTAATGACTGTAAAACTGCTGAAATATTGGAAAATGAATTAAGCAGGCATTTTAAAATTAAAAACTTAAAAGAGGTAAAGCAATTCTTAGGTATGAGAATTCGTAAAAGTAAAGACTGTGTTATTATAGATCAGGAAGGTTATATAAATCAGATATTAAAAAGGTTTAATATGATAGACTGCAAAAGTGTTAATACGCCTATAGAAAGTTTTGACTTTTCTCAATGTGCTAATGTGAATGAGAGTGAAAATCCACATTATCAGCAGCTTATAGGCAGTCTCATGTATTTATCAGTGTTAACACGTCCTGATATATCTTTCAGTATTAGTTTTTTAAGTCAGTTTAATAAGTGTAATACAGAATATCATTGGCAATGTGCCAAACGTATTTTGAGATATTTGCAGGGGACTAAATCTTTTTGTTTAAAATTTTCTAAAGATAGTTCTGATATGGTTGGCTTTGTTGATTCTGATTGGGGTTCAGACAAGAGAGACCGCAAGTCTTATACAGGTTACGTGTTCAAATTTTCAGGGGGTGCAATCTCTTGGAGAAGTACAAAGCAAAAGACAGTCGCTCTCTCTAGTACTGAAGCCGAGTACATGGCTCTTTGCGAGGCTTCTAAAGAGGCTATGTATTTAAAAAACTTGTTAGGAGAATTGGTTGATATTTCAAAGCCACTGGTTGTGTACAATGACAACCAGAGCGCGCAAAAACTGTGTAGTAATCCCATGTTTCACGATCGCACTAAACATATTGACATTAAGTACCATTTTGTAAGAAATGCTGTGTTAGATAGTGTTATCGATGTTAAGTATTTGTCTACTGATAAAATGATAGCAGATGTTCTCACAAAAATCTTGGGAGCTACTAAATTTTGTAAATTTGTGTTAGATTTAGGTTTACAGAATGTTTAGCCTTAGGTTTTTGTTCTTTTTTAGTGTATAATTTTTGCTAAGTGGGGGTGTTGGAAACCTGTATCAAAAATTAAAATGTAATACCTCTGGCGCCATCTGTCGGTTTGTTTACCAACTAGGTATATTCTATTGTCTGAAGAATTTCAGTCGGTATGTTAGATGCCGTTTTGTTTATTCCTATCTGGAATGCATCCCTAATAAAGCTGAGTCGTTTTCTAACCTTCACCGCGTGTGTTTTACTTCCGATCCTCTCCTCGAAATCCTACAAAAAGCGCATTGTAGTTACAGTATATGAGGGAAATAGTCACAATTATTTTTGTTTGGAGTAGTAAACACCTGCACGGATATATTTTCATTCCCTGGCAGTTTTATCGGGATTCTGGGTAGTTTGGATAGCATTGGTCAGTTATTTTGATTTTATGTCCCCTAAAAATATGCTTAAGGCAACTAGGTCCCGAAATTATTGGTTTAATTTACTGGTTATGAAGTTCTTCCGTCAGAGGAAAATGTCAAAACAACCACGGTAGAGTGGCAGTAGATACAATTCAATTTTCGGTTCTATTTACAATACACTATACCTACGCACAAAATAAATAAATGCTTTTTGCACAACATTTTTAGCACTGATTAAAGTACTTGATGTTGCGGAAAAATATTTTTGCCGTGACAAAGACCCAAAAGAACGCCATAACTAAACCATTGAAATGACAGATCAAAATCAAAAAGAAAACGATTTTGGAACATTTCTGACATACATAAATGAAATGTTTCATTTTTGCGATACCTATTATACTTCTGCGAACATGAAATATTTCAAGAATGTTCCATGTTTAGCGGGTAGTTGAGCTACCCATAAGGAGATGGCGCAACTGTGTCCTGTTGCGTAAAGTCACTGTATTGGAAAGTCTGGACACGAGCTATAAAGCCCGTGTGTAAGAAAGAGAACTCTGTGTCCTTTTCTATTTCCACCTTTTAAGAAATTAATGGCGCCCGGGCGTGCGCGCGGTGTCAGTCTCTCCTGTCATATGATCTCGCGATGTAAATAAACAGTTCGCGTTCGTTAAACGTCAAAGTGTTTTAAAAATGCATACATGCAGCTATCCCGGTTGCAAAAATAATACCAATCATGGGAGAAAATGTTATATGGCCTCATTTCCCTCGGACGAGAACAGACGTGAGAGATGGATAATTAATGTTGGCCGAAAGAACTGGACACCATCAAAAAATTCATTCATATGCGAGGTATAATAACTTTTAGCACCATCGCGGATGGGGTGGTTTGTAATAGCAGTTTGAATTAAATTTTAGTGATGATAAGACAATTTATTTATTTTTTAATATTATAATTGATTAATTTATAAGCTTATATTTATTAAAAGAGCATTACAGTAGTACTTGTGTCTTCTATAATTTAATTATTAAATATATTAAAATTAGTAGACGATTCAAGAATTAGTAAATAAATCCACATACATGTTATGTTTCCAAAAGCACAATATTTGTTTATAATATAGGTACATACCTGTGATCTCCATAGCAAATCTAAAAAATTATATTCCTTCGCCGGTTTTAGAAGGGCGTTCGGGGTAAGCTCCCGATATGCCACCTTTCTGCTTCTTTACTCCCGACATTAAAATCAAAAGAAATCCTTTCTAAATTGTAAAAAACCAAAAAAACAAATCACTTTTCACTTTAAACTGCAGAAAAAAAAATATTTGTTGGGTTTTCTAAAAGTTAACAAACGATTTGACAGATTGCGAATGATGTGAACATAGCTGCGAATAAGTCATCTGCGCTTCTCTTATTGGAACCGCCATTAATTTCTTAGCTCGAGGCCAACCAATCGCGTGAACGACCGCTCGTGTCCAGACTTTCCAATACAGGGACTTTACTGTTGCGAAATAAAAATTATACCGCGATATTTGGGATGGCCCCTATTACCCCGGAGGCCACCATTCCCCCGGTTACCCCTATTTTGTTAATTTGGTTGGTGTTATACAAGTTTTTGATTTCTGTGGGTTATACAGTGGGGTTTTTCAGATGAGGACCTCGCTACGCCCTTTGCCTTAGAAAGAAACACTAAAAGCAGGAAATTACCCTGGTATTACAACACTTAAGACAGGAAAACACCTATTTTGACTGGTTTTGTTTAATGGCAACGTTTAGCCGCTCGTCTTACTTATAAATAGGCAACTTAACAGACTAAATTGGTTCCCTAAAAGCGCCATACGCGATTGGTTGAAGAACTAAATGTAACAGTGGCGGGGGTTGGCGCCACGCACGAAAGCTTAAATTTTATAACTTTTATTTCAAATTTTCGCGATTGACGGAAAAGTTAGAAACGGGAAAATTCTTAATTAAAGTTAATATATTTTGAAGAATGTAATAAACGTCGTTGAACATGATTTTAACTTAATCCACTGATAAAAGAATCTCTTATAATAATCAATTCAGTGGCGTAGCCAGGAATAGATTCCGACGTGGGGGGGGGGGGGGGGGGGTTGACAACAAAGAGAACAGAAAGGGAGTAAAAAACAATATTGTTAACGTTGTTTGGGAACATTTATTTGGCCTCTTAAGGCTGCGCCACTGATAATCATTGCAGCTTTTGTCAGCAATTACAGCCTTAAAATTGCAGTCATTTCTACGTTGTTTTAATTCTTGCAAATATTTACTTATCTATTGTCTCACCAGGCTGTTGTTTTAGTAGTTAAACAGTGTCTGGCAAATACCTCGTTTTTAGGCCTGATAAAAATATAATCCAGTTTTAACAGCTTCATCCATCATATATACGTTTTACAATTCATAATAAAATTGAAGTTTGTATGACTGATAAAATTAATTAAAAGTTTGAGTTTACCATCATAGTTTATGTTTTTGATAGATGATATGAAATTGTCATAATATATTATGTTCCTTTCTAATGGGTCCATTCTTGAGCAGCTTTTGGAGAGTTCTATGTTCAATATCAAATCTTTCAGGTAGTAGAAGTTTATCCATTTTAATTAAATACATTGTAGTGAATGCTTTTACCTTTCGGAAATAGGCTGTATTTAACATAGACAAGAGAGATGCGCTTATGGGAGGGATAGATAGGCAACTTAACATACTAAATTGGTTCCCTAATAGCGCCATACGTGACTGTTTGAAGAACTAAATGTAGCAGCGGCGGGGGGTCGGCGCACTACCACCGTTTTTCGGTGGTAGTGGTCGGCGCCACGCATGAAAATCTAAATTTTATAACTTTAAACTGAAATTTTCGCGTTTCTAACTCTGGCGGAAAAGTTAGAAACGCGAAAATTCTGAATTAAAATTAATATATTTTGGAGAATGTAAGGAAGTTAAAACAATGGCGTCAAGCTTTATTAATATCGGATATTTACATAAATAGGTTTTAAACAAAAAACAGCAAAGAGATAATAATTATTCCTTCCAAACCTGAATTATACAAAAAGAGTTCATAAAGTAAACAAAAAAGGGCGTAAGCACTAAAATTTATAGTTTATTATTTGTATTATTGATTTTAACTTTGTTTAGGCACTTACTTAAACTCTCTGGAGCAGCTGTTAGTACTTTTGTAGCAGGTAAAATTGAGGCTGACGAAGTTTTATGTTCTTTTTTATTTAGGCATACATTTAAAAAGTACCCACGTTTACCATATCCATTGTAAATGGAATCTCATGCAGGGCATAAACTACGTAAATGCTTTTTATTCTTTCCACAGAAGTAACATCAATAATCAATAAGCAGAATTAATATTTTTACCTTTAAGTTTTTCCCTTGTTCCTGTACTTCCGGACGCCACAGAATTTACAAAACTTTACAGTAACATAAAATATAAGCTTTTGAGTTTTTCTAAGCAGCTTCTAACGATTTGGCTTGGTTCGCGGGGTATTAGAGTTGCAATATACTATTTTCTAGTAAACGGTGTCGAATATGATTTGAACTCAATCCACTGATAAATAAAGAATCTCTCATATAATCATTGCAGCTTTTATCGGCAGCCTTAAAATTGCAGTTCTTACTAAGTTGTTTTAATTCTTGGGTTTCCTTACACTATCCATACACAAGAATCACTTACATTTTTGGATTGGTTTTTGTTTAATATTGTAATATTAATAATTTTTAAATACAATTAGATGCGGAAAACACATATTTATCCATTAAAATTATTTTTAAATGTAAAAAATTATTTGGTCGTAAAATTTACGTCTGGACATGTTTTTTTTGCACAATGACAGAGTTTAACAGTGTTGCCAGTTGTCACATAGAAAGGTGTGCTGTAATAATACATTCTTAAGGTTGTTTTTATTTTCTTATGTTGATATATTTATATTTTCGAATTTGATTGCCAATGTTGTTATAATATCTGGCCTAAGTGATGACTATACTTTTTAACCCGCGTCTGGACGTTGATTGGTCGCGAGTTCGGTTATGGATTTTTGGCATGACCAATCCCGGTACAGAAACTACAGAGGCGCGTAGGCGCTTTGAAAATATTAAATACTTAGGCAGTATTCACGTTAGTATTTTTCCTTACTTTTGTACCCTCTTTGGAAGACTTTTTTCTAAAAATATAGGCGAATTGTAGACAAAAAGGTGGATTGGAAGCTGGTTAGTGCTAATTCAGCCAATGCAAGGCTAATAATTAATAGGTATTCTTAAAAGAATACTTTTTTCTTTAAATATTGGCGAACTGCAAAGAAAAAGATGGATTGCAAGCGGGTTAGCGCTAATTCAGCCAATACATGGCTAGTATATTCTTACTACGTATTATTTTTGTTTTAGTTTTTTTCTGTTATAAGATCGAGAATCTGGCAATATCGAAAACATTTTTCTTCTCAACACCATAAAATCGCTACTTTTATTAATTAATTTCTTAAAAACTATTGTGTATCCCGCACATTTTTTGGTTGAAAGCGACTACTAAAAATGTGTGCTTTTAGAAAAAAAAACGAAGTTTCAAATTCTTGTGAATGTATAGTGTCATGGACCCAATGCTTGCAAATATTTACTTATTATCTCACCAGACTGTTGTTTTCTGATAGTCAAAGAGTGTCTGGGAAATACCTCGTTTTTAGGCTTGATAAAAATAGAATCCAGAGTTTTAAAAGCTTCTTCATACATTTTTCAATCGGTAATAAATTCGTAGTTTGTATGACTTTATGATAAAATTAAATAAAAGTTTCAGTTTACCATCATCGTCTATGTTTTTGATAGGTGATATGAAATTGTCATACATGTTACCTTCCAATGGGTACATTCTTGAGCAGCTTTGGGAGAGTTCTGATCAGTGTCAAATCTTTCAGGTCGTAGAAGTTTATCTAATCTAGTTAAATAAATTTGATAAGATGCTTTATTTAACTAGAATACAGCATGACATTAAGTAATACATTTTGACAACTACTTATAAAAAATAATTTAATCTACTAGTACAACCATAGGCAAGGGAGATGCGCTTATGGTAGGGATAGATAGGCAACTTGACATACTAAATTGGTTCCCTTATAGCGCCATTCGTGTCTGGTTGAAGAACTAAATGTAGCACTGTGGGCGAGGGGCGGGGGGTCGGCGCCACGCATGAAAATTTAAATTTTACAACTTTGAATTCAAATTTTCGCGCCTCTAACTCTGATGGAAAAGTTAGAAGCGCGAACCTTTTTAATTAAAGTCAATATATTTTGGGAGATTCAAAGGAAGTTGTAACTACGTTTTTATATGGCGACAAGCTTTATTAATATTAGATATTTACACAAATTAATATAATAACAAGTTTTACATAGGATTGTGCTGTAAAGAATTAACATAGGAATAGCGTAATAGTGTTCAGCTTTAAATAGAATCCTCTTTTGCCATTCTAAATTTTTTGTTAATATTCAAAATGTGTGTGACAAACTCTATGAGTTTCTTGAATGCCAATCTTGCCTTTGCCACAGAGTAATGGATTTTGAATAGCATTTACCCAAAGTTTACGCGTCTAAAAATACACGGACATTATACTAAGATCGTATAAGCTGTCATAACTCTAACAAAATCAGTATGTAAGTAATGTTTATGATTATTCAGGATCAAAAGGTGTCCTGCATACATTTTTTTTAGATAGCAACAATATGTTGTATACAGTATAAGCGCAAGGTGCCTTTTTGGCTCTTTACGATACACCCTTTTTATTACTTCGCTAAAACAACAAAAAACTTACCGGGTCGCTTTTTGGGAACCTGTGCATTTTCGAACGTTTCCCGCTTTGTTGTATTGCAATTGTATATTTGCAATTAAAAAAATGGTTTTCCGCTCGCGGATTTGTCGTTTAGGAAGTACGTGCTACATGTTGCAAGAAACGTTTTTCCTTTTACGCCATTTTTCGCATAAGCCGATACATATTTTTATCTTTATCGCACCTTAGCCGGTACGGTTGAACTCAGAGAGAGAAAGATAAAGAACGTTCCCCACGCTTATTCTAAATAGATGTTTTGCCGCTACCAACGTTAGGATATACAGGGTCGTTGGTATGTATGGAAACGGTCGATTATTTCTTAAAGTATAACAGTTAGCAAAAAATATTTTAGAAAAAAGTTTTAGGATTTTTTAAGGTGTATTAGATTTAAAAAAAAATAAGTATACAGGATGAGTCAGAAAACCGTAGGGAAGCAAAGTTACCTTTTTTTAAATGGAACACCCTATATCTTCGAATATTTTTGGATTTAACATGAAATAGCAATTATTTTTTAATAAGTGCATTATAAGTCTAAACCTAATAGTTTCCGAGATATCGACTTTTGAAAAATTACATTTTTCAACTTTGACAGCTTCTAGCTTTCTAACGGTACTCTCTAGAGTAAAACGGCTTACATGTCCCTATCTTACTTTTTTATGATCTTTCCAAAAACATCAACTTCCGGTTAAACCGGAAGTACTGTATTTCCGGCTTTTGAGTTACATCCGGTTTAACCGGAAGTTGATGTTTTTGGGAAGATAATAAAAAAGTAAGATAGGGACATGTAAGCCGTTTTATTCTAAAAGGTACCGTTAGAGAGCTAGAAGCTGTCAAAGTTGAAAAATGTAATTTTGGAAAAGTCGATATCTCGGAAACTATTAGGTTTAGACTTATAATGCACGTATTGAAAAATAATTGTTATTTTATGTAAAATTCAAAAATATTCGAAGATATAGGGTGTTCTATTTAAAAAAAAGTAACTTTGTTTCTCTACGGCTTTCTGACCCAACCTGTATACTTATCTTTTTTTAATTCTAATACACCTTAAAAAACCCTAAAACTTTTATCTAAAATATTTTTTGCTGACTGTTTTACTTTAAGAAATAATCGACCGTTTCCATACATACCAACGACCCTGTATATGAACAACCTTATAAAACAAAATCCCTACAATAGCGCCATCACTGTCTGGTTGAAAAACTAGACGGACGGGGAACGACCTTCACCATTTAAGTTATCCTAGCCTGGTATTTAACTAAAACACAGTGTGTCATTAAAATAATAAATTTTGGCAACTACACATAACAATTTAACCAACTGGCACAACATTATCTACAACAATCAAACAGGTGTATTAAATATAGCACACTCGCTACCAACGTTAGGTTATAATAGTATATTATTAACCAAGGTTTAGACAGCCATCATTATTGCCCGAGCGGCAAGTTTAAATTTAAAAGACATTTATCTTTATAGTATTAATAATTATAAAAAATTATAGGTAGGTATAAGTATTAATTTATTTTGACATTACTGATTTTAAGCTTTATTACGGCCCGAATCTGTCCTCCTAATGAATATGGCGAATTATTGTCTCTTAAACCCTATATTTGTTATTGATTGTATCGATATTTTACAATATCAAGCATCTCTAATAATTTAATATGTATAATTATCTGGTTGCCTAACCACAAGAAATCACCTTTCAGGTTATTCATGTTTATGAATTCATGTTGTAGAATCAAAAAATCAAGTTACCTGCGTTCAAATAGATTCTTGAAGATCGGTCAATAATGGATTTCAATGCCTTATTATTGACCATGGTCAATAATAACTTATAAGGTAGAGAAAAACGATTTCTAACGTTAATAATCGGTCAATAATGGCGATGTTATAAGTTAGTAGTGGAAAATAGTACATTATTTAACGAGCGTATAATGAAGGCTATATTACACGAGATTTTAAAACACGAGCCGAAGGCGAGTGTTTTAAGGATTCGAGTGTAATATAGCCATTATACGCGAGTCAAATACTATACTTTATCTACGACTATTCAGTATTCAAGAAGTTAGAAAATGGATTCAGAGCAACACATTTTATTACAATAGGATTATTATTAATGGTATTTCTTATCAACAACAAAATGTCACAGCGAAACTTAAATGACTGAGGAAAAAAATGATTCGTTTACTTGTCAATCGGTTGCTATGGTATTAATACCATTCACGCCTGCTTAAACTAGATCTGGTGCGTTTTTATCGTAATTCAGGTAACTTTGTTTTGTTGGGACCGTGGAATATGAAATCTCATATTCCACGGCTGTGGAATATGAGTAACTATGGTAATATGAACCACATTATATATGTACTAACAAACACATTATGCTTCTATTATTAAATAGTCGTAGATAAACAAACTTATTATGTATAACAAAATCCCTACAATAGCGCCTCCAGTGACTGGTTGAAAAATTAAACGAACGGGGAACGACTTTCACCATTTAAGTTATCCTAGCAGACTAACCTTTTATGAATCACCGCTGTTGCCACGTCGCATTGTTACTTTTATCGTGGTTTGTGTGTGTGATTAGTTCGGGTCGGTTCCGAAGAAAAATAATATGGTTTTTAGTTCTGTTATTGTAAACACAACCAAACACAGATAGTTAAAACCTCAAAACCGAAATAGTCTTAGAAGTAATCTTTACTTTATTGTCAAAGTTTATTTAAATAAGTAAACTACTGAAATTTAGAGTCTATAAGTACAGTGTATTACAGATTTGACATGGCTGCGAGAAAATCACCTCTTAATTTTGGCGCTGGACCTGGTAAAATACCAAATGAAGTAAGTGAAATCATTCCTTCATCATTTTGTCAGGAAAATTGGATGCGCAAGGTACGAAAACACTTCGTATATTTCAGGTTTTAAAAGAGGCACAAGATGAATTCTTGTCCTATGATAATTTGGGATTCAGCGTTACTGAGTTAAGCCACCGATCCACTGAGTATGCAAAAATAAACCAGCAAGCACAAGACACCTTGAGGGAGTTGCTGTTGAGTACAATTCAAAATATTTTTACAACAACAAATACATGTTTTTTTAAATTTCCTCCTTTAGATCAATACCAGACAACTACAAAATTCTCTTCCTTCATGGAGGTGGCCAAGGGGTTTTCTCTGCTGTTGCCATGAACTTGATGGGCAGGACTGGCTCAGCGGATTATGCAGTAACAGGTATAATACGTATCAAGTGAATTTTTTACTGCGTTTTTTTGTAAAATAAATTAAAAATCTGTTATGTATTCGGAGTGATCTTTAAAGGAATTTGGTCTCATGTTGCCGCAACCGAGGCCAACAAATATGGTAAAGTCAACATAGCGTTTCCCAAACCACAGAAACCCGGTGATATTCCAGACGAGAAAACCTGGAGCTTCAGTTCAAATGCTTCATATTTCTACTACTGTGATAATGAAACAATTGAAGGTAAAAATAACTAAGCTTAAGGTTATTTTTTGTCACTGAGATCAAACCCAATACTTAAATGAAGTAAAAAATGAATGCTTCCTACTGGGGTTTAGAACAAATTACCATACATTGCTATCATCATTAATTTACCTACTTATACAAAGTGGTCCTTAATAATATGCAAGTATTCAAGGGTGTGAATATACATGAAAAATTAATTATAGTTTGTTTTATAAACTATGGCCCAAAAATGTTCCGTTATAAAAATTAATTAATATTTTCGAAATTACTTCAGATATTTTAGTGATATTTAGCATGTAACAACAGTTAATAAAGGTGCATATTATATTTCAATATAAAAATAATTTTCAGCTTTAACAGTGGCGCGCTTACGAGTACTGACTTCTATATTTTTGAGGAAGAAAATAGCACGCTAATGTTTTTTTCTCAAATAAAATAGTTATTTATGCAACTAGTGCAAAAAGTAGCTGTTTATTGCACAAAGGCATACATTTATTCACCGAGACGTGGTCGAGGTGAATAAGTGTGCCGTGTGCAATAAACAGCCTTTTTGCACATGTTACATACAATATTTTTTCTATGATCGAACCTATTTTATATAAATTATTTATCATCAATGCCCGGTCCATCTCCAATTAATATTAGCAATTGATCATTTTCAAACACGTGGGTTTGACAGGTCGGCCATTTTGCCTGGATGGCAAACAAAGGTTCATGCCCGTTTGTGCTAATGAGTTATTAGACTTTTTTTGTGTAATTTAATAAGTTTCCAAGTAATTTAAGGATTCATTTATGACCATTTCTAAGAAGTATCTATACCTGTGCTACCTGGACTTAAATAATTTTTCGTGTTCCGACTGTATTCCCATGGTAATACTTATTTGAACTTCCTTGTGTGTGCTTCGACCTTTGTTGTTTACATTGTGATTCTGTTGTGTAAATTTTAAAATTTAAAATTCATGATAAAATATGGAAATAATGAATATTATAAGATTCTTAGTGGGGATGTTAAATGTAGATATGATGCCAAACTTAAAATTATTGGTGATATTGATCCTTATCTACTTGGAAAGACTGATATGTTGGAAATTTAATGTCTTTGCCAGAGGTAGCAATGATGGACTTGGTAAACTACCTTATATTAACGCATAGTTTTTACACTGGCCAGCAGCTGAAGGCATACAAAGGCTTGCAAGCATTCAAATTGTTTGAATCTGGTTTGGTGCAAAATGTTAATGTAAAGGAAGTAAATCCCAATGCTTATGTTGTAGTCGGCAAGGTAAGATTAAGTTATAATAAGGTTTTGGTTTTAAATAACTCTGTTACCATTTCATTTGGGCCTAAACCCACAGTTTTATGTTCATATAGGTAGTTTATTTATGATGTGTACTGTTTTTTAAACATATAAAACTCAAATTAATACATACTAAAAATACTGAACTAATACATTCAAAAATTTTAAATTTGCAATTAAAATAGTACACAATACAATCTAATAAATGAAAACGTTTTATAAAATCAAGTTCATCACCAGGAAAAAATGTATCAGACGAGTAGAAAGCTTTCGATGTCAGAAAATGTTTCCCGGAGTAGCTTCGTACGTCTGGTGCCTCAATCTGTTATTCTATTTACAAGAATACATAACTTAATAAAAAAAAACTTCAACCTTAATCAACACTATATATGTCTACATCATAATACAATCAATCCTAGTACTACCTACTATTTACAATAATACACCTACCTGAAACTTTGCTCGTTTACGTTTCTGAGATCTCTCATTTCTGTCAACTCGAGTCTGAGTTGCTTCTTTTGGATTAAAGTACCCCATATTTTGATTCAGGATCCAGTCAGGGTTGTCTTGGTTTACCAATTCAGCTGGAGCTTCTACAAATGTTTACATCAGATCATTTTATAGGCCATCATACCAAAAATCAAATATTACCACTTATAAAATGTCTGGAGCAAATTCTCCCATATTTTAACTACCTGTCACTTAAGGGGCCCCTTTTAAAGCCCTTATCCACATTTCACGCCGTTTTTGTGCGAGTTGAGTGAGGTTTTCTCCAGCGTTTTGAGGAACTGCAGGAACTCTAAAAAAACGTACATTGTCCCTATTTCCCTTATCCCACAATTAACCACTAAACAACACGTCGGCATTTTTATTTAGGGCACTTTACACGAACACAGATCTTAAATTACGGTCAAGAGTCAAGGTAAACTGTAAGAAAACTTGGTAAACACTTGTGTTTATTTGCTTTGTTTGCCATCCAAGCAAAATGGCCGCCGACCCTGTGACGTCATATGAAAATGGTCAATTGCACTTATTGTCACATAACCATAAACACACATTCCAATAAATAACCACTTTCTAATGTTGTATAAGTGTAATTTTTGTATACTTCGTCTTTTCATTTTGTAACTTAATAATATTAAATAAAACAAGTTTTGCCGAATTTAGGGTTTGTTTATATTTTCAAGCAAAATAAAAAAGAAATAAGTTTGGTTAGGTTTCTTGGAGCTTTATTCAGCATAATGTTCCATTGTCAGGGTTTAAAAGTACTATTAAATGTTTTTGATTAAACGGTCTTTTGTTATAGTCTTCGTTTGTCGTTGAATAATGTCTCTTAAAATTTTTCTTTTAGTAAATGTTAATAAATAAGCAATAAATAAGGGTAAAAGTTTTGAGGAAGTTATTCTAATTGACTGAGGAATAGGCAACCAACGGCCCCAACGCCAAGTTAAGTAGGCTGTGGTTAAGTGTCGTTTCGGTGGGTTGTGGTGAATATAGGCAACTAAGAAAACACTTTATTGCACGCGTGCAATAATGTATTTTTATTGCACGCGTGCAATAAAAGCTAACTTTTGCCATAAGACGGTGACTACAAAAGTTGTCCCTTTTTGCATGATCGTAGAAAAAATATATTTGAATTCACAGTTCAATTTGAAACATAATTATTCTCCCGAGTTGTTTTTCTGCGATGCGCCGCTTTTGAGTAAAAAAATAAAAACCGTTGTATTGTCCGAGAAAATTAATACTTCTTATAATATGTCAGGTACACTAGTTATGATGTTTCCAAATCAAAGCCTACTAAAAGAATTTTAAAATTATAATTATCTTTAACACCATCCCTTAATTTAAAACGATTCTTATTATTATTTGAACTTCACAAAGACATTATGTCTTTGGAACTTCACAAGTAAGAGAATTTTTATGTTTCTGAAACTTATTAATTCCTAAGGATTTAGTGAAATGTCAGCCGTTTGCATAGCTGTAGAACAATAGGTTAGTTTTAAAAGACCTTCACTCACTTTTTCATTCATAAAATGGTATCTTACATTTATGTGCTTGCTACGCCCGTTTTATCCCGTCCATATTTCATCATTCTTATGGCACTTTGATTGTCTATGTTAAGAGTTATCAACTCTTCTTCAGTTCTTCTATTATAGGTTCTTTAAATACTGAGGCTCTTTTACATAGTCGGCTGCTGCGATGAATTCAGCTTTGTTACTGGAAAGTGACACTATTGCCACTATTGGTTGTTTTCTGGAACATCATGCGATAGGTCCGCCACAAAAGAACACAACATGGCCAGTTGTGCTCTTACAAGTTTTACAGTCACCAGCGAAATTTGAGTAGGCTTTACAAATGTCTTTATTTGAAGGGTTTTCCTTTTATCGGCTTTCATAGTTAACCGCATAGGAAATGTCGGGCCTTGTTTTGTTTGACAAATAAAGAAGGCTTGCAATGGCTTCTCGAAATGGAAATTTTTTCATATTTTCTTTTTTTTCTATTGCCTCGTTCGGAGAAACATTGTGTATTATGGGAGCAGAAACTGGTTTCGCATTTTCCATGTTAAATCTTTTAATGACTTCTTCAGCATAGTTCTTCTGACCAAACGTTATTGTCTCGTCTTTGATGTTGACATCTATGCCTAAAAAAGTATCTACTGTTTGATATTCTCCTATCTGATAATTCTGCTCTGAACCTTCGAGTAGTATCTATTTCATTTTTACTATCGCCTATTACTAAACCATCATCTACGTATAGAGCTAGAAACAGATTGCTTCTTTCATTTTTAAAATGCATCTTTTACCTTTTAGAGATGATAGGCCAGAACTCTGTAAATACCTTGTAAAATGTTCCTTCCCACAAAGGGAGCCTGTTTTAGTACATAAAATGCTTTTTGTAGACGACATACTTTATCTTCATTGTTATTATAACCCTCACGAAAAGACATGTATACTTATTCATGGAGCTCCCTGTACAGAAAGGCTGATTTAATATCAAATTTCTTTGTACTAGGTATGATGATTCTTGACAGGTAAAGCAAACAATACTCTCCATGCTGTGGTGCTTACTATAGGAGTAAATGTATCTTCAAAATCAACTCCGTATTCCTATTAACAACCTTGAACCACAAATCTAGCCTTGTAGCGCACTTCGTTTCTCACTTTGAAGACGTATCTGCTACTCCAAATTTTCTTTCCTTGGATTTCTGATTTGATTGACTAGGCCCCAAATATTATTTTTCAGTGATTCGTTTTCTTCTTTTATAGCTTGTAGCCAATTTTCTTTGTCTACACTATTGACTGCTTCTTTGTAAGTTAACATGACATGATCTTCAAAATTTTCGCTGTTTTAATTTCTCTTCTTTGTTTCTCTTCTAAGCATAAAATTTCATCTCGTTCTGCTCTAGCGTCTTTAAAAATATTTTCATTTTGATTGTTTTCACCTTCACTTTCTATCTCTTCATTTTCTTGGATTTTCTCATCTTCTAAGACTATTTTTATTTTGTACAGCTCATTTTCTTGTTTTTCTCCGTTTAATATTTCTCCATTATCCTTTAATATCACTACATTATCTTCCGTGAACATTACATCAGCACCATTTTCAGTTATAACGTTTACCGATAGAAGATTTTTGCTGAAGTTAGGGGCGTATAGTACATTATTTAGTATACACGACTTCCCAATTATATTTCCAAATTCCTTGTGCTTCCGTTTTTTCATTTCTTTTGGCGACTAATATTTCACTCTTAGTGCCATTGACACAAAAAGTGCTTTGTTATTTGACATATGTGATGAGGAACCAGAGTCCACAATAAAGTCCTTAGTGTATAAATTACTATTATTTCTGACCGGGATATTATAAGCTTATATTGTCATAGTTACGCTATCAATAAATAGGGTTATAACCCCCTTGCGGGAATTATAGATTCTATAATTCCCGCAAGGGAGTTATAGATAGATTATAGAATTATATATTCTATTATCTTTTGATGCACCCGTTTTAGTTTCCGGTACGTTCACTACCATAACATTATCCCGGTCCTCTATGTCCGCTATCTTCATATTTAGAAGTTCCTGACTTCTGCATCCTCCAAAATAACCCATAATTAAAACAACCTATAACAAATAAAGGGGAACAAATACACACAAAAAGAAAAATAATGAGAAAAAATTACCTTATGCAATAAATGAATTTCATTGGGAGCGTCCTTTAGAAATCTGATGACATCTTTAGGAAACAAGACAGCGGACTTTTTCGGCTTATAACCCTTACTCTTCCGTTTTAAAAAGTCCTCTAGTTTATTGAACTTGGTGATATCTCGTTTCTCATATATATTCACCATCAATTTTAGCATTGACCATTTAGTCCATAAAGAATTTGAACTATACGTTTCTGACTGCAACGAATAAACACAATTACTACCAAATCTACCGGAAATCATTAAAAATACCTTACCATTTCTTGAAAATATGCCAGAAAGACAGTTTCGTTGGCATCTTTTGGCATAACATTTCGCCCTGCCAGCCACTTTAGAAAAATTTCGTATTCTTTTTGATATACAGCTTCACTTTTTAATGGAATAATGATTGTCTTGCTAACTCGGCTTTTTTTAGAATATCTTCCATTATACCGATTATCAATTTAGTGAAATAAACACAAACACGTTTTTAACACAAAAACAGCGATTGATAAGAAACGTAAAGAGCACAAAACATCCGCGTCTGTTTATAAACAAGTAACATAGCAACAGCCTGGCAACAATTAAAACTATTGAATCCACGGTACCTTGATTTAAATATACCGGAAAGGTACTAAATTGAAACATTTATTCCGTTTTAAAAATGAACAAAATCTTATTAAAATCGGTCAGAAATAAAATTATCTATGTATCACTGGAATTATAAGGGTCTCAATTACCTCGGGCAATTGCTGTCCCTCGGGACGTAAACTTTGCCCTCGGTAATTAAGACCATTATAATTCCCTAGATACATAAATAACTATTTTTACTAAGAAATGCTACTTTATTCTCTATTTCCTTGTTTTTGTTTTTGTTTTGTTCTGTATGGTTTGTCTTTTTGCATATTCTATTTCTGAGTAACATATCCCCTACTTGTACTGGAAGTATTGGCAGAACAATTTCTAGCTAAATGACCTGCGATGCCACATGTAAAGCATTTTCTTTCTTCTTTACCTTTCTTGCAATCTCTTGTGCTGTGTGTCTTACTTTTACACTTTTGGCAAAATCTAAAAGCGCTTTCGAATGCTACTTCATTTTCACATTCCTTACTTCTATTTCTAGCTTCTTCTGTCAACAATCTATCTGTTGATTTTTCTAATGTCTTCTTACTTAGTTCAGAAGATTCCCAGACAGTTACAAAGTAGCTATAGTAATTGGGCAACGTACCTAACATTTTTGAAATTACCATGTTGTCATCTATCGTTTCATTCAGTGCCTTAAGCTTGTGTACAATATTTTTAATTTTACTTATGTGTAGACCCATATCTGTACCATTTTCATATGAGAAACTCTAGAACAGTTGTAACAAAGTACAAATTTGATCAGTAGAACTTTTTTCAAAGACGTTTTTTAGTTTGAAGAATATTTCTTGCGAATTTTCACAGCCATTCCGTTTTTTCTTTATTTGCTGTTAGGCTAGCAAACAGTTTTTTCCCATTTACAATGTCATATAAGTTATTGGCCTTAAAAGTTACGGTTACGTGGAATTTCCAAATTTGGAAAGAGGTCTCGTCAACCAATGTTTTTATGTTATTGTTATTACTCGTCTCTTCAGAGGACGTCATTTTATTTTATTTCCTTCTAGCGTAGCGTTCAGCAACACGGCAACGTTATCTTTTACTTTTACAATTATTTTCACTCACTTTTAGGGGTTTTTTAAAATTCTTACTGGCCAGAGCGATCCTAGGCCCAAAACCTGTTGATTTTATATTATTTTAGTTAGAACAAAACGAACTTTATAACTGATATAACTATTAACAACATCAACCGAGAAAAATAACATTCATTTTTAATGACAGCTATACTTAAAAAAACAAAAACGTCTTATAATATGTCAGGTACACTAATGATGATGTTTCCAAACCAAACCCTACTAAAAGAATCTTAAAATTATAATTATCTTTAACAGCGATAGAATATGTCACTTATTGCTCTTTACATTTGACATTTTCTAGTAAGTCTCTGTTGTTCAAGTCTGTGTGCTGTGAATTATTTATTTCATTTTATTTTTACGATCTTGTTAAAAATGGTGAATTATTCAAATGCAGAAATGGCGGAAATGCATTACCTGTATGACCTCGCCGACCGACGGTAATGCGAGAGCAAGCCAGGCGTATTTATCACCTGAGATATCCCAGTCATACTTTGCCAGATAGTCGAATATTTTCTAATATTCTTCGTCGTCTTGTTGAAACTGGTAGTGTCCGAAGAAGTACGTCTGAAGCTGACGGTAGACTTCTAAGTGTAAGACCACCTGAAATTAAGGAAGCGGTGTTGCACGAAGTCGAAGAACATCCTGAAACGAGTACGAGGAAGATTGCTAAAAACTTGAATATTTGCCATCAAATTGTTCTTGCACTAAATTTGCAATTTCAAACACACATTCTCTTCACGGACAAAGCTAATTTTTCAAGAAATTCCATTCAGAATTTTCACAAAAATCCTTTGTGGGCGGAAGAAAATCCCTATGCCGTAACAGAAACCTATTTCCAACACCAAATTTCGGTTAACGTATGGACAGGAATTATTGGTAACCAGTAGTAACCACTTAATTGGCCCATTCTTATTGCCGAGACGACTTGACTGACAATCTGACCTGAATTTTCTTTAAAACAACTGCCTTTGCTGCTTGAGGATGTTCCGATAGCAATAAGAAACCATATTATGGTACCTACATGCACGAAGGTGCACCTGCACATTTCAGTGTAGTGGTTCGCAGATTATTTACAAACTGTTTCTCCAAATCGTTGAATTGACCGCGGTGGGACTCAAGAATGGTCACCAAGGTTTCCCGACTTCAACAGCTTAGATTTCTGGGAGGGATGCAGATCGCGGAGCTAAAGCGCCGCAGGCAAAACATTTCTGGGATCACGCCCAAATTTCGTAGTAATTCATCTTCCTTATGCTCCCTTGGGAACGGGGGTCTGGCCTCAAAGGAAATGAAAATGCGCTTTATAAAAAAAAATTAATATAATGTGGTGAGACGCTCTCGAAACCGGTTCTATTAAGTTTATAAAATAAGACCGATCTTGTTTTTTATTTAAATAGTAAAGGGGCGCCAGGTCAAGGGAAGCGAGGGGGGGGGGGCGTCGCTTCTCTGTGGCTACGCCACTGATGCCACCCTGTAATGTGTTTAATACGCAGGAAAACAACTCAGGAGAGCTCTTATGTTTCAAATTGAACGGTGAATTCAAAAATATGATTTATTTGGGAAAAAAATCATTGGCGTACCATTCTTTTCCTCAAAAATGTAGAAGTCAGTACCTGTAGGCACGCCACTGTTAAAGCTAAAAATTATTTTTTATTGAAAAATATACACCTTTATTAACTGTCGTTTCGTACTAAATATCAATGAAATATCTCAAGCACCTAGTTTCGAAAATATTAATTAGTTTCCATTGTTTTCCTAAAACTTTAACACCCAGTATTTTCGTAACGGAACAAAGCAAACTATTATTAATTTTTCATGTAGATTCACACCCTTAAATATTCGCATATCATTAAGGAACGCCCTGTATACTTGTAGGTATTGAATTTCCATATATTCCTAATACCAAAGGAGTACCAATAGTAGCAGACATGTCTTCAAGCATAATGACGAAAAAAATCGACGTTTCCAAGGTAAATTCACTCCACTCGGTGAATAACAACCATCATTATATGTCTGTCAAATAATTTACATTACATTTTAGTTTGGAGTAATATTTGCCGCCGCTCAAAAGAATCTAGGAACTGCTGGTCTAGGAATTGTCATTATTAAAGACGATCTACTGGGATGTGCCATGAAAATGTGTCCAGGGATTCTGGATTTTACGCTTGTTTCCAAGGCTGATTCAATTTTAAATACACCACCAATTTTCCCGTAAGTATATCATTTAAATCTGAAGTAAAGCCTGTTCAGAGATATAAGAAAGTGACCAACTGATCCCTATTAGGAAAGACCCGGGCCAGCTGTAAAATTGAAATATCGACCAGGACCAGGTCCGTATTTTGCTTAGAATTTAATCATGGTTTGTAATAAAAATAAGTAAGACATTAAATAATATTTTATTTTTATGTGAATGTAAAATTACAAGTTGTTTTATTATTAAAAATTATATTTATGATTACAAAGATATACAAATTATTCGGTACTTATAATAATTATTGACTTAATATATCAATATCACTATCGCTATCATCATCTGTTCTTATTATTATTTGTGCTATATTGTTTATATGGATATAGGATTTTTCCACTTTTGCAACATGTGTAACAGAATTTGCCCAACTGTGTGAGAGGATGTTAAAAACTTCAGTTTCTATAAGCTCAAGTACACTGGAGTTAATAGTAGGGCAAATATTGTTACGACAAATGGCAGATTTCAGTTGGTGCCAAACATGCTCGATGGGATTAAATATACAATGGTATGGTGGAAGCCTTAAAACTGTATGCCCTAGATCTTTTGCATAATTATCACAGAAGTATTCCTTTTAGAATTTTAAACTTTGTAAAACTTCAATTATTTGCCTTTTGGTGTACACTGAGCGAAATATCCAGTTGACATAACTCAAATATGAGTTATCCTAGACCGACGCGTGTTGCTAATAGGGGACAGCTCAGACCTCTTAGTTACGGCAACTAAATCGAAGAAATTGCATCAAATCACTGTTCATGAGTTATAATAGCCCTGAAGATGGGTTGTTATAGCTAGCTAGCTTAGCTAATCGTAACTGGGTTTGACGAACACATGCGACGTTGGCTGCAGCAATTCATTGTTTAAGCTGCCAGAGACCAATATGGGAGTTGTGATGCGTTACTACTTGGGCTAGAATAACTCATGATTCGAGCTATCAAAATTGGACCTTTCAGTTGTTCTAGCTTACTTAACGACTATAGATTTATGTGGTAAATGACGACGCGACGTGCACGAGGTACTAATAACAATGGGATGAAGTTACAGTTACCGCGCCAAATCGGCACGAGCGTGAATTCGGAACTTTCCGTGATCTTTCGATCGGTGATTTACTCTCGACATGGGTTTTTAGAGCACTCTTTATGATTTATTTCAACTCAAAATAGTTTACACATGGTAATGAGTTAAAATAATGCACGTCTGGGTCAAAACGGCACTTTAAAATCAGTTAGTAAGTTTTCCCAATCCAAAAAACTGAGTTCAGGTTACTCATAAAATGGTTACAAACTGAAGGATTGTGGTAATCCCAAATGTGTTTAAAATGTTGATATTTCTGTGTTGAGGCGAACCAAAAAAAGCTGAGTTATTGTAGCGTTTTTAAATGATTTGTGATGATTCGTAGGCTCAGTTTGAACAACATAGAAACGTGCGTTAAAGTAGCTCTAATTCTGCAACCCACGACAACGGTAAATCCATTTTTGTCAGTGTAATCTTCCTGAAAATAAATGTCATTATTATACATGTAGTTTTGGATTGTTGCTTTTGTGTCATTTGAGGAGGGAGTCTTGGTGAACTGCCTACTATGGTAGCTTGCATTGTCCATTACAATTATGCTATTCGGAGGTATATTTGGAATTAGCTTGTTTTTAAACCAATCTTCAAATAAATCAGCAGTGGTGTCCTCATGGTAATCCAGAGAAGAATCTTTAATGTTTTTTGCAGACAGAGAAAGTCCATTTGGAATCCGTCCGTCTTTAGATCCAGCATGCAAAATCGTAATTCGTTTACCTCTTTTTGATGGCGCGCTTGTTTTACACTTTCCGCTTGAGTCAACCCAATCCTTTTCCGGGGTATCATATGTGTCGAACCAGGTTTCATCCAAGTAAATAATCGGCCTTTGCTGATCTCTGTAAATCCTAATTTTTTGTAGGTATTCGGATCGCCATTCTCGAATTCTACTGGATTCTATTAAAACTTGTCTTTTGTTAATTTTTTTAAATCTAAAACCCATGTGCTGGATACACTTCCATAACGTTGTTCTGGCACATTTAACGCCGGTTTCATCTTTTTCAAGCCTCTTAATTAAATTATCTAATGCAGGCACGCTTTGTTCCTCGTACAACTTGTAAATTTTCCGCCGTATTATATCTTGATCACTTCCATCTACCTTCGAGAAAATGCCAGTATCGGTTCTTTTTTCTTCGCTAAAATGGGATTATTCAAAATTTTCCATACAGTTGATATTGACATTTTTGTTAATGTGGCCGTTTCTTCTAACGCTGCTTGCTTGCTGACCGCACGTTCAATGAAAGTTGAATAAACATTGTTTATAACTTCCTTAGTTTCCACAGAAAAGTGTTATCTGCTTTTCGACGGGGTTGTCTCCTGAGATACATTGGGCTCGCACATATTTTCCATGACTCGCACACGATTAACCAAACGCTGTATTACACACGAAGTAGGAATATTTACTAAGCTTAAAAGTAACTAGAGTGGCTATATGCACAGTCTTTAGAACATAATTTGTTTTAAGGGATTAACCCTCTCATTTTGAATCAGGTAAAAATCGGTTTAAAATCACCACACTATTACTTTAATAATGAAATTACGTCTTCCGGATTTGCAGTTTACTTTAAGACATTTTTAAATACGGACCATAATTTACCTGCATTTATTCATTCATTCATTGTTTGTTTATGGCCACCCTTGGATAATCCCATTCAAAGGCAAAGTGTAACTTTCTTATATCTCTGAAGAGGCTTTACCTATCCATTTTGGTGTTCACTTTCTTCGCTTTTTATCGAATTTAATTGGTTTTTAAATGTAATGTAGGGGCAAAACTTTTCTCATGTGTGTCTCTCTGTTTAACGTAGTAAGTATTGCAGGGCATCAAAAATCGTTGCATATTTTATAATTATTTAATTTTCTAGGGTGTACATACTTGGAAAAGTACTGCAATGGGTCAAAACCCACGGAGGTGTAGAAGAAATGGAAAAGCAATGCCAGAGAAAGAGCAAACTGGTGTACGATACCATAAGCAACTCCTCGGGTTTCTATCGAAACCAAATCCTCATTGACAATGCAAGAAGCAGAATCAACATTCCCTTTAGGATCAAAAGTGGGGATGAAAAGTTGGAGGAGCAATTTCTGAAGGAAGCTGAAGAGAGAAAGATGTGTCAGCTTAAGGGCCACAAATTGGTTGGAGGAATACGAGTTTCGCTGTATAATTCGATCTCCTATGACGATGTTGGCGTGCTGGTTGATTTTATGAAAGAGTTTCAAGAACAAAATAGGAATTAAGTAATTGAAATATATGTACTTAATAAGTTCTGCTTAATCTCTGATAGTAGACGATGCACTAAGAACTGAGTTTCATTTAGTATTTATGCCTGCATCTTAAAGGTATTATACCTAGAAATTTTTACCCCGTGTTAATTTTTGAAGCCGTCAGTGGTGGATGTCAACCTTTTAACTAAACGATAATCGTTGGCCCACGCACTATTTACAATTCAGTCGTGTGGAAAATCTGATTGATCACCTCAAAACTCCGAAACAAATACAGATGACCAAACTCATGTATACTACAGTAAAACCTCTGTTTCCGACCGCCTCTATGAAGTGAGCACCTTCGTTACACGACCGGTTATGAATTCCCCATATTTAAAAATGGAAATCCCATTATTTTATACTCCTCTATACCGACCCATATGTTAAACGACCGCGGGCACTCATCATCGAAATCTTTAGTAAACATGAATGCTAAAAACACACTCCATTAGGAGCAATAAAACCCGACCCTACAATTCTTAAGAAATATAGGTACATACACTCATTATTTTATTGCAGGCGGATCAATTCAATTTGCTTTAAAAGCTGATAAATCGGTTGTTAACATTAGTTTTGTTTAAAATAGTTTTTGTGTGTTTTGGGACTAACGTGAATATTTGAAGATAGCGGGAAAAAGGAAATGTCTTTTCTTAAGCGGAAAAATTGAAATAATCGAGGAAAGTAAAAAAACTGGTTTAGTACCAGGAAGTTGGCTGAAAAACTTAATGTGGGTAAGACGCAAGTGACTATATTGTTAAAATTAAAGCAGAAGTTAGAAATTTGTTTCAAGAAGATGGCAACGGTGAAGGAAAAAGAAAATTTCCTAAAACGCAAGGACTGGCAGTGGGCCCATAATTCAAGCAAAAGTCCTCGGATCTACTCAAGGTCTAGAACTAGGTAACTTCAAGGCATCAAATGGATGGTTAGAAAAATTCCGTCATCGGCACGATATTACATTTAAGATAATATGTGGCGAAACAGCCAATATCAATATCGAAGACCAAACTGCTTGGAAAGAAAGGCTATTGACCATTTTAAAGGATTATGCCCCAAGGGGACGTATTCAATGCAGATAAGATAGGTCTCTACTATCGTGCATTGCCAACAAACACATATGCATTGAAAGATGGCAAGTGTACTGGAAAAGAAACAGCAAAACAACGATGTACAATAATTGTGTTCTGTGCAAGTATGGAAGGTGATAAGGAGGAACCATTCATAATAGGCAAAAGCAAAAATCCTCGATGTTTTAAGAGCGCACATATCGATAAGTTACCTCTCCAATGGGTCTCGAACACAAAAGGTCTGGATGACAGCAGACATCATGACAACAAGGCTTTACAGATTTGATACCAAGGTGAAGAAGCAGAAGTGCTATTGTCTGGATAATGCAACGTCTCATCCCAAAATTACGCTGGATAATGCCAAACTTATTTTTCTTCCACCCAATACCAACCTTAGGACCAAGGATTTATTCAGAATTTTAAAATGCTCTACAGAAGCTACCTTATTAAGAGGGTTTTAACATGTATAGACACTGGTTGTCCTCTTCAAGAAATCGAAAATAATATTACCATAACCAACGCCTTGATATGGGTTTCGGTGGCCTGGGGCAACTTGTCCCCAGTGACAATAAAAAAATTATTTATGAAAGCAGGATTTATGTGTAATACAGATAATATTAACGACTTCGAAGAAGAAGATAATATTAGGCTAGCACAACTGTTTCTTAACATTAAGGACACATTTGTGAACAATATGCCTCTATTGATAACGATTGGCCAACAAAAAGTGCAAAATTGACTATCATCGAGTATATGGAAGAGATCCAAGAAACGGTGAAATAGAAGAGGAACCTGAACTTGCTTCAGTGTTGAAGATATCAAGCCTATCTGAAGCCTTCACAAGATTAAGAGACTTTTTTAATAATGCTAACAATTTTGACAAGTCTACAAATATTTCTCAATTGTTATTAAAATGTGAATCTATTGGAAAACCTAAGACGAAGATTTATCATCAACTTTAATGTGAACCCTAATGCGATTTTCTCTAGCAGCAAGGTATATATTCTTATATTTGATCTAGAGCAAGAGGAGTCGATATCCCCTACTAAACCTACAGCCAGTCAACACAGAGAACACGCTCCCAGACTAAGAAAACGCTCCCAGACTAAATAATAACCTCAACGAATGCCTTCATTTCTCTTTTCCGGCCTTGGATGACAGACTTCATATATATTCTTGGTATATATTCACCCAAATAGTCAAATAGAAAATACCATTTTTACTAAAGCATTACTTTACAAGTACTGTTAAGCAAGCCAAGTGTTGTTATTTAACTTAGGTACGTCAACAGTTCTTGAGGCTTTTATGTTCCTCGATTGTATAGGTTAATTTTACCGATTCTTTTATTTACTGAGTGAAGGAATTAAACGAGCTTTTCACTGTGGTAATTTGGCGTTTATTTCTCCAAATCACACAAAACTTCTTTAGTACATGATTTTACAATACCGTACTAAAACATAACTATTCACTACTGATTTTACAATCAAACTAATCACTATATTTGTTTAATACATTTGCTGGGTGCCCTTTTTTTAGGCAACGCTATTTGTTTCACTCTGACGGAGAGAAAACCACGTGCGTTTGTTGACATACGACTTTGCTTTATCTTAGCCCAAAGTGTAGTGTTTTGAAGAAGGAAACCTATATCATCTGACAGCAAGGTTACGCCCCCGCTGTCACGACGACTAACCAACAATGCATTTTGATAGACCACACAATCGCCATGTTTTCTCCCAACCAATCGGACGGCAATAAACAAACTGTACCATGCCGTGTCACCCTCCTAGAGCGTCAAAACGCCGCCAAAGTGTTTTTGAATATACATGCAAGATTCTAAAAATATACTTTTAACATCTAAACGTGGAACATTGCTTTTCCTGGAATAACGGTCGACTAGCCGTTTATTATTTAGAACATATTATATGTATTTTAAAAGATAATATTTACAAGTTTTATGCCTATCATGGCAATAACACTATATTCGTTCAGCAAACATTGATACATTTTGCTCCTTTATTAAAATAATATTGAAATCAGATATTTAACAGTGGTATTAATTCTAAAAACATTTGTTGCATTTAATCATATTATTTTTAATAAATTTGGATGATGGTTTCCCCAACAAGTACTCTCCAATCATCGGTGACTTCAACGCAACCAGAGGAAATCAAAAGGGCCAGTACACGATTTTCTAAACTCCACGAACTTTCAAAAACACATAACCCCACCAACATTTCTAATGACCCAAAACGAAGATTCGACACCTGATCTGTTATTATACACGGACAACATTGAACAGAGCATAGTGCATGTTGAGTTAACTCCAGATTTGGGCTCAGACCATTTGGCCTACAAATTTTCCATTTAACTTACTGATCCATTATTCAAGCCTACGATTCTAAAACCAAACTTCCATAAAACAAACATTGAGCAGGTTAATGAGGCAATAATAATAATAATAATAATAATAATCTCTTTATTGCCAGCAAAATCTTCTAGAGACCTAGCAACGACAGACAACGAGATAAGGCAAAAGCCCTTCCAGTTCCAGTATAAAAAAATATTTAAAATAAAATAAAATAAAAATAAAATATACAAATTAGACATGAGCTCACAATTAAAAACCAAAAGCAGGCAAAACATCTACAATACACATTAAAAATTATTTTCAGGGAAACCTGTTATGATAGGTATGAAAATTCAAATTCAAACTTGAAGTTATAAAAACATTTTTGCAGTAAGAATTTGGTGGTTCTATCCCTAAAGATGGCAAAATCCTGTTCTGATCGTATTTCATAGGGGAGTATGTTAAATGCTTTAATAGCCCTATATAGGGGCGCTCTTTTAAAAAAAGCCGAGTTGTGTGGAGTCACACTTAGATCAGCCCTGCCACGGGTAACTGTCATATCATCTGCATAGTAATAAGCATTGCTATTAAAGAAATGTGGATGTTTTTTTACAAATAAAACCAGTGTCAGAAAATAAAGGGACGGTAGTGTAAGGAAACCTAGCTCTACGAAATGTTATTTACATGATGTGCGGGGGTGGAGTTTGAGTAGACATCTTACGATGCGTTTCTGTGCTATGAAAACGGAGACAGCGCCCTGCGACGAGCCCCAGAAAATTATACTGTACGTCAATAGGGATTGCACTGAGGCAAAATAGAACCACCGAAGTGTACTCAATGAGACCACCTCCCGAAGTCTGCGTGCCAGGGCACAGAAACTGTGCAGTTTCGAGACCAAGGAATTGGTTTGGAAATTCCAAGTCAGTGACGAGTCCAGACTGACGCCCAAAAACTTAACAGTCTCGATTACTGGCACAGATTTGTTTTCACACCGAACATAATAATATAATGATTCACTTCTACTGGTTGTTTTACTGAAGGTAAGTAAAGCTGTCTTTGTGGAATTAAGCTGAAAGGCATATTCAGTGCACCAATCCCTCATCCCCTCCACTGCCCGTGAACAGGCTCCGGAACTGCTCGGCAGGTCCAGGCCGCACAGCACGACGGACGTGTCGTCCGCATACTGGCATACCAGACCCCCCAAGAACCCCCAGAGAGGCCATTCACATACTCTTTTAAAAAAAGCCGAGTTGTGTGGAGGCACACTTAGATCAGCCCTGCCACGTCATATCATCTGCATAGTAATAAGCATTGCTATTAAAGAGATGTGGATGTTTTTTACAAATAAAACCAGTGTCAGAAAATAAAGGGACGGTAGTGTAAGGAAACCTAGCTCTACGAAATGTTATTTACATGATGTGCGGGGGTGGAGTTTGAGTAGACATCTTATGATGCGTTTCTGCGCTATGAAAACGGAGACTGCGCCCTGCGACGAGCCCCAGAACATTATACTGTATGTCAATAGGGATTGCACTGAGGCAAAATAGAACCATCGAAGTGTACTCAATGAGACCACCTCCCGAAGTCTGCGTGCCAGGGCACAGAAACTGTGCAGTTTCGAGACCAAGGAATTGGTTTGGAAATTCCAAGAAAGTGACGAGTCCAGACTGACGCCCAGAAACTTAACAGTCTCGATAACTGGCACTTGTTTTCACACCGAACATATAATGATTCACTTCTACTGGTTGTTTTACTGAAGGTAAGTAAAGCTGTCTTTGTGGAATTAAGCTGAAAGGCATAATCAGTGCACCAATCCCTCATCCCCTCCACTGCCCGTGAACAGGCTCCGGAAAGGCTCGGCAGGTCCAGGCCGCACAGCACGACGGACGTGTCGTCCGCATACTGGCATACCAGACCCCCCAAGAACCCCCCAGAGAGGCCATTCACATACAGCAGAAAGAGCACAGGGCCCAGGATGGAGCCCTTGGGGACCTCCTGAGTTATGGCGGCTGAAGCAGAGTGGTAGTTCTTTCCGTTCTTGGAGACACACATCATCTGTTTTCTGCCTTGTAGGTATGAGCTAATTAAGTTCAAGCAGTTTCCTCTAATACCATATTTATTTAAAATTTTGAGCAATACCCCATGATCAATAGTGTCGTAGGCCTTTGAAAGGTCAAAGAAAAGGCCAGCAGCCTTTTCATTTTTATCAAAACTTTCGATAATATGTGAAATTACTTTGAAAATAGCCATTTGTGTTGAATGATTGGGACGAAATCCATATTGATTATCTGTAAGAATATTTTTACTAAGAAGGAAATTCATTAACCTGGTATATATGACCTTTTCAAAGACCTTCGACACTGAGGACAATAAAGAAATTGGTCTATAGTTGGATATGTCCTGCTGGTCACCCTTTTTATGCACTGGAATCAATTTGGCTTTTTTTAAAATTAGATTGGAAAGCTGATGAAATGATTTATCTAATAAAGAAAAAAAGACGTATGTATAGAAAATACTAACAGAGGGGGCCAAAAGAGAGATAAATAACTTCAGAAAAATTTCCAACTTCTAATTCAGCAATTTAAAAATCACCAGTGGATCACCATATGCGAAAAAATTAATGACAAAAAAGGCCGAAACTATTGGACTAAAATTAAAAAGCTCTCTAAGTATAAAATCGCGAATCGCGCCCCCCCAACACTAGAAAATGGAGGAAGAAGCTACGAGACTAATGTAGAGAAGAGAAATTTATTTGCTGACCATTTCAAAGGGGCCTTTATACCACAGGATAATATCAATTTTGATGAACATCATTATATTAACAGGGTTGTTCAAAATTGGGCTCAGACATATTTTACCCGAAATCCACCAACAGAGGATATAAACATTGATGGAAACGAATATCTTAAGATAATTGGCAAATGAAAAAACACCGCCCCCGGCATCGACGCCGCCCCAAAAAAGATCCTAAAACAGCTGCATTCTGATATCCACAGATGCATCATTGAAATTTATAACTTCTGTCTTAAGCAAGGATACTTTCCACAGGAATGGAAGAAAGGCATACTTGTGGCTATCCCAAAGCCAAATACCAACCTATCAATCCCATCTAACTATCGACTCATCACGCTTCTTCCAGTATTAGGTAAGAACTCGGAAATCATCATCAGGAACAGAGTGAAAACGTCAATTGGAAATGTCATACCTGGTTACCAGTTCGGCTTTAAAAACAGAAATGTTACTATTCACCCACTAGTAATACTGAAAAACAATGTGGAGATGAGCCGAATTAATAAACAGAAGTCCATGGCCCTCTTTAGGGATATAAACAAAGCGTTTGATAGTGTTTGGCATGTGGGACCCCTCTATAAATTATATCTTAGCAACTGTTGAAAACATATTGTCCATCTTTTAAAAATTGGCTGAATGACCGACGGCTTGTCCGTGTAAACAATTCCAGGTCCGAAGAGTTCATTCCGCAACAGGGCTTTACCACAAGGGTCACCTCTCTGTCCGTTTCTCTACAGTATTTATTGCTCACACATCTACAACTATCTTTACAGTGACCAGCGGTATTTTTTACCCGCAGCATATATTTGAAAATATGCAGATGATAAGGTCCTCCTTTCCCATGGCAGAACAATATATGAAGCAAGACATAGATTACAGGAGCTATTAGAAAAAACGATTACCTGGTTTAATAAATGGAAGTTAAAGCCTAATCCTGCTAAATAACAATATATTATTTTAAACCATAATAATAACCACAATAGCCCCACGATCACTATGTTGAATCAACAAATATACCCAGTTACTAATTCAAAATACTATACAAATGGTCATAGACAATAAAATTAATTTCAATGGTCATACTGCAATTGTTAAAAAATCAATCATAAGCAGAGCTAAGCATTTCTCAAGTCGTACCCAAAAAATCCAAGGAATTTTCTGAACTACTGCATGTAATATACAGGGTGTCCCACGACAATTTTCCCAGCATATTGCTCGGAAACGGAACCAGATAGAAAAAAAAGTTCAGGAACAAAAATTGAGGGCTTGTAAGGGAGCATCTAGTAAGGGTAATTTTAGATATACAGGGTGTTTTAAAAATAGTAATATTGCTGTCAAGTCAATTTTTTTAAATGGAACACCCTGTATATTGTTAGTTTTTCGAAAAGCTTGTTTCAAGAGAAATTCAAACATACCATACTTGTTACGTTTCTAATTTGAAATGACTGAAATATGAGCGATTACGTAAGCATGAACAGATATGCAATAATAACAATAACCACCAGCGAAATATTGAAGAGTATGACGGGGGCTGTCATGTCACGAGTCAGAAGTAGTTTCATTGTTAATTATTCTAAGTAGTGAGAAATGCCTTCGCTTTTTACATATGACGAGTATGTCGACATGCTCCTGATATACGGAGAATGTCACAAGAATGGAAGACGTGCTCAAAATCTGTATAGTCAACGATACCCGAATCATGAAATACCAAGCTATAGAACGTTTAATAATGTTGAACAAAAATTAAGAAGTGGTTCCTTTTCCAGTGGTAGGGCGCAAACACCAAGAAGAAAACGAGTCCGAACAGAAGACAACAATATTAACATCTTGGCCTATGTTCAAGTGTATCCACATGTCTCAACTCGACTCCTCGGGGAAGAATTAGGCACTTATTGGAAAAAGTACAGTTGAAAGGACACTAAAAGATTATAAATACCACCCCTACAAAATTCATCTGGTGCAGGGCTTAACACCTGAAGATCCTGAACGCCGCCTAAATTTCATTGCTGAGATAATAATAATAATAATAATTATAATTAAGGTCTTTATTCATAAATGATACAATCAAAGTACTACATTTTGTTATTGGGCGAGGTTCAGTTCACCCTGATGTCAATGAAATTTGAACAAGACCGTATTTTTTTCAACAAAATTTTATGGAGCGATGAAAGTAGGTTCCACAACAACGGCATAGTAAATCGCCACAATTGCCCCTACTGGTGATCTGTAAATCCTCACTGGATGAAGGAGACTAATTTTCAGGTAGTTTGGGGGGTTAACGTTTGGTGCGGTTTATTTAATGGCTATCTTATAGGTCCTTACTTTTACCAAGGGCCAAGGGACACTAAATGGAGAACGATTTTTAAATTTTCTTTAAAACGAACTTCCCTTATTACTTGAAACTATCCCAATCAATAAAAGAGCCTCTATGTGGTGGCAGCAAGATGGAGCTCCCCCTCACTTTGCCAGGCAAGTTACAAATTATTTAGATACCACGTTTCCTGCGCGCTGGATTCGCCGAAATGCTGTGATCCGGTGGCCACCACGGTCACCGGATTTGACCCCTTTAGATTTTTTCTTTGGGGATATCTTAAAGAAATTGTGTATGTAAACCAACCTAGAGATGTCGAAGATTTGCAAAACAAAATCATAGCAGCTTGTCGAACTGTTACTCCAGCTATGATTACAGCAGCGTGTACCAGAAATCTTATAAACAGATTTGAATATTGTATTAGTGAGAGTGGTAACCAATTTGAACATATTTTGAGAAGAAGTCGTAATTAATTTTGTTTAGTTATCTTCTTATTTTCGATTGATTGTTACATAATTTAATAAAGTGTTATAAATCGCTCATATTTCAGTCATTTCAAATTAGAAACGTAACAAGTATGGTATGGTTGAATTTCTCTTAAAACAAGCTTTTCGAAAAACTAACAATATACAGGGTGTTCTATTTAAAAAAATTGACTTGGCAGCAATATTACTATTTTTAAAACACCCTGTATATCTAAAATTACCCTTCCTAGATGCTCCCTTACAAGCCCTCAATTTTTGTTCCTGAACTTTTTTTTCTATCTGGTTCCGTTTCCGAGCAATATGCTGGGAAAATCGTCGTGGGACACCCTGTATATAAACTTATCTGCAGGCCAATAATACAATATGGCCATTAACTTCTGCTTACATGTAAGTTACCCGCACTGAGAAACCTAAAAGTTGGAGAAATGACAGCGTTACCCCAACAATCCCATCCACAATCCCCCAAATCAACTACTATACGAGCTTTGTAACGTGCAGCCCATCGAAAAAAAAAGTGATTGAACTATCAAGAATCTTTACAAAAAAACAACGTAACCTAAAGATTATCCAACCCTACTGCCTTCAACCTGTTCCCATCGATAACCCACGAAATGTCGAACTACGTAATACTACATTGGAACAACTATTGAGCTATTATACCCGATGAATTAGATTTTACTTTACTTAATAATTAATAAATTATTATTAATAAACAAACACTGTAAAATGCAGACCAGTTGTTTTAATTTGATTCCCAGAGGGTGGTCGCTATTAAGAGATTTTACTGTACGCAGGCCCGGCGAGAGGAGGGGGGGGGGGTCGGGGATGATTCCCCCCGGGCCCGGAGATTTTTAGGGGGCCCGGACTTCGTTCAAGACCTGCGCGCCGGCATTTTTATTACAGTTATTACTTATTTACGACTAAATGTATGACAGATGTTTATAAAGTATAAAATAAATTGTGTTCTACTGGTATTCGTATTTGAATTTCTTGATACTATTAACTTAATAACTTCATCTCTCCTAATACTATCTTAGTAATCTACTCTTACTACAAATTTGTAACTGTGTGGCACGAAAAAACAGGTGCAGGGGGCCCATAGATTTACTACCCTTGGGCTCCGATTTTCTCTCGACGGCCCTGACTGTACGATGTGTTCAAATGCTTTAGCAGTTTTAATTATTATTGTTTTTTAGCGTTTTTAAAGTTTATTTATTTATCTACAAAATTTAGGATACTACAGAACTGAGTTCCAAAAAGCATCTGCTAATTACCACCTAATAATATTCATTGGGTTTCCACATTAATATAATATAAACGATTGGAAAAAGTAAATACATTATATCAAATCGTTGACATTAACAAATACATGTGTGACGAAAAGTTCTCTTAGTTTTGACTTAAATTTTAAAATTTGAGCAGTAAAGACTTCAATATCATTACAATATTTATTACAGATTACACTGGGGAACAAATTTCAACTTTTTTTTTGTTTACTGAACAAAACCAATTTTTTTTTATTGAACTACATTCAAGTAACTAAAGAATACCTATTAAAGATTTTAGTTAGCTCGCAAAAAAAAATCTGAATTATTTGTTACAAAATTTTAATTTATAGGCATATACAATGAACATATTAATTTATAGGCATTTTCAATGAACATACAAACAATATATTGTTGGTTCAACAATAGCAATTAAATAGCACATTTTAATCAGTGAGTCTAAAGTTTAGACACTCATTTTCCGCTTCTTAGCCTGTCTTCTGAAAGCAGCCTCGGGAGCATCTCTCGTAATAGTCCAACAGTAGTCGGCTAACATCTCACCGTCCCATTTTCCCTGATACCTTCTTTCCAAGTTTGAAATATCCTGGTGGAACCTCTCACCGTACTCGTCACTTACAGAACCCACAATTTTCCGGAAAGTAATCGAGATGAGAATCCAGGAAATGAATTTTCAACGACATATTACACCCTAGGTTTTGATAACATAAAAGAAGTTGGGCAACTAGGTCTTTATGGTTTTTTGCTTTTTAAGTTTCCCAAAAAATATGTTGCAACCATTTTAAAGGCATTCCAAGTGTCCTTTTCCTTGCCTTCAAGTATGGAATCGAATTGCGCATCTCCAAAAAGTTTCCTAATCTGAGGACCCACAAATATTCCCTCTTTAATTACGTGTCACTGATTTTAGGGAACTTTTCTTTCAAATAACTAAAAGGACGGCCTTCTTGGTCCATGGCCTTCACAAAATTTTTCCCAATTTTATATGAAGTGACGGTAGTAAAATTTAAATAAAATAAAACTTTTTCTGGGGGAACTAATGGCGCGCTGGCTAAATTTTTCTTTCCTGGCTCAAAAGACTCTCTCGGTGGCCAAATTCTCTTTATGTAGTGATCCGATCGTGCTCGACTGTCCCATTCGCAGGGGAAGAAGCAATATTTCGTATAACCTAGCTGCTTCCAAGCAAAATCGCCACAACTTTTAAATCCCCACAAATTTGCCAATTATATCTTTCATACTGTATGATCTCCAGTAACAATGTCAAATTGCTATACGTTTCTTTCATGTGGACTGCATGACCGATTGGGACTGAAGACAACTTGTTTCCATTATGGAGTAACACAGCATTACAACTCAGTTTTGAGGAATCTATGAAAAGTCTCCAGTCTTTTGGATCATAGTCGAGATTTAAAGCTGCCATTAATCACTCAATGTCCCTACAGGCTACCAAATTGTTTTCCATGTTAAAAAATGGTGTTAAGTTCTTCTGACGGCTTTGGTACACAGAAACTTTTACTTCGTCTTGAAGTAAGTTCCATTGTCGCAATCTAGAGGCCAATAGTTCGGATTTTTTCTTAGGCAATTCCAAATCCAATATAAGGTCACGAGGTTGATGGGCCGGCGACATTTTCCAGTACACTACCATTTGAATCCATTGGATCATCATCAGAATCAAGGCTATATTCCTGAGGTGGATTAGGTACAGGCAACTCGTCACTATGAGGCACCGGGTATATGGCGGATTGTAAATTTGGATACTGTATCGCAGACCTTTTTTTCTCCGAAAAGCCCTTTCGGTTCTCGCCAGATCATAGGAACAGCAAAGGACATCTTACGCTTTTTTCCACTTAGCCAGCCGCGAATGTTGGACGCACATTTGTAGCAGTAGATATGGAGAACCCAATGTTTTTCCTGGTCTCCAATTTTACAGCCAAAATACAAGTGGTAAGCCCATTGTATTAAAGGGCTAAGTGTACGTTTTTGTTTCACATAAGTCACTTGTTGCATATGCAAAGACAGCCGGATACACATATGATAAAACTGGCGTGGGAGGGAGCACCAATAGGAAGAAGACCATTGGGGCGTCGTCGAATGAGGTGGCGTGACAACATCAAAGCGGACCTAAGGACCATTGGAGTAGAATACGACCCAACACTGATGGAAGATCGGCAACAATGGAGACGAATAGTACAGTCGGCCAAAACCCACCCCGGGTTGTAGAGCCATGGAGTAAGTAAGTAAGTCACTTCACCACATATATGTATAACAAAAATGATCCGGCTTATTTAAGCAAACTGGCGACATGTTGCTCAAAACTCTCTAATTTCTCAAATACGAACAGCTCTCAATCAACTGGTGGTGGTTGAAATACAACTAACTAACAATTTAGGATTTATGTTATAGAAATAAAGGTCTGTCTTTACCACCAAATAACTTTATTTGCCCCTCTAGGGTAGAAAACAAGAGTTATAAAAATACATAAAATGACGATGAATTAAAATAAATTTCTTAATGAATGTGTTGTACTAGTTTCGACTTTAGAGAAAGTCATCCTCAGCAACTAACCATTTAAGAGATTTTTATATGTAAAGAAGTTAAAACAGTTGGGGGAACAGAGAGGTGATTCAATAATACAATACAATATAATGCAGATTATGCAACCTTTGGAATCGACAGGAGTTTAGTATGAGAACGATGTATCTCCATGTGAAGGTAGGGGTTGATTTATACGCAAGTAGAATTAAGGATCCTAATCATAGTCGAGTAATTTAAGTAATGTTGAAGCAACTATGATTAGGATCCTTAATTCTACTTGCGTATAAATCAACCCCTACCTTCACATGGAGATACATCGTTCTCATACTAAACTCCTGTGGTAAAGACAGACCTTTATTTCTATTTACAATCTCGCCACAGAATATGGACTACTTCTTAAATTTATGTTATATATATTTAAACCCCTTATAAAGTACACCTGGTATGATAAATGCAGGTACTTCTTATTTAATAGTCGAATTTTTCCATACATTACGGGCAGGTAGGTAATTATCATAATTAGCATGGATCTATAAAATCGGAGCCAACTGAGACTTTTGCAAGACAGATTGTTAGTTAGTATAATAAAATAAGTAAGATTTTGCTATTTAGGTCTCGGAAACATTTTTGCTGTTCCCCAGTGTTATCTGCATTATAAATGCGTCCCAAATTTATTCTAAGCTATGGAATGTTAAATAATTTCTTACTTCTTAGTTCCGGTTTAAAATTAAGAACAGATAGAAGAAGCGGTGAATTGATTAGGACGTCACATCATATGTTTTTGTTAACTAAACTTCTCACAATATGATCCTAGATCCTAGAAGATTCCGAAAGAACGCGTTCTTCTAACTCTCAATGGACGTAAATAGTCATTTTCACCTTAAAGAATACGGCTTAAACATTTTTAAGAGAAATAATTGACAAAAGACAGATCACTTCTCTTGATATGATCATTACTCTTTACTCGAGAATTGACGTCCTGATGTGTTTATTGAAAAATATAGTTTAAACATTTTTAAGAGAATTAATTGACAGAAGACAAATCACTTCTCTTGATATGATTCGAGAATAGACGTCCTGATGGTTTATAAATTTAAATATTGTGCATATGTCTGATATGTTTCGCTTCTCGGCAAGCGGTAAAATTTTAAATTTACGGGCTACAACTCTTAGGGGTACAAACGGCTTTATATGCCAAAGCTTTAAGAAATTTATTTTGAATTGCTTCGATTCTGTTTATGTGTATTTTATAATTTGGATTCCATGATTCCATATAACTGAAGCGAAACAGAGTTTAATGTAAACAAAGGCAAAGTATAATGAAATACAATTGGGTTTTCTTTAGCCATTCTTTATTAACACTGTTATAACTGAGAATACATTTAACTACTAATGACACATCTTACTTCTTCACTCTTGAGTCTAGAGAGAGAGCGAGAGGACATCTCACTCTTACACATCTATAGCAAAACCACAGAAGTATGAAGGAATGTAGCGCAACTATTTCCATGTTTTTCAACACCCCTCCTCGCTAAATTCCTTCAAACCCAAAAGATTTTTAAATTTATTGAATAAAATACATTGCAATCCTTTAGTAAGTATATCTGCTTGTTGATTTTCTGTATTAACATACTTTAAAACTATTAAACCACTATTATAGTAATTACAAACAAAATTAAACTTTAGGTCGATATGTTTTACGCGCTTATTATTTGTAGGATTTTTAATTAATGCTATACAACCCTGATTGTCTTCGTAAAACACAACATTTTCGAAATTAACACCTAAATCTAAAAATAACTTTTTCAACCATAATCCATCACAAACAGCTTTGATATCTTACTACAAAATTTATTTTCAACCATCTCTGTGTATTCCTTAAACTTTTGAAAAACCTCACTTTTATTTTTAATTAAATAAACTACTGTAAAATTAGAAAAATCATCTATAAATGTCACAAAATATTTAAATCCGTCATGAGTTTCTGGTGTTACAGGTCCACATACGTCAGTGTGAATAATCTCTAGTATTCTATTACTTTTTGACCTATTCCCAAATGGAAAACGTGTCATTTTTCCTGAAATACATGGTTCGCAAAAATCTACCTTATTACATTTTATATCTTTTTCAATACCTAAGACCATTTCTTTCTGTATAATTTCTCTTAATCCTGTAAACCCTACATGAGCATAACGCCTGTGCCATTTTATAAAATCACTTTCTACATTTAAACATTCAGCAGACCTTAATACCTCAAAAGAAATCTTATATAAGTTCTTCCTGCTTCCTACACCTATTATTCTGTCAGTCTTATCTTTTAATTTCACCTCAGAATTTTCAAAAATAACTGACATACCTGAAGCTTCTAATTTTTTAACAGACAACAAATTCCTGCGTAACATAGGGACATAAAAAACATTTTTAATTGTACATTTTATCCTATCCTTACCACTAAATACCTCTATATTTCCCACACCTATTGCATTTAGGTAAGTATCATTTTTAGCAACTGCTATTTTAATTGGATCTTTCAACATTAACAAGTCAGAGAAAAAATATTTATCACTAACCATGTGATGTGTACACCCTGAGTCTATATAAAAAGTCAAAATATTACTCATACCTTCTTCTGCTTCGTTCGCACCTGTTTCTACCATAAAACATACACTATTGTCATTTACCATACTTCCTGTAGAATCTTGATTTTCACTATGTTCTACCAAATTGCTCCTTGGATTCCCATAATCTCTAAATTGTCCTTTTCCTCTCTGGAATTCTCCTCGGCCCCTCTGATACCCTCTATTTCCTTGAAAACCTCTCACTTGATTATGCCCAAACTGATTTTGAACATGAGACGAAAACTGGTTAATCCTAGGACAGTTACGTTTAAAATGTCCTACTTGGCCACACTTGAAACATGCATTTTGATTCTGTCGAGGATTTTGTGATAAAAAAGCTGTCATACCTGTTTTATTACTGTTCAAGTTTGATTTTTCTAACTGTCTTTTCTCGTATTCAGCCAGTATTTTTGTTTTCACAATTTCATATGTCAAACCAGAAGAATTTTCCAACACTGTCACAACTGTTGCAAAGGACTGAGGTAAACTAAGTAATAAATTACATATTAAGTCATCTTCCTGTATAGCTGCACCTGCATTTTTCAATTGCCGTATTATGTTCTCAAATTCGTCAAGAAACGTTTCTAAATTTTCATTTTCTTTAAGTTTCATCGATAAAAGTTTCTTCTTTAAGAAAAGTTGCCCAGGTATACCTTTTTTCTCATATTTTTCCTTTAAAACATTCCACATATTGAAAGCACTCTCACAGTTACGTAAACTTTCTATTTGAGAGTCTTGGACACACTGTACAATTAAACACTTGGCTTTATCATCATTTTTCACCTCCGAATCCTTTTCTCTATCTATTGCCCTTAGTATACAACTTTTTACTTTGTTTTCTGCGAGGATAAGTTCCATCCTAAACTTCCAATTGTAGTAATTTGATCCATTTAACGGCTCTATCATATAAACTTTTCCTGCCGTAGCCATTTTTTTGCTTCTTCTTTACCTATTTACTTTTACAAGTATGATATTACACTACGCCATGTCTGGCAACACTGGAACTGGACTCCTCAATTTACACATTGGACGTAGCTTTAGCCACTACTAAACCCACGCTTCTCAAGGAAAACTTTGCTTTCACTTTTTACTCAAATTCTGCTTTTTCCAATAAAACCACTTACTTGTGCGTCGTCCTGGGCCCATAACCTAATGAAATACAATTGGGTTTTCTTTAGCCATTCTTTATTAATATAAATTAGGAAAGGGCTGAGTGCACCGTCAAAGATTAAGAAAGAATTTCTTTAATTTTGTACTTAGTGCAAGTTTATTGAATAAATCCGTAGAGCGCTTTCGGCAGTTACGCCATCATCAGTACTACTTTGTCAAAATATAACAAACCACAAAACACAACATACAAGTATATGTATAAAACTTAACACATTAAAAATTTTGGGGCCTAAAGGCCGATGTAAATTACATGATGATTTTAACACTTTTAAAAAACGTCCATTTTACTAAAGGGAACTAACCTTGATATCTGACAAAGCTGAAAAGCCCAACAATGTTAGCTGAAGTCAGAGACGAACTAGACAATAAACTGAACAGAATTGACATGACAGGTAGTCCCGAGGTAGAAACTGTTTGGACCGATATTAGAGAAGCTTTCATTAGCGCAAGCTCGGAATTATTGCCAAGTGATACTAGGATAAGGAGGAAAGCTTGGATGACCGATGAAATTCTCAAATTGATGGAAGAAAGGCGCTCGAAAAAGAATCAATCAGGATACCAACAGTTAAATCGCAGAATAAAGAACGAAATCAGAATGGCTAAAGAGAAGTGGCTCAATGAACAATGTAGCGAAATCGGTTAGTTCCCTTTAGTAAAATGGACGTTTTTTAAAAGTGTTAAAATCATCATGTAATTTACATCGGCCTTTAGGCCCCAAAATTTTTAATGTGTTAAGTTTTATACATATACTTGTATGTTGTGTTTTGTGGTTTGTTATATTTTGACAAAGTAGTACTGATGATGGCGTAACTGCCGAAAGCGCTCTACGGATTTATTCAATAAACTTGCACTAAGTACAAAATTAAAGAAATTCTTTCTTATTCTTTATTAACACTGTTATAACTGAGAATACATTTAACTACTAATGACACATCTTACTTCTTCACTCTTGAGTCTAGAGAGAGAGCGAGAGGACATCTCACTCTTACACATCTATAGCAAAACCACAGAAGTATGAAGGAATGTAGCGCAACTATTTCCATGTTTTTCAACAAAGTAGAGCGATAGCAATATTTTTGAATCTTTAAAGACATGACAGCTTCTAACAATAAAACAGCATTATGTTAGATTCAGCCTCAATTTTATCAGAATAAAAACGACAAGACCATTTACTATCCAAAAGTACAACAAGGTCATGAATTCTATCAACTCGTTTTAAAATTTTTGAATCAATATTATAGTTAATAAGTTAATGTTTCTTGAAAAATTGTGGAGATACATTTGTCTAAATTCAAAAAAGACTACTACTCGCATTGCAATACTCGAGCAACATGTCCAATATATCTATTTATATCTATACGTACCTATTTTGGGTGTTTGTCCCTCAGTGAAACTAGTCAAATTGTGAAGTCAGTGTTTTTTTAATTAAATATGAAGAATTTTCAACAATTGCCTTAATACCCTAAAGGCGGTCCATGTACAGAAAATGAAAAAAAATGAACCCTTAACTGTTACGATTTTATTAAAAGTAAGAATCATAGACAAGGGAGATGCGCTTATGGTAGGTAAGAATGCGGATTTGAGTGTTGACAATGCAGTGACAGCAGTGACAGCAGATAAACTTAACGTTGGGAAAACAACAATATATAGAAAAAAGTGTTGGCGGAGGTGAGGCGAAAAGTTCATAGTTTCTTTTTAAAAAAAGAAATTCCCACGGTGGACAAAATTTCGTCCTCAATCCTAGAAGACCCAAACAACCAAAAGTTTCCATAAATAATAAGAAAAATTAGCAACTTTCGCACTTACCTGTCATTGCAACAAAAGCCTTGAAAGAAATCTGAATGACATCGCATGATGTTTCTTCTGGTAAGGCATTTATTATAACTATCTATTTATTCGCTAGCAGATATGTTTGCCCTTACGCTCTACCATGAAGTAAATATCTGCAAAATAAAAATACAGATTTTAGAGGTGGCCAAATTTAAGCTAAGCATTGTAATAAATTCTTATGAAGACAAAATAGTTAATGCTGACTCATATCTCAAAATATTCAAACTTATTCAAAAAGCAATCACGGCACTAAATGGTGAGCTTAATATACTTCGTCCTGCTTCAAGACAAACGCAGGGACAGCTTTCCAGATATAACAATTTGTTACAAGAAGAATGCTGGAAAAGTTCTATTTTTAAGACTATCCTTCATTTTGTTACCAGGGATCTTAAAAATAGATTCTCTGACTCCGGTCTACCATCGCTCAAGACGAAGAACAAATAGTCTTGAGGTCTAGCACTTTTATGTATATAGATCAATAGATTTATACTTAAAAGATATAATACAGTAAATTCTCTCAATAGCGACCACTCTCGGGGAATCAAATGTTGGCCGGTTAACAGGGGTAGTAGAAAATAATTAAAACAACTGGTCTGCATTTTACAGTGTGTGTTTATTAATAAGTATCTACATATATGTAAATAATTCCAAATATTTAAAAGGGATGAAGGGATGCCAATTATTATACAATGTACTGTATGTTTGCTTTGAGATTCTTATTTTTTTAAATTATTTTTATAAAACTCAGATTCACATTTTAATAGCAATTGAGAAATATTTGTAGGCTTGTCAAAATTCTTAACATTATTGAAAAAGTCTATCAAACTTGTGAATGCTTCATATGGGCTTGATATTTTCGACACTGGAGCAGGTTCAGGTTCCTCTTCTTCTGTCTTAGAGTTGGGAGTAGTTTCATCCGTTTCATGGATCTCTGCAATACACTCGATGATAGTCAATTCTGCACTTTCTGTTGGCAAATCGTTATCAATAGAGGCAAATTGTTTCAAGTTCACAAATGTGTCCTTAATGTTAGGAAATAGTTGTGCGAGCGAAATATTATCATCCAAAGAAAAATTCCAGACTTCTTCAGGATCGGCATTGTGGCCATTGACTTGTTTTAAATAGCAAGTTCAGGTTCCTCTTCCTCTGTCTCAGAGTTGGAAGTAGTTTCTCCCGTTACTTGGATCTCTTCAATACACCCGATGATAGTCAATTCTGCACTTTGTGTTGACAAATCGTTATCAATAGAGGCAAATTGTTTCAAGTTCACAAATGTGTCCTTAACGTTAGGAAACAGTTGTGCGAGCGGAATATTATCTTCTTCTTCAAAGTCGTCAATGTTATCTGTATTACACATAAATCCGGCTTTCATAAAGCATTTTTTTATTGTTACTGGTAACAAATTGCGCCAGGCCACCGAAACCTATATCAACGTGTTGGTTATGGTAATACTATTTTCGATTTCTTGAAGAGGACAAGCACTATTTATACATGTTTAAAGCCTCTTAATAAGATAGCCTCTGTGGAGCATTTTAAAATTCTGAATAATGCCTTGGTCCAATGGTTGGCAATGTGAGGTAGTATTGGGTAGAAGAAAAATAAGTGTGACATTATCCAGTGTAATTTTGGAATGAGACGTTGCATTATCCAGAAACAATACCGCTCTTTAATTCGGCTTCTTTATCTTCGTATCAAATCTGTGAAGCCATGCTGTCATGATGTCTGCTGCCATCCACGCTTATTTGTTCGAGACTCATTGGAGAGGTACCTTATCGATATGTGCGCCCTTAAAACATCGAGGATTTTGGCTTTTACCTAATATAAGTGGGTCTTCCTTCTCACCTTCCATGTTTGCACAGAACAGAATTGTAAATCGTTGTTTTGCTGTTTTTTTTCAGTACACTTGTTATCTTTCAATGCATACGTTTTTGTTGGCAATGCACGATAGCAGAGACCGGTCTCATCTGCATTAAATACGTCCGTTGGGGCATAATCCTTTAAAATGATCAATAGTCATTCTTTCCAAGCAATTACGTCTTCGATATTGATATCGGCTGATTCGCTACATATTTTCTTGAAGGTAATAACGTGCCGACGACGGAATTTTTCTAACCATCCATTCGGTTTTGGGCAATTTTCTATTTTGTTCATCGTTGCCACCTTCTTGAAACCAATTTCTAACTTGGTTTGAAGATTTGGGGTACGTACTTTGAATTTAAATAGGGACGTAGGGGGATTTTACAGTACGTCGATAAAGGGCATGAGAGAGCTAGAATGGGATAATAAGCAATTTATTAAGCTGACGCGAATGACTGCCAAACAATTAACACCGGAGCAAAGGTTTTTTATTACAATTCAGTAAGCATTTTAAAGTGACAATGATATGTCTGCATACAATATTTGAATAGCACCATTTCTTATTTTTGACGTAAATACGATATTGAAAATTTTTTATATTTCAGATATCCTGCTCATGGCAACTTTAGTACTGCCCACTATGTTATAAAGGAGACCTGTGCCGCCATTTATGATGTCTTAGCGCCGGCAGTTTTAAAACCTCCTACTGAAGAAGACTGGTTCAAGATTAAGGACGATTATTTTCACATGTGGAATCTTCCAAATTGCTTGGTGCCATCGATGGGAAACACGTAGTTATGAAAGCACCACCTAAATCAGGAAATGAATTTTATCACTACAAAAGATCATTTAGCCCGATTGTTATGGCAGCTTGTGATGCCCATTATAACTTTACAATGATTGATGTTGGTGCAGCGGAGGGCAATCATGATTCTGCTGTTTTTAAAAGTAGTGGATTTGGCCATGGCATTTTAAACAAGTATTTGCATATTCCTGAGCCTTGAACACTTGCAAATAGTAATACAAATATTCTCCACTTTCTTGCTGCAGATGCAGCTTTTCCTTTACATGACAGGCCATATCCCGGCAGTAATCTTGGAGAAAAAAAGAATATATTTAATTACAGAGTCTTGAGAAGAAGGCAAACTATAGAAAATACGTTTGGAATCTGGACCTTTCGGTGGAGAATACTAAGCAGAAGGCAGGAAACAGATGTTGAAGATACACAGCTTTTTGTGCAAGTAACAATTATGTTGCATAGTTTCCTTCGCATATATCCATTATATTTGCAATGAAACTTCAGGAGTTTTCCACTGCTAAGAGATCTGAATACTGAATATGTGTTTTATCCCATAAATGGGGTAACTGTTCCACCAAATCAATAAAATAATCGTAATCCAAATCCATATTATTAATATGCAGGGCACGAAAAATTATTTGGTTTTATTAATTTCCGACTGCGCTTATCAGTGTACCTATTAACACAATAACATTTCAATGTCTAGCACCAAATACGTACCCACATTTTTAAAAATATTATGTCGAAACTTATGCGCTTTCTCATCAAGATATAATTTTAGTCTTAAAAGATAAAAAAAACAACTTCAAGGTCACAACATAAAGATTAAGGCAGACGTTAAAGCTAAAATATCGTTTTGAACGCTTACATTTGAAAACCCGGTTTTAACTCAATCAATCAATCATTTTACTGTTGGTTTCTTAAGTTAGGAATCTCTCCTTTAACTCCTATTCGTTTTTGGTTCTTCCTTTTCCGTTACATGTTGGAAGTTTTTATTTTTTGGTACTATTTTTATCTTTCGAGCTTTTTCCATTGTTTTGTGATTTTATTCTTCTTTTATTTTTTAGTGTTTTTAAAGTTTTTTGGTATTCAACAAAAGTTAAAGCTAAAATATCGTTTTGGACGCTTACATTTGAAAATACGATTTTAACCATAGATAAAGGTTTATAGGCGGGAACTGCGTACCTCTAGGGCTGCTCCTCTTCACAAATCCGCTTTCAAAAGTTTAATTTTCGTTACAGGAATTACTTAGGATTCGAAAATATCGTCGGTCGGAATAATCACATGGCAAACGGGATAAGTGTAAAAATCCTGACAAATTTACGAATTTCTTATAAAGGAATTGTGGTTCTGAAAAGAACCGATTTGTATTCAAGGTTTATTGGTAGTTTGTGGGAGTTTTGTATTGTTGGATTTGTTGAAATGTCAGTCCTTTCAAAGTGTTTGGTTATTAGTTTTGTTATGTGGTCCGAAAATGTGTCCATTTTTAGTCCCGGTGCAACACTGCCGTCGGTACATGTCATTGTGAGTTTGTCATCATTCTCAGTACTTTATTTTATAGTCTTTGTGTCTTTATGAACATTGTCTTGTTTACGGTGCACCAGGTTGGTACACCGTATGTCAGTATGGGTCTTACTATGGTTTTATATATTAATGTCTTTGTTTTTAGTTTTAGTCTACTTCTTGCGCACAGTAAGGGGTACACTAAATAAACTAAAGAATTTCAACGCACCTGGCTCGGATGAGATACCTGCGTAGTTCCTAAAATATGGGGGAGATGCACTACATCGACAAATTCACCGATTAATAAACTCTTATATGGCGAAAAGGAAAAATACCAGCGAGATGGAGAGAAAGCATCATTGTGCCCATCCACAACAAAGGGGACAAATAAAAATATTCCAACTATAAAGGAATCTCACTAATAAACAGCACATATAAAGTTCTCTCAAACATCCTACTATGCAGACTAACACCATATGCAGAAAATCTGCTGGGGGAATAGCCGGGTTTAGGACAAACAGGTCAACAATAGACCAACTCTTTACACTGAGGCAGCTCCTGGAGAAAGGATGGGAATATAATAAAACGGTACATAACTTCTTCATAGATTTCCGCCAGACGTATGATAGCATAGAGAGAAGTCAAGTATGGAATGCGATGGCGGAATTCTCAATACCAAAACAGCTCATCCAGATGACCAAAGTTTGTATGGAGGGCGGAATATCTAAAGTACGAGTAAACAACAGTCTATCCAGTAGTTTCGAAATACACAGTGGACTTAAACAAGGCGACGCCCTGTCATCACTACTTTTTAACCTCGTCTTAGAGAAAGCCGAGAGATCAGCCGAAATAAAAACCGAACTGCTACCAACTAAAGGTCCCAACCTACTGCTACTGCTAGCATATGCAGATGACATTGATCTCATCCGAAATTCCATCGTAACCATAAAAGACATTTTCAACTAAATCTAAAAAACAACAAGTGAAGTGGGATTGAAAATCAATGAAGAAAAAACGAAATACATGTGTATAAACAGAATGAGACGAAGAGATAGAATAGGGCAAAACGTCACAATCAACACCCTAAATTTCGAAAGAGTAGAGCGTTTCAAATACCTTGGAGCTACAATAACTGCTGATAACGACGTTACGGAAGAAATCAAAGGCAGAATCCAATCTGCAAACCGCTGTCTATACGCACTTATTAATCTTATGAGGTCAAAAAACCTAACCAGAACATCAAAGATTAAAATTTATAGAACCATTGTCAGGCCAGTAATAACATATGGATGTGAAACGTGGACAATGACCAAAGCAAACGAAGAAAAACTCAGACGCTTTGAACGAAAAATCCTCAGAAAAATCTTCGGAGCCCACCACGATCCGACAACAAATCGATATCGTGTTAGAACAAATATTGAAATACAGGAGCTTTACAACGATAGCGATATCGTACAAGAGATTAAATCCCAACGATTAAGATGGGCAGGCCACGTACACAGGCTTCATGATGAAAGACTGGTAAGATTGGTGTGGGAGGAAGTCCCAACAGGAAAAATACCACTCGGACATCCCAGAATGCGTTGGAGAGATAACATTAGATCAGATCTACAGAAAATGAATATCCCCTTTGACCAAAGATTGATATAAGACCGCATCAATTGGAAGAAAGTTGTGCAGTCAGCCAAGACCCACTCAGGGTTGTAGCGCTAGATGATGGATGGATGGAAGGGGTACACTGCGCACATTTGTCTGTGTGCCTTTTTTAATCTGATTTCAACATTGTCGTTCCAGTTCAATTTTCTGTCAAAGGTAAGACCAAGATAGCTAGGTTTAGGGCTCCATTCAATGGATTTGTTGTTAACCTTGACCCTTGTTTCAGGCAGTCTTAGTCTCGCCTTTGAGAAAAATATTGCCTGTGCCTTTCCCTCGTTTAACCTCATCTTTCAGGTCCCGAGCCAATTCTTCTGCAGAAGCAGGATATGGCGCTGCAGGCGTAAAACCACTCTCCAGGGCACTCCTGAGATGGCAGTAATCGCACTCTCATCAGCAAACAGATACAGTTGTGTGAATCTCTTGTGCGCAATGTCCGCTGTATAAATATTGTATAGGATCGCAGCGAGTGGTGACCCTTGCGGGACCCCCGCTCGCGCGACCCTAGTATCAGATATTGAATTATCTGTTGACATCGCGAATTTCCTGTCCTCAAGGTACGATATAACAACTCTGATTAGAGCATCTTGCATGCTTAGTTTAATCAATTTTAGGATAAGTCCGTCGTGCCATACCTTATCAAACGATTTTGAGACGTCGAAGAAGATTGCCCCGTTGACTGGTGGTGATTGAACCCTCTGAGTATGTTGGTTGCGAGCCTTGTTGTTTGGCGCACCGTACAAAGAGCAGCTCTAAAACCGAACTGCTTTGATGGTAGTACGTCATTGTTAAATACAAAATCGGTTAGCCGATTGAGTATTAGTTTTTCAATGACTTTGCCAAGACAAGATAATAGACTTATTGATCTATAGCTGTCAGCCAACGTCAGATCTTTACCCTTCTTTGGGATCAGCACCACTTTGACCCGTTCCCAAGCGTCTGGGTAACAGCTCTTTTCAATAATGGTTTGTGTTATGTCTACTAAATCCAAAACTGTATTTTCTGGCAAGTTTTTGACTGCTTTGTTTTTTATGCCGTCGAAACCGGGCGCCTTTTTTGGGCGGATGACCCTCAGAATAGAGCGAACTTCCTCAACAGTGACCCTGGGTAAATTTTGGTCCTCCATATTTACTCTTGGAGTTTCTTTATAAATTTGCACAGTTCTGGTGACCCGCGCGTCTTTGTTTACGTTTGTTGAGGGGTATTCGCTGAACTGTTCCAAGTCTCGTCTTGTTTTTGGTTCTCCACTGTATGCCAAATGCAGCATTCAGTTTTTATTCTTAAACTGTGGAGCAAGTTCGCCCTCAATTATTCGACTGTGACGAAGATTCGACGTAATACTTATTGTAACTTTCTAGTGTGTGCTTCGATCTTTTGTTTACATTCTGTAGTGTGAAAAAAAAAATGAATATTTAAAGACTTTTAGTAGCGATGTTAACGGCAGATACGATGCAAAACTTAAAATTATTGGTGATATTGACCCTTATCTGCTTGGAGAGACTGATTTTGGAAATTTAGTGTCTGATGATGGACTTTTTAAACTACCTTACATTAACACATAGTTTTTACACTGGCCAGCAGCTGAAGGCATACAAAGGCTTGCAAGCATTCAAATTTTATAAATCTGGTTTACTGCAAAGTGTTAATGCAGAGAAAGTAAGTCCCAATGCTTATGTGGTAGGTTGTAATCGGCAAGGTAAGATTAAGCTATAATAAGGTTTGGGTTTTGGATATCTCTATTACCATTTCATTGGAGCCTAAACCCACAGTAACAATTTAACCAATTAACATGTTATATAAAATCAAGTTCATCATGGGGCAAAAATTTGTCAGACGAGTAAAAAGCTTTGGATGGCGGCAAGTCTTTCACTCTTTCCTTGTACTACCTCACTGGTAGATCCTGTACTGTCTTAGAGAGAGAAATATTCATGAATAAATAAAAAATAACAATAAGTAGACAGAGTTTTTATTTATTTCACATTCTTTTACCCACTTCTCCAAACTATAAGATATTTTAACAGTACTATTAAAACAGTCTTCAAAAAGTTTGCATAAATCATTCATACTTAATTCAGTCAACGTGGCAACATATGTGAACAGTTTTTATTAAATTCAACATTTTCTTCCTCTCTACTGCTTCCCGGAGTATCTTCGTTAGGTGCTTCAATCTGTTGTTCTATCTACAAGAATAACAATAAAAAAAAAACTTTAACCTAAATCAACACTATGTCTACGTCATAATACAATTAATCCTACTACTACCTACTATTTGCAATAATACACCTATGTTATTACGCCTTTGCTCGTTTGCATTTCTGAACTCTCTCAATTCTTGGGCCTTAGTTACTTCCCTTGGAAAAAAGTACCCCATATTTTAATTAGGGATCCAGTCAGGGTTGTCTTAGTTTGCTAATTCTGCTGGAGCTCATAGAAATGTTTATATATATAGATAATTTTATTAGGTCGTTATACCAAAAATCAAATATTATCACTTATAAATTGTCGGGAGCAAACTCTTTCATACTTTAATTAGCTGTCACTTAAAGGGCCCCTTTTTAAAACTTTTCTACATTTCACGCCATTCTTGTGAGAGTCGATTAAGGGTTTCTCCACCGTTTTGAAGAACTGCAGGAATCCTAAAAGATTGTACATTGTCCCTATTTCCCCTCATCCCACAGTTTACCACTGAACGGACGGCATTTTTATTTAGGGCACTTTAATTTGTTAGCACAGCGAACATATATCTCAAATTAGGGTCAAGATTCAAGGAAATCTTGAATGATTCTGTTGCGGATGATTATGGTGCGTTGAAGTAGTGCGCCCCACTCCAACGCTGATGTTTATTTACTTTGTTTGTCTTTCAAGCAAAATGGCCGCCGGCGCTCTGACCTTATGTGAAAATGATCAATATGAATTTGACACAATTTTAACCAAGATTTGGTTAGATATATCGTCCCCTTATAATCGTGATCTAAAACAAGCCCTACGTTTTTCAGTCCAAGCCCTCTTTGCAAAAAGTTTCCATCTTATACAGAGTGTTTCAAAAAACATGTGCCATCGCTCGGGTGGTGATTCCTTACCCAAAAATAAGGCAAATAGTTCCTATTAACGTGGGTCCACAGGTAGATGCTTTGTTTAAGAGATACAGGGTGTTCAAAATTTTTAAATATTTTCGGTTTTTTTAAAATGTTTCCGAAACAGCTTCAGTAATTTAAGTAAAGTTTGGGTTGTAAAAAGTACCTACAATAGCACAAATTTAAGCAATAAAAATATGTGAACAGGTTGACCAGGGGCGTGAGTGCGATCAGATGCTCTACTAATTTTGAACAAAAAATAGGTACGCCACTGGCTTTTTCACATTTTGATAGCACAATTTGTTAATAATTTTAGTGACTAAAAAAAAGCATTTCTTAGTGTTTTTTTTAAGTCGGCATCGATTAGAAGATAAATGCAATTTTATCAAACTGTTAAATATTGAAGCTCATGCAACATAAATAAGTGAAAAAATTTAGTTTGCTACATGGCCGATTCTAAAACAAAGCAAATTAATAATCTGTCATTTTTATTGACTCGTAGTTTTACATATTATTAATGATTGCGTTTTCCAAATTTCCCTCTGTCATTGATTGGTGTTTACTAATATATTTATATAATATAATATTAATTTTAGTAAGTTAAGTAGTTTCATGTTTTCGTTAAAATTTTTAAAGATTAGATGCCCTTTGTACATTATACATTGACTGAATTAACTGATATGATATTAACTTATGGTGAAGCGAGACAAAATGGAAGGGACACAGCACGGATCTATCATGAAAGATATCCTCAACGAACATGTCCATCTAAAAATATTTTCGAACACGTTTGTAGATGTCTAAGAAAATCCGGCACCTTAAAACCATTTGAATCTAATTCTGGCCGAAAAAGATATACCGACGAACAGCTGTTCAGGTTGAGGAGGCGGTTCTCAATATAGTTGATCGTAACCCTTCTACAAGTACTAGAATCGTGTCTAACGAAGTAGAAAATATTTCTGCATCATCTGTACATAGAATTTGGAAAGAGCAACAGTTTAGTTTAGTTAAAACTATATCACTTTACAAGAGTGCAAGAACTTTTACTTAGAGATTATGAGCCTAGACAAGAATTTTGTCACTGGGTTTTAAATAAGTTGGAGAACGATCGACATTTCTCTCGTCGTATCCTTTTTATAGACGAGGCGTCATTCACAAGAAAGGAAATTATAAATTTTCATAATTTGCATACATGGGCCGAAGAAAACCCCAGCTTAATTAGAGTATCAAACTAGCAATATCAGTTTTCAATCAACATTTGGGCTGGAATAATTGGAAATGATATAATTGGTCCTATTATTCTGCCAAATAGACTAGACTGACTAGACTATGTGTCTTATTTAAATTTTCTTAGAAATGATTTACCAGAGCTGTTGCATATATTAACGAGAAATAGAATGTTGTTTCAACTCGATGGAGCACCGGCATATTTTGCAGCACCTGTTCGAGAATACCTTGTGGAAATACATGGTCATCGTTGGATTGGTCGTGGTGGTCCAATAGCATGGCCACCTCGGTCCCCTGACCTAAATCCACTGGATTTTAATCTGTGGGGTCATATAAAAGAGCTTGTCTATGGCAATCTTTTAAAAATTGAAAAAAGCAAATCCTATGAGAACAGGGTTAACAAATCAGACTCTAAAATTAAATGTATGTGGGCAATATGCAGTGAATTAACAGGACGGGTTAAAAACAATGATCATGATTTGGATGAGAACAAAAAATCTTTTGCTAGCGATTTCAATGATCATTTAATCAATGCTGTACAAGACCTGCTAAACAAACAAGAACACAGGACATTTCAATGTAGTATAGTAGAAAATAACATGTCAATGTATCTAAAACCAATAGGTATTGATGAAATAATAACTCTCTCCCGAAATCTAAAAAACAAAAATTGTAGTGGCTATGACGGTATTCCAGCCAGTATCGCTAAGCTTTCGATAGAAGTACTTGCACCCTTGTTGTGCTACATAATTAATAATTCTATGAAATTTTCTATTTTTCCGGATCAACTAAAATTTGCTGTGATAAAACCCCTATATAAAAAGGGAAATCCACAAGACCTTGATAACTACAGGCCTATAAGCTTATTGCCAGCCTTCTCGAAAATTTTTGAATTGGTAATGTGTGCACGGTTGTTAGATTTTATGCATGAATGTCGCCTGTTATCAAGTTCTCAGCATGGATATTTGAGAGGTCGATCAACTAATACTGCAATATACCAATTTATAAACGTCATATTAAACCATTTAGAAAATAAAAACTTAGCTCTGGGCCTCTTTCTAGATCTAAGTAAGGCATATGACTGTGTCAATCATAAACATCTATTATTTAAACTAGGTAAGTATGGTATAAGAGACAGGGCAAATAAATGGATATAATCATACCTCTCCAATAGACAGCAACAAGTTATTATAAATAATGGCAACGGAAATATAAAGTCGAATATTAACGGTGCTACTACAGGTATAGCCCAAGGAAGTATTGTCGGCCCAATTTTATTTATAATTTATATCAATGATCTTAATATGGCCCTTAATAACTATTCAATAACAAACTACTCGGATGACACGAATCTCTTAATTTCAGGAAGAGATCTACCAGAGCTTATTGAGAACACAAAAGTTGGGTTTTCTGACACAAGTCACTGGTTCACTGCTAATAACTTAATTATTAATAATTCTAAAACTAATTAATTTTCTTTCGAATAAAACAATCCCAAATTTCCCCCCCAGATACAGTTACTCTTGAAAATAATGTAATTACAGCAGGAGCGAACACTAAGTTTTTGGGAATACATATAGACGAATTCTTAGATTGGGAAACCCACATCAATAAAACTTGTTTAAAACTAGGAGGCATTGGATATGGCATTAAGGTAGTGGCACAGTACATGAATATTGAAACTTTAAAAATTGTGTACCACGCAAATTTTGAATCAAAAAAGATACGGTATAATTTTTTGGGGGTGCAATTCCAGCATGCAGTCACTTTTTGTAGTGCAAAAGAGAACTATCAGATCTATAAAAAAAATGAAATTTAGAGACTCGTGTCGAGGTGTATTTAGAAATATGAATGTATTGACAGTTTTTGGACTGTATATATACGAATGTTTGTTATTTTTATTTAAAAATAGAGATAAGTTTGAACCTGTAATTGACCATCATAACTATGACACAAGGACACAGAATTTACTTTATCCGATACACCGATTAACATTAACAGAAAAAGGACCTTATTACATGTGTATAAGATTATATAACAAATTGCCAAATTGTATTAAACTAATAAATAGCTTAGGTAAATTTAAGAAAAGCATAAAAACATGTTAATTGAATTAGAACCATACACATTAGCTGATTTTTTAAATTGTGATAGATTACAAGAAATGAATTAAATCCTGTTGTTGACGTCATTTCACTTTTTCTGTATGCATTATTGTAGGGAAGATTTGAAATAAAGAAGCATATTTATTTATTTTATTATTTATGTCTATAACACGCCAGTACAAAGTAGAGAAGAACTTTTAGAACGAATTGAAATGGCGTTTGTCCGAGTTTGGCAAAATCCTCGTATTTGTGTCAGAGTGAGAAGATCTTTACGTAGAAGGTTAAATGCTTGTAATGAAGCTGGTGGTGGCCATTTCCAACATTTACTGTAAGTATAAGGTAGGTAATAAATAATTTTTTTCATAAAACAATAAATACCTAATTTGCTAAAATCGTGTTCCGCTACCTAATAAAATTGCATTTATCTTCTAATCGATGCCGACTTAAAAAAGAACATTAAGAAATGCTTTTTCTTTAGTTACTAAAATTATTAACAAATTGTGCTATCAAAATGTGAAAAAACCAGTAGCGTACCTATTTGTTTGTTCAAAATTAGTAAGCATCTGATCGCACGCACGCCCCTGGTCAACCTGTTCACACATTTTTATTGCTTAGAGTTGTGCTATTATAGTTACTTTGCACAACCCAAACTTTACTTAAATTACTGAAGCCGTATCGGAAACATTTTGAAAAAAACCGAAAATATTTAAAAATTTGAACACCCTGTATCTCTTAAACAAAGCATCTGCGGACCCATGTTAATAGGAACTATTTGCCTTATTTTTGGGTAAGAAATCACCACCCGAGCGATGGCACACGTTTTTTTGAAACACCCTGTATACGGGGGCTTTAAAAGTGTTTTATCAATTACAATTGGATGAACTATTGCGTATAATTTTCTTTGCTCTAACCGTTACGATATAATTAAGATCCAACTCTGCTTGCTCAACACTTTTAAACAACAGCCTTTTCGGGATAATTTATGAAGGACAAAGCTTGTTAATAAAAACAAAACATTTGATAAAATTTTAATAGTGACATTAAAAAACAGGCTTCTATTTCAAGCAAATTTATCGCTCATAAATAAAGCGATTCAGTTTTATTTTATTTCTAATAATAATACCTCTTCGTTTTTACTCCAATAAAATGAACCTGTGCTGCGCTCAGGTATACGTTTATTACGGTGGTCCTTTTAGAATCCTATAAATTACTTTTTTATTGATACGGTTTGTATAGGACATGGAAAACAAAAAAGAATATAAAACTGTTATGTCGAGAGTCCTTCTTATTTAGCTTTATTATGATTATAATAATAAATAATAAGGGAACAATCTGATTATATGACTGTAAAAAATGCAGACAAAGCACCAGTGGCGTAACTGAAAGGAGACGCTTGAATTTCTGCCATTAATTTGTAATAAGCCAATTAAAAGTTATTTATTTATTTTGTTTAAAGTACTTGCGTTTATTAAATTATTTAAAATTAAAGATTTTCTTAAATACTGATACAAAATGTGTAGAAGCTAATAAAAATATAACATCTATAGTCGGTTGCTTAATTCGAGAGAGTAATATATCATTATTGAACTATAAACCCAGTGGTCTTCGCCGTTTTCCATAGGTGTAGTACAATTATTATTATTTAATTATGTCAGGTACAGGCACAGGTAGTTTACCAACCTGTGCCTCACTGTTTCAAAAATTTGAAATGTTTAGTTACTTTCCGGCAGTTGTTGGAAAACTTCATTCTTGAAAATGGACAGTATTTCTGAATTTGTTGCTAAGAAGCGGATTAGTAAAACTGCGCTTTCTAAAAATGAGAAAATTATTATTCTCAACGCTCTTCGCCACCAACTCACATTGGTAGCAAAAATGGATTTGTCGATGGTGGCTTACCAGCATTTAAATCAAAACGGACTGGAGACTATCATGACGACATGAACGCTGATGTCTTTGAAGAATACTTCCAGCAAATGCCAGATCGTATTCCTCCTGGGTCTGTTATAGTCATGAATAATGCCAGCTACTACTCAAGAAAATCCGTAAAAATAAAAACTTCTTCTTGGGAAAAAATTACATTTGTTGGCTTACTGTAAATAAGAAGCTACACACACCGCCATACCTAGAGGAACGGTCCAAATTTATCTTAAGTTTAAAATCAATTTTCCCTTTCGATTTTCACTCGATTTCGATAGTTGTTCTTTTAAATTTTAGCTTGATTCTTCAGGAATTTTGTTGTCCTATTAACATTTTTAAACGATTTGTCCTTATATGTGATACAGTGGCGGAAAGAAAGTAATGATTTTTCAGTAATTTTTGAGACACCCTCTGGAGTGACCAAGTGACAATTGGAAACGATAATTAATTGTGACCTGATCTTTTCTGAACATTTTCCGTATTTATTCACTCTGATACATTAATTATTACGGAAAATACAAGGTTTGAAAAAGTAGAATCGGATTAACAACTGTAACAGGTCTAGACAGCCATGGATTTGTTAGAATACTTTTTTTTTTTCCCTTTTTATCAAGTTAGCTAAAGTCAAATTCAAAGCCAATGTGTAAACATCTGTGAGTTTGGCACTAAATGTGAGACGCATATTTTCTTTACATTAGTTTGTTATTTTTTCATAAGTAATTGTTTATATTCGGTTTGTTTTTCTTTAATATCGTCACCTTGATTGTGAAACAGTCCATAATGGGTGATTTAGAACCGACTGATATCGCTAGAGCGGTAACATTGATCGAAAATGGCCGATCTTACAGTGATGTTGCTGAAATGTTTGGTAAAACAAAATCAACGATCCATCGTAATGGTACTGGTACACGTTTGAGGCAAACTGGAGAGTATGTGTGAAGACGAGGTCAAGGCAGAAAACGTTCAACCACGGCTGTAGATGATCGATTCATGACATTGCAAATACTACGAAATAGGCGTATAACAGCAGTTAAAATAAAAAATGAACTAGAAGAACTACGTAGAACCAGAATAAGTGCGCTTACAGTTAGAAGAAGACTCAAAGAAGTTGGTATTAAGTCCTATAGACGTCATCGAGTAGCGCGACTAGCCTTTGCTCGAGAACACCCAAATTGGAATAACGATCAATGGGGTCAAGTTTTATTCACGGATGAGAACCGTTTTTGCATAAATTCTATTGATGGTAGGGAGAGATTGTATCGACGTCCAGGAGAACAAAATGAACAATTTAATTTTACTCCTACCGTCTCTTTCGGTGGAGGCTTAATTATGGTGTGGGGTGGCATATGTTTAGGAGCCCGCACAGAGTTAGTGGTCATTGATGGCGGTGCTTTAACTGCAGATAGAGAGAGAGATATTCTTCAATACCATGTGATACCTTTCGCCCCACATGTCGGAGCCAATTTCCTCTAAATGCAGGACAATGCTCGCCCGCATGTAGCTCGTTGTGTAACTCACTTTCTAAATCAAGTAGAGATACCGACAATGAATTGGCCTGCATGGTCACCGGACTTGAATCCGATTGAACATGTCTGGGATATGCTAGGCAGACGACTTAGGTCAATAATTCCTGCTGTCCAAAACACAGACGAGGTGAGAAGCTTTGCAAAACATACTGCAATTAGCTAGCTATTTATTCTTTTAATAAATTCCATTTAAATTTGTACGGAGGAAAAAGGATACCTATCTAGAAAAAAATTGAAAAAGAAATAGTTTTTTTTTCAAACCCTGTATTCTCCGAAATAATTAAGGTATCAGAGTGAATAAATACAGAAAATATTCAGAAAAGATCAGGTCATAATTAATTATTATAAAATGTTTCCAATTGTCACTTGGTCACTCCACAGGGTGTCTCAAAAATTACTGAAAAATCATTACTTTCTTCCGCCCCTGTATCATATATAAAGGCAAATTGTTTAAAAATGTTAATAGGTCAACAGCATTTCTAAAGAATCAAGCTAAAATTTAAAAGAAAAACTATCGAAATCGAGTGAAAATCGAAAGAGAAAATTGATTTTAAACTTAAGGTAAATTTGGATCGTTCCTCTAGTTATGGCGGTGTGTGTATTTCATAAAGATATGCTGAAAAGGAGCTACTGGAGATTGTAAAGTTGAATAAACCTCTTTGTACGACGAAATCGCTTTAAAACGAAATATAACGGTACTTCGCCTTCCGCCATATCACTGTGAATTAAATCATATATAAACGCCGCTGTCACCTTACTTTCATTTACCAAACTCGTCTTTCTATTCTATGCAAATTAGAGTGACCCTAATTTAGGACCTATTCGGGGTATGCAGCTCTGAAATACGGAATTTTTAAAAACTATCATTGCAATTTATCTGAAATTTACAATGCAACCTTTAAGTTTACCCCTGCTTGACGGGTTGCAAATTTACATTTTATTACTCTTTCGCATTAAGCAACAAAGTATAATGGTAACATTTTTTGACATTATCATAATTATTACTGGTGGTTTTAAAGAGGTCTGGATCAGAGCCGTATTTAATTTTCAAGATTACTACGAAGAGAACGAAAAAGAACGACGTCATCATTAAAATCGAAGCAACATTTCTTTACATGATCTTTACTTTTAGTGGTCGGTGTCATATCTATCCGAATTTGTGAGGTAGCTTTTCTGGTGAAGCTATGACTATTTGCTTAAGCGCTTCGTCCGATTGCAATTCCAACATTTTTGGAAAATCTTTCCAGCAATGGTTTTGTAAGGCGCGAAACAAGCACTTACTAATATCCGGGCCCATAATTCAAGCAAGGCTCCTCGAATCCGCTCAATGTCTAGAACTAGATAGCTTCAAGGCATAAAATGGCTGGTTAGAAAAATTTCGTCGTCGGCACGATATTACCTTCAAGAAAATATGTGGCGAATCAGTTGATATCAGTATCGAAGACATAACTGTTTAGAATGAAAGGCTATTGACCATTTCAAAGGATTATGCCCCAAGGGACGTATTTAATGCAGATGAGATATGTGTCTCTACTATCATGCATTGCCAACATATGCATTCAAAGATGACAAGTGTACTGGAAACAAAACAACAAAACAACGATTTACAATTCTGTTCTGTGCAAATATGGAAGGTGAGAAGGAAGAACCACTTATAATGGACAAAAGTTAAAATCCTCGATGTTTTAAGGGCGCACATATCGATAAGTTACCTCTCCAACGAGTCTCAAACAAAAGAGCGTGGATGACAGCAGACATCATGACAACACGTCGACACCAAGATGAAGAAGCAGAGTGGAATTGTTTCTGAATAATGCAACGTCTCATCCCAAAATTACACTGGATAATGTTAAACTTATTTTTCTTACACTCAATACTGCCTCACATTGCCAACCTATGGTCCAAGGTATTATTCAGAATTTTAAAATGCTCTACAGACGCCACCTTATTAAGAGGCTTTTAACATGTATAGAAAGTGGTTGTCCTCTTTTTTAAATCGAAAATAATATAATCATAACCAACACCTTAATGTAATAAGCAAATTAAAAAATTATTCATTTCGTTTTAAATACTTTCGCTTATTAAATTATTTAAAATTTAAAATTTCCTTGAATACTGATATAGAACATGTTGAAACTAATAAAAAAAGAAAATGTCTAATAGTAACATTTTTTGATATTATCATAATTATTACTGGTGGTTTCAATGAGGCATGGATCAGAAAAGTATTTAATTTCTAAGAATTCTATGAAGAGAGCGGGAGAGAACGACGTCATCATTAAAATCTAAGCAACGTGTCTTAACATGATCATTGTGGTCGGTGTCACATCTATCCGAATTTTCTAATTCAACTAGCTTTTTTGCTGAAGCAATGACTATTTGCTCAAGCGTTTCTTCCGATTGCAATTCCAACATTTTTGAAAATCTTTCCAGCAACGCTTCTAAACATTCATTTAAAATAAGGCAGCACTGATATGTCTTGGGCTCTGAAAACTGGCATTCATCTTAAGCCACACAAAATATACTTATACAGGGTATTAATGTGATCATATTACAAACTTCTAGGGTAGATAGAGAATAGGAAAAAGATATAAAGTTCATATGAACATGGGTCCGGAAACTCTTCCTCAGGGAGCCAGATAGCTAACGCAACCAATTTTGGGACATGAATTACTGTTGGTAAGTTTATCTATTTGAGCATATCGGACAATGTTAACTTTAACTGGGGGCGTGCGAACCCGGGGATATTAGGGTAAATTTGACCCCATTCCTCTAAAGCTTCAATTTCTTGCCGTTTTGACATCAGATTATGATTTTTCTTTGCCTTTGCATAAAAAGGGTATTCTCTATAAAAGTCGGTAAATGTCACCGTTTCCTCGGAAATTGGCTAAACAAAGAAATTAGGTCAAAAGAACTATGATGCTCAGTACACATATCAAGAATTTATCAATAAATTAGTGCCACGGCGAGGTCATGTAAGATTACACTGTCGCTAAATAAGCCGACATGCTATTAATTTGTGGGAAAGTTCGATGCAATGGCAGAGCCGCTTCTCGACTATATGAAGAGCGGTTTCCTGAAATGCGAATCTCAGCTCACACGCTGTTTTAACCGCTAAGGGAAACTGCCTCTATAAAAATAAAACGGTTGCCATGCATGTAAATCATGTCAGTGTATGGGAGGTTGTTCATGAACAGCTTCATCGCCCCCACCATCTTCAAAAAGTGCAAGCATTGGCACCAAACGATTTTATGCCCCGCGTAGAATTTTGCCAGTGGTCTCTTGACCGGCTTACAGAAGAACATCAATTTCCAAAATATGTACTTTTTCTGATGATACTGTGTTTACAAAAGAAGGCATTTTTAATTCGCGGAATAGTCATGTGTATTGGGCTGAGGAAAACCCTCATGATGTTCACATATATCAATATAGGTTATTGGTTAACATGTGGGCCGGCATTGCTGGAGAACATATAATTGGTTCGATCATGTTGCCTCCTCGTTTAACCGGTACTAGGCACTATTTATCTTAATTTTTGAAGAAATGTGTTGCCAGAATTGTTACATGATCTGCCCCTAAATATACGGAAACTTATGGTTCCAACATGATAGAGAATAGAGAGTCACCTTATTTTCTACTTCTTGTACGCTAACTTCTTTAAGAGCTCAATAACTGATTTCTGTATCTTAACTTATTTTCAGCCAATTTCCGAAGAAACGATGACATTTAGCGACTTTTACAAGCAGTACCTTTTCTATGTAAAAGACATCAGAAAATCATACTTTGATGTCAAAACGTCAAGAAATTAAAGCCTTAGAGTAAGAGGAATGAGGTAAAATTTACCCTAATACCCCCTGGTTCGCACGCCCCTTGTTAAAGTTAACATTGTTCAATAGGCTCAAATAGATGAACTTACTAACAGTAATTTATGTCCCAAAATTGCTTGCGGTAGCTGAAGTAGTTCCGGAGCTACAAAACGAAAACTAGTTTATGAATGAGGAAGCGTTTCCAGACCCATGTTCATATGAACTTTTTTTTTTCTTCATGTGTTTTATCTACCCTAGAAGTTTGTAACACGACATGATCACATTAACACCCTGTATAATGCGTCGGACACAGAAATATATTCAAGTACGCCGAAATATACTCGAGTACATTTTTGTGGCCAGAAATGTATTAGATACAAGAATATACCGGGTGTTGCATCGTCGAGCGGGACATAGGAAATCCCACGTAATTTTAAATGGGGTCAATTATTGGCTTCCCTAATTATTTTAGAGAAAAATTCTATTTAGGTTTATTAAAGAGCACTAAACCCACATTCAAAAGAATAACTTTAGATATTTTTGATGAGCCCGTTTACGGGTTATCGCCGATTTCTTTTTAACTATTTCTCCTTTTTATGGCCCCGTATTTGCGAGCACCAGTCAAGGTAAAAGATGACTGTCAAATAAAGTTGTCATTTTGAAATGTGTGCTTTATTGTTATAAAAACTCGTACATCGAAAATATTAAAGGTGTATTTATGAGTACAAATTAATCTGAATAAAACTAAAATAAAGTATCCAATTACAAGGTTAATTATGACATTTTACATGTTTCAATATTTTACTAATTAATAGGTAGGTACTATTAAATTGTTAGAACTTTAGGATTTAAGAAGATGTTCAAATATTCCTCCATTGACTGCTAGACAATAACCGAGGCGATCATAAAATTCTCTCCTTACATTCGCTAGTTGGTAAACTGAAATTCTATTGCATTCGGCAGAAATAGCATTTTTTAACTCGTCTAGATTTGGGTATTTTTTATCTTTGTATATCCTGTTTTTTAAATGGCCCCAGAGAAAGAAATCATTTGGCGATAAATCAGGAGACCTGGCTGGCCAATTTACTGTATGATTTAAGCCAATAACATTTCCATTAAAAGCACGGTTTAAATATTCCCGGACAGCCAGGGTACTATGTGCCGGGCAGCCATCCATTTGGTACCAAACTTCCTGATTTTCCCTGGCGGCATCATGTAAAGTAGGTAAAATATGATCTTCAAGTAGTTCCAAAAAATATTTTGCATTTAAATTTCGTGTAAGAAATAATGGCCCGATAATATTTTCTCCGAAAATCCCAGCCCATACATTAACTTTTTGTGGATATTGCGTCCTTGTTTCCACAAACCTGTGTTGGTTTTCTTTGCTCCAATATCGTTAATTTTGAACATTGGGTTCATTGTTTAAGGTAAATGTGCATTCGTTAGTGAAACAAATGTTTTTTAAAAATTCCCTATCCATGTTTGCTCTTTCCATCATACCAAAACAAAACTCCTGTCGTCGTATTTCGTCCCTATCTCTTAGCTCTTGGCGCTTTTCATATTTGTATGAATAATATTTATGTCGTTTCAAAGCTCGTAACGCTGTGGTGTGATCTAATCCTATGTCATCCTCAAGTTTCCTTGTGCTGATCTTCCCATCATTTTCTTCCACGCACAATAAAACTTGCAAGTCCCTATCATTTCTTGCATCTCTTCTTTGTTCCTGCCTTTCTTCACATCTGCAGTTATTTATTACAGTGCCTTTTGTCTCAAATTTCTTGATAGTCCTTTCGACTGTAGATTTTGCAGGTATTGGTCTATTCGGATACAGTGCAGCAAACATGTCTGACACATTTTGATAACTATTTCCTTGATAATACCATTTAATCATCAATATTTTTTCTTCAGAAGTGTAATTCATGGCTAATATTTTCGATGTACGAGTTTTTATAACAATAAAGCACACATTTCAAAATGACAACTTTATTTGACAGTCATCTTTTACCTTGACTGGTGCTCGCAAATACGGGGCCATAAAAAGGAGAAATAGTTAAAAAGAAATCGGCGATAACCCGTAAACGGGCTCATCAAAAATATCTAAAGTTATTCTTTTGAATGTGGGTTTTAGTGCTCTTTAATAAACCTAAATAGAATTTTTCTCTAAAATAATTAGGGAAGCCAATAATTGACCCCATTTAAAATTACATGGGATTTCCTATGTCCCGCTCGACGATGCAACACCCGGTATATCTCAGAAAGAAACACTCATACGGGCAATGGCGCAACTCGGGGGACTAGTGGGGCTTAACCTCACGAAACTCGAAATTGGCCCCCCACTTCCAAACTGATTGGTGTCCTATGTATATAAAAAGTTATAGGTAATCATAACAATACTTGATTGCAAATATCTTGCTCGATTCTAAACCAACAAGCTTAGCTTTGACCTTGCTTAATATGCTTAAAACATCTAAACATTTCATTAGTAATAAAAAAACGTACTTTCTGTAATCGTAATCGATGATCAATAATTAAATATATGATACACTTTTTAATGATATAATTTACAACCATCTAGCTGACTTTCCATGTTTTCAAAATATCATAATTAATAGTTCCTAGATCTGAACACTATATAGCAAATAAATAAACATGTTGAATGCGCCTTGCGTCCACCTTATCTTTTAGCTGCCACCTTCTCAACACGGTCGCATGGACAATTAATTAATCTTTTCGGAGTGACCATCAGTCACTACGCTGGTAATTTCCATCATTAGCTTATCGCGCTGTTCCCAAAATCGTCACTAGCAAAGAAGTAATGATGTTTCGGTAATGTTCAAACTTTAAATTATTTTAAATGTGGGCTGTGTGGGTTTTTAATATAATGTGTGTGGTGAGTTACCAGGTTTGAAAAAACTAAATATCTGCTAATACTCTTGAATGGTTATTGTAAAGTTACTAAAGTCAGGTATGCCGAAGTACCTAAGGGGATCCATTTATTTTTGACTGACAGGATTTTCGCGATACGATTTGCGGCGACTCTGTACAATATCTATACAAGTGAATTCCTAAATTCGTTCAAACACAATTATACTTGTTCGTTGATAATACCGCGATCACCGAAACCGACAAACAGCCAAGGTTGGTAGTGTCAAAGCTACAACGTCACATAAAATTTATCGACTTCCATTTTGCGGGTGCCTTGGAACTTTTAGATCTTATTTTAAAAATCCGTAGAAAATTTTCCGTTAAGTTAGAATGAATTCTCTGAAAATCTACCAAGCAGGAATCGAGTCATGCCTCATCAAAAGTCGAATAAATTTTATAAACTATTAAAAAAGTTAGAGCTGACTAAATTAGAGGAAAAATAAGTAGATTCTTTTCTTAAATTGACATATCGAGATTCCTTTTTGAAGAATCTTTAAAACTTTTCCTTTAATTAAAATACATACTCCAGTACTCTACCTGGCAGGAATAAATCTATATCCTATCAGAATTTGAATCAGTTTAATAAAGTATTAAGACAAGGACTGTCCAAATTTATTTATTATTTTAAAAATTCCTACAAAATTTCTCCTAGTGTTAGAATGAATTCTCGGACAATTTGATAAGCAGTAATCGAGCTATGCGTCATCAAAATTCAAATAAATTTCATAAAGTAGTAAGAAAGTTAGGGCTGCCTAAATTAGAGAAAAAAATTATTTTTTTTTAATTTAATATTTTTTTTGAATTAATGCAGAGTTCTTTTTAAAAATTAAAAATACCGTTGAAACTTTTTCCATAAGTTAGCATGCATTCTCTAGTAATCTTCCTGGAACGAATAGAGCTATATCCTACCAAAATTTCAATCAATTTAATAAAGTATAAGAAAAGTTAGGGCTACCCAAATTAAAGTAATAAAAAACAGATTAAAAAAAATTGACACCATTCCAGATTCCCTTTTAAAAAACTTTTGAAACTTTTCCCTTAAGTTATGACACATTCTCTGGTAATCTACCTAACAGGAATAGAGCTATATCCTACCAAAATTTGAATCACTTTAACAAACTATTAAGAAAGCTATGGGGTTGCAAAAATGAAAGTAAAAGAATAGATTAAAAGAAAATGACAAATTCGGATTTCTTTTTGAGAAACTTTTGAAAATTTCTCCTATAAAATGAATTATCTAAGAATCTACCATGCAGGAATCGCGCAATGCCTCATCAAAGTTCAAATAAATTCCATAAAGTATTAAGAAAGTTAGAGCTGTCTAAACTAGAGGAAAAATAAATAGATTTTTCTAAAATTGACTAATGCAGATTCCTTTTTGAAAAACCCTTGAAACTTTTCCCTTAAGCTAGGATACATTCTGTAGTAACTTAACTGGCAGAAATATACCTATATCCTATCAAAATTTTAATCAATTAAAAAGTATTAAGATGAGGACTGTCCAAATTAAAGTAAAAAAAATATGTTTTTAAAAAAATTAGCAAAAAAAGCTCTTATTTTGAAAATTCTTAGAGAATTTTAAGGTAGAATGAATTCTCTGCGAATCTACCAAGCAGGAATGGGGCTATACCTCATCAAAATTCGAATAAATTTCATTAAATATTAAGAAAGTTGTCTAAATTAGAGGAAAAAAAATATTTTTTTTTTAAATTGACAAATTTAATGCTGATTCTTTTTTGAAAAACCTTTGATAATATTCCCTTAAGTTAGAATGATTTTTCTAATAACCTATCTAGCAGAAGTAGAGCTATATTTTACCAAAATTTGAATCACTTTAATAAGGTATTAAGAAAGTTATATGGCTGTGAAAATTAAAGTAAAAAAATAGATTGAAAAAAAGTTTACAAATGCAGATTCCTTATTAAAAACCTTTGAAAATTTCTCCTTAAGTTATACTGGATTCTCTAAGAATCTACCTAGCAGGGGTAGATTAATTCATACTTTAACGACTTATAAACTCAATGTAAAATTGGTCCCAGATACAAAAAAAAAGTGAGGTAGTTCAGGTCCTCATTCCTGACTGATTTATTAGGGGTGGAAAATTTTCAAATTTACACCCTGTATGTTACGTAACCGCGGTCAGGTGACTGTTACTCATATAGAAATACTTAAGTCTTCGCAAACCGGATTTCGGTTTGTTGGCTCAACGTGACGAATCGTCAGCCCCGAGGGATTAAAGTAACAGTTAAGTTTTTATTAAAGTTACGTAAAAGGGTAGAGCTCGGCTTCGAGAGGGCGACTTTTAAGTAGATTAGCCTTTATTGGGGCCCTTTGCCGGGAATTTATAAAGCGGAGCGAAAGAAGGATTAACGATGTTTAATGGCTCTGTAGGAATAATTAGGGTTTCGAAATTTGAAAATTGAAATATTAAGGAACGGGATTTGGGATCGCGCGCCATTACACCTTCATCGATGCGTGCGATCTTTGACGGAATATAAGTTCGTTATTGAAGCTTATTTATGGCAATATAACAGTGCGGTCCACTTATATTATATTATGTCAGCTCATGATTTAAATGCCGCAAGCGAAGTATATTACAATATTATTTTCAGAACTTTTGAATAATTTTAATAAGAAATCGATAGTTCATTTATAGTAAATAATTTTTCTCTAAATTCACCAAGTTTGTCGCAGTTGGTACTTCTCAAGACATTATTTTCATATATTTTCAGGATGTAGTATGAAGCCATGTGTCCTACTTTGTGACATAAACTGTAAGTAAAACTTAATTTAATTGTACAGGGTAGTTCTTTACTTGGGATCTTCTTTGGCTTCTAAGGCAGGCAGTCCTTTAACTTCTTTTTTTCTTTGATGCTTGTGTCGGTTAATCTTTGTATCATTATTATGGTTTGGGCAGTGCCCTAAATTGCTTATTGTGTCATGTGTAATTCTGGAGAACTGGGCTTGTCGAGGCCACCAGCATTAGTGCCTCTCTACAATAGCAGGGGACAGCCAATTCTTCGGAAACTTGTAAGTGCAGCCTAGCGGGGATCCTTCGTGAGTTTGTCTAATTAGTGGGTTTGTAGCGACGTCCGTCCATCTGTAGTAATCCGTTATAATTTTGTCATAAGATTGAGTCAATGTTGGTATTTCAAAGTCCCTGTGAAGTACCCTAGTTACAGGGATTATTCCACATTTGCCACATGCCATTTTACCACGGCAATAAAAAAGTGCTGTTTCACCACGCATAATTTTCATATTTTCTAACGAGTGCTGTTTTGTCATGCATACTTTTTTTCCTTACCTGCCTAGATTTTATGCATTTTCTTGCAAAACTATCTTAAAATTATACGTAAGTTAAGTATTAAAATATTTTTTTTGTATACCATGTATTGGTTCTCATAATTTTTAATTTGAAGAAGATAATAAACATTATCGAAAGCTTGGCTAAGAAGAAAATTGTTTCACATGTTCTTGTATTTAAATTTGACATTTGTACAAATAATAAATCTAATTCAATTTGACAACATATTTTTTAAGCTTATTTATGCACTCAGAAATATCAATTTCATTATTTACAAGTTTATCTACAGTGCCTTTAATTATAAAATCAATATTAATATTGTGTTTGGATCTCTTTTTTGGAGTTATATTAAAATTTACTTGATCAATAATGAAAGCATAATACTGACTATCATTTTTTAAATGGTACACTAGTTGGCATATGTCGGGACTATATTTCCCAACAACACGATTGAGACGATTATGCCAACCTTCCATGCATTGGTGGTACGATGCCTTTCATTAAAACACGACCACATATCACCGATAATGTCATTTGCTAACCATTGGTTTACAAAATAATCGTTAAATTCTTCTATACTTCTTAACTGTGAGGACGTCTCCATAATGTATAGCCATCCATCGTCGACTGCAGTAGGAGGCAGATGGGCCAATGCGGCACATTTCCTTATGTGTTCTTTATGTCGATGTTTTCTTCATACTCCTTTGACAATCCCAATGATTGAACTTTCCTCCAAAGACACTGATTAAAGTGGAAGTTACAACCTTTCAATCTGGCGCCAGGAAATTCTTAACGAAAGGCATTAAGTACTGGAATTTCAAAGTCAATTTTGAAGTAAATCGGATTCCATTCAGGAAATGCTGTTTTAATTAATCTAAATAGTCGTTTGTGTGTGCACTCTTTCTTATTCGGCAGTAAAGAATAGAAAACAGGCATTATGGACGTGGCTTCGTGTGTACTGCCTATATCCGCATGAATTGTATAAAGTTGAGAAAATTGTTAACAACAACTTTTGAAAGTTCCATCTTCAAAAAACGTGGTGCTTTGAACAATACTGCTTATTCCTTTTTTGCTAGCAAATCCAAGAATCCTGTCATTATCCGTTAAATCATCAACTACTAGAAAACTATCGGCAAGATTCTGGGGTAGAATTATCTCCCAAGAATTTTTGAAACTCACAGCTGCAATTGACTTCCGTCGTTCTTTGTAGAGAGCACTCTTCTTAGATAGAAATGACGGAACTTCATGTGAGGAATTGGGGTCAGTTTCTCTTTAGCTCGTTTTCTGCATGCCATTAAAGCCTTCTCAATTTCCACACTAGCCTGATTTGGAATGCAGCTGTGCTTTGTTTCACGTATAACTTCTGATTGGCGAGAAGTTAAATAACCACAACACTTTCGGGATGTACATCTCCAGGTTATAGTCCCGTCTTTATTACTTCGTAAATGGTTATACTTATAAGTTATTAATCTGTAGTTTATATCTGCCGTATGATGACGCGCGACCGCCCGTTACAGAGGACTTAGAGCGTATTATTGCGTTCGCAAGAGACAAAGGTTGGCCGGTGTTAATCGGGTGTGATGCGAATTCGCATAGTAAAATTTGGGGCAGCACCAACACCAACGCCCGGGGTGAGGCCCTTATACAATTCCTGCCTCATACAAACCTTGAGATACTTAACAGAGGCAGCGAGGCCACGTTTGGTAATAGAATCCGGAAGGAAACTATTGACATTACACTGGCTTCAAGAGGGTTGATCAAAGATATTTCAAATTGGCGGGTTTCTAGTGACATTTCGATGTCTGACCATCGAATGATCAGACTGGAACTCAAATTTGACAAAAAGGATGCAGCCCTGAAGAGAAACCCAAGAGCGACGAACTGGGAAAACTACATCGCCTCTCTCAGAAACAACTTGGGAACGATTTAGGTCGGAGTACAGAATAAACAGGAATTGGAGAATAAGGTAAGTAGCCTTAGCGCAGCGATCGTCTCGGCCTACCAACAGTCGTGTCCGCTGACAGTTGCCACGGAAAGGAGGGTTCGCTGGTGGAGCGGTCATCTAGGTGTCCTGCGGAAAGCCAGCAGACGAGCCCTGAACAAAGCAATGAACAGCGGGTCGATGGAGGACTGGGACGTCTACGTGGAGGCTAGAAGGGATTTTAAAAGGGAACTTCGCCGCAGGAGGAGGGAGTCATGGAGGGCCTTCTGTGGAGAACTCGATTCTCTACCGGAGGCCGCCCGACTGGCCAAAATCCTCAGCTGCGAAAGCAAAGGGATCATTGGATCCTTAAAGAGACAGGACGGAACATGGACCAGTTCCGGTGAGGAGTCACTTAGACACCTACTGGACGTTCACTTCCCTGGTGGCGAACTGGCGCCGGCTGCTGAGGAGGCCGCGCCACCGATTCCAAGGATGGATTGGGGCGTGGCCGACGAAATAGTGACTGGCTCCGTGATAACCTGGGCGGTGAATGAGTTCAGTCCGTATAAGGCAGCGGGACCAGATGGCGTGTTCCCAGCTCTGCATCAAAAAGGTCTAGAGATTCTGCTCCCTTATCTGGAGAGCGTCTTCCGGACCAGCATTGCTTTGGGTTACGCGCCAAAAGCCTGGCGATCAGCAAGGGTCACCTTCATTCCTAACAATGGTAGAACTGACTACTCGGTCGCCAAGGCTTTTAGGCCAATAAGTTTAACCTCTTTTCTGATGAAGACACTAGAAAAGATGGTCGATAGGTATATGGTAGAGGTTGTGCTAAAAGCGCATCCTCTACAGGATAGTCAACATGCCTACCGACGTGGACGGTCAACAGAAACAGCAATTTACGCCGTGGCAGCAAAGGTGGAGAGGGCTCTACATTACAAGGACGTCGCTCTGGCGATCTTCTTCGATGTTGAAGGTGCCTTCGATAAGGCAAAACCGTCGACCATTTGCGACTCTCTGAGAATGAGAGAAGCGCCGTGGGCGGTTATAGAATGGGTTGTATCTGCACTCAGGGAGCGGCAGGTGAGCGCCACCATCGGGGACGTTCGGCTGCAGATCGGGGTGAGGGGTGGTTGCCCGCAAGGCGGCTGCCTATCGCCCCACCTGTGGTGTCTGGTCATGGACGGCCTGATGGCGAGGCTTGCAGATGCTGGCTTCTGCGCACAGGCATACGCGGATGATGGGCTCGTCCTTGTGACGGGGAAGTTTCTGGGTGTGGTGTGCGATAGGATGCAGACGGCCTGCAGGATACTGGAGGAATGGTGCGAGGAGACGGGACTATCGGCCAATCCGTACAAGACCGAAATAATCCTGTTCACAAGGAGGAGGAACATAAATGAGTTTAAGGCGTCTCAATTGTATGGAAAATCTCTTACATTGACGCCGAAGGTCAAATACTTAGGAGTCACCTTTGACCAGAAACTGACGTGGAGGGCACACATCGACAACGTGGTGACAAAGTCGACGGCGACCTTCTGGCAGCTCCGACGTGCCGTGGGTGCCAGCTGGGGTTTAAACCCCCGTATCATGCGCTGGCTCTACACGGCGGTCATTAGACCGAGAGTCGCCTATGGCTCTGTGGTCAGGTGGCCTGGAGTGGAGAAGGTTACCGTGCGTGCCAGACTGGCAAAAGTGCATAGGCTTGCTGGCTTGGGCATAACCGGAGCCATGAGAACTACGCCCACGGCCGCGCTGGATGTCCTGCTGGGGCTGCCGAGCCTTCCCATCTGGATTCAGAGGGAGGCAATGGCGGCATACCTACGAATGCGGGCTACCGGATGCTGTAGGGGAGTGGGCGACTTAGGCCATACTAGGATTGCTCCGAGAGTGGAGGGGGAAATCCCAATACTCTCCTCCAGAGCAATGCCAGTTGAGGGAGTGTTGAGGCTGAATAGGAAGTTTACTCTTACGATCCCTAGTAGGGAGCAGTGGGAGAAAGAGCAGATGAAGTTCCCTGACGATGCTCTGGTATGCTATACCGATGGGTCGCGCATGGCTGGAACTGAATCATCAGAGGCGGGAGTATACTTGGAAAACATCAACATAAGATGAAGCTACCCACTGGGAAGGTTCGCGACGGTTTTCCAAGCAGAGGTGTATGCCATCCTCTCGGTGGCAAGTATGAGGGAGGTCATAGACCGTCAAGAGCGGACTGTATACATCTGCTCTGATAGCCAGGCCGCCCTTAAGGCAGTCTGTCAACCCAGAAGCAGTTCGATCCTCGTGAAAGAGTGTGCGGACGCACTTGGGATGCTCGCAGAACAGAAACAGGTTTTCTTGGTCTGGGTCCCGGGACATTGTGGAGTGCATGGCAACGAGACGGCCGACGAGCTCGCCAGACTTGGAGCCGAAACTCCCTATCTAGGACCCGAATCAGCAATAGGTATATCAAAGCAGCAGGTGAAGACGGCCCTGGGGGAATGGGCCGCCAACCTCTCCAAGGAGGAATGGCGGCAGACGCCAGGGTGTAGACAGGCTAAAGATTCTTAACAGGGGTAGGCGTGCCCTGAATCCTCTGGTAGGACTCTTAACAGGACACTGCAAATTGAGAAAGCACCTGCATACAATGGGGGTGGAGGAGGACCCGATAGGTTCGGGATGCTTGGAGGATGAGGAGACACCACTGCACTTCCTGTGCAATTGTGAAGCACTGGGAAGACTTAGACGACAAGTCTTTGGGACAGTGGTGATCCCACAGGAGAAAGTCAGGACTCTTGCTTGGAGTGACATCCTGACCTTTATGAGAAGGTCGGGTAGGTTTGGCGAGAGCCTGGGTGGTTGAGTGGATGGGGGAAGACACAGGGGTAGGTAAAAAGGATCGCATTTGGTCTACTTGCCAGGTTCGTGTGCCTCCCCTCACCTACTACTACTACTACTACTATACTTATAACCTAAGTAGGTGAGTTTCGGATGACCTCTTTTAGTTTCAAGAGACTCCATAATTAATTGTCACTTTCACGCGTTTTCTTATTCGATGCTCACAGCTTAATATGAAGCTGCAAACCGAAACTAAAATAAGGCCTAATTCTCTTAATAGGTCTTATTGTATACCTGGTAATACATAATTGGACCATAAACCCTGAATTTCCAATATTCATACTGATCCCATTGTGTAGACAAGACTTGGCAATAAACAGGGAAATTATAAAGGTTCGGATTTCAGATAATCATTAGTACTTAATGTATGTATACCAATTTAATAATAATATTGGCATGGGTATCATGCCCACAACGTGTGTACACAATTGGATTGACCCAGGTAGCCTCACTGCCGTAATAGACGAAAGGGCGAGTGGCGAATCTGCACTGATGTGTTAGGGTATCCAATTACCGTGGCAAAACGCTACTAAAACAGGTAAATTTTCTTTTCGTGGCGAAACAGAACGTGGCGAACCAGGAAATTATCAGTTACAGCATACCTTGGGGCATCCGCATTGATTTTTAAGACCCCATTCTGCAGTACCTGTTGTGCTCTATCTTGCCCATTGTGCACCATGTTGGTACACCATAAGTCAGGAAGGCTTTGTACAAGTTAACTTTGGTTCTATAACCAATTTTACTTTTCTTGTGAACCAATCAGTGAATTGAACTTAGCTGTTTGGCAGCCTTCTTTCGTCTAAGTTCGGAGTTTTCCTCCAGTTTACGCTTGCGTCAAAAACCAGTCCCAACTACTTGACTTCCTGTACCCAATTCACCTTAATGCCATTTACTGATAACTTGGTCTCAGGCCTCCTTACTCAGGGTTCTGACGAATGACATCGGTTTCCTAGTGCCTATCGTCAGGACTCTCAACATTTTAGAGATATTCCTATCTTCCTTATTTAAATCCCTTATTCTGCCTTCTCAGAGGGCAGATTCGCGCGAATGTTATTTTTTTTACTTGCGTACCCACCACAGGGGTTAATATACGTGACAAAAAAACTTTAACTACAAGAGTTGCATCATATTTCCCTTGTTATCTTTTTGACTTGTCAAAAAAAACATAGGCGCATTGCAAAGCTGAAAAAAATTGTTAGTTTTCTTTTTTAAATGGGACACCCTATATATTTTTCACCAGGACGAAAGATCTTTTTCCCCTAATTTCAAAAATACACTTCCGGACAAAAAAAACGGCACCCATTTTTTGCTTCGATCCCTTATAACTTATTTGTTTTTGACCCGATTATTACAGTTCTCTTGCCATTTTATAGATAGTTTCATTAGTAATGTGCTGAATTTTTTTAATGATAGGTCATGTTCGATAGGGCGATATTATACCGGGTGAATCAATGTGGGTCTTTTTGTCCCAAGTTTTAAACACCCCGTGGAGATATTGGGGCTGTTAGTTTTCATACTAAGACTTTTTTGATAAAGTTACATGTATTGATAATATTCTCTTTTTGGAATCATTACGTTATTTCTATTTTTAGAAGAGACACTATTTCTTTAATAAAACTCTATTTTAAAGCCTTTTTTTATTAAAACAATTTTAAAACAGTATTAAAAAATTAGTAACATGTATATCCTCCTCTAGCATCAATAACAGAGCACATTCTGCTAGGTATTGAGCGAATAAGTGTGACGATTCTTTCTTGAGTGATTAAATTATATTCTTGGGAAAGTGTTCCTGTAGAGTGACTGGTTGCATAGAGCGACGACGAACAACTCTTTTCAAGTGATCCCAAAAATGTTCAATTGGGTTTAAACCTGGACTACATACAGGCCAGGCTAACCGTCGAATACCAACCTCATATATATTCATATACTACCCGTGCAACATGTGGCCTAGCATTATCATGCATTAGTAGAGATTGTTCACCGATTAAGGGAGCAAATGAGACTACTGCCTCTTGAAAAATATCTTCAATGTACCGATGTGCATTTAGTGCTCTATTATCCACAAATATTAATTCAGTTCGTGCATCAGTTGAAATACCCGCTCACACCATAACGGAACCACCGTGATAAAATATTATCTCTGTTATGGTGTACTCGGCAAATCTTTCATTTGGTCCTCCTATAAACACGCTTACGACCATCCGGAGACCGAGGACAAATCCTCGACACATCTGTGAAGAGAACATTACTCCACTGCTCCACGGTCGAGATTAAACGTTCTCTGGCAAATCGTAACCGTTCTCGTCGATCATGCCGAATTAATTATGGTTTTTTTGCCGGCCTACGTGAACGGAGCTCAGCTTCGTTTAATCATATATCATTCGAACCGTTTTGTCACTAATATTGACCTCACGTATCATTCGCAGCTCATTTTTTAAAACCACGGAAGTTGCTCTTCGTTCTCTTAAGGATCCACAAGGAAGCGATCGTCAGCTGCACTCGTTTTTCTCCTTCTTCCAGATCCTTGCCGTCTAGTGAAATTCCCTGTTTTCAAGTATCTATTTCAAGCATCTTGAATTGTGGCCCTTGGAAATCCCACGTACGTGCCGTGCCGTGCCACATAACTTTTATTACGACCCTCCTCTATTAGAGCAACAATTTTTGCTACGTCTGTTGTGTTCAACGCCATGCTGACATCAAAAATTATTATATTTATTTTAAGGGCTGTCACTGTCTAATACTTATAACAATTACATAAGTTGACTGGTGGTCTAATAAAATAATGTAATTTGTAGTTTTATTAAAAAAAAAACGTATCTCATCTAAAAATAGAGATAACGCAGTCAAAAAAAGATGTTAGAAATACATGTAACTTTATCAAGAAATTATTTGTATGAAAAATGACAGCCCTAATATCTCCACAGGGTGTTTAAAACTTAGGACAAAAAACCCACATTGATTCACCCGGTATAATATCGCCATATCGAACATGACCTATCATTAGGAAAGATTTTCCTTTCCTTCTAAGCATTTTATTTATTTTTTCTTTATTATTAATTGTTACAGCTGTAAATAACATCCCCTTAGTAAATTCCTCATATCCTTTTTTGATGCACAAGAACGACAACATATCGCTCAAGAAATCCTACTAACTCACTTGTTATTATGTTAAAACAACTCATATTACGCGACTAAAATTAGCGGGATAAGCTAATCCGTCTTCTGCATCTAAACCCGAGTAATCCTTTATTTTTGTGTTATTTTGCTGCAAAAGCGCATATATATTTTTATTACATATTGCATACCTACTACTTGTTGACAAATAGGTTATATTCCTTTACGTACAGGTCTATAAGACCTAACGCCTAGGATTATTTATTTATTTATCTATTCTTAGAGATTATTTTTTTTTGTATGTAACTCTTGAATGTAAAAAATGTAAATATTTAATATTATTATTATTATTATTATTAAAAAGAATTCAGCACATTCTAATTAAATTATCTATAAAATGGCAAAAGAACTGTAAAAATCGGATTAAAAACAAAAAAGTTATTAAGGATCAAACTTAGCAGAAAATCCAGGGTGCCGGCTTTCTTGTCCGGGAGTTTATATAACATGTCAACATTTAGTTCAGCTGTTTTTAAAATATTTGAGTTTACAATTTTGATAAATTGAAGTGATGATAATCGAGTTGTCGAGGCGTTCCGCATACTTCAACGTAACATATTTGTCGCTTTACGTTAAATTGACACATTTAGTAAGGAATTGCTAACAGCCCTGACCTAAGTCAGTTAGATATTTTTCTGTGGGGTTTTCTAAAAAATCGAATTTATTATGACATTCCTCAAAATATATAAGTGTTGAGACAAAGGTTCAAACAAGAAAAATAGATGCTCAATACAGATCAAATATTCGAAAATGTCGTGGCGGATATACAAAACACATGTGGTCATTTACTTCACTTTATATCATAAATTATAAAATACAAATTTTAATTTAAAGTAAAGGGACAAATATGTCACGTTGAAGTATGCGGAACACCTCGATAACTCGATTATCATAAATCTAATTTATCAAAATTGTAAACTCAAATATTTCAAAAACGGCTGAACCAAATGTTGACATGTTACATATTTTTGAAATCAGGGAAAAAACATCGTCCTGGTGGAAAATATATAGGGTGTTCCGTTTAAAAAAAGAAAACTTGCAACTGTTTTTCGACGTCGGGATGCGCTTACGATTTTTTGATAAGTTTAAAAGAACATGGGAGAAATTATGTAACTTTTGCACTAAAAGTTCTTTTCTGTTATCTATGTTAACCCCTGTAGGTTGGCGAGCAAATATAAAATAACCTTTCTTAATATTTCTTAATATACTTACATACATGCATAACAAACATAGAGTATGACATACCATACATTCTAGAGATGGCGACGTTAATAACAACAATTCTTTCAAATGATTATTAAAAATTCTATGGGCACATCTCCAATTAGATAAGTACCTTCTATCGGATAAAAGTATCGCAACAAATCGAAAAATTCTTAAAAGAGTATAAATTCGGAATTCTTTTAAGTTGCTTACAATTTTATTTTCGTTTTCTTAATCAGAAGACTGGAGCATCATCTCACAACAAATCCTTTGAAGCAGAATTTCAAACAACATGCAGAGTAAAAAATCTAGAAATAATTCATTAAGATGGCGATAAAAGTATTGCAACATTTTTTTTATTAATGTCAATGGATTAGATAAACAAGGAACCCGAAAGAAGCCGAATACTTTGCCATCAGCTCTGGCCTCACCCAACTCGTGGGTGAACCAACTCGGGTTCCAGACCGAGATGGTGATTTTGCTAGTTTGTTTGATCTTTTCTTAACTTCAAACCCCGATTTGTACACTGTCGCCGTGAAGCCTTCGTTGGGAACGTCTGACCACAACCTTATTTACCAAAAATTGTTAACGAGTTGTTAAAACAAAACATTGAAAATGCCGAAGCAGAGTGCAACGCTTGTGACTACTGTGAGATTTGAGATCTGCGAAAACTCATAGATTTGAATGTAATATTTAGGTAGTTGATATAAGTTTTATTGATTCATAATATAAAAAAATAGTAAAATAAAGGTTATAAACTCTAACGCGCCTCTAACTCTCGACTTGGTCTGATCCCGTCGTCCTTCGTCCCTTCTCCCTTCCCCGTCATCATCGGGCCACCGGCCACTACCACCGAAAAACAAGGCCAAGCGAGAAAGTATGAGTCATCACATGTCGACCCATGGCGGTCGACCTCCTGATTAAATAAATTGCAGTAAAGATTTTTTTTTTAATATTACGATTTAGTATGATACATTTTAGTTACGTAAAGTATAATCTCATGTCAAAGTATTTTAGTACTTACAAATATATAACCTAAGTATTTTTATTTGAATTGGTATTATTTCTATATATACACACAAAGCATTTTTATTTTATTTTGCCTGGATAGGAGATTAAATTGGAAAGTAAACGTGGAAAGAAATAATAGTTTAACTGTCGGTTATATATTTTAATAAAAAAATATGAATTATGTCACAAAGTACAAAAGAGAACATGAAAATAAATCATATTCCAGTAATCATTTCAATCGCAAATTTTACATTGTTCAAAAAAGAAATTTACACAGCGTATAATTACAAATTGCATAGATATGCTGTATATTTTCTTGACATACTTGTGTATTTAAACTAAAGTAGGTAACTTAAACTGATGGGTGCACAAATAAGTATTAATGCTTTTTTGGCCGCTTCAGATTTGGCATGCTTTTTGTAATCCCTGTATCATTTCATATTTTCATTTTGTAGGGATGGAAATACAAAGTCTATTTGCACTTCTTAAAAAAATATATGCCTGAGGAGAGATGAAGTGTAATAAACAAGCAAACAGTGACAGCTTGCAAGAATATCTGAGGCAGTTATTGTTACCGTTACTAACTCAAGCTTTTCTTGAATAAAATGTAAAACTCCTTTTCTTTTTTTTTCTTGTGAAAACTCGTCAGATATGGACTGCAAAAACACAAAAATAAAGTTAAATTTTTGTGTTTCGATAATACAGTTTTTAAAGTATTAATGTTAGTCACTTAGTCATTTTAGAACACTTTTGTCACTACACAGAATTTTTTTCACTTCAGTATAAAACACTTTTATATTAAGTTCGTCATTTAAAAACACTGACAATTTTGGGGCAAGATCATTCTGTGATTCATTTATATAGAAAAAATGAATATTTTCTTTTCCTCCACAGCCTGGTTCTGTCAACTTGTCAAAAGCTTCAACCAAGTTAGAGAAAGTAATTGACTCATTGTAAATTGCTGATGCTCTTCTACTTTCTGTAAGTTTCTCAAAATTTCATTCGTAGGCGTTTAAACTCTGGAGAGATTCGCATAGTGATATCATCTTTCGACAAGTACGATGGACATGCAAGCATCTGGGTTAGGACAGCTCCTAAAATAAATAAGAAGTATTTTTAAAAATAGTACAAATTAACAATAACAAGCATAACATATTTTGCCTACATCAAACATTTATGTTTATATTTACATCATATTTTCTAATATCTCTTACCTTTAACTAATCGTAGAATTTTTAGTGCTGCCTCCATAACTTCACCAGTTGCCCCAATCTAGAAGGTCGCTTTTCTTTTAGTGAAGTTGGGTTGAAAGTGTAATTCACACACCTAAAAATAATTTTATTTTCGATAATTACAAGTTGTTAAAATATTCATAGACACAAACCTACCTTGCTTGCTTTAGTAGGACCAAATATTTCCTTTTAATTGCCCATAACCATTGTTTCTGCAGCCCGGGGTCTTGAGAAAATCCAAAAACTGTCACTTTTCTCACTGGTATCATAATTTCCCCTACAGTTTGGAACACAACAACTATCCGGCATGATTTTTAATTAAAAGTTCTATCAAAATAACATAACCTCACTGGCTCAATGTTTTTCGTGTGTTTTTTGTGTCTAAGTAAAAGTAAACGATAGAAGCACAGTACCTAAATACAAGCACACTTAAACACCAAAAAATATCTGTAATTTACAAGATTATAGGTAGTAAATACCATAAAATACACAAATAAAAAACATGCTCCATGCACCGCGTAAATTTATATTTTATAATTTTTGGGTCGACTTGTGATTACTCATCGGTCCATAAAATCGAGCGTTTTACGGCCTTGTGTTTTCGGTGGTAGTGCACCGGCTTGGCGGCGGCGGTTCGCGTATTTCCGCTTGTGGATCATTTTAATTCGGTGTCGTTAGACTGTGTGACGTAAGCGAGAAATGCAACACAATAATTTCGTTGAATTCCGTACCCATACTAACGTACCCGTGCGATAATATAAACATTTTCAATGTTAAAAATGCACGCCACTGACTTTTTTCTAATTTTGATATTTTTTCCGGATATACCAACTAATGATACAATTTTAAAATGTTTTGATACTTTGACGACTTAATCAAATTGATTTGTTTACTTGGTATGCTGCAGCTTTGATTTAAATATGGTACCTATAGTATAAATTCAAGTGTTAATATTACGTTTGTCGAAATGGAGGAATTTGGGCTAACATCTCCTCTTCGTCTTCTTCCTCCAAAAACAGCATGTAACATCGGCGTTCATTATAAATCATACATAAGCGCTTTCACTACGAAATACGAATATGATCTGAAGCGCGCTCCAGCCGCGTCAGCCAAACCACCCTGTGGCGACGGCCGATTGTTACGCTCGATCGCGAACGCCAGCCGCACCCGCTGACTGCTCCAGCGAAACCATACGATTACTCTCGACTTCGTCTGATCCCGATCATTTTAATTCGGTGTGACGTCAGGGACAAATGCAACACAAGAATTTCGAATTCCGTACCCATACTAACGTGCCCGTGCGATAATATAAACATTTTCAATGTTAAAAATATTTCTACCGAAAATGGCGTCAATATTCTGTCGCCGAAAATCGTACCATCTTTGTTAACGCTCGAAACCAATGTAAGCAAACGATAAACCAAAGCAAGGAAGCACACAACCAGAGGATTAAAGACAAACTTCTTGAATGTCCTAACGGCTCAAGATCACTTTGGTCGGTAGCTAAGGCCGTCAGTTAGAACTTTGCAAATGCAACTATTCCACCTCTAACATATTCTGATGGCACCATTGCGACAAAAGCACAGGGAAAAGCAAACTTACTGGCGAAACTATTCTCTTTACATTCAATCTTCAGGGAGAAACGCCATCGAACATTTCCCCTGTAGAATCAAGAATACCTGAGATTGTTTTCCGGCACCGCCATGTTAAACGAGTCTTGAGGAGTTTTGACATCAAAAAATGTACAGTCCTTTACAAAGATGCAACCGGGGAAGACATTGAAAATGCCGAAAGTAGTCCCCTTTATACAACTACGAGAACGAAAATTACAAAAATATTGTAATGAAAGAAAATGCATGAAAAAAAGTGGCAGCAAGTGTAGGGAAGAACGGTAAAGTGTACAAAACCATTTTGTTTATTTTTGAGCATTACACTACAAAGTTTATAATTAGGGTAGACTGGGGCAAGTGCGAAGCCCTTTTTAATAGTTCAAGTTTATTTCCTTCCTACTTTAAATATACAATATTTATAAAAATGTATTTGTAAGAAAGTAATAGTTTAATATGTTTACTTTTCATACTGCATAGGGCACACATGAATTATTTTTGAGATCTTGAGATTTGAATGATTATTTTTTTTTTTTGATTATTTATTCTGAAAAATAATAAGTAATCCAAAATAACACTCAAAAAAGTCCTAATAACAAGAATAATATTTTTATAAACGTATTTATCCGTTCAAAACCCAATGCTTGGCTTTAATCTCTAAAACAGAAGGAATTATTTCCAATGAGAAACTAAAACAGAAAAAATTGTCTTTTAATTTTCTAGAAAACTTGATTTCAAAGCCGTTGTCAACAGTATTTACCTGGCCAATGAAATGTTTGTTTGCTTTTGGTAATGTGTATTTAACCAGTACCCAGTCTCCAATGGAAATATTGTCTTTGTTTATTTCAGGAATCTGATCTTCGTAATGCGATTCTAAAGTGAAACTTTGATCCGATTCTATAAAAGGTACACTTTCATTATCTTATTCACTGGAGCTGGATCCAAATTGATACGGACTTGGCCGACTTTGTTTACTCTTTCGGTCAATTTTCATAGCTGGTTTAGATATAGTAGATGAACTTGTAGAGAGTTTTTACTGACTACTTGCGATAGTACCTGCAATGGTTTGGCCACCTTGAATTAAGCGCTTTCGTTTCCTTGGATTAGAAGAAGGACTCTGTCGGAGCGAATCAAGTAGTAGATCATCAACACTTGTCTTTTTTTCTTGCCGATTTTCGGTTGTAGCTGGTAATACAGCTTCAGTTATAGGATCCTGATGATTATTTAGTATATTTTGTTCATTTTGATCAGAGCTGACAATTACTTTGAGATTGGTGGCACTATTAGATGCTGTAAGTAATTCTGCATTAGATGCTAGTTTCCTTTTAAGTGAGGCGCCAGATGTAGAAGGCTTTACTGTTTTTAACATTGACTGTTCGAAAGTAGCGGCTTTTTCTGTTACACTCGGTGCTACAGCATTCCTTTCAATATCCTGGCCTCGGTTGTAAATCTGTTACAGACCCTTGATTTTTCAAGTGTTCCTCCCATCTTTTTAGGGCATCGGCATGTCATACTTCTCTTTAGGAATAACATGTCTATTAAATGGAACAATACCACCCTTTCTGAATCCTGTTTCTATGATTCCGGAATCTACTTCAGCCCAGGTTTTCACTAGCAATGTGGCGAATTCCCTTTTTGGTAGTCGTTGTCCCTGATGACGTCTTTGCCATGTTATTACTTCCCTCTCCCATATTGCCTTAAAAGATCTAAACACACTCAAATCGAGAGGTAAATGACTTGCATGGGCTGGCAGTTTAAGTATATGAATATTTTCTTCTCTTGCGGCTTGAATTAATAAGCAATCCACATGCGAGACATGCCCATCATATTATATAACAATAATTGGTGTCTGATCACGAACCAAAGGAATAAAAGTCTTTAGAAAGTAATTTATAAATATTTCGGAGGTCATCCATCCATTGGCGCTGGCTGCATATACGGTGTCTTTGAAGAGGTCTTCATTTCTTTTTGAATTCCAGGAACTCCATACATTATTGCCTTTAAATATTATCAATGGTGGCAATTTTCTACCACTAGCACTTGCTCCTGCCAGGACGGTTATATATTCTCTGCCCGATCCAGCAATAATTCTTGAAGAGGGTTTGCCTTTCGCGCCAACAATTTTAAGACGAGAAGGATCTCTACACAGTGAAGTCTCATCTAAATTGTAAATCCATTCAGGACGATCCTGAAGACCCAACTCCAATATAGCCTTTTCCAATAAAACAAAATATTGGTCTATTATGAATGGGTCCGTAGATTTCTTTCTGCGGTACTCTAAGCTTTGTGGTTTTTTTCATACTCAAAAAGTGCCGTTGTTTAAACTTTATTAGCCAGTCTGTGCCTGGCATATTGTTCTTAAAAGGATTGGAAATATTATTTAAAGTTACAAAGTCATCTTGCCAAGAAAGTATTGGAGGTCGGCCCTGTGTCTTGCTTTTTTCGCCACGGCGGCCAGTTACTCTACAGTAGATTGTAATGTATGGGATTCTAAATTCGGTACTAGCCATCGACATGGTTAATTGACCTTGATTAACGGCATTTACTGCAGCATTTAATTGCTCCTCCCCATAGGCAGCCCTATCGGACTTTCTTTTATAATTTCGTACCATGACGCCAACTCTCTGTAAAGAATAAAAGCTTTAAGTGTCAGTGCCAACGAACTTTAGCATTCACAGGAAAATGGGGCAAGTGTAAACTAACCTTTACACTTGCCCCATTACAATTTTCACATATAAACACATTATGTTTTTTATGGGGGAAGTGCAAACCTGTTCGTGAGTAAAAACCGCTTTTAGATTTGGTCGATATAAAGGATTTTAAAGCTACAACAATTGACTAAACATAAGAAAATGCATAAAAACTAAAAGAAAATCATAAGTTTTTACCTTTGACCAATTTTTTATGGAGATATTACACATACACTATTCAACGGACCGATTCGGAGATTATGTTACAAATGACTACTCAGAAAGAAAAAAAACACCTGGTAACTCGCCAGGAGTGGATAATTCAACAGCGCTAATGTATAGTTAGTTGCCTCGGACCACACAGACAAGTAAACTTTCAATATTGCCTGATTGGCGCTCTGATTTTCCACTTACCCCAGTTTTACACTTGCCCCAGTCTACCCTATAGGTACCATATTCAAATCCAACATTATGCATACGAAGGACACATTGATCAGTACTTAATGACAACCGTAACTCTATTTCGATTGGTCAAGCGGCAATAAAACTAAAAGGCCCTGGGCGACAGGGTTGTAATTAGTTTACCGGTGATTTTCGCATTATTGCATTGTATCGTTTGGTGTTATTGTTTGTTGTCAATATTTTGATATAAATATTTGTGTCTTTGACCGTTGTATTTGAATGTATACAGGGTGTTTCAGAAGTACTAACCTGAACTAACCCGAACATGTGTCCGGAGTTGCCCCGTTTTTGATGTACAGGGTGCGTAAGATTTTTAAAAAAATCGTTTTTTTATTATTTTTGTAAATATCCTTTCCCCGATTTTATTGCAATTTGGCACCGTCATTCATAATGATAAGAGGCTTAATTAGCCCTAACTAGATTAAATTTATTAAGTCTAGTGGCGTTCCGGGAAACACTTCAACAGATATTATTGACAAAAAATGTACGCCACTGACTTTTTTCTAATTTTGATATTTTTTCCGGATATACCAATTAATGATACAATTTTAAAATGTTTTGATACTTTGACGTTTTATCCAAATTGATTTGTTTACTTGGTATGCTGCAGCTTTTATTTAAATATGGTATAGTATAAATTGAAGTGTTAATATGACGCTTGTCGAAATGGAGGAATTTGGGCTAACATCTCCTCTTCATCTTCTTCCTCCAACATCATCTGAAGCGCGCTGCTCCGGCCGCGCCAGCCAAACCACCCTGCGACGACGGCCGATTGCTACGCTCTACGCTCGATCGCGAACGCCAACCGCACCCGCTGAGTGCTCCATACGTTTACTCCCGACTTGGTCTGATCCCGATCATTTTAATGCGGTGTTACGTCAGGGTCAAATGCAACACAAGAATTTCGAATTCGGTACCCATACTTACGTGCCCGTGCAATAATATAAACATTTTCAATGTTAAAAGCTTCTGGTCCTGACGATATTTCAGTCATCGTAATTAAGACATGCGCTGACGAATTGACACCGGAACATTGTAGGCTTTTTAACTTATCTTACAAAAAAAGGATATTTCCTTCTTGCTGGAAAACTGCGCGAGTCCAGCCCATACCTAACACAGGCAAGAAGACCTTGCCAAAAAACTATCGTCCAGTCGCATTGCTTTCGGTTATATCAAAAGTTATGGAGAAGGCTATCAATGAAAAATTATTAAAGTACCTGGAAGGCTTCAACATTATTAGTGACCGCCATTATGGATTCCGAAAGTCTAGATCAACAGGAGACCTTCTCGCTTATGTTACTCACGTTTGGAACAAACTATAGTGAGAGCATACGGAAAGCCGGTTCAGTTTTGTTCATGGCTGTCAAAACCGTTCTCTGCGAGTGGCAATGAACGGATTTCTTTCACATTTAACGTCAACGCCGGAGTCCCTCAAGGTTCCATATTGTCACTCACCCTCTTTTTGCTGTACATTAACGATTTTGTGGAAAATACTAGAAATCTTATATATAGGTTCGCTGATGATAGCACACTTGTTTCATCTTTTACTTTGGATGCCCGGACATCGGCTGCCAATGCACATTTGTATAGGCAGCAAGAGGTCTCACACCTTAACAAAGACCTCGAAGAAATTTTATCTTGGGTGACAGTTACCAAGTATAATGTAACGCTAAAAAAAGCAGGCATCAGTCTTTTCTAAAAAAGGTAATGTTGAAGAACCGGATATAGTCATGGCGGGACACTCGATTCCCTTAGCTTCATCAATTCAGTTATTGAGCGTCATTTTGGATAGTCATATTATGTCTTGGCATAGCCACGTTGCGGCCCTTGCTAAGGCAGCCTCGCAGAAGCTTGGAGTACTTTTCCGAACTAAGAGCCTTTATACATACATATATTTTTGATGCTCTATAAAGCCCAAAATTCGACCATCGCTGGAGTACTGCTCGCATACCTCGGGCTCTGCTCCTAAACATTCCCTGAGATTGCTAGATTCCATTCATAGAATAGCCATTCGCTTGATCGGTGACCATGATCTGACAAACAATCTGGAAAGCCTTGAACATTAAAGGCAGGTTGGCGACTTGAGTCAATTTTACAAATATTTTCATGGCAAATGCTCAACTGAGGTTGCTCGCTTGATTCCACCCAGAGCGGTGCATGGTAGAAATATACGATGAGCCACTGCAGCCCACCCATATGTGGTTCAGCTTAGCGTCCCTCGAGCGACATTCTTTAAAAATTCTTTCATCGGGACAACGTCATCACTCTGGAACGACCTTTCTGAGGTCGTGTTCCTCAACGAGTAAAATCTCCAAAGATTTAAGACCAACGTGAATCGTTTCCAGCGCACACGCACCGCTCGCAGAGCGCCATAAAGGATTGATTCTGCAAGGCAGTGCCTTATCATAAAAAGAAAGAGCGAACTAAAAATACTGATAATAAATATCATTTAAAACTATTATCGACAACCGTCCGGAAGGTACCTACTGCCCGGACGCTTATTCTAGGACAAGGCCGGGAAGAATTACATCGTTGTAGTCATTATACCGTGCGACCAAAAATTATTTTCATCCAAGAGGGCTGGAACTATATCTAACCAAATATAGGTTAAAATTGTGTCAAATTCATTTAATGACTGATGAAACTGATGAGTATTAAAATAAGTAAACAAATACAAATTTATTTTTGTTGTTTACAAAGTGAACAAAGTAAGAATATAGAGAAAGGAAAATAAAAATTTTGAAATTGAAATTTGCCACTGCCATGCTCCAAGCATAAATTCACACTCTTATTTTTGAAAGCGTTGACTAGCATCTGTGCAGAAATGTCACCACATTCTTGGATAATCCTTTCAACTGATATTTTAAAAATATTGTTCTTCAAATGAAGAAAATTGAAGTAATCCATAATCAACATATGAAAGAAAACACTAATTGTTTTTGATTTTCACTTTAATATGTCAACATGACACGTGTTTCACCGTCACAGCGGCTTCTTCAGACAAGGTGATCTGGGTGGAAATTCAATGTCTGCTCGAAAACTGATCAATCTGTTGTCGAAAAAATTGCTCTTGTTGAATATAACCAAAAGGTAAGTTAAGTTAACCGTCAAGTAATTGCTCAACAAATGAATTCAAAATATTGTCCTTATACCGCTCTGCTGTAACTGTGTCATGGAAAAAAATTGAACCAACAATTCTTCTTCGGCAAACAGCCAAACAGACACCAATTTTTTGAGGGTTCAATGTGTACTTTACAAAAAAATGAGGATTTTCACTACTCCACATGCGTGTATTCTGATAACTCACATGACCGGTGATGTGGAACCAGGCTTCATCAGTCTAATAAATCATTTATTTCCAATCAATTTTGGGTAAACCACTAACAGTAATTCCTGTGTCTGTCAAAATCTGCAGTTTAACTGCTTTTTAAGAATATTCCTGTATTTTCCATAAGATCTTCCCACTGCTTGAGACAGGCGTCTTACACATTTTGTTTGCATATTTTGCATTATTTCACGAACGTTTGCAACAAGTTCTTCTGTTCTTACAGATGCTCTTCCAGCTCCTTCTTTATGTTGTATAGAACCTGTTTCCCTAAACAGAGCCACGGCTCTTCTCAGGCAATGATAAAAATCCCCAGCAGTAAAAGCGACTTGGAAATAGTATCCCAATCATGCCTTTCATTGAAATATAAAATTATGCGTGAAACTGTACTGGGAATATGGAGAATATTCATCTTCGTTGGAAACCATATTTTCCCATTAGTTTATTTCCAACGTTTTCTGTTTTTATACGTTACATATCATTATCTCAACCTTTTAACCTTTGATCCTTTACTCAACCTCCCCCTTCATCTGACTCCAGAGGGTGTATAACCTAAAACCGTATCTTTATTATAAAAAAGGGCAATAACGTCATTATTTCTCCTAAACATTGCTCACTGATAACAACGGTAGTACGTAACCCTCGTTCCTTCTTATCAGCCCAGACGTGCTTTTGCTTTTTCTCGCTGCTCCTGCTTTTAGAAAATGCCGTTATTCTTACTTTGCGGGAAAACGCAAATAATACGCGACGATTTAAGGGACGTTTTATGCTTATTATTTGTGAAATGTTCTGAAAGAAAACTAGAAACCTTTTGGTGAGCTGACATCATGATCACACTGAAAACAGAAAATAGTCTTTCACCATATTCAACCAATATACAGGGTATCTGGTAAGTATAGAGCAATATCTCGCCAGCGTACAGGAGAGGTCAAGATAATACTAGTATATAGTATATAGTATAGTACTGTATATTTTAATGAAAATTTTTAACTTAGTACAGTCTATACGGGATTATTCTTGCATATAGATAGGCAAGAAAAGAACGGACTTGGCACCGCACTCGTAGGGTTAACATTTTTATAGTTGTCATTTTGGGAAAACTAAAAAAAATTTTTTAAATACTTTGGGCATTTCTCTTCAAAAAGGGGTACGCTTCATTTGTTTTAAAAGAATGAACCATTTTCGAGATTTCTTTTTTTTTAAAAAACACCTGCTGGTGTTTTGCCTATTACAACTGGTCTATAAAATGAACCATCTGGTTGTGCATAACTGAAGCTCTTGGATAAGATATAATTATGCTATCTACGAGTCCATTTATCTTTAAGGCGAGCATTGATTATGTTAAAATCATCATCGAAACGCAGCATCACTTCCATTAATAATTGCATTTTTGGCTAGACAATTTTTTTTATGATAAGGCACAACACTGCAGGATTAATCCTTTATGGCGCTCTGCGAGCGGTGCGTGTGCGCAAGAAACGATTCACGTTGGTCTTGAATCTTTGGAGATTACACTCGTTGTGGAACACGGCCTCAGGAAGGTCGTTCCAGAGTGATAACGTTTTCCAGATGAAAGAATTTTCAAACAGTGTCGTTCGAGGGGCACTAAGTTGCATCACGTACGGGTGGGCTGCAGTGGCTCGTCGTGTATTTCTACTGTGCACCGCTCTGGGTAAAATCAAGCGGGCAACCTCAGTTGAGCACTTACCATGAAAATATGGGTAAAAGAAGCTCAACCGCCAATCTGCCTCTGATGTTCAAGGCTTCCCAGGTTGCTTGTCAGATCATGGTCACCGATCAAGTGAATGGCTCTTCTTTGAATGGAATCTAGTCATTTTAGGATATGTATAGGAGCAGAGTCCCAAATATGTGAACAGTACTCCAGCGATGGTCGAATTTGGGCTATATAGAGCATCAAAAATATATGTATGTATAAAGGCTCTTAGTTCGGAAAAGTACTCCAAGCTTCTGCGAGGCTGCCTTAGCAATGGCCGCAACGTGACTATGCCAAGACATATGACTATACCAATTGACGCCCAATAAATGAATTGATGAAGCCAAAGTAATCGACTGTCCCGCCATGACTATATTCGATTCTTTAACATTAACTTTTATAGAAAGAACTGCCGCCTGGGTTTATTTAGCATTAAATTCTCCTTGGTTACTGTTACCCCAAGACAGAATTTCTTCCAGGTCTTTGTTGAGATGTATCTCTTGCTGCCTATACAGATGTGCATTGGCAGCCGATGTCCGAGCATCCAAAGTAAAAGATGAAACAAGTGTGCCGTCATCAGCGAAGTTATATATAGGGTTTTTAGTTTTTTCCAAAAGATCGTTGATGTGTAGTAAAAAGAGGGTGGGCGATAATATAGAACCTTGAGGGACTCCGGCGTTGATGTTAAATGTGTCTGAAACAAATCCGTCTATTGCCACTCGCAGAGAACGGTCTTTAAGAAAGCTTGACAGCCATGAACAAAACTGAACCGGCATTCCGTATGCTCTCACTTTAGTTAGGAGCCCCTCACGGCATACTCGGTTAAAGGCCTTGGAAATGTCCAGTGCTACCTCCCGGGACTGCCCATGATGTTCTATTGCGTTGTTCCAAACGTGAGTAACATGAGCGACAAGGTCTCCTGTTGATCTAGACTTACCGAATCCATACTTGCGGTCACTAATGATGTTGAAGCCTTCCAGATACTTTAATAATTTATCGTTGATAGCCTTCTCCATAACTTTTGATATAACCGAAAGCAATGCGACTGGATGATAGTTGTTTACCAAGGTCTTCTTGCCTTTTTTGGGTACGGGCTGAACTCGCGCAGTTTTCCAGCAAGAAGGAAATATTCCTTTTTTGTAAGATAAGTTAAAAGGTCTACAAAATACCGGTGTTAATTGGTCAGCGCATGTCTAAATTACGATGACTGGAATATCGTCAGGACCAGAAGCTTTCTTGGTGTCAAAACTCCTCAAGATTCGTTTAACATGGCGGTGCCGGAAAACAATCTCGAACGTTCTCGATTCTATAGGGGGAATATTTGGTGGAGTTTTTCCCCGAATATTAACCGTTGAATATGAATAGAATAGTTTCGCCAGTAAGTTTGCTTTTTCCTGTGCTTTGGTCGCGATGGTGCCACCAGAACGTATTAGAGGTGGAACTGTTGACTTGATAAGGTTCTGACTGACGGCCTTAGCTACCGGCCAAAATGATCTTGAACTGTTGGGACATTCAATAAGTTTGTCTTTGATCCTTTGGTTGTGTGGTTCTTTGCTTTGGTTTATCGTTTGCTTGGATTGGTTTAGAACGTTAAAAAAGATGGTACGATTTTCGGCGGTAGGGTCTTGTCGGTAGGAATAATTTCTTGATTTAACAGCTCGTTCACAATTCTTGATAAACCAAGGATTGCCGTTAAAACTGCAGTTTTGTGAGAAAGGGATGAAGGCACAGATGGATGGATTATCAGAGGTAAAATAAACGTTCCGCCAAGGAAAGGTTTGAAAATGGTCCTTTAGGTCATCCCACTTGGCTGATGTATAATGCCAGATAGTATAAGATTAATCTTGCAATTTTAACAATGGATTCCAGCGAGGGCTGATATAACAGATTTGGGGTTAGATACAATGACAATGTTGGAATTAAATTTATTTTAAAATACAAACTCCAGTGCTTTCAGAAGTGCAACGGTCTCATTAATGTAATTTGTTAATTTTGAATTTCGAGGATACATTGTCACGCTGAACAAAAAAGGCAGCACCGTTTCCTTCAAGATTCTTAGAGGCGTCCGTATATATTACTAAAGAGTCTTCAATGACAGATAATTCTGCATTTAGTATACGTTTGTTAGCTGTTGAATTCTCTTGGTACCCTGAAAATCTGACGGTTATGTCTGTGAATAAACTGAAATAGTCGACACTCAATAAGGTAATGTAAATTAAAACAACACTTCTGTCTTCCTCCACAAATGATATATTTTAAATGATAAATTTAGCGATTGTCCCTACATGTTTCGACTACATATATAGTCATCCTCAGGGGAACTTAATCGAGTGTAGTTTCAGTTAAAGTAGTTGCCTCAAATTAATGAGTGCAACTTTTAAGATAATATCAAGTGAAATTTTTTAATTGAATTTGAGTTTTTTTTTCTTTTTTTTTCACGTTAAATGTGGTAGTGGATATCACGAAACTCTATTGTCTCTATTCCTATAAAGGTTTTTCATCAGTAAAATGTTTATCTATTTAAGCCTTAAAGGGGCCGAGCCCTCATCCAACCAAGGTTGGTTAAGCTAATTAAATTATAACAATTAAAAATGAAATAAAATAACTTGAACAAATTTTTCTTTTTCGATTTCTCTATATCAACCATGTTATGTTTTTGAAAACTATTCATGTGGTTGGTAACTAAATAAAATAATAAAAACAAAAATGTTTCTTTTTTGATTTCTCCACGTCAACAATACTACCTATACTTTTAAAAAACTATTCATATGGGTATCGTCATGCTTAACACTTACAACTAAATTTCCCTGCTTTAATATAAATAAAAATTAAAATAATTTAAAAATGTGCTTTTCTACAAATCCACAACGTTGAGTAAACTCAAGTTCATCTTAAACTAAAAAGTTTCCCTTGATATTATCTTAAAAGTTGCACTCATTAATTTGAGGCAACTACTTTAACTTAAACTACACTCGATTGAGTTTTCCTGAGGATGAACATAACAGTGTCACCATTAAAGTCCGCACCATATGGAACTTTTTTTTATTAATGAGGTTAGTTAAAATTAAATTTGGGCAATCGTTTTTGCTTCAAATTAGACTAAAAATTATATAATCAAATGTCACCATCTGTCATTCGGTATCTGTCAAAAATTACATTTTAATCAAAAAATGCTGAAAAATGGCATTGTTTTACCGAATTTCAAAAAATTTTATTAGAAAAAGTTGTTTCTAGTACAATTCTTGGCCTAAATACAAAGTTTCAGTTATCTAGCTCAAAGTTGATTTTTTTGCAATTTTTTCTAATTAACTTTTTTTTTATTTAATGTAAGTTCGCTTAATGGATATTAAACTATTTGCTTATACCATACTTAATATTTTATTCAGTTTGTATGAGCTTTTTTTTACTAGAATGCCATTTTTTTTCGAAATTTAAAATTAGAGGCAAAAAAATTTGACACAGGTGGTGCAAAGTTATCCTAATTTAAAAATTTTAACAGATATACGTCAGATATTCCATTTTTTTGATAGTACATACACCTAAGAAGTTTAAAAAACTTATAATAAAATTCCCAGATATCAGATTAGTTCAAAATTTAGACACATTTTTTTTTTATCCACAATAAAATATCAAGGCAATTTTGAATTTTATAAGTAGGCTATGGAAAAAAAAACCAATTAGAGTGCCGAATAAATAAAAGAAATGTCATAAATTTGAATATTTTCGCAAGTTATAGTTTTCAGTGTTATCACCAATGTTGTCCATTCAAGAAAAAATAGAAATTGTCTTAATTTGTGGAGAGAATATGCCTCACCGGCAAGTATCTGTCATTTTTAATGAGAGGCATCCAGAAAAAAATTTGCAGCATAGCACTGTTTCAAGAATAATGTCAAAATTTAGAGAAACTGGATCTGTTCAAAATAATTTTAAGAAACCTCACGCGGCAAGTAAATACGATGAAGCAGCACAACTTGATGTTTGTTTAACTGTTATTGACCACGGTCAAACTAGTGTAACCAAGATAAGTGATTCAATAGGGTGCAAGAGGGAAAGCGTTAGAAAAATTCTTCAGAAAAATCGATTTCGGGCATATAAACCCAAGTTTATAAACACATTAAAAGAACGCGATTTTGATATCCGACTTGATTTTTCGTTTTGGTATCAGGGAAAATATGAGGAGAATATTCTTTTTCCATACAAGATATTATGGACAGATGAAGCCACTTTCTCTTCGAATGGTACCGTGAGCTCACAAAATTGCCGATGGTGGTCCCAAGAAAATCCTAACTTCACAATTGAATGTCGCGACCAGTATCATTTTAAAACCAATGTTTGGTGTGGAATTTTGAAAGATGAGCTTATTGGACCATACTTCTTTAGAGTAAACTTAACTGGTGAAAGGTACCTGAATTTTCTTGATAACGAGATTACCGAAGTTTTGGATAACATGCCCTTACACCATAGACATAACTTATGGTATCAGCTTGATGGTGCACCCATACATCAAACTGTAGCAGTGAAAGAACGCATATAAACCAATTATTTCAAAACAGAGTTATAGGGCTATAGGGTGATAGAGAATGTCACTGGCCACCCAGGTCGCCTGACATAACCCCACTAGACTTTTTTCTGTGGGGTTATCTTAAGCAGAAAGTTTATAAGAATCGACCGTTTAGAAATATCGAGCATTTGGAACAAACGATAAGACAGTGTTGTGCCGATATAAGACAAAGCTTTTTACAAAATGCTGTCAAAGACGTTTATAGACGGACGGGTGTTTGTATAGAGCGAGAAGGACGTCACACAGAAATGTGAAATTTATATTGCTTTTGTGTTACCTATTTAAAATGATTAAAGTTCCTTTTTGTTCCTTTTAATAATAATGATAGTTTTAAGTATAAAATAAAATTTTTATCAAATATTTAGATGTATTTGTCATTTGAAAAACGAAACATCTGACGTCTATCTGTAAAAATTTTTAAATTAGGATAACTTTGCACCACCTGTGTCAAATTTTTTTGCCTCTAATTTTAAATTTCGAAAAAAAATGGCATTCTAGTAAAAAAAAGCTCATACAAACTAAATAAAATATTGAGTATGGTATAAGCAAATAGTTTAATATCCATTAAGCGAACTTACATTAAATAAAAAAAAAGTTAATTAGAAAATATGACAAAAAAATCAACTTTGAGCTAGAAAACTGAAACTTTGTATTTAGGCCAAGAATTGTACTAGAAACAACTTTTTCTAATAAAATTTTTTGAAATTCGGTAAAACAATGCCATTTTTCAGCATTTTTTGATTAAAATGTAATTTTTGACAGATACCGAATGACAGATGGTGATATTTGATTATATAATTTTTAGTCTAATTTGAAGCAAAAACGATTGCCGAAATTTAATTTTAACTAACCTCATTAATAAAAAAAAGTTCCATATGGTGCGGACTTTAATGGTGACACTGTATGTAGTCGAAACATGTAGGGACAACCGCTAAATATATCATTTAAAATATATCATTTGTCGAGGAAGACAGAGGTGTTGTTTTAATTTACATTACTTACACTCCACTGCAAGTATGGACTACTTCTTCAAATTTCAATGAGGTAACTTGTTACATATTATCTGACTATATCCTCTGAAAGCAACGCACAGAAAAGGCGAACTAAATATACTTATCAAGTAATCCATTGATGCCCTTTAGATTGCTCAAGCTAGAAGATACACTTTCATTTGCGTTTGGTGCTCTGCTTTTAACATTCTACACACATGAGGCAAGATTTCTGTGGTCTCGGGGTACAAGTGCTTAAGTCAATATTTTCGGAAAATGTCACTATTCTATTATCAATTGCACACTCTTTTGATGGATGAATCTTCCTAAGTCGTTTGTTTACTAAATGAAATACATATTGTCTGGAACATAACTGCCTAAATCAAATTTCCGTCGGTTAGAATATTCTGACAGTACATAACCTAATATATATTAGAAAATTGGGGGAATAAATTTCCTTAAGTTGAGGAGCCCACACGTATTACTTCGAGCTCATCGACGTTACTAGACTACGTGTGCAGTAATTTTGACAAGAATGATATTGAATGTAGGGTACTGGGTGCGGTCGGATTGTCGGATCATGAGGCAATTGTATTTAAATTTTCTTTTGATTCTGATTTTGGCAGATCTAAGCATTCGAAACATGGAAGATTGTTTACTAAGAAGAATTATGATAGGTTTGAAAAGGCATGTAGGGAAGCCAACTGGCACATGAATATAAATTCTTATGTACCGCTGAATGAATTTCATTCGATTTTGTTAAGTATTTTTAAAGACTCATTTCCTCGAACTAAAATAAAATGTAAACATAAGAAGCCATGGTTTTCAAGGGGTTTGAAACTGTCAACAATAAATCTACGATCTTTACATCATATCAGAAAATTTGCTATAGATAATGTCCAATTTGCCGAATACTTTAACAATTATCGTAAAATTTTTAGAAAGACTGTAAAAGCTGCAAAGCAGTTGTATTTCAAAAATAGAATAACTAATTCAAAAAACAAACAAAGGGAAGCCTGGAAAATCGTGAACGACCTGAGAGGAAAAAGGAATATCGCACAGGTGGATTGAAACTTGAACTGCAATCAACTTAATGATTTTTATTGTTCCTTGGCTGAGAATCTAAGTGGTAACATAACTTCTAATCACGACTTTAAACAATTTCTGGGTAATGTCAAGGTAGCTCACTCTTTTTTCCTGAGTCCTACAGATTCAAATGAAATTAGGGCTGTTTTTAAAGAAATTAGTAACAGAAACTCATCAGGATGGGACGAACTATCGCTGAACGTTTTCTTGCATCTTCCTGGTAACGCTTTGGAGATATTGGCGGATGGTATAAATCACTCTTTTGTTACGGGAGTTTTTCCATCATGCCTGAAGAGGGCAACTGTTATACCTTTATATAAGGGAGGTAATTCCAATAATGCCTCAAGCTTTAGACCCGTGTCTTTACTGCCGACCTTGTCTAAAATAATTGAAAAACTTGTTGAAAAACGATTACTGTCTTTCTTGAGTAAGTACGATCTGCTTTGTACGCAACAATATGGATTCCAGGATTCGAAGGGTACAAACGATGCTATTTTTGCATTTCTTGAAGGATTGTATCTGGGTCTAAATGGTAATGAGGTGGCTGCAGCAGTGTTCTGTGACTTGTCTAAGGCATTTGACTGCGTGAGTCACGGAATACTGTTGTGGAAACTTGAAAGGTATGGGGTGAGGGGAACCGCGCTGGAGTGGTTTGGGTCATATTTGTCTGGTCGTTTTCAGGTGGTAAACTTTCACCATAAACTCTCGAATCAAAGGGAAGTTCGGTCTGGAGTACCCCAGGGGTCCGTTCTTGGCCCCTTGCTATTTTTGTTGTACATTAATGATTTAACAAATATTAATATTAAGGGACGGTTTACTTTGTTTGCGGATGATTCGACAATACTTTGGACTGGCACAAGTTCGGAAGAACTTGAGACTGATGTGAGGAGTGATCTGCTTAAGGTAAAGGAGTGGAGTGATGCCAATCTTCTGTCGCTAAATGTTACAAAAACAAATATAATGACTTTTAAATGCCTTTTTGATGGAATAACTGTTGGGAACCAGATGCTGAATAGTGAATGTGTGAATAAATTTTTGGGTGTATATATAGACCACAAACTAAAGTTTGAAAAGCATATTACGTATCTCAGTAAAAAATTGGCCTCAAATTGCTATGCAGTCAAAATAATATCAAACAATTTGGACTGCGCAACCACAAGGACCGCGTATTTCTCATTAATAGAGTAACATTTAAGATATGGTGTATGTTTTTGGGGGTATTGTCCCCGATATCTGTTCAATTTATTGTTTGCCTTGCAAAAAAGGGCCGTAAAATATATGTGCAATGCAGGACCTAGAGACCCTGGTAGACCACTCTTCTTAGCTCAAAATATATTAACTCTGCCATGTTTATTTATATTGGAGACTGCTTGCCTTATTTTTAAGAAATTTAAGAGTCAGATTAATTTATTATCAGTATATAATACTCGCCAAGTGTATAGGATTGGTCTGCCAATACCAAAATCTAGCCAGACTAAGAATTCCATAATATTTGAGGGTAAAAAAATATTTAACCACCTTCCACTGTGTATAAGAGGGTGTCAAAGTGATAAGAAATTCAGGAGGGAAGTTAAAGCTCTTTTGATCACCAAGGCTTATTATACTATAGATGAGTTTTTCCAGGAAAATTTTATTTGATTATGGGTGGTTATTTACCTGGTATTTTTAAAGTGAATCGCGATTTGTACCTTTTTCTGATTTTTGTAACCTAATTCGTTAAGTGTTTCTGCGCATATATACATGGTGTTTGAGGTACTATATATTGTTGTTTGTTTACTGTTACTCATATACATTGTTTTTGTTTTTATTTTTTGATATTTTAAATTTGTTTCTGAAAGTGCTTTGTCAATGAAATTTTATATTTTTTAAGACAATAAAGCTATGTTTGATTTGATTTGATTTGATAATGTTAAGAGATAAGTTTCAATAAAAATGATTCGAATATGTGAGTAAAACAATTAATAAGGTCGACTATATTTCAAGTAGCTATCGATATAAGTCGAGTTATTTGTACGTGGACTGAAATGTGACATAAGTCATTAGTATATGCGAACTGTATCAGGAAGCTGAGTTGATACCGCACGTGCTATGATCGAAAACGAAAATAAACGAACTGATATAAAGATTTATCAACCTCGCGATTGGGCACAACTTAATGTAAATGATGATTTGAAAGAAAAATATATTTTTAGTAAAAAAAAAATGGAACAATAAAACTTTTTTGATTTTAAATCTTGTTATAATCAAATACTAAAAATTTGGCATAATGTGCAGTGGTTGCGATTTACAAGGTGAGCAGATTGGTGTTGTTCAATATAAATCCTCTGTCTATATTCTAGACCCCTTCAAACCAATATCATTTGGGCAATGGAGTCAAGAAAATCCCATACTCCAGGCTACAAGTCACTACTCAGAATGTAATCCAATTTCTGACGAAAAAAAATTATTAAGCAGTTTACACTTAATCGATCTATTGTTCCATGAGTATTATAGGAATTTGCCTACCTCCTTAGCCGAACCATGTTTCGAAGAAGAGGATTAAAGAGTTCGATTATATTTTCTTTGCTAGAAAAGGAAGTTGAATTTTTCCTGTTTGTTAAAAAATTACCAATAAAAAATATTTAAATTCATATTAAAAATGTTTTAATCCTCTAAAATAGAACTGCCAAAAATCAATTCAACAAGTCAAGGACTCAGTGTTGGATCGGTGCGAAGTCAGTCAAAATAGGCCAAATATTGAATTTCATCCCTACATTAGTAATTAAAGAAGCAAACAGTCATAAAACGGGTTGTCATGAAGAATCAAATATATAGAAAGTCTAATCTTTGGGTTTAAATTTTCGATTAAAATATGAGTAGAATTCGTTTAACCAATATCTCTAAACTATAAATTGTGACTTACGCACTTTTACCCCGGGACCACAGATTTGTTGGCGCGCTTCTGGAGGTACCTATCTCACGATCTAACCTAACCTTAATTTTTGGGGCATGCATATTATACGTTATTCTTTATTTATATAGATACCCGACAAAATTTCATTAGCGGTGATAATTGGAATAAAGAGAAACAACTTTTCTCTTAATTAGAGTACCTACGTAAAGAAAATGCAAAAATGTTGCATTTAACCGTGGAAAACATAATTAAAAACGCTTTTGAAGCAGAGCTAAAATGCTCTTAACTACAAGTAAAAATATAACTTCATTTAAATTATAATTCGTCTAAAAAATTCAACGTTTTTTACATTAATTCCTTCTTCCTTCGTGAAAGCTTAAGTTCTACTGCATTAGAAATATTGATTTATAAGTTTTTACTAAGCATCGTCAACTTTCAGAAAAACCAGTCAAATTATTTATAAATTGTTTTATTGCGCCTGTAATGATGATGGCCACGCAAATGCCCTCCATTAGCTCCAATTAGCTTTTTGCTTTCGTATCTTGTAAGAATCAAGCTGGTCTAAATTATAAAGAATCTTAAAAAACACAGACTCGAACACAGATTTTCTTAATACTCTTATAATCATTTCAAAATCGGACTTTGAAGCCTTTTTAAATTGACATACCAAACACCAATCCCAAAATGCTAACGTGGTTTTAAATATTAAATATTAAATTTTGTCTGAATAATCTGGATATACAGGGCGTCCGGAAATAACGGTGACAAATTTTAAGGCAGGGCTCGATATTGAAAAATATTAAAAAAGATCATCTAATAATAATAATAATAATAATAACAATAATAATAATAATAATAATAATTAAAGGAACAACGTATCTTCTGCCAAAAGACCGCAGAAATACACACGATCCATCAAAGTATCGACCAATCACCTGCCTCTCCACATTATACAAACTGACAACATCCTGTATTACCCAGAGAATTTCTTCCCACTGTGAAGACATTATAGCACCACAACAGAAAGGGTGTACCAAAGGAGCCATGGGATGCAAGGAACAATTAATAATTGATTCAGTCATCAGCAATCAAGCTTGTTCAAAGCAGTGAAACCTATATGGAAGGAATGGAGGAATTCTTCAGTGATACTTGAGAATAAAGCAGGCTCAACGTATTAGGCATGCATCGATGAAGACAGATATAAGGAAAGAGTTTTTAAGAGAATAAAATGGCTTCTAAGAACGAAACTGAATTCTCCAGTGATACTTGGGAATAAAGCAGGCTCAACGTATAAGACATGCATCGATCAAGACAGATATAAGGAAAGAGGTTTTTAAGAGAACAAAAAGGCTTCTAAGAACGAAACTGAACAGCAAGAACTTGTTTAAAGCAGTCAATACCTACGCCTGCTCAGTTTTGTCCTAGTCATTCGGCATAGTAGACTGGAGCGTGACTGACATCGAAGGGCTATAGCGCAAAATCGGAACTCAACTTACCACAACACTCAAACATCACCCAAAAAGTGTAGTAGAGCGGACTACCCTACCACGACATCAAGGCGGAAGAGGACTGGCAGTCATCGGAAAAATAATGGATCAACAAATAACCAACTTGAGGGAGTACTTCCACAATAAATTCCAAACTTCAGACCTACACCATGCTATTTGCCACTATATATACCATTCAACTTCTCTAAGATTAAGGGATCAAAATGCCCCACAGCACCACAAGACCAATAAAGCAAAGCTGCAGATATGAAAGGAAAAACCTCTGCATGGACGACACCTGAACGAGGCAGCCCAGTATCACGTCGGCTGTCCTGCCTCAAACTACTGGCTCTTCTCTGGACGGATGTTCCCTGAAACGGAGGGATTCCTACTGTCAATTCAAAATTAGAGACGACTTAGTAGAGGCAGACAAGTGCAGATACGGATGTCAAACGGCAAAAACGATCCAACACATCACGTGAGGATGCCAGATATTTTCTGCAATACAATAGAAAGAGAGGCATGACGCAGTGGCCAAGATCCTACACCAGGAGTTAGCGTTGAAGCTACAGCTTATCCAAAACGAGAAGATCCCATATTATAGATATACACCACAGACGATCTTAGAAAACAACCACTACAAGATGTACTGGGATCGGACTATTCATACTGCCGACAACAGACCGGACCTTGCTGTCCAGGACCAGAGGGCCAGGAAACGACTTTGATAGATGTAGCTATACCAAATAACAACAACTTTCTAGTGAAGCACGCTGAGAAAATATTGAAGTATCGGAACCTGCAGGAGCAAATAAGAAGACAGTGGAATATGGACACCATCGAAATCATGCCGAAAATTGTTTCAAAAACAGGAGTAATACCAAACAAGCTTTTGGAAAACCTTAGAATATTAGACGTGCATCAAGATCTCTACCAGGATAACCAGAGAATAACCTCACGGGCCCAATAACACGGAAAGGACCCCCACACAGCTCAATCCTTTTGAATCGCTTTTATTTAGATTGGATACAATCGCAGGCGAAGTTTAGCTACAGTAGCTATTCCAGGCACTTAACCTAGTTTTCACCAGTCAACAATTATTATATTAACTAATTTAAACATTTATTCCCGAAAAATTCCTAGATATGATACCTAATTTTGAATTATTTATAACAGGTCTGATTTGTATGCCTAGATACAAACCAGAAACAGGAACTAAATGATTACTAAGATAATATTCCCTAACACCCATAATATGTTAAGTATACCAATTTACAAAAATAGAACTAAATGAAATGTTGAAAGTAAAACTGACGTAGGTACTCAATTTTTTTATTTCTTATACGATTTTTTAATTTATACTTGAAATACCCTGGAGATAATTCTAGACAGTTAGCAATAAATTTATTGAATACTTTCGGGGCGCAGTGGAAAAACGATTTTTGGAGGAAAGCTGATCTATGACGAGGAATGTGCATGCAGTGTCGTTACCTAATTTGGACGTTATGAAGGGAGTTACGTTGAGTTAACTTACCATACAGGACGTTAGGCTTTTTGGTCGTAATAATATTAACATAGATCCGCAAATGCTTCCATACGGAGCTGCAGGCCCTTGAAGATAGTGTCATGAAAGTGTTTTTTCTTTTAATTTATTAGGATCTAGCTACAATACAGAAAAATTAATTTTAGGTATAAGTTAGTGTTATTGGAGGTTACTTTTTTCAAATATTAGGTGACCCATATTTAGAGCTGTCCGAATTACCCTAAAAAAGTAATTTAATTACATTTACGTACCCATTACACTCCGTAAAAGCATTAATTACAATTACCAATTACTAAGAGTATGATCAAAATATTTTAAATACTAATTAATCAATAAAAGTAATTGATTTCTTAAGGGCAACGGCTTTCGGTAGGTTTGCTTGGACGGTCGCGGCAAGGACCGACGCTACCCGTCGGGGAATGGGCGGTGAAATAGACTTCCAGGGCCGGTGTTATCGCAATCCTATTTTGCTAGCTGAGGCGTTTCGATTCGCATTCAGTGCTTATTAATCATTTATTTGTTGCGGGCGCGGATACATCGATAAGAAATAGTTAGCACTTACGATTTTCAATATGGAAAATTATAAATATGTAAGAAAACGGAATATACGTTTCTCCGGGAAAATAGGTTTTGCTAAGAGAAGAGAAAATGTAAAATTCAATTACTATATTTACGAAGATACTAAATAATAATTATAATCTTATGAGTAAGATTTCTATTCTTATACCACAAATAACTAGAAACCTGTTGTTATAGTAACACCCAGATGCTATTTAGCTCGCTATTTAGTCACAAAAAAAAACAATAAATTAGATTAGTTTTAAAAATATAACCCGAAAATAACATTCAAATTTCCGAGATAGAATAAGAATCCATCATTTTTTGCAAGACTTTTTTTAATAATTTTCTCAATTTCTTTAGAAAGTTTACAATAAAAACAAAAAGAATTCAATAGAAACAATAAATGATTTATAAGAGCTTTTTTTACATGTCAACCATTTTTACTTTTAAAAAATCTCAGAGATTCTATTAATTTTCTTAATAGGCAAATGTTGCTGTTTTGTTTTTGTCTAGTAGTGTGTAGTTAGGTAGGTACATATTTTTAGCCTCAAGGCATGACGCATAGAGCCGGCATTTTTTGCGGAAGTTTCTATACAGAAGAAAGAAATGTGAACAATAATGTTATATTTGTGGCGCTTACTTTACCTAATACTGCGAATTTCCCTGTTAGGTACTTGTTTTCACTGGCACATATAATATAGACATAATATTATAGTAATAATAATTTAATTATACAGAGTTATAAATGTATGACTAAAAAAATCATTGCCAGTTGTGACACTAGTCCAACAAAATACTATGAACGTACCTAAACACTATTGTTGTGGTGTTTTCTGTAATTATAATTACACAGACAGCATATCACTTTATTTATTAGGTAGGTATGTAACTTTTATAAAATTAGAACCACAGTTTTGAACGATTGTCTTTTTTCAACGGACGATTTGTTAATTGTAAGACTCAAAGGTATCAGACTGATATAATATTAGTAGTCTCTATACAATAATAGCTGCTAAACTTTTGACATAGTTTGGGCATATTGCATTTAAAATATTAAATTTGCTTGTATAATAACAAAAAAGTATGTTATATGGGGACGAAAAGAAAATCTGGTGGAGAAAGACTTTTTACTTTCGTCCCCATACTTTGAACTCCACTTGAGCATGGGCTATTTCTTCAAAATAAAAATATATACATATACAGTGTGTCCCGCTTTTCATAAATACACCCTAATATCTCAGTTATTAATAATAAGATTTTCTTGAAATTTTGGTGGTAATTGTATGGTGGAGAAATGAAGTATTTGGCATAGTGAACATTTTAATTTACCATTGGCGTGCGTGCGGTGTTGGTGGGGTAAAAAAGGCTTTTTTTTTGGAAAAGGATATTAGGGCTTATTTTAGATAACTGTTTCTATCAGATTTAGAATCAGCGTCCCCAAAAACCCCTTAATTCATATTTTCAAAATCTCAATTAAGTACCCTAATTACGATTTAGGTTTTTTCAAAATTTTGCTAAGATACGCGCGCTCTGTTACCGCTGGCATGCTGACCTGTTTTGTTTTTAAACAAATTAAGCAAAGAGTGCTTTCAAACAAAAAGTTTTTGTTTGACATTAAATAATTCGTACGAATTGTCAATAAGTGAAGCAGTGTTACGTAACTGTTAATAAGATGGCACAAAACCGAAGAGTAGTTCTCACAATTGGAAAAAAAGTAGAAATTATCCGCTTATTTGGTAATAATGAAAGATCTACGCGTCAGGTTGCTGGAATATTCAATGAAAGGCATCAGGATCGAGCACCAATTACTCACGATACCGTTGCCAAAATCAACAGATTGTTCGCCAGGACTGGAGCGGTTTTCAAAAGACAAGACCAAGGAGGTACAATTTGAATCAAAGACATTATTCAGACGACAAACGACCCAAATGGTAGTATAAGGGTAGTTGCGAGGATACTGAATTTAACGAAAAACAAAGTATGGAGGTGTTTGAAACGCAATAGGATGAGGGCATTTAAACCAAAATTTCTACATACTCTGTTAAATGGTGATTTTGAACGACGGTTTGAATTTCGCTTATGGTTGCAAGGTAACTATCTTAACGACAGACTTTTTCTAAAGAACATTATGTTTACTGGTGAGGCAACGTTTACGACAAACGGTGTGGTATCTAATAAAAATTGTAGGTTTTGGGCAGCCGAAAATTCGAATTGGGTAATTAATTGTAAAAACCAGTACCGTGAAAGAGTGAACGTGTGGTGTGGCATATTTAACGAACGAATTGTTGGCCCTTTTTTCCTGGAGAACTTGACCGGACAAAATTTTCCTTGTTTTTTACTAAATGATTTTTATGATTTTCTCATGGAATTGCCTTTAGCACAGAGACAAAACTTAATCTTTCAGTTAGATGGTGCCCCCGCACATTATTCTATGATAGTTTTTAAATGCAACTTTCCCTATGAAGTGGATGGGTAGAAATTCTCCTTTAGAACCATCCCCCCCCCCAGATCGCCGGATATTACCCCTTGTGACTTTTTTCTGTGGGGGCACTTGAAAAATGAAGTGTATGCTACTCGACCGCGTAATAGAGAGGAACTTTGCATTAGAATTATGCAAGCGTGTTAGGAAATTACTCACCAAACTTTAACATAAGAAAAGTGAATGTACCTTTAAGAAGAATTGTTGAAAAGCGTATTGTTTTAGAAGGTAGTTATGTTCAAAACACAAGAATCTAAAATAACGTAATTTTGTCAGCACAGTTACAAATAAAGAATTTATTAAAACAATACTTTTTTTTCTGCTAAAATCAGCTCTTGAGATTTTGAAAATATGAATTAAGGGGTTTTTGGGGATGCTGATTCTAAATCTTATAGAAACAGTTATCTAAAATAGGCCCTAATATCCTTTAAAAAAAAACCTTTTTTACCCCACCAACACCGCACGCCAATGGTAAATAAAAATGTTCACTATGACAAATACTTCATTTTTCTAACATACAATTACCACCAAAATTTCAAGAAAATCTCATTATTAATAACTGAGATAATATTAGGGTGTATTCATGAAAAGCAGGACACACTGTATATTGTTAATTTATTATTATTCATTATGTTTTTCTTATAAAATACAAAAGCAATATAAAATATACTGTTGTTTTTTAAATTTATTTTTGGTGTATATATAGTAACTATACCTACTTTAGTAAATATATCAAAGCAAAAAATAAATTTTATTCAATAATATATTATAATTACAATAAAATATCTAACAAACACTTAAAAATTCCCATGTTCAAGGCGGGATTCGAACCCGGGACGTCTTGATCGCCGAATCGCTACCACCCGACCATGGAGGTCGACATCGCGCCGCATTCAGACTTTATACCTACTGCACCGTTCGAAAGTTGAGATTTTATTTCGATTTACCGATGTTTAAAATAAACATCGATGTTATCAAACAAAGATCGAAACTAATCATCGATGTTAATATTTCTTTAAAGTAACACATTATAAGAGATACATGCATATTATAAAGATTAATAACATTTTAAACAGAACCTCCTTCACCCCTACTGCGAGATGTGAACATACTTTTATCGTTTTTACTGAAAATCAGCTCTTTTATAAAATTTGTATATTCTTCTCACAGAAAATAAAACCAAAAACTACAACATGTAGGCATTGACAAACCCTATGAAACTGCTAATTTTGGAAACATCATTAAACTTATTCTTAAACACGTTTTTAATCTGCAGACACGACTGACCAACGAAAATTACATTAAAGTTTCAACATAAAATAATTAATAAACGCTCCAAAATCTCCGAGTCCGTCCGCATATAGTTGGCCCCGCCTTCCAGCGTAAAACGTGCGATTGCGGTAAGTTTCGCATTGAAATCCGCAAGAGGTCGTTAGCCGACGGCCGTATTTTGAAAACGGAGGGAAAATGATTTAGGCAAACTTAAAATTTTTTTTCTTAAATTCGTTTAGTTTGGTTGTAAAGAAAATGGTAAAAGCCATGCCGATGCGGAACGTTTTTTAAATTTTTTTAATAGTTTATTAAAAAAAAAACTGAGTACGTCGGCCCTAGGTCGTCTAAAAAAAAAGGGACAACGCATCGGCGTATATTAATATTTACCTATATACCATTCCAAATTTAAAATCCATTGGACTATAAATAAACTCACAATTCATTTTCTGCTATGTACCGTCCACAACCGTAGCCCTTAATCAATTAAATTACAAAGTTTAATTTAATTATTTTTATAAATAATTCAATTACATACTTTCTAGTAATTGAGCTTCTCGAAAAGTAATTGATTCCATCATCAATTACCGCATTCGAATTACTGAGTATAATTCAATTACTTTTATAAATAACTACTTTCTAGTAATTGAACTACCCTGAAAGTAATCGAATTATTATACAGGGTGTCCCATACCTTATGGGCCGTAGAGCAACTAGAGATACCTGACATCAAACTAGACCGATTAAGTCATATAAGTTTTTTCGAAATGTTACTCGTTCTAGAAAGTGAAAGTTTATTTTCCAAAATAAGCCATAATTTCAAAACGGTTCAATGAATCGAATTGAAAGTTGGCAGTATTATGTTTTTATGAGTAAGAAGGCGCTAGTTACATACAATGGGTTTTATAAATCTATAATTTTTTTTCTTACCTGTGATATTAGGTGTGTTTGAGTTAAAATTTCTGAAAGAAGGGCAATTTCTAAGCTAAATAGGTTTACTCGCTTGATCTTAATATCTCTAACCGTTTTCAAGATATTTCCGTTTAAACATCACAAGCATAAAAAAAAACAAAGTAATTAAATTCATATTTTAATTATCACAACGCAATAAATTAGAAACAATGCAACAATAACAAGAGGCTCACTTTAGTAAATGTTGAAAGTGGCCACCGTTGATATTGACCTTATTGGTCCTATTGTTATTCCTGACAGGTTAGATGGAAATATTTATTTCAATTTTTTGCAAGACATATTACCAATTCTTCTGGAAAGCTTGCCCCTTTTGCTTCGGAGGGAAATGTGGTATATGCATGATGGTGCCCCGCCCCATTTTCCGTTGCCGTTCGGCAATACTTACACCATTAATATCCCAACCGATGGATTGGAAGGGGCAATGATGCACCAGTAATATGGCCACCACGTTCTCCGGAGTTAAATATGTGTGACTTCTTTTTGTGGGGTGCTATTAAAACAGAAGTTTACAAGACGGGTAAACACACGCCATGGTTTATTGACGCGGATTTTAAATACAGGCAACCGTTTTAATAACCCCGAGACATTAAATAGGGTCCAATATCATTTCTTAAGCAGTGTTAATAAGTGTATTCAGCAAGATGGCGGTCATTTTACACATTTGCTTAAGTAATGTTTTCGTTTTACTTAGCTTCTTACAATATTTTTAATACATACTTGCAACTTTGATGTACACTTTGTTTTATTATTACTGTTAATAATTGATGTATGCAGGTAATTGTAAATATTTTTTTTTCTGACAAAACAGCTCATCCAACGAAAAATATTGGAGAGGTAAAATACATCGAGTCACTCGACAAAAATATCTGGGTTGTCATAACGCCGTTGATATAAAAAATCAGGAGAAATGTTGACGTATTATATCACTTTTATAACACTTCCACTTATTTACAGCCGGTGACTATACTACTAGAAAACGTCATTTTATAGTATTGGTCTACATACTAAAAATCATTAAAATCGATTGGCAGGTTTTCACGTAATTTAGGAAAACCAATATTTTTACAAATTCTTGAGGCCCTTTAACGGCTAAACGAGACAATTTTGGATATAACTAAGTCGGCTTAGATCGACCTATTTTGACGTTAGGAGTCTGTCGTCATACGTTGTACACGTATTTTCCGGACACCCTGTATATTATTCAAATATTCAAATTATTTGAATATCATCTATAGGTAAGTATTCAAATATTCGGATTCGAATATTCAAATTTTTGATTTCTAATATTTAAATATTCGATTTCGAATATTCAAATATTAAATATGTAAATACTCGTGTAGTGATATTCAAACATTGAATAATTTTGTTATTTGACTTTTAATACCTTTAATTTAAATTTGAGCTTTAGCTTCCACGTATTTAAAAAAATAAAAAGTGTATTAAGTGTACTATGCACTATATGCAATATACAGGGTTGGGCAAATGTTCCGGAACGGCTTAATTACAAGCGAACGAAAAGTGATATCGAATCGGGGTTTTGGGCAATCTATAGGACAAAAATTTTACTATTTGACTGGTATACCATATGTCAGTAATGTCACCAACTGTCAAGTGTCGACGATATTTTTTTATTTTTTTAAATGGAACACCCTGTATATTATCAGATATTCTAGATCTTCAATAAATTACAAATATTTTTCATATAGCATACCATATGATTAAATTCAACTGTTTCGGAAATACGGGCAAATGAATCTAGAAAGCCCGTATTACATTTTGTTTAAAAATCAAGCAACATATTTCTTTTATTATGACATTCCAAATAAAAGTCTTAGTTTCCATGACTCCCAAGTGTCACTCTGACACATTTCCTATTTAATTTTTATTTATTTGTATTAAGTGAGTTGTGCGAGTTTTTTATTTATCGACTAAACCTCTGATATAACTGATAAAACTATGGTTCAGCTAACTGAACAAGAACGGATTACTCTGCTTATGATGATAGGATATGGGGATAGACGGAGATCTTTTCAAGAAGCAACCGACCTTTTCAATCAAAGTTTTCCTGTTCGAGATCCCATTTCTAAATCAACTGCTAATAGAATATTCCATAACTTTGAGCATACGGGTACGGTAAAAAACTTGCCAAAAACAGGTCGTCCGAAAACTGCTACAAATGACGAGAAATCCCTGGATGTTTTGCTTGCCCTGCAAGAAGAACCACAGACGTCAGTTCCAAAGCTTGCTCTTGCACATGAAAACAGCGAAAAATCAATTAGAAGAATCCTCAAAAAAAATAAAATGTTTCCTTATAAAGTCAGCTTGCTTCAAGAACTATCAGAGGACGATCCTGATAGGCGTATGCAATTTTGTCAAGAAATAATGGACTACATAGACCTACAACCTAACTTTGTAAGTCGTATTTTATTTTCTGACGAGGCTACATTCTGTCTTAATGGTTTCGTCAATAGGCACAACTGTCGATACTGGTCAGACCATAATCCCCATTGGATGATTGAGCACCGTACGCAACACCCCCAAAAATTAAATGTGTGGGCAGGTATAATTGGAAACCATATTATTGGGCCTTTCTTCCTTGATGGAAACTTGACATCTATTTACTACTTAGATCTGCTTCGAAATAGAATTATACCAAATTTGATTAATTTATATCATGATCAGGTTAACGATCAAATACTAGCGAATGACATTTGGTTAAAGCAAGATGGGGCGCCAGCTCATTTTGGTATACATGTCAGAAATTATTTAGATCAAACTTTTCCTGGAAGGTGGATAGGTAGGAGAGGGTCCATTGAATGGCCTCCTAGATCTCCAGATTTAACACCTCTAGATTTCTACCTCTGGGGTCATTTAAAGACTGTCGTATATCGTACACAACCTAAGACTTTGGAGGATCTTCAAAACAGAATTTTAGATGCTGTGCATGTTATTTCTCGTGAACATTTGCAAAACGTGCGTTCTGAATTTTCCGACAGGATTGGACACTGTCAGGTGGCTGAAGGACGACATTTTGAACATTTAATTAAATAACCATTATTTTATATTATTGTGTTTTAAAGTTATTACCTTGGTTTTGTTTAAATAAAATGTACTACATTCATTTGCCCGTATTTCAGAAACAGTTGAATTTAATCATATGGTATGCTATATGAAAAATATTTGTAATTTATTGAAGATCTAGAATATCTGATAATATACAGGGTGTTCCATTTAAAAAAATAAAAAAATATCGTCGACACTTGACAGTTGGTGACATTACTGACATATGGTATACCAGTCAAATAGTAAAATTTTTGTCCTATAGATTGCCCAAAAACCCGATTCGATATCACTTTTCGTTCGCTTGTAATTAAGCCGTTCCGGAACATTTGCCCAACCCTGTATATGGTAAAGTAAGTAAAAATATTTTATAATTGAATACTCGAATATTGAAACATTTTAACATGCAATTAATCGAAAATTCAAATATTTGAGTACTCGAATAATCGAACGCATGAATAATGTTGAAGGAAAATATTCAATATTTGAATATTCGAATAGTCGAATTATTCGAGTTTGATTCTTAGCACTACATCAGAATACATTGATTACATCATCTTCAAGGGCCTGTAGCTCCGTATGGAAGCATTTGCGGAATTATGTTAATATGAACTTTTTTAAATATTTTTTTTTATGTTGTTTCTACATTACTGTCAAATTTTCTATCGTAATTTACGGATAGCCTGTAGAACACTAAAAATATGTTGTTGTAACATGAGACAATAACAATAAAGGCTTTCAAAATGAACATGGAATAATGCTTCGCAAATGTATCTTTAAGAAATATGCGAATACCGACAAGAAATGTCTCTCAAACTCAATGTTAGGACATACCTTCATCCTCAGCCGACACGGGACTGTTATTGGTATATGTTCGGTTGGCTCCTGGTAATTTTTAGCTTTGTTTTCGTAACTTGCTCTTTTTCTGGTTTCTCTTACTTAGATTGTCAAATCACGAAAATGTATCAAAAGAAATATATAAGTCACGCTTAAAATCATTTGCCTATTGTTGCTGTAACGAAAGGCAATGGAAAGTAGACATAATCTTGAAAAGAAGTGAGCATTTTTTTGAATGAGAATAGCCTGGGTATTAAATTTCCCGTCTCTGAAGGTTTTGTTCTGTGATCGGGGTAATTTATCGTTTGTTGTGTTTTTTAACAAGCAGGACGGACCCTAAAACAGGGGCGTAGCAGCGTGGAATGATTGCATTTCGGCTATACCGGATGTGAACGAAATCAATATACCGTGCCATAGCGCTATCTTAAAAGATATTTTTAAAATCCTCACTTCGCGAGTCTAGTTTACAGAATTTTTTAAAAAGGATATACAGTAAAATATCTCAATAGAGACCACCCTCGGGGAATCCAATATTGATCGGTTAGCAGGGGTGATCGGTTAATAGGTTAACAAATTAAAACAACTGGTCTGCATTTTACAGTGTGTGTTTATTAATAAGTATCTACATATACCTATGTAAATAATTTTAAACATTTTTGTTTAAATTTATCAGAACTAAATTTAAATGAGATGAAGCCAATTCACCAATATGTATGTATATACTGCACGTGCATACTATTATACAGCGTGTAACAGAAGTATGGAACGCTTTAAATATGCTTAATACCGTTTGTCCGATTTAGCTAAAATTCGGTATCCGTATATAAGAGGTTATCGCGGAGCTGCTAGTGACATTTGCAATGTTGCTAAATTTACAGTTTTTTTAGCAATTTAAAATAATTTTTTTTTAAATGGAACACCCTATATATTATTCAAAAAAATGATTCCGCAACAAATTCTAAATAACTTTTATATAAATTACTTAATGTAATTATTTTAATATTCGAGCTCGAAAAGTGAGAATTTATTGAAACATTATTGTAAGGTAATTATTGTTTAAACTTACTTATTACAGAATAAAGAAATTAAATTAGATGTTTAAAGTGCCTTCCATTTACTTCTTGATAATATGCTGAATATTTCGGAAAAGTATTTAAAACATTAGAAAGAATATCTGTTTCTTCGATTCGTCGGCACTCAACTTCAATTCTTGTTTTAGGTCTTCTATATCATGTGGCATTTTTTAAATGTCCCTACAAGAAATAATCGAGTGGAGTCAGATCTGGCGACTGAGCTGGCCACTCAATTGTACCCCGTGGATTTTCCTCTATGCTAAGCAAAATATCTAAAGCTTTATCGCCGCTTGTCGCAGTTTTTGGACGGCCGCATTTTGAAATGTCTTTTACGTGGCCAGTTTCGTTATATTTCTTTAAAATTTTGCTTACTGTGGACCGTGCTATTGGATTTCGGTTGGGATACTTATCATTAAAAATCTCAGCAACCTCTGCTGTGTTCGCCTTCGATCCCCGTAACCCAATATCATTAATATTTCTATTCGCAGTGTTTCAGTTAGTACATCCATTTCGTCGGCTTAGTGAGAAAACCGCGTAACTCCATTTCAGAAAATTTTACAGGAAACAATAAAAACTATATTATTTAGGTTGTGTTTGCGTTTCAACTGGCTAACTTTTATGGTTTCGAGTTTAAGACAAAATACGTCGAAATTTGTTCAAACAAATAATTTTGAGCAAATTCAGGCAATTTAAATGGACTTACGCATTTTTCCAAAAAAATTTCAAATAATCGTTAGGAGTTACGCGATTTTCGTTAAGAAAACCAATAAGTTTATAGGAATCAAAAAATTTATTTCAAACTAAAAACAAATAGGTATTTTAAACTAACATCAATCTTTGCAAACTAAACGAGTGACTTGAACTTAAAAAATAATCCTAAAAATAAACCTAAGTGTAGTTAACAGTATAATAATATGTTTATTTTATTAAATAGCTTAAAACTTTAACTAAAAACTAAGCTTCAAAGTCTTTAGAAACAAATAATATCTAGTTAGGTAGGTTATAATAATATTTCTACTATAAAGCGTTCAGTTTTCAGGAACACAACTTAAAGGTATATATTATCTAGAATCTAGGTACTTTACTCGTATGGAAGTTCATCATAAAATTTATGATAATCTTCTAAGAGCCCTGCTTTTAGTATGTGAAGGTGGTTGTACTTCTCTTTTTTTATTTTTCTTCGTTGGACGTACAAAGGGGGCAAATCGTTGAATTTGCAGGGAATAATTTTTTTAATTACTCTGCTGTCCAGCTTACTAAACCCATGAGTATGTCTTAACTTAAAAAATATTTCACCATTAGATAAATATTGAAGTGCTTTTATGTCGGTAACAACAGGATCACCTACAGCTCGACCTGGGCGAATTGAATTGTAAAATTTTAGACCATCAAATTTCTTAAAAAAGGTATGATTTAAGTATTTAACTTCATAAGGCGCAGGATTTTGTCTGGCTTTTATACAATGATAGACATAATCAGCAGGAAGATTAATTTTACAAGCTCGTATCTGGCGCTCAATGGTCGAATGCATCGAGTCTACTTCCATTTGCGTATGGCCCTTACATAGATATTTTTGAGTTATTTTTATATTGTGAGTTATGCATAAATTTAAAAAAGCGTTAGATAAGGTAGAGTTACGATTTTGACCTGTACAGCCATCACTATAAAATATTAGTTCCTGCAAATCATTCTGTGATGCTATTTGAGATTCCACAAAGTAGGATAATATACTAGAGAATTCATTGGATGTTATGCTACCTTCGCTTTCATTCCATAAGAAGCAAAATCCTTCATGACTTTTTAGATTGTACAAGGTAAAGTTGTGCACAATTAATTTTGTTTTGTAATACATGGCTGATACATTTGATTTAGGACTCAACAATACAGATTGCAGATCCATTGCATAAACGTTTACCTTTAAATCAGTTGCAGATTTGTCCTTTTCTTTTTCTTTCCGTGCTTCTTGCTTTAAAGTTTGATGTTCAAGGTATTTTTCTTCAGACAAATTTTGTGTTTTATAAGCTTCACATACGTCACAGAGATCTTTTTTAGGGGTGTACAAAGATATATTTAATTCTTCAAATATTTTACAAAAAGTAAAAATTGACGAGCATTCCAGTTTTTCTTCCACACAATATTTATTTTTAAAAAACCTATACAATTCGGCTTTAGTATGCCACATTGGCTCCAAATACATTTTTTTTGTTGAAGATCGGCAGTAGTGGCTTTCCAATTTAGGAAGCGATTGTAAAAACTTGTACACGGCACCATTTTTTCCTTGAAAATTTATTTTTCGTACCTCACTTTTTCTGCTAATGGTGGCACCATCGGCAACAATGTGATTTTCTTCTCTAGGAAATAATTTACCATTCTTAATATAATTTAGAACCATAGTCTCTTTTAAACCCAGCGTACCAAGAAACATGCGCTTACAAACCCTTGTGGTTTCTAAACCAACTTTTAAAAAGTACTTTATAGATAAATTTCTTTTGGATAATATATTATTTTTACCTCCTCTTCTTCTTTTAACGTTCTCACTTTTTACTAGTGTTTGCACTTGTACCTGTCTCTGGCCCCAATTTAAGTCATTCCAAAAGTGTTGGAAAATTTTTAATCGGTTTTCTGCTGTCATTTTCTGACAAAGTATCACACATTTCTTCTTACTAAGGGTACAGTTACAAGGATTCGCTAAAAATTTACCCGGTTTTTGAATATTATAATCCCAATCTTCTTCATTTTTTTTCTTGCCCATGTAAGGTAATCCTTTTAAACGCTTTTCTTTGTTTTCATTGTTTTTCCATCCTGAAGGCATTTTTCTTTTATTTCTCACTTTGATATTTAAAATATTTTCAGTTCTTTCAATATTCGCGGTTTGATCTCCAACTACTCCAACAGCATCTTCATGTGGTTCAAAATCGTCATCACTTTCAGAATAATCAGAGTTTTCGTTTTCAGGAACAGGAACATAAGTTTTATCAGAATCATCTTCATCAGAAATTCCTGTAATATTGTTTAACTCTACCGGCACTTCGGTATTATTAACATCTAATAATAGAAGATTCTCGGATGTAACTACTTCATCAATGTTCGCCGCTTGATCTGGAACAGGCAGTACCTCTTCTGCTTCTATGATATCAACAATACCGTCATAATAACGAGATCCTTCGAAAATTTCGTCTTCGGGAATGGGAAGATTCGTTTTGCCAGAACTATTTCCTTCATCAGGGTTTTTAGTAATATTGTCTAACTGTACAGGTACTTCGGTTTTGTTAAGATCTAATCCTAATAAAACATGTTCGGACGGATATATTTCATAATTATTTGAGTTTAAATTGTGGGGTTCTCCTAAATCACATTCAATTAATGCAGGTGTTAGTATTCCAGTGTCTTTACTTACAATAAAGCTACCACTCTTCGATGCTTGAATCGCTAATAACAATATTTTTTCCGCACGCGAGGCCATTTCTGTAATTGAAAAGAAAGTAATTTTTAGTTTTATTTTCTTGTGCAGTCTAAATTTTAAAATAAATTCCTAGGTACCGATATCTCTATAATATTTTAAAACATACTGTAAAGATAAAAGTAAATTAAAACGTGGAAGACCACGTATCTCCATCGGTAAGGAAATAAATCTAATTTTGAAAACCGCGTATGTCCACGTTATAATTCAAGTCAAGTAAATTACCTTTAGATTTTATTTTCTTTATTATGTAAAGTTAAATAATATATTAAGAAACAAGTCTGCGTTCTATTAAACTAACTATTTGTTTTAAATATAATATTTTCAAAAACTTACCGGTAAAAATCTCACAACGCGAGCCACACACGCTTCAAACGTATATACCAACTAGGAGTTACGCGCTTTGCTATTTTAAAGACAGAGGGTTGGAGTTAAGTTGTTTTCAATAATTAGCGTTTGAGCGGGAACACGCATCTACACACGTGTGAAGTTTTCTGAATTGATAGGTTAAATAATTTCTTACAAGATGGCACCACAATATCAATTTGCTTAAAAATGGGAGTTACGCGGTTTTCTTACTAAGCCGACGATTTTAAGAATTATTAAAACTGATAAATTATGAAGCACAATTACTTTCTGAAAAGTTTGTCAATGTCGCTATCAGAATTTAATTGTGTCACAAATTTTCAAGACCTACTTTTATCTCTATCAGTTTGCTTGGATAAGAAGTTCGTATGATATTTAAACCCCAATATCAAAAAAATGGCTAGATTTAGACATCAAGTAACTTATATAAAAGTTATTTAGAATTTGTTGCGGAATCATTTTTTTTGAATAATATATAGGGTGTACCATTTAAAAAAAAATATTTTAAATTGCTAAAAAACTGTAAATTTGGCAACATTGCAAATTTTACTTGCAGCTCCGCGATAACCTCTTATATACGGATACCGAATTTTTAGCTAAATCGGACAAACGGTATTAAAGATATTTAAAGTGTTCCATACTTCTGTTACACGCTGTATATATTATAAAATGTACTGTAGAATTGTTTTGAAATTCTTATTTTTTTAAATAATTAGAATTCATATTTTTTATTTTATTTTTATAAAATTCAGATTCACATTTTAATAGCAATAATTGAGAAATATGTGTAATGTGTAGACCTGTCAAAATTGTTAACATTATTAACAGGGTTTTCTAAGTTTCTGAACCTTGCGCAGGCTTCAGATAGGCGTGATATTTTCGACACTGGAGCAAGTTCGGGTTCCTCTTTCTCTGTCTCAGATGGGAGTAGTTTCATCTGTTTCTTGGATCGCTTCAATAAACTCGATGAGAGTCAATTCTGCACTTTCTGTTGGCAAATCGTTATCGATAGAGGTGAACTGTTTCAAGTTCACAAATGTGTCGTTAATGTTAGGAAACAGTTGTGAAAGCGGAATATTATCTTCTTCTTCGAAGTCGTCAATATTATCTGTATTACACATAATTCCGGCGTTTATAAAGCATTTTTTTATTGTCACTGGGGACAAATTGCGCCAGGTCACCGAAACCCATATCAAGGCGTTGGCTATGGTAATATTATTTTCGATTTCTTTTAGACGACAACCACTGTCTATACATGTTAAAAGTTTCTTAACAAGGTAGCTTGCGTAGAGCATTTTAAAATGTGAATAATGCCTTGGTCCAGAGGTTGACAATGTGAGGTAGTTTTGAGTGGAAGAAAAATCAGTTTGACATTATCCAGTGTAATTTTGGGATGAGACGTTGCATTATCCAGAAACAATACCACTCTTCTATTCTGCTTCTTCATCCTCGTATCAAGTATATCTGTGAAGCCATGTTGTCATGCAGGCCCTTATTTATTCAACAGAAGATTTTAACCTTACCCTGTCTGTTCATATTAGAGACAGTGCTTCTTGTTTATAAGCGTTTTAGAGACAGTCGGCATACCCATCATTATCCAACGAGAAACAACAATTGTCTGCCATTGCCTATCCCAAGGTCAACCCTAACTAAAAACTCTCTTATGTACGAGGGCTTGAAAATGTATAATCACTTGCCATCTGTTGTGAAGGAGATAAATAGTCCAGCGCTCTTTAAGAGTATGATTAGAAATACTTTACTACAGAAAGCATATTATAGTTTGAACGAGTTTTTTGAGGACAACTTGTAGTATTGCAGTAATTTGGCTCCTTCTGTCTGTCTGTAATGTTGTTTTGAGTGCATTTGCCGCTTTGGTACTCGTCTAAGTGTGTATGTATGTTATTGTATATGAATACTTTTATTAATTCATCATAAATCAATATCTGCATTATTAAGTCAATTTTTTTTTTATTTGACATAGTTTTAATATTTGTTGACGTAAAGACTTGTTATTTTGTCTTATTTTGTTACTACAAAACTTGAACTTTATTTCTCTTATTATTGTTGATTTTATATTATCCTTAAGATTATTTATCACATTTTTACCGCTTCTGCTGTTTGTGGGACATTTTATTGTTCTTTCTTTTTTTCTCCTTTTTGCATTGTATTGTACTATTTTTAGATTTTAAACTCAATTTTATTTATGATTAGGCATGTTAGCTGCAGGAAAGCTTTATCGATCATCATAAATCTAGTCAACGTTTTTTTTTCTTTTTTTTATTTTTTATATAGTTTTAATATTTGTTGACGTAAAAAACTTGTAATTTTGTCTTATTTTGTTACTACAAAACTTAAACTTTTTTTCTATTAATTGATTCCATATTATCTTTAAAATTATTTGTCACATTTACCGCTGCCACTTTTCATTGTACATTATTTTATTGTTCTTTCTTTTCTTCTTTATGTATTGTATTATTCTATTTTTACATTTTAAACCTGATAATTTTATTTATGGTTAGGCATGTTTGATGTAGGAAAGCTTTGTAAATGAAAACTTTGGTTTTGTTTTTCCCTTTTGGGATAATAAAGCGATTTTGAATTGAATTGAATTGAATTGAATTGAATTATGTCTGCTGTCATCCAGGCTTTTTTGTTCGAGACCCATTGGAAAGATAACTTATCAATATGTACGCTCTTAAACATCGAGGATTTTTGCTTTTGCCTATTATAAGTGGTTCTTACTTCTCATCTTCCATATTTGCACAGAACGGAATTGAAAATCGTTGTTCTGCTGTTTTGTTTCCAGTACACTTGTCATCTTTGAATGCATATGTTGGCAATGCACGATAGTAGAGACATATCTCATCTGCATCAAATACGTCCCTTGAGGCATAATCCTTTGAAATGGTCAATAGCCTTTCATTCTAAACAGTTATGTCTTCGATACTGATATCAACTGATTCGCCACATATTTTCTTGAAGGTAATATCGTGCCGACGACGAAATTTTTCTAACCAGCCATTTTATGCCTTGAAGCTATCTAGTTCTAGACATTGAGCGAATTCGAGGGCCCTTGCTTGTTTCGCGCCTTACAAAACCAGTTGAAAACAACATGGTCCATTGCAAGTCCTTCAGTTTTGAAAAAAATTCTTTCTTGTTCACAGTTGCTACATTCTTGAAACAAATTTCTAACTTCTGCTTTATTTTGAAGCAACATAGTCACTTACCCACTTTAAATTTTCCAGCCAATTTCCTGGTACTTAAACCAGTTTTTTCACTTTCCTCGATTATATCAATTTTTTCGCTTAAAGAAAGGTAAACTTCAAATATTCACGTTAGTCCCTAAATACACAAAACCTGTTCAAAACAAAACTAATGCAGCAAATTGAATGGACCCGCCTGCAATAAAGTAATTAGTGTATGCACCTATATTTCTTAAGACCTTAATATCAAATAGTGAAAAGTAGATCATTTATGTTAACTAAGGTCCAAGAAAAATTTTAATATCAGTGCTTAAATAATTATTAAAGTATCCAATTTAACAGATTTAATGTCACTTGCATACGTTATTTTATACACGCCATTTTATTTTTTGTAAGATGGTTCTTACACCTCCATTTTGACAAAAAATGTTGATATTAAATTTTATGGTATAGAAAAATACAAAAACATAAGGTCGTACCTTCCTGATCATTCCTCGAGGGCTTCTCTAGGGTTATTTGATTAATTATATCATTAAAATTTAATTTATTACTCAAATTTTTTATTATATTAATAAATTCTGTATTAATCTCAAAATTAATTAGAGAAAGGTAGTTTCGATATTAATTTGATTGTGCAATAAAAATACAGGTTTTCATTTTAAAATAAAAAAATACCGTAACGAGTGTGCCGTTAATCTGGCTTTAAGGTAAAAATAATAAAAAATATCTTTTATTTTTATGTTAGTGTTGAACCTAAACTAACATGTAGATATGGGGCTATGCTCCATATTTTTGAAAAAGAGTAAAGGTGTTGCATATTTAGGAAAAGTTTTTTAGAAATAAACGTAGGTGGTTATAAAAAAACTGAATGTAATCTTTGCTAACCACAACCGTGTTATCTACTGCAACGTAATTGTTGAAATGATGTTAATTTAAGGAGAATAATGACATTAAAGACGTATAGCCAAATATTAATATTAAAAATCAAAACCATTGTTGAAATCAAATGGGAAGATTTAAGGAACTTGATATTAGGTTTATAAAATCCGTACAGAATCAATCAAGATCTTGTTGTCGTCACTGGACGTTTAAAGTACTTGAGGATCGGCAGAACACAGTCATCTGTCAGCCAGTGACTAAATTACATGGTTTCGGTCTATCGGAGGGAGATAAAAAGCTGCACTAAAGGATACTTGAAAAGGATGATAATGACACTCACACTAGATGACTGGCGCCTTATCAAGCGAAATTATCCAAACATCCACCATGTCCAGTAGCCAGGCGGGTCCTTTGAACAATATTCGAAATGGAAATGGTGTGACAACTGAAGTTGTTAAAAGACCCGAGATTAGCAGCTTCCAAATTGACTTCTGTACTATAAGATGGGTACGACTTTCATCACCGATTTAGGCGCAATTTTAGCCTTTGCCTCTTTGTCCCCAGTGATATTTCTTGTCAACGGGAAAAGACACTCGAGCCTAACGACTTTGATGTTAAGTGGTTTAAAATATGAATGCAGAGAATGACTAAATTCATCTGCTGCCTTTACTGACCGCCAAGCGATACCCATTATAGAGACTTGTTCTCCTCTCTTGCTAATACTATCGACTTTTTCGTTCATAATGTAAACAGCCTCAAATATAACCGACGAGCAAGGTGGCGAAACCGAATCTTTTGTCATCAGCTCTGGCCTCACCCAGCTCGTGGGTGAACCAACTCGGATTCCAGACCGAGATGGTGATTTTGTTTGATGGATCTTTTCTTAACTTCAAACCCCGACTTGTACACTGTCACCGTGAAGCCTCCGTTAGGAACGTCTGACCACGACCTTCTTTCGGCACTGAACAAACTACCAATTAGTGCCGAACAGCCTCCTAAACCACGAAAGATCTGGCATTATACATCAGGAAAGTGGGATGACCTTAAGGACCATTTTGGAACCTTTCCTTGGCGAAATGTTTGTTGTACCTCTGATGATCCATCCATCTGTGCAACAGAAGAATCGGACGTTATCCTTACTAAGTTCAGCCCATACCCAAAAAAGGCAAGAAGACCTTGCCAAACAACTATCGTCCAGTTGCATTGCTTTCGGTTATATTAAAAGTTATGGAGGCTATCAACGAAAAATTATTAAAGTACCTGGAAGGCTTCAACATTATTAGTGACCACCAGTATGGATTCCGTAAGTCTAGATCAACAGGAGACCTTTTCGCTTATGTTACTTACGTTTGGAACAACGCAATAGAACATCATGGGGGAGTCCCGTGCGGTAGCACTGGACTTGATTGAGTATGGCATGAGGGGCTCCTAACTAAAGTGAGAGCAAGCGGAATGCCGGTTCAATTTTGTTCATGGCTGTCGAGCTTTCTTAAAGACCGTTTTCTGCGAGTGGCGATGGACGGATTTCTTCCAGACACATTTCATATCAACGCCGGAGTCCCTCAAGGTTCTATATTGTCGCCCACCCTCTTTTCACTATACATTAACGATCTTTTGGAAAAAGCTAGAAATCCTATACCTACATAGTTTGCTGATGACAGCACACTTGCTTCATCTACTTTGAATGCTCGGACATCGGCTGCCAATGCACATCTCTATAGGCGGCAAGAGGTCTCACATCTCAACAAAGACCTGGAAGAAATTCTGTCTTGGAGTGACAGTAACCAAGTAGAATTTAACGGTAAAAATTCCAGGTGGCAGTTTTTTCTAAAAAAGCTTATGTCGTAGAACCGGAAGTCATGGCGGGACACTTGATTCCCTTGGCTTCATCAATTCATTTATTGGGCGTCAATTTAGATAGTCATATGTCTTGGCATAGTCATGTTGCGGCCATTGCTAAGGCAGCCTCGCAGAAGCTTGGATTACTTTTCCGAACTAAGAACCTCAATACACCCCAACAACTTTTGATGCTCTATAAAGCCCAAATTCGACCATCGTTGGAGTACTGTTCGCATATTTGGCGTTCTGCTCCGAAACATGCCCTGAGATTGCTAGATTGCATTCAAAGAAGAGCCACTCGCTTGATCGGCTACCATGATCTGACAAACAACCTGGAAAGCCTTGAACATCGAAGGCAGGTTGGCGACTTGAGTCTATTTTACAAATACCTTCATGGCAAGTGCTCAACTGAGGTTGCCCGCTTGATTCCACCCAGAGCGGTGCATGATAAAAACACACGACGAGCCAGTGCAGCCCACCCGTACGTGGTTCAGCTAAGTGTCCCTCAAACGACACTGTTTATAAATTCTTTCATCTGGAGAACGTCATCATTCTGGAACGACCTCCCTGAGGCCGTGTTCCCCAACGAGTATAATCTCCAAAGATTAAAGACCAACGTGAATTGTTTCCTGCGCACACGCACCGCTCGCAGAGCGCCATGAAGGATTAATCCTGCAGTGCTCTGCCTTATCATAAAAAAAGAACACATTAAATGTAGGAAATTGGATTTTTAAAAACATTTTTACAAGAATATTCAAAAATAAGGAAAACGTTTTCAAATTTCGAACAGTGGTTGGATACAATGGAAATATCTAGGGGAGCTAAAAAGTATTGAGTAGAGATAGGAAGAGAGAGTATTGTGCAAAAGAGGCTGAATTATAATTTTAATTTACCCAGATTCAAAGCATTGAAAAAATTAATGCTGCTATATATGATTTGGTCGTTAGCACAGTCTATACTTGGATTTTTAATCATTTCATTTATTTTCATTATTTCAAGAAGGCCTAATTTATTGATTTTGTTGCAAAAATGTAAGAATTTGGATTGATTTTAGAAGGGGACAAGTTAAGCTTAGAAGCTTTTACTATCTCCTTACAACGTTCGTCGATGCGGATTTTGAATTTTCTCCCTGTTGGTTGAACATAGGAGGTAGAACAACCCTCGGTCAAACAACTCACCTCATAAACTCAAAAATATCCTTTACCATAACGCGGTGGTACTGGGACATATATTTAAATGTCTCACCCGATTTGCGATTTTCCTGCCGACTATAATAAAAAACAAATCAGACGTTACTCAATGATTTTCCGTAAGGAAGCCAAATTTAATGTCAAAGAATATATGGGTTCACGAATTTGACAGATATGACGCCATTTTGAATTTTTTTAAAAATTTACCCTCATCCATAACCACACGAGTAAATTGTATTTCGCGATTCGATTCCAAAAACATTTAGTTGTTTATGTCTATTTTCAACTGTTTCGGAAATACAGAGGTTCGTAAATTACCTTCATCGATTTTGTCTCTTAAGTGTCTCATCCCTTTAATAAATAGACCTTATAAGCTGAAAACCCCAATTTTTTACAGGGTTACATAATTTCTCGTGGTCGGGCTATTTACACTACAATCAATTACGACAGATGTCAGAAAGTGACACATACGAAGCCATTTTTAATTTTTTTAAATGGCAACCGTTATCACACACAATATGCCGCACACGTATACTTGACAAAGCATTGACGCAGATAATAACAACAACAACAATAATAGCAAGATATAAACAAGAAAATAAGGGTTGTTGGATAAAGAAATACATAAAACTGTGTTATAGTAACTAGACTTGGTGTTTTTTTCCTAGATAAAAAGTGCGTTAGTGGATTTCATATTGACCATACGAAGTAACCTAAAATTAAATATATTTTTTCTTCTTCTGAGCACTCCACTGTGCTTAAAGCTAGATTTACGCTTGTGTGAATCGAACAAGAATAATGTCAGTTTAAGGTAAAGAACAAGGCTGGGTTCGATGTAAGCTCCAATCGATTTGTTGTTTTATTCCAATCTGCATTTATCTGAATTTTAAGAAATTCAAGGAAAGAAATCTCTCCTTTCGGTGCATTCTATTGTCTTTCTGCGGAAATAAATCTAGGCTTGTCATATACAAGTAATGATCATAATATCAGTAAAAAATAAGTCGTCTATTAGTATGATTACGCCAGTAGTCGGCCTTTCTTGATCATAGTATTTTTTCCTTTTAAGTAAATCTGTTCATTTAATACTTAAAATTATAATATACACACAACCAAACTTATATGGAATCACTCAGGATTTGTGACTAAAATATTTTGTAGGGAAAAAACTTGGTATGCTTGTCGAAGATAAAGGTTTTTGCTGTAAAAATAGACATGATAACAAAAAATAAACGACTGCATATTATAATAATCTTTTAAATTTTGTATTCAGTAGTAAAATCACTTTAATCCGGTAATTTTGTTTCGGTCCAAAGAAGATAATAATGCCTTATGTTGGACTAACAGATGTGCAGAGAGGAAAAATTGTTGCTCTCGTTGAACAAGGAATGCCCCAAAGAGACGTAGCAGAGGTGGTAGGCGTTACCCAGGGTCTTGTATCAAAAACGTATGCAAGGTATCTGGAATTAGGAACTCTCAAGAATAGGCCTAGACAAAGTCGTCCAAGAGTTACAACTGAACAACAGGACCGCTTTGTGTGCCAAATTGCTAGAAGAAATCCAAATGTTTCTCATCCAGAGCTGAAAAGACAACTTCTGGAAGCTACAGGTGTAAATGTTTCAGTTGAGACTATACGAAAAAGACTTCGTGCTCGAGGGTTGTACAGCAGGAGACAGTTACGGGTTCCAGAGTTGTCCAGGCAAAACAAAACTGACCGGCTAAATTGGTGCCTTCAACATCAAAACTGGACAATTGAAAATTGGCAAAATGTTCTCTTTTCAGATGAGAGCAGAATTGGCTTTAGATCAGATGATCGTCGAATTCGGGTTCTCAGAGCTCCAGGAAGACAAGCTAGACTCCAGGCTGCCAGATCTATCCCAAAATATAAAGGAGGAACCGTAATGTTTTGGGGAGGTATTATGATGGGAGCAAAAACTCCTTTGCTACCACTCGAACAAACTTTAACCGGTCGGAGGTATGTTGATTTGGTGTTAGAGCCGGTAGTTAGGCCTTGGCGAGGTGCAGTTGGGGATAATTTTATCTTTATGCAAGATAATGCACCTCCTCATACTAGCAGAATAGCTCGAGAATTTCTGGAAACGGAAGGTGTCACAATTTTAGACTGGCCTGCATGTTCACCGGACTTAAATCCAATTGAAAACTTGTGGGACCAGCTTAAAAGAAGGATTAGAGCTCGTCGGGACAATCTAGGAAATATCGGACAGCTCATTCAAGCAGCGTTAGGAGAATGGGAAAACATACCACAAGAAAATGTTGCCAATTTAATCAGAAGCGTGCCAGCGCGAATTGAAGCTTGCATAAGGGCTAGAGGTGGCAATACGGATTATTAAAATTAATAATTTTATATTTTTTATCGTTTTTTACTGGTTAATTTTACTATTATCAATTTTCAGAAACATAAAAAAAAACACTTTATGTTTCTTTTGTCAATTATAATTAATTCTTTAATTCGTATGTGAAAATTTTTTGATTAAAATATTGGGTAAAGAATGACTTTTATTTCTAAATAAATAATTTTCATATATTCCATACATAATAAAAAATATTAGGTGATTCCATATAAGTTTGGTTGTGTGTATGTGTTCTGGTCAAGTATAAACAATAAATAAGCGATTGAAAAGGAAAGAAATACTCGAGAAAGTAGTTAAGTATTTTATTTTTAAGTTGTTCTGAAGAACATCAGTTTTTTCAGAAGTCGGCCACTTATTGTTTAGTAGTCGGCCTCTCTACCAGAAGTCGACAGTTATTTATTAATGGTTATTTAGCACAGGCCCGTGCTTCTATTTTTTATTTTGTCTATAAAAAGGGGAAACATATTATTATAAAAAAACACAAAAATTATAGTTCTAAAAATATAAAAAAAACACTTAAATGTACCTTATAAAACTACATAAAATATGCAAATACATTTTTTAAAAGTACAGGTAAAGTTAAAAAAGTGTTTGCAAAAATCGCAGTTATAATCTAGACCTTGCGCCTCTTTCCGCAAGCTTTTAAGTGAAACCACCTGGGGCACCAGTCACATCCCACATTCTTATAACCTTCTGCTTCTGCAACGCTATCTAGTTCATCTTCACATTTAGCACAATATTTCTTTCAATGAGTTCTTCTAAAATCTCGCTTCTTTCGTTGGACCTTTCTTTTTTTTTATTAGCATTATTAACCATTTCACTTTTTTTTTCGTTCTCATCCCTCTTTCTTTTCTTTGCTTCTTCTTTCTCATTTTGTACCGGGTGTCCCACAAAGAATGGCTGTCGGCCGTATCTCAGAAAGTGTTAGTCGTATGGCTTAAGGAAAAATATATATTAGGTAAAGTGGTCATGAGAAATTGCTGGAAATTATTTTCAAGTTTGTCAGACTGGCGCTAGAGGGTGCAACAGTAACGGTAAATATGAATCACGAAGTTTCCTCAAAAGTCGCCTAGTTAAGGTATCCCGAAAATAACATTTTTGTATATTTCGAAGATTTATTAATAAAATTCACCCATAGAACGTGTTCGTCACTTTTCAAATAAAGTGGTGGGGGAAGGTTGAACATTATTTGTAATAAATGCTGATAACTCCGGTCTGGCTTAACATAATTCAGTAAACTTATTTTTGTTAAAAAGGGCTTTTCTCACTCTATATATCATCTTATGAACTACGGCAATATGTGTTTTACACTAGGCGCTAGGGGGCGCTGTCTTACAACTTCACAAACATTGCACGTTATTTCCATAATTGTAAAAATAATAGTATATACAATTTCACCTGATAACAAGGATGATTAAAAGTCTAAGAAGTCAGCGAAAACCGCAAGTTAATATCTATTTTCAATCCGGAGATATCAACAACATTAATCATAATTACGGAACATTATGATTTTATTTTGAAGTTGCCATTGTAAAGGTTTTTTTAAGAGTCAAATAGGCCTTGGAAAAACAAAATATGAATTGAAACTGTGCACGCGTGTCACCTTTCATTATTACATCAAAATTTTTGTCGTGCCAACAGTGTTGTGTCGTATTTGATTTTCAAAATGCCTCTGTTACTTGAAGAAGCGGTTGACATCATTGCGGTGTATTTTGAATGTTTGGGAAATGCAACAATTGCTGAACAGGTTTATGCAGTACGATACCCTCAAAGGCGCCGATACGACAGTAGAATGTTTAATCGTTTAGCTAGCTGTTTTCGTACTACTGGAAGTATTCGTCGCCCTGTATATCGCAGACGCCGCCGAGGTCGAACCGAGGAAAACATTGTAAATGTTTTGGCATATGTGGAATTTAATCCACAAATTAGTATTAGATTAATTGTTAGAGACTTGGGCGTTACTCGCTTTACTGTGCATAGGATTTTATTAGAAGAAAGATAAGTAATTATATCTATATGTTATAACTCTTAAATAGTTTAGAATAATGCCAATATTTCCCTTAATAGCTTTCAAGTCAATGTAATAACTATTTTGTTTTCTTTAGGCTACATCCCTACCATATTGTGCTCCACCAGGCTTTGACCCCGCAAGATTATGATAGAAGATTGGATCATTGCTATTGGTTACTCAATATGATATGGGAAGATAGAAATCTCCTCTCCAGATTTTTGTGGACTGATGAAGCTACTTTCCATAGTCTTAATGGAGGAGTAAACCGCCATAATATGCATTATTGGTCGCGGGATAATCCCCATTGGATGAAGAAGGTGCAGCATCAAGGAAGATGGAGTGTCAATGTCTGGTGCGGCATTTTGGGTGGCAGAATAATTGGACCGTTTGTATTTAATGAGTCGCTGACTGGGCAAAGATATTTACATTTTTAAATTACGAACTCCCAATTCTTCTCGAAGATGTGCCCTTGGATAATCGCAGAACTATGGTTTTCCAACACGATGGATGTCCTGCACATTTTGCGGCAAACTTTCGTCAATTTCTTGACGACACATTTCCTGCAAGGTGGATAGGAAGAGGGAGTATATTTCCGTAGCCTGCCCGGTAATATTATAGGATCTATGGTGATACTGTTAATGAAAGTGGTAATTTCTATTCTAGATCACCTGACTTAACATGTCTAGATTTTTATCTATGGGGGAGATTGAAGGATCTTGTTTTCGTTACCAGACCCACCACAAGGGAAAACATGATAGAAAGGATAATGGACAGCAGCATATATTCGTCCAAAAAATCTTACTCCGGTAAAAATATCTGGTATATAATTAGTTTAACTTACCTTTAAAATTGCCGTGTTTGATCGTCACTGGCTTTTGTAAACTATTTTTGAAGACACAATGACTAACACCTAATTTTTCGCGCCAATTTACGGACAGGTTTGGCATAACAAAGAAATATTGATATATGTGTTCTTGAAAAGTAAATGTAAGAGATAGAGCTAAACTCTTTTAATTTTAACTTTAACTTACTAGCGCAACCACCCTATTATACCGGATATTCATTTAAAAAGTTACTACCACCTTAAGTCTATTGGCTTGTGAGAGCAAATCGATGAAACACGTGATAGTCACGGGTACATAATAAAATACTATGAAATAGTCGTTAAACCTTGTATTTACAGCAGGTTACGGTTTACCAAAAATACAAAAGCATAACATCATAGAGGCGACCCATTACAAGCTCCAGAAATTCTCCAAAGTACAAACTGTCCAGATTTGGGCTCCCAATACTATAACTACTACAAGGACATATCACATAATTTGTGAAAAACTCGCAGCATTTCGTTGAGATAATAGGTAGGTAAGTGGAAAGAAAATACCACCAGATGATTGACTTGTCAGCTTCGGTGTAGGGATGCGCACGATGTATCGATGTTTTGAAAATATCGATTTATGTGTTTCGATTTTCGAACATCGATATTTTTTGCGATATTCTTTCCGATGTTTTTTTCAATTAAAACTTGACATTTTATTTAAAAAAGTATTACAAATAAAATTGACCTATCCACAAATATACCAAATTAGTAAATTAAATATTAAAAAGAAATTTTAATCTACTTACATCTAGTTGTCCTAACTTATTGTTTACCAATATCAAATAGCTGTGTATATTTTTGACTTTTCACTTATTGTAACCCTACAGCCACATGGGTGAAACTAATATGGGTGACTTCGCAACAAGAAAACCGTTACAAAACCTAGTTTGAATAGTTAGGGCCACCAGTCCACCAGAGGGCTCTTCGAACGGTTACTACCAAGTGCTCTTTAATACATAGACTTGCATATAATTTGTCTCTCGACTATCTCTCTCTCATAATATTAATCTATAATAAGAGACAGACCTTGTTAAAAACATAATATATATTGCGCCAACTCACTTGAGGATTCTATTATCCGTTTTATGGATAAAAAAGAAGACGAAGAGTTTTGTTAATTTTGTGAAATGTGAACCCCCGAGCGAATTGTTGGTAAGAACTTGATTTTTTTAAATCTTTATATCATAATTTACCGTTTTAATCCTTCACAGACCGTTTTACACCTTTTGCAGAATTTTGGGATGGTTACGCGACCTTATATCACAGGTATGTAACCTAAATGTAAAATTTATCCTCACTCTGTGTCCTCCCCGCGGGCGCCCGCTGGTAATGGCTTATAGTCTGACACATCAATTGTCTTCGCTCGGCGATGGATGTGAGGTACCTAAATCCGAGGTGGTGTGAGCAACCGTGCCAAGGATGGAAGGCTGAGGGTCAAATCAACTGTAACGAGCTCCTATAGTGGACCAGGCAATCACTATATGTATCAGCGCCTTGTCCTGGTATACCGGCTCTGCCAGGATCGACCTTTATTTCCGAGCATACTCGTGGGACCAATATGGACAACCAAAATTTACAAAAAAAAAGACCGACGAGAGCAATCGGCTTGAGCTGTTAGGAGATGATCTGGTCATCGAGAGCAGCTCACAGCGTGAATGATAGCGAGAAGGAAAAGCTGCTAAGATCGCCTGGTGCAACCCAAGCGGATCTTAAAGACAGCAAGCCTCATAGAAGGATTTCAGCTGGAACAAAGAAGATGCGACTGTGCCAAAAGGAAAGGCATCATCTGGGGAAACTGGAAGGTAAAAATCGAGCTGACCTCACAAACAAGGATCAAGGCACTCTAAAGTGGGCAAGAGAACTCTTGGCTCGCGACCCATACCATGTTTCTTACACCTATCAAAAACCGGGTGCAACCCTTGAAAGAAGTGTCGCAGAAAAAAGGACACGTTCTACCAATGCGAAGAGCACCCCTAAAGAGCAAAAAAAAAACGAAAACCCTTTCCAAGCAGGGCAAAGCTGGAACGCCTTCGAGGGGACTGCGTATGGAAACTAATAAAGTTTCCGTGGCGGTCTCGAAAGGAAAGAGTTCTGCTGCGCTCAGCAGTGAAAGGGGTCAGAAAACCACTGCTTCTAAAGAGCGTTCCGATACCAGAACGATGTCGGAAGCGACTCGCAGCAGTCTTTAAGTGGCCGTAATTGATTCAGGTAATAAATGCTGGAAGATGACGTCAGACCGCTGGATTCTGGTTAAGAAGAGGCTTACAGAAATCCTCATGGAGTTTCCAATAGCCAATCCTACTGATCAGATTCCGCAATACGACACCTCGAGATGGACTAGAGGAACCAAAATCATCAACTGCACTGATGATTTCTCGTTGAACTTCTTGACCGAGAGTGCCAAGAAAATTGGGGAACCCTGGGAACACGCTCGGCTAGGGGTAATCCCTCGCTCGGAGCTCCCAGAGTGTCCGAGAGCGAGGATTTGGTTGCCTGTGCCTGTGATCCCCGAAAAGAACCTACTGCCACTTCTGGCCGCCCAGAATCCAAAGATTCCCTGCAAGGAATGGAGGATTCTGAAGATGGAAGATCCTAAGCCGACAGGAAGAAGCGTCATTTTACAACTTACGGACGAATCCCTACCCGCATTAGAGGAAGCTCAATTCAAGCTTCACTGTGGGTTCAATGCAATAGCAGTTAGCGTTTACAAGGACCTCCTCAAGCACACGGAGAGAAGCCAAGAGGTAAAGCTAACTGAACCCAAGCAGGATGCCCTAGACAGGGAGGAGGCATCTGCAATGGAAGTAGAACAGGGTGCGACACCAGGTAAAGAGTCGGCTCCTGTGATGGAGGATGAAGCTCCAACGCCGCTTAGCGATGTTGCGGGTGGTGCAGATCAACCTCCATCACAGTAAAGTGGCTTCATGCCACCTGGCCCTCCTCATCAATCCAGGAACCTTGGGTCAGAGACGACGTCATACATGGACTAAGGCTTAGAAACTATTCCCATTTTTACACCAAGGGCAAAGGTAAACCAAGAACTTGTATTTTAACTAAAAATTAAAACAAAATGTTCTTAATGCCAAATTTTAGCAATCAAGACATAACAACAGTCAAATGGGAATGTAACGGAGGGGCACCATTAATGTTGTCATCCGTCTACATGGCTCACGACGTTCCAGTACCATCGGCAGACGTCTAAAATATCGTGGAATCTGCCAGGATTGCAGGACTAAGTCTGATCTTGGGATGTGATGCCAACGCCCATCATACACTATGAGGAATCAAGGACATCAATGATCGAAGTGAGTGTCTTTTTAGCTTTATTATCACCACTGATTTAAATATCTGTAATAACGGTAACACACCCACATTTGTCACTGCGAATAGAGAGGAGGTTCTGGACGTTACGTTTGCGAGTGAATCTGGCGATGTAAGAGTGGAGAACTGGAAAGTGTCCAGCGAAAATTCGTACTCGGACCATCGTTGGATTCTGTTCGATGTCAGCGCGTCCATGAACGATCCTAAAACATTCCGCAATCCTGCCTAAACAGACTGGGAAAAATTTTGCAGAATTATCTCGCATAAGCTGGCAAAACCACCTAATAATCTGTTGCCAGATACTACTTTAATTGATAGCGCGATCAACAAGCTGACAGAAAGTCTTGAGTCAGCTTTCGTTAGGAGCTGCCCGATAAGCAGACCGGCCAAAAAGTCATATTCCCCATGGTGGAACGCGGACTTGGGTCTGCTAAGAAGAGACATGCGAAAGCTATTCAATAAAGCAAAGAGCAAACGTACGGAAGACGAAAGCGCCTACAAGGAGGCTCTAAAGGCGTACAAGAAAGCCATTAGGAAATCCTAAAGGAGCTCCTGTCAAAACTATAGCGAGCGGATAGAGCACACAAGCGAAGCTGCTAGACAGAAGGAGAGCTCGCCAAGGAGGGCGCGGGCATGTCCGCCGATCTAGCAGAGAATGCCATGGCTAGGCCGCTGGGATTGGTCAAAGAGGAGATAGATCGTACAGCCAAACAACTTGCAATAAGCAGATGGACAGAGCTAATAACCTGTAGCATCTCCAAGCAATTGTGGCTCCTACTTGATAACAAGAAAACCGCAGCGTTATTACAACACAGTCGGAAGGACTTAAGAAATATCACTGCCGTGGTTACCGGACACTGTCTTCTCGGTAGACATGCTGAACGTATGCAAATACCAGCTAACGACTTCTGCAGAAGTTGCAGAGATGAAGAAGAGGAGGAAAGTATTCAACATTTTTTGTGTGAATGCCCTGGCCTTGCAAGAAGAAGGTTTAATGCCTTGGGCGAACCATTCTTCAATAATCTGGAGGAAGTAAGCAGCTTACAACTGGGTCGACTTACTAGGTTTATCAACAGTAGTGGCTGGTTTGAGTGAGCTGCCAAGATTCTTCTACGCCGTACTTCGCACTAGCCATCAGGGAGCTGATGCTGATAGGTTCCGCAGAATATGTGTGGTAACACAACGGTCCTTATAGGATTACGTGAGACTGTCTGGATAGACTAGAAGTCTGCCACTCTAACCTAACCTAACCTAGTATACTCTTCAACAAGATCTACCAACCGTAGTTTATAGAAGAGGTACATATCCACAGCCCAAGCGAATGCAAATAGAACTGTATGATAAGTCATGCCGAAGGACTTTTAATGTCCAGCCTCGTGCAATTTTTTCATTTTGTTCTTTTCCATTTAATACATTAAGTGTATTCTCCTTACTTGCCTCTATCAGTATCTATGATGGCCTGTGTCGCCCATTGAATAACCAAAATCAAGTATTGCTGTAAATATCCCAGTTGCAAGACTGCATTTAGAATCTTCATCTGACCCCAATTGTATCAATAAGCATTTCTATACATTTTCCCCTACTGATGTTGAAAGACTAAAAGTGTGGAAGAATAATTGTAATAATAATCCTGATATTGAGTGCAAAAACTTTAGGATTTGTAAAGATCATTTCGATGAATGTCAATTTAAGGACTCAGTTTTAAAAAGGCTTAATTGGAATGCTGTTCTCAAAGCTGCCCCTGAGCTTTTGCCCCCTGATGTTTAATGGTCACTTTCACATTCCGTGGAACCTGGTAGCTCAAATTTTTTTACTGGCAGTCTAAAACATTCCGTTTAGTCCTCTAAACATATCCATTCTACTTTTTGACACAAGTACACCATCCACTTTATATTTTATTGAATTTTTTTACTGCTTTCAGTTTCTTAGTATTTGATTTAAAAATTATGTTTTATTCAGTCTGTTGGTCATTTTGGTACTAATCATAAACGTTTTTTTCTGTTGCATGGACACCTTATCGAGCCCAACTACTGTGTACAATTTAACTTTGGCTGCAATATTTGACCTGCACCTGGCTACATCTTGCACCTGGCTACCAAATTTTACACCTGAAGGCAACATTTTACACCTTACCAAGACATTCGTCACCTGGATGGACACTTTCAAGTAGGTACCATGGAGGTTTATGTTTTTTTTTATGTCAACTTTTTTAAATTTATTTTCTGTAATAAAGAGTTGTTTACTGGAAGAAGAAAAATATATTTAGAGCCAGTACTTTTGTCACTGATTAGCTCATTAGTTAATTAGTGGCAATAGTACCGGCTTTAAATGTCACAATAGTTTCTCATTAGTTTTTATTATTTTCCTTCTACCACTGGCTATAACTGTTTATATCTTTACCACTTGACTGAGCTAAGATCAAGAGAAAAGCAAGGGTGGAAGTAAGATTCTTATGTAAATGAGTCAAAACTGACAAGTAACTTACTGAATCTACTTGAACTAAGAATGTGTGCAAAACCTAAGCAGCTAATTGCTATTTTGTCAGTAGCGTAACTAGAAGACCTGGGTTTGAGATGGAGCAACGCCCAAATGTCAAGACTCCACCTACTTGCCTCGAGCAAGCCCGGGATCATATAACACTTGGAACCACTAAGTCACGTCACTGTTATTAGTTACATTTTTGGTATATTTTATACAGAACGTTTCTTATTTGTAGCTATAAAGTATTCTATTGTTTCAATACCAATTTTTGTCAAAATTTATTCACATTATTTTTTATGGTAAAGTTTAAATAAATTTTAAGTTTGTTTGTTTGTCATTTACATCAGCATTCATAAATAACAACAGTATTTGGTTTTTAATGACATTTATTGCTTTTTTGGTATAATTTTATATAAAATACATGCATTCATTAAATTTTAGTGAATACATGGTATTTTTAGTGAATTAACTCAAAAAGCGATAAAACGTCTTTAAAAATCTCAAATATTGTTTAAACAGTAAACCAGTAATTTGAAAACGAGTTATTTGAACTACCCGCCATCCGCAATAAATTTCCTACCGTAGCGCTCAGGGTGGACTGCTGGCCAACTTGAATCTTTGTTTCTCTGGTTTTCTACGTAGTTCGCATTTCTAACCTCTTATCTGTTTTGTGCCTCCAGCCTTAGACAAGTGCGGCACGTGGTATCAGTGTAAAGCAAACTGCAGAGACCTTATCTCATAATCACGTGGGTGAAACTAATATGGGGAACCTCGCAACAAGAAAACCGTTACAAAACCTAGTGGGCCACCAGTCCACCAGAGGGCTCTTCGAACGGTCACTACCATGTGCTCCTTGTCAAATCAGACTTGCATATTAATCTGTCGACTATCTCTCCCTCTTATAATATTACTGATAAAAAGAGACAGCCCTTGTTAAAAACGCAATATATATTACGCCAACTAACTGAAGGGCTTTATTATCCGTTTTTTGGATAAAAGAAGAAGAAGAGAAGTTCTGTCAATTTTGTAAAATGTGAACCCCGAACGAATTGTTGTTAAGAACTTGATTTTTTTTTTAATTTTTATATCATAATTACCGTTTTAATCCTTTACAGGCCGTTTTACGAGTTTTGAAGAATTTTAGGATTGTTACGCGACCTTATATCACAGGGATGTAACCTAAATGTAAAATTTACGCCTTGAAGGTTAGGTTTGCTGAATTTTCAAATTAATTTTCTAATATTTTTAGCATACTCTTCAAAAAGGTCTACCAACCATAGTTTATAGAAGAGGTTCATATCCACAGCCCAAGCGAATGCAAATAGAACTGCATGATAAGTCATGCCGAAGGAGTTTTAATGTTCAGCCTCGTGTAAGTTTTTCATTTTGTTCTTTGCCATTTAATACTTTAAGTGTTATATTTAAGTGTATGCTCCTTATTTGCCTCTATCAGTATCTATGATGGCCTGTGTCGCCCATTCAATAACCAATATCAAGTTTTACTGTAAATATCCCGGTTGCAAGAGTGCATTTAGATCTTCATCTGACCCTAATTGTGTCAATAACCATTTTTCTATACATTTCCCCTTACTGATGATGAAAGACTAAGAATGTGGAAGAATAAATGTAATACTAATCCTGACATCGAGTGCAAAAACTTCAGGATTTGTGAAAATCATTTCAATGTTTGTCAATTTTAGAACTCAGTTTGAAAAAGGCTTAATTGGGATGCTGTTCTCAAACTGTCCCTGAGCTTTTACCACCTGATGTTTTAGGATCACACATTCTCTGTAGAGCTATGGTAGTTCAATTTTTTTTTACTGGCAGTCTAAAACATTCTGTTTGGTCCTCTAAATGTATCCCTTCTACTTTTGACACATGTACACATTCCACTTTATATTATCGAATTTTTTTTCACTGCTTTCAGTTTCTCAGTACTTAATTAAAAAATTATGTTTTGTTCAGTCTGTTAGTCATTTTGGTAATAATCATTAACATTTTTTTCTGTTGCATGGACACCTTATCAAACCCAAATACTGTGACAATTTAACTCTGGCTGCAACATTTGACCTACACCTGGCTAAGACATCATGCATCTGGCTACGAGATTGCTATTTTGTATTAATAGTCAGTAGAGTAACTAGAACTAACCTGGGCTTGATATGAAGCAAACATTTTTTTTGGGACAACACCCAAATGTCAAGAATTCACCTATTTGCCTCGAGCAAACCCTGGTTCATTAAACACTTGGAACCATTTTAGTCACGTCGCGTCGCTGTTATTAGTTACATTTTTGGTTTATTTTTTACAGAATGAGAATGTACCTATAAAGTATTTCTATTGTTTCGATACCAATTTTTGTCAGAATTTGTTCACATTATGTTTTATGGTAAAGTTTAAATAAATTTTGAATTTTTCTTCATAAGCTTTGTTTGTTATTTACATCGGCATTCATAAATAACAACAATATTTGGTTTTTAATGACTTTTTGGTATAATTTGATATAAAATAGATACATTCATTAAATTCTGAAATTTAGTGAATACATGGTATTTTAGAGTGAATTAACTCAAATAGCGATAAAACGTCTTTAAATATCTCAAATATTGTTTGAACAGTAAACCAGTAATTTGAAAACGAGTTATTTAAACTACCCGCCACCCGCAATAAATTTCCTACCGTAGCGCTCGGGGTGGACTGGTGGCCAACTTGAATCTTTGTTTCTCTGGTTTTCTACGTAGTTCGCATTTCTAACCTCTTATCTGTTTTGTGCTTATAATAATATTTTCCGAAAACTTCCGAGGCCAACGGCGAAAAAATTCGGGGTAATACTGTTCGGCAGATATACCCTCAAAGCTTTAGTTTCACATTTTAAAAATATTAAATAGAGATATTTATTTTTTTTTGAAATAATAGGCTTTGGTCGGCTAAATTTTCTAGAAAATAATTTTAGGTTCCATCAGCTATACAGGGTGTTTCAGAAGTACGGTACGTAACTTAAGGGAATGATTCCATATGATATTCTATAACTATATACGGGGTGTTTCGGGAGGAAAGGGAAATATTTTAATGAGGTATTCTAGAGGTCAATATAAGAAAAAAAGGTCATATAAATGTGGGTCTGGAAATGCTTTCTTTTCGAGATACAGTGTGCCAAAAAAAAAAGTAATATACATTTTTCCTTCAATACCTCGAAAACGATTTAAGGTATTACACTGATCATGGGTGTGCGCTATACTGGCATGAAAATACGTTTTCTCGATTTAAAAAGTTTTTACCATTTTACCAGTGGCGTACGCGACAGCAAAAAATAAAATTGTTTTGGCGAAAAAAATTGTACGCCTCTGGTATTTTACAAATCAGGGGTCTATTTCTTAATCTACAGTCATTTCTTAAAAGAAAAAGTATTTTGAGTTTTTTTGGTAGAACAAACCATTTTCAAGTAATAGTTAGAATGCTGTTTTATTACGTTACTGATATTTCGACTTCACCACATTTATTTTGTAAAATAATCGGTTCTGAAATTTACAATAAAGTTTATTTTAACAACAAATAACTAAATCTAAATACTAAACCATAAAAAAATCTTAACGAATGTTTTCAAAAATACCACCGCCTGCTTCGATACATTTATTCGCTCGTTTATTAATTGCTCTGGTAGCACGGTGAATTGAGAGACGGTTATTACGGATAATAGCTGCAGCATTGTTAATGCGATCAAGCAACGCTTCCCTTGTTTCTACTCTTGTTGCATAAACCAATGATTTCATCCACCCCCACAAGCAATAATCCAAGGGATTAAGGTCAGGTGACCTTGGTGGCCAATTGTAAGGACCACCTCTGCCAATCCAACGATCAGGTAAACAAGTATTTAAAAAATTTCGCACTTGGAGACTAAAGTGTGGTGGGGCACCATCATGTTGGAAATACAGTCGTGCCCTTACATCTAAAGGAACTTCATCAAAAATATTAAATAAGTTTTCTTGTAAGAAGCGTAAATAGCCCAGTCCATTAAGATGTCCATCCAGTACAAAAGGATCAAACAATTGATCCCCAAGCATACCACACCATACGTTAATACTAAATCGATGTTGAAAGTTTCGTTCGAATGTAGCGTGAGGATTTTCTTCTGACCACCTATGTTCATTATGACAGTTATTAATTCCGTCACGGGTAAATTGAGCTTCATCACTAAATAAAATGTACCTATGCAGTTCTCGATTTTGACGTATCCATTCACAAAACTCTGTTCTTAGAGCATAATCACCATCGTGAAGATGTTGAACTGGTTGTATGTGAAACGGATTTAAACCATTTCTTTTCAATGTCTCCCAAACGGCTTTGTGTGAAGGTATATGAAGTTCATTTGCAATCCTTCTCGTACTTTCACTTGGATTTTCTGTAGCAATATGAAGAATATTCTCTTCAACATCTACGTCGAGGCCCTGCGGTCTTTCGGAAACAATTTTCGCACTTGGAAACATGCCAGTTTCTTGTGCTTTTAAAAATACTTTTTGAAACACTTTTCTGTTAGGTAGGACTCGATTTGGAAATCGACGTTGATATTCATTCACTGCCTGGATTGCGCTACCATTGCAGAAACCGTAGATAAATATCATGTCGGCATATTTATTCCCTATGGCTATACGTCTTAGGCATTGTACAATAAATATTTCACTGCTTACTTACGGTTTAGTAGGTACTAATAAATTATAAAAATATTAAAAATAACACTGTTAGTACTTTATGTCAAATAATGTGCCAAACATTATGTACATAACTATTACTTGAAAATGGTTTGTTATACCAAAAAAACTCAAAATACCTTTTCTTTTAAGAAATGTCTGTAGATTAAGAAATAGACCCCTGATTTGAAAAATACCAGAGGCGTACAATTTTTTTCGCCAAAACAATTTTATTTTTTGCTGTCGCGTACGCCACTGGTAAAATGGTAAAAACTTTTTAAATCGAGAAAACGTATTTTAATGCCAGTATAGCGCACACCCATGATCAGTGTTATAGCTTAAATCGTTTTCGAGGTATTGAAGGAAAAATGTTTATTACTTTTTTTTTTGGCACACTGTATCTCGAAAAGAAAGCATTTCCAGACCCACATTTATATGACCTTTTTTTCTTATATTGACCTTCAGAATATTAAAATATTTCCCTTTCCTCCCGAAACACCCTGTATATATGATATTATAGGTATAGAGAAAAAGTTCATTTGAACATGTATCCGGACTTGTCCTGTTTTTGATATACATAATATATAGGGTGGTAAAGTTTAAAAAAAAATCGTTTTTTTATCATTCTTTTAAATATCCTTTTCCCGATTTTATTGAAATTTGGTACCGATATTTTAAATTCAGTTTTTATATAGTTTTCACGCTCTTTTTAGCATTTTGGTTTTTTATACTCCACAGGTTCTTTTTTTTCGTGTGAGAGTGAAACGCCCATAGTTTATTGCGATTTTATGGATTTTACTTGTATTTTACGTAGACTACAGTTCTTTTTTTGCATATTTGGTAGTTTCTTATTTCGTTTTCAAACGGACAAATGTATTTCTAATTTTGTTTTTAATGGTTATATTTTTATTTAATATAAATATATTTACATTTGTTATATTAAAATGTATAATTTACTTCAAACACATTTATCGATGTAAATTAAAGCAACACTTCTGTCTTCCTCCACAAATGATATATTTTCTCAACAATATATTTAGCGATTTTCCCTACATGTTTCGAAACAAAATTCGATAAAAAATAACAAAAATAAATAACATAAAAAACTAATTTTTGTTTTTCGATTTCTCCATATCAACCATAAAAATTTGACTTGATATTATCTTAAAAGTTTTACTCGTTAATTTGAGGCAACTACTTTAACTTAAACTACACTCGATTTAGTTTTTCTGAGGATGACCATATAATATGTAGTCAAAACATGTAGGGAAAATCGCTAAATATATTGTTTAGAAAATATATCATTTGAGGAGGAAGACAGAAGTGTTGTTTTAATTTACATGACCTACACTCCACTGCAAGTATGGACTACTTCTTCAAACATTTATCGATATTTATAAAGACATCGATGTTTATAAATATCGATATTTTCTGTCCGATTTTTTTAGAACATCGATTTTCTGTATTCGATGTATCATTTGATGTCAACATCGATGTTTTAATAATTTTGCGCATCCCTACTTCAATGTCAAGATAACTCAAAATTTAATTACAACTTCCTCGAGCACGTTACTTTTCGACAACAGCCCTCTGCTGTTTTCATTGCTCTTTTGATATTATGAATGATAATATTTTTAACTATTAAAATCCTACTAGTTTTAGTCATGAGTGGATATTTCTCGCCCATCTTTGTAAAGAGAGGTTTGTCGACTGTTATTTGTTGTTTCAATTGAAGTTAGGTAAATTATAGAAATTACTGTCGATTCTATTCATGTAGAACAAATAATTTTAACTATAACAAGTTTGCTACCTGCCCTGGCTGCCCACAGAACCACTTCTCCACACTCGACCGATTCTCACATGCTAGTAAAATTTTAAATCCAATATTCTCGGAGATAATCCCTTCTCGGGGGCCCTTTTAGTTGCGATATAAGTCGCATTAAAAGGGCCGGGACGCGTCCCACAAAGCGAAAGTGCAATGCGACGTGAAATTGGAACCGGCAAGAATAACCTATCTAATCGCTTTCTGAAGATTCCTTCAAGCATGCCACAAAGGCTTTTCGAAGTTACGTTTAAGCTGACGGAGTGATGAAATAACGTTTTTCTCCTTAAACGACTTATCGCCGGGGTTTAAATAAATTCGATAATTTTTTTTTGGGAGCTCCACAGTCCGATATTCTCTAAAGTTTTAGTATTAGAAACCGCTTTTACGTGAATAATGTCCGCTTTATAAACGCATTTTGTACAGCAAAATACACTAAGGCAGATTTAAACAAAGAACTTTTACTACTAGAAGGGGTCATTCAAGTATTACATAAGCACTACAGGAGGGCGGGGGGGGGGTCTTCGCTTTGCTTATTTTTGATGTCATGGGGGAGGGGGGGGGGGGGGTCTGGAACGCCAGCAGTATTTATTTTTTTACTTTTTCGGGTTTTCTACAAAATTTAGTCGATTTTGGTTTGAACACATAATATGGCAACCCTACTTGTCTATGCTTAAAAACGAAACGCATTTTCAGGGATTCTCTTAAATAATGGATACGTTTACTCGCTTAGAACCGAGTAAAAGAACCGAGTAGGGGAATTACCGCGCGCTATTCACTTGTCTAAATTTCTTCCGCCAATCTATTGTTTCGTTTCGGTACGAATGACGATTTGACGTGTTGTAAGTTAATGTTTGTTTTACCATTGATCCACTGCTTGCTTCAAATTGTAAAATGTAGAAACACAGAATGCCATGGTCCAAGAAGTGGCTTATTTAAATTACTAGGCAACAGGTTTCTCCCACTACCAGTAAAAGTAAAACAAACAGTTGATGACTTGGTTTTGGATAATGGAGGGCAATTTCTCAATCTTCTAGTCAATTTAGCTCTTACACTTGAATTCTTCACTCAAAGATTTTCTGCAAATGCCGTTCGATTATTTTTGTCCAACGGTAAAACTGAAGCTATCAAGTCGAACATGCAGAATGTGTGGCCTTTATCATGCTTCCGTCAAGTCATTAAATCGTCACATCGAGAAGATCCATAAAAAAGAAAACACGCACACCGAAACGAGAGTAAGACCTTTAAGAGTGGCTGCTCGTCGTGCTAACGAATTGATGTGCATAATACAAAATTTAGACGAGCACCAAGATGTTGGATGGCTCGAAGAGAACGATGTCGATATTCAAAAAGCACACGAAAGTGAGCAGACACACAACATTAAGCAGCAAACATCCAATGTCATCGAAGACTTAGAGTCATAGATTCGTGTGTCATGGACTGAGGACTGTTAATTTGAATTAATATACCGAAATTTTAAAAGAAGTTTGTTTTGTTCGTTAATAATAAATAAATAAATAAATAAATATACATTTATTGCTACAATCCATTAGATAATATTACACAATACAAAGGGAAATAAATATAGAGAAAACAATTGCATCAATACTAAACTAATGGGTAACAATAGGCCTTATGGAGGGCAGACATCTGGAGAGTATTCAGATACTGTTTAGGCCTTAAATTATATAAATAAATTTAAATTTATCTTAACCTAGTCCAGCTACCTTCCAGCGAAGAAGGTACAAAATTTTAATTCTTTTTTTTTATATTAAATTAATTCTTTTACATCTTATCCATAATAAATCTAATCTTTTTTTGATAACTAATAAAACTAAAAGTTTTTTATTTTATATACTAACCCAAACATTATTCTAAATAATAATAACCTCTCAAATTCTATTGAATTTACCATAAACTTTTTAATGTAACTAAAATGAAGAAAATAAATAAAAATAAATGCAGTGCGCTGCCAAAACCAGATCGTATATTACATAATGAGTTATTGTAATTGAAGTAATCTTTTTTTTAACTTACCTTTAAAAATGAGCACAGATTCATTAGGATTAATATTTTCAAGGAAATTAAGATTATGGGCTATACTGTAAGAAAACGACCTTTTAAATATTTCCTTACGATGTTGCGGTACACAGTTAGTCGTTGCCTCCGACGCAAATTTAGGTTGTGAATGTCAGTTCTGAAGGTGATTTTCTTATAAAGGTAAGGGGGTAGCTTAAATTTAATTATTTTAAAATAAAATGTGATGGCATGTAATTTAAACCTATTATGCATATTTAGCCATCCGGACAGGGCAAGGAATGGAGAGATATGATTTTTACGTTTTACTCCGAATATTAATCGTAAACAGGAATTTTGTACCTTCTGAATACGGTAACGATCAACCGAATCCAAACATGGTGCATATACTGCACTACAATGATTAAATTGAGATAAAACTAGAGCGTCACAGAGCAGTCTTCGGGTCTCCTGGGACAGACAGTATCTTTGACTATATATTAACTTTAAGTTTCCATATGCTATTCGTAACTTTGCCGTAACATGCTCTTTAAAGCGCATCTTTGAGTCAATTATCAGCCCCAAACTTTTACATGAGTTTGAATAGGGTAAAGGTACATCATTTAGTTTAATCGTCATATTATTTTTCAATAAATTGACTTGCTGATCATTTCCAAACAGTATTACTGACGATTTACTGGGATTTACTTTTAGAAGGTGATCAGTAGCGACATCATAAAAATTTGATAAATCTGTGTTTATTATGTCTTCAGCATTATTAATTTCTCGATCCTTAAAGGAAAAGTATAATTGGGTATCATCAGCGTAGAAATGATGATTGCAGCTCTTAAGAGAATTTAAGAAGTCAAAGGTATAAACTGTATACAACAAGGGACCCAAAATGCTGCCCTGTGGAACTCCTAAATGAACATCTAAAAAGGACGATTGTTGCTGGTCACAGACAACTTGCTGAGTACGACCGGTCAAAAACGACTCCATAAACTTGCAAGCGTCATCACAGAAACCGATGAAATGCAGAATGGCTAAAATAATTTTATGATTAATCATATTAAATGCTTTACTAAAGTCTAGTAATATCAAAGCACTCACATTACCATCATTGGTTGATCTTAAGATATCGTCCGTTATGTCAGACAATGCACTTTCACAGCTGTAGCCAGGCCGAAAGCCGGATTGTTTAACAGGCAAAATGTTGTTTAAATTTAAAAAGTTTACCATTTGTTTGTTCATAATTCTTTCGAGAACTTTTGATAGAGCCGGTAGTATGCTGATGGACCGCAAGTGAGTTAATTCAGTGGGATTATTAATTTTAGGTAAGGGAATAACCTGAGCCTTTTTCCATATCGCTGGAAAGTGCGAAGCCAAAATACATTCATTTATTATGTGAGTAATATATGGAACTATGTATGGACAGCAAAGGTGCAATAGAGTTACATTTATTTTATCATTTCCCGTTGCTCTTGTTTTTATGTTTTTTAATATACTAAAAATTTCATCTTCCGTAGACAGCACAAAACTGAATGATTCGCTTATATTATCAAGAACACGATTGTTATAAAAATGTAAAAGATCTTGGTTAGGAGATATGTCACTTTGTACAGAGTTAACAAAATAATTATTAAGATCATTAGCATTATTTAAATAATTTGGTAGAGTTTGTTTTTTGTTTTTAGAAATATTGAGTTTCTTTAATTCTGTCCACTTCTCCTTAGCGCTACAGTTCTGAAATTTTAGCCTTAAATACACTTTTTTCTCGGATCGTATTGCCGCTGTCGTATAATTTCGAAGTTGTTTATAGTACTCATAATGCGATGGAAGTTTTGATGCCTTGTATTTTTTTAATGCTTTATTTCTTAGTTTTTGTAGTAGTTTGACATTTTCGGTTATCCAAGGCGCATATCTATAATTTTTGTTTTTCCGATATTGTTTTACGGGTGCATGCTTATCAAGAAGACTTAATATACAGTTATTTAAAAATTCCAACTTCTCATCTATATCACGAGTATACAAAATATTATTTAAAGGCAACTGGCGCAGGTTCCTTTCGAATATATTAATATTTATATTTTTTAATGAACGGTAAAAAAAAAATTCGGGTGTTGCAGCGGGTAAATTTAAGTTTATTTTTATTGAGACTAAAAAATGATCTGCAGTATTAGAATCAACCACCTTGACATCGGTTACGTCCTTCATATTAGTAAATATCAGATCCAAAAGAGATACCGAACACACTGTGACACGAGTAGGTTCCTTTATAAACTGCTTCATATTAAATGTAGAAAATACTGATTCTAGTTGAGATCCTGAAATTTTAACATTGAAAATGTTTATATTATCGCACGGGCACGTTAGTAGGGGTACTGAATTCGAAATTCTTGTGTTGCATTTGTCCCTGACGTCACACCGAAATACACCGAGCGTAGCAATCGGCCATCGGCCGTCACCACAGGGTGGTTTGGCTGGCGCGGCTGGAGCGCGCTTCAGATCATATTCATATTTCGTAGTGAAAGCGCTTATGTATGATTTATAATGAACGCCGATATGAATTCATACTATAGGTACCATATTTAAATCAAAGCTGCAGCATACCAAGTAAACAAATCAATTTGATTAAGACGTCAAAGTATCAAAACATTTTAAAATTGTATCATTAGTTGGTATATCCGGAAAAAATATTAAAATTAGAAAAAAGTCAGTGGCGTGCATTTTTTTTGTCAATAATATCCATTAAGTGTTTCCCGGGACGCCACTGGCCTCAATAAATTTAATCTAGTTAGGGCAAATTAAGCCTCTTATCATTATGAATGACGGTACCAAATTGCAATAAAATCGGGAAAAGGATATTTACAAATATAATAAAAAAAACGATTTTTTTAAAAAAACTTTAACACCCTGTACATCAAAAACGGGGCAACTCCGGACACATGTTCAGGTTAGTACTTCTAAAACGCCCTGTATACATACAAATACAACGGTCAAAAACACAAATATTTATATCAAAATATTGATAACAAACATTAACACCAAACGATACAATGCAATAATGCGAAAATCACCGGTAAACTAAATTCAACCCTGTTGCCCAGGGCCTTTTAGTTTTATTGCCGCTTGACCAATCGAAATAGAGTTACGGTTGTCATTAAGTACTGATCAATGTTTCCTTCGTATGCATAATCTTGGATTTAAATATGGTATAGGGTAGACTGGGGCAAGTGTAAAAATGGGGTAAGTAAATCAGAGCGCCAATCAGGCAATATTGAAAGTTTACTTGTCTGTGTGGTTCGAGGCAACTAACTATACATTAGCGCTGTTGAATTATCTACTCCCGGCGAGTTACCAGGTGTTTTTTTCTTTCTGAGTAGTCATTTGTAACATAACCTCCGAATCGGTCCGTTGAATAGTGTGTGATATCTACATAAAAAATTGGTCAAAGGTAAAAACTTATAATATACTTTTAGTTTTATTGCATTTTCTTGTGTTTAGTCAATTGTTGTAGCTTTAAAATCCTATATACCGACCAAATCTGAAAGCGGTTTTTACTCACGAACAGGTTTGCACTTCCCCCAAAAAAAACATAATGTGGGGCATGTGTGAAAATTGTAATGGGGAAAGTGTAAAGGTTAGTTTACACTTGCCCAATTTCGTCCGGGACTTTGTAAATTTAAATAATATTCCCAATCCTTTTAAGAATAATATGCCAGGCATAGATTGGCTAATAAAGTTTAAACAACGTCACTCTTTGAGTATGAAAAAGCCACAAAGCTTAGGGTACTGCAGGAAGAAATCTACGGACCCATTCATAATAAACCAATATTCTGTTTTATTGGAAAACGCTATATTGGAGTTGGGTCTTCAGGATCGTCCTGAATGTATTTACAATTTAGATGAAACTTCACTGTGTACAGATCCTTCTCGTCTTAAAATTGTTGGCGCGAAAGGCAAACCCTCTTCAAGAATTATTGCTGGATCGGGCAGAGAAAATATAACCGTCCTGGCAGGAGCAAGTGCTAGTGGTAGAAGATTGCCACCATTGATAATATTTAAAGGCAATAATGTATGGAGTTTCTGGATTTTAGAAAGAAATGAAGACCTCTTTAAAGACACCGTATATGCAGCCAGCGCCAATGGATGGATGAAATATTTAGAAATTACTTTCTAAAGACTTTTATTCCTTTGGTTCGTGATCAGGCACTATTGTTATATATGATGGGCATGTCTCGCATGTGGATTGCTTATTAATTCAAGCCGCAAGAGAAGAAAATATTTATATACTTAAGCTGCCAGCACATACAAGTCATTTACTTCAACTTCTCGATTTGAGTGTGTTTAGATCCTTTAAGGCAATATAGGAGAGGGAAATAATAACATGGCGAAGACGTCATCAGGGACAATGACTACCAAAAAGGGAATTCGCCACATTACTAGTGAAAACCTGGGCTGAAGTAGATTCCGGAATCATAAAAACAGGATTCAGAAAGGGTGGTATGGTTCCATTTAATAGACATGTTATTCCTAAAGAAAAATCACATCGATGCCCTAAAAAGATGGGAGGAACACTTAAAAAATCAAAGATCTGTAACAGATTTACAACCGAGGCCAGAACGCATTGATATTGAAAGGAATGAACACGATGCTGTAGCACCGAATGTAACAGAAAAAACCGCTACTTTCGAACAGTCAATGTTAAAAACAGTAAAGCCTTCTACATCTGGCGCTTCATTTAAAAGGAAACTAGCATCTAATGCAGAATTACTTACAGCTCCTTCATCAGCATCTAGTGCCACCAATCTCAAAGCAATTGGCAGCTCTGATCAAAATGAAGAAAATATACTAAATAATCATCAGGATACTATAACTGAAGCTGTAGTACCAGCTACAACCGAAAATTGGCAAGAAAAGAAGGCAAGTTTTAATGATCTACCACTTGATTCGTTCCGACAGAGTCCTTCTTCTAATCCAAGGAAACAAAAGCGCTTAATTCAAGGTGGCCAAACCATTGCAGGTACTATCGCAAGTAGTCAGTCAAAACTCTCTACAAGTTCATCTACTATATCTAAACCAGCTATAAAAATTGACCGAAAGAGTAAACAAAGTCGGCCAAGTCCGTATCAATTTGAATCCAGCTCTAGTGAATCAGATAATGAAAGTGTACCTTTTATGGAATCGGATCAAAGTTTCACTGTAGAATCGGATTGCGAAGATCAGATTCCTGAAATAAACAAAGACAATATTTCCATTGGAGACTGGGTACTGTTTAAATACACATTACCAAAAGCAAACAAACATTTTATTGGCCAGGTAAACACTGTTGACAACGGCTTTGAAATCAAGTTTACTAGAAAATTAAAAGACAATTTTTTATGGCCACTCACCGATGATGTCGATGTAGTACAGCTAGACGATATAGTGACTCGTTTACCTGAACCGGTAGTAACACGCCGAGGAGGTTTTCATTTTAATGTGAAATTTGCGGGATACAATATTTAACAAAGTTCCATAAAATTATTCGAATTTTTAAACTTTAAGTTTCTTTTCTGTTTTAGTTTCTCCTTGGGAATAATTCCTACTGTTTTAGAGATTAAAGGCAAACATTGGGTTTTGAACGGATAAATACGTTTATAAATATATTATTCTTGTTATTAGGAATTTTTTGAGGGTTATTTTGGATTACTTATTATTTTTCAAAGGCACCTTTTAATTTTTCGTTTTTATGATTTGTTTGGCTAACTATTTTCCAACATTAAAAAGTTCATAACTTCCCAGATTTTTATTTTTTTTTAAGCCTGTAAAAAGAAAAATTGGCATAGGAGATATAAACTTCATTTGCACTTTCCCATTACCACTTCTGCGAACATGCATGGAAATTGTATTCCGATTTTACACTTTCCCTTTTTGAGGTAAGTGTAAAATAATCATTCAAATCTCAAGATCTCAAAAATAATTCATGAGTGCCCTATGCAGTATGAAAAGTAAACATATTAAACTATTACTTTCTTACAAAGACACTTTTATAAATATTGTATATTTAAAGTAGGAAGGAAATAAACTTCAACTATTAAAAAGGGCTTCGCACTTGCCCCAGTCTACCCTAATTATAAGCTTTGTAATGTAATGCTGAAAAATAAACAGAATTGTTTTGTACTGCTTTTTTGCTGCAATTGACGGCGAATGCTGTGTCGCTGAGCTGCGGCAGTGAAACCGTGTACATACAAATCGCATTAAACCAGTACCGAGCTACTAATCGCGAACGCCAGCCGCGGCAGCTGACTGCTCCAGAGAAACCATACCTTAGAGGCTCGTTAAGCTGGATTTATAAACTCGAAAAGTTGGCGAGGTTGAGGTTCAGTTGGTGTTGGAAATAGGAGTTCAATTTAAACTAAAGGGAAAACTCAGTTCCATTTATACACTCGTTCATGTTGTTGATGTGAAGCTCATGTAAGGTTCGAAAACTTCCCGGGTAGTTCGAGATAACCAATTTTTATGCTCGGAGTTCAGAATATCTAACCTTACAAACTTGATCATAACTTCAACCTCACCAACTTTTCGAGTTGTTAAATCCAGCTTTAGAGTTTATAACCTTTATTTTACTATTTTTTATATTATGAATCAATTAAACTTATATCATCTACCTAAATATTACATTCAAATCTATGAGTTTTCGCAGATCTCAAATCTCACAATAGTCACAAGCGTTGCACTCTGCTTCGGCATTTTCAATGTCATCCCCGGTTGCATCTTTGTGAAGGACTGTAAATTTTTAAATTTAGCATATTAATATTAAAATCTCCGAAACACAGAATGTTATCATACTCTGTATATATGTTAGATAAAGAGTCTTCCACGCAGTTAAAAAAATCTGTCTCATTAGTGTTCGGGGGTCTATATATGGTGCCTACTATTAGGGACTGATTATTAAATTCAAGCTTAACCCACAGATATTCAATGTAATCTAATGATGCTGATAACAAAATTTCACATTTAATATTGTTTTTAATATAAAGGCCAACACCACCGCCACGCTTAAACAAACGATTTTGTCTAAAAAATTTGTAGTTGTTAATACTTACTGCACCTTCGTCAACTCCATTACTAAGCCATGTTTCTGTTACGCCCACAATGTCATAATCGCTTTTCTTTATATGACATTGAAAGGAATCAAAATTTGCCAGTAGGGATCTAACGTTAACGTGCGCGGCATGCATTTTTATACCAATAGATAAGAGAAGAAAGAAGAAAAAAAAAATAGATAAAGAATAGAAGACTATAGTAAAGCTTTAGTTACAGTAGAGAGAAAAACATAATCTATATCTCAATCATGCTCAGAATGTTTTTAGTTATTATTAATATATTAAGATTATAATAACTGAATATTATGTCAATAAAATTTGCTTAAATAAATATTATGTGCGTTAAAGTCCTCTATTCCAAGCCTATTCCTTATTTCTAGACTTATAACTGCTGCTCATGAATCAATAAAGAAACCAGAACACATTGAAAAATGCATGTTGTGACACCAATTATTTTGTGGTTATAAATTATTAACGTCAATAACTGTCTATCACAATACCTAGGTAGTATTCAGTGGAGATTCACTCATAAATAAGTCAATTTTAACTTTGACAATTTCTTTTATTTATAACCCAATATTCAGTCCACAAGGATAAAATAAACAAAAAGAAATCCTTCTTCCAATCTTGGCCTTTTCAAAATGACTCCAATCTGTTCGTTGGTCCAGTCGCTGAATGTATATCCTCTAATTCCGGTGGGTTCAGAACCAATATTGTGTCGGTTAAAGTATAACTTGCGAGTTCTCTGTAGTCAAAATAAAATAAAGTTTTGTTGTTAAGGAATGTAAATCTAATAGTAATAATTAAATAAATCTCTACTATGACAAAGAATCGCACCCAGGTCAGGTCGCAGTGTACGATCTTTTATAGCCGAGAATGAAATAGGGCTCCGCTGTTAGGGAATATAAATCCAACAGCAAGAATTAGATAAAATAGAATCTCTACTATTATAAAGTATCGCACCCAGGTCAGGTCGCAGTGTACGATCTTTTATAGCCGAGAATAAAATGGGGCTCCGCTGTTACGGGATATAAATCCAACAGCAAGAATTAGATAAAATAGAATCTCTACTATTATAAAGTATCGCACCCAGGTCAGGTCGCAGTGTACGATCTTTTATAGCCGAGAATAAAATAGGGCTCCGCTGTTATGGGATATAAATCCAACAGCAAGAATTAGATAAAATATTTCTACTATGAAGGAGAATCAATCCACAATTATTGTGTCTAGTAATGCACAGCTTGTGAGTTCTCTATAGCCGAAATAAAATAGGGCTCCGCTGTTATGGGGTACAAACCCAACAGCAAGAATTAAATAAGGATATTTCTACTATGAAGGAGAATCAATTCACAATTATTGTGTCTAGTAATGCACAGCTTGTGAGTTCTCTATAGCCGAAATAAAATAGGGCTCCGCTGTTATGGGGTACAAACCCAACAGCAAGAATTAAATAAAGATATTTCTACTATGAAGGAGAATCAATCCACAATTATTGTGTCTAGTAATGCACAGCTTGTGAGTTCTCTATAGCCGAAATAAAATAGGGCTCCGCTGTTATGGGGTACAAACCCAACAGCAAGAATTAAATAAAATATAATCTCTACTATTATAAAGAATCGCACCCAGGTCAGGTCGCAGTGTACGATCTTTTATAGCCGAGAATAAAATAGGATTCCGCTGTTATTGGGGTACAAACCCAACAGCAAGAATTAAATAAAATAGAATCTCTACTATTATAAAGAATCGCACCCAGGTCAGGTCGCAGTGTACGATCTTTTATAGCCGAGAATAAAATAGGGCTCCGCTGTTATGGGATATAAATCCAACAGCAGGAAATAACGAATTTTTATACTCGTTAACCCTAAATAAATAACCTTTCAGGATCTCACCTTTCAGGATACTTCAAACTCTTGCTTCTCTGAAAGCTGGAGCTCGAATGAATGTTCCATCGCGCTGCATCTCCTTTTATACTCGTCGGTTGCTATCAAAATTGTTTGTTATACAGGAGGACCAGGAAAGATTGGATTTCCACATGAATTTGTCAGAAATGACGTTTTGTCAAAAGGTTAACAGATTAGGTTACATTTTCCTTACGAGGAAAAAGAAAACTATGAACGAATTATTAATCGTCAGAAGTGACATTGTGTCAAAAGGTTAACAGATTATGTTACGTGTTCCTTACGAGGAAAAAGAAAATTATGAACGAATACGAATAAAAAATAAAAGATTTGGGAGTATCGTTACAATACCCCCTCGGAAACGATAAAAAAAAAATTAATTTTAATAACAATTAAATTTTTTTTTTTTGAAAGAATAAATTATTGTTTAACATGTGCTATTTTTAAATCTTTTATATGAACGTGTTTGATCTCTTGATTTTGTTGATTTTGCAAGTTATATATGTTTGGTGAAATAACTTTTGATATAATAAAAGGTCCAGCGAATTTCGGAGCTAATTTGGATGCAAAACCTCTAGCTCCTGATGACAAATAATGTTCTCTTTTCATAACGTTATCCCCAACTTTAAACTGAAAATGTCTTCTTTTAAGATTATAATAATGACTTTGTTTTCCAAATGATCTTTCCAAGTTTAGACGAACAAATTCGAAAATTTCTTTCATTTTAGATAAATTTAACGCACGATTTCTAATATCTTCCTGACTGTTTGGTTCTATATTATCTTCATTCCTATATATTCCCTTAGGTAGCTCCAGTTCTCTTCCAAAATTTAGGAATGCTGGACTGTAACCAGTAGATTCATGTACTACTGAGTTAAGAGCGAAATTAAGTTCGGGTATTAACTGATCCCATTTTCGATGATCCTCTTCACAATATTGAGAAATAACGGTCCTAATATCTCTATTTCTTCTTTCAACTGGATTTGCTTGAGGAGTATAAAGACTTGTTTTGTGATGTCGAATAGATAAAGTTGACAAAAATTTTGTAAACTTCTTACTGCTAAATTGTGTACCATTATCTGTAATTATAACTTTTGGACAACCGAAAGATGAAAGAATCCTATCTCTAAAAACTTGACAAACTTTTTCAGTAGTTGCTTTTCTCAACGGTTGAACTTCAGTCCATTTCGTAAAACGGTCTTGAAATACGATTACGTAACTATTTCCTCTAATGGATCTTGGTAAAGGTCCTATTAGATCTGTACTGACTGTATCCCAGGGTCCATTTGTTGGCGAAAAAGACATCAATCCCGCAGTTTGTTGCTGCGACTGTTTATACCGCTGACAAGTTAGACAATTTCTGACATATTCAGAAATATTTCTGAACATTCCTGGCCAATAATACCTCTTCGCAATTCTTGAAATTGTCTTTGCTATTCCCATATGTCCTGCAGTAGGTTCATCATGATTTTCTTTCAAAACATTTGTTCTTAAATTTTCAGGAACACATAATTTCCATGGATTAGTTAATTCAGGTTCAGTAAAATCGGTTCTTTCAAAAAAATGTTTATATAATTTACCATTCTTTATTTTTAAATCAGGATAATTTTCTGGATTTTGTTGAACTTCGGTCATTTTTTTAATATACCAGTTACACGCTACTTCTTCAGTTAAACAAACATCGAGCGGTGATCTTGATAAAGCATCTGCTAATTTATTAAGAACACCCTTTTTATATTTAATATCAAAAGAATATTGTTGTAGATCAATCACCCATCTAGCTAATCTTCCTGTAGGATTCTTAAGAGATTGTAACCACTTCAATGATTGATGATCTGTTTCAACGGTAAAATGATACCCTTCTAAATATGAACGCATTTTCTGGATTCCCCAAACAATTGCAAGACATTCTTTTTCTGTAACTGAATAATTTTTCTCTGGATTTGACAACGTACGACTGGCATAAGCAATAACTCTGTCATTTCCGTTTTGTTTTTGAATCAAAGCTGCTCCGATTCCATCTAGTGAAGCATCAGTTTGGAGTGTGAATTGTAAATTAAAATCAGGACAAGCCAAAATAGGAGCTTCTGTTAAAACATTCTTGAGTTTTTCAAATGCTTCCTGTTGTTCTTCTTTCCATTCCCATTTCCTTTTCTTTTGTAATAATTTTGTTAATGGCGAGACCAATTTAGAATAATTCGGGATAAAACGCCTGTACCATGACGTTACTCCAACGAAACTACGAATTCCCCGAATATTCTTTGGCTCTTTCATATTTTGAATTGCACTAACTTTATCGGGATCAGTACTAATACCTTCTTCTGATACATAATGTCCCAAATATTTTAAACTTTTTTTAAAGAATTTACATTTTTCTGGATTAATTTTTAAATTCGCATTCCGTAATCTTCGAAGAACTTCTTTAACATTTCCCATATGTTCTTCAAAATTTCTTCCCAAAATTATAATATCATCTAAATAAACAAAAGCTTTTGAATCTAAATCTGGTCCAACGATCGAGTCAAGTAAACGTTGAAAAGTAGCACCTGCTGAGTGTAAACCAAAAGGCATTACTCGAAACTGAAATAATCCTCTTTCAGGTACTGTAAAAGCTGTTATTTGTTTACTATCTTCAGAAAGTGGGACTTGCCAATAGCCTTGTTTCAAATCCAAACTTGTAAAATATTGTGACCCACGTAGTTTGTCCAAAATGGCTTGAATAAATGGTAAAGGATATGCATCTTTTTGAGAAACTTCATTTATTTTTCGAAAATCAATGCAAAATCTAGGTTTTCCATCATCTTTCTTCACTATAACTACTGGCGAACTCCATGGACTATTTGAAGGTTCTATAATGCCATCATTGAGCATTTTGTTAACTTCTTCATTAATTATGGCTTGCATTACAGGATTTTGTGGACGATATCTTTGTTTAATTGGTTTATTATTAGTAATATAAATTGTATGTTCTGTTAATCGGCAAGGTCCTTTAACTTCATTAAATTTTGATAATTCCTTGTTTAAAAATTCTTGAATTTTAGTTTCATCATCTTGTACTATATTTTCCTCTACTACACAAGTGTCAATTATATTTACATTGTCAGAATTCTCTAACCAAACGATCTTCTTTAAAACGGGATCTATTAATATTTTTCTTTTACTAAGGAAGTCAAGACCTAGTAAGACGGAAAAATTCATACCTCGTAAACACCAAAAATTCTCCGAATCTTCTTGATTTTTATACTTAAAGGGAATGGTAAATACTTCAAAAATTTGAGTAATTTCTCCGTTAGCAACTCTTATAAAATTATTACAATTTCTTATCTCGAAATTTAATTCTTTACATAATTTGGCAACATTTTCATTTATAAAAGATTTAGTTGATCCTGTGTCAACAACTGCTTTGAACATAACATCTCCAATAATTATGGAAACATAAATTAACGTAGAATTTTGAGAAACATTTTCTTCTGATACAGGACAAACATTCACATTAGACGCATTAACTTCCTGGCTCTCAGAGGTTAAACTTGTAGAAGGATAGTGAAACCTCAAAGAAAGACTATCCTTTGACTGACAAATATCTTCTTCACGTCGCCCCACCGTAGTAGTATTAACTTGATTAGAATTATTAGACATACTTCTCTGATATGTATTTTGAGGAAGAGTAGCTTGATTTTTATTATTGTGAAAATTCCTTGTACATTCCTATTTCTTCGACAATTACAATCTTTAGTCAAAATACCTATACGGTGACAGTTGTAACATTCAATTTTTCTTTCATAATTATTATTTCTTGGTGATTCAAACCTACGGTTATTGTTATAATTTTCGTTTCTGCTCACATTGAAATTCTTTCTTCTATTAACTTGGTTCTCCTCATTTTTAATTTTTTCGAAATTTTCTGTTAATTTTATTAAATCCTGAACACTTTTGATATCGTCTTTTCTAATATAGTATTTATATTCTGGTTTTAAATTTCTATACATTATACTTAATTTCCTTAGTTCAGGAAAGGCTCCATGACGGGCAAACAATGTTTGAATTTCTAAAACATATTGCCGTCCCGTTTCATATTCTTTCTGTTTTCTGTCCAGAATTTCTTCTTCCAGTTCATCCATATAATCTGATTTGAAAAAGAAAGATTTAAAATCTTCTTCAAAAGTATACCAACAATCCCAGGGATATTTACTCATTTCAAACCATTGATATGCTTGATCTCGTAAAAGTTCTGGCATTGCACTCAATATTATTTCGTCTGGAATTAAATATTCATTTTTCAAAATTTTTAATCTGTTAATGAATAAAGGTGCTTCGTCGAAAGATTTACCATTAAAAAATATGCCCCATCTTCTGACTTGGTTCAACATATCTCTTCTCTTTTCTGAATTATTATGTTGAAAAGTATTATTTATTTGTTCTGGAAGAACAGGTAAGTTAATAAATTTTTGTTTATAAACATCTAAATACTTTCGTCGTAATTCTTCAAGTGTCCCTTCACTGTTTATACCCCATTTATTTAGATCCTCAACCAAAATATTTCTCTTTAGTTTAGAAATCCATGACAAACGAGGATCTTCAACTTCTGGTAATTGAGATTCTTCTGATATTTCTTTTGGTTCTATTGGGGCAGAACGACGATTACGATTTCGGTTCGGCATTATTAATTATTATTTAATAAAAAATGTATCTTCTTTCGAAAATCTTAAAATCTTTTCACCTTCTTTCTAAGATTCTCTTGGTCCCTTTTCTCAGGTTCCTTTTCCTCAGGTTCCTTTTCTCAGGGTCCCTGCTCGGGCGCCAATTGTGACACCAATTATTTTGTGGTTATAAATTATTAACGTCAATAACTGTCTATCACAATACCTAGGTAGTATTCAGTGGAGATTCACTCATAAATAAGTCAATTTTAACTTTGACAATTTCTTTTATTTATAACCCAATATTCAGTCCACAAGGATAAAATAAACAAAAAGAAATCCTTCTTCCAATCTTGGCCTTTTCAAAATGACTCCAATCTGTTCGTTGGTCCAGTCGCTGAATGTATATCCTCTAATTCCGGTGGGTTCAGAACCAATATTGTGTCGGTTAAAGTATAACTTGCGAGTTCTCTGTAGTCAAAATAAAATAAAGTTTTGTTGTTAAGGAATGTAAATCTAATAGTAATAATTAAATAAATCTCTACTATGACAAAGAATCGCACCCAGGTCAGGTCGCAGTGTACGATCTTTTATAGCCGAGAATGAAATAGGGCTCCGCTGTTAGGGAATATAAATCCAACAGCAAGAATTAGATAAAATAGAATCTCTACTATTATAAAGTATCGCACCCAGGTCAGGTCGCAGTGTACGATCTTTTATAGCCGAGAATAAAATGGGGCTCCGCTGTTACGGGATATAAATCCAACAGCAAGAATTAGATAAAATAGAATCTCTACTATTATAAAGTATCGCACCCAGGTCAGGTCGCAGTGTACGATCTTTTATAGCCGAGAATAAAATAGGGCTCCGCTGTTATGGGATATAAATCCAACAGCAAGAATTAGATAAAATATTTCTACTATGAAGGAGAATCAATCCACAATTATTGTGTCTAGTAATGCACAGCTTGTGAGTTCTCTATAGCCGAAATAAAATAGGGCTCCGCTGTTATGGGGTACAAACCCAACAGCAAGAATTAAATAAGGATATTTCTACTATGAAGGAGAATCAATTCACAATTATTGTGTCTAGTAATGCACAGCTTGTGAGTTCTCTATAGCCGAAATAAAATAGGGCTCCGCTGTTATGAGGTACAAACCCAACAGCAAGAATTAAATAAAGATATTTCTACTATGAAGGAGAATCAATCCACAATTATTGTGTCTAGTAATGCACAGCTTGTGAGTTCTCTATAGCCGAAATAAAATAGGGCTCCGCTGTTATGGGGTACAAACCCAACAGCAAGAATTAAATAAAATATAATCTCTACTATTATAAAGAATCGCACCCAGGTCAGGTCGCAGTGTACGATCTTTTATAGCCGAGAATAAAATAGGATTCCGCTGTTATTGGGGTACAAACCCAACAGCAAGAATTAAATAAAATAGAATCTCTACTATTATAAAGAATCGCACCCAGGTCAGGTCGCAGTGTACGATCTTTTATAGCCGAGAATAAAATAGGGCTCCGCTGTTATGGGATATAAATCCAACAGCAGGAAATAACGAATTTTTATACTCGTTAACCCTAAATAAATAACCTTTCAGGATCTCACCTTTCAGGATACTTCAAACTCTTGCTTCTCTGAAAGCTGGAGCTCGAATGAATGTTCCATCGCGCTGCATCTCCTTTTATACTCGTCGGTTGCTATCAAAATTGTTTGTTATACAGGAGGACCAGGAAAGATTGGATTTCCACATGAATTTGTCAGAAATGACGTTTTGTCAAAAGGTTAACAGATTAGGTTACATTTTCCTTACGAGGAAAAAGAAAACTATGAACGAATTATTAATCGTCAGAAGTGACATTGTGTCAAAAGGTTAACAGATTATGTTACGTGTTCCTTACGAGGAAAAAGAAAATTATGAACGAATACGAATAAAAAATAAAAGATTTGGGAGTATCGTTACAATGTATATACCAATGTTTACGTAATCATGGGAGGGGGGTAAGAGCTTTGCTTACTTTTGCTGACGAGGGGGAAGGGGGGGGGGGTAATAATTGCAAAAAATCTTCTAACGTAATATTTGAACTGCCCCGAATAAGTCATTCCTACCCTGAACGAAATATCCAGTTGATTCAACTCAAGTATGAGTTGTCCTAGATCGATGCGTGTTGCTAATAGGGGACAGCACAGACCTCTGAATTACGGCAACTAAATCGAAGAAACTGCATCAAATCACTATTCATAAGTTATAATAGCCCTGAAGATGGGTTATTTTATGCACTGGACCCGACTTAAATTTTTGGTAAGCTAAGGCTACACTGAGCGAAATATCGAGTTGACATAACTCAAATATGAGTTATCCTAGACCGACTCGTGTTGCCAATAGGGGACAGCTCAGACCTGTAAGTTACGGCAACTCAATCGAAGAGATTGCATCAAATCACTGTTCATGAGTTATAATAGCCCTAAAGATGGGTTGTTTTAGCTAGCTAGCTTAGCTAATCGTAACTGGGTTTGACGAACACATGCGACGTGGGCTGCAGGAATTCATTGTTTAAGCTGCCGGAGACCAATATGGGAGTTGTGATGCGTCACTTCTAGGGCTAGATTAACTCATGATTCGAGCTATCAAAACTGGACCTTTCAGTTGTTCTAGCTTACTTAACGACTATATATTTAATCTGTCCTAAATGTTGACAGGGAATCTCAATAGAGCCAAGAAACACAAGGAATATTGATTAATGGTACCAAACAAAAAAAATCATATTTAAAAAGCCTATAAAGTGTATTACAATTCAGTACATGTACTGAATGTTAGATGTTAACAATCAAACCTGTCCAATGTCCATAACCCACAACCCAAATATTAAACAGATTCAAAAGAAACTTATCTCTGCCAAGAAACAAAACAACTTCAATAGTTTACTTGGGTTCCAAATTATACCATTTCTTGCCTGTGAACATTCGTAAAATAAAAGCACATAAGCAATTTAGTAAAGAATGTTCTCAGTATATTATTTCTAATTAGGTACGTGAATAAATCTACACAGTGTGTAAAAAGTCACGGGCCGGTCAATTATTTACAAAATGGCGCACAATATAAAAAAACTTCCGGTATAAAAGTTGTAGGCCTTAAAAAAATCTATACAACTAGGACACCTGTAATTATACAGGGTGCCTCAAACAGTCATGCTAAACAAAACTTTGGTTTATTTAAATGAAATTACCCCTTTTTAGTCACGTTTTCTGATTCCCCTAAACATTCTAAACAACAATTATTATGAAACATGTTATATGGCTTAACCCATTAGTTTCGGAAATAATTTGAGTTAAAGGGCATAAATACAGCAGGTAAAATATTACCTATATTTTGCATTTTTACAAGCTGGTACCAGAATGTTTTGCGTTAAAACTAAAAAAACATAAAAATTGTACTAAATGTACCCACGCAAGTTTTGTTAAAAATTTAATAAAACTTAAATTAAATACAAGCAGTAACATTTTTAACAAATTTACAAGAACAAAAGAAATTTAAGTAAGTCGTTATTTAATTAAATGTTGAAAATGTCCTCCTTCCACAGTTTGCCTCATCCGAAAAAACTATTTGATTAAAAAATTGTTATTTTCTTCCTGTTTTTGCATCATTTCTTCGCAAAGTCCATTCTACGTTCGAAATCGTCTTCTGATAATTCCTGCACTGAAGTTATTTTATAGGGGTAAAAATTACTGTTTTTTAAAATAATTTCAACTGATTTAAAACATACATCATCTAATTTTTTTTCATCACTAGTTGCCGATTTTGGTCTTCCGAAACGAACTTTATCTCTGCAACACCCGGTTTCCTCGAATCTTTGAACTGTTCTCACAACTGTAGATTTTTATATAGGCTGTCGGTTTGGAAAAGTTATGTTGAAAAATAATTGCTTTGTTTCGGTAAATGATCTTTATCGGTCTCCAAAACCTCTGATTATTAGTAAAGTTATACGTTCCCTTTCGTTGAGAGACATTTTCAGAAATTAATATGACAGTGAAGCGAAACATTCTGGTACCAGCTTGTAAAAATACAAAATGTGGGTAATACCTGTTGTATTTTGTCCTTTAACTCAAATAATTTCTTGAACTAATTAGTTTAGCTATATGACATGTTTAATAATTGTTGCTTAGAATGTTTGGAGGAATCAGAAAACGTGATTAAAAAGAGGTCATTCCATTTAAATAAACCAAAGTTTTGTTTACTATGACTGTTTGAGGCACCCTGTATAATTACAGGTGTCCTAGTTTTATAGATTTTTTTATATTGTGCGCTCTTTTCTAAATAATTGACCGGTCCGGGACTTTATACACACTGTGTATAGTAAATTGTTTTAGTATAGTTGAGCACACCATGCAATCTTATTATAGCAGATATTCCAGCCCGAAACAACTGGCGATATATTCAATATTGTTATTTTAATTGTTAGTATACTATAGGCCTTTGTTGATCTCTATATTGTATTTTGTGCCTATACTATATTTTGTTTATAAAAGTTACTACAAAACACATACGGGTAATACGTAGGTGCTCTTTCTTCTTTTTTGATTTGTAATAATTATGCTGGCTATTGCATTTCTATAATATATTATTATGTATGTATGTATTATTAATAAATAAATTCTATTACATTTAAAACAAAACTGAGGTTGCTAGAGGATAAGGGATTGAAGGAAGGGGCTGAAAATATTACAGAAATATAAACAACAATTTAAATCAATTTCCGTATTCCAGCGTTTTTCTTAAAAATAACTTATTAAAGAAATATGAATATAATGCAACTTTTGAACAATCCTGTATAGTAGTATTTTCGGTGTTTTAAATTTTCAGAAAAACACATTTCTTAACGTCAAAAACAATAAAGAATCAACCACACTTAAAACTGCCAGTCTTTGTAGCGTTAAATAAGATCCCAAAGTATCTGAAAAGAAAACCTCCTAATTTATGACACTCGAGGGGGCCTTAATTCTCAAAATACGACGCCCAAAGAGCAAAAAATATATTTATTGAGCGACAAGGCGTAATATACAGCAATCGGTTTAGAGAGAGAGGCGACAGATTGATGGGTTTAAATTTTTTTATTAGGGTAAACCACCAAAAAAGATTTTACGAGATGTAAACTACGTGTGTAAATAATTTAGGTTAGTTCCTTGGGTCTATTTATTCTAGTTTTTATTAGAATAAGTTAGTTAATTAAAACAATACAAAAAAAATAGTTTTACGCGTTAAAAATATGTTAGTTCATGTAGGTTAGGTTTAATTTTCTAAGGATTTTGTTATAAAATTCGATTTTAGAGATTATTGAAAATCAAGAAATATAAAATTTTCTGCATTAAAGTTTGTACTGCACAAGCAGATTTAATCTCACATAGTGTAATATACAGCGCCCGTGAAGAAGTCTGCACTGCCTCGGAAGCTTTTTTTTATTTGAAACATGGCGGTATGTCAGGTACCAAAAAATAGGCAAAACAGTAAGGTGCATCCTATCTGTAACACCTGTCAAATGTCATTTGAAAAAGTCAAGTAGGTACCTACACGGATAAAGGACAATTCTTCTTTTAAGAACATAACTTTTTTTTTAAATCGACCGGAAAGCAACCACTTTCTACTCAATTTTTTAACCGGAAAATGTCATTTTATCGGTCTAGACCAGAAAGTCATAAAAGAGGGACCGGTAAAGTACTTTACCGGTCCCTCTTTTTACTTTACCGGGCCCTTTTTTTACATTCCGATCAATATTTGAGAAAACGAACCAAACCCATAATAAGTAGGCTTTGACTTGATTGTTTCTTTCATGGCGTTTCATGGCAACGAACTGTCAAATTTGATACTGCTTATTAAAAATTGTGTTTAAAAGTTAAAAGTTAGATTATATTATGGAAATGAATGTGGATGAAGGTGAAATTCCTCTTGAAATAACTGAAGCGGCTGCTAGAGCTACTCACGATTTGTTGCCGCATAAGTCCAGGGACAAGTATGAAAAAACGTTTGCCGTTTTCAAATGTTGGTGTAAAGAAAAAAATTGTACTTTTAACATAACTTTTCAAAAATAGATATTATTAATTATTAGAATAATTCTAATTTTAATTATTTATTAAGTACCTATTATCAAATAATATTTATTATAACTATTATAAATAAAAAAAATTCCTGACTATAGAGTTTTCAATCTGTTTAAAACTATATTAATGTAGTAAGCCATTATCTAAATTTTCTTGTACGCCACTGGTCTTGCGTCGATTTAAAAAAAAATATTGTACGTTACACAACCGGAAAGTACGTTTACAGGACTCGCAGGCTTCCAGGACTCGCCTGGCGGCTCGCCCTGGAAATTGCCTGCTTCGTCCTGTAAAATAGTACTTTCCGGTCTTGTAACGTAATATACTATTCTTGTCAGTATTTACTTAGTTTAAAAGTTACGTTTCTTTGCTCAAATAAAACATCTGATTGGCCTAATGTTACTAGGCAACCTAACCTCTCTAAGAACCTTGATTTTAGATAGCATTAGAGATTGGAGTTGGGAGTGGTAGTGGTAATGTAGTGGTTTAAATATGAAACGTACACAGTTAAAAATTGGTGTTAAATTTAACACTTAATGGTGGTACATATATGACCACACTCAATAGGGTATATTAACCAATCAGTATATCTGGTGAAAAAGATACTTTTGAATGGTTTTTTTACTTTTTGATGAATGTTCATTCTTCTAATTTATGGGTAGGTACATTTACACTATCGTATGTAAATTAAACTCAAAGATTGTAAACCTATTCTTCTACGATATAAAACGAATAATGAGAGGTGTAAGTACACCATTTTTTAATGGTAATTTGTGACTAATTAGTGTAAATATTATATTATTGTAGTGTAAATTTTATTTCATTTGGGTGTGACTTTACTATAGTGAGTATAATAAAATAATGTATACCTAGGGCTAAAATACTTTCCACTTTGTTTAAGTCATTTAATCCCGTATCAAACTAACCGGGCGCTTATAATTAAAATGTAAAAAATTATGCATTCAAGATGTTTTTCATTATTAACTGTTGAAACGCCGGGCTTTATTTCCTCTTACGTTCAATCAAGTTTGTGGTATATTTCCACAGGCGTGTGACTCACTGGTCGGTTTTATTATGATTGGAAATTAAACTCGTGTTAAAGCAAAATAACTTTATTTAATATACTGGCGAACTTAACACATTATAACTTCTGCCGAAATTAACACATTATAACTCGTTGCACAGAGCTATGCACACTTAGTACCCGTACTTAGGGTGAAACTTCCACTTTTTACATAGAAATTAGTACACTAACATTTCTACAGATTTACCACTTGGTACAAATAGTAAAATGACCGCCAACAACCAACTTTGGCTATGGCGTGTTGCTAGCTTGTCTGCTCACTCAACAGTTACTCTAAATTGATACACTAACATTCGTAAAGATTTACCACTTGGTACAAACAGTAAAATGACCGCCAACAACCAACTTTGGTTGACGGGACGTGTTGCTAGCTTTATTGCTCACTCAACAGTAACTCTTAAGACTTAATTAGCGCCGAACGCAGCGGCTGGATCCGCTGCACGAATACCCTATGACGCGACTCATTCATCTTTTGTGGCCGACGCCAAGCTTCCGCCAATCCAGTTAGCGCATTTTACAGAGAACAGAGGTGGAGCGTGGCAGTGGTCTCCAGCCGCTTCCATGGCGCGACTTTAAAATACATCATTTCTTATACCTACTACGTTATGAACGAGATCGTAAATTTGACATGTTACGCATACTATGTTACAACTAAACTAAACAGTCCATCTTTGGACAACTCATTTCAACTCTTAGGGCTGTTCCCCAACATTCTCCCCCACCTTGAATCATTTGTGATTCAATTCAATTTAATCGAACATTATGTAGTACATCCCCTTTCTACACAATCTACTCTTAGAAATTAACACTCTGGTATCCAACATTATACCTAACCTAACAACGACAACCAACAATACATAAACGTTAACAGCCATGACCATCAATATGGTTGTAGACTCTACATCGTCTCATGATCTGAGTCAAATACCCCATATTCAGAAAGAGAGCTGCGCATGTGCCACGTGCAACGCAACCGTGCAGCTCTAACTATAACCATTTTTTTTTCCCAACTTCATAACTTATACTAAAATATTTACAATATGACCGAAGGTCACACAAAATTGTTCAGCATGACACACGATTTCATGTATCACATGCCCCTCGTATTTCCAAACACTGTCAAAGTTATCTCGACTCCGCAAATGTTCATTGTCTTTTACTGGACCCACTTGACATAATCGTACACAAGCCAATGCTCAATCATCCACTTGAAGTCCTGTTTTGTTCTGTGAACATAATCTTGACCTAAGTGTATAAATTCCCAAAAAAAAAATAAAGTCTTTCTTTTCCTTTGTTTTCACGTAATCTGAACGTAAGTGACCCGTATCCTATTGAAACCTGTAGAATAGGTTTCACAACAATCTTAATATTAAAAAGAACCTAAAGTTCTGTACAGCCGTCCTACCCGTCCGTATTGCACAGATTGAATGTCCTATTTTTCATAACTGGCACATTTTTACCGAATCATATATTGTGTTAAATGACTTTGATATTCTTTGAAGAATATATTCGAAATTTACTTTGAAAGCTCGCTTCGAGCACTGTCATAAAATTCATTTAAAAAACTGAACACACAAGGTCCAGATAGCAAGCTCCGTTTGAGCTGCACATACACGTTGGCATTCCGCAGCGACACCCATAACTACTTCCCTTGTAGTATAAAATAATAATAAAAAAAACTAAAAAACTAAAGAACGGTGCTTCTGAGAGACACCTCTATCTTTAAGTATTGACATTGGAGTCGAATACTGCGAATGGCGCTACTGATGAGACACCCCTAACTTTCTTGAACTGGCGCTACTGTGAGACACCCCTAACTTTGAGTATTGACATTGGAGTCGAATACCGCGAATGGCGCTACTGATGAGACACCCCTAAATTTCTTGAACTGGCGCTACTGATGAGACACCCCTAATTTTGAGTATTGACATTGGAGTCGAATACTGCGAATGGCGCTACTGATGAGACACCCCTAACTTTCTTGAACTGGCGCTACTGTGAGACACCCCTAACTTTGAGTATTGACATGAAGTACAAGGCGTAAATTTGCACCCCACGTCACACACTCACAATTTTCCCGAATCCCCACCCGAAGAAGACCTGATAATTCCCCTGGACTGGGCTCAATAACCCCTTACCCGCCCCAACCCAGAGAAATGACACTTGGTAGTGATAGACAGCACTACTCGTGTCTTGTAGTGCCGAAGCCGCAAAGTAGATAGAACGAAATGGAAGAAGAAGAAGTAACAGAGTGACAGATGCTCCGCAGAGCGAAAGGTGGAACCAGATTCCGCCGGAACCCAGAACCGAAAGGGCAGTGCGCTACTGTCAGGGTAGTCTACGTCTTTAGTCTTTTGACACCAGGGACGCTCCTAGTGTGTTCTTGAAAAAGCTGCCAGAAGTTTCCAACTGTGCGAACTCATACGACGCTCCTTAAGAGCGAAGGGCCAACAAAAACAAAAACAATGCAAAAATCATGTAACCGTTTAGGTTTCCCAGGGAGTCTTAGCCTTCGACCCCCAGTGGACTTAAGGCAGGCCACCACGCCAAAAAAGGACTGACACCTTGTGTAAAATAAACTAATATAAATGAAACGTACGTTGAAACTTATTATTCAACAAACTAGTAATCGAGTAGATTAAGACTTAAAATATGGCCACACGCACGAGGTGCGGTAACCTATAATCAAAAGTAGTTTGGCTTAGTCGTGATGAAGTTCAGTAGTTACATGTGCCTGGTCATAAATGAGAGGAGACACTTTTGCTATAGACCTAGTGAAAATGCTGTCAGCTGTTTTTAGTTTTACAACCCTCACGTTACCATCCTTTCCAGGATACACTTCCAGCACTCTCGCTAGCGGCCATTGCAACGGAGGTACGTTATCCTCGCGTAATAGCACCACGTCGTTAGGGACTATATTTCTACTAACTTTTAACCATTTAGGACACTGTTGCAGACGATTGAGATAATCTACCGACCATCGCTTCCAAAAGATCTGTTGAATTTTGGTACACTATTGCCAAAATTTTAGCCTATTATCGTGGATTTCTGTCAAATCGCGCTCAGGATATGCGGTTAAAATTTCCCCTATCAAAAAGTGCCCTGGTGTTAGATACCCGAAATCTGAAGGGTCGTTTGTCAATGGGCATAATGGTCGTGAATTTAACACCGCCTCGATTTGCGTCAAAATCGTATAAAAATCTTCGAATGTGAATTTTGAAGTACCCATCAGTCTATAAATATGATGCTTCGTGCTTTTTACAGCAGCTTCCCACAATCCGCCCCAATGAGGAGACCTGGGGGGGATAAATTTCCACTGAATTTCATTTTGGGCGAGATATTCTAAAAAAGGCTTACAATTTTGCGCATTACTGAAAAACTTGTAAACATCGTACAATTGATTACTCGTCCCCTGAAAGTTTGTTGCATTATCGCTGTAAATAATAGTAGGATTACCTCTACGAGCGATGAAACGTTTCAACGTCATCATGAATGCTTCAGTTGACAGACCAGTCACTAGTTCGATGTGAATAGCCTTTGTTGACATACACACGAAAATTGCAATGTATGCTTTAATGTACGGCGCTTTCCGTAATCTAGACGATCTTATTAGGAATGGGCCCCCGTAATCAATCCCCACTTTTTGAAATGCACGTGCTGCTTGCACCCTATCTGTAGGAAGATCTGCCATGATCTGCTGAGCTGGAAGAGCTCTAAATCGCGTACACGTGATACAATTCCTTATAACTTGCTTCGCTTCTCTCAAACCGTTAAGTGGCCAGAACCGTAGCCTAAAATTTGACAGCACTGACTGAGCGCCAGCGTGTCCTAATCTCACATGTTCGTACTTAAGCATGATCTTTACTGTCGCGTTATGTGAAGGCAATAAATACGGGTGCTTTTGATCAAATGATATATCCGCATTTTCAAGTCTGCCTCCCACTCTAATTAACTGGCTCGAATCCAAAAAAAGTTTAAGATGCTTCAATTGCTTATCTGAGATTATTTGATTGTTCTTTAATTCCGAAAGTTGCTTTGGAAAACCCTGTCGTTGCAGATTTTTTACCACGAACTGGTATGACCTATCAAGCTCACCAACCGTGACAGTTGCATCCTGAATCTTATTATCTTTATTCCGAAGGTTATGTATAAACCGGAACATAAAGGCTAACATACGTATCAGACGTGAAAAGTTAGAAAACCGCGAAAAATAATTTATCCAAAAATCACAAGGTTGCTCCTGGCACACCGTTGGAAGTGCCACCTTCTTTTGCTCTGGCGGATTAGCAATGTTGATCTGCTGATCATATAAACTCAAATCCAAGTTAACGTCAAGTAAGAACTTAGGCCCTTGAAACCAGAATCCTGAAGCAATTACTTCGTTTGAGAAATTTCCGCGCGACAAAATATCTGCAGGATTGTCTGCAGATTTGACATATCTTAATTTGCTGTTCTCCGTCAAACTTTGAATTAGTGAGACTCTATGAGACACGAACGTGGACCACCTCATTGGATGATCGTTACACCAAGCTAGAACGATTTTAGAATCTGACCATAAATTTATTGAGGCAAAACTCAAAATATCCTGAAAAATTGTCACAACTTTCGTTACTAATTGAACCAAAATTACCAAAGCGCAAAGCTCAAGCCTTGGCACGGTTATTGTCTTGATCGGTGCTACTCTAGATTTAGATGAAACTAATGTGCTTGTTACTGAGCCATCGTCATATATAATACGGAAATACACGCACGCCCCGTACGCCACTGTACTGGCGTCTGCAAACCCATGGACTTCTATACTAGAAACCTCTTTATTGCTACACAATTTTCTTGGAATTTCCAATGACTCAAGAAGCGAAACCATATTCAGAAAAACAGTCCACTCAGCCAGCAACTCGTCACTTGTGATTTCCGTATCCCAATCCAATTTTTTTATCCATAATTTCTGCATCAGTATTTTTCCTTTGACAACTACAGGATTGATGAGCCCTAGAGGGTCGAAACATTGTGCCAATGTTGAAAGAATAATTCGCTTAGTTACCGTTATCGGTCTTGCATCTGTAGGTATTGAAATTTTCAACACATCTTCCTCAGGACGCCACTTTAAGCCCAAAACTTTATTTGGCGCGTTGTCAAAATTCAAATCGTACTCGTTCTGCTGTTTTTCTGCTATCGACACTAGGAATTCTTTAGAATTTGAACACCATTTGTGCAACGTAAATCCAGCGTTACCTAACAAACTGTTCAACTGTGAATATAGCTGACCTAACTGCTCAAACTTTTCACACCCTGCCAAAATATCATCCACGTAACACTGCGACAGTAACGCTTGTGCTGCCACTGGATGCGTGGTTGCGCCCGAGATTGCCACTTCATTGATTGTTCTTGTGGCCGCGAATGGTGCAAAATTTGCCCCGTATGTCACTGTTTGGAGTTCCAAACATTTGAGGTCCTCATGCGGAGCCTCACGCCAAAGAATGTTCTGCAAAAAAACATGATCTGGATTAACCGCTATTTGCCGATACATTTTCTTGATATCTGAAATTAAAACGTACTGATGATACCGAAACCTACATAAAATATCGAACAACTCAGGCTGCACCTGGTACCCCTTTAGGGTGACGTCATTTAGCGAATACCCTGATGATGATTTAGCCGACGCATCGAAAACCACACGCAATTTTGTAGTAGCACTTGATTCACGAATCACACACAAGTGCGGAATAAAATACTTATTCTCATTATTTTTTGTTTTCAATGTAAGCGGCACATACTTCGCATGTCCGAGGTTCACGTATTCATCGATGAAGTGCTTGTACTCTCTGAACAGAGCAAGGTCATTTTGAAATCTTTTTTCCAACGAGGAGAACCGCTTTTCAGCCATGTTAAACGAATCACCAAGTTTCGTATACTCACCCGGAGTTTTAAATGGCATATTGACCTGAAACGAACCGTTTTCTACACGTTTTGTAGTATTAATAAAGATACTTTCTGCCAACTGATCGTCAGTTGACATTATAGGTTTTGAAGACACTTCTTCGACTGTCCAGAATTTTGTCAACAACTTATCCACGTCTTGAGTTTGCAAAAAAAATGACGCACTACTTCCGCCTGCCTGCGTAGCGTGCCCTTTTACTGGCGATGTACAATGTGAAGGTACCTTCCCTGCTATAATCCACCCAAGTGTGGTATTTACCAAAGTAGGTTTGTTAGAGCCTAAAATACACTGCCCCTGGCTTAAAATCGAATAGTAGACATCAGCGCCCAACAACATGTCGATATCGGATGGAATATTAAAAGTTGGATCAGCCAGCCGGCTTTGTAAATTATACGGAATATCCAACGTTTCTACTTTGATAGGGATTTGCGGCAATTTGTACGTGATATTATCCAAAATGATACACGATTTCACTGGATAACAGATATCCTGCGTTTTCGAATATATGGTAACGTTCGCCAATTTAGTACATAAAAAACTGTTTTGTGAAACGCTTGAAATATTTACTTTATAATTAATAATATCACACTGTAGCTGCTCTACTAATGATTTAGTAATAAACGAGCTTTGGCTTCCATTATCCAACAATACTTTCGCTGTTATCACATCCCCATTCTTACTCACAAGATTTACCTGCGCGGTTGCCAATAATACGTTAAAATGTTCATTTGCCAATGCTGAAAGAGACACTGGTTTAGTGGAACTTATTTGGGCATCCCTACTTGACTTACCCTGTAAATTTTCTACACCGATATTTTGAGGACTAGGCGTCTCCGTACTCGTATTTAAACTTGACACGTTGTGTGTTCGATTCCCAGACCCGTTGTACTGCCCGGATGGCCTTAAGAACGATTGATTATTTGAACTGTTCGCGTTGTACGAGGTTTTGTCGTTATTATTCTGAGAATATCGCCCGTTTCGCACGGTACCTAAATTTGCATTTCGCGTGGAATTTTGTTGTTGTGCGGTGCCCGAACTTGCATCAGGACTACCTCTTGGCACATTTCTATGCAACGTTGAATGGTGCGATAAATTACAATATTTACATTTACTTTGTGATTTGCACTGAGCGACAGAGTGTGCACCCAGACAATTAAAACACAATCGCTTCGATTGTATGATCTGTTGCCTTCCATATAATGTTAAATCCAAATATTCTCGACACGCATATGTTCTATGATCTGGAATGCTACAAATACAACAATACTGATCGCTCTGCTGTTGACTAGCAAAAAAGGATACTCTGTTATTACTAGTTGTGCCTCTGGGCTGTGAACTTTGTTGTTCGCTACTACTAGAAAGATTTTCAAACACTAAACACCTACGTTGTAAGAATTCAAAGAAATCTGTTAACCCTGGTAAGTTATTTAAATTACGATCCAGCTCAAATGCCTTTTTTGTGGCGTAATCTAATTTATTTTCCATAATATATACTAACAAATATTCAATAACTTGAGTCTGAGATACCGGCAATTGTTTTAACGACTCCACTGTCTTTGTATTATTCGCTATGAACACCCTTAAATTATTTGAATTTGGCTTAGTTAGCACCGGCGCACCTAAAATAGTTTTGAAGTGGTTATTTACCACACATGTCAAATTCTCGAATCTATTTTGCAAAATGTCAAAAGCAATCTGAAAGTTACTTCCTATTAATTCAAGAGAATCTATTAGCTTCAAAGCCTCGCCCTTGAGTGCAGATTTTAGGTACATTAATCGTTGTACATCCGAAAGAACTGCGTTCTCTATAATTAAAACTTTAAAAATTTCTGCAAAAGACCGCCAATCCGAAACACTGCCATCGAACGATGGGACCTTCAAATCTGGCAATCTAACACCCGAAGAAATATAATGTTGCCCCTGATTACTACTCGTTACACTACCTTGTGCATTATCTGCGCTTAATATTTCATTAAACGCCGCCACCAAAGAATGGTATTTGCCCTCGACTTCATCCCTATCTAAATCGTCTGGATTTAAATATTCAATACTATCCTGTAAATCAGAGTACGTCCCGTACGCTTTTCTCAACGTCTCCTCTCGCGATATAATTTGCTTCAGTGCCTCTTTGTCTTTTTTATTAGTATTATACCATGTTTGACTCCTCGTGATCGCAGCCTTTGCCACCCCACGTTTTCTTTTTAACTCGCTTAATTCACTTATATTAACTGCCTCGTCTGAAGGCTCCATTTTTTTATTTTTTTTTTAATGACTTTTGCTCTCTAACTAGCAACACAACTTACGCAGAGGTGAAGTCGAACACAACACTACCTTAATGTTGGCTACCAAAGTGTAATGCTACTAACAAATCTAGAATTATCAACAACAATATATACTACTACAATTTCTACATGTAACGTTTTTACCTTCCGCTGTCTCTCTGTCGACACTCACTTAACTTTCACTTCACTACTCTCACTGGTTTGGAAGTCTCTTACTGCCTCTTCTTGCTAATTTTTTACTTTAATTTTACTTTCGCACTTATTCAATTTTCCAACATCCGGATTCGAAGGACCATGTTGAAACGCCGGGCTTTATTTCCTCTTACGTTCAATCAAGTTTGTGGTATATTTCCACAGGCGTGTGACTCACTGGTCGGTTTTATTATGATTGGAAATTAAACTCGTGTTAAAGCAAAATAACTTTATTTAATATACTGGCGAACTTAACACATTATAACTTCTGCCGAAATTAACACATTATAACTCGTTGCACAGAGCTATGCACACTTAGTACCCGTACTTAGGGTGAAACTTCCACTTTTTACATAGAAATTAGTACACTAACATTTCTACAGATTTACCACTTGGTACAAATAGTAAAATGACCGCCAACAACCAACTTTGGCTATTCCTTTTTGACGGGACGTGTTGCTAGCTTGTCTGCTCACTCAACAGTTACTCTAAATTGATACACTAACATTCGTAAAGATTTACCACTTGGTACAAACAGTAAAATGACCGCCAACAACCAACTTTGGTTGACGGGACGTGTTGCTAGCTTTATTGCTCACTCAACAGTAACTCTTAAGACTTAATTAGCGCCGAACGCAGCGGCTGGATCCGCTGCACGAATACCCTATGACGCGACTCATTCATCTTTTGTGGCCGACGCCAAGCTTCCGCCAATCCAGTTAGCGCATTTTACAGAGAACAGAGGTGGAGCGTGGCAGTGGTCTCCAGCCGCTTCCATGGCGCGACTTTAAAATACATCATTTCTTATACCTACTACGTTATGAACGAGATCGTAAATTTGACATGTTACGCATACTATGTTACAACTAAACTAAACAGTCCATCTTTGGACAACTCATTTCAACTCTTAGGGCTGTTCCCCAACATTAACCTATGCTTAGTTTGATACATGATTGAATGACTTAATCAAAGCTGAAAGTAGTAGCCCCTAACATATATATATATATAAATCTTTAGATCGCTTGGAAAAGGTTTGTTTATTGAATGAAAATATTAAGTATTATTTATCGTTTATTTATAAACAAAATGATGGTTGTCAACAGAACTGGAAAACCCTGTGATTTTTTTACACTTATTATTATAACTAGTTGAACAAAATGACACACCTATTATATAGTTTACAATTTAGTAAATTAAACATATAATATCTACGTTAAATGTACCTCATTGTTAAGCTTAACAAAACAAATACCATAATAAATATGTGTATACTTAGAACACCAAAAAACTAAATAAAAGTAACCTTCTAGCGGGGTTTATTTACACGCTAATATGGTGTTATTAATTATCTTTGTATTTAATTTTCCTGACAGAGTGTAAAATGAAATAAATAACACCCATTCAACAAAATTAACTTTTTAGCGAGTTAAATTCATAGGCAAATTTAATACAACAACTTTGGTCCCATATGAGTATAAAAGTGTGGTAAATTATGTTGATCCGGGTGTTAACATTAACCCTACTTTTTTTTACCACTCCTGAAATGATTTTTACCAGGTGGATATTTTTTACTGTGTATTTCTCACCAGGAAGAACGGGTTTTACCTGAAACATTACATACCATAAACTTGTAAAGCTATAGAAAGCGGACAAGATAAAAACTAATTTTAAGGGACATTTAGGTTAGAGAAAACAAAACAGAACATAGTGTCGTTGAAAATTTTAGCCAACATTTTGAAATATAGAGCTGATATACAGTCAGTGATCTTTGCCGGCGAGTCATGGGTCAACGATCGAGAGACAACGTGATTTCCACCTCCCCATCTTTATTAATTATAGCCTTAAAACCAAATTAAAACTGAAAAAGGCCCCTATAAAGCATCTCCGGACTTGCGCAATACGTCTCCAGTCAAAATTACGTGCTAGACAGAGATAAACGTTATTTTGGAGGGTTGTCTATTGATGTCAAAGTCATCGTTTTGATCTGTCAACTTTATTTTGTTTTTAAACGTTTTTGTGCCTTGAAGTTCAATTTAATCCTAATTTTTCAGAGCCATTTTTATCTACTTTCATGTTGGCGGTAAGTAATTATACGTCAATTTTGACTTTTATGAACTTAGACTTTGCTTCGACTTTTTTAGCCTCGTAATTTTGATTAGGTTAACATAGTTTTAGTCACGTGGAAGTAAACAACCGTTTCGACTGCATCTTATCTGTTACTCGTTAACTTACGTAATTTTTCTTATGGTCCGTCTAAATCTTGCAACGATCGTACTTTCAGTACTCACCTAACCTTTATTGTTCTGTGGTACTCACCCAAAGTATTTAAATTTAGCATATTGATGCAGGGAACCGTGAGAGTGTGCTTCCCTGGCGGGTAAAAGCCGTATTACAGTCACGCAACTAATTGCAGCAATAAATGGCAAGGTCAAAGTATTGCATGAAAGAAAGTTGCACAATGTAAAACAGCGTGCAAGTCCATGCAACTTTTTTTTAATTGCAACAAACCTTCTAACCTCAAACTTGTTATTGTTAATGTTTTATTTTGTGATTTTCTGCTGTTTGTGAAATATTTTTTGTTTGAAATGAAATAAATAAACAAAATAAATAAATTAAAGCGGAGAAAAGTACTCGCTGCATCATTATACACCATTAGTACTGTTGGTAACACAAAAGTAACTACTTTTCCCCCAGACTTGCACAAGCGATGCAATAAATATCGCGCCAGACCGATAAAATTTCCGTGCAACTTAGTTGCACCCATGATACAACAGTTGCACCAAGGGATCAGCTGAGCTTCGACTGCGCATGCCTTTGGGCAATTCTTATTGCGTCTTGCATGGACTGGCATCGAGTTGCGTGACTGTATAATACGGCTTTAAGTGTTGGCGAGGGCCCGGTTCGATCAGACTGCACACTGAAACCCCTTTGCAAAGTCTTGAGGGCTGTTCGACGGTGACATAAGTAATCTTATTAATTCTTAAGGAAATTGTATTTTGTTTGTAATTTAATCATTGTTTACATTTTAAATTTTGACACTGTCAATTTCCCCGATGTCACTTTAGACAAGTAAGTGAGATTTCAAACGTCAGATTTAAATAATAGAAATATTAAATCTTAAAAATCACTGACAGGGATGGTGATATGGTTTGAGAGAGAGAGGTAGTTTAAAATAAGTATAAAAAAAATGATAGAAAAAGTGTGGAACGCGGATTAAACGGCGCCTTACTGATAAAGCCCGGAAATTAGACCTTTTCTGTCTTGATAGCTCTACAAGTAACACACGTAATGTGATTAAAATTTAAAGTTTTCAACTTATTCAAGTTTTATTAGCCTGAAGACATGACACGATCGTCAAACATTCAGGGTGAGTGTGGTTTATTTAATCATAGAAATTTGAATTAAATTTGAGGAAGAATAACTTTAATTAAAAAAAGAATACATTTATAAAGCGTGTTTTCGACTACTGGGGAAAACTAATTGGGTTTTATCGTTCTAGCTAATGGTAGCAACTTGATAATAATAATATTTGCATAACGATAGACCAAAGATCGTGGGCTTATAAGAATTAAACATACCTAACTAAGGAAGAAATATTACTGGGGTTTAATGTTGAACCAATGCAAGGGACCGTTTGAAGGACAAGCAAGGTCTACACTCGTTGGGTTTTTCATGTAACGAACTTCTGGTACTGCCATCTCTCATCATCCCCTCATCACCATTACTGCGTCTGGACCAGAGTCGTCTTCAGCCAGTAACACTACCAAGATAAGTGCTTAATTCTGTATAAAATTTCGATACCCCGTGATATACTTTGTAGAGCTACGTCCTTCGTCATAATACCTGTCCCTACGTTTTTATACATTTATATATTTTGTTTTTTTTTTAATCGTTAAGTGTTAAGTGTTATATGTAGTGTAGTATAGGAATAGTTCAATAGATAAAGGAATCTAAATTAACTAAATTTAAAACTGACAGGGAAATTTTCGTGATAATACATATTTAATATTGTAAATTTCTCTTTAATCAACATACAAACGTTTCAAACGGTAATTTTTAAATAACAATAAACAACGAAATACTAGATAAACTAGATATAAAACTAAATCAAAATCACAGTAAATGTTGGAAATGTCCACCTCCTTGCTGTATGCACGCATCCAATCTCCTTCTCATTGATTCGCGCACTCTTTGGAAAATTCCTGGAGTATTGTGAATCGTTCTACAAGAGTTAATTATTCGATTTTTAAATTCTTCTTCATTTTGGATGGGTGTCTGGTAAACTAAGGATTTTAGATGTTCCCAAAAAAAAATCTAAGGTCTGGTGACCTTGGGGGCCGTGGTTGAGGCCCTTCCCGACCTATTAAACGGTTACCGAAAGTACGATTTAAAAATTCTTGCGCTAGGATGCTAAAATGTGCCGGGGCACCGTCATGCATAAACCACATTTCATTTCGTGGTCTAAGCGGCACATCTTCCGGTAAAATAGGCAAATCTTCTTCAAAAAAATGACGATATCTCTCTCCACTTAATCTTCCTGGAATAAATAATGGGCGTATTAAATAATCTCCAAGGATTGCTGCACACACGGTTCTTGGAAATGTGATTCCTGCACCGCATGGGGGTTTTCCTCTGACCAAAAATGATGATGTGAAAATTGCGTCTAGCGTTGCGTGAGAAATTTGCTTCGTCGGTAAACAGGATTTGATTTTTAAATAAAGGATTTTGAATAAGGCATTCGAGAAACCAACGACAGAAGTTGATACGTAATGGAAAATCACGAGGGAGGAGTGCCTGGACTCTTTAAATATGATAGGCATATAACAAATTATCAATTAAAATTGTCCATACTAGAACATGAGAAATGTTTAGCGTCAGCGCTATTTCTCTGGTGCTTTTTCCGGGTGTTCTCCTACCAGATTAGAAACTGCTTCCTCGGTTTCTTGGGTTCTTACCGTCCGATATGCACCCGACAGATGAGTAGCTTTCTCAAACCTTCAGTCTCTCTCAACCGAGCGTGAATTCTTGAAAACGTTTTTGAAGTGGGGGTTGTGCGGTTCGGATAACGCTAAACTTTTAGCCTCATATGCATTTCCGTTAGCAAGCCCGTATGTAATAGTATTTTACGTTACAAGTCCGGTAGGTGACTTATTACAGTACGAGATGTTTTACGGACGAGGCGACGTAGGAGCCGAGTCTGGAATATAAACGAGTGCTGTAATAACACCTAACGGACGTGTATCGTATGGTATTTTATTTCATCCTGTCATTATATCCCTTTTCAAAAAAATAAATAGGTATATTAAAATTTTAAAAAATACTTCGCAATATTATATCATGCTACCTACCCTAAATGCAATTGAGCCATTGGTTTCCATAGTTAATTATAAATTTTGTTTGCTTGTCACTGTCAAATAGATAAAGTCATAATATTCGTGTGGGCAATTATGGAGGTTTCGGGTATAATTTTAAATAAGGCTGCCGAAGCAACAGAAAAATTAATCCCGACAAAATCATCAAATAGATATAGCAAAGAATATGGATTATTTTGCCAATGGAAGCAATTTCATAAAGTGACAAACATACAAGAAGATGTTCTTTTAGCTTATTTTCTAGATGAAGTAAGTATGACCTACAGGATTTTTTAAATATATTTTATATATGAGCAATATTTATTAATTTATTTTAATTTTATAGTCAAAGAGAATAAATGGCAATTCCTTATGGGCAAAATATTCGATGCTAAAGGCAATGTTACTTGTCAAAGAAAACGTCAACATCAGTAAGTTTCCGAAAATTATCGCATTCTTAAAGAAATGTAGTGTTGGACATCAACCGACGCAGCCAAAGGTATTGACAAGAGAAGAAGTAAATTTGTTTCTCAAGAAAGCATCCGATGATAACTATTTGTTGGTTAAAGTTATTGAAATGATTGGGATTGCAGGAGGTTGTCGGCGGGAAGAATTGTATTCTATGACTCTCAATGACATTCAAGACACAGGAACACAACTGGTAATCACGATTCCGCAAACGAAAACTAATATAAAACGTGTTTTTACTGTCATTAATGAAATAGAAGGAATTAATTATCTTGAAATATACCGGAAATATCTTGCTCTACGACCTAAAAATTTTGAAGAAAGTTTTTTATTTCTCGGGTACCGAAATGGTAAATGCATCCAACAAAGAGTAGGAATTCACACTGTAGGTTCAATGCCCAAAAAAATTGCAGAATATTTGAAACTTGAAAATCCTGAAAAGTATACCGGTCACTGTTTCAGACGGACCTCGGCGACTCTTCTTGCAAATGCAGGTGTAGACTCATCTGTATTAAAACGGCATGGTGGTTGGAAAAGTTCTGCGGTAGCAGAAAAATATGTTGAAGATGCACTTGAAGGAAAAACCAAAATTGCAAGAATGATTCAAGGAGGTGAGAATTTTGTACAAGTGTTGCAACAAACTAAGAACACAGAAATAAATAACATTATTTCTGATGGGAATGTTCCTTGCACATCAGGAATAAATATTAGTAATAATACAAATTGTACTATAACGGTGAATTTTAACAAATAGATTGAACTTTCTTATATACATAATAAATAGGTGTAAATGTTTTGTTCATTACTTACTTTTATTACTTAGTTAGCTCTTTATATATTTTTATTGTACTAAATTATAGTGTTTATTTAATTAAATTAATATAAACTAACTTTTAAGAAATACATGCAGGCTCGTAGGTCCAAATAAAATAAAAATTACTAATTTTAGTTAAATAAAATTTTTCAAAAATTGTAACAGGAAATCTATTCTATAGTTGTGTAATATTTTACATTTACTAAAGTTGGTAGAAAATAATATCTACTATTACAAGTAGAAGCATTCAAACAGTATTAATTGGTATCGCTAGATATAGGTCCAAGTAAAATAAAATCTACCAATTTTAGTTAAATAAAATATTTAAAGAATTGTAACAGGGAATATATTCTATGGTTGTGTAATATTTTACAATTACTAAAGTTGGTAGAAAAAAATACTATTACAAGTAAAAGCACCCAAACAGTTTTAATTGGTATCACTAAATATAGACCATATAAAATAAAAATTACTAATTTTAGTTAAGCAAAACCTTTAAAACAATGTAATTAAATGCCTATATTATAGTTACATAACATTTTTCATTTACTAAAGTTGGTTAAAGAGTATAATTTATGCTACATGCTACCTACCTATATATAGCAGTGAACGATTCTCTAATAAATACTTGTCGGGTGGCGGAACGCATTTTTATAGTAGGCCATGACTTTTTATTTTCTTTGAATTATGACAGTTACCTACTTTTATTATAACCCTTAAAAAACCTATATAGTTATCATATTCTTAGTGCTGATGAATATGGCAAAAATAGTGTACTCTGCTTGTACATTTTGTACAGAGTTTAAAGATATTAGTAATTGTCATCGTCAGTTAACCTACTTAGTTGATTTACTTCGTAATTGCACTTTAGACGCGGATGATAAAATGTTGTTTCGAAAAATTCAGGAGGCTCTTTTGGACCTTTCTATTAAATTTCGGTTCCTTCCTAACAAGAAGAAAAATCAAATAGTTTCAAAATATTATATATATTATATGAAACATTTGCATTTGCTAGACAATGAATTCCATCCAAGATATTCACCATTAAGAAGAGAAGAATTTCTCAAAGAATTTGAAGAGCATTTGAAAATTGTGGTAATAAATAATAATTGATTTATTTCATTTAAAAAAGTGTTTTTGATGTATTAAATAATTGCTAAATATGTGTATTTAAATATTTTATTTCTTATAATTTTAAGTGACAACTTGTCAAAAATCGAAAGTAAAAAGTCGTAGTTTCCAAAAACAAAGCATGGTTGCTAGGCAACACATTACAGTATCTGATACTGTAATGTTCCATTTACCGGCCGCATATGAGTACAGGGTAAGTAGATTTACTGGACAGGATGAAATAAAATATATGTTAGCATACTCAGCATTGGTAAAGTTTACCATTCCTTAACAAATAATCATAATAATAGTAAATAAAACTATTTAACTATGCGTCAAGATATTATTTTTGACATGAAACAAAATAAACATTGGAATATACTTACTAGCCTACTTGATACTTTTATTTTTACGTTTTTAAACTTGTTTCACTTTTTGACAAACACATGCATCGATTAATTTAAATCAAAATATCTCAAAAACGGCTGCTTGTAGCGACTTTTGATAAGCATACCATTTTCACGTAGAAATGATAGGGGAATCGATTTTTCTTCTAAAAAATGTGATACATACATGCACGAAAAAGTTGTGACTCCCCAAAAGAGAAAAATACCTGTAGGTGGCGCTCCCTACAACTAAGATGAAATTTGAATTTCTTATATTAAAAAATCCCCAAATACCAGTTTTCGTCCAAATATAGATATTATTTCAAAAATTATTTACGAAAAACCAAAATAAAAATAAATTTTTAATACCCTGTATCTCAAAAATGAAGGGCTTGCGGACCAATGCTTATACGAACTTTTCACCTTATAAATAAGAGGAATATTCCTGTAAAATATCGGACACCTATTAAATAACACCCTGTATAATATGTTATAAATATTATTACCTACAATGTCGCCCCTTGCTTTACCCGAAAGACGCTTATGTTTATTACACAATCAATAATCTAATCTAGAAGATTTTACCTCATTTTTGAGAATTCATGTTTTTTAACTCCCTTTATTCAGCAATCTGCCCGTTATTAATTTGCATAAAATTATCATATTTCCTGTCCGGGACAAGACGCTAAAATAACTCTTTTGCTAAATTCTATTTTTATCATTTATCAAAGTTTCTCGAGTCGTCCCGGTGGAATGGATGAAATGGAAAAGTTGTGCTACCATGAGAAATCTTAGCAATTAAATTGTTAAGTGACGTCTTTCTAATTGCCAAGGGGTGTACTATAATACAGGGTAAGGTCTCTTTTCAATGAAATGAAAGGCAATGAAATTAACATCGTACTGGAGGGCACTGCCAAATATAGTGTATTCAAGGTCATACAGTAAGAACGTAAAGGTTGGAACAAATGCAAGTTTTTTTTTTTTTTGAAAAAAGGCCTAGACCCGTCATTTTTTTTTATTTTTGTTGTGCATTTTTTAAAGCTTATTTCATGTATACAGGTTGTCCCAAAAACAAGTTATGACGGTTTATTATTTTTTTTTAAACGGATAGGTACCCCTATTTTATAATATTTTTTTGGATTCTACATAAAATTCAATTCAGCTGTTTGCGAGAAAAGCGTTTTAACTTAAAACAACAACACTTTATTTATTAGTGAAAGGGAAAGAAAATTCAAAAGGAATTAAAAGTCACTTAGTCAAATGTTGGAAATGACCTCCATCAACATTCTGGCAGTACCGAGACGATCTTCCAATTATTGCAGAACGTTATTAACGACGTAGGTAAGGTCTTATCAATTTCCCCTCCAATTCTGTTCTTTAAATCTTCAATATTGCTTCATCGGTTAACATATACCATAGACATAAGATAACCCCCACAAAGAAAATCTAAAGGGGTTAAATCTGGAGATCTGGCCGGTCATTCAATTGGACCTCGTCGGCTAATCCATCGTTCGGGAAAATCTGTATTAAGGTACTCACTACTCACGCACACGACGGGTGTAATGGGCCGGAGCTCCGTATTGCTGATACCAGTAGAAAATGCTCTGTGCATCAGGGTCTTCTGGATTAGGGTATATTGTGGCAAGGCACGGTACTACATCGTCTTCTAAAAATTATATTCTTTCTGTTTTACCTGTCAAATCTCCGTCAATAAAATTATATTTTCAACAATGCCGGCCCAAACATTAACTTTTTGAGGATATTGGGTGTGACGTTTCATAACCCAGCGTAGATTTTCTGTAGCCCAATACCGGCAGTTTTGTTTGTTTACACTTCCATTCAAACAAAACCTTGCCTCAGCCGAAAATACAATTCATTTCGAAAACTGTAGATGATTCTTGCACATATTCATCATTATCTCGCAAAATTGGACTCTTCTGTCTGGATCACCTTGATTGAGTTCATGAACCAATTGAACTTTGTAAGGATGGAATTCATTTTTGTCTAAATACTTTGACTTGACTTGAGACGGATGTTTTGCAGATATCTTCTGGAACCGAAAATAACACATTTAATTTGGTATCTTCTAATACCGCAGGTCGACCTTTCGCACAATTAAATATCAAGGGCTTGCTCTTCCCTTCTGCCATCCCCAGATACGTTTCGCTGTATTACAGCTCGTCAGTGAGGCTATAAGTTCTGACAAAAGAAAAAAGCAGGTGTCTGTTTTAAAACAGAAAAAGTGGGAGTAAACGGAGAACGAAGCCAGATGGCTCCATCTCGTGGTGCTGGTAAAGAACACCACTCTATTCGCTCTCTTTCACTTAAGCGTATTATTTGTTAAAATTACAAAATAATCAATATAACTTTTAACAGACACTTTGTCTTGAAGCAAAACTACTTAAATCAGGTTACAACCGTCACTGTCAGTGTGACAACCTAACAACCAAAGGCTTTATTTACAACAGTGTTCATGATTTAAGTAGGTAATAATAAAAAATCATCTGTTAAAATCCAAATATCGATTTTCTCTCAAACGGCTGAATATATAACATATTTCATGAAATATGTTTAGAATTTTATGCAGAATTCAAAAAAATGTTATAATATAGGGGTATCCATTTAAAAAAATTGGGACAACTTGTATGCATAAAATAAGCTTAAAAAATGCACAACAAAAATGAAAAATTGACGAGTCTGAGCGTTTTTTCGAAAAAAAACACACATGCATTTTGAATGAATTTAGGCCTACCCTTACGTTCTCACACTTTTTCTGTATGTCGTTTAATTTTTGACAGAAAGACTCTGTGATTTTGCACCTCTCGGATGGCATCCCTAATTCTTCTTCTTAGATCGTCCAAAGAATAGCACGCTGTAGATTACACAATATTTTTAACGTGCCTGCATAATAAAAAGTCGCACGGTGTTAAATCGGGACTATTAGATGGCCATCTAATAGTACCTGATTTTCCAATTTATATCAATTTAGGATAAACTAACGAAAAGAAAGGGCATGCGTATCATATACTTCTATTCAGAAAAAAAATGTATTTTTAAATATTTAATGATATACAGGGTGTCCCATTTTAAAAAAACGTAAGTTATGCCAATAATATTGACATTTGACATTTTATAAAATTTTCGACCTAACCGCAGAAAATTTTACATAAAATTCTATCATTTATTTTTTAGTCCACCTTTTAGCTTAAAAATAAGTATTTTACAGCCATGTGAAAGTGGGACAAATAAAAAGCACTGTACCGGGTGTCCCACTAAGAATGGCTGTCGTCCGTATCTCAGAAAGTGTTAGTCGCATGGCTTGCGGAAAAAAAATATATTAGGTAAAGTGGTCATGAGAAATTGCCGGAAATTATTTTCAAGTTTCTCAGACTGGCGCTAGAGGGCGCAACAGTAACGGTAAACATGAATAACGAAGTTTCCTCAAAAGTCGCCTAGTTAAGGTATCCCGAAAATAACATTTATGCATATTTCGAAGATTTATTAATAAAATTCGCCTATAGAACGTGTTCGTCACTTTTCAAATAAAGTGGTGGGGGAAGGTTGAACATTATTTGTAATAAATGCTGATAACTCCGGTCTGGCTTAACATAATTTAGTAAACTTAGGGCTTTTCTCACTCTTTATATCATCTTATGAACTACGGCAATATGTGTTTTACACTAGGCGCTATGGGGCGCTGTCTCACAACTTCAAAAACATTGCACGTTTTTTCCATAATTGTAAATATAATAGTATATTCAATTTTACCTGATTGCAAGGATGATTAAAATTCTAAGATGTCAGCGAAAACCGCAAGTTAATATATATTTTCAATCCGGAGATATCAACAACAATAATCATAATTACGGAACATTATGATTTTATTTTGAAGTTGCCATTGTGAAGGTATTTTTAAAAGTCAAATAGGCATTGGAAAAACAAAATATCAATTGAAACTGTGCACGCGTGTCACCTTTCATTATTACGTCAAAATTTTTGTCAGTATTGTGTCGTATTTGATTTTCAAAATGCCTCTGTTACATGAAGAAGCGGTTGACATTATTGCGGTGTATTTTGAATGTTTGGGAAATGCAACAATTGCTGAACGGGTTTACGCAGTACGATACCCTCAAAGGCGCCGATACGACAGTAGAATGTTTAATCCTTCAGCTAGCCGTTTTCGTACTACTGGAAGTATTCGTCGCCCTGTATATCGCAGACGCCGCCGAGGTCGAACAGAGGAAAACAGTGTAAATATTTTGGCATATGTGAAATTTAATCCACAAATTAGTATTAGATTAATTGTTAGAGACTTGGGCGTTACTCTCTCTACTGTGCATAGGATTTTATTAAAAGAAAGGTAAGTAATTATATCTATATGTTATAACTCTTAAATAGTTTAGAATAATGCCAATATTTCTCTTAATAGTTTTCAAGTCAATGTAATAAGTATTTGTTTTTCCTTAGGCTACATCACTACCATATTGTGCTCCCCCAGGCTTTGACCCCGCAAGATAATGATAGAAGATTGGATCATTGCTATTGGTTGCTCAATATGATATTGGAAGATAGAAATCTCCTCTCCATAATTTTATGGACTGATGAAGCTACTTTCCATAGTAATGGAGGAGTAAACCGCCATAATATGCCTTATTGGTCGCGGGATAATCCCCATTGGATGCGGGAGGTGCAGCATCAAGGAAGATGGAGCGTCAATGTCTGGTGCGGCATTTTGGGTAGCAGAATAATTGGACCGTTTGTATTTAATGAGTCGCTTACTGGGCAAAGATATTTACATTTTTTAAATTACGAACTCCCAATTCTTCTCGAAGATGTGCCCTCGCAGAACTATGGATGGATGTCCTGCACATTTTGCGGCAAACGTTCGTCAATTTTTTTACGACACATTTCCTGCAAGGTGAATAAGAAGAGGGAGTATATTTCCGTGGCCTGCCAGATAATATTATAGGATTTATTGTGATATTGTTAATGAAAGTGGTAATTTCTATTTTAGATCACCTGACTTAACATGTCTAGATTTTTATCTATGGGGGAGATTGAAGGATCTTGTTTCCGTTACCAGACCCACCACAAGGGAAAACATGATAGAAAGGATAATGGACAGCAGCCGCCGTATCCCTATGGCAGAGGTGGAAACTGCGGTATTATCAACCAGGGTGAGATTGGAGTCGTGTATACAGAACGATGGGCGACAATTTGAACATTTAGGGCGCCACTGAGAATTATTGTCGTAATGATATATTTGCTTGTAACATACGTACCTTCATATTTTGTTTTTCCAAGGCCTATTTGTAGTATCGTAGTTGAGCAACCAACTATATAATGTTTCGTTGGTTGCACACAGGCAACATATACTTAATAGTAAAAAGAACAAAAAAATAATGTTAGGTTAAGGTAAAGAAAATAGCACATTGTATTCATGTATTTGTCAAGATGATAGATGTTATCTGTGTTTCTACATTTTGTAATAAAGGGGTTCCACGATCAGCGGTGTTTTAATTCAGGATATTACACTATTTGACTCTTAAAAAAACCTTTACAATGTCAAGTTGAAAATAAAATCATAATGATCCGTAATTATGATTATTGTTGTTGAGATCCCCGGATTGAAAATAGATATTAACTTGCGGTTTTCGCTGACTTCTTAGAATTTTAATCATCCTTGTAATCAGGTAAAATTGAATATACTATTATATTTACAATTATGGAAAAAAAGCGCAATGTGTGTGAAGTTGTAAGACAGCGCCCCCCAGCGCCTAGTGTAAAACACATATTGCCGTAGTTCATAAGGTGATATATAGAGTGAGAAAAGCCCTAAGTTTACTAAATTATGTTAAGCCAGACCGGAGTTATCAGTATTTATTACAAATAATGTTCAACCTTCCCCCACCACTTTATTTGAAAAGTGACGAACACGTTTTCTAGGCGAATTTTATTAATAAGTCTTCGAAATTTACAAAAATGTTATTTTCGGGATACCTTAACTAGGCGACTTGAGGAAACTTCGTGATTCACATTTACCGTTACTGTTGCGCCCTCTAGCGCCAGTCTGAGAAACTTGAAAATAATTTCCAGCAATTTCTCATGACCACTTTACCCAATTTATTTTTTTTTCCGCAAGCCATGCGACTAACACTTTCTGAGATACGGCCGACAGCCATTCTTAGTGGGACACCCGGTACAATCTTTGGAAAATCAAATGGATGAAAATTGAACCCAACTCAGTTAGGAAAATTTGCATTTCAGCAAGCTCCTCCTCACTACGTTAGAATTAACCAGTGGTTTCCTGTCAAATGGATTGGCAGACGAGGTGCAATAGAATGGCCAGCAAGATCTCCCGACTTGACTCTTCTTGATTTTTCCCTTTGGGTTCACTTGAAACCCCGCCTGAAAATATTGAAGTCCTCAAAAATATAATAAGACTGAAATGCAGGCGTATTACCAGACAAACTTTTCTCAATGTCCGGGTGAAATTTCAAAATAGACTTTACGATTGTCTTGCCAATAACGGCGCAAATTTTGAGCACTTTCAAACGAAATAAATTAGTTAAATTTCAACACATTTTTCCACCTAACTCGCAAACCCATTATCCGATTTTACTTTTATTGATATAGGCACTTGAATGCCCTTTGCAATGGTGTATAACTCGATAGGTTAGTTCAGGCTGTAGGTGTGGAGGTCAATAGTAAAAGTCTATCAATTGTGTAATTAAACAAATTAAAGAATTAAAAAATTGACGCGTTTTTTGTCAAATCTTATTTTCCTCGAAATCAAGAGATATTTAGGGTGGTTCGTTTTGAAATGAACGGCTATTCGCACTACTGCCTAAAACTAAGATCAAACCTTATTTCTGCATCAAAAAGACTCTTCCTGCCGAGGATGAACCTGCAAGAGCTGAAATTATGGATTTCCAATCACGAACATCATGTTGGATTGATATGCATCTTTGAAATATTTTTTTTCCCAATAATAATAATACAATAGACAGTTAGTTAAATACACTGACAAATTTATTGAAATCATACTCTTTTTCTAAATATTTCCACTTTTTTGATGAATTGGTTGTTCAGCTAATTGTTATTTCGATGATTTTTCATTCGCTGAATGCCCTAGAACCATCGGAGAATGTAGAGTTTTTTAAAGCTTTTATATTTGTCTTACAGCTAGCAAAGTTTTATTTTTATCATCTATCAGCGTTAGCCTAAGCCCTTTGGCCTTTCCAGAGGGAACGGCCAAACAGATAAAAAGGAAAAGCTAGCCACAATTTATTGTCTTAGGAAATCTTTGCAATTAAATCAGTAAAAGTCCTCTTGTCAGGGGATTTGCTGAATGTACAGGACGAACTGGATTTCTGGATCAAAAACCCCATTGGAAAGGAGATTAGGTGCTTAGCGTAGAGAGGAAATAAAAAAAGTAAAATATTTGGAAACATACAAGTCACATACAAAATTTAGTGCATTATTCTCAGAAATGGTTCCATGTCAGCCAGAGATGTCTTGAAATAAATTAAGATTTAATAAAAAAGTAAACAGCACTTCTCTTAGAAGAATTTAAAAAATTTTGTTCAGTAATAATATTATTTAGGTATTATTATTTAAATCTAAAATAAGTAGGTAGGTGCATTAAATAACAGCCACTTACTGATATGAAATTGATTACCCACAAGTTGTAATACCGGCAAAAATATACACGATGCGTCATATAGTCGAGCTTATCAATCTTATCACGCCTGCTTTCATATAAACAAAACTATACGTGGTTTAGCCAAAATCTGAATGTTGACATTTTAAATAGCATATTCGCATTTATCCCGAAGATTTCGCCAAGTTTTTGATTTTTATATTCAAATTACACAGCTGCGCTGAAGGTGTTCCCAATGTTCTAGGAACGGTGATTACACTATATGCATTTCTATACGTTTTAAGTTATAGTATACTTTAAAAATGTTCTGGTGTTTAGATTATTACTGTCCGGTGAAAAGATCGTCCGTGTGTGTCTAGCTTTACCGATCTACACGCGTATACAGTGAGTCCCAGAAGTAATGTTTAAATTCATTTAAAATTTAGCGGTGTGTTTTTTGGAAAAACGCTCAGACCCGTCGATTTAAATTTCTTAATGTGTTTTTTTTTATAGTAAATTTATGTATACAGGGTAGCCCAAAAATAGGTTACGACCATCAACCTCATATCAATAAGTAAGACCTGTTTATTGAACAGAACTACAATCAAATTAAATGTTGAAAATGTGCGTCATTTATGGCCTGACAATATCCAAGGCGATCAATAGACTCTCTTTGCGCGTTTTTAATTATTTCCGGATCCACTCATCGGATCTTCTCTTCGGATCCTCTCTTTCAACTCCTGCAAGGAACGAGAAAAATATGGAAATCTATGCATGGTTTGGTTTGGTGATAGAACACGCACTCAAATAGAAACAGCTCAACTATTCAATGAAATACATCCTGATCGTCCTCCCATATGTCAAAAGATGGTGAGTAGAGGCTAAGTTTAGAGAATTCGGTCATGCTAGAGATTTGCCTAAATTTTGTCGTCCTGATCGAGATGAAAATGAACAACTGGCCGTTCTGCTTTTCTTGAAAGAAAATCTATGTACTCCTCTGTCGCACATTGGGGCCAATTTACACACGCGGAAATATGTTGTTCACTGAATAGTTCAAAAGCATAGATATTACCCATACGAAGTTATTCCAGTGCTTATTTAAAGATGATTTCGATAGGCGAAATGAGTTTTGTGAACGCATGCAAAATATGTGCAATCTAGATAATAGTTTAGTAAAAAATATTATTTTTTTCGGTGAAGCTACGTTATGCTTGAATGGCAATGTGACCAGACAAAGTTATCGTTATTGTGCAACAGAAAGTCCGCATTGGATGATGGAGGTTCACAGCCCCAAGTAGCAAAAGAGGTCACAAATACCTTGGTAGCAGGACTGGCGACTAAGAAATAGTATTTGCCTAGTGCTCGCTACTTATAACCACCACTTTATAGTAAAAGCTACCATATCAATGCCACTTTAAATTTGGAATTATAATACCCATTTGAAACGGTGGGAATAATACATTTATCATAGTAAATGGAACTACCCATTTACTCATAAATGTTACTTAAAAGTAACAGAAACTTAATAGTAATAAAGTAATAGTGGCAGGTACCAATCAATTTTACCATGATGCCTTTATAAGGTAGCGGTTCCATAGCGAGTAACTTACTTGGTAACAGCTACCTTTTCGGGACCATTGCCGGGAACTAGAAAGTTAAGTAGCTCTTAAGAGACATTGATAGTTGCAGGGGAGTTCCCGAAACCTTTAAAAGCCACTATTAAGTGACTGTTACTATTCGAACGCCACTAAAGAGTCGCAGTTACTTAAATATTATAACTTTATAGTGGCAGCCACATTACAGTTTTACTAGATTTAATTATATTTTTAAAGGTTAGTGGTTTGCTAAAAGACATAGTTATCGTTTAACTTTCCTATAAGCGAGTTTTAGTACCTACCTACTTATTTTGTTGTATATAAATATGCCTAGAGCACAGAAAAGGAAGTTTTTTTAGACATTCGAGTACCTTTTATAGAAAACTTAAACGTGAACTAAGTAGTGCTAGTGTTAAACATGCTCTTTCACAAGAACAACCTAATGTTGATTTCAAACATAAACAGTATGTGTCTGAGACGAAAGAAAGTGACTTGGACAATACAAATAATACATATATCCTACCCTTAGCTAGAGAGATAAGCAATCCAGAAGAAGAAGTAGCGTTGGAACAATCAGCAACTTCTCTAAATCAAGATATTAAAATATGGGCTTTAAGTCACAGAATAACCCATAGTGCCGTTAATGATTATCCAATCTCTAGAGAAAAGATGTAACCTTTTGAAAGTCTATTCCGTTTTCCATTTCGGTTTGCATATTATATACAGGGTGATCCCACTAAAAGTAGCCAAGGCAAATATCTTGCTTAAGTTTAGAAATGCGAAAAAAAGCTTGACACAAAAGTTTCTTAAACAATTTATCAGAATGCGTAAACAAAAAAAGCATTGAATATGTGAATATAATGAAACTTTTTAACGTATTACTTAGTACCCGGGGTTTTTTTGGGATGCGAAACCCGAATACGGACACCTTTTCACTGTGGCCATTAGAGGGCGCTTCACAATGCACTTCGTATGGTTTAGAATGGCCATAACTTTTTTATCAGTATATTTCTTTCCTGTTTTTTGTTAAGGAACTAATTTTTTGAACATTTTGAAACAAAAAAGGTACTTTTGTGAAAATCCGCTAAAGTAAGCCGTTTTGAGATATCTCGGTTTTTAGTGTTCGATGCCGCACCGGAGTATGTAAGTTATTCTGAATTAAAAATATTTGCTATTATCTTTGAGGATGAAATGTGGTCAGTGAATTAGCAGTGGGAAATGTATTTTTTTTAGATACTTTTTTGGAGTGTCACATCCAAAAAGCCTCAGCTTTTTTACCTGTTTGATGAACACCTTTAAAATTTTTTCAGAATAATTCAAAATGCAGTCAACATATTAAAGAACGATGCGAAATTGATGCAAAGAGTAAATTTAAACTTTTTACCTCGTATTAATCTTTGTAGTTATGTTAACGGAGGTCATATTGAACAATTACTAAAAGTTTATGCTAAATAAATTTACTTTTAAAATAAAATTGCTCCTCATTTAATTAAAAAAAAATCATACTCAAATTCTTCCTGCAAAACTTGCTGTAACTAACCCAAGTGAAACATTTTTTCCTGCCGAAAATGTACTAATAGCGGAATTTTTTATTGAAAATAATTTAAATATTCCGGTGCGGCATCGAACACTAAAAACCGAAATATCTCAAAAACGGCTTACTTTAGCGGATTTTTACAAGAGTACCTTTTTTGTTTCAAAATGTTCAAAAAATTCCGTAACAAAAAAAGGAAAAAACTACACTAATAAAAAAATTATGGCCATTCTAAATCATAAGAAGTGCATTGTGAAGCGCCCTCTAATGGCCACCACAGTGAAAAGGTGTCCGTACTCGGGTTTCGCATCCCAAAAAACCCCCGGGTAACAAGCTTTAAAGTAATACGGTAAAAAATGTTCATTAATTTAAAAAAATTCGGTTTTATTTTTAAATTTACCATCCTGTATCTCGGAAACGGAGCAATTTCGGACTAAGGTAAGTTGCTTTAAATCGCCTTATTTTGGCCTCAGGAATATGTGCTCAGCTTTTGTACAGACCTTTTAGAGACACCCTGTATATAATTTTATTCCATATTTGGAAAGCGCTAAAAATATATATATTTCACCGAACCTACATAATATTCCGATTAAAATAAGCAAAAAATTGGTGATTTGCGTTTTCGTATGTCTATACTCTATTGCTTAATGCGTGAGAGCGATGAAATGTAAATTTACAATGACAGGACCTATTAAGTAGGGTGGGCAACTTAGAGGTTGCATTGTAAATTTCAAGTAAACTGCAATAATAGCTTTTTAAAATTCCGTATTTCATACCTACACACCCCGAATCGGTTCTAAATTAGGTCGCCCTTATTTGCATACAAAAGAAAGACGAGTTTGGTCAATGAAAGTATTGTAACAGAGGCGTTACTACAGGTAGTTTATTAGAATAAAAGTATAATAATACTTGATTGTAATTATAGAGATAGACAGATAATTGAGATATTAATTATTCTAATATTAAGTAGATAGAAACTTATACAGAAGTAAGAATAATATGAAAATAGACAAATTGGAATAAATATTATTATTTATAAAAAAAATCTACTATGTACAATATAACAACTTAATTTTTAAATTTTAGTTATCATGTAAGTGGTCCGATGAATTATCGTCGTTGGTGTCCAAAGAAATAATAAGGGGGCTCTACAGTGTTTTCTAGCATGTTATCAGCTTCCCAGATTCTTTCTTTTATTTCAATGGCATATTCGACGTACTCTCTTCATTTTTCACAATCCACTGTCTTTATTCCCTCCTGCAAGAGGTTTCCAACATCTCTCATTTTAAAAGTGGTGTTATGCCTTGCTACCAACTCTTCTACTTGCGCCGTCACCAATTCTATGGGGTTTAATTCACAGTGATATGGCGGAAGGCGAAGTACCGTTATATTTCGTTTTGAAGCGATTTCGCCGACAACAAATTTCGTACAAAGAGGTTTATTTAACTTTACAATCTCCAGTAGCTCCTTTTTCAGCATATCTTTATAATATGGCTTCTTATTTACAGTAAGCCAGTAAATGATGCAATTTTTCTTTCAAGAAGACGTTGGTATTTATTCGGATTTGCTTGAGTGGTAGCTGGCAATATCAATGACTACAACAAACCCAGGAGGAACAAGATCTAGCATTTGCTGGAAGTATACTTCAAAGACGTCAGCATTCCTGCCTTCTTGATAGTCTCTAGTTCGTTTTAGTTTAAATGCTAGTAAGCCGCCATCGACAACTCCGTTTTTGCTACAAATGTGAGTATTTATTAACATTTTACCTTTCCCGAGGGTGCTTTTATTCCAGTGGACCATCCTTCCATGTAAGCTTGCCTCGCGCTTTTTATATTATTATGTTTATCCTGTCATATTTTACCAACGGTATTATCTTCATTAAACCAAGTATCGTCCATATAATAGATATTCCTGTTTTCCTTCGAAATTGTCTACCCTCAAATATCGTCATCGACAGCAGATGATTTCGTCTTTCTCTATTGAAAGTAATTTTCTGTTTTGAATTTTTTCATAACAAAAATTCATTTCCTTCAAAGTTTTCGATAGTTTCTTCTTACCCATTGGTGAAATAAAATCATGCTTTTCATTTCAGACATTATTTTGTCCAAGGTAGGTATTTCTTTTTTAAAGTAAAATGAGTGTATGATTCTTCTGATAGCAGTCTTTTTATTCTCAATTATTACAGTTTCTTTTCATCCTGTACTTCTCTTTGGTGACCTAATGGGGCCCCATTAGGTGTTTATTCTCGTGTACAAGTCGGTATATTGTTGACTGTCCGACTCCAGTCATATTCGAACACATTTCGACTATTTTTGCAACTCCGAATGTTATATTAAATAATAAGTGGACTACGCATATGGAATTCGGCGAAGACTACTGAGTTCTTTAGTTCAATATTGATTTATTACTCTCTTGCATTAAGCAACATACTGTAATGATTAGCCAGATATTTGTGTTGACCACTTTTAGTTAAATCACCTTGTACTTGCCTACGTACTCTTAAAATGTGTAATAATATGTTTTATAATAATTCTTATTTTGCTACCTATTTAAAAAGCCTGGAATATAAAACACAATTTAAAAGAATTGTTACGGTGGCGTTATTTTTAGGACTTTGCCCGAGGCGGCTAAAAGTCTAGCGACGGCCCTGAAAATCACCAAATGCAACTGCCTTGCAACAGAAGAACATTACTGGGGACATCAAGCAGCTCAGTAAGCATTATCGCTATGACGCAGTTTTGGTACAAGGTGCTTAGAAACAGTTTATTGGATTGTTTCTCAAAACAAGCTTAAAATATAAAAACAATGTCTCTTGTTTTTAATATTGATTGTCTACCACCATTCAAAACGAATTAATTAAAGGTTAGAGATAGTCCGCTTGTCGCCCGACAGATTGCGATCGAAGGTGTAACTTAATAGTGGCACGAAGTTACTTATTAGTGGCTTGCGCTCCTTCATAGTAGCTTATGCCTACAGCATCAGTGGCCTTTGGGTAAGTGTAGTAACAAGCACAACCGATAAGTCGTCAGGTATAGGCATACGGGACTGTATCGAAAAAATAACTTTTTCTATCAAAAATGTTACTTATATTTTTAAACCTTAATAGTGGTATGGTAGTACCTGCCACTAATAAGTAGTTTCAATAATACCTTTTGTGGTCCCGGATTTTAAAAAGTTACAAACGGGTAGTATAGGCCTCGATGATATAGTTGCCAGGCCCGGATTATCCATAAGGCACATTAGGCACTTGCCTAGGGCCTACGAAACGCGAAGGGCCTACAGTCATAAAATATAATAAAAATAGACACAAAAAAAAGGATCAATACTGTATTCTACAACTACAATAAAAAAAAGAGTTCACAGACACAGAGACAAACTACAATGTGATACAATTTCTTGGTAAAATTAGGGCGTGGCACCCAAAAACTTTTCGCCTGCGGCGCATTTTTTTTCGCAACCTGTTAGTGAACCTCCCCGAATTAAAATCTAAAATTCACCACTGGTGCCTAGGGCCTACGAAACCTTTAATCCGGCGCTGATAGTTGCAGCAACTTCTAATAAGAAATATACCACTTTAAAGTAACTACCGTCTACCTGGCCATTTCTGAATGCAATAAATCGTCGCCATTGCATACCTTTAATTATTCTTTTATAATTTTCTCTATATAAATAAAACAAATCAATATTATCAATATTTTATTGCGTTTTTCTACTGTACTGTAAAAGCCTAAATAAAATAAATTGTATATTCCAGTATCAGAAGTAGTTTTTATTTTTTGTTCAATTTTTTTTGTTTAAATTCTTTTTTAAATATAATTCTTTCGAGGGCCAAACAAAATTTTCCCACAAACTGGCCACCCTTTAGTCTAAAATTTTTTTTTCGTTTGTTAAATTACCTCCTAGTGGTGGCTAAAAACGCGCTTAAAGATTGTTCAAAGTTTAATCACTTTAAACTGGCAATCCATTCACATCAATTAAAACAAAGGACCTATTTTTAGCAAACAATGATGCACGCCTTCAGGTTGTGGTTGGAAAAGTATAAGTATTTTAGAGTGGTGGCTACTAGGCAGCTATGTGGCAAAGTAGTTCCCGCTACTGTTCTGCGACTAAAAAGTATTCCAAGATAGTAACTAAATAAGTTCCAGGACCTACCCAGAAACCACGAAGCTACCTCAAAATTGTTCCCCATGTGGTCGCCATTACGTAGCTGCTACTTAGCTACCCAGTGGCAGCCACCTTTGGGGTTACTTTCATGGTGGCTGTTACGTTCCTGCCACTATAAATATTAGTTGGGGCCAGTACCCTCAAAAAACAAATGTGTGGTGTAGAATAGTGCGCGGAAGAGTAACTGGTCAATTTTTCTTTGAACAGTCTTTAACTGGACATGTATATCTCGAATTTCTCCAACTTAAATTAACTCCAGAATTAGTGGCTTTATTTCGGAATTCATTGAACCCAATATGCTGCCACTGTGCGTACATTTTTGGATGAAGCCTTTCCCAATCGGTGGATAGGAAGGAGAGGACCTATCGAATGGCCTGCTAGGTCGCCAGACCTAACTTCGCTGGATTTCTTTTTATGGAGTTACCTTCCTCAAATCGATAGTACTTGTTGGCCATGCCAAACAATCGGCAGGAGTTGAAAGAGAGGATCCGATGAGTGCCATAAGTCCGGAAATGGTTGAAAACGTTCAAAGAGAGTTTATTGATCGCCTTAAATATTGCCAAGGCGTAAATGGCACACATTTTCAACATTTAGTTTGATTTGTTGTTCTGTGCTTGTTAAATAAACAGGTCTTACCCATTGATATGTTCAATCGTAATTTTTTCGATAACTGTTGAGTTTAGGTATATGACATGGTACACGAAATATACTTAGAATTCGTGTAAACTTCAAAAATGAAATAAAATATAAATATTTTTATTTAAAAAAATGAAGTTGATGGTCGTAACTTATTTTTGGGCTACCCCGTATACATGAATTTACTATAAAAAAAACACATTAAGAAATAAAAGTTCACGGGTCCGAGCGTTTTTCCAAAAAACACAACGCTGAATTTTAAATGAATTTAGACATTACTTCTGGGACTCACTGTAGATACCAATTTTACAGACCACTGACTATAGTAGGACTAAAACACACACAAAAAGCAACTTTCTTTGTTACTCTAACTTGGAAAATCCGAGGCAAAGAATTAAATTAAATTATATTTTAAATGGTTTAGGCTCTATTCGGTTGCTTTGAACTTCAAGATTGAAGCCACTTGTCTTGCACAGGTATGCCATTGTTGCTTGTTTGTCTGTTTGTTAATTTATTTTCGCGTTACCGCGGTTTAGCTTGTGGCGACTTCAAAGGCATTAAAATCGTTTAGTTGCGAAACAGTTTCCACCGAATTATGTTTGTTAACTGCGAGTTGGTCGAGCATTTTATAAAAGAAGAAAAGTTCAGAACGCAAACAATTATGGTATAAAACAAACAAGTTTGTCCCTTTTCTTTTCGACAGACCCAATCCCTAAACGCGTTTCGCCGTATTACGGCTCATCGGCAAGGCTATAGAGTGTTGACGAAAAGGAAAGGGACCTTACAGTGTATTTTAGCACATAATGTAACGATACTCATGCAATATGTTGCATGTGGTGTCATCTCGTGGCAATCTAGCTATCCACTCTGGAATGTTCCAGCGTTTGGTCTCTCTAAGTCCTCGCTGGTCTGGTTGGGTGGATAGATCGATTGCCACGAGATGTCGTCACGTGCAACATCTTGCTTTATCTAAGCATTTATTTAAATTTCAGATGATACGTTTTTTTGGTAGTTTAACTATCAAAAATTCTTCAGTATAGGTCTCATTGTGAAATATTTGAAAATTCAAGAAATACAATTTATTTTGTTCAATCTTATAACAAATTTAATAATATTAACAATTATTGATATCAAGACTAACTATCACTTAAAATCGAAAGTAGTCTAAATATTTACAGGATAACATTATGAATATGACCACCATGATTTTCTATCACCGATTGCAGTCGCCTTCGCCATAGGTCAATAGCTGCATTGATTATGTCCTGGTTAAATTTATTCCAACAGAACTGTAACCTTTCCTTTAGTTCTTCGATGGTGTTAAACCTTTGACCATTGTGAACATTTGCCTCTAAAATTCCCCATATGGAATAGACAACAGGGTTTAGGTCTGGTCTATTGGGTGGCCACATCTTCCGTTCGATGTAATCGGGGCATTGCTTAAACAAAAATATTCTTGTACTCCGAGAGGCATGGGAAGAAGCACCGTCTTGTTGGAACACGTAATCGTCGCAGATTGCTTCAATTTCAGGAAGCAAATGATGTAAAATTTGTTTGTTGATACGCGTCCGAGTTGAGCTTTACTCCGGCATCTACAACAATGAGACTTGACTTCCTCAATTTGGAAACTGCCACAGAGACCATTACGCCAGGTGAAAGTGACTCCTCTCGATTAAAAGATTTTCCAAAGGGATTTCCCTCTTTACTCGCACATTTGCGTATACCCGAAAATATTGTGTATTCTTCGGCGGCCTGAAGTTAAACATCTTCTCATCTGAAAACCATATATTTGCGATATTTTCCCGAGAACGGAATCTTCGTAGTAATAAATTACATCTTTCTAATCGTTTCTCCTTCACATTGGCATTAAATTTTTGACAGTAAACTTTTTTAAAGACTTTAAGTTGGCAATCATTTTTTATAATTCTAATAATAAAAAAAACTTGATCCTCCAATTTAGTTTGATTGACCTGAGTCCAACCAAAACAAAACATCCAGTAAACTTTGTGATCGGTAGCTAGCCAAAATTTTATGTCGCGTGCCATTGGTTCGCCATCCCTGTCAATAGTATACCTTAAATGTATTTATTAAAAACGACAACAATAAACAGTGTAATTTATTTAAACAATTTTACTACTAAAACCTAAAAATTCAATGGCATTTAGTCTGATAAACTATTTCGAAAATGAAAGAAAAAGGGGAAATTGGCCAACCAATATGCAGGAAACCGTAGCGAAAGCACTGGGAATTAGTTTAAGGACTGTGCAGAATAATGTGCATTAAAGAAAGCATAATATAGTACCGAAGAATACTAAAAATTGTAAACAAAGAAAACCGTTTATAAACTAATTATAGACTGAAAACT